>CM060903.1:1504122763-1506522763 GCA_030737815.1 Allium fistulosum
ATTGGGATCCTCGCTCCACTAAATCTTAACTAGCTTCACCACTAAGTTCCTGAGCTCCTTCTCATCTTGATCTACAATCTGCACAGGGTATCTAACGACAACCAAGTCTGGCTCAACTTCCAAATCCTCCTGAACTGCTGGTTCCACAACCAGTGATGGGTCATACACGTACTTCTCAGATGAGATACGTGAAATACCTTGCGAATCCTAGCCATCGGACTGGCAATTCAATCTTGTAGGCTAAAGTACCAATCCTTTCGAGAACATGGAAAAGTCCAATATACCTCGGGGGTAACTTTCCAGTCTTACCAAATCTGATTGCTCCTTTGATCGGAGAAACCTTAACAAATACCAAATCTCCAACTTTGAATTCCAATTCCTCCGTCTCTTATCTGCATAACTCTTTTGACGATCCTGGGCTGCCTTCATCCTTTCTTGATCAGCTCAACCTTCGTAGATGTCTCTCGAATCAAGTTTGGACCAAGAATAAGACAATCTCCGAATTCTACCCAAGATGGTGATCTATAAGGCCTTTAGCTACACCACTCTGATTTGGAGTAAATGAGAATGCCGCCGATGAACACGAGCACAACTTGTTCAACACATCTCGGAAACACGGTTCATCAGATCCACAACATAAGCTAGAGCGTTGGTTAACCCAAAAGACATAACCAACCACTTAAAAAAACAGTTTGGTCCTCTAAATGCAGTCAAGGGTATACTGTCTTTCATTACCCTTAGCTGGAGAAAACTCGAAACTAGATCTAATAGAGAAAACACAGAAGCTCCAAGAAATCCTGAATCTGCTTCACCAATACCTCTCTCTCTCAAGGAGCCATCCTTCTACTAGGCTGAACCACCGGTATCGCTCCTGGAACCAAGTCGATACGGAATTCAATCTCCCGATATGGGCAAACCTTTGACCTCTACGAAGACACTCGAAAAATCTCCGACAACTTCAATAACTCCTACTTCCTCTTGAAATGCCTAGACCCCAAGCAAAGATTACTCAGGTAAACTCCTTAACTATCGCAAGTCACTTTTGCAAATCTACTCAGTTTAGTTTCCAAAGATAATGTTCTCTCTTTACAAATTAGAACAGCTTAATGCTTGACAAACCAATCCACAAAAATCCAAAAATAGGGTCAAATCCTTCAAGAACACCTTTGCCTACCAGAAGAGCTGACGGTCCACCTTGAATAGCAAACACCTTGTTCTGTTGAGCTTTCTGAAGAAGTGGGCAAGCTTCACCAAATGCCCGGGCCACTGACCATTGAAACACAAAGACTTTTGAACCATCGAAGAAAAGGTCCACTCTGCTGCTTCTGAACTTCACCTCTATGACACTGCTTAGCCAGATGACCTTCCTACTAGCACACAAAACACTTCTGAGCTGCACTGCTGCTACAGATGCCAAAGACTTCTTATCCATAAGCTCCTCGAACCTCAAAGCCATATCAACCAATTCCACAAATGAGCCTTTGGGATGAGCAGTCATCTTCTCCTGAAACTCGGGCCTTATACCAAGCACAAACATCTCGTCCTTCTTCAGGGAGGTGTGTCAATAAGACCAGGTCCGTAGAGACAACTCGTTGAACTCAGTCTCATACTCCGATACAGACAAACTCCCTTGCTTGAGATCCAGAAATTTTCCTATACAGCCGAGTTTTCCCTGCGGTAGGGTATAAACTGTTCCTTAATCACTTCCCTAAACTGCTCCAAGAGAAATCACCTTCGGGAACATCCATTGTTACTGCGTCCCACCACGCAGCTGCTCCTTCCTGAAGTTGCCAAGATGCCATCACTCGCTTCTGCTCATCCGACATATCCAAACTCTTGAAAATATGCTCACACGAGCGCAACCAAGCTTGCACTTCAATGATGGACTATGTATCTTTAAAAAGCTTTCCTCCGAGATTGGTGAAATCCTTACACAATGTCGCAAAACTTACTCGAGACGGTATTGGGTTTACAGCCTCGGTAGATGCTCTTACATTTGTGGTAGTCATGCAACCCACACCTCTGCCCCTTCTACCTCTAGAACTCATGTTGGAAACCCGGACAGGTAACCCAAAAAATCAGGTAGGAATATAGATATATATATAAATTACAAGTACGCTCTCTCAAGAAAGATATCACTTCAAAGCCTAGGTATTATCTCAACCTAGAGCTCTGATACCACCTGTGATGACCCGCCTTTCATTCCACAGAAAGACGCATCATCATTAAGAAAGAAAGGGATAGAAAAGAGGAAAGATAGGAAAGAAAGAACTAAACAATATCTGAACCTCACAGCGGAACGAATAAAATATACTACATCACATAGTTATTACATATATACATCATCTATGAGAGTTACACAGCTTATACATCATATATTAGACAGTTATAAAGACCTGTCTATCATATAATTCAGAATCCATTACAATACATCAACATAGAGGAAACACAATATATCTACATACGCTGAAGCCTCCTGCTCCAAGTCTCCTCCAGAATTCGTCAAAGCTAACCTAAATCCCTTGACTACTCATAAAAATTTGAGTACCCAAGAGTTTAAGAAAACAGAAAATAAACTCTGGGTCAAACATGGGTTTGGTGTGAGTAAACGGGTTAAAGTTGTTTAACTTTGGAAATCATTTGAAAACAAAGGTATCTCGTAAGACCATGCCACAAATAAACATGTCGGGTTTTTACCTTACGATAACCAAAACATTTGATAGGAAATCCAGTGATATTATAATAGTGTCTAGGGTTTTCAAGTAAAATAGAAAATAGCTGGAATGCTTACATCTCACGTTCCAACATAGTTGGGCACAATCAGAATGTACGACACTTATTGGAGATTGGATTCCGTACAATGGCAGGGCTACTGGGGTACCGCCCGTCACAGTATCTGGTCTAGATCAGAGTACCGAGGATCCACCTTAAATCCCCTGCAACACAAGGCCGAAACTATCCCTTACTGAATAATCTCGAACAAGACAACCCCGCAGTTGGCGCGACCAACTTCCCACTAAGCAATATAAAAGGGAACTCTAAACAGGGGAAATCTTATCCTACTTGGGCGCGACCCACTTAGCCTTGCTACACCTCCCCTGTTTTAGCCATTCCCGGTTGATGAGGATTGAGGCTACAATTACCTTTTTAGAACACATATCTTGGAATGCTCATCGTCCTCCAATGACGATGGTCTGAAAGCATTCATCCATACAAGTCCGTTCCGGGTTCGAATGAAACCGAAGGCACTATCTTGCTACACTCATTTTGGAATCACCCTCAGAGTTAACGACAATAGCCCCTGCACTCTAAATTCTGAATCTTAATATTCACTTGAGATTTCACGACCTATCGTTTAATTTGGATCGATGTGGTTTTCGGATATCCAATTTGGAAATCCGATCTCGGTCTCATCGAAATCAAAAACGCTGTTTTAAAGTCCAAGTTGTTTAAGTTTTAAACAATTCAATTTATTATTTAGAATAACATATTCACTCAGATAGATAATTCACATCATCACAGATAGATAATCCATATTATCACAATTCAATCAAAGCATCTCATATCACAGAGCAGCACATATCACATATCAGAGATATATCAAATAATCCAAGGCATTCAATATCATTCAATCATCCATAAGCAAGATTAATTAGATGTACAATTCCTAATTAATTTAATTTAATCTCTAATTAAATTAATTACTAACTTTAATTACTTAGATTACCTTTAATCCTGCTTACTTAACATTAATTAATTATAAACCAATTAATTAATCATTACTTAATTATCTATCTTAATTTATTATAAACCATGTATCTTAATTAATTAATGAAATTAATTAATCGTTCCTTAATTATTCACATTAATTAATTAATCTTTAATTACTTCCATTAATTAATTATCCTATAATTAATTACATTAATCCTTAATTAATTACATCAATTAATTATCCTAAAATTACTTACATTAATTAATTATCCTCTAATTACTTCATTAATTAATTACATTCAGTAGATCCATTAATTACTTACTCTATGTAATTATACTTAATCAATTACTTTAAGTGATTATCCTTAATTAATTAATTAATTATCTTAAATTAATTACATTAATTAATTATCCCTTAATCTCTAGTTAATGATTCTTAAATTAATTACATTAATTAACTATCAATTAATTACTTTCATTAAGTAATTATCCTTTGATTATTAACATTAATTAATTAACCCTTATTATTTACATTAAGTGATCAACTTTTAACTAATTTCACTAATTAATTATCCCTAATTAATCCCAACCTTAATTAATTACATTGATTAACCTTCCATTACTAATTAATTAATTAATTACTCTTTAATTACCTTCATTAATTAATTAATCTTTAATTACCCAAGACCATAATTAATTAAAAGATAAATCATTTATCTTAATTAATTTCTTAATTATCATTAAAATCTTATTTAATAAACCCTTGGAATTAATTATCATTAACTTAAGACCTTAAGTTTAATTAAAAATAAAAACATTTCATCTTCTTAATTCCTACTTAATTACATTTTAATTAAGTTTTAAATAAACTTAAGAATTAACTTAATTAAATAGGTCAAAATAAATTACACAACTTTTAATTAACAACATTTAAATAAACAATTATTATTTAAAAGAAATGGTTAAGAAAATTATTAAAATTTGATTATGTTTAACTTAAAAACTTGATAACACCCTACATTTTACTCAAGACAAACCAGAGTTTACTCCTGCTCAAACCCAAGCCACCATCCTTCTTTTTTCTTCTTTTTTTTAAAACTTTGTTTGGTTAAATTTTAAAAACTTTCCAAGTATCATCACTCGCGTCTAACTCGAAAACGAATGCGAGACAAAACCTCCACTTCCCCGAGTCCAACCCGAGGTCTCCTCTTCTTCTTCTCGAAAACAAATACTGATACACAGCAAAACCACGTGCACGTGCATAGATCAACGACGACCCTTTGGTCATCGCCGCCACTACCAGCACATCGATGACAACCCCCTCTAACTATCCGTCCACCCAGATTTCCAAATCGATCACGAAATCAAACTCGAACTCGATCGAACCCCACTGGAACGATACTGGTCGTCAAGAATCGCCTCGACTCGCCGATTCTGATCACCAAAAGTTACGAAACTCCGACCATAGCTTTGCCACTAAACCACACAACTATCCCCCCTACTACCGTCATGTCCGATGCCCCCTCGACGTCGCAAACGCCTCGCAAACCCAGTTGACCCAAACAGCACCTAAAACCCTAGAACGTCGCCGTGCCGCCGCCACAGTGGATGATAAATCAAGCGAGCATTTTTTCCAAAACCCCCGACCCCCCAGCTTGCTTCAGCAGTGACCTCGACCACCCAAACCTCGCCGATCATCAGAGATCGACTAAAACCCAAATCGCGTTCAACTCGCAATTTCTCTCGATTTAAAAGCTTAAAAATCATGATTATATTTTTAAAAATCATAGATTTTGATAACAAATCAGACTATATACCTGAAACCACAAATCATTTAAGTCGAGATTTAGATATGTTTGAATTTTTACTGTAATTCTTCCTTTATGTCAAAATTACCCTTAAATCTTACCTGGAAATATTTTTAGATCAAATATCTTGTTATTACAAACAAGTTTTGTTTATACATCTAAGTCTAAAAAGAATCAGGGAAAGAGATATTGGATTTTGATCAAGTTTTAAAATCTGTAAAGCTAGAACAGAGCAATCATATTGATACACAGACATGCACACCGGATATACAGACATGCAAGCATAATTTACATTCATTCAAACAATTTTCCCAACATAATTTAAGTTTCTATCACATGCAATCAAGGTTTAACAGATTTAAACTTTAAAATGTTAGTTTACTCACTGTGAAAATATGAACATAGAAGCTTCTTTTATGAAATCTGGAAGTTGCTTGTTTAGAAACTGGAATTTGTACTTGCTTCTTGATTTTGATTTGCTTGCTGATCTGATCCTTGCTTGGCTTGCTTTAGGTTTGAAAATTTGAAAGAGGTTGTTTTGAATTTGATTTCTCTTTCTCTGTTTTTAGTTACAGGCTTTGGTTTCTTTGATTTGTTTTGAAAATGAAAAGATAAAAGGAAAATGAAAGAGAGGGATGGAGAGATATATAGCCTAGCTTTATTTATTTATTTATTTTAAAAAAGAAGAAAAGAAAATAAATCGTATGACGCTTGTTAAATTAGCTTACATATGTCATTTGCATGTTATAAATTGCTTACATTTGTAATTTGCATGAATTTAATGTTTTTATATATATTTATATTAGATTTTCAATTTAGTTTTATATTTATTAATGTCTTATGTTTTTATAATTAAACTTTCTCTTTTATTTATCTATATATAACTTAAATGAAAATGATATAAAAATCCAATTATACACTTATAAATAATTATACAAATATACTAGTTTTAAAATATAGAGTTTTAAATCCAACTTATTTCTAAGATGTTTACAATTGAATTTCAAATTCAAATTCTCTTTAAAATCTACTTATATATATATAAAAAAATTGTAACGACCCACTATTTTGGACCATTCAAATCGACAATAATCCACACATGTCAGACCTGAATAATGCAAAATAACAGATTGTAATAAAATTTGCAGCAAATAAAATCATTCACAGAATCACAGACACAGAAATATCAGAATAACTCGCAGCGGAAATAAAATAAATAGTGGTTCATGAAGCGACCACAATACAGAGTCTCAAAACAAGTACAAATTACATAGTCTAAAACCAATACAGTTTGAACAACCACAGAAAATCCCAAATTCATTTGTCTCAATTACATAGGCTAAAATAAAGGACTGAATAGCAAAATAGATAGCAGCTTGATAAAGATGATCTCCAGTAGTCCTAGCTCCAAGAAGATGAAGTCCAAACTGATACTCAGGCTGACCCGAGCGTAAAAATAAAACATAAACACTCGAGTCAGGACATACATACTTATACAATGTAAACAAACTCGAGTGAACTGTAATAAGGGTACAAGTAACTTAAAGAATGCTTGGGATCGCCCATTCTTTAAGGATCCGTTAAACTATCTACTATGTAGTAATATTCGATATTATAATAATGTCTAATATAAAATAAACATACTTTTAAATAGCATTAAGGCTTTACATTTTCCACCTTAACACATAATAGTCCCAGTAGTCTATCCAGTATTAGCATACTCCCAAAATGGGGGCTACCCTCGATACTCCACAGGCTACGGGAGAAATCACAAATCGTAGTAAAGCTCGATATGGTAGGTGACACGGCACAACTAGGCAATGCCAGGGTAGATATACCAATTACGCACACAGACTGATGGAGCGCATAGCAGCCACTACCGTCCACCTCGAACAACACTCCCAAATCGAAGGGTGGCCACCAAAAATCACAAAGTAATAGAATGGTATCGAAGAAGTGCGTCCGATAAGAGGTGCTACCTCACTGGTCCGAGATCGCTCTTGTTTTAGCCACCTTATACCAACTCACGGGAGTCGGGTCTACGTATATACCTTAGGATCGTCGCCACCATCCTACTTCATTCTGGAAACTCCACCGCGTACACAGTTGTCAAAGTGGTTTTGGGTATCGACAGAGAGTATGTCCATATCCGATCCCGGTCTCTTTAACAACCAAACGTTATTATAACCCGTGGTTATAAATTTAAAACAGTTTATATCAAATTACTTCAATTTAAACCATTTAAAAAAAAGTCATTATTCTTTTAAATCAAATATTAAATTCCCAAAATTTTAGCCTTTTCGGAGTTCATTTATTCACTTAAAAACAAAAAAACAAAAAAAATTCAGCTTTCACAGCATTTAAAAAGTGCTGCGGTAAGTTATATTTGAAAACAATTCAATTCAGCAAAGACAGCATTTATAAACTGCTGTAACAGTTCAGTTTTAAACAAAAATCATATTTCAGCCTACTGCAGCTCTTAACAAGTGCTACAGTAGCCCCTTTATTAGTTTCAGGTTCAATTCTAGTTCCTGCTACAACAGCACTTACCAAGTGCTATCATAGCCTTAGTTCATTTTAGTCTTTTGGTTCATTTATATAACCACAGCACTTAACAAGTGCTGCAGATTCTACTTAGTTCAGAATTTGTTCATTTCCAGAAATGGTAGCATTTCCAGAAATGGTAGCATTTCTGAAGTGCTATAAATTAAATTTCCAGGTTTTAAGTGCAATTCCAGCCATAAATAAACTTCAATTTAAATCCTTTAAAACTTATAAAAATCATAAATTTCACATTAAAAATGTTCAATTAAATCCTTTAACTTATGGTTTTTATAAAGAAAGATTTTTCAAGTAAAATCAAAATTTCCAAAGTTCACTTATAAAATTCTAATGTGTAAATTTTCCCGTTTTCCACCTTTAACCATTTTTTTCAACACTTAAATTTTAAATCCCCATTCTTCCACCATTTAAACTAAATTTACAATTTAACTTAATTAACTTAAGTTTCCATTTTTTTATTTCAATAAATTTCAATTTCATGTTATATTTTCAAATCACTATTTTTATCCTTTATTTATCACACCGAAAAAATCATTTCCACTTAAATAAATCATTTAAAATTCAATTTAATATTATTACAAATTTTAAAATATTTAAAAGTATCCAGAAAAAATACAGAAAATAACCACGGGTCTGTATAATATTTTCTAGCCTAAGTCAAGTGATACGGATAATATATCATTTCAATCCGTAGTTTACAAAGAAAAATCCGGGTTTTATCATTTCAAACCCGCAATCCCAAGTAAATAAAATTTAATCAAAAATCGCTCAGGCCTATCATTTCAGCCCATAACGATCTTCCCTTATTCTAAAGTCCGTTCGGGTATGTATCATTTCAACCCATAGTGATTCTATTCTACAGGGAACTTGCAGTGTGATTTAACAGAATAGAATAATAGTAAAATAGAAACAAAATATAACAGATGATATGTTATGCAATTTTAACAAGTTTAACATCATATATAAATAATCACAGGTAATTATAACATCAATTTTTTTTTCTACATATTCAGTTGCGGTCGTTTCACAATCATATAAGTATGAATAGTCATGTGAGATTTACTCACCTCTACGGAGCTGGAGCTTTGATTCAAAAGGGAAATACGCTATCTACCGAAAAGCACACAGAAAGCACGATCAGTTTTTAGAGAAGGCGCCAACAAGATTCAAATCTTGAAACAAAATAAATAAAACAAATCTAAGTACGCATACGAATAACAAATTTTTCAAATGAAGCAAATAGGAAACAAGTTGAATAATAGAAAGAAATAGCTCGACCACTTCACCATACGACTTAACCCATAGCCCCGTAGTCTCGACCACTTACCAGATTCAAGATTTGAAAGGCTCGGAGGAATATAGGCTGTGACTTCAAAATACCAAAGTGGCGAAAGGAAATTTGTTCATTTCTTTTTTTTTCAAAACAAAGGCTCGGTCTGGCATGGGGTTTGGCACAGCATGGGCTTGTCTTGGTTCGGTTTGGTCTGACATAGGGTTTGGTCAGGCATAGGGTTTGGTCAAACGTGGGGTTTGGTCAGGCGTAGGGTTCGGTCTGGAGGGTTCGTGGTGGCGTGGGGTTCGGTCTGGAGGGTTCGTGGAGGCGTCACTTGAATTCGTGGCCAGAGGATCATGTCAGAGGGGAGAGGCCAAACTGTTGGTGGTGGAGGAAGTATTGGATGGCCGAGGCTTAAGGCAAAAGTTTGTGGTGGACAGGGCTTGAATTCTCGGTCAGAAAATCATGTCAGAGGGGAGAGGCTGCGATGGTGGTGGCTCTAGGCTGGTCATGTTGGTGGATGGCCGAGCACGTGGTGGCAGGCAATAGGATAAAACAAACAAAGAAAGGAGAACAAGCGAAATAAAACAAAAATGAGAAGAATGCATGCTGTCCATACCTTCAGGAAGATGCTCACGCAAATTCTTTTGGTGGAAGCTAAAGTAAAATTAGTGGTATGGAAATGTAAACGAGGTATATATTATAACAGCTGCTCACTTTGATTTAGTGGAGAGAAGGCAAGAAATAATGTTTTGAACGGTGGAGGAATTTAAGGCATTTAATTCTATTAAATTTAAAGAAACGAACGGAAGGTGGAAAAGGGAATGTAATAATTCTCACGTGCAAGATTTAGGCAAGATTTCGAATTCCTAACAGATATACACGGCTGAAGATCTGAAATTCTAACGCATAGAATAAAATAGACAATGAACATGGCAAGAGAAACATATAAGACGTAATGCCCAAAGTAACGTACAAATTTTATTTGTTTCTCTTATTAAATAAAATTTAAAACGCAACGTTTTCTTTTAGGAAATAACCCATCACTTTAAACCAAAAATTAAATAGCTATTATACCATAATTAATAAAATTTGATTTAGCTTCACCCATTTGATTGTTAATAAAAGGCTAAGAAAACAGATGTATATATACGTATAAAAGAAATGCAAAATTTATTTCTTGTTTCATACCATTTATTACTAAATTTTAAAAGTATACAACTAATCTGACCGAAACAAAAGTGAAACAAATGTTGTACAATCATATATAGTTCAAGATGAAAATTTTGCAGTTAGAATTTAAAATTCCTATTAAAGTTAAACTTCTTTATCCAAATCAAAATTACAGAAATTGTTTATTTATTAAAATTTGGGCAATTGATTAAAAATCATCAAAAGGAAAATTTCCAAAATTTAGATTTTTAAGAAATCAAACACCAAAGTCTTTAAATAAATGAATAAAATATTTGTTAAAATTTTTGGGCTGTTACACTCTCCCTCACTCAAAACTTTTCGTCCTCGAAAAAGAACGAAAAAGGAAAACAAAGGAAGATAAAACAGTAGAGCAAAAAGTACCTGAAATAAACAATTCCGGATTCGATGCACGAATGCTCTCCTCCGTCTCCCAGGTGCAATCCCGTTCATTAGTGCTCCACTGCACTTTGACTAGGTTGACAGATTTCCTTCTTAGCTGCTTCGTACCTCGATCGATGATACGAAGTGGCTTCCTCTCAACAGTCAGATTTGGCTCAATATCCAAACTATCAAGAGCAGAAGGCTGGATAATAAGAGATGGATCATGCAGATATCGACGAAGATAAGATACATGAAATACATTGTGTACTCCAGAAAATTTCTCGGGCAGATCCAGACGATAAGTAAGAGAACCAATTCTTTCCATAATGCGAAAAGGACCAACAAATCTAGGAGAAAGCTTCCCTCTACGACCAAAGCGAATAACATTCCTTAAGGGAGAGACCTTTAGGAAAACCAAATCACCAATAGCAAACTCTAAACTCCGCCTACGCCTATCAGCATACTTCTTTTGCCTATCTTGAGCAATCCTCGTCTTCCTCTTAATCTCTTCAACTCTCTCAGAAGCTTCTAAAACCATCTCAGGACCAAGGACCAAACGATTACCGGATTCAATCCAGCAAGAAGGAGATCTACATGGTCGTCCGAAAAGAGCAGAAAACGGAGACGTCTCAATACTGGCCTGATAACTATTATTATAGGTGAATTCGATAAGATGGAGATGATCTTCCCAAGATCCTCCATAATCAAGCACATAAGCATGAAGAAGATCTTCTAGAATCTGATTCACCCTTTCCGTTTGACCGTCGGTCTGTGGATGGTAAGCAGTGCTCAGATTCAGACGAGTACCCAAGGAATCCTGAAAGGCTTTCCAAAACCTACTAGTAAAGATAGGATCATGATCACAAACAATACTGAGAGGAACACCATGGAGACGAACAATCTCCCTCATGTAAATCTCAGACAAACTAGAAGCTGAACGGGTAGACTTGACCGGAATGAAATGAGCTGATTTGGTCAATCTATCCACAATAACCCAGATACTCTCGTTACCCTTCCTAGTCCTCGGTAAACCATCAATGAAATCCATAGAAACTTGTTACCACTTCCAATTAGGAATCTCAAGAGGCTGCAACAAACCAGGGGTCTTCTGATGATCTGCCTTGACTTGTTGACAAGTCGCACATCTACTAACAAAAATGGAAATATCCCGCCTCATACCTCTCCACCAATACAACTTCTTCATATCCTGATACATCTTGGCCACACCTGGATGAATAGAAAGTCTGGACTGATGATTCTCCCTAAGTAACTCCTGTCTCAATCCATCAACATTCGGGACACAAATCCTATTATTAATCCTCAACACACCCTTATCGTCAATCTGAGCACCACTGCCATCAAGACTACTACCTCCAACTCTACTTCGAACATTCTCCTTAATCAATCTAAGCATCCGATCTTCATCCTGCTTAGCCATGATACGATCCACAAGAGAAGAAGAAACAACCAACTGACACAACAAAGCCTTCTTCCTACTCAAAGCATCTGCTACGACATTAGCCTTTCCAGGGGTATAGTTGATGTCAAGATCATAAGAAGCAAGGAATTCTAACCACCTAACTTGTCTCTGATTCAAATCCTTCTGAGAGAAAATATACTTCAAAGACTGATGATCTGTGAAAAGCTCGAACTTAGTACCCAAAAGATGATGTCTCCAGAGCTTCAAAGCAAAAACAACAGCAAGCAACTCTAGATCATGGGCAGCATAATTTACTTCATGGGTCTTCAACTGTCGACTAGCATAAGCAATCACCTTACCGTCCTGCATCAGAATAGCTCCCAAACCTTCTCGACAAGCATCAGTGTATACCGTTAATCCCTCATTTCCATTTGGAACAGTAAGAACAGGTGCGGAAGTAAGCTTGTGTTTTAACTCACTGAATGCGGCCTTACACTCATTACTCCAAATAAACTTAGCATTCTTCCGAGTTAAAGCAGTGAGAGGTGCAGCAATCCGAGCGAAATTCTCAATGAATCTCCGGTAATAACCGGCAAGGCCCAGAAAACTACGAATATCAGTCGGAGTCTTAGGCGTTTCCCAATCCTGCTCAGAATAAGGAAAAAGAAGGATAATATGAAAGATAGAATAAATTGAATGAAATAAGGAAGGAGAAGGAAAGAAAGGCTTACATTGATCGCAGCGATCTTGACTGGATCAACAGAAACTCCATTACCAGAAACAATATGCCCGAGGAATCGGACTTCATCTTTCCAGAAATGACATTTGTAAAATTTAGCCTTTAACTGATGATTTCGAAGAGTCTCAAGAACAGAGTTCAAATGTGACTCATGTTCTTCTTCAGACTTAGAGAAAACGAGAATATCATCAACAAAGACTAGAACAAATTTATTAAGCACATCACGGAAAACACGATTCATCAAGTCAACAAAGAAAGCAGGAGCATTAGTCAAACCAAAAGGCATGACTAACCATTCAAAGAATCCATTCTCAGTACGGAAAGCAGTCTTGGGAATACTTTCCTCGGCCACTCTGAGTTGGTGAAAACCCGTGGCAAGGTCAAGCTGAGAGAAAACGGTAGCACCATAAAGCTGATCAAACATATCATTTATGCGCGGCATTGGATATCTATTTTTCATAGTGAGCTTGTTCAACTCCCTATAATCAACACACATCCGAAGAGAACCATCGGACTTGGTGACGAAAACCACCGCAGCTCCCCATTCTGAATAGCTAGGTCTGATCAGACCCTTGGAAGACAGATCCTCTATTTGTACCCTTAACTCAACCTTCTCACGGGGTGCCATTCTTCTAGGAGGAAGAACTACTGGTCGAGCTCCAGGAATAAGATCAATACGGAAATCGATTTCCCGCTTAGGAGGTAAGGTAGTGACTTAACCAAATACATCGGGATAGAGTTTGACTACACGAGTCGACTGAAGGTCGATAGGGAAGAATCCAAAGAATAAATAAAGCTACCAGCATAATCATGAGGCACGGAAAGCACAATCAGTTTTTAGAGAAGGCGCCAACAAGATTCAAATCTTGAAACAAAATAAATAAAACAAATCTAAGTACGCATACGAATAACAAATTTTTCAAATGAAGCAAACAGGAAACAAGTTGAATAATAGAAAGAAATAGCTCGACCACTTCACCATACGACTCAACCCATAGCCCCGTAGTCTAGACCACTTACCAGATTCAAGATTTGAAAGGCTCGGAGGAATATAGGCTGTGACTTCAAAATACAAAAGTGGCGAAAGGAAATTTGTTCATTTCTTTTTTTTTCAAAACAAAGGCTCGGTCTGGCATGGGGTTTGGCACAGCATGGGCTTGTCTTGGTTCGGTTTGGTCTAGCATAGTGTTTGGTCAGGCATAGGGTTTGGTCAGGCATGGGGTTTGGTCAGGCGTGGGGTTCGGTCTGGAGGGTTAGTGGTGGCATGGGGTTCGGTCTGGAGGATTCGTGGAGGCGTCACTTGAATTCGTGGCTAGAGGATCATGTCAGAGGGGAGAGGCCAAACTGTTGGTGGTGGAGGAAGTATTGGATGGCCGAGGCTTAAGGCAAAAGTTTGTGGTGGACAGGGCTTGAATTCTCGGTCAGAAAATCATGTCAGAGGGGATAGGCTGCGATGGTGGTGGCTCTAGGCTGGTCATGTTGGTGGATGGTCGAGCACGTGGTGGCATGCAATAGGATAAAACAAACAAAGAAAGGAGAACAAACGAAATAAAACAAAAATGAAAAGAATGCATGTTGTCCATACCTTCAGGAAGATGCTCACGCAAATTCTTTTGGTGGAAGCTAAAGTGAAATTAGTGGTATGGAAATGTAAACGAGGTATATATTATAACTGCTGCTCACTTTGATTTAGTGGAGAGAATGCAAGAAATAATGTTTGGAACGGTGGAGGAATTTAAGGCATTTAATTCTATTAAATTGAAAGAAACGAACGGAAGGTGGAAAAGGGAATGTAATAATTCTCACGTGCAAGATTTAGGCAAGATTTCGAATTTCTAACAGAAATATACACGGCTGAAGATCTGAAATTCTAACGCATAGAATAAAATAGACAATGAACAAGGCAAGAGAAACATATAAGACGTAATGCCCAAAGTAACGTACAAATTTTATTTGTTTCTCTTATTAAATAAAATTTAAAACGCAACGTTTTCTTTTAGGAAATAACCCATCACTTTAAACCAAAAATTAAATAGCTATTATACCATAATTAATAAAATTTTATTTAGCTTCACCCTTTTGATTGTTAATAAAAAGCTAAGAAAACAGATGTATATATACGTATAAAAGAAATGCAAAATTTATTTCTTGTTTCATACCATTTATTACTAAATTTTAAAAGTATACAACTAATCTGGCCGAAACAAAAGTGAAACAAATGTTGTACAATCATATATAGTTCAAGATGAAAATTTTGCAGTTAGAATTTAAAATTTAAAATTCCTATTAAAGTTAAACTTCTTTATCCAAATCAAAATTACAGAAATTGTTTATTTATTAAAATTTGGGCAATTGATTAAAAATCATCAAAAAGAAAATTTCCAAAATTTAGATTTTTAAGAAATCAAACACCAAAGTCTTTAAATAAATGAATAAAATATTTGTTAAAATTTTTGGGCTGTTACAAAAATACACATTTTATTTGTTTTGAAAAATAATAAATTTTGGATCATTTTAAATAATTTATAAAAGAAGATTATCACATTATTATTGCCCAAAAATTCCGGGTCATCACAAAGCGCGTGGTAAAATAAATCAATGAAGTATAGTAATTTTTGAAAGTGGTTAAACTGAAGAAAACATTATTAATAAAGTGATTAAGAAGCTAACAAGAAAATTGAAATGAAATGATTAACACAAACACTTGGCCCAAGACCATTTATGAATACTCTTTAATTATCTAGAGTATTCTTGTATTTTGCTTCATCACTTATCATCTACAAACCCTTCTTCTTCTCTATTTTCGTTTTCAGCATGAAACCCTATAATGGCCTCTCTTCCGAAATTCATTAAAAATCAAATAAATATCAAAAAAATTATGAAACTTTAAGTAGAGCTTCTGAACACCTATTTACACCACTACACGTTGTCAAAGTCGAATTTTGATCAAGTTTGGATGGTGAAAGAATTGATTGATTGAGATATATTTTCTGGTTTATAAACGATGGAAAAGGTGCTTGTTCAAAGAGTGATTTTAGGTATGAAATCAAATTACTTTGGTTTCAAATTTTTCAGGTGAGTTCCATAGACCCTTATTTCAGTTTATTATAAATATTTTGTGATTATATGGTTGAAAACATGCTTCGTGGTGATATTTGTTGATGTGGTTGAGTTTTGATAAATTTTGTGTTTTAGAATCCTCTTCATTATAAAATTCATATTTAACTCATATTAAATTTAAAAATTCCCAAATTTTGATATTTTGTTCCTCACATTATCCAGCACATCTTTTTAAAATTTCATGAATTTTCATGGAGTTTTGAAGTGTTAAATGTTGTGATTTCCGCAAACTTTTCTTGCTAGATTTGGGCAGCAAACACTTGTTGATTAGAAATTCATAATTAATTGTAGACATTCCAAAATTTCTAAAATTAGGATATGTTATTCCCAACTCATTTTTGAATAATAGATAGAAATTCCATTAAAAAGTTATTTGTTTTGATCCTCCAAATAGTCAATTTGCCGAGGTTGTTTCCTTGGACGAATTGTTTGCAAACGTTCAATTATTAGAATTTGCTTTCAAGATGGTTATTTCTATTCTTTACCCATGATTAATCTTTTATTTATATTGAAAAGTGCGGTGTTTGATTTGACAAGGAATATAACTATAAATAAAAGGAAAGAAATGCCTAAGGTATGGAATTTCGCTCTGTAGTTTATGCCATCTATTTCAAAATAAAAGGGAGTTTCATAATTTCTTGTAATTTCAAACAACGCAGACCACTTATTTAGGTAAAGTTATGCGAAGGTTCATAGGAAAACATTTTAAAAAGGAAGGTTCACATAGATTAGACTATGAAGAAGTTCCTAGTTAAGGATGAATGTAACTAGAAAGATAAACAGAAGTAAAAGAAAATAAATGCATAAAACATGCATAACCTCGCTAAACCCAAAAAGGAAATAATTTTTACTACAAAAAAATGCATATAAATACCCGTGTTAAAAAGGAAATAGAAATCCAAAATAAAATGTATAATAAATGGTAATAATTGAAATAAAGGAAGCAAGGTTGAATAGACATTCAATGTGCAAATAATGGAATAAGAGTTATGAGAATTTAAATAGCTGAAAGGTTATAACTCTAGAAATAAATAAGCATTGAATGTGCAATGAATGAAATATGATAATTTAGATAGTCACAGCCAATTTAGTGAAATTAATTAATGAAACATAGTAAAGTAATTGTGAGGAGATAAAGAAAGAGTAAAAGTGAGTGGGAAATTTATGTAACTTATTTATAACATGATAATTTGTCTCGTCGGATTTTGTTTGATTATAATGCCTAATTGAAAGATCTAGAGTTGTAGGCCTAAATTTTAATGTATGAAACACCATCTTCGTATTTTGTAAATCAGAGAAGATTGACTGGAAATGTTAATTACACCCAGATTTGTAAATTTGTTCCAAGTTGTTGGTAGTTGAATATGAACTAAAAATGGAATTGTTTCAGATCTTCCAACTGGTTTGTTGTAAAATTTATTTCAGATCTATAGTTGTATTGAGTAGTGTTAATATGAATTAAGTTATTCTGATTTCATTGAAATGAGAAAGTTTCTGTATTCTAACCTGTTGAGTATTTAATCCGTTCAAATTCCATAGATTTAATCAATCTTTGAAATATGGCATTTGGATTATTTTGTGACTCCTTGTGTTATGGTGAATATTATAGAATTTTATGGTGGTCTGTGAACTCGTAGCTAAAAATAGCCTGACTCGGGGTTTGTTTTTATCGACAATCCTCGGGTCAGACCGAGCATTTATTACAAGTTTAGCTGACATACTTCTAGGTAAGAGGTGATGGATGGACAGAGTCAACGGTTTTATGTATTCTTTTGAATTAGAAATTGATATAGCAACATTGACTTGAAATGTATAAAATAAATTCAGATATTGTATGAAGTATAAAAATGTGTAATATACATTGTTTGCATCCATAAGAGTACGATGTTATCTATTTATATGTGATGATGTTATTTTTGCATTATACTATCCTAGAAACACCCACATCGCCTCATTCTCTATGTTACTCAATAGTATTACACAGTAATACTCTTGGGTAATTTGGGTATAGAGTTTTGCTTCTTGCTAAACCAGGAAACCAGAGAGTGTCCCAAAAAGTGACAAGTTTCACTTATACTTTTTAGTCTGATTTACAACCAGCATAGTCAGCATCACTATATGAAATTAATTCAAATGAGTCTTCTTCTGAATAAAAAAGTCCATAGTCTAATGTGTTGTTTACATACCTCAAAATTCTTTTTACAAATTTCAAATGAGTTTCTTTAGGTTGAGATTGATATCTTACACAAAGACAAATGCTACGCATTATATCAGGTCTATTGGCAGCTATATAGAGTAGTGATCCAATCGTTCATCTATATAATTTTTGATCTATATCATTTGAAATTTCTTCCTCATTTAATTTTTAATTAGTTGCCATGGGAGTTGGTTTACCACTGATATTTGACAAACCAAATTTCTTAACTAAATCTTTAGAATATTTTTCTTGACAAAAAAATTCCATTTCTTAGTTGTTTTATTTGTAATCCTAGAAAATAATTTAGTTCTCCCATTTGACTTATTTCAAATTCCTTAGTCGTTATTTTTGAGAATTTTTTATTTAGTTTATCATTCATAAATCCAAAAATGATATCATCTACATATATTTGTATTATCTCAATATCATTTTTATCTCTTTTAATAAAAAGTGTACTATCTACTTTGCCTATTTCAAAATTTGATTGTAAAAGATAGAATTTAAGTCCATTATACCAAGGTCTTGGAGCCTGTTTCAAACCATACAAAGCCTTCTTTAATTTGTAAACATGATTAGGCAATTTTGTATCTTCAAAAAACAGGGTTTGTTCCATATATACATCTTTTTTAATAAAACCATTTAGAAACACACTTTTAACATCTATTTGATATAACCTAAAATTATAATGATTAGCGAAAGCAAGTAAAATTCATATAGCTTCTAATCTTGCTATGGTTATAAAGGTTACATCAAAAACTATTCCTTCTTCTTGACAATAACCTTTTGCAATTAATCGAGCTTTATTTCTCACAACCTCTCCTTGTTTATTCATTTTGTTTCTATATACTTATTTAGTTCCTATTATGGATTTATCCTCAGGTCTAGGAACTGATTCCCATGCGTCTTTTCTTATGAATTGATTCAATTCCTCTTGCATAGCAAGAATCGATGAATCATACTTGATGCTTCTTTTAGATTTTTAGATTCAATAGTTAAAATAAAAGCAACGTTACTCATTTTATTTAGTTGATTTCATTTAATAATAGATCCAATATTTCCAAGTATATTTTCTATAGGATGGTCTTCTAAGTATTTTGTTCTTTTATTTGGATGTGAATTTTTAGAATTATTATTATTTTTGTTTTCGGTAATCTCATTATTACTGATTTCATTTGGGTTGTTAATGTTTTCTTCTTCATTAATATTTGGATTATAAACTTTAAAATTTTCATCGAATGAGAGATGACGTCTCTTCAATAGTATTAGTTCTAGTATTTAAAACTCTATGAGCTTTACTTCTATTTGAATATCCAAAGATTCCTTTATCTGATTTAGCATCAAATTTATCCAAATTATCTTTAGTATTTAAATAAAACATTTACTACCAAAAACTCTGAAGTATGATACTTTAGGCTTTTTATTATAGAATAATTCAAATGGTGTTTTCTTGATTAATGGTCTTATTAGAATTCTATTTAATATATAATATGCAATACCAACTGCTTCAGCCCAAAAAAATTTATGTAAGTTACTATCATTTAGCATAGTTCTAACACACTCTTGAATCGTCCTATTTTTACGCTCCACCACTCCATTTTTTTGTGGTGTTCTTAGAATTGAAAAATTATGAGTTATACCTTTCTTATTAGAGAAATTCTCAAAATTTTCATTTTTGAATTCTCCATTGTGATCACTTCGAATATTTTTTATTTACTAATCATTTGATTTTGAATTCGTTTAACAAACATTTTAAACATTTCAAAAGTATCAGTTTTAAGTTTCAAGAAACTCGTCCAGGTAAACCTAGAATAATCATCTCCGATTACAAATACATATCTACTGTGATTTATAGACTGTCTGTGAGGGACCGAAAATATGTAAGTGAAGAAGTTCAAGGGATTGAGAGGTAGAAATCATATCTTTTGATCTAAAATAACTTTTTCTAAGTTTTTCTAATTGACATGCATCACATAAATTATTAACTTTAAAATTCATTTTGGAAAGTCCTCTAACTAGATCATCTTTAGCAATTTTAGATATTAGTTTGAAATTAAAATGACTAAATCTTATATGCCAAATCCAAGAGTCACTTGATTCAGCCAAAAGACATAAGTTATCATTTGAGATTTGCATACTTAATATATAGATTTTTCATTTCCTAACACTACAAGAAATTTGATTTTTAGTGGCGCACAAAAAACGCTACAAAAAGTTTTGGTGGCGTTTTGATAAACGCCGCTAGAAAACATGCGACTAAAAATCCATGATTTTTTGTTGCATTTATTTTAACGCCACTATAAATGAATTTTGGGCAGCGTTTTTTAAACGTTACTAAAGATCTTTTTTATAGCGTTTAAGAAACGCCACCGAAAAGGTGTCGTTTACTATCTTATTTTTTTGTTGCACTTATTATTATTTTTTGCAGCGTTTTTTGAACGCCACGGAGATTATCTGAGTTACTATAATTGTTGATTCTGTAGCACTTTTTAAATGCTACAAAAAAATATTTTTGGTGGCGTTTTATCTCCCCCACCGTATGTTTCGATTTTATTGCTTGCTGTTCCACGACTACATCTGATCTCGCCTCCAATTTAATTACTTCAAAACTTATACAATAACGTAATATATAAACACATACACATTCAAAAATAACCCATTCAATGAACCACAATAACACAAACAAAAGCAATTACATAATCACCACTATATCATAACATTAGTGTCAAGACAAAAGGTTAACCATACGTTTACACAACCAAACTACCATAAACAGTTTCATAATAGTACATGCAGCTAAAGTAGTGCTGCTACCATACATACTAGTTTCATAACAGTTTTAATCAACCTAAATACATACATGTGCTGCTACCATACCAAAAACCAGTGCTGCTGCTTGAATTCTTCACAAACGTTTATCTACCTGTAAACAATAATAATCATGTTACTAAATATTTGTGAGGTGAAGGTATCAAAGATCAAAAATAGACAAATATAGAAGTCCTTAGACTATAATACTTCAAACAAATATGCCTCTGCGTATTAACCACTGATGTGAGCACATTGTAATCGTCCAACAACTTTTACATCATATTTGTGAAGTCAGTGCACTAGACTTGCACATTAGCAGATGAACTTATGACAAAGATAAATGTCTTTATCATGTGGCAGATTGTGACCATTCAGTGCTTAAGTGTAGAATGATATTTAACTAACTACTAGGGGTTTAGATATGTTAAAGAATGAACGTGTGTTTGCCTTAGTTTCCATTAACTGCCTTGCAACAACCCCTCCTCATTCATACTATAGAAAAAAATCCACAATATGCCAAGTTAAAATTAAAGACAAGTTGATAGTCCTGCCACTGTTTGACCTAAACCGTACCCCCCCACTAAATTTTAGCCTAACTCCATCAACAACCTCAGCCAAACTGACAACATTCAATCACCAATTCAATCACTTTCTAGCTCTACACCAATATTTATTGAGTAATATAACTAATTTTTATAGTCGATTATCTAGGAATATTATCAGGGTATTAGAATCAAAGTTTGAAAACATTTATGATGAACAAGTTATATAACTTTCAGTTTGTTTTCAGAATGACTTTTTCCGTTGGCCAAGCTATGGGAACGCCAAGTGCATCTTCCATGCACGTCAACACCGATGTTGGTCTCCATAGCTCTGCATTTGCATCTCTCACAATATCAACCCAAAATTTTACAGCATTAAGTCCCAATGGACGACAATGGACCATCATTATCGGATCAATTGATGCAACAGTTCCTTCAGCCACTACGTTTGTTCCACCCAAATCGATCAACCGGCATTTGATATCTTTTGTCAACTTTGCAATTGACTGGAAAAAAAGAGATTATTATGCAGAATATATACATACACATAATAAATAAACTTTCATACACAGGTAATTTCTTCAATTTTGAAAATTAATACTTACATGCTCTGATTTCTTCATGACCACGGGTGTAGATTTCATGGGAGAAGTCGCACAATTTACACTGTCATTTACATTTTCTTTATCAACTTCAACTTTTGATTTTGGCCATGCTACTTTCCTACCAACTGCATCTCTAATGCACGACATATCACATGTGGGTCGCCACAAATAAGCATCTTTATTTATTACTTTGTCGACCGAAATCACAACGGCAGACAGACCGAGCGGAATACCATTAACAACATATTGTGGCTCTCTGGAGTAGACTCTTCCTTCAGCAACTACCCCTTCACCCTCATTCCAACCATAAATCTTGCATTTGTCATCTTGGACAGTGCTGTTACTCTAAAAATGAGAAGTGTAATTTTAACAAACAAATAAATATAAAGATGGTTTATTTTAACAAACTAATAAATTTCTACTTAGCAAATTACTTAGCAAATCATTCACAGGTTATAAAATGAGAAGTGTAATTTTAACAAACAAATAAATATAAAGATGGTTTATTTTAACAAACAAATAAATTTCTACTGAGCAAATTACTTAGCAATTCAATCACAGGTTATAAAATGAGAAGTGTAATTTCAAATGATAATATTGTGGACAGTGCTGTTAATATAAAAAAATTATTCAAATTTTTATTAAGATTTTAACAAACAAATAAATATAC
This sequence comes from Allium fistulosum, assembly GCA_030737815.1. Taxonomy (NCBI): domain Eukaryota; kingdom Viridiplantae; phylum Streptophyta; class Magnoliopsida; order Asparagales; family Amaryllidaceae; genus Allium; species Allium fistulosum. The sequence continues at coordinate 1,504,145,794 of CM060903.1, forward strand.
AAATGGATTAATTTGGGGTACTAAAATCTAAAAACTAAAACTAAAACTTTAGTATGTTTCAATGAGAAGTGTAATTCAACAGTTTAGTATGAGAAGTGTAAAATTTACCGTACTGACGTCGTTCAAATTTACTCGTAGCGCCATCTTAATGCAATTTGATGGCCAAGCTACTACCTTATTCACAGCGTCTGCTAATACTATCATTTTAGGTTTAGGCCTCCATAAATAAGTATCTAGTTTGTCCACGATATCTACAATAACGCTCACAGCATTTGGTCCAAGACGAATGCCATTGACAACCGCAGTTGGGTCCTTGGACAACACCCTCCCATTGGCAACAACTTCACAGTTTCCATCCCAATTCAACATCGAACATACATCGTCATTGCTCTGCAATTATTCAACCAAAAATAATAGCAATCACTGGATCAAAATTTAAAATCTAAATGTTATTTGTTTAGTAATATAATTATTATTTTTACCAATTCAGATGTGCTCCTTTTCGAACTTTCTACACCCTACAGCAAAGCTCTAATATCAGGATATTTTAATCTTAAAGGCACTCAATTAAATGTAATGTAGGCGTTTAATTGACTATCGAAAACTACTAAATGGACTTTGATCAGTTAATGTATTTTACAGCTATAAATGATGGGATGAAATTAATATGGCTACCGAAACCAGCAAGTGAAAAAAATAAAATCGAGTTGCTAAAATAAAAATGACCATACTTAAATGGCAGAGAACATATAATAAGTTTGTGAGAGAGAATAAATTTGTTCATTTTAGTATTTTAAATTATATGGCGCTTTGAATTTTGTATTTTACATATATAAATTACTTTTAATAGTTTACCTTCTGGTTCATCAGAACCTGCAACATACTCTTCATTTCTGCTATTTCCTCTCGACACTGCGATACTTGTTTTTCTTTGGACTGGGCCACAGCTAGCTTGGTTAAAGTGCAACCCCTTCCCAATGCCCTTAACCGTCCTGGTTTATCTTGTCCGAGTACATGTACAAGAGCATCTCCACTGACATTCTGTGACGAACCAGAATGTGATAGGCTACCAAATTTTTTAATCTCCTCCTACATAAATAAATACAAATAGATAATGTACAATGGTAAAATTATCGTAGTTTCGGACAATTTTTTATATACAGATAAATAAAAAAAACTTACAATAGCATTTCCAGCTTCACCGGTTCACCATTTTTTTTATGTGAGATTTAATCCAAACATCAGCTCTAGTTATGGACGATGGACTTGGACTTTCTTTTTTCTAAATTTAGGATAACATTAAATAAAAAACCGAACAGGTATAAAATAATATTAAATAAAGCTATACTTAATTAACTAACCATGTCTTCGGTCAATCTAGCCATTCTCTTACGACCAGTTGTGTGTGGAAGTTGTTTATCCCTAAGGGCCGAATATTTCTCACTTTGTTTCTGTAAAATAGAAAGATATATTGTTGATATATTGTTATAGGATAATGGCAGCTTCGTTGTTTGAGAATGTGAAGAGTGAAGAGTGACAGAGTGAAGAGTGACAGAAGAGTGACAGAGAGAAGAGTGATAGAGAGAAGAGTGACAGAGAGAGTGACAGAGAAAGTGAAGAGTTGACAGAGAGAAAGTGAATAGTGTTACCTTAAACTCCGGACTTATTTTCGCCTTCACAAACCTTCTCCATTCGTTCATGCTTTTGATGTTGGTAGGTTTCAGTTTTAGTCTTTCCTCTTCGTTCTCCGCTTTATTTAATTTTCGAACCAATTTACTTTTTGATGATCTCCAAATTACTCCCATTTGTTGAAATACAGCTTTTCTTTGTCAATCCTCTTCCAGTTTAAATCTAATCTGCAACAATACATGAAAACATGATATTAAAATCAAACAACAGCCATATGTATGCATCAAACAATTTTTTTCAGCCATAACTATAATACGTGATGTAACAATGTAGCAATGTAGCAACTTGCAAACAGATGTATAAACAACAAAAACAATTTTTAACTCATACCTGAATCGATTGCCACAAAACAACTTTTAACTCATCACTTAGATTCCTCCAATCATCAAGTGTGTATGGAACCAGCTCCCGCACAAGCGGTCCAAGAAAAGAGGATAAATGTACTGACCCTTTCCCTATTGGTATACCTATATCATTGAACTCAACTTCAATTCGATCATGACTGCTTAACGGGAGTCTTTTTGCTTTTGTTGGACCTCTACCGCCTCTTTTCCGAGATGTAATTCTGGATTCATCTTTACTTGCTCTCCCAATTTCTCCCTCATCATCCTCAGTTTGTTCAGGAAGGATTTCATTTTCTGAGCGAAGTCCTTCTTCATTTGGGTCGGAGGAGGTAACAGGTGGCTCTTGTTCTTTGTCTTCATTGCAAACAATGGCTTGCTTCTTAGCGTTGGCTGTTGGTTCTTCACTGTCGGTGCAAGCACCAGCTGGAATCTTAACCTTTTTCTTTAGATTATACTTCCACTTTGACTTATACTTCTGAGATTCCTCATCAGCCTTTCTCTGGTTGCGAGTACGTACAAAGCTTGAATGCATCTTTTTTCTGCAAATGAAACAAAAAACAGTAACTTATTTTGAGAATACTTCATATAAAGGACAGTTAACAGTATCTATTATGTAACCTTGAATACAATAGTTATTAATACATGTATATGAACTCTGTAATGTAAACTCTATAAATAATCACATTAATACTTAATAATGGAATAATCAAAACATATAATTTCTGTAAATGTATATTAATATGTTTTCTATGCTTGCATTTACAAATGAAGGCACCTAACATCTAATAAAAAAATCACAACACACTCAACAAAATTTGCAACCTCTCACAAACACAAAACATAGCAATGCTAACTCACACAAGCACACAGTACACAACATATTCACAAACCCAACTCACCCTACAGACAGTCAGACAACCCTCACAAACACAGTACACACAAACACATATGTAGACTAACTACCCACTTACCTTATCAGTCACTATCCTCTGGTTATCACTCACTATCTTCTGAGTTCCGATTCTTTAATATTATTTATCTGTTAATATGGAGCAAATACTTGGTACTTTAAGCAATACCATGCTCAAGTATTTGTTTTATATAGTAGATAAATGTTGTGTAAAAAAAGATAGCATTAATATGCACCTTATGTAAATGAAAATAATCCAAAGTTGAAAAATTGTATTACATAAACAGTTTTACAGTGCCTTGTGATCTGAGTCTGGGAGAGGACATGCCCAAATCATAATTTGATATCATATAACTCATAAAGCAATATGAATACACTGTTGTAGTTACATACTAAATCTATCAAAAAACAACAAAATATGCCCAACTTCCAATTATGGACCACATATGTCAAGGGAAGATTATCAAACAAACATTAGCTTGAATCGCTATTAGACTAGAAAAAATATGCTAATGATTATGTAAAGAAAAAGAAAAAGGGGAGGAAATATTTACTTAAACTAAGAGAAACATGCAATACTTATAACCGAAAAATATCACCGAATGCTAGAAAATAAATGTGTCCACTTCATAATTTAATTTGTTCTTATATCAGCAAAAAGATAACTATAGATTATTTCCAATCTAAAGTACAAATCCTTTAGACACATCTTCCCAAGCTATCTAACCCTATTGACATCCATGAAACCATTTGGCACATCTTCCTAAGCTAAAGTAGAAATCCTTTGGAAGTTAAGATAAACATAAAATTACTTCTTTCCTTTTGAGAAAACAAAATATTTTTCATCAAAATTAAGTAAGGTGTAATTAAGATGTTATTACAAGGGAAAAAGGTATCTTTTGACAATTATGCAACAGGGAACAAACTTGGCATAGGAATGGAATTAAATTCAACATAAACATAATATTAAATTTGATTTGACATATCAAATCCAAATAGAGTCAGACAAAAAAGAAATATATTACAAAATTGAAATAGAAACAAAATGACTTTACCCAGAACGTGAATCAAAAATCGATCCTACATCCATGCTAGGCAAATAAATATTGTTATCAAATCATTGTGCACGAATAAAAGAAGTCGTAGAGAAAATAAGTATATGTACAAGGAGAAGGGAATCATTCTTGAATGTGATTCTAAATGTTAGAATGATGTGAAAAGAAGACTTGAGATGGAATGAACAAATTTAATGATGCATTCTAGAGTAGAAACGAAGATCCTCAATCAGAAGCTGACCATACATCTTCAAATGACATATATGTAAGGTTTAATGCTAGGTTTTGATTCTTGAGTAGTAGACAGAACAAAGGTGGTAAATGTCAAAGCTGTCATGAAACAAGGAAAAGAAACTACTTGATTGTAATACATTTTTCAAATGATGGTACAACAAATTTTATAATCTACTCAAGTAGAACATATAATCTACTCAATCATGCCTTCGCAATCCTCTCTAACATAACTACCATCTTCATCATCCATTTCAGTTATTTCGTTATCTTCCATGACTTGGATATCTTCCTCGATGCAATCGTGATCCTCTAAATCATTAAAACTTCTTGATGGTGCTTTCATTACAACATACCAATTAGAAACATCATTCTCTCTTGAATAAAATACTTGTCTTGCTTAAGATGCAAGTATGTATGGATCTCGTGAAAATGATGCTTGCTGTAAATTAACAAGAGTGAACCCATCATCATCATCAACTTTTACTCCATTTCCTTTATACGCCCAACGACACTTAAAAACTGGAATATAAAACGTATGATAATCTAATAAAATTATATCTGTCAATATTCCATAGTAAGTAACCACATCAACCACTTGGGACATATCTTTTGCACTTGCTCTACACATAGTAGTCGCATCAAAAGTCAGCCCACAATTCTGAGTTTCTCTCCCTACATCTTTTATATGAAAACGTTGCTCATTGATGATATATCCGTTGTAAGACATGGCATCATCCTTCGGACCAAAAGCAATCCATCTTAACATGTCATCATGATCCTTGGAGGTAATAGGTATCTACAACAAATTTTATTTAGCATGTATATTTTATAGTAAGATTAATAGTCAAAAGAGAATATATTTGAAATCTAACTAACCTTTCTTTTAATCCAATTGGCAAAAAATTTTGTATGTGTTTCCCAAAGTAAGGTCACATTTTTTGTCATGCGTGGGTCTGACTTTTCTAATTCCTCCAAATGCAAACTAGTATTGAATAATTGATTATAAGTTATATATAGCATTACGAACACATCAAAATAATTAAAACAATATAACATACACTTACTCTATAAATGGTTCCACCACAGCCATATTCATTAACACGGCTAAATGAGCACTTTCTTTGTCATTAACTGATAGTTTAACTGTCTTGGATATTGAAATCGAATGTCCCTCGAGTATTACACTGCTTTCATAATCTTCATTTCGAGCTTCTTTCTCCTCTATATGTCCTGATTTTTTCAAAAATTCATCGAAAAACATCATGGATTCTTTTGCAAGATAGGATTCTGCAATACATCCCTCTGGTCGTGCATAGTTTTTGACATAGTCTTTAAGTGTCTTCATGTATCTTTCGAATGGGTACATCCAACGAAAATGAACCGGTCCACACATTAGTGCTTCTTTTCCAAGATGAATGGATAAATGTACCATTATATCAAAAAAAGATGGTGGGAAATATTTTTCAAGCTCACATAAAACTTCAATAATCTCAACATTGATTTGTTCTACCTTCTCTCTATCAAGAACACATTGACATAATTTGTTGGAAAAAGAACATAAGCGAATTATTGTTTTTCTTGCCTTCTTTTCCATTAATCCTCTCGATGCTACTGTTAATTACTGTTGCATTAATACATGGTAATCATGTGACTTCAATCCGCTAATTTTGCAATCCTACAACGAAATCCGATTTTTCAAATTTGAACAGTAGCCATCTAGTCCTTTGAAATCGTACAATCTTTTGCAAAATATTTTTCTCTCAGATTTTGACAACATGTATGGAGCCGGTGGAAGATATGTTTTATTCCCACGAGGTTGTGCATGAAGCTCACTTCGAATTCCCCAATCCTCTAAATCCTTTCTACAGTTGGTTCCATCTTTTGATTTATTACCATGCAACATCGTGCCCGATAGGCTTTCACCAATGTTTTTCTCCACATGCATCACATCTATATTGTGACGTAATGGAAGCTCCTGCGAAAACCAAAACTATAACACATTATTGGGATTTTCTTCTATTAAAACAATGAAAAATAAATAAACTAACCACTAACCTTCCAATAAGGCAAATCAAAGAAAATTGATCTTTTTTTCCACCTCGATAGCTCCATTTTTGTAGAATCGTTAGTATTATCATCTTCGTCTTCTATATCATAAACACACTTTCTCTTCTTACTTTTCTCTTTTTTTTCTTTTCCAAAATCATTTGGATAATCCTTCAACAATTGATGAATGTTTCTCCCAGTTAGTATTCTAGGAGCACTACCTTTCTCTATGGTGTTATCAAACAATGCCTTTTGTTTCCTCCGTGAATCTGAAGCAGGTAGAAATCTTCTATGACCCATGTAGACGCTCTTTCGACTATGATTCAACCAACGAGAATTGGTATTGACACCACATAATGGGAAAGCTTTTCCCCCCTTCACACGACATCCCGCAAGATTTCCATAACCTGGAAAATCGTTAATCGTCCATAGCAAAATTGCATTCAGTTTAAACAAAGTTTTACTAAATGCATCATAAGCATCAACTCCATTACACCACAAATGATGCAAGTCTTCCACCAAAGGCGCCAAATATACATCAATATCATTCCCGGGTTGCTTTGGGCCTGGAATAAGTAAAGTTAACATAATATTTTCCTTCTTTATACACAACATAGGCGAGAGATTGTATGTCACAAGCATCACCGGCCAGCAACTATATTTCGAACTCAACATGGAAAATGGATTGAATCCATCTGTAGCAAGACCAAGCCTAAGATTGCGTGGATCAGATGAAAAAGATTTGTACTTTTCATCCACCATTTTCCATGTCGTGGAATCCACGGGATGACGCATTTTTTCATCGTTGCTTATATTATTAAAATGCCATCTTAAATCTTCTGCCATCTTTTGAGATCTATACATTCTTCTAAATCTCGGAATTATTGGAAAGTATCTCAATACTTTAACTGGAATACCTTGTATAACCTCTTCAGTATCTTGATTTTTCTTCCATCTTGAAGAACCACATTTTGGACAACTTTCTAAATCTTTGTATTCTTTTCTGTAAAGGCAACAGTCATTCTCACAAGCATGTATCTTTTCAAAACCCATGTCGAATGCTCTAAGAAATTTCTTTACTTCATATAAGTTTTTGGGAAGCACGTTATCCTTTGGCAGAAATAAATGTTGCACAGTTAAAAGCTTACCAAACCCACTATCAGACAAGCCAGTCTCACATTTAAGATTATACAAGACGGTGATAGCAGATAATTTTGTGTGATTTATGCAACCAGGATATAATGGAGTTTCTACATCTTCCAAGTTCTTGAGTAACTCATCCTCTTTTCTTTGAGAATTAACATTATCTTCATCATCATCAAAAAAATCTTGATTCAAAAAATCTTCATCTTCATAGTCATGAGGGGGAGGGTGCTGGAGGGTTGAGCACGTGAGTGGAAACTTGTTGGTGGAGCTCGTATGTTGATTTGGTAACCATATGCATGTGCATGTGCACAAGTGTGCACGTTATTTTGGTTCCAGGCAATTTCAAATTGAAGTGAGGAATTGGGAAAGATGGAAGTGTAGCAGTGGGTTGCGGGTTGGGTTAATGGGCTCGGCCCATATGCTTGAAATGGTGAGCTAATTAATTTTTAATTATGTTATTTCTTATACAAGTAATATGTGCTAGCTTATAAACTCATATCTTGCTCATATATTATCCATTTTGCACATGGATTTTTGTACTGTAATCGTGTTGATGAGTACAACGTTCAGTATAAGTTTTTAATATTTTTGGTCGTGTATAAATTTATGACATATTTAAATGGACTAGATTTAAATCATGTTATTTTAAATAATAACGTCGTTTAAATTTATATACCTTAATTATTGATGTTTTTTGGCCAAATAAAATACTGTTGAGTTAAACTGGATCGAAATTGTAATAGGACACCTATTTAGAGGAATAAACCACCGTTCCGCTAATTAAAGTTAATTTGACATTTAATTAGCAGAATAAATCCCTGTTCTGCTATTCTATAGATTTGGACATCTGATTATATATCGATAAATTGGTATGCCACTCCGAATAAATGATATGTAAACAAATGACGGTTAAGTATTAAATATATTTATATAGTCGTTGATTATGTAAATATCAGTTATTGAGTGGAAAGGTTAAGTTGAATGATATGGTAGCTTGTTTAAGTACCATGGTGGTCGTTAAGCCTCCTTCAAATTTGAAAGGTAAAAATTAGGTTTGAAAATTATTTTAAGAATAATTATTATTTAGCAATAAGATTTTAAAAAGTAATAATAATTTATTAATAATATTTTAAAGATAATTAATAATTGTTCTAATAATGTTTTAAGTTAAATATTTTATTAATATGATTCTTAAAAGTTATTTCTTAATGTTATTTAAGAATGTTTAGTTACTATTTAAAAGTTATTTAGTTATTTTTAAAAAATATTTAATTTAATTATTTATTTAAAATGATTTAACTATACTTTAATTTTTAATTAAAGCTATTTAATTATATTGATTTTAAGTTATTTAATTATATTAATACTGTTTGAAGTTAACTTATTTATACAATAATAGTGTTTAAAATTAATTTAATATATGATTGATGAGATTTTAAAGTTATTATTTTAAATGAGACTTAAATTGAATGCAATAGATGTTTAAATAAAAACTTATTATTTTAAGTTATTTTAAATAATGTATGGTTTATCAAGGGAACCTTGTTGACTTAAGGAGTTTATTAAAGAGGTTTGTTAAAATAAGGGAAGAGTTTTATAAATTATTCTGGATAATTATAAAAGAACTCATAAATGAGTTTTAACGATTTGAAAAGGAGAATTTTTATAAATGGAATTTTGAGATTTATAAAGAATGTTTTAGAAAGAGATTGAAGATTTATAAAGAAGCTTTCCAAATAGATTTGGAAATATTTATAAGATAAAGAAATTTGGAAAGAGATGGTTAGCATTCTTGGCGTAATTCGAGGGGCAGGAATTGCCTACAGTTTACTATGGATTCGCTGGGATATCGACGTAACCATTGTGTAAGCTTCAATCCATAGTCGATATTGAACGGTACTTTACATATCTACTTTTTAGAGTTTTCAAGCTTCTAGGTTTTGAAAGTGAAATGCTTTGTGAATATACTTGTACCATTAAGGTAAGTATATGGTTATCTTTTCTAAGTATCGAAAATATAGTGGTTTGTGAATATACTTATCCCGTTGAGATAAGTATATGGAAGTGATTTCCAAGTATCTGAAATGTGAATTTAACTTAATAAAAGATTTATTTAAAGAGGCTTGGTGATTTCCATAGGAAATGTGATCTTTGTTTTCAATGTTTGTTTATTTGATAGTTAAATAACTGACTATCAAATCTTGGCCTAAATATGTAATCCTTCTTAATTTTGGTGGTAGGGAAATATTACCTACTTAACACTGAAGATTTTAACTCTAGAAATATTTAGGGAAAACACAAGGATTATATGGTACAGTTACCGTCGGTGGTGCTATACTATACGTATAAACTCGATTCATTCTTCTAGGATAAATGATAAGGAGATCCGTCCATATAAACAATTATGGGGTGATCCCCGCTCTTATTTATTGTCTTATTATTTCCTAAAGAACCGGTATTGAGAATTCCGTAAATTGGCGTTTGGTTTGTGGAGCACCCAGGAAGCGGAAGAGTGTACTCATAAGAGACGACTCCAACCGGTAACCACTCCAAAAACCATATATGATTCTATAGAGGAGATTCGTGATATATTGAGATGTTGGGATCCATGTGTGATTCCGAGACCCGTTAGGGTATGGGAATCCGTGTGTGATTCCAAGATATATTTAAGATGTGGGAATCCATTCTGATACCCGTTGGGGTATTGGAATCCATGTAGGATTCTGTGATCTATTTTGATGAGGGTGCGTAAGCTGGAACGCTGGACGTAGCCTTATCAGTGGAATGACTAAAACCAGAGATAAGAGGCATGGCCAGTAGGGTTGGCAAACCCATAGGGTGTAGTTGGCTCCTCTTAGATGTCACTTACAGTTGTTATGCATGCATGGGGCGATGCACTCGGTCTTAGAGAGACCAGTTATGTTTTTCCTATGGTACATCACTAGGGATGTATGCTGCTTTGGAAGGATATCTAACGTGACTTATCGATTTTCGATTATATACCTAGTATTGTTGTGATGTACACTCACGAGCATCGCATCTACTTGTTTATTATTATTTTCATCCTTAGCCATTATTATAATATCACTGGATTTTCTGATATAAAAGGTTTTGGTTATCGTAAGGTAAAAACCCGTCTGTGTTTATGTGCGGCATGGTCTTACAAGATACCTTTGTTTTGAAAGGTTATTTAAACATTAAGAATCCATTTGATTGTGTTTCTCACGCTGGTTTTACCAAACTGACCCGGGCGTTGTTTTCCTATAATGCTCGGGTCAAACCGAGCATATTTCCATGTTTAGTTGGATATTTTTGGAGCTTCAGGAGACATGCTGGAGGCCCAGAGACGTATTCACGTAAATGGTTATTTTTCCCTTGCATTCATGGTTGTATTTATCAAAAATTGTAAGGACAGGTTGTTATAACTATCCAGGCTAAAATAGGTTAGTATACTCTGATTGATGTCTGTATATACATATATTACAGTTTTGTTTTTGTGTAAAGATTTGTCATATATTACTGATTATTCATTCCGTTGTGAGATTCTATGTTGTTTAGTTTTCTTCTTTTCTTCTTACTTCTTTCTTTATCCTTAACTATCCGCATTTTGGTTCAATTTGGGTTGGACATGTATGGTTTATTGTCAGCTTGAACAGTACGTAAAAGTGGGTCATTACATACGTACTATATATATTAGACAATATTTGGAAATTATATATGTGTATAATGCATACTTGTAAATATAATTTATGTAAATTAATAATATATATATGTGTGTGATACATATATATGTATGTATGTGTATGTATATGTATAAACATACATATTTTCAACTATAAAAAATTCCTTTTTCTACTTTACTTTGAGTTTATCAAAAATCATTTTTTTGTTAGATTTCCATATGGAAATATATATATATAATTAATTTATTTTTTATTTTAAAAATAATATATGTATAGCTGTGATGCCCCACCTCTATGCTCACAATAACAAAGGTTATTATACGGAATAACGTCTGCTATCACGAAGAATAAGGCTTGTTAGAAGCGACCATCTGTAAATTATGCCTTAGATGAGTATTGATTACATCGATAGGAGTTGTGTAAATTACTCCCAACGGTATATATTCAATCCAAATCTAAAACGAAACTACGGTGGCTAAAGAAAAATTCAGAACAACTCATAATAACAACAACACTGATAGTATAATCACATCAGAACACAAATATCAGATATATAGCGGAAGACAAGTCTGGATACATGATACAACAATCGATAGTTCACATGAACAAAATGTACATATACATGTCATCAACATACATGAGACGAGAATCACTAAACCAAAAGTACTCCTTGAAGTCTAAACAAAAGATGATGTGAAATCCCAAAAGCTGAAGCTGCAACTGAATCAGAGATAGCGATTACCCTGAAATAACTCGGTCTGACCCGAGTATTATTTAAAAGAAATAATAAATGGATCAGTCTAATTTAAACTTCAGAAATAAGTGTATGATAAATAACACTTAAGCAAATACTCATAATCTCGAATGAGATTATACAACATAGACAATCAACATAGTTCAAATAAAGAAATCTCAATTTAAATTCCATCAAAATCAATAATCTCGAATGAGACTATTCAACATAAATAATCACCATAGTTTAAATGAAGAAATCTCAATTTAAACTCCTTCAAAATCAACTTTCAAATTCACAATTGAATTCAAAACAGCAATACACAAAATTATAATCTCGAATGAGACTATACACAAAACTATGGTCTCAGATGAGACTATACACAAAACTATAGTCTCGGATGAGACTATACACAAAATTAAAGTCTCGGTTGAGACTATACAACATAGTAATTAGCATAGTTTAAAGGAAGAATTCCCATTAAACATCATCAAAATCAACTTCAAAATTCACAATTAAATTCAAAATAGCAATACGCAGAATCTAGAGATCAAAATAAGATAACTAGAAAATCAACATAAAAGATGGATCGATCCCAGCAGATGGCGAGTTTTAGCTACACCGCACGTGCATCAACATATGGCCGAAGCCTACCAAGTACTGTCATCATAATTTTGGCGCCCAACAAATGACTCGAAGGTCCAACATATGACCCGAAGGTATAGTACTGGTATTTGACCCGAAGGTCCATCATATGACCCGAAGGTCCAACATAGTGGCTCGAAAGCCCAACAAAATCATAAAAGTCATCAAATAGCAAATATTTCAATTAACGAGTCCGGAATTAACCGAAATAGTAAAAGTGTGGTTCCATACTTCGCACTTTTGCTAAATCGTTTAAATCTCTTCATCGTTTCCTTGAAAGTGCAAAATTATGTATTTTATATAAATAACATTTTACGTTTTCAAACGGACAAGTCCGGAATTAAGCGAATCAGTAAAAGTAAGGGTTCATAGTCCTCAATTTTGCTGAAGCGTTTAAATCGCTTCCTCATTTTTTTGAAAGCGCAAACTGTAAAATTTTTGAGAAAGAATTTTATTTTAAAACAGCAACATTTGTAGCAATTTCGACGAGGAAATTGCGCTTCACAAAACACCGTAAAAACGGATATCAAATCAGCGTTGCGGGATAATCGCTTAAAAATTCACTTTAAAATTGACGGTTACTAAAGTCAAAATAACAGTAATTTTTATTCGTAAAAAATGTCATCAAAACAACACGCTTCAAAAATATAATACCGGCGTAAAAATTTCGTTATAAAAATAATGGCGCAAAATACGTTTTAAAACGAAACACCGGTTCAAAATAAATTAATAAACAGTGGTCTACACTATTTATATATTCATCAAAATATATTGCAGTGCCTGGGAATAATCTTCATGCACATTCAAGTTAAACATATTTCAATGACTCAAACCTGTATATAAACTACCCAAATTGAATTCAATTCCCCTCACATACTAACATGCATACACGTGCGTGCATTATTTATTTGACCCATATTTTCTTATAACAAGTTTGCACGAATTAAAAACATGTATCAGGTCATAATTTCTTGGTACATATGTAATAAAAGTGAAGGATAATTGTATGGATACACGCACTTTAATATAAAAGTGTCTGAGCTTAATTTGTACACTTTTGATAAATTCAACCTTCACATACGTACGAAACAATAAACTACTATGCTAACAAAATATATGCAATGACCTGGACACGTACCAATGCATGCATGAAAAAGAAAGAAGCTGGTCAAGACTCGTTCCATATATTATAACAGGTGCAATGCATATTTGCCTGGGTACTTACGTAACCCCAAAATATAGATTGAACTGGACTAGATTTCCATGCAACTGAAATATGGATACACATCTAAAATGCAAAAGTATTATGACCTGTACACACATTTCTTGCACTCATGTTTTTATATGAAATACAAAATAAAAAGAGACCTGGAAACTATACACTAGGCATGCACGTACACTAGATTTGGACCTGGTTTAGCAATCCAAAAATCAACATGATCAGTTAATACCTCACGCACGAACCAAATAGTTGACCTGGTCGAAATTTCTTTGCAATACAACTTTGCACGCACACAAAAAATGACGTTCTGGCTTTGTGAAACACATACAAATGAATTTACCCAAGTTCATGGCAACAAAATTCGCGTGCACTGGAAGAAACACAAAATGTCTGGGCCACATGCTTTCATGTGTACAAGAATATACTTAAACGAATTCTAACAAATATAATACCCTACCTCTAGCCCCGTGTATTACATGCATGCGAAAAATGAAAAATCAAAGATATTTCATACGTGAATATTGTCTACAAACGTAAACAATTTTACTAACTAAGTTGCAACCCTAGTTTTTAAATTAGAATTGCGAGTTTTCACTCACCTTAAATTCGCTTCAAAACCAGTTAGCACCAAAGTCCAAAAGGGAGCAAGAATTTGGTATCGCCATTAATGCTTTTTTTTAGCACTGGAAGAACGAAAAAGAATGCAAGCAGCTGGAAATAGAATGAAGCAAATGAATATCGCAGATTTTACTTTCTTCCACCACAATTGTGCACAAGTCAAACGAATGAAGTGTTGTCTTGCATTTTAAGTACACAAGCATTAAAGGAAACGTGCATCAATGGAAGAAAAAGGACATGCTACAAATAATTAATGATAGCTGCAAAGATGGATTCAATTTTTTTTAAACGAGTGACAGCGAAGGCAAAATGTTCCAACTTGCATTTGAATTGGCTATTTTTACACACGCACGTGAAGGTAAGGAGAACTTTCAACATAGCCTAGTTATTTTTTTTAACATAACCAAGCTATTTGCAATTCAATTCCATAGCACCACTATGAAGAATTTACTGACTTTGAAAAGGATTTGCAATGCAAAAAAAAATTTAAATTTTTTTATTTAAAATTTTCCATTTAATTTTTTTTTAATTTCGACAGTAAGCAAAAATCACGGTCGTTACAGACTCCTCCCCTTATAAAAATTGCATCCCCGCAATTTTCATACTAGAAGCAGTCAATAACACAAATTATTTCATCACAACAAAGATAAAAAAGAAAAGATAGATAAGAATGCTCACCCCCACCCGAAGAGGAGAGAAAACCCGGATAAGAACGCTCGATGAATTCTCTGGTTTCCCAAGTGCAATCCTTGGGGTTTACGGACCATTGAATTTTCACAAGCGGGACTTCTTTACTCCGAAGGCGTTTAACATCCGAAGCTAGCACACGAATAGGATTCTGCACAATAGACATGTCAGATGAGATCTCAAGATCTTGCAACATATGAGGATCAATAATAGAATTTGAACCTCGAAGGCATCAATGAAGCTGGGATACATGAAATACGTCATGAATTCCCGAAAACTGAATAGGAAGCGATACACGATAAGCAACAGTGCCAATGTGTTCCGTAATAGGAAACGGTCCAACATAACGAGGAGCCAATTTCCCGGAGCTACTAAAATGCACCACACCCTTCATCGGAGAAACACGAATGAATACGAGATCGCCAACAGAAAATTCCAAAGGCTTCCTATGATGATCGACATAAGATTTCTGCCTATTCTGAGCCTCTTTCATTCTTTGTCTAATGATATCAATCCTCTCCGAAGATTCACGAATATAATCGGGGCCGAGAACTAACTTTTCCCCCGATTCCAACCAACAAGATGGTGATCGACATGGTCTTCCGTAAAGGGCTTCGAAATGAGCCATACCGATACTGGATTGATAACTGTTGTTATAAGAGAACTCAACAAGAGATAAGTGGTCTTCCCAACTATCTCCAAAGTCAAGAAGCAGTCCGATTGGACTTGATAGGAATAAAATGGGCTGATTTGGTCAATCGGTCAATAATCACCCAAACACTAGTATGGCCCGATCTCAAACGAGGTAGACCATTACTGAAGTCCATAGAAATTTGATCCCAATTCCATAATGGAATCTCAAGAGGCTGCAAAAGACCACTAGGACGCTGGTGTTCTGCTTTAACAAGTTGACAAGTCATGCAACCACTCACATAATTTGCAACATCACGCTTCATACCTTCCCAAAAGTATAAGCGTTTCATGTCGACATACATCCTACTACTACGTGGATGAATGGTATACTTAGAACGATGACAGTCCTCAAGAATGTCATTTCTAAGATTAGAAACATTAGGCACGATCAACCTTCCCTTCTTCCGAATACAACCATGAATATCAATATCGAAATCCTTTAGATCATTACTTCGGGATTTTGATTTACAATTCTGAATAAGATAAGAGAGATCTGGATCTTGTTTTTAGGCATCGACAATTCGATCCAACAAACTAAGACGAGTTCCATGCTAAATAACAGCACGGAAGAATCAGAAATTGAAGGACGGTCTCTAATATCACAAAGAGATAAAGCTTCCAATATATTCCACTCTGCTAGCATCATGGAAACAACAACCTGCTGCTTGCGACTAAGCGCATCAGCAACTCGATTACCCCTACCAGGGGTATACTGAATATCGAAATTATATGAAGCAAGTAATTCGAGCCAACGATGTTGCCTCATATTAAATTCTTTCTAAGTGAATAAATACTTCAGAGATTTGTGATCAGTGAAGAGAATAAAACGCTCACCCAATAAATAATATCGCCAAATCTTTAAAGCAAAGACTATAGTGGCTAACTCCAAATCAGGGGTAGCATAACGAATCTCGTTAGGCTTTAGTTGTCTAGAAACATAGGCAACTATTATATCCTCTCTGCATGAGAACAACACCGAAACCAATACGGCCAGTATTGGTACAACTAATGAAGTCTTGGTTCCCTTCGGGAACCACAAGGATAAGAGTATCGGAAAAGATTTCTTTCAAATAATATTCTTTCCTAAAAAGCTAAAACTTCCAAAATTACAATTATCTTTATGAAATCATTTTCTAAAATTTTTTTTAGGTCAATTTATTGTGTCAAATTGTCTCATCAAAGCGTTTAGGAGATTCCTATCAATAACGTTGATCAAGCGCATCGACCAGAATTCTTAAAGCACTCAATGGGCAATACAATCACAAAGTCATCTCCTATATGACAAATACAAATCCAATTATACTTGTAAATAAATCTTATGAAAAAGATTTGCAAAATTTAAAATGGCTGTTTTCATCCAAAATCAATAAATACACAAATGGAGTCATCGAGATATTCGTAGAATACTCGATTCATAAAATGGATGAAATAAGCTGGGCAAACTGAATGACATAATAAGTCATTCATAAGAATCATAACGAGTGCGGAATGCGGTAAGTGGAATGCTAACTTCCGCAACTCGTAGTCAAATGAAAACCGGTGGTAAGGTCGAGTTGGGAGAAGAGCTTAGCGCCACTTAATTGATCGAACATGTCGTCGATCGTAGGTAATGGATACCTATTTTTGATAGTGAGCCCGTTAAGCTTGCGATAACCAATGCAAAGTCTAAGAGTACCATCTGGCTTCTTAACGAAGACAACGGGGGCGCCCTAAGGAGAAGAGCTAGAACGAATAAATTTCTTGGCTTCCAACTCAGATAATTGTTGCTTGAGTTCCTCATTTTCCTTAGTAGACATCCACGTGGTAGGACGACTGACAGGATGAGCACCAGAGATAAGATCAATACGGAACTCAATTGCCCTATTCGGCGGCAAACTCGAAATAGGCTCGAAGACATCAGAAAAATCACAAACAACCGGAATATTATCTATGACATCCTCCGATTCGAAGGAAGAAATAAGAGCATTCGAAGTATGGTCCATGCTTCGAAATACAATAGATAATCGCTCGATAGCATCGGAATGCATGAGATATAAAGTTCTTTCGGGATATAGGATTGAACTTCGCAATGGATGAGCCAATCCATTCCCAAATTCATAACATAACCAAGATGATCCATAACATGCAAATTTGCATGAAAGGAAAAACCACAAAGAATAATCCCAACACCAACCCACACAAACCAAGAGTAGCGGATCCACCAATAGGATTTACAATCCCCAAAGGGTCGCAAAGAGTAACAACATCCAAAGGACTAACACCAATAAGCTCCTTCGACACGAATGAATGCGATGCACCCGTATCGAAAAGAATTCTAATAGAACGGCCACGAAATAAAATAAAACCTTCCAAAACAGAAGGAAGAATACCCTTGGGCTGAGAAGAATCACCAGAAGCTTAAGCAACATTAAGCTTCCCAGATTTGAAACCCTTAGGAGCAGTAGGACAATCAGAAACAAAGGACTTTCCTTGTTTTAACTCAAGGAAACTACGAGTGAGATTGGTAAGAAAATTTAACAAATGGAATACTACGGAAATATGAGATATATTCCTAGACACATTCCAACATGTTAAAGAGGATAAAAGTTTTAAGAACAACGAAGGAATCGATTAGAATGGCACGAATAAAACCCTCGACTAGTTGTAACACATGTTTCATTCTGCTTCTGTTCTGTGTTTATTATAATTTGTTCTGAATCTCTGCTTTGATACCAAGCTGTGACGCCCCACCTCTATGCTCACAATAACAAAGGTTATTATACGGAATAATGTCTGCTATCACGAAGAATAAGGCTTGTTAGATGCGACCATCCGTAAGTTATGCCTTAGACGAGTATTGATTACATCAATAGAAGTTGTGTAAATTACTCCCAACGGTATATATTAAATCCAAATCTAAAACGAAACTACGGTGGCTAAAGAAAAATTCAGAGCAACTGATAATAACAACAACACTGATAGTATAATCACATCAGAAAAAAAAATCAGATATATAGCAGAAGACAAGTCTGGATACATGCTACAACAATCGATAGTTCACATGAACCAAATGTACATATACATGTCATCAACATACATGAGACGAGAATCACTAAACCAAAAGTACTCCTTGAAGTCTAAACAAAAGATGATGTGAAATCCCTAAAGCTGAAGCTGTAACTGAATCAGAGATAGCGATTACCCTGAAATAACTCGGTCTGACCCGAGTATTATTTAAAAGAAATAATAAACGGATCAGTCTAATTTAAACTTCAGAAATAAGTGTATGATAAATAACACTTAAGCAAATAATCATAATCTCGAATGAGATTATACAACATAGACAATCAACATAGTTCAAATAAAGAAATCTCAATTTAAATTCCATCAAAATCAATAATCTCGAATGAGACTATTCAACATAAATAATCACCATAGTTTAAATGAAGAAATCTCAATTTAAACTCCTTCAAAATCAACTTTCAAATTCACAATTGAATTCAAAACAGCAATACACAAAATTATAATCTCGAATGAGACTATACACAAAACTATGGTCTCGGATGAGACTATACACAAAACTATAGTCTCGGATGAGACTATACACAAAATTATAGTCTCGGTTGAGACTATACAACATAGTAATTAGCATAGTTTAAAGGAAGAATTCCCATTAAACATCATCAAAATCAACTTCAAAATTCACAATTAAATTCAAAACAGCAATACGCAGAATCTAGAGATCAAAATAAGATAACTAGAAAATCAACATAAAAGATGGATCGATCCCAACAGATGGCGAGTTTTAGCTACGCCGCACGTGCATCAACATATGGCCGAAGCCTACCAAGTACTGTCATCATAATTTTGGTGCCCAACAAATGACCCGAAGGTCCAACATATGACCCGAAGGTCTAGTACTGGTATTTGACCCGAAGGTCCATCATATGACCCGAAGGTCCAGCATAGTGGCTCGAAAGCCCAACAAAATCATTAAAGTCATCAAACAGCAAATATTTCAATTAACGAGTCCGGAATTAACCAAAATAGTAAAAGTGTGGTTCCATACTTCGCACTTTTGCTAAATCGTTTAAATCTCTTCATCGTTTCCTTGAAAGTGGAAAATTGTGTATTTTATATAAATAAAATTTTATGTTTTCAAACGGACAATTCCGGAATTAAGCGAATCAGTAAAAGTAAGGGTTCATAGTCCTCAATTTTGCTGAAGCGTTTAAATCGCTTCCTCGTTCTTTTGAAAGCGCAAACTGTAAAATTTTTGGAAAAGAATTTTATTTTAAAATGATTTGAAAACACGTGATTAAAATAGCAACATCTGTAGCAATTTCGATGAGGAAATTGCGCTTCATAAAACACCGTAAAAACGGATATCAAATCAGCGTTGCGGGATAACCGCTTAAAAATTCACTATAAAATTGACGGTTACTGAAGTCAAAATAACAGTAATTTTTATTCGTCAAAAATGTCATCAAAACAACACGCTTCAAAAATATAATACCGGCGTAAAAATTCCGTTATAAAAATCATTTAATATTATTGTTTTTTGAAAAAAAATTAATGGTCGTGAATGATATGTATGATTATACATATATAAAATAATTATACACGCACATATAAAATCCATTCAATGAAGATAGCATAATGTTATATAGGTTCGTAATATCTAAACACATATATCATGTAATGAACATTATATGCATTAATATAGCATTGTAAAAAGAAAATTTATCTTTCAGCTAATGTTCAGATGGTGCACCTTGAAACATCCAATTAGAACTTCATAAAACGATTTCAGAATCCTGAAAGTGCTATCGTCACGAATGCAGCTACCACCAACCCTTATATTGTATTTAATTAAGTGTTTGAAGTTTAAAAATTTTAGAATATTTGAGAGGGAATGGCCAGCCTTTGCTAGTTAGTGAGGACTGGATGTTATTAAATTGTGGGGACCGTATATGTATATGTTATAAAAACATTCTTTATTCAAAGACTCATGTGGCATGTTACACCTCATCTTACTATAATCTTTATCAGTTAAATATCAGCCTCCTTTTTCTGGTATAAATTCCTAGTAGCTATTGCTCCTATTGAACTAATGGTGGCTTACATGTGTTTAACAAGGTAAAGGATTAGTTGATGGGTCATCATTGCCAGAGGAATGGGGGAAGAGTAGGACATGCCTTTTCATCAAGTTTTAGATCTCTTTGCACTCCACCTATCCACTACTTTTTTTCCATGAAAAACCCAATGTATGCTTGGTCTGCCTACAACTAAAATGGCCAAGGTATGTGTACTGCCTACTTGCTAATGTTTAGATATTCTTTTCGAGTTAATTATATGACATGAAATTGATGATGACAATTAATTTCACTAAATGAATATACCATTACTCCCACTTAATATTTTCTTGAACTGATCATAACCTTTTTTCCGTTTAAACATCATAGATAAAATAAGATTTAAGCCAACTCCAAACTGGTAGCCATTCCATTCAAATATTTCTTTTTGATCTTTTTGAACCATGATTGTTAGTATATCATCAATTCGGTATATGTACTCATTAGTAGGGCATCTTATGTATATCAGTTTTTGACATAGAAAATATCTACACTTTATGTGTACTCAATTCGACCTCCCTTTCGTCTACTCGTTGTCGTAGCTTGACTATTACGTTTGTCATTGATATCACTACTGCTATCATCCTATTAGCATGGTATTAATAGAATGGAAATTGTTTTGTAAACAGATGAGTTAGTTAGGAACAGCATCAAACAACCTTGTTCAAAAAAAAATCCCTTGCAACCCATTGTTGAAAGGAGTTTCTTACTATCAGCAGAACAAATATCTCGTTTGGTTGTGCTCTGTTCGATCAATGGAGCACCCTGCGACATAATATATATAAGAATATAATGGTCAATAACAACTGTTTAGTTGTTCTAAACGACGTTAAATTCTTATTTGGTTTGGTTGACAGAACTATTTTTTAGTTAAGTCTCAACTTTATAGTGTTCTAATGCATTTACCAGCTGTATCTGGACAGATTAATGCTTAAATGACAGTTGACAATATTTGTATACAGTACTTATTCTAGTAGATATGCGTACATTACTACTTACTTAACATGTCTAAAATAAAATTACTTTAATATTAGATATTTATTTTTCATGTCTAAGACTAAATGAAACCAAGATCATCAGAAATAGAATATTAGTTTCTAAGGATTAAATCAAGTTTTGGAAAACAAAATTGATGTGCGTGTATGAATGATAAAGATAATAGATGATTACAGTAAGCAATTTATGTGGTTTACCAGGTGATATAGGCCAACAATGACACTTACAGCACTTCATTGTGTGTGCCTCTCTAAATTTAATTCCTGATCAATTAAGGTGGATGATACCGAACTTTGTCCTCTTTTACCGATTCATCTTGTGGTCAGAAATGAGTCTGGGTTGTTGATTGCGTAGTTGCTGGGCCTGAGCTCAAAGTTGCCTCAACGCCAACTAATTTTTGAAATATGATTTCACCTTTTGATGCTCCATCTTCCTGCACACAAACAGTGTAGGATTTAAAGTTATGCATATGCCCATGTTACATGAATTTCCTTGAATATGATGTTTTTTATTTATTTGAGTTACATGAATCTCCTTAAATATGATTTTTTTTCTATTTTATATAATTTGAAGTGTAGGATAGAGACATGGAGTTGAAAGCTGAAGCACAATACTCAGGCTCAAATTCGATCTCCAAACTATCATTTTAATTTTCATTGCATTGGAAAATAAATGTAATTATATGTACTATTTAATATTGTAAACTTGTAGTATTGTATTATTAACTGTGAATTGTGGACTGTTATGAATTATGTGATCTTTGCTATGCTACATTTACAGTATGGATGTCATGAATTACGCTGTGAATTATGGAATTTTATGAATTATGTTTTCCATATATGAAGCATGCATGTCATATTGTCATGAATTAAATCATTAATTTGCAATATATTCGGCTAACTATCGGTTAACCATGCAATGGTTAACCATTTGCCTTAAACGGTTAACCATGCAACGGTTAACCGTTTTGTTCGAATGGTTAACCGAACCGTTAAATTTAACCGGTTAACCACGGTTAAATTTAACCAATTCGGTCGGTATGTAGGACTAATTTTAACTGATGAAACAGTTAACCGAACCGTTACTTTTCATCGGTTAACCGTTCAAATTAACCGATCGGTTCGGTTAACCGACCGTGCCCACCCTTAAGTAGGATCCAGATCCACCTTTCTCTTTAACAAATTCTCCCCTTTTGAATTCAACATCCCACCTCCATGCACTATCATATGGTCAGCCTCGCTACTTCCATATAGCTGGCTATAAAAGCCCCTTCAATGCGTGTCTAGGTTTCCTCAAGTTCGATCAATAATTAGCACATTTAAATCTGATTTAAACACGTATTGATATCATATATCAATCGGTGTATTTATAACTACTACACAAACACTATTTAATATTGATCAATACTAATCAAATAAAATTTTACAATCGATATTTCATAAATATTAATTTAATTAGTTTATAACATTAAAATTAATTAAATCAGGTAGTAATAGAAGTATTCAATGATTTGGTTATGTGACTCTTGGGTGTAAATTTAGATAGCGATCAATATCTAACAATTTAAATATTAACGTTCACACATAACTTAGCAGCTGGTGTGACATTATGGCCAAATTTATAGCTTACTTGGCTTTGGTAAAATACACTTTTACTTTTTAAGCGTTACCCAGTTGTGACGATTATTTACACCAATTCTCTTCGTCAAAACTATATCACATTAAGGCTTATGGAATTTGGTAATGGTCAAAATTCCAATATCGTCCATATTCAACTTTATAGTCCAAACACAAAGTCCTTGGTTTAATAATAACAATTATTATTAACTGAATTACTCTAGCCAGAGATTTTGACTTTGGGTTGACTTCAGTTGACCGTGATAGTAACCTCATATAACTGAGGAGACGAATCCTCTCTTGAAAAAAATTTCACTTCCAATATGTCCACTCGACCTTCTAATAGGTTGCGTGTTTTCTTATATGGTTGAACTTGGTTCTCCCACTGGTTCAACCTCAGTGTTAACTTCTTGGATCTCATCCAAGTCTACAACCTCGTTGTTAAATTTATTTTGATAAAAATTCTTTTTCAAAATAAACATCATGCCGAGAAATAATGACCTTTTATTCCTCGGTATTCCAGAATCTATATCCCATCAATTTTTGGGATATCATATAAATTCACACAATACCTGCCTTGCCACGAGTTTATTCGGACCAATGTTCTTAACGTGGGTTGAACAAACCTACTCCTTCAAATACTTGAGTTGGGATTCACCCATACCACATCTTATATTGTGTTTTAGGCACGGATTTAGTGGGAAACAAGTTCGACATATACACTGCAGTTTCTAGTGCATATCCCCAATAGTATAAAGGTAACTCAACCTTACCCATCATGGAACAAACCATATCCATTGCTCTGGCACATCATTGTGTTGTGATAAAGTCAGACGTATGCCTTATGAGTAATTATGTAATTATTACATATATCTAACTCAATAACCAATCTGGTTAAGAATAAAAGGTGTTTCCTTTATATTTAATAGAAAATCCATAAATGGTATGTTTTGGGAAATATACCGTTTTAAATATTCCTAGTCAAGATGTATCGAGAGTGGATATCGATACATCCGTTGAGATTAGATTACTTAATGCTCTCCAAATGTTAGGCAGTGTATTACATATGAGTGTTGTAGGCACCAAGGGGTTACATGCTGATATTTATTGAATAACCATGTAATGATTCATTAGATTGTTTTCTGTTGGTTAATATAGCTAAGGTCGAATAGAAAATAACGATATGACAATATTACACAATTCCCTTGACTTGGGAATACTATTAAACTTCAATATGGAAACACTGCTTTGATAATAGTTAAATCATGGCACAACGTCCATCGAACGACTATAATTGGGTCAAGCGGAAGCATTGGAAGTGAAGCACTATTCAAGAGAGAATTCATCTCCTCAGTTATATGAGGTTTGTATGATAGTCAACTGAAGTCAACCCAAAGTCAAAGTCTCTAGTAGAGCAGTTCAGTTAAAAATACATGTTATTATTGCACCAAGGACTTTGTGTTTGGACAATAAGATTGAATATGGGTGATATTGCAATTTTGACAATTACCAAATTTCATAAGTCCTAATATGATATAGTTTTGAAAAAGAGAATTTGTGTAAATAATTATCACTACCGGTTAATGCTAATAAACTAAAATCGGCTATAATGTCACACCACCTTCTAAGTGATGTGCGAACTTTAATATTCTAATTGTTCGATATTAATCGCTGACCAAATTTACATCTAAGAGTCTGATAGCCAAAACGTTGAATACTCTTGTTACCACTCGATTTAATTATATTATAATTGTTATAAATTAATTAATATTCATGAAATATTAATTGTAAATTTTTTATTTGATATACGTTGATCAATATTAAATAGGGTATATAGAATAGTTATAAATATAGTTATCGATATGTGATATTGATACACATTTAATTTGGATTTAAGTGTGTTAAATACTGGCCGGGCTTGAAATGATTTTTGAGTCCATTCGGGACTAGTTATAGCTGGCCATACACTGGCTAAAGGAGGCTGGCCATTAGATGGCTAAAAGGTATAAAAAAGGGAGAATTAGTAAGAGAAGAATAAGGATCTCGATCCTTATTTTCTTCTTGAGATCTCCTTATTTAATGACCTCTAACCCCACATTTCTTTTTGACTTTTACCTCTCCTCTAGACCTAATCAGGTCGGTCTTATCCCTTCTTTATACCTTAATTATCAAGCTTTAAAACATCAAATAAAGACAATTTGATGATTAGTAGTTGTGTTCGGGAAGCTAGCAACTTCTAGACACGAGATTCGATTCAAGGAGTTTTGTCCTTCGTTTCAAGGTGCAACAAGTGGGCTTTGGTAAAAGTTGCTCGCTACAATGATCTAAAAAACAAAACTTTTTTTGAAATTATTTTAATAATAAATGATTTAATAACTAAGTATTGATTTCAAATAATAATAAATAATAGAAGATTCAAATTGAAAAATGTTTATTTACACAAATAATGTTTTCGAATTTAATTTTTTTTCTTAAACATATATGTGTGTGTAATATATATAAGTATATATTGTATGTATTTTATTAATTTAAATTTAGTTATGCAATTATTAAATATATATATGTAATCTCTACTATTAATAATGAGAATTCCATGAATAGGATTCAACCGTGTCTTTTTGAATTTCCCAAAATACCCTTTAATGTAGTATTAATAATGTAGTAGCTAAAATTATTTAAACCAAACTATCTTCTCAATTTGCATGCCATTTGTTCATGAGCTATATTGTTAAACTTCACGACATCATTTCAACTTGATTGTTTGTTATTGGAACAACTTCCTTTTTCGTCCCTTAGCTTATATACAACAACAATTAACATATTTTGGACAATGTGGGACTAATTAAAACAATTAGAATGTTTAATGTTGCTGCAGCTCTCATTGTCCATTAAAATCTATATCTCTACTGCTAATAAAGAAAATTCGTTGAAATAAATTACTCGGTATCTTTTTGAAATTCCTAAAATTCCCTTGCTTTCCGTTTATAGGTCTGCGCTCATACGGTTAACACTACATCTGTTACTCTCGTTTATATAATTAGCCTTCAAATATGCACTACTATATTGTTGGTGATATGTATCTATGATTCTTTGTGTGAAAGTGGACATTTTTATTACCAGGTTGACCAATCTTCTACTTCTCTTCAAGTAGCAGATGAGCATACGGAATAATGATTACTTTATTAAAACTGTTGGCTTTAACTTTTAATATTTTATGCATATAATTGTAGCATACAATTATTTACTTATACTACATACGTTTCAGTTGCATCAAATACATGTTACATTAATTGTTAAATATTAGTTATCAATTACTATGACTTAAAATGGTAATTCATTTTGATTATGTAAAGGACTTACGGTTGCAATGAAATTGAAAAACATTAGAGATATTAGATTTTTCCATCTATCATTAGACCACTATTTCCAGCTCGGTATTAACTGTTGATTACCCCGTGAAATGTTTAACTACTTCTAAAGTACTGCAAAATTGTTTTCACGTGGATTGTGAAATAATTCATTACTAATTGATGTATTAAAGAATCTTCAATTTGCATAATTAATGGCTTAAACAAAATATCAACCTACACAATAATACAAACAGCCAGTGTGTGAAGCATAGGCCTATACTTGTTAACATAAAATATTTGATACGAAATTTTAATACAAAAGTATATTAACTATTTTTCTTTCAAAAATACTAATATATATTTAAAAAGAATTTTTGTACAGAATTTAAATGAAAGGGCGTGTCTGTAATTTTGTTTTATTTATTATTTATATTATAATATATATTTACCTGTATATAAACATACATAAGTAATTTTTTTAATTATTATTTATATTATAATATATATTTACATGTATATAAACACACATACTTATATATAATAACTTTAAAGTTACTGAAAGGCTTAATTAAAGTTAAGTTTGATGGCTTTGTTTTCCTTTTCTTATTGTCATGTGAGGAGGATAAAAGAAGGATTTTTCAAGGAGATCCTATTCAAATGGGAAATAAATTATTCATTGTGAAGCCATGGGATCCTACAGTTGGAAATGTTTGTGGTAGCGTCACTTCAGTACCTGTTTGGATTCAGTTGTATAACATTTCCATTTTTGCTTGGTCCCATTTGGGCATATATTGGTTGGCAAGTAGGCTTGGAAAACTGCTATGTATGGACGAGTCAATAGAGAGACTTGAGAGGCTAGACTATGCTAAATGTATGATAGAGGTTAATCCTAAAAAACAACTTGTTGACAGCTTTAATTTGCAATGAATTGATAGGGGTACATAAAAAATTGAAGTCAAATATCTCTGGAAAGCTGACATTTGTTCTAAATGTAAGATATTTTGTTATTACATTCAAAACTATAACAATACTAAGGAACAAGGAGAGCAGCCAAAGGTGAAGGAAAATGTTAGCATGCTAAAAAATTAGTCTATGAAAAAGGAGAAACCTTTGTATAGTAAGGAAATTGGGAGAAAAATCAAAAGTGTCAGGTGGTTAACAAGTCAAAAAGAAAGAGAGTAAGCATGCCAGAAGTTAGATCTGCTGATAAAGAAAGTCATAAGAATGTTATGGAATAAGATGGAGATAATGAGGAAGTTGAAGAAGGGGAAGTAGTGGGTGAAAATCAAAGTGCTGAAGAGAATGTAGTCTACGAACATTCTGCTGATGTGGATAATATGGATAAACAGAATCAAGTTGACACAAGTAACAAATTTTAGATTTTAGATGATTTAATTGATTCTGAAGTAGTGATGGATGGAAGTCGTGTATCTGATGATAGTCCAAACTGTGATGTGCACATTGATAAGGATTCTCAGTTATTTAATAAAGTCGCATGCATGGAGAATGGTATTTCTAATGCCAGTGTATTTGAAATTAATACTATTGTATCTCTTCAACAAGAAAGTGTTACTTTACGGCATATTGATGTTACCAATCCCAATGAAATCACTAATCATTCCAAATTATTAACTCGTTCTAACTTATCTCATAATGTTTGGCACCTTCTTACCAAAATCAATTTACCGTGTCATCTGGTACTAAATAAAAAATTACCTTTTGCCTGGTGTGAACTACGCCCCCTTCCGAGAACAAATGAATGCTACTTGAGTTTCTTTCATTAAGTGTTGGATCCTTCTACTAGCCCTTAAAGAAATATCCATTCTAGCATCGCGTATTCTTCCAACTCCAACAATGCTCTTTGCTTAATAAGATTAGTGAGTTTGGTATAACAACTAATGCACAGAGTGATCATGTGCAAGTGGAAGTTCACAACTAGAATATTTATGACCCTAACTTTGAATGCACGAATGCATGCATGCATGCAAGCCTATCAACACTTTCTCCTTCCTATGAAAACCTTTTCCAATATTTTCAAGAGAAATCTCCTTCAATTAATAAGGAATCATCTTCAAAATCAACTTATGATCCCATCTCTTCAATCTCAAATTCATCCTTTAATCATCCTACCTAAGCCACAATCCCTCCTCCTAATACCATTTCAAAAGAGTTCTTCTATCAGGATCCGCAATAATAAGAAAATTCACAAAAGAGGTAAATCTTTGGACAATGATTTAAATTAAGGTGCTAACACCCCTATAACATCCACAATCCTTGAAAACAGGAACCCAAAACTCCTATTACCAAGAATAGTAGGAACAAATGGCTCATCAACCAAGAGTTTACTCAATGATACACAACTTTGGTGCATGGAATATTAGGGATGCACATAGTGATGTCAAACTTGATCGATTTAAAGAGCTCATTTAATCTCATAACCTCAAACTCCTTGCAATTCTAGACACAGAACTTAACTCTCCACTTACTATAAGTGCTGCAAATTATATCAATCATACATGGTCGCTATCCTATAATCTAGTTGAGGCATAATATAGTATGATTATGGTGATCCATGACTCCCAGGTCTACACTCTAACTCCAATTTTAGCCATCAGGCAACTAATTCAGTCCTTCTTCTACCTCCTTCCGCATTTCTATTATTTTCGCTGAGAACTCTCTAACTTCTAGGCATTCTCTCCTTGATCTCCTTCCCTCTTTTAGACATGAAACCCATTCATGGATAGCAATTGGAGACTTTAACTACTCTATAAGAATCATTGATAGACATGAGGTAATGCATTGTCCTTGACTGAAATTAAACCTATTAATAATGCAGTTGACTCCTCTTTTTATAGAATATGCTAATGTACTAGTGTATGGTTTTTGTTTGATGATAATAAACATATATATATATATATATATATATTTAAATGTATTTGTTATTGTACTATTTTATTTTTAACAGAATTAAATAAATATTTGTTGAATAAAATAAATAACTCAGAATTCATATTTCATTCAAACAAATATTTTATTACAAATTCAAATAGTACAAATTTGAGCTCTCGCTACATTTACACATTTTCAATTACAATACAATTTCAATTTACAATTTTCACCTCACTACAAATTCACTCTCACTCGTCTTTAATCTTCAACTCTTCTTTAGCCTATGTCCATCATCTGAGCTATCTACAAAATAAACACGGACGCAGTAAAATTGAAAAAGAAATATTTTACAGTTCACAATGAAGTGTATGTTTTGAAAATATTATTTGCCTCAGTTATTTGGGTTGTTCGTCATCATTTTCTTTTAATTCATCTTACACGAACAAATTATGACATGCACAGTGTATCACTATACATGTCACAAGGCCGTGCACACCAATATACACTTGCTTGTTAAAACTGCAGGAACAGGTGAGCACAAGGTCAAACCTGAGCCGAGGCTGGATTCAACACAGGTGCAAAGACTTTATCAACACATGTACAAAGTTGAACTTCAGACACACCAAACCGACATGCTTACATGAATAAGAGGACCAGACCCCAACCATAAATGCATTCAGACTTCAATGAGACAAACTCAAGTATGCACATGAACACAAAGAAATGCAACAAGACTTCCTATGGCATCAGTTTCAATTATTAGTGCACGAACTTCGAATGCAAATGGACATTTAACTCGAGTACACATGAGGACAACCAGACTGCAAATGCACATGTAAAAGAAAGGAGCAAACAGCAATACAAAGCAATCAAACATGGTCAGACATGTAACCAGTCTAAGTATAGTAAAAGGTACAGACATGACCACACATGAAAACTTAAAGCACATGCATACTTCAGACCACCAAATGGAACAAGGCACCAGACACATAAAGATTCAACATGTACAACAAGCCGGTGCACATGAATCAGAGGAAACAACAAATCCAGACAGAATCACAAAAAGAACCACACCAGACATGCTCAAGACCACAGCACAATAACAAGAACACACCAGCAATGTACAAACCAGTGGAACAAGACTCAAAGTGGTGAACTTGATCAACAGACCAGACAAGACTACACGAATAATCACAGACCAGACTCACAACAACCAAGTGCATACTCATGGAGGCTACAATAGTTTCAACATGCAACAAGACTTCAAGTTCAAGGCAAATGCAAGACTACACAAAGACATGAAACTAGACTATAATAACCAGGGCAGTGCACATGCATACAAGAATACATAACAAAGTGCAAGGGGATTAAGTAAAAAAACATGGCAATTTTATCCCAAAGCAAATAACAAGCAACCGGACATGTACTCGAAGCAACCAACAAATCCAGACCAGAGCAATGAAATGACAAAATCAGACATAAACACAAGACTTCAAACTACCACTCAATGTAGACCAGAGGCAAATAAAGGCATGAACACATACAAGTGTACATGGTGACACACATACAAAGTGTACATGGTGGCACACATTCAAATTAGTGAACCAGTTTTATGCAACAGCTTGGAGCATAGATTGGAACCAACTCAACTATGTTCAAGCAAATTTAAATACATGGAGAAAATAGTTTAAATGTTTCAAAAACAGTGATGCAGTTTACATGAAGCCGTGGGTCATGAACAAGGAAGTAATTTAAATAAAGTCACAGTCAAAATATTATCTCTAATTCAAAATGTCGAAGTCCTAGAGAAGCACAAAGGAAACATGACAAACAAGTCATACGTTTGAACAGGACAATGAACAAGTCATAGCCAGAGGACCAGATCTTCTCAAAATTCAAAATGCCAAAGTCACAGGAGCTAAAAGAACGAAACCGACTCAGAAAAAATCAAACAACGTCAAGTAATCAACAAGTCATTTTCATCACATCGTTCGATCAAAAATCAATGGCAGAGCAAATCATGTGAAGAATTCAAATGAGAAATTACGAACGAGAATTAAGGGCTTTAATCCCTATAAAATCCCAATTACATCATCAGCAGAATTGCATTCGAGTTCAAGCCAAACCAGAGCAAGTCATTGAAGTAAATCACAAACCAATAACTCGAATCGAAGTCGAGCATAATCGAAATCGAAAAAGGAAAATCACGTACCAATTTTTTCCAAGCAATTCGAGCTTGACATTTGAAGCTGCTGTAAGTAATCAAAGCTAGAGATTCGATTGGCGAAGTATATCGAAGCGAAAGAATACTCCAATCGAACAATTTCAAGCAGCGGCATCAAATTAACAGAACCCTAGCTTTTGAACGAGTAACAAAGAACGGCCGAAGTCATCTCGAACAAAGAAAAGAGACGTCTTATATTATTTACTATATTGGGCCGGCTCTTGTTAATTCTAATTTGGGCTTGAATTTTAATATAGGGTTTTGGTTTGGTTTATTTATTTTCATTTGTAATTTTCTTTTTAAATTGTGTAACTTTCTAGTCGTGTTACTAGGTACAAACTGCGGGGCGTAACTCAGTGGTTAAGTTGTGATAGGATTTTGAGCATAGAGTTAGGTTAGTCAAGTAGCGGGTCTCACAAGTTTACATATGTAAGCGTCTAACTACTTAATTTCTAGTAGAAACCTTGGGGGCAGCACGTAGGCAGGTTATTGCCGAAATTGAGTAAATCTGTGTGTGATCTCTACTGCATTACTTTCTGTTATTGTTTTTATTTCCACATTAATTTTTATTATTATTAGTATCACCCTATTCGCCCCCCTCCCTCTAGGGTGAAAATGATCCTACACTTTTTTGAATTAAATAAAGGATGCTGGTGCTCATTACTCAAGGAATAATTGTAAGAGGAATGGCACTAGAATTTTCTCCAAAATAGATTTTGTCGTTTACAACCAATCAACTTTGAATTTCTGGCTGAATATTTTCAATTTCCTTCCAATGCCTTTCTTTTCGAATCACTCCCCTCAAATTATATCCTCTGGAGATGCTGCTATGATATAAAATCAAGTTTTAAATTTTTCAATGCTTGGATAAATTATTCAGAATTCCATGACATTGCAAAACTGGCTTGGTCTAGCAAATTTTATGGCAATCCAATGTTTTTTTTGCAGAGAAAAATGAAAGTTACTATAGAGGCCCTGAATTCTTGTTTAACGAGAAAGTTTGGAAGAAGAAATACTTTAAAATCAATTTTAAAAACAAACTGGAAGAAGTGCTGAACTTAATGCTCAACCATATGGATGACCTAGCCTATCTAGAATTTAGGCTACTTTATCAACTCAATACAAAAAAGCTTTGCACCAGGAAGCTAGCATGCTCAAACATAAGATAAGCAGAGATGGGACATTGAGGGGGGTAGAAACACTGATTTTTTTCATTCTTCCCTTAAATCTAAGCATGATAGAGAGAACATCAATCCTATTTTTGACCTGTATGGTGAGTTGCATAGTAATCCATCCAATATCAAAGAGGTGTTTCTTTCTTACATAAAGGACTTATTGGGTAATTCTACTAACTTTGCCCTGATTTAGAAGCTCTTGACAATATAACTCTACTAAGAATTAGTTCCTAGGTATGCATTGAAGTAACTAATTATAAAATCAAGCAAACATTCTTTTCATATGGGGGGCCTGATGATTTTAATGTGGTCTTTTTACATCATATTGTGACATTATAGAGCAAGACATTTAAAAAGCAGTTCAGAATTTCTTTAATAATTGTAAAATGTTAGGCTCCATCAATGCAACTAATATTGCCTTAATCCCAAAAGTTAAACAAGTTGATTCCGTTCATTTATTTAGGCTTATAGCTTGTTGCAACACCATATACAAAAGCCTCTCCAAGATCATAGCCACTCGACTGAAATGTGTCCTTCATAATAAAATTTCTCCTAATCAAGCAGCTTTTTTACCCTCAAGAAGTATTCTGGATAATGTTTTGCTTTCCCATGAATTGTTAAAGGATTGCAATAATTTTCATATCTCTCCTAGGGCTATGTTGAAGTTTGAGATTAGAAATTCCTATGATATTCTACACTGGGACTTTATATTTAGAATTATGGCTATGATGAATTTTCCTAAACACATAGTTGCATGGATATATGCATGTATTTCAATTTCCAGGTTTTCTTTAATTGTAAATAGCTTTATGTAGGATACTTGCAAAGTAGACAAGGTATAAGACAAGGTGACCCCATTTGTAACAACTCGCATATTTTACGATTGTATATTTAAATATTTTATTTAAATATAGCATCGTTAATCGGATTAAAGTCCGAAA
This sequence comes from Allium fistulosum, assembly GCA_030737815.1. NCBI lineage: Eukaryota > Viridiplantae > Streptophyta > Magnoliopsida > Asparagales > Amaryllidaceae > Allium > Allium fistulosum. Next base: position 1,504,179,804 of record CM060903.1, read on the forward strand.
AGCTATATTTTGTAAACAGTCGAATTGGGACTCGAGACCACTTCTATTGAGTCCAGAATAGCGTTTACAACTTTTTTGAGTATAAACATTGATATGTTTGGAGTTGAGTGAATTTTGCTATTTTTCACTTAGGGCTTTGGGCTTGGGTTTGGGTTTAGCTCACTAACCCAACTCACCTTATATCCTTACTCCACCCCCTCTCCTCTTCATTCATTCTAATATTTCCTAACACTTCAAGCTTTAGGAAAATGGGGGAAGATAAGAGAGATTAGAAAATCCTAAGCCCTAGTTTCTTTGCAAATTCAAGTTCTTGCCCCAAATTCAAAGAGAAGCTTAGGTAAACATCCTCTTCATCTTCTCCATCTCATTTCCTCTTCAATTTCAGAAATTTCCTAAACCCTAACTTAGGAAATTTTTTTCTTTTGAGCTTAGATTGAAGCTTCTTGGATTAACATTAAAGAGTGATTGTTCTTGCCTTGCTCTATAGCTTCTCTCTTGAGTTTTTGGGTTTAAAGGTGAGATTTTTATCTCACTTCTATGTCTATACTATCTTTGGTTGTTAGGTATGAATTCCTAACATCTTTACATGTTCATTTGATTTTGATTTGGATTGATTTGGTGAATATTCCAATTTTTGGTTTTTAAGTCCAATTTTGTGAAAATCATTTTATGGAGTTTTGAACATGTTTTCGGTGAAACATCGAAGAGCCTATAGGGCTGGGTTGCCGTTTGGCGTAAACCCCTAGCGCCCATTGCTCGTCCGATCGCGATTTGTAGAACTTTTGCCCCACAAGGGGGCTTGGCTGAATGTGCTTCAGAAGCAGGTTCAGTCGACTGAACCAGTGTGTTAGTCGACTGAACCAGGACCCAGGAAATTGCTGGGTCTGTATCAGTCGACTGACCATCTGGGTCAGTCAACTGACCCTGGGGATACAGAATTCGTATCCCTGTGTCAGTCGACTGACCACCTAGTTCAGTCGACTGACCTGCTTGCTTCAGCCCCATTTACCTATTTTGCTTGAGATTCCAAAGTTAATCGATTCGTGATTATCTAATTTGTTGTTATCATTTATTATCGATTTTGATGACTTCTATTTTGGGATTTTTGGGTATATCCATTTTGATGGATTCGACATCGATTTCTATGGATTTGATTCACGTCTTCGTATGTGGATTTTGGTGATTGATTGTTTCTACAATCATTTTTGTGACTTGACACTTCTAAATACAAAGGTTTCTATACTAGTAGTAAATATTCACACTCTTTTACTAAGATGATTTCAACTCTATTTTTAATACAAAGCTCGTTTATAAAACCGCTCTCTAATCTATTAGTATATACAAACCTTTACCTCATTCGTATGAGAAAATCTAATTAAACGGCTTAGCAAAACAAGTGGTATGAAATGCTTGTGTTTACTTCGTCGGTTAATTTATGGACTTATTCGATTGAAAATCTTGTGATAATTTTCGAGTGGAAATCTACATTCTGTTCGTAAATATTTGAGTTAAGCAAGTGGTTATGGGACATGAAGCTAAACTCTTATATTTACTAGCTTAGTGTAATCGACACTTCTTGATGATCGATGATGATCATTTTATGGTTTAGACTAGCAATGTGCGATGTCTCTTTGTCCACGTGGGGGACTATACCCCGTTCTGTTGAGGTTCGTCTCATTTTTATGGGCTAGCAACCCATGGTCTTTGGACCGTTCATGGAGCAATCGGCTCATTAAGTCGGTGCATGGGGTGTATCTTTTTAGGTGCATCGATGTTCGACTAGGCATGGGGTGTATCTTTTTAGGTGCATCGATGTTAGTTTATACATGGGGCGTATCTTTTCAGGTGCGTCGATGTTCGACTGTGCATGGGGCGTATCTTTTTAGGTGCGTCGATGTTCAGTTTATGGTTAACGACCATGGGTTAGCGACCTGTTTGTGATACACGTGTTGGTGAGTTTTCAAGCTCCCATTTGTGATAGGCCTTCCCCCTTTTGAGATTTCTGGATTTCTGGTTGTGATTTCTAGAATTTGTGTTTCACCAGTTTTCGTAGATTGGCATTGATATGCTTTGTCAATATTTGTGTTTTGGTGAATTATTTAGAGAATGTGATTCTTTTTGGTGCTTTGAGATGGTTTGAGATATTGTATGATTTTTGTTGTTATTTGATGTATACTTGACACAGTATGACATTTCCTTGTTATCATACGTTTTTGGTCACATCTCTTATCCTATCTCATTTTATCTGATATTTATAGCTATACTGATCCGTTTATTATTTTCTTCTTAAATAATACTCGGGTCAGACCGAGATGTTACAGGTGCTCCTGCTTGACTTCTTATCAGGGTCCTTCACCTGACTTTTGGCTAACTACTTTAGCTTAGTAGTTTTGGTTATTATACATTCGAGATTGAGACTCCTTAGTGTATAATTATTATTTTGTCAAGCACTTGTATCTATTCATTTGTGATGTAGTGGATCTTGTTTGACCACTACTTTGATGTACACTTCTTTGTGTTATATTCATATATGTTTTCGCCTTTGTGATATGAATGTCTGTGACTGATTTGTGTTATGTTTATTTCTATATTTGTTTCCGAGGTCCACTTAGCCACTGTGTGGTAGCTTTGAGTTTGTATTTGATATGTCGGGTTTCCTCTTGAATTGAAGTGTAAGTAATATTTTCTGACATATCGGTACTCGCACAAAGCAATTACACAGATGGTCGCTCCTCAACAGCCTTATTCTTCGCGCTAGTCGACGGAATTACCCCGTAGTGTCCTTGGCTAGCGTGAGTATAGAGGTGGGGCATCACACCATTTCCTCCTACCTTTTCATCATTGTTATGGAAGTTTTAAATCAAAATTTCAATAAATTTGTTTTGAATGGTCGGTAAAAATTACATCCAAAGTTCGAAAAGCCTCAGATAACAACCTTGATGTTTGTAACTTTGTTGATGACTTAGGTGTGTTCACTACACTTGATATGTCCTCTATCCAAGCAATTCTGGAAGGACTATATCGTTTTTATAAGGTCATTGGTCTTAAGGTAAACCTCTCCAAATCTGATACCCTTGTTGCTGGGGTTAGTTAATTACATTATCAAGCAATTTTCAAGCTACTTCCCTCCAGCCCAATCATGAAACTCTGAGTTACTTTGGTACTCCTCTAGCTACATTCATAATAACCAAAGTGTAATTCTTGCCTCTATATAAGAAGATCCTAGCCAAATTAGACAACTAGGCTAATAGGCAACTGAGTCAAGCTGGAAGATTATCCCTTATTAATTCTGTTATTTTTTCTATGATAGTTTATTGGTCAAGGACGTTTATACTTCCAATTAATCTGATTAGAATTATTAGAAGTGCTATGTTAAAATCCTTTTGGATGGTAGCATTCACACAAATAAAATGGTCCTATGTTCATTCAGCAAATTGGAGTTTCCAAAAAGTAAGGGAAGGCTTGTATAAAAAATATGTTACTATGGAACAAAGCTGCTTTGGCAAAGCAATTAGATTGTATTTTGAGTAGAAAGAATAATATCTAGGTGAAATGGTCAGTTAAATACATTGCAGGTAGCAGGAACTTTTGGCAAACGCAAACTCCTCAAAATAGTAGTTGGACATAGAGGAATTTACTTAAGCTCAGAGAAGTCATGCTCCCTGTAACCAGATATAAAGTAACCAATGGTGGGAGAGTTAGTTTTTGGGATGATCCATGGTTGAAACCTAGCTTTATACTAAGCAAGCATCTAAACTATCAATGAATACATCGGTCTGGGATTAATAGGAAAGCTAAGGCCTATGAGGATGTCCATGATGGCTACATTCAGTTATAATATTTCAATAATCAGTTTATCAGAATGCTTTGGTCTAATTTTTAGGGTATTCAACACCCTATGGTGGACAAAGATGGTGTTAAATGGATAGGAAAAGCTATTAGTTTCGATTTTGGTGTTGTGTACAATTCCTTAGCAAATCATTTAACTGCCTTAAATTTTAGTTGGAATAAAAGAATATGGTTGAAGCATAACGATAAGAAAGAGAAGTTAATGCTATGGAAGGTAATGAGAAACGTTTTGCATATTAAAGCCAAGTTACAAGCTAGAGGTTTGAATGTTGACTATCTATGTTCTTTCTACAATGCTGAAGTTGAAGATAATATACTTTTTTTCAACTGCTCATTTTTTTATTCTCGGGCAATATCTATTGTTAAAATGGGCAGAAACAATGTTGCAAGGGACAATGCAATAGAATGGTCCTTTGAACTATAAAGCAACTAGATGGAGAGGTATGATGTGGAGTGAGAGAAATGCTATTCTCTTTCAAGGACAAAAGATATCTTCTTACCAACTTAAGCAATATTTGCAGCACGAAACAAGGAATGAGATGGTTCAGTCAGTCTATGAATTTGACACTGATATTGTGATGATCCCGAACTCGGCCTTCAAAAATCGGCATCCGTACTTCACTTGTACTCAAAATGTCGCAGATTCAAACGCCGAATCTGGCTCACTGGAGCTTATAACACCATTAAGTATAACAACACAGCGGAAGAAAGAAATAGATGATATCATATACAACTCCAATGAACAATATCCAGAATGATATACAATAATGATATCAATATGATACAACAATATCAGAGACAAATAATAATGTTACAGCCGAAACAACAGAAGTGATAACCCAAGTGATTCGATAAAGAGAATAAGACCAACAACTCCAACATCAAGCTCGAACCACCATCACGTTGCACCAAGATAAGCAAGCACAGTCGTCCGTGAACTCCAAAAACTAAACTAGCTCCTAATAATCTACTAAACCTGACTATCTGAAAACCCCAACTTTAGACTGCCCGTGTAGAAAATTGTGGGCACCCAGAGTTTAGGAAGGGAACAATAAACTCCGAGTCAGTCATGGGACTGGTGTGAGTAACAAAATAGTTTATTTTTAAAAACAAACCACAAAAGAATTTTAAACATTGAAATCCGCAATGCTTTTTGGAAAATGAAACTACCATAAGACCTCCCGCCACACACACAATGCAATCGCAGAATTGGAGGAGATTTCTTCTTATGATAGTCAAACATGCTTACTACGCAAAAGAAAAACTCTTTTGATATTATTACTAGTGCATTGTGTAGAAAGCCATTTCGAAAGTATAATATTAATCTTAGCCAACATACCACATTTCGTCGTATGCCTACTATAGCTACCATGTTTTGTGGCAGGTTACCGCCACGCTGCATGGCAGGTTATACAACTAAAACCGTACAAGGCTCGTATTGTTTCTTTGGATTCCCAACAAATGGTCAGGCTAAGGAACTCTCTACTGCCACATGGGTACGCCTCTGGAGGGACGTCCCGAGAACCTACCCGGATCTCTGCCAACACAAGGCCGGGTTACCTCTGTAACTAGGTAACTACTACTCGAGTATGCCACCCCCCGGTCTTTTGGGACCTTTATCCGAGGCCTCGATCACACAGCAACAATCACACAGTAAATGATATTGGAGCAACCACACAGGTAAATATCTGGGCTCCATACAATAATATCACCTTTTTCCAGAAGGAAATGACATACCCTAAAGGGAGCGACCCTCATAACCTTGCCGCATCTTTCCTGTTTCGACCATTTCCGGTTTGTGAGGTCCGATGAGGTCTCGTCCACAAAGCTACGCATTACACGAAAGCCATGCTTTGATCAACAAATGATCAGCAACACACAGCAACACTTAGCATGTCGCACTACCAAATTAGGAGTATATCACTGATAACCTTCAACTACATAACCGCTGAGCTTGTATGTCTCAGAGAAGGGTGTTAAGATAAGAGAATAAATTCTCCTCCACCAAACAGAAATGTATTTGAAAGAAATCAGCTTTATATCTCAAAGTGTAATGTCAGACATACAACCATACAAGTCTGTTCCGGGTTTGAACAGAACCAAAGGCACTTCTGAAGAAGCCCTTGCAAATCCGGATAATTTCTAATCACGTCCGGACTTCCCATCACAAAGGGTGCTAAAATCTCTATACCGGGGATCAGCCGATGCAGAGACAATCAATGGTAATCCTTTCTTTTTCGAAAGTATCTGGTCTTCACCACCGGTCTTCAAATGCTATCCATATACGTCGTATCATTATTCGGAATGTGTTATATGACACAAAGTCCTCTCCCGACTAAACCGAATAATGAGCGCAATATTTAAAACATATGGATAATGGGATTTCAATTAAGTCACAACTTATTACCCAAAACTTTTCTTCAAATGGTTTAAACACATTACCATTTTCAATCTTTTACATAAAAAAGATTCATCTCACAAAGTTCACTCAGTTTCACAAAGATCTATTGATTTTCCAAATCAATTTCCATTTCAATTGGATTAACTCATCAAATCTTTATATTAAAGATTTAACTGATAGCTTTCAAAACAATACATTTCCAATGGTTTAAACAAATCACCATTTTAAATCTGTTAAAAATAAACAGATTCAATTCATAGCATGGGAAACCATTTTCAATTCAAACTTGAAATTCCTTTAATTTAAATTGGAATTTCATTTCTTATATGAAAGCTTTTATCATTTGAAACAATCAGTTTCCATTTAGGAAAACTAATTACAATTTACATAAGTTAAAACCATTCAAGTATAAACTTGGATTAAATTTCCTTAAATTTCCGAAACCATACTTTTAAATGGTTAAAAATCCATATAAAACACATTTATAACTGGTATGGTCTTTTTAGACCATAATTTCCAAATCAAATGAATTCAATTCCAAATATTGAATTCAAATTTAAATCAAATCATTTAGATTTCAAATTTTATTAAATCATTTGAACTCATTTTCAAAAGCTTTCAATTCCAATTCCAAAACTATTTTGGATTCAAGAATTCAATCTTTATAATTGTCAAAATATGTGACTTAACCGATTTCCTCGTGAAATCCATATTTGTGTGTGTATGGTGTAGTCCAGGGGTTTCACACAGTAGTGCAACATCAATAAATCATCACCGATCAAATACAACAATATATTTGATAAGCAGTATAAACTATAACGCTTATCTTTCATACACAGATCACAGATAGATATATATCACAGATAATAAATTTACATTCAACCTAGACAAATAAACTACATTACAGATCACACATAAATCAGAATATATCACAAAGCATCACAGATCAGGGATATCAACAATTCAATCATTCAGTCAAATCCAACATTCACAGGTAAATTTTTTTATTAATCAACTGATTAATTTTTATCAGACTATCAATTATTAATCCGGGTTAATTATCATAAGTTAATTACAAATTATTTGAAATGATTTCCCTTTCATCATTTATTAGTTAACCTTTAATTATTAACTAATCATTCTTAATTAATGAATCAATTAATCTTTAATTATTAAATTAATCTTAATTAATCACAATTATTTGTTAATTCTTTAATTATTAACAAATAATTATACTCAAATTTCAAATTATCATTCAATTTATTACATCCAGTAATTATCTATTAATTACTACACAATCACTTATCGTTGATTAATTAATCTTAATTAATCAACTTTTAATTACATCATTAATTAATGATCTCTAATTACTTCTTTAATCAATTACTCTATTTGCATTAATTACATTAAGTAATTAATCTTTAATTAATCTTAACAAATCTCATTTATTAATTAATCCTTCCTTTACAATTTAAATTCCATTTAAATTCAAATTCATTTTTAAACCCACCTAATTGCTTAAAACTTTAAGTTATTAAACAATTTAAATTTATAACCTTTATTCCCAAACTAAGTTTTCAAACTGAACTGAATTTACATTTTAACTTAAATTTTAAACTCAGTTTAAACTTTGACTTAAAAATTTTAATTCCAGTTTTAATAAAAAAACAGATCAGGCTTCTGTTTTAAAAACTGGCATCCTACCCGAGACATACCACCTTTTCTTCGAGCCTAGACGCGATTCCCTCGAGTAAAAACTCAAGCCACTCGAGACAAACCCGAGTTCACTTCTCTGCTCCCAGGCTACCAGACTTCCCAGTGAAACAACTCATGGCACCGTGCATGTGACGACCCGGAATTTTTTGTATATTTGAAATTGGAATATTTAATTAATTTTAAATATTCAGAGGTTAATTATAAACTTAATTTTCAAATATCGCTGTTTATTGAGTAATTTAATAATTAAATTTAAATTTATTTGAAGTTGGATAAAATAGTAAATCTGGTATTCTAAGCTAATTAAAAATATTTTGAAAGCTCGTAAAAGTCGTAATGATAATACTGAAGATAATAGAAGCTTCAGAATGTAATTTCAAACTGTTTTGTTCAGTTTTGACATTATATCGTTTGAATCGATATTTAAAAATAGCCTTCCGAGGCACAGTCTCGGATTTCGACGAAACCAGTTCCATTGGGTCCGTAATATTGAATTATTATTAGATTTCAAATTTCGTATTTTTCGGAGTTGTTATGTGAGCACACGGTAAGTAAACGCGTTGAAATTTAAATTGAATTCAATTTAAATTTAAATTTGTATTTGGTGAACATCAGATGAAAATCTCGTACCCTCTCTCCTCTCAGTGTTCCCGTTAGATACGCCTAAAATCATGGAAATAATCGTGCAAAGCTTACCCCTTTCATTTCAAAGTAATGGCCGGATTCATAATAATGTTCGTTATCTTTCAATTTTCCCAAATCTAGATTCGTTCGAAATAATGGAGGCCGTTCTCTTTTCTACCCTAGCCCAGATTAATTCACGAAGCCCTTCTCTTTACACTTCAAAAATCAAACTCACCTCATTCCAATCCACCGAACGATAAATCAAGTCGTTCAATCAAATCTAGACGCGCACGAGTAGGGGTTTCACGACCTTGTCGTGAGGTCGTTCTCGAGCAGGCGAAGTCGAGTCACGTGGGTTTTGGGCAGCTCGACGTTGACTAGTGGCGTCGTGAGGCGTGGTGGGGGAAAACGAGGCTGCATTTTGGAGACGAGTGTGTAAGGCAAATCGATGTGCGACGTGGTGAAGCTCGCGTATAGGAAGATGATTTCGAGCGATTGTCGAACGAGGCAGCAGCAATTTCGATCGGAGCTAGGGGTTAGGTCTAACCGAGGAAGTTGTCAGTGAAGGTCTCGCAGACGATCTTGGAGATGCGCGGCGGCCAGTACTCTCGTGTGATGGATGGGCGAACTCGAATGGATGACACGTGGTGTCAAGGTGAATTAGGAAGAGGAAGAAGCCCTATCGGCTGGTGATTTTCGTGGTGAGCTTGGTTTCAAGCAACAACTCATCATTTTCTCTCCTGTTCGTTGGTAGGTAATTTAAATTTTAAAACACTTTAAATTTAATGTTTACAGCAAGGTTTAGTTTAATTAAAAATATATACATGGTATAAACAGAAAAAAAGAGAGGAAGAAAACTATTACAGTAGATGTTTTACTCTATCTTAATTTGTTTTATTAAAGTATTTATACACTAGGTAGAAAATTAAACAGCAAGGGCAGCTTTATTTCTTTAGATATGCATATAGGGTTTAAACAGGAAGTATGTACACATACATAATATTTTTGTAATATAAAAGTTTATATAAAAGTTAGATTTCTTAAGCCTATATAGATTTTTATATATGCAGTTTTTTAAATACAGAAAAGAAAATAAGATAATTTATTTAAAGGATTTAGTTTAGAATCAATTTATCAATTTAAACCAAATGATTAGTTCAAATTAAATTGTTAGTTGATTAAAGGGAAACTAATTGTCTAATTTTAAAAAAATATATTAATAAACTGTATAATTTATTTATACAAGGTCACGGTCGTGGAGAAATAGCTGTAATTGAAATGGATTTGCAAAACAAAAATCAAAGGTGAGTTAATCTCACTCAGCTGAATTTTTAATTTAAATTTAAATGGTTAAATTTAAATAATTGATTGAATGATTGATTTGGTTTGATGTGATAATATATATATAGTAGTATATAGCAATATATACATATTGGCATATGTATATATTGGAGTTGTTGTTATTCCCGCATTATATAGTGGATGAGACCCTATGCGCCGCATAATAGCGGATGATATTTTATAAAACCCATATACCGCGATATTCCAGTTTAAAGTGGAAATGAGTATTGTGCTAACATCTGTGGATGCAGAGAAACAGGTTGGAGGGATCCGACTGGATTCCTCAAAATATTTAATTTTGTTTAAATATTCTGTGATATGATTGTTGATATCCTGTGATGATTTATATTGGATAATCTGGTTGGATTGAATTTCCCAGTATAATGAGTTACCCAAAAGAAATTGAATTGGATTTTTGGGAAGAAATAAAAGAGTAAAATTAAGTTAAGTAATTCCAGTGAATTCGAATAAATTAAATATGGAAAAGAGGAATTTTGAATAAATAGAGAAATATTGAATTTAAAGAAAACTTATGTGATATTATTTAAAGGAATAAATAATTTATTTTTATTCAATTTTTAAATGTAATTAAAAAGAAAGAAGGAATTTGGTAAAATCTGGAACTTGTGTTTCAGTTTAAAGATTGTAAATCATAATGAGAAATAAAATCTGGAAGTTAATGAATTTGGAAATAAATGGATTAAGTAAGGAAATTTATTTCAAAGTAAAATAAATTGGAAAATCAATTGTAAATTGATTTAAATATTCGGGAATTTGAAATTTAAAGAGAAGTGAGATTTTGGAAACTGGGTTTATAAAGTAAAATAAAATATCAGTGGATATTTGAGAATATAAATTCAAGATGGGAATTTATAAAAGGATATGGTTTGATTTAAAAATGAATGTTGATTTATTTTTAAAAGATGGAAATGAGAAGTGTATTTCTCTGGATAGCCAAGTATGTTTTCAAAGCAATTTTTAATATAAGTTAAAGGTTCTAATTGTGTTTTAAAAGCATGTTTTAGAAAATTGATTATTTCTAAATGTTAATTTCCTAAGTAAGTATTTTCAAAAATCTTTATTTGTAGTAATTATATGAAGGTGATTTGCTATTATGTTTTAAAAGGAGAAATTTAGTTTATATTTATAAAGTGGTTTATTTTAAAGTATATATTTTTAATAAAGTATTAAAGTAGTTTGTTTTCAATGTTATAAAATATATTTAAAAATAAAGTGTTTTTAAATTATTTTAAAATTAAAAGTATTTTGTACTTGGTGATTCAGTGGAAATAATTATTTGGGAAATGTATTCCGTAAGCGGAAACTGTTTGAAACTGTTTTCAAATGAGTTTTGAAAATTTGGAAATATATCTTGGAAAGATATTTGGGCAAATAAATAATGTGGGAAATTATTTATCGTGTGATGGTTGCTTGTGGATGTTAATTGATAGTTAAATAACCGACTATCAATATTGGCCAAATGCGCTGATCGTTTCGAAGAGACCGGGATCGGGTTTCCGTATACCGGGATTCTAGGTCTGGAGACTCGAATACCACTTCGATCCGGTTTGTACGTTTCGTGTAACGTGTTCAGAGTCGAAGATGGAGCAGTGAAGTGCAAGGGCTAGTCGCTACTAATCCTGAGGATATTTCCAAAATGGATGTAGTAGGAATAGTGCCTTCGGTTCCGTTCGAACCCGGGACGGACTTGTATGGACGAATGCTTTCGTGACATCGTCAGGTGGGCGATGGGCATTCTAAGGGATATGTTCTATAAGGTATCGTTTAGCCTCAAGCCTCATCAACCGAGAATGACTGAAAATCAGGGGTTATGCAGCAAGGCTTCGTGGGTAGCCCCCACTTGAGAGTAAAGTCATCCCTGTCTAGATGTCCCTTTTATTTCGGCTTAGTGTTGCGGTTGCTGATCCTAACCGTGGGGTGATTTTATTTGGAATTATCCAGTAAGGGATGATTCCGGCCTTGTGTTGCAGGGGAGCGGGCGTACTCCTCGGTACTGTGATCTAGGCCACGTACTGTGATAGGTGGTACCCCAGTGCCTAGTCATTCGTTGGAAATCCATTCTTCCTACGTGCCTTGTACGAGTTTTGTTTGTATACCTAGTATGCTGGAATTTAATCATGTAACAATTTCAGCTATTTGAATAAGTATTTGTAAATAGACACTATTATAATATCAGAGGATTTTTATAAAAAGTGTTTTAGCTATCGTAAGGTAAAAACCCGACATGTTTATTTGTGGCGTGGTCTTACGAGATGCTCTTATTTTCAAAAGGATTTTTGAAACTTTAATAATCAATTGAGTGTGATTTTCTCACGCTGGTATTCCAGACTGACTTGGGTATTGTTTTATATGATGCTCGGGTCAGACCGAGATAAACAGGTTCAGGATATGATGCTGTGGAGCTCAGGAGACGAGCTGGATGACGATACGTACTCCCGTACTTGCTATTATTTTTCCGCTGTGTATTCAGTTGTATGTTATGGATGTTGATGTACTCTGATGATGTATTGTATAAATAGATATAGTTTTTGATTTGTGTAAAGATCTGTTGATATATATATTATATTTCATTCCGCTGCGATGGTTAGATTCTGATGTTGTTTCTATATTTCTTCTTCTACCTCTTCTTCTTAACTAAAATGGTTCGATTTTCCGGGTCTGGAAAGTCGGGTCGTTACATTTGGTATCAAAGCTTAGGCTGGCGACAACCTTGGCTCTGGTGGGAAATTTTGAGTGTATTAATAGATATGAGCGCGTATTTGTTAGTGAATATAAAAATGGTTTTATATTGTGTTGACTTATCGGTTGAGTGTTTATGGATTCTGGTCGATGTGTGGGACGCCACAATATCGATAGGGGTTTCTAAACTCTTAAACAAGATAAACCGACACAGTATTGTTTTAAAATAGGGTAAATGAAATAAATTTACCCAACTTATTTTCGTATATGAAAGAAATAATTTTTATAAATTATTATAGTTATATTTGGATGTTTGGTTGTTAGATGATGATAATAAATTATTATCATTTGGAGAAAATTGAATAAGAAATTGGAAACTTATAACCAAAGTTCAAGAATAAATTTATAAAACAAAAGGGAATTTGAGAAATATAGATTATAAATGTAATGTATAAAATTGAAATAAACTTCATATACAAATGAAATTTGTAATTTGAAATAGAATTTCAAGGTAATGTTTAAACATGAATGGGATGAGTTGAGAATTTGGAAGGATTTAAAATTCCTTTGGATTTAAAATGGTTTTCAAGGTGTTGGAGAAATAATAGTGGAATTATTTGAGAAATATTTTTGAATCGGATTTGAGATCTAGAGAGATTTGGGATTTAAAATATTTGAAGGGTTTTAAAGAGATAAAAGCATTTAATTCTCTTCGAGTCGCTGGAAAATAATTTCGGTGATGACTGCAGCATCATCGATGTTAATTTTCGAGTCTCTAGAAGAGGAATTGCTACCAAATTGTTTTGAATCAAAATTGTTTGCAAATGATAGATTTGGCTTTAGAAATGCAAGGAAGTTTGGATATATGTGATTTCAAAGGGAAGTTTGAAATGTAAAAGACTGTTTAAACTCTGGAATTTTAACTAATAATGTTTATAGCATATAATAAGTTTGATAACTTGTAAATTTGGAATTTGTTGAAATAAAAATTCAACTTCGTAAGTAAGTAAAGTGAAACCGAGTACTGGAATTTAAAATTGAATTGTGTGAAGTTATGTGGGATGGGAAAATTAGTCAGGATGGACTAAAAATAATGAACGTTTGGAAATAAAATTTATTGGTTAAATAATGAATTAGTGAATGAATAAATGAATCAACTATTGTACTTATAAAGCGAAGTTGATATTAATAAGAAGAAATTGGAGAACTCTAATCCGGGAATTAATATTTAACTTAAGTGGATGAAAGTGAAGAAAATATTTTTGAATTTAACTTGAAATAAGTTATATAAACTGAAATCGAAATTGAATTAAATTTGGATTGAATTGAATCAAAAGTCAGTTGTGTCATGAATGTTATTAAGTGAAATTAAATCTTTGCTTAGCAAAATCCAAAAATGGGGTGTAGCTAGGTTTAATTGGAAGCAAGCTAAAATAAATTGGATTGAAATAAATTCAGCTGAGTATAGATAATATTGAATGGAATAAAATTCTACTCAAACAAATAAATAACTTAAGTAAGTTGTGTGACGGTTATTTGGTATATTGGTTGCTGAGTTTAATAAAATGGTTTGGAATCAAACTCTTTGGATATGGAAGAAATGCAATGAAAGTTGTGAATAAATTTAAAATGGAGTGGGTTAAATGTAAATTGAGTTGGATTTAACCTAAATGGTTCTAAAGCTGAAGTAATCATTTTATTCATATTGATATGGTCGAATTGTATTAGAAAATGGATCGTTGATGTAAAACGAGGTTAAATAAAATTCTATGAATTGATAGAAAGGAAATAAAATTGATTTTGGAATCAATTGTAGTAAATGTGAGTTGTTGGGTTAAATAAGAATCGAATGTAAACAATTGAGTTGCAAACAATTAAAATTAATATTGGAACCTTATAAGTGACTTATAAATATTGATTAACTGGCATTGTTTATACAAGCTTGTAAATTTGCTAGTTAAATATGTTGAATATTGATAAATTTCATGAATTTGGCACTTATACGTTTGAATTGAGTAAGTACAGGTTTTTGGGAGCCGCTTGGCTGATTTTGACTGCGCTTAATGCTAAATTAAATAGCTGCTTTCTTTAAAATGCTAAAAATGAGGTACGCTTACGCAAAAATTCAAAATAGGAGATATGAACTGCATATATTGATATATTGTGATTTCCGGCCTGAGGCCGATGTATATATATATTTGTGCATCCTGCGATATCGCAGAAGTCCCTCCGTACAAGGGAGACTCTGCCAAAATTTTCCGTAAATTTTGGGAGTTAGAAAATTTTTGAAAATTTTTGTTAACGATAAATGATTTAAATTTGTTAAGCAAATGAAATTGAACTGGATATTGAAATCTAATTCAAATGTGAATGTAAGGTGAAGCGAAATTGAAGGAACTAAAGAAGTGAAGTTTGCAAATAAACTGTTAATCGAAATTTAAATTAATTAGTAAGTGCAACTAATTAAATATTCGAGTGGAAGCCAAATTGAAATCAAATGGAATTGTAAAGACAAAAGTGATTAAAAATGGATATGAACTTCAATAATGAAGTGAAAATAAGTATAAGCAGTATGTAAAATATTTATATTGAACTTAAGGAATATGGTGAGATTCTTAAGTAATTTGGTATGGAGGAAAATTATTCTAGGTGAATAATTGAATGACGATTAAAATTTGAAAATGTGAATGGGATAAGTGTGATAAGTGAATAACAATCAAATGAATGTGAATAAAAAGGAAATTGATATAATTGATAATCAATTGGAATTTATACGTAGGATGTACGTATATTATTTTATTCGCATAACGATTTGATCCGGATTCGAGCACAGAATTTCGAGATAGATATATCGAACCGAGTTAGAATTTTTCACTCGATTTTCAACGGCGAGCCTGGATATGGATTGTTGATTGATTCTGGATATTCTCTATCATAGTTGGTGGCTATGCAAGGAGAATGACGGTTTCTGATCAAGAAACCAGATCTGAGTCCGCACTAGGAAGTCGGGTGTACGATACTAGTTCGGAAGTGAAATTGTGTGATCGATTGAGCGATCGAATGTGATATTGCGTACGGATGATATATGTGCATCGTACGGGCTTAAGTAAAACAAATATTGGAAATTTGTAAAGGAAAGTATAAAATGACTTTGGAATTGTGATTGAATATTATTGCTTAGTAGGATATACAGGTGTATAAAAGCAATGGATAAATTGAGATTTTTGATTTTAGAAGATAAAATTTAATGGCCCGACAAAAGGTATGTATTTGAATTTCTATATGAAATTTGATTGGGTTTTTGATCCAGCCACTTGGCTTTTTGTTTTCTTTTGAGATTGGGAGGCCGTAGAGCCATTTTGTAGTTGTACCGAGCTAGCCGCGCAAAGGAGACGCTGGCAAAAATTTTCGAGAATTTAGAGAGTTAGAA
The DNA here is from genome assembly GCA_030737815.1 of Allium fistulosum. Classification (NCBI taxonomy): domain Eukaryota; kingdom Viridiplantae; phylum Streptophyta; class Magnoliopsida; order Asparagales; family Amaryllidaceae; genus Allium; species Allium fistulosum. The sequence goes on from CM060903.1 coordinate 1,504,195,865, forward strand.
AAATTTTGAGAAATTTTGACAATTTAAGATTTGAATTCAAATTTAAAATTTGAATTGATAAGTAAGTGATATTGTTTGGGAAACTTATAGCTAAGTTTGGAAGGTGGGAAAAAACTTAGTGTGTCTGTGATACAAAGATTCGTTGGGTTAATTGTTAAAAACTATTTGGGTTGAGGGAATAGTTAACGGGAATCGAACCATTCCTCTTAACTAGTAATTTCGGGGACGAAATTCTTTTAAGTGGGGAGGAATGTGACGACCCGGAATTTTTTGTATATTTGAAATTGGAATATTTAATTAATTTTAAATATTCAGAGGTTAATTATAAACTTAATTTTCAAATATCGCTGTTTATTGAGTAATTTAATAATTAAATTAAATTTATTTAAAGTTGGATAAAATAGTAAATCTGGTATTCTAAGCTAATTAAAAATATTTTGAAAGCTCGTAAAAGTCGTAATGATAATACTGAAGATAATAGAAGCTTCAGAATGTAATTTCAAACTGTTTTGTTCAGTTTTGAAATTATATCGTTTGAATCGATATTTAAAAATAGCATTCCGAGGCACAGTCTCGGATTTCGACGAAACCAGTTCCATTGGGTCCGTAATATTGAATTATTATTAGATTTCAAATTTCGTATTTTTCGGAGTTGTTATGTGAGCACACGGTAAGTAAACGCGTTGAAATTTAAATTGAATTCAATTTAAATTTAAATTTGTATTTGGTGAACATCAGATGAAAATCTCGTACCCTCTCTCCTCTCAGTGTTCCCGTTAGATACGCCTAAAATCATGGAAATAATCGTGCAAAGCTTACCCCTTTCATTTCAAAGTAATGGCCGGATTCATAATAATGTTCGTTATCTTTCATTTTTCCCAAATCTAGATTCGTTCGAAATAATGGAGGCCGTTCTCTTTTCTACCCTAGCCCAGATTAATTCACGAAGCCCTTCTCTTTACACTTCAAAAATCAAACTCACCTCATTCCAATCCACCGAACGATAAATCAAGTCGTTCAATCAAATCTAGACGCGCACGAGTAGGGGTTTCACGACCTTGTCGTGAGGTCGTTCTCGAGCAGGCGAAGTCGAGTCACGTGGGTTTTGGGCAGCTCGACGTTGACTAGTGGCGTCGTGAGGCGTGGTGGGGGAAAACGAGGCTGCATTTGGAGACGAGTGTGTAAGGCAAATCGATGTGCGACGTGGTGAAGCTCGCGTATAGGAAGATGATTTCGAGCGATTGTCGAACGAGGCAGCAGCAATTTCGATCGGAGCTAGGGGTTAGGTCTAACCGAGGAAGTTGTCAGTGAAGGTCTCGCAGGCGATCTTGGAGATGCGCGGCGGCCAGTACTCTCGTGTGATGGATGGGCGAACTCGAATGGATGACACGTGGTGTCAAGGTGAATTAGGAAGAGGAAGAAGCCCTATCGGCTGGTGATTTTCGTGGTGAGCTTGGTTTCAAGCAACAACTCATCATTTGCACTCCTGTTCGTTGGTAGGTAATTTAAATTTTAAAACACTTTAAATTTAATGTTTACAGCAAGGTTTAGTTTAATTAAAAATATATACATGGTATAAACAGAAAAAAAAAGAGGAAGAAAACTATTACAGTAGATGTTTTACTCTATCTTAATTTGTTTTATTAAAGTATTTATACACTAGGCAGAAAATTAAACAGCAAGGGCAGCTTTATTTCTTTAGATATGCATATAGGGTTTAAACAGGAAGTATGTACACATACATAAGATTTTTGTAATATAAAAGTTTATATAAAAGTTAGATTTCTTAAGCCTATATAGATTTTTATATATGCAGTTTTTTAAATACAGAAAAGAAAATAAGATAATTTATTTAAAGGATTTAGTTTAGAATCAATTTATCAATTTAAACCAAATGATTAGTTCAAATTAAATTGTTAGTTGATTAAAGGGAAATTAATTGTCTAATTTTAAAAAATATATTAATAAACTGTATAATTTATTTATACAAGGTCACGGTCGTGGAGAAATAGCTGTAATTGAAATGGATTTGCAAAACAAAAATCAAAGGTGAGTTAATCTCACTCAGCTGAATTTTTAATTTAAATTTAAATGGTTAAATTTAAATAATTGATTGAATGATTGATTTGGTTTGATGTGATAATATATATATAGTAGTATATAGCAATATATACATATTGGCATATGTATATATTGGAGTTGTTGTTATTCCCGCATTATATAGTGGATGAGACCCTATGCGCCGCATAATAGCGGATGATATTTTATAAAACCCATATACCGCGATATTCCAGTTTAAAGTGGAAATGAGTATTGTGCTAACATTTGTGGATGCAGAGAAACAGGTTGGAGGGATCCGACTGGATTCCTCAAAATATTTAATTTTGTTTAAATATTCTGTGATATGATTGTTGATATCCTGTGATGATTTATATTGGATAATCTGGTTGGATTGAATTTCCCAGTATAATGAGTTACCCAAAAGAAATTGAATTGGATTTTTGGGAAGAAATAAAAGAGTAAAATTAAGTTAAGTAATTCCAGTGAATTCGAATAAATTAAATATGGAAAAGAGGAATTTTGAATAAATAGAGAAATATTGAATTTAAAGAAAACTTATGTGATATTATTTAAAGGAATAAATAATTTATTTTTATTCAATGTTTAAATGTAATTAAAAAGAAAGAAGGAATTTGGTAAAATCTGGAACTTGTGTTTCAGTTTAAAGATTGTAAATCATAATGAGAAATAAAATCTGGAAGTTAATGAATTTGGAAATAAATGGATTAAGTAAGGAAATTTATTTCAAAGTAAAATAAATTGGAAAATCAATTGTAAATTGATTTAAATATTCGGGAATTTGAAATTTAAAGAGAAGTGAGATTTTGGAAACTGGGTTTATAAAGTAAAATAAAATATCAGTGGATATTTGAGAATATAAATTCAAGATGGGAATTTATAAAAGGATATGGTTTGATTTAAAAATGAATGTTGATTTATTTTTAAAAGATGGAAATGAGAAGTGTATTTCTCTGGATAGCCAAGTATGTTTTCAAAGCAATTTTTAATATAAGTTAAAGGTTCTAATTGTGTTTTAAAAGCATGTTTTAGAAAATTGATTATTTCTAAATGTTAATTTCCTAAGTAAGTATTTTCAAAAATCTTTATTTGTAGTAATTATATGAAGGTGATTTGCTATTATGTTTTAAAAGGAGAAATTTAGTTTATATTTATAAAGTGGTTTATTTTAAAGTATATATTTTTAATAAAGTATTAAAGTAGTTTGTTTTCAATGTTATAAAATATATTTAAAAATAAAGTGTTTTTAAATTATTTTAAAATTAAAAGTATTTTGTACTTGGTGATTCAGTGGAAATAATTATTTGGGAAATGTATTCCGTAAGCGGAAACTGTTTGAAACTGTTTTCAAATGAGTTTTGAAAATTTGGAAATATATCTTGGAAAGATATTTGGGCAAATAAATAATGTGGGAAATTATTTATCGTGTGATGGTTGCTTGTGGATGTTAATTGATAGTTAAATAACTGACTATCAATATTGGCCAAATGCGCTGATCGTTTCGAAGAGACCGGGATCGGGTTTCCGTATGCCGGGATTCTAGGTCTGGAGACTCGAATACCACTTCGATCCGGTTTGTACGTTTCGTGTAACGTGTTCAGAGTCGAAGATGGAGCAGTGAAGTGCAAGGGCTAGTCGCTACTAATCCTGAGGATATTTCCAAAATGGATGTAGTAGGAATAGTGCCTTCGGTTCCGTTCGAACCCGGGACGGACTTGTATGGACGAATGCTTTCGTGACATCGTCAGGTGGGCGATGGGCATTCTAAGGGATATGTTCTATAAGGTATCGTTTAGCCTCAAGCCTCATCAACCGGGAATGACTGAAAATCAGGGGTTATGCAGCAAGGCTTCGTGGGTAGCCCCCACTTGAGAGTAAAGTCATCCCTGTCTAGATGTCCCTTTTATTTCGGCTTAGTGTTGCGGTTGCTGATCCCAACCGTGGGGTGATTTTATTTGGAATTATCCAGTAAGGGATGATTCCGGCCTTGTGTTGCAGGGGAGCGGGCGTACTCCTCGGTACTGTGATCTAGGCCACGTACTGTGATAGGTGGTACCCCAGTGCCTAGTCATTCGTTGGAAATCCATTCTTCCTACGTGCCTTGTACGAGTTTTATTTGTATACCTAGTATGCTGGAATTTAATCATGTAACAATTTCAGCTATTTGAATAAGTATTTGTAAATAGACACTATTATAATATCAGAGGATTTTTATAAAAAGTGTTTTAGCTATCGTAAGGTAAAAACCCGACATGTTTATTTGTGGCGTGGTCTTACGAGATGCTCTTATTTTCAAAAGGATTTTTGAAACTTTAATAATCAATTGAGTGTGATTTTCTCACGCTGGTATTCCAGACTGACTCGGGTATTGTTTTATATGATGCTCGGGTCAGACCGAGATAAACAGGTTCAGGATATGATGCTGTGGAGCTCAGGAGACGAGCTGGATGACGATACGTACTCCCGTACTTGCTATTATTTTTCCGCTGTGTATTCAGTTGTATGTTATGGATGTTGATGTACTCTGATGATGTATTGTATAAATAGATATAGTTTTTGATTTGTGTAAAGATCTGTTGATATATATATTATATTTTATTCCGCTGCGATGGTTAGATTCTGATGTTGTTTCTATTTTTCTTCTTCTACCTCTTCTTCTTAACTAAAATGGTTCGATTTTCCGGGTCTGGAAAGTCGGGTCGTTACAGTGCACGTGCACGGCGCCGCCGTCATCTCCGGTCACTTACAGATCATCGAGACAAGTCGACGATCCTTCCCACATCAATTTCCGATCATCGAAACTCTCATAATTCATTCGAAAATGAATTCGATACAAAGTCGAAACCTGGAAAATGAACAGACCTCACCTCCAAACCTGTCAATGCTTTATCACCGACCCTCCGACCACCAGCACAACTGAAATTCCAGCTACGACCTCGCCTATACTTAAGCTTCCCTTCCTCAGAAACCGGTAGCACTCGATCAATCAAAGGTGATGAAATCACCTCGTTTCCAGACACGTCAAAAACTCGAGCATGAACCCTAATTTTGCTTCGTCTCATCAATTCGTGTAATGGAAAATTTATTCAACAATTTTCCCATTACTATCAATTTCCAAACTTGCTTCAAGCAAAATCTCAACATTTAAAATTTTTTCGATCATCAAAAATTGATTAAAATGCATATTTTGTTCAAATATGAACTGCACTTAACTTACACAACTAAAAATCATCTAACCTGGTTTAAAAATCATGTCTTCTAGTAAGGATTCAAGTTATATTCTTGAATCAATAATTCGTGAAGTTCGAAATTTCCAGAATTTAAAGTTTTCACTGTAAAAATTTGATCTTTCATTTTATATGCATTTATACTTCACGAAACTATTTTTAAATTGTAACTCGTACTTAAATACAACTATCTTGTTTTGAAACCAAAGCCTGATATGGATTAGAAAATAAGAAATTAAATTTTCTTGGTTGTTTGGATACTCTGGAACTAAACAGAGAGAAATGCACTGATACAAGCATATACACACAGAGCCATTGCAACATATATTCAAGCTAAAAACTAACTGTCACTCACCTTAAACATTTTTAGATTCCAGAAGTCTTCAAGTTGAAAGTTGAAGTTGTAGTCTTTCTTAAATTTGCAAAGTTGAAAATCCTGGGTTGAACTTGATAGCTGAAAGTCTTTACTTGATCTCAGATTTTTGATGAATTGTTTGATTCTTTACTGAGATGTTTTTAAGTTGATGTTGGCTTGAATATGAGATGATATTACTTTAGTTTTCTACTCAGTTCTCTTGATGGACGAATTGATATATAGGAAAGAAGTTTACAGGTTTATATTATTACTTGTACAAGGTGATGTTATATTTTCCTTTTGTACAATCAAATGTTTTTTCCTGTTCTTTGTTTTGACTGAAGATTTTTCCTTTGTATGTTGACCAGCCTGATTTGCTTACTTTTCTTTGGTGGCTGGTATCTTGCTTTGGTGGCTGCATTAATTCACATTGTCCTTTTTCTTGTACATTTTCATATCAAATTTGATTTGCTTACAAATTTATGCAGGCTGATATAACTCTTGTTTATAGATATGAATGCATGTGCACTGACTTGTTTCGCTAGCTTCATAGATATGTTGCACTGTCTTGAGTATATATTTTCTTTTCTTTGTTTATTTGACTCAACTGATTTTTCTATTTTAACATGTTGCTATATTCTAACTAATTTGTATTTTTGCTTTTATTTATTTCTAACCCATTTATTTAAGATTTAAATTCAAATTCAATGTATATATATATATATAAATTCAAATTTACTCATATATGCCCATATACATATATATTCACATATATACATATATATACAATATTTAAATTTTAAATGATTTAACATAGAATTTATTTGAAATCGGGGAAACTCGCATCAATTTACAAATTAATTTTTACAATTTTAATTCAAAAATTAAATTAATTATCAATTTAAATATAATTAAAATCCGGGATCGTTACAGATATTGTGGATACTTTCAATGACTTATGTCCTATTTTGCTTCTTTTTGTTTCTTCTAGTTTCTTCCTTTAGTGTATGTCTATGCTATGTTGTCCCTGTTCTTCTTTTTCTTTTTTTATTTGTTTCCTAACCAAAGCATGTTTTGGTTGGGGTTTGTTCTTTTCTGTAATTCCTGGGCATATCAATAAAACTAATAGTGGCCCAGTTAACCCCCTTGGCTTTGCCAAAAAACCTTTAAAGTTACTTAGACATACATTTGTTAAAAAAATAGATTTGGATACACACACATATCATTTTATTAAAGTTTGTTAAAAATTAGTTTGTTAAAGTAAATTTTAAAATAACTTGATAAATGTAATTGTACTGATTTTACTTATATAAATGTATTATATGTATTTTATTTATAAACTATATTCATATTATACAAAATTATATTCAGACTTATATGTGTGTGTGTGTATATTCATATTATTTGTACGTACACGTATATACATTGACAACAAACAAGTATATAGAGGGGATAACAAGTCAGTTGCGGTATAAATCCCAACAGCTTTATACGGGCATGACAAATCATGTACACTTTACTGCACTTGCACATAAACACATATGTGCATATGATACACATACATAATATATAATACAAATTACATAATAAATAAAACCTTATTTACAAAATAAATAAAATATTTATTATATTTAAAACAAATATAAATAAGATCTATATAAATGTAAACTTCATAAGTCCAATATGATCAAAATGATAGATTTTTTTCTGAAATTTATTATTTTACCCTGTTGCGTGTTGGCCCAGTCCCAACAATGATATCTGAGCTAACTTATTAAAGCCTATTGTATAATAGGGTGTATAGAAATAATTTATAAGGTTGGGCTTGGGTAATCAAGTACTCTAACCTACTTGGCTATTGGCCTAGGCCGAACTAACGAGGTAAGCATAAAGAATATCTCTAATATAAAGGCCCAAATTAATTTAGGTTTTGGGCTAATTATCAAAACTGGTTTGAAATTAAAACGATAAACAAAAAGAAATAAAAATAATATTTTGAATTTAAAAGGTTAAATTTAAAATAAGTAATGATTTTATAAATGTTATAAAATAATTTTCGTAATTGTTTTGAAAATAAAATAACTATTTTTGAAAATTATTAATTAGATTAATAAATTGAATAATAAATTAATAGTTAATTAATTAAATTAAACAACATATTTATTGATATATGCAACATTATCTTAAGAAGTTAATGTTATATATAATTTTTGAAATTAATTATAATTGGTTAGTTAGAAATATTAATTAAATGTTAGTAAATAAAGAATATTATACATATATATATATGATATATATGTATTACTATAAATTTTATAGTGCATATATCCAATTTAAAATGTTTAAAATGAATAAAATAAAATTAATTAACATACTATTATCTATAAGATTATTATATAAGTTAATTAAATTATAAAGGTTATATAATAATTAAAACTTATAAAATATGAATGTATAAATTAAAGGTTGAAAGGTAAAAAACTTAAATAACTTAAGGAATAAATACTTATATATAGTATGTATGCTGTGATTTCTGATGTGTTTGACACTTGAATCATGAGGGTATTTCATAAGAAATACATTATTCTATATGTCGATATCACCCAATTAAATATATTAAAGATTACAAATCTTTAATATAAAAGTTGTCCCCCACTATTTATATGTTAATAAATTACTTGATTCTCTTTGGTTGTTGAGATAACTCAAGCCAGAGATGTTATGTGTGGTAAATAATATATTGATTAGACGAGGTAAGATAACTATACATATTTATTGAGCAAATTCAAGGTACATATACCATACTTAGGAAGTCATGAAATGGCAGGTACGAGTGAATAAGTTCTTTCGATTTGTTGAGAAAACTCAACTACAAAATGAGATTAGGACAAGGAATCATGAATTAGAAGTTGTACATGAGAAAGTCGATAAGGAGTTATCCATTGTTTATAAGGCTATTATATGTTAAAAAAACTCAAGGTCAGAATCCCAAGACAAACAAGTTCTAACACCTACTACTGAAGTCGAAAGACTTCTATGTTTCATCTTAGGGTTTAGAGAAACATAAAAGATCGGTAACATTTAACATTTCTAATATTGTAAGAACATTTGCTATGTAAAAATTAAACTAAATTACAACAACAAATTCGTGCATTAAATATAATTATATAATGTGTATCAATTAAAATATACTAATGAACTGAATTAATATTGACAAATAGAAATATAAAACTCAACTACAAAATGAGATTAGGACAAGGAATCATGAATTAGAAGTTGTACATGAGAAAGTCGATAAGGAGTTATCCATCGTTTATAAGGCTATTATATGTTGAACAAACTCAAGGTCAGAATCCCAAGACAAACAAGTCCTAACACCTACTAATAAAGTCAAAAGACTTCTATGTTTCATCTTAGGGTCTAGAGAAACATAAAAAACCGGTAACATTTAACATTTCTAATATTGTAAGTGCATTTGCTATGTACAAATTAAACTAATTTACATCGACAAATGCGTGCATTAAATATAATTATATAATGTGTATCAATTAAAATATACTAATGAACTGAATTAATATTGACAAATAGAAATATAAAATACACTTACCAATAAATTTTGCATGCTAACCCATGCAAGCGCCTAATTATACTAAATACATTTGAGAATTGGTCCCTTACGTGTTTACTTCCATGAGACCATATAGTGCTTTATATGAGTTTTGAATTCTAAAAGCAATACAGGAATATGGATACTTGATCCATATATGATCAAATATAAATGTTATAGGGTGAACGGTCATAATTTGTAGTGTAGAAAACCACGATGAAATTCGTTCATTTGAAATAAGTAAGCAAACCATGGTGTGAGATCATGGACTCAATATGATTGATTACAATCATGATCTTGTTGTGTTAAATGTAATACTAGACCAAAAACTACAGTATAGGTATAAGAGTACAATCACTAAATTGCCAGTTTGATCAGTTTACGTAAAGTGTTACTTATTTAATACTCTTAAATATTAAGGATGACCAAATGCACTTTTGTAAAGAGTTCTTTACGATATTGTAGTAAGGGTTTTCTTTTGAGTGGTTTGACTATTTAGAAAGGAAAATGAACATATAATAGTGGTTGAAACCTAAGGCACAATTGGGATGAAGAGGGTGAATGGTCACTTTTACATTATGAAGAAACATTAGAAAGGAGAATTTTAAATAATAATAGATATTTAACAAGTAATAAGAAATATGATATCTATTACAAATGTATTTTCACATAAAAATTTGTTTTCTACGAGATTTATTTCTTTTAATTTAAAATATTTGATCTAAAAATTATCAACTATAAACTAGTTATAATAAATGAAGCAGAAAAACTATATTAAGTGATTGAATGAAACTCGGTATTTTGAAGCTATTATAGTAATGGCAGAAATAGTGAAGGCATGCCATAGAGCACACATTAGTCGCATCAAGTTACGAAAATTGTTTTCGTAAAACATACTAAACATTATTTATGAAATAATAAATGTTTTTCAACATTGGTTGAAAAACAAAAAAGTTTTCTTTCAGTATGAATATTATGAATATTCGTTATAAAATAAAACTGTAATAGTGATATTTGTGATTTAGAGAAATAATTCTTTGATATATGATTATGAACCATATGGTACCTGTAACACCCATAATTTTTAGTAACATTATTCAGGAGATTTAATTAGATAAATTAAATAGAATAATGTAAATATTAGAGAGATAAGGGGACTGAGATTTGAATAAATACTTAGAGGCCAAGCATAATTATACAAATGGGCTTATGAATGGTTTTATATGTTACTTAATTAAAATAAGGGCATATTAGGACTTGCGCACCATAACTCCTTATTACCTTAAACCCACGTTTCCTTTCATTTCATGTTTATTTTTACAAAACACAAACAAATGTAAATCAAAGGGAGAAGCCGGCCAATACTAATGGGAGAAATTAAATATAAAGCTAAGGACTCAAGCTAGGGGAATTAATCAAGAATCAAATCGCAAAGTCCTTATCCTAATCAAGGTGAATAATAATCAAAACCATCTCTATTTTGCTTTTCTGATCATCTAATCTTTGGGTTTAAGATTAAATCCATTATGATGATTGTTGATGATGATATGCTTGGATTTTATAACATATTTTATTCAAACAAGATTGTTTGATAATTGTTTATACACGATTTTAAGGATAAAATCATTTAAATTGAATTTTGAATGCCATGAGTAATTTATATGTTATGTAAAACATGATTTTGGAGATAGGTTTTAATTTTTATTTTTTTCCAAGCTATGGAAAATTTATTATGATTTTTCAGAGGAAAATATGTTGGCTTTAGAAATTAATTTCGGTTATTTTTGAAGAATTTGGGCCTGCAATTTTTTTATGTTAGATAACATATTGAAAGTGAATTTTTGTAATTTTCGAGGATTTTTCCTAAGTAACTAACTACGAAAATTAATTTATGTTAGAAGGAGGTCTTAATTGTTTTAATTGTTTTGCTTAATGGAAGGGCTTATTTGTTAAACTAATCTTTGTTTAGATCTAAAATTATGCAGCAGTTATTTTGAGAAAGAATTTGAAAAGTGTATGGCAACCAATTAAAGGTTTACAAATAGGCAGGTTAGTTATAAAGTAATTACTTTAAATGGCATTAAATCGGACTTTATTCAGAAAATATGTTCCTCCTCTTTTAGAAGCACCTTTCGACCTTATACTTCCGCCTCGACCAAGTCAAAACCAACCAATGTCGAAACCAATACACAAGGTATCACTATGATTGGTACGTAGTAGATTGGAGAAGGGTGGAAGGCATCGTGTCGAAACCCTTGCTTTCGATTGGGTCGAACCCTTTGTTTTACATTCTAAAGAAATACGCTTGCCTGTTTTTACTAAATGCTTCTGAAAGGATATTTTAAAAGACTTTCGAAGGGGTTGCCACCGTCCCTATGTTTTAAATTAATACTTTCGAAAGGGTAGTTTTAACCCAATCGAAACCGTACTGCCGACCCTATGCCGTTCGAATGGATTGAAGTCATCAACCAATTTGAAAGGTAGGTTTTGTTTTAAACCTGTACTAAGCCACTTCCTAAACCTTTCGAAAGGGTTAAGGGTTTTGAAGGCAATGGCTTCGAAAGAGGGTTTTAAAGCTAACCATCAAATGTCTTACTTAAATGATTTAAGCTTTCAAAAGGATGGTTCCGAAGCCAAAGCTATGCTTCTAAGAGTTAGCAAGTAATGCTTTAATACTATCGAAAGGTATGTTTTGATGGTTTTAAAAGAGATGATTTAAAGTGTTTCGAAAGGTTATGACTAGTGCATTGAAAATAAAGATTTGAATGCTTTCGAAGGAGGTTATCCAAGGGTTTCGAAAGTAAAGTTTTAAGGTTTCTAAAGCCTTAGTTTTCAAAACAAAGAACCTAATCTCATTTTTAAAGGAGAACCCATGGCTAAAATAAAGGTTTTTTGAAAAAGTTTTAAGTATGAAGTTTTTGAAGAGGCTTTCCTTGATAAAATAATAGGTTAAAGGGATTAACCACGTTTTATATAAAAAGGATTACAAGGATATTAAACCGCGGGTGTTGGTATTATTACATTATTATGCTTGCTTCTTCTAATATATATATATATATATATATTCACATTATAATGGACCTATAACTGTATTTTAGGGAGAAATGGAAGAATACCCAGCTAGGTTGACCCAGTAGTGAATATAAATTGAATTAACTCCTGAATGAGTAGAATTGCATCTGGGAGGTTATATAGACCAAAATATAGGATGTCTAAATACTGATTAAAGAAGTTGTCAGATAGATAGGTTTATAGCAAATCCATGAAAACTATGTTTAGGAAGAGTTTTTGGCGGGGCCAATAGGTTCATAGTAAACCCATGAAAACCATATTTAGAAAGAGTTATTGGCAGGGGCCCAATAGGTTTGTAGTGAACCCATGAAAACTATATCTAGATTAAGTTGTTGATAGAAGTCAATAGGTTCATAGTCAACCCATGAAAACTATGATATGAGGGAAGTTATTGGAGATACCAATGGGTTCAGGGAGAACCCATGAAATAATTGAATGAAGTTATTGGCAGGGGCCAATAGGTTCTTAGTGATCCCATGAAAACTATGAAACCGGACAGGGAGTCCATAAGTTTTAAACAGATTATTAGTTAGCCCACGAAAACTAATAGGTTAATAGTGACCTTAGAAACTATAACTGAGACAAATAGTCAAAATGAATGGGGATGGATAATCCAGAATTGATTTACTTCTTTGTATATCATCATAATATTTTGAATTGTTATGTTTTAACCATTGTGGATGCATGAGCACAGTATATGGTTTTTATAAAGTTTTTGGATAAGATACTAGTGAGGGGAAAACCCGTTCCGCTAAGCGGCATGGTCTCACTAGATATCTAAATGGTTTGAGATGGTAGATTATTATTTATACCAGGCTTTATGTATGACTTGAAGTTTATGTTTTCCCCCTAAACTCTCGGGTGCTCAATTGATTTTGAATAGTTTGAGAGTTGAGGTTTTTAGGTACGTTGTTACACGAATAAGCTTTCGGAGACGTGCAAGAGGCAAGATAGATAATAAGAGTTCTTTCTATTTTAATTCTACTGTGTTTTTGTTGTAAAGGCAAAGTTGTTTAATTGCCTATACTAACTCTAACCATCCAAGTGGGTATCTTTATATGTCGCTCTTGGCGTATATTGTAATATTTATATTTTCTCTGAATGTGGTTCTCAAATATAGGATTATGTAATGAATTTGAAATGTTTTGAAATGGAATGTGGAAGTTATTTATTAATTATAAATTTTTTCCATATCCATGTGTTTCTGTTATATTAATGTATCTTACTTTACCATATTTGGTCACCGAGGATTAATAACTATGGATGACTGCAGCATCCGTAGCCATTAGTTTTGGGCCTCCAAGTGGGGGATGTTACAAGTTGGTATCAGAGCATAGGTTTATGAAAACTTAAAATAAATTTAAACCTAAAATATTTTTCAATACATAATCCAATGAATCCGAAAATAAGATCGGGGTTTGGGATAATGCTATAGTAATGTACTTGTATTTGATATATGTACATATATAAGTACGTTTTCCCCTCTCTTTTAGACCGTTCTTCTATATCCTACTAAAAATCATATGCAGTTTTACGAGAAAGAAGATATGGAGACTGGAAATGGAAGAGGAGATCTCGGTGGAGGGAGCACCACAACCAACGGAAATGCTCGACCCACTAGGAAGAACCCGGGTCGACAGGCTAATGCTAACCAAAATACAGATGCCAATATGGGTGCTGGAAATCCACAAGTCGATATGGGGATGATGTTTCAATTCTTTGTTAATCTGATGCAAGTAGAAGCTGCTGCTGGAGTTGTTGGGAATGTAGGAGGAGCTAATCCTATGGCTCCAATTTGGAATAATTATGCTAAGCTGAGCAGAGACTACACAAGTCTTGGTGGGAAGCCGTTTATGGGAACAGAGGATGCTAGAGAAGTTGAGAATTGGTTGTTGCATTATGAGAGAATTTTTGCTGATTTGGGTTTGGATGATGAGCAGAAGAGGAGGCTGGCCTCTAGGCAGTTGCATGGGGCAGCGCTTCATTGGTGGAATAGTGTTACTCCTAGGGTTCCGAAGGAGGAGTTAACTTGGGAATATTTTAAAGAATATTTGAACAGAGGTTTTTATCTGAAGTTGCCAAGTCGGCGTTACTGAGAAAGTTTATGGATTTGGTGCAGGGGGAGACGTTGGTAATTGAGTATGCCACAAAGTTTGATGAGTTGTCCCGATATGGGTATGCTTCCGTAGACACCATCATCAGGAGGAATGAGAAGTTCATTCGGGGATTGAGCCTGAGATTGCTAAGGCAACCCTGCCACATCTCCATGATACTTGTAATGTAGTTGTGGAGATGGCAATTCGACATGCGGAGATGCTTACTATTTGTGCTAGAGAGAAGCCAGTTGAAACCCAGGGTTCTCAGGGAAAGAAGAGAAAGTTCTTTAAGAAGAAGGGAGCTTAGAAGGGAGAGGCTGCAAAGAAGGCAAAGGCTGATTTAGTTCGCTTCAAGTGTGACAAGAAAGGTCATTGTGCTCATGAGTGCCAATCAGGCAAGGGGAAGAAGGTTGCAGAAAAGAAGGGTGTGAGGTGCTTCAACTGTGTTCAAGTTGGGCATTATAAGAATCAGTGTCCAAAACCAGTCAGGGCGGACAAGGGAAAGGTCTTTGCTATTGGACCATCATCTGCTAGTCTAACCACAGCTGAAAAAGGAAAGATTGTGATGGAAGGTACGCTTTTGATTCAGAGTATACCAGTTAGGGTACAATTTGATACCGGTGCATAACAATCATTTTAATCTCAGTGTTTGGTTGGTCATGCTTAGAACCCACATACCTTATTACTTCCTTAAGGGTTGCAAATACGATAAGAGAGTATGCAACTCTAGGGATGAGATATGACCAATTAGAAGTTGATTTTGTTAGGTCATCAGTTTGCATATAGTCTATATGTATTTAATTTCGTAGATTTCAGGATCATCTTAGGTATGGATTGGTTAGGTAAGTATAAGGCTAGGATATTTTGCCAGGATAAGGAAATATCGTTGAGACACCCTGATAGTCATAATTGAATCATATTAACAGTGGAGAATTCTGACTGGAGTGGTTATGCTTTCTTAAGTGCTATGGAAGTAGGATAAAAGTTAAGTCGGGTTTGAGTAGCAAGTGAGTTTGCATATGTTTTTGAGTCGGTTACAGGATTAACACCGAAACGAGCTGTTGAGTTTCAGATAGATCTTGTGCCAGGAGCTGAACCTATCAGTAAACCACCTAGCAGGAAGGCACCGACCAAGATGAGGGAATTGAAGGTACAACTAGTGGATCTAGAGGGGAGGAATTTTATTAGACCAAGCAGTTCTCCTTAGGGAGCGGCCGCTGTGTTCGTGAAGAAACCAGATGGGTCGTTAAGGATGTGTATCGACTATCGCAAGTTGAACAAAAGGACGATAAAAAATAAGTATCCTTTGCCGACGATTGATGATTTATTTGATCAGTTGTGTGGACCAAAGTGTTTTCCCAGTTGGATTTGGTGACAGGTTTCCATCAGTTAAGAGTGGCAGAAGATAATATTCCATTGACAACATTTTGAACTAGGTATGGTTCGTATGAGTGGTTAGTAATGCCATTCGGATTAACGAATGCACCTGCTTTCTTCGTGGATTTGATGAACCGAGTTGTTTGAGAGTACTTGGATAGGTTTATGTTGGTATTTATAGATGACATTTTAGTGTACTCTAAGTATGAAAGGGAGCATGAAGATCATCTTAGAGTAGCGCTTGAGATGCTAAGGCAGCATCAGCTGAAAGCAAAGTTTTCCAAGTGTCAATTTTGGAAGAAAGAGGTTAAGATTCTTGGCCATGTGGTTTCAGAGAAGGGCTTGTCAGTCAATCCAGAAAAGGTCGAAGCTGTTAATAATTGGAAGAGACCAGAGACGATGACCGAGATTAGAAGTTTTCTTGGATTTGTTGGCTATTACTGGAGATTCATCAAGGATTTCTCGCGGATAGCAGCACCTTTGACTAAGTTAACCAGGAAGGATGTGAAGTTTGTCTGGTTCAACAAATGTGAGGAAGCATTCCTTAAGTTAAAGCATTTGTTGACCAACGCACTTGTGTTAGTAGTTCCAGATGGAAACCAAGGGTTGGTGGGGGCATACCGATGAATGTGGGACTGGATTAGGAGTTGTGTTGATGCAGAAGGGTAAAGTTATTGCCTTCGCTTCACGACAGCATAGACCACATGAAGTGAGATATCCTACTCACGATGTGGAGTTGGCTGCGGTGATCTTTGCATTGAAGATTTGGAGACATGATCTTTTAGGGGAGAGATTTGAGCTATACATAGATCATAAGTCATTAAGGTATTTATTCTCTTAGAAGGAGTTCAATATGAGACAGCAGAGGTGATTGGAATTTTTAGCAGCTTATGATTTTTGTATAGAGTATACCCATGGGAAAGAAAATAAAGTAGCGGATGCTCTTAGCAAAAGACATCAGAATGGGGTATTGGCTATGTTGGCAGAATGGAAAGGTTTAGAAGCTTTGACTATTTGTAGTGTGTAGCTAAGATCGACTGCTAGTTCTAGTCAGAGCACAACCATGTTGTCATGTTTAGAAGTTCGACTAGTGTTGATCGAAAGGATTGCTTCTAAGTAGAGGGAGGATCCAGTATTAGCCGAGAGGGTTAGAAGGCTTGAGGTTTGAACTGAGATCGATGATCTAAAGGATTTTAGTCTTGACTAGAAGGGAAGGTTGAGAAAGAAGGGACGGTTGTGTGCTCCAAATGTTGAGGACTTAAGGAAAGAAGATCTTGAAGAATGTCATTGATCCAAGTTTACGATTCATCCTGGAGGGACCAAGATGTATCAAGATATGAAGAGTAGCTTCTGTCGGGAAGGTATGAAGAGGGATGTTGGCTTGTGGGTTAGGCAGTGTGCAAACTGCCAACAAGTGAAGGCCGGACATCAAACCTCGAGTGGGTAGCTTCATCCTTTGGAGATTCCAGTTTGGAAACGGGATTCGATATCCATGGATTTTGTAGACGGGTAGCTAAGGTCAAATATAGGAAATGAAAGTATATGGGTCATAGTGGACAGGTTTTACCAAGAGTGTCCATTTATTTCCAGTTAATTCAACCAGGATGGCACTTGTTTTAGCTAAGTTGTTCAAGAAGAACATAGTTAGACTACATAGGATTCCTAGTAGTACAGCCAGTGACAAAGATGCTTTGTTCACTAGTGAATTCTGGAAGATTCTACCGGATGTGTTAGGAACTAAGCTCAAGATGAGTAATGTGTATCACCCTCACAAGATAGGCATATAGGGAGAGTCAATAAGGTACTCAAGGATTTGTTAAGAGCTTGTGTATTGAACTTTGGTGGATCTTAGGAAGATCACCTACACTTAGTGGAGTTTTCCTATAATAACAGTTATCAGACTAGTATAGGAATGGCGCCTTTTGAAGCTTTGTATAGAAGGCCATGCAAATCACCAACATGTTGGGTGGAGACTGGAGATAGATTAGTTTTAGGTCCAGATCTGGTTAGAGAGGCGATGAAGAAGATTGAGTTAATCTAAGAAAAGATGAAGGAAGTCCAGTCCAGACATAAGAAATACACAGATAAGAGACATAAAGATCTAGAATTCTCAGTTGGAGATAAAGTTTTCATTAAAGTATCACCGACGAAGGGTGTGGTACGATTTCAAAAGTCAGGGAAACTGGCATCGAGATATGTTGGTTTGTTTTAAGTTATAGAGAGGATCTGAAAGCTCGCATATAGAGTAGAATTGGTGAGCAGTATGGCAGATGTCCATAATGTGTTTTATGTGTCTCATCTTCGCAAGTATGTGTATGACCCAGAGACTACTATTTCTTCGGCACGGTTGGAAGATTTGATAGTAGAGCCTAATTTGACTTTTGTTAGACAACCATTTCGGTTTGTAGTGAGAGATAAGAAAAGATTGAGGAACAAGGTAGTCAAGTTGGTGAAAATTCAGTGGAGCGACAATGAGAAAGACTGTACTTGGGAGACAGAAGATAGGATTAGAGATACTTATCCTGATCTGTCTTAAGGGTATGTCTATATTAGCTTTATATAGATAGTTGCTAGTCAGGTAGACTAGTATGGTTGTTAGGAGTTGTTACAAATGATTGCTATGTTTAGTATTTAGTCCTTGTTGAATTTCGAGGACGAAATTTTTTAAGGGGGGAGCCTGTAACACCACTAATTTTTAATAACATTATTTAGGAGATTTAATTAGATAAATTAAATAGAATAACGTAAATATTAGAGAGATAAGGGGATTGAGATTTGAATAAAGACTTAGAGGCCGAGCTTAATTATACAAATGGACTTATGAATGGTTTTATATGTTACTTAATTAAAACAAGGGCATATTAGGAATTGCACACCATAACATTTTATTACCTTATACCCACATTTCCTTTCATTTCACATTTATTTTTACAAAACACAAACAAACGTCAATCAAAGGGAGAAGTCGGCCATTACCGAAGGGAGAAATTAAATCTAAAGCTAAGGATTCAAACTAGGGGAATTAATCAAGAATCGAATCTCAAAGTCCTTATCCTAATCAAGGTGAATAATAATCAAAACCATCTCTATAATGCTTTTATGATCATTTGATTTTTGGGTTTAAGATTAAATCCATTATGATGATTGTTGATGATGATATGCTTGGATTTTATAACATATTTGATTCAGACAAGATTGTTTGATAATTGTTTATACATGGTTTTAAGGATAATATCGTTTAAGTTGAATATCGAATGCCATAAGGAATTTATATGTTATGTAAAACATGATTTTAGAGATGATTTTTAATTTTTATAATTTTCCAAGCTATGGATAATTTATTATGAATTTTCAGAGGAAAATATGAATAATTGGGTTTAGAAATTAATTTTGGTTATTTATGAAGGATTTGGGTCTGAAATTTTTATATGTTAGATAACATATTGACAGTGAATTTCTGTAATTGATGGGGATTTTTCCTAAGTAATTAACTATGGAAATTAATTTATTTTAAAAGGAGGACTTAATTGTTTTAATTGTTTTGATTAATTGAAGGGCTTATTTGTTAAACTAATCATTGTTTAGATCTGAAATTATGTGACAGTTATTTTGAGAAAGGATTTGAAAAGTTTATGGCATCCAATTAAAGGTTTACAAATAGGCAGGTTAGTTATAAAGTAATTACTTTAAATGGCATTAAATCAGACTTTATTTCGAAAATATGTTCCGCCTCTTTCAGAAGCACCTTTCGACCTTATGCTTGCGCCTCGACCAAGTTGAAACCAACCAAGTCAAACCCAACCAACGCCGAAACAAATACACTAGGTATCAATATGATTGGTACATAGTGGATTGGAGAAGGGCGGAAGGCATGGTGTCGAAACTCTTGCTTTCGATGGGGTCGAACCCTTTGTTTTACTTTCTAAAGAAATGTGCTTGCCTAGTTTTACTAAATGCTTTCGAAAGAGTCAAAAAAGATGCTTTTGAAAGGATCTTTTAAATTGCTTTCGAAGGGGTTGCCACCTTTTTGTTTAAGTGTAGCTTTCGAATGAGTCCCAATGTTTTAAACTTATACTTTCGAAAGGGTAGTTTCAACCCAATTGAAACCATGCTGCCGACCCTATGCCTTTCAAATGGATTGAAGTCATCAACTAATTCGAAAGGTAGATTTTGTTTTAAACCTGTACTAAGCCACTTCCTAAAGATTTCAAAATGGTTAAGGGTTTCAAAGGCAATGGCTTCGAAAGGGGGTTTCAAAGCTAACCTTCAAATGACTTACTTAAATGATTTAAGCTTTCAAAAGGATGGTTCCGAAGCCATCAATTTCTCCCCAAAAAAATTTATATGAAGACTAAAGGTTTCGAAAGGGGTACTTTCATATATATTCACTTTGACCCATAAGATTTTTTAAGATAAACCCAATGGTTTCAAAAGGGGTACTTTCATTGGTTTCGAAGCTATGCTTCTAAGAGTTAGGAAGTAATGCTTTAATACTATCGAAAGGTATGTTTTGATGGTTTCAAAAGAGACGATATTAAGTGTTTCGGAAGGTTATGACTAGTGTTTTGAAAAGAAAGATTTGAATGCTTTCGAAGGAGGTTATCCAAGGGTTTCGAAAGTAAAGTTTTACGGTTTCTAAAACCTTAGTTTTCAAAACAAAGAACCCAATCTCATTTTTAAAGGAGAACACATGCCTAAAATAAAGGAGTTTTGAAATGGTTTTAAGTATGAAGTTTTTGAAGGAGCTTTCCTTGATAAAATAATAGGTTAAAGGGATTAACCATGTTTTATATGAAAATGATTTCAGGGATATTAAACCACATGTGTTGGTATTATTACGTAATTATGCTTGCTTCTTCTAATATATATATATATATTCACATTATAATGGACCCATAACTGCATTTTGGGGAGAAATGCCAGAATAACCAGCTAGGTTGACCCAGTAGTGAATATAAATTGATTTAACTCCCGAATGAGTGGAATTACATCCAAGAGGTCAGGTAGACCAGAATATGGGATGCCTAAATACTGATTAAAGAAGTTGTCAGATAGACAGGTTCATAGTAAATCCATGAAAACTATGTTTAGGAAGAGTTATTGGCAGGGGCCAATAGGTTCATAGTAAACCCATGAAAACCATATTTAGAAAGAGTTATTGGCAGGGGCCCAATAGGTTTGTAGTGAACCCATGAAAACTATATCTAGATTAAGTTGTTGATAGAAGTCAATAGGTTCATAGTCAACCCATGAAAACTATGATATGAGGGAAGTTATTGGAGATACCAATGGGTCCAGGGAGAACCCATGAAATAATTGAATGAAGTTATTGGCAGGGGCCAATAGGTTCTTAGTGATCCCATGAAAACTATGAAACCGGACAGGGAGTCCATAAGTTTTAAACAGATTATTAGTTAGCCCACGAAAACTAATAGGTTAATAGTGACCTTAGAAACTATAACTGAGACAAATAGTCAAAATGAATGGGGATGGATAATCCAGAATTGATTTACTTCTTTGTATATCATCATAATATTTTGAATTGTTATGTTTTAACCATTGTGGATGCAGGAGCACAGTATATGGTTTTTATAAAGTTTTTGGATAAGATACTAGTGAGGGGAAAACCCGTTCCGCTAAGCGGCGTGGTCTCACTAGATATCTAAATGGTTTGAGATGGTAGATTATTATTCATGTCAGGCTCTATGTCTGACTCGAAGTTTTTGTTTTCCCCTTAAACTCTCAGGTGCTCAACTGATTTTGAGTAGTTTGAGAGTTGAGGTTTCCATGTACCTTGTTAGACGAATAAGCTTCCGATGACGTGCAGAAGGCAAGCTAGATAATATGAGTTATTTCTATTTTAATTCCGCTGTGTTTTTGTTGTAAAGGCAAAGTTTTTTAATTGCCTATACTATACTCTTATCCTCCAAGAGGGCATCTTCACATGTCGCTCTTGTCGTATGTTGTAATAATTATATTTTCTCTGAACGTGGTTCTCGAATATGGGATTATGTAATGAATTTGAAATGTTTTGAAATGGAATGTGGAAGTTTTTTATTAATTATAAATTTTTTCCATATCCATGTGTTTCTGTTATATTAATGTATCTAACTTTACCATATTTGGTCACCGAGGATTAATAACTATGGATGACTGCAGCATCCGTAGCCGTTAGTTCTAGGCCTCCAAGTAAGGGATGTTACAGTATGTAAATTATATCTTAGACAATTAAAGGAAAAGCACCCGTTCAGTAGTAGCATCATAAGAGTTGATGAACTCTACAGATTGATACATATAGAGGTATGCAATCAAAAGTCTATTAATTCCAAAACGGCTCCACGTATTTCGTTGTATTCACTAACGAGTTATCACAAATGATAACATGTGTATTTGATACACATGTAATTGTCTACGATAAGCTTATAGAAATGAAACGAAAGTAAATAAAATAACGTGCAATAGAAAATAAAAATGATTCAATTTGATTAAGATGTGAGTACATTGGAAAGAGTTCCAAACATACCTAAAAATGAGTATAGATACAATATCAAAAGTCACTCCTTCTGATGATACAAAATGATGTATCGATAAGGAGCAATCGAACCTTATTGAACAAAGTACAATTGATTATGAGCGTGAGTTAAGTTCTTTCTTTAAGGTCGTGTAATTAAGGGTACTGCACAAGGTTAAAATTATATTCATCTATAAGAATAGTTTACAAAATTATACAAGGTAAGGGTTTGTAAGAAACCCCAACTAGGATAAGGAGTTCGCATTTATGCAAGTCGAAGGCTACACGTAATAATTGTATGTGAAGAATCCTGCATAAATCACCACAAAAAAGAGTTTGGGAACGATCGTCATTGAATGATTAACTTATGTTTTGAACATAAGTATCATAAACAAAAACCAAATCAACTTTATATATAAGGCAATTCATAAAGTGCTTATGAATACCTATTCCATTGCACTAAGAAACAATTGTTATTTCAAGAAATACCAACTTCGCAGCGAAGAATTTTTTTATAGAAATTATTAGTAGTAAAAATGGATTTGAATACGATCCAATGGATAAAACTGATTATGAGGGATGAAATGAAATTAGCCAAGCCTAAATGAACACAATGCATTAGAATGTCTAATATGTATTCTTACACATTGAAAAGAAACTATGATTTTCTTATTAATGTCGAGAATAGATAATCCTCACTTATCAATTAAACCATTAAAAATATTGATTCTACAATACGTTATGATACGTAAATCTAAAATGGATTCCATGTGCATCATATAAACAATATTTTGACATTTGCACCTAGAGGATATGATCGATCAATCGCAAATCTGTCTTCAAGAGAAAGACAAACACAATTGGAATATTGTAATCCACATTGATAAGAATAACATCGTAAATTTCAATTGTTGAAACTAAAGTAATAGATTCAACATTTGATGTGCTCAAGTTAATTCGATTTTTCTCACAAAATTTATGTTTGGTATGACTTTACATTTTGGTAAATACGCGTTGAAACGGAAATTTCTAAATAATGATGTAGAATAGACTGCTTGCACATAAGAACCAAAATATCTCAAAGTTAGTCGGAGCGATATTGAGTTTGTTGGTTTTCGGATATGACTCAAGAAATGGTACAAAAGTATCATCCTTTAAGCATCAGATTTGAGTAAGTATTTTGATAGAAATATCAAATAGTTTGATTTTCAGTCAAAATTCAAAGGAAGCATGTGTCCTTAAAAAAACCACTAAAATATATATACATATTTCTAGACTACAAGTAAACAACATACCGCTAATTGTTAATGTTGTATTTATGTTAAAATCATTAATGTTTTGGTTGTTTAATACTAGATATTAGATTTGTAAACTATGTCTTTTATAATAAGAATGAAGGATGTTGGGAATGTCCCAAACTATACGCAAAGACACCTTATTAAAAAAATTATATGGAATATATAAGATAGATTTCTTATGTATTAACAATAAGAATTATAGTACATGTTGAATTGTCTATAATATCATATTTAGCTAATATATTCGATACATGAAGCAAATATCAAATAAAAGTAACTTTACTAAATAAGAGTTTAGAGTGTTCTCCAATATTTACAAAATAGATTCAAACTTCATGAATGATATGGAGTATAATATGTCGATATTAAATTCATAGTAAAACCTTTATTAAGGAGCTTTAAGTTGGAAATGTTTCAAACAAAAGGTTGTGGATGGTTCAACAAAAAGCCTAAGTACATTGTCCTGAATAGGGCCACGATAAAAGCAATATATAAATATAAATGCATAAATTTATAGCTGAGCTAGAGGCGATTCCAAGTATTAAGAATACTACATTATTATTATATGTTGTAATGATAAGAGCTCACTAGAAGTCGAGAAACATACTCCGACTAGTTCCACATGATAGACGTAGTTTATCAGCATGAGGGAGAGTTAATTGACAAAGCAGATAAATTAAAACGACATAACAGATCCATTTATAAAGGGACTAACTTGATCAGTTCACATTAAAATTATCGAAGGGATGGGATACAGATTCCATAATTGGCCCTATGTGCAAGTGGGAGATTGATAGAGCTAGAGGTAAGCCCTAAGGGCAATTATGCAATTGTTACGCATATCTAACTCGATAACTGATCTTTTTCAAAATGAAAGGATTTTTTATTCTAGTATATACTTGATATAATGTGTTATATCAATTAATTAATTTAATCAAAAGTATATTTAATAAAAAATTCATAAATGTTATGTTTTTTGATTGTAGTTACAATGTGTTGAAATCATGAGTGATTTATCATAATAAAATAAATATACTATTTTAAATATTTATAGTCAAGATGTATCAAGAGTGCATATCGATACATCCTTGAGACTAGGGTACGTAATGCTCTCCAAATGTTTGATAGTGTATTACTTATAGCTATTGGAGGCACCAAGGGTTACATACTGATTGTTATTGGATACCTATGGAATAACTCACTTGATAGTTTTTGTTAGTTAATGTAACCGAGTCAAACAGAAATTATCAATGTGACAATATCACACAATTCCCTCGACTAGAGAATACTATCTAGCTTCAATGTGGAAACTCTGCTTTGATTATAGTTAAATCATGGCATGACGTACAACGAATGACTATAGTTAGGTCGAGTGGAAGAATTGGTAATGAACACTATTCAAGAGAGAATTCATCTTTTCAGTTATATGAAGCTAGTATCATGGTCAATTTAAGTAAACTCAAAGTAAGAGTCTCTACCTAGAGTAGTTCGGTTAGTAATAATTGTTATTATTGAAGTAAGGACTTTGTGTTTGGACTATAAAGCTGAATATGAAAGATATTGGAATTTTGACCATTACCAAATCCATAAGTCCTACTGTTATATAGTTTCGATATAAATAATTAGTGTAAGTAATTGTTGCTACCGGGTAATGCTTAATAAAGTAAAATTGAATTTTATCAATACCAAGTAAGCAATAAATTTGGTCATAATGTCACACCACATGCTACGTGACATTTGAACGTTAAGTTCCATTTGTTCGATATTAATCACTGGCCAAATTTACACCTGAAAGTCACACAACCAAAACGCTGAATACCCCTATTCCTACCCAATTTATTTAAATTATAGTTATTATCAATTAATTAAATTAATTATTATTTATGAAATATTAATTATAACAATATATTTTACATTTGTTGATTAATATTAAATAGTGTGTATATAATAGTTATAAATACAATTATTGATATATGATATAGATATGCATTTAAATTGGATTTAAACGTATTAAATATTACCGGGCTTAAAATAATTGTAGGGTCCATTTGGGGCTTGTAATAGCCAGCCATACATAGGCTAAAGGGGACTAGCCGTTAGACGGCTAATAGGGCTAGGTTTTGATTAAAAAGGGAGAATTAGTAAGAGAAGAATAAGGATCTTGATCCTTGTTTTTCTCCTTGTGATCTCCTTTATTTAATGATCTCTAACCCCACATTTCTTCCTTGACTTTTACCTCTCCTTTTGTAACGACCCTGAATTTTGAACAATTTAATTTGAGAATATTTAATTAATTTTAAATATTTGAATGATGATTTGACTTGAATTTCAAATTATCAGAAGGAATTGGTGATTAAATTTTGAATTTAATCTATTGAAAGTTGAATAAAATTTGAATCTTCAGTTTTAGGCCGGTTAAAAATAATTTAAAGGCTTGGAAAATTCATATTGATAATACTGAAGATAATAGAAGCTTCAGAATTGAATTTGAAAGCAATCTGTTCAGTTTTGAGATTATATCGTTTGGAATTGAATTTAAAAAATAACCTTCCGAGGGACAGTCTCGGAATTTGACGAAACCAGTTCCATTGGGTCCGTAATATTAAATTATTACCGGATTTCAAATTTCGTATTTATCAGAGTTGTTTTGTGAACATACGACGTATAAACGCGTATAAAATTAAATTGAATTCAATTTGAATTTCTGTAATAACCGGGATTTTTGCATCGATTAGACATCATCGTTAAACGATTTTTATGCTAGCTATTTGCTTATAGGAATTTCGATTCGAATTGGAATTTGTTTAATAAAAAATTTGTTGTTAGAATTTTTGAATCGGTTAGAATCCTTTTGGAAAAAAAAGAAGAAAAGAAAACTTTGTTAAAGGGTTTTGGGCTTTAAAATTTTATCTCGGCCCATTCATTTCGTTTAAAACCCTATACCCGATCCCTTTCTCATTTCATTCGTAAACCTAAAACCTAAATCGAAGAAAGAAAAAAAATGGTGGCGTCTTCAAAATTAGGGCTTGTAATTTTCGAGCGCCGATTCTCGTTGGTTCTTTCGATGCTTGCTAGGGCTTCGGTGATCTCGATTCGTTCTTCCTTCGATCTGTCCAATTCGTTCTAAGGGTTCGATCCCCTGATTTTCGTTTGCTCTAGTCTCTGGGCTTTGTAATATCGAAGGCATCGGCATCAGCATTCGATCGATCCACGGCTTCGACTTCCATTCTTCGATCGCGGCTGCCTCTTCGTTCTAAGGTGAGTGACCCCCCTCACTCACATCTAATTCTTCCAAGTGCTTTACTTCGACTGTTAGTTTCATATATGTTGATACTGCTTCTCGAATTGACTTAGCTGTCGTTTGAGTGAATTATTCGTGAAATTGTTTATCCACAATTTGTTGGAATTAGACTGTGCATTTTGTTCCAGTCATATTGTTGTAGGGTTTAACTTGCACTACCTGTTGCACATCATTAGTTTGAAACTGTTACATGTTTATATTGCTGGTTGCATTTGCCCCTGGTAATGTTCACTGTTATACTTCACCGGTCTTCGTATTTGTTCATTCTGACCATCTGACTTTGGCTTTGTTAAAACTGTTACCTTGTAATTGTGCTTCCTATATAGGTGTATACGTATGTATATACATATGTATATATTTATGTGGAGATTGCATTGTTGTTTCTCTGTTTTTACAAGTATGATTTAATCGGTTGCTTGGAGTTTCTGATGTTGATTCACACGGCATTTAAAACTTTCCTATTTTTAAATCTTTGACCTTTGACAATTTCAAATATACGAACTTGATATTTCTTTGTTTTTGTTTCGTGAATTTTGAAACTTACTTCTTTGTTACTTCATATATTCATCGATGTTGTCATTGTTTGATATTTCTGTAAATCCTTTGTGAGCTTATGGCCGTCTCTGTTTGCAGTGCTTGCATTCATATTCAGAACATATAGTCTGCATTGCTTGACTCGATCTGGTTTGGTTTGCTTTTGCTTGTTCATTGGATTTTGTACTGATTCGCATTGAGTTGCATTGTTCGTCCACTGTTTCACCTGACCATTGGTAATCTTCACTGAGTCATTCTTGGTTTGTTATGCACTGTTGCACTTCACCTGATGTTGCATGTAGCTATTCACTTGAGTTGGACGTTGTTGTCTCATCCAGTATCATCAGTTGCATTCACTATGTGATTACCACTATCATCAGTTTTAGTTGCATCCCTCTGGTCTCTTCATTTTTGACACTGTTTTGTCTGCAGTTGTATATTATTTGATCCATTGTTTAGATCCACTTTGTATATTTGTTGCTTGATGTCACTCATATGCTTGTACTACTGTGGTGTTGATGTATGTTTGTCTGCTGCCACTGCTAGTCAGGCTTGCATGTTCTTGTTATTGTTACATACATAAATTTGATGAATTTCTTTGTTGCATCTGTAGTAGTTCAATCTTGACTTGGAGCTGTGCACTACCTCCATTCAAAAGTTTTTGTTGCAGTGATGTTGATGCTCTCTTTTCTTGTTCATTGTAGACTAGTCTGCATTCATTGTGTATCACTTGCTGTAATTTGAAATTATTTGACAAATTCGGTGTGACTTCACATATGTGCATATATACAATAGGATGTGTGTATGTATATATTGTTGAATCGACACCTTTAATTGTAGTTATTTGGTTGAGTTTACACTGTTGTGATTTCATCACTTCAGTCTGGTAGTTTGCATTGTTGCAGTTTGGTTACCTGTGTATATACTTTGTCGAAATCATGTTGCATTTCATTGTTGCCTGTAGCATTTCTTTGTGAGTCTGCATTTTTGTTGTCCAGACTTGATACTTTTGACCATTTGTTCATCACTGGTCTTTGCAGTACCCTTTTTGTTGTAAGTATTCGAGTACATTTAGGATAGATGTACTTGTCTCTGTCGATCGCCATGTTGAACTGCTGCACTTCCCGACCAGTTGCAGTGAAATCTTCATATAGATATTTTTAGAGCTGCACCGATAAGTTTTACAGTGCATACATGTTATATCTTTGTTTATGCCACTCTTTTGGCTTGTATTTCACTACCATTATTGTGTGGCGAGGCAGTGCACATGTATGTGCGTGTGCACTGCAGCCACCACGAAATCGACAGTTTTGAATTGATTTTTCTTTGCTCGTGATGCATTGGTCTTTTATGCTATATTGGCGAGGCCGTACACGCGTGCGTGTACGGCAGCCAATCAAATCTTCGATGATCTTAAAGTGACAATTTCAATTGTTTTAAATTGATTTAGTCGATTGATAAATTGTTTATCTATCTTTGTTGATGATTTAAATCTGCTGATTTATTGTTAACACTGTTAAGTGTTATATTTTCGTTATCCGATTTCTTTGTTAAAAGAGTCGGATAGACGAGAATTATTGTGACTGTCGTCTATTTAAATTATTATTGCCTCTATGCACTAATAAACTGGTTTGAATTAGACTGACCTGTGTATTATTTTCTTTTGAATATAATACTCGGGTCAGACCGAGTATTTTACAGCTTGAAGATTTTCGAGCAGCGAAGTTAGAGAGAGAGTAAAGAATCATTTATTTTGAGAAAATTGTATTTTAAGATATTCCGCTGTATCTGTATTAAAAATTGTATAAACTCTGATGTATATAAAAAGATTTATAGTAATGAAATAAAGATTCATTTGTTTAAAATTCATTGTTATTATTCTGTGTTTCTGTGGCTGATTCTGTTTAAACTTATAAACTAAATAACAATTCGTCTTTTTGAACGTTTCGAGTTGGTTTAATTACCGACTGGAGGCGGTCAAAAGGGGGAATGTTACAAGGTGGTATCAGAGCTTTGGTTTACACAAAGCTTAGTTTATGATGTTTAATATGAATAGTTACTAGAAACACTTTAAAAGAGAACGTTTTTCAAATCCAAAGAAGTATAAAATTGTTTTTGAAAATAAAGATTTTTAACTTAAGAAAAGTTAAATTGAATTGAATTGGTATTAATAAATACATGATTTGAAATTTAACTAAAGGAAAGTTAAATAAATTGAATTTGATTTGATAAATTGTTGAAATGGAAAGTTAAACTTGAAAGATAAGTGATTATATAATATGAATTGAAAAGTTTAAATTAATAAGTTGTTTAACTTATAAAATGAGAAAATTTAAGTAAAACCAATTGTTAAATGGTTAAACAGTTTTGTTATGTAAAACAAAATCTGAATTTTGAATATGTGATATGAATTTGACTTTAGTAAAAGTTAAATTAAATAGAATTTCAAATAAATTTGAGGCGAACTTAAGTTGTATAGTGAAAATAAATGCAAGTGGAGATAAAATGGAATATAGCTTAAGTAATATTGAATGAGGTTGAATTTGATATCAAAATGAATTGATAAAGTGAAGAATGAATATGAATTTGAGTTATATAAGGAAAATTCGACTTTAATTGTAAAAGTGAATTTGTGAATATGGTGAGTATAAGAATTCAATCAGAATTGGAATATAAACCAATTGAAATTAAGTGTGTTGAACCAAATTGAATGTAAGCAAAGTGAATAAATTTGGTTAAGTTGAATGTGCATTGGTTTTGCTAGTTGATTGTATAGAATTCATTAAGTATTAATGAAATTGAATGAATGGAAATTGGAAGCTATGTGAATTAAATTCAAATTGAAAGGTAAGTGAATTTAAAGAGAATCAAATTTGATTTGAATCGAAAGCAAACTAACTTGAATATGAATTAGTGAATGTGAACTAATTGAATATGAATGAATGTTAGTAAAATCCAATGTGAATGAATCAAATGTGATTTAGATTGAAAAATCAAATCGATGAATGATTTACTAAAGAACTAGTTGATTATCTTGGAAATGGAAAATTGATAAATTTATATAATAGTTTAAATTGGAATTTTTGAATTATTATAAACGGCTTAAATTGAAGATTTGAAAGTGTTGATTAAATATTGGAATTGTATAAGTGTTAAAAGTGAAATATTTAATGGATTTCATAAGTGAATGGAAGTTTCAGAATTAAAATTGTGAAGTTATAAAATGAATCGAAGTTGTGAAATAAAAGAATTTATAAGTAATTCACTTATAGATTAAATTCTGATATAAAATTGAGTTATAAAGGAATGGTTAATAAAGTGATTTGTTATAAATTGAAGTTTTTATAAATAGGAATAGAATTTATAAACGTTGTTTATAAATTCGAAACTGACTTATTTTGATAAGTAAATTCTTTATAGCTTGTTAAATGAAGTATATTCACGATTTTGGACAGTGAATATATTATTGAATAAAATGGACATGTTTTTGGGAAAGTGATATTTTTAAAACGAAGTTAATTGTTTTAAAAGATGTTTTCAAAGCATTGAATATCGAAACCATAGATTTCAACATTTATTTTTGAAATAGACGTTTTCGAATATAAGGAAATGGTGGACTATAACACTGTTGTTATAGTAAATGATTTCCGAAAGGAAATGTTTTGTATAGTATTGGGATTTATATATCTATCTAAATTTCGAATTCCTATACTAGTGATTTTGAGTTGTCGTAACGATGTTTTACGTAACATTCGTTTTAACTCAAATGAATATGTGTAAAAGAGAATGATTTCCTTAAAGAATGAAATATATACTTAATTTTGATTTAAGTATATCGAATATTTTCAAATGTTGAAAATAAATGGATTTTTGAATTACTTATTTTTAAATAAGTATGGAAATGTTTTTCCAAATGTGAAATGTTGTGAATATATTCCGCAAGGGATAAATGATTTGAAATTCATTTTTGAAGTCGAAGTTGAAAAGTTAAATGAGGATTTGAACAATTTGTTCAATTTGAAATTTTTCAAAAAGATTGAATCGTTGAGTTAAAATTGAGTTTAACTTCGACATCAAAGACAATATAAGTTGAGCTTTGAATTTCAGATGATGATTTGGATTGCATGTCTAACATTGTGAATTGATGACATAGCAATTGATCTCTATTAAATATATATATGTTGGTGGCGGAGAATTTATTCTCTTAGCTTAACACCCTTCTCTGAGACGTACGAGCTTAGAGGTTATATATCGATAGACATCAATTCTGTGTTGAGAATTGACGATGTAAGCGTGAAATCCAAATCGAATGTGAAAGTCGATAATAAATTGGAATTATGAATATAATTAGGTTTGAGATAACCTTAAATTTCCAAATCGACTTAGAGGAAAATTTTGAAATCCTCTATTTTGTTATGAATATGGATATGTAAGTTTTAGAACTTATATATATGAATACGGTAAATTTGAAACCGTTAGTTTAGAAAGACATTGTTATGGAAATCTTATGTATGTTTACATAGATGTTATATGTACGAAATGTGAAATGAAAGTACTACATATATGATATTATGTTTTCTAAACTGAGGATGTGGAAAAGTACCTTCCATTTATTATTAAAGAAGGTATTCATCAATAGAAACACAGAACAGAGACAATATCAGAATCTCACATATCGCAGCGGAACAATATATAATAGATAAATGAATAATCTTTAAAACAAAGAACTATATCATTTTATACATACATCAATCATCAGAGTCAATATACAACAATGGACAGTTATATAACTTGTCCTCTTACAGAATACACAGCGGAATAAATACTATCAGATACAAATACTACGTCTCGCCCTCCAGCTTATCTCCAAAGCTCCAGAATATCCAGAATATCCTGATAACATAACTCTAGGCTGCCCGTGTGGAAATTGGTGGGCACCCAGAGTTTAGAAGGGAAACAATAAACTCCGAGTCAGTCATGGTGACTGGTGTGAGATCGTAAAACAGTTATTCTTTATAACAACAAAATAATTTTAAAGTCAATTCGCAATGCTTTTGGAAAATGAAACTACCATAAGACCTCCCGCCACACACACAATGCAAACGCAGAATTGGAGGAGATTTCTTCTTATGATAGTCAAAGATGCTTACTACGCAAAATCAAATCATTTTTGATATTATTATTAGTGCATAGTGTAGAAAACATTTCGAAAGTATAATATTAATCTTAGCCAGCATAGACATTTCGAACTATGCCTACTATAGCTACCATCCAAACAGTGGGGCGCCACCATAAGTGAATGATAGGTTCTACAACTAAAACCGTACAAGTCACGTATTGTTTCTTTGGATTTCCAACAAATGGTCAGGCTAAGGAACTCCCTTCTCCACGATGGGTACGTCCCTGGAATAGACGACCCGAGAACCTAACCGGATCTCTGCCAACACAAGGCCGGGTTACCTCTGCAAAAATAGGTAACTACTGACACGCGTATGCCATCCCCCGATCGTCACCGATCTTCCCGAGGATCCCCGATTTCCAACAAACCACATAGTAAAAATAATGCAGTAACCACAGAGGTTAAGTATCTGGGCTCCATACCATGATACCACCTTTATCCAGAAGGAATGACATACACTAAGGGGCGCTACTCCCTAGAACCTTGCTGCATTCTTCCTGTTTCGACCATTTCCGGGGTGTGAGGCTCGACGAAGTCTCGTCCACAAAGCTACGCTTTCTCAAAAAGCCCTGCTTCGGGTCAAACAAAATGATCAACCTATGATCACAAAGATATAAGATCAAACAAATGATCATATCACAAATGATCAAACACTGATCATTTCACAGCAACACTCAGTATGCCACGTTACCAAATTGGGATAGATCGCTGATAAATTTCAACTACATAACCTCTGAGCTCGTACGTCTCAGAGAAGGGTGTTAAGCTAAGAGAATAAATTCTCCGCCACCAACAGAAATGTATTTGAAAGAAATCAGCTTTATATCTCAAATTGTAACGTCAGACACACAATCCATACAAGTCTGTTCCGGGATCGAACAGAACCGAAGGCACTTCTCACGAAGCCCTTGCATTTCCGGATAATTTTCAATCACGTCAGGACTTCCCGTCACTAAGGGTGATAAAACCTCTAAATCGAAGATCAGTCGATGTAGAGTAACTCGACGGTAATCCTTCCGTTTTCAAAAATATCCAGTCTTCAACACCGGTCTTCAAATGCGATTCATAACGACGTATCACATATTCGGAATGGGTTATACGACCCCATGGTCCTTTCCCGGCTAACCCGAATAGTGAGCGATTTTTCAAAAATAAGTGTGGCATTCAAATCCATCCAATTCACAACAAATACCATTCAAGGTAATTATTGGTAGTCGGTTATTTAACTATCAATAAAGATGCGCAACATCATCAGATTCCAAATAATTTTCCAAATTATTTAAATCTTCCAAAATATCTTTATTAGATATAAAATTTCCACACTTCAAAAATAAATCAACGTTTATTTTTAAACAACTTCCCTTTCTTTTATAAATTCCATATTGAATTTACATTTTTCGAATACCTACAAATATTCGATTTTCAATCGTTTTCAAATATTCAATTTCGATTTATCTTTAAGAAGATAAAATCTCAAAACGTTTCACTTCATTTTGGAAAACATTCCATACTTATTTAATAATAAGTGTTCACAAATCTTTTATTTTCAACATTTGAAAATACTCGATATACTTAAATCAAATTAAGTATATATTTCATTCTTTAAGGAAATCATAAATTTTACATCTATTTGAGTCAAAACGAATGTTGCGTAAAACATCGTTACGACGACTCAAAATCACTAGTATAGGGATTCGGATTTAAGATAGATATATAAATCCCAATACTACCTCAAAACATTTCCTTTCGGAAATCATTTACTATAACAACAGTGTTATAGTCCATCATTTCCTTATTTTTCGAAAACGTCTATTTCAACAATAAATGTTGAAATCTATGATTTCGATAGTTCACACGTTTTAAAATATCTTTTAAAACAACTTCATTTAACAATATTCCTTTTCCCAAAACATATTGATTTTATTCAATAATATATATTTACTGTCCAAATTCGTGAATATAATCACTATCCCAATTTCAACAATTTCTACATATTTAACTTAAAAGATAATTCGCTGTCCAAAATCACGAATATATCTCCTTTAATAACTTCAATGTTAAATTTATCAAATTCTGTTGATTTTGAATTTATAAAACAATGTTTATAAATCCCATTTTCTATTTATAAAACTTTGATTTCTAAATTATCCAATTCAACTTATATAACTCAATTATATACCGGAAGTCTATATTATAAGTTAAGAACTTATAATTCATTTATTTACAACATCTATTCATTTCTCATCTAAATGTCAAAATCCGATTTATAAGATAATTGCTTATAAATCTTTTTGTTTTACAAAATCTATTCATTTAATAACTTCACAATTTATAAATCTATAAATTTCTATCCACTTATGGAATCCATTTTTTTATTTGACTTTAGCACTTAATAAACTCATTTCAAAATTCCAATATTTTCAATTTATAAAAATATCAATTTTTATAAATCTTTTTATATGAATTGTTTAAAATACTTCAACAATTCCAGTTTAAACTATTTCATAATCTTTATCAATTATTTATTTCAAAAATAACATTTTTGTCGTATTTCACAAAAATCACAAATTTACTAACATTAAAATTTTAACATTTATTTATTTAAAATAAACCAATGCAAAAATTTCAATAAAACGTATATTTCTACAAATCACTTTAAAAATCCTTTTAAATTAAAAGTCGTTATTTTTTTTCATTTCAAAAACTGAATCCGATGATGCAACAACACCAATCAGTCCATCACAACAGTCAAATATCATATATCATCATATGATAACAGAATATATCAAAATATCTGTAAATAATCAATACGGTGAGGAATCCAGTTGGATCCCTCCAACCTGTTTCCCTGCATCCACAGATGTTAGCACAATACCAATTCCGCTCCAGTACGGAATTATCGCGGTATATAGGTTTTTATAAATCCGCTTACTAACGGCGCAATAGGGTCTCATCCGCTATACGAGGCGGGAAATCAATCAATCCAATATATACATATGCCAATATGTATATACTGCTATATATATAGATATATCCTATCATATCTACTATCACATCCAACAGTCAATCAATCAATCAATAACTGTAAAATAAATTTTCCTTCGAGTGAGAAAATCTCACCTTGATTTTAATTCTGATTCCAGCGTTTTATTTCCGAATAAAATAAACAGACGTTTGATTTCATCCAAAATTTACACTAGCTCCAATTGGCTCCAATTCAGTTGCACAGCGAAGTGCTCGACGAAACGAAGACAACGCAACTGGTTTCGTCGAATTCTGATCACGTATGAAAGAGATATGCAATTTTAAAGTTCGTACAAATTTAAATATAATTAAATTACAATTTCTATTTTCAATTTTATACCAAACAAATCAGAGCCGTTAGATCTCGCCTATGCAAATCTAGGCCGCTGCTTCCCTCTTCGCACGCACGTCTTCTTCCCAGGCCAAGAAAATCGCGACCAAACCCATAGAAGCCGCCACTAAACCCTAATGTCGCATCCCCCTACACTCGCCTAGAACCGATCATCTTGTCACCATACGAACCGCCATCACCACGCCACCCCACGGCCAGAGACTGGTGAAGTCCAGTCGCCTCCTCTTCTCGTAATACGTGCACGAACGGCCAGCCATTCGAGCCCTGTTGCTCCTCCTTCGGTCGACCATAACTCATCTCAGCCGTATGGATCTGTAGGTCTCGTCTTCCTCCACGGTTTCCTAGTTGAAGCCTTCGTCAAAAAATGCATGGATGAGGAGATCGGAGGGGAAACGTGTGGGAGCTTCCTGGCCATTGAAATGAGGCTGGCGGCTAACCCTAATATTTTCTTTTTTTTTCTTTTTATTTTGTGAAGAAAAATGGCCTATTTATAGAAGTTTGAACGACACTATTTATCCGACTTTTCCGAACTCCGATTTACGCGCCGAAACTGACGTTTCTGGGGTTTACCCCGCGTTCCGGACACAATGGAACAGGTTTCGAAAGCTAATTCGGACATCTGTGCGAGATACGGAGAAAAACGATCAATTTAAATTAAACCGATTTAAATCGATTTCGAGGCGTTTTAATTTGTACCGGACAAATGGTAAATCCAAAAATTACTAAATTTGAAATCTTACAATAATATCACATTACGGATCCGATGAACCTGGTTTCGTCGAAATCCAAGACCGTTTGAAAAATGACTATTTTAACTCGACGATTTAAAATTAAAACGATATCGATGCGTTTCGAGCTGCCACGGTCAAACGATAACTTCGATTTCTACGAAAATTGAAATCCGATAATAACTAACTATTACGGATCCAATGGAACTGGTCTCGTTCAATTCTGAGACTGTTCAAAAATTGGCTATTTTTACAGTCGATAATTAAATATTAAAATATTCAATTTTCACAAATTAACTTTAAATTCAGTTCTGAAAGTTCTAAAACCTTTCTATAACTCCAGTATGATAAAATAAAATTTTCCAAACCATTTTCAATCACTTTAAACTCGATTTACCATTATCTCTGGAATTTCACTATTTAAATTATCGATTAGATTACCCAGGTAAATCCAATATTCGAATAATAAATTATTCAACTTCTTAAATTCATTTATTAATATTTAAAATCAATTAAATATCCGAATTTTAATTATCAGAAAATCTGGGTCGTTACAAACTTCCCCCCTTAAAAGAATTTCGTCCTCGAAATTACAAGTTAGGAAAAATGGTCCTTAACTCGTCTACTATTTTTCACAATCCAAATAGTTTTATCAATTTTCAAAACAAATCTTTCTACTAAAGATTCGTTATTCATTAATTAAATTTCAACTTCAACTCTAAGTTTCAAAACAACATTGTTTGCTTAACAATTCAAATTTAAGTTTAAATTCAAATTTAAACTTTCAAAATTTTATCAAAAATTTTCTAACGCCCTAAATTTTCGAAAAATTTCGCCAGCGTCTCCTTTGCGCGGCTAATACGGTACGACTACAAAACGTCCCTACGGACTCTCAGATTTCAAAAAGAAAAAGAAAAAGCCAAGCGGCTAGAGAGAAATCATCAAAAACTCATATTAAAACTCAAATACGTACCTTTTGTCGAGCAATTCAAATTATCTGTGAAATAAATTTTCCAATCCCTTTATACCTGTATATCCTACTAGCCATAATATCTAGTTACATATATTCAAATCATTTTGCAAATTCAATTACAAATTTTCAATATAAACTACTTATATCATCTTTAGTTCACTATTGAAATTATATCCATTATCTTCAATTTTACATTTCAAATTTTATTTGAATTCAATTTCACATTTCAATTTCTCATTTGAGTTCAATTCACAATTCCAATCTAATTTGGATTCAATTTACTTTCAATTCTGAAATATTGAATTTTATCAATTATCTATCATTTACAACTGCACTATCTTAAATTAGTTCCAATTACTAATTCAAATTGATATCAATTCAATTTATTTTAATTCTACTTATCTTTAAACTGGATTTCCAATTTCCATACGAATTTTAATTCATCTTTCATTTACAATTATTCAATTCAATTCATTTGCTTACGAATTCGAAATGAATTTCAACTTTCAATTTCATTTTCATTTAATTGATTCACTTATACTTGCTTTGATTTAACTTCATTCTTTTAAGTTAAATTTATTCTACCAAAATTCAATTGGTATAAGTTATCAACTTAGTAATATTTCATAAATATCTTTATATAACATTCCAGAGTTTTTTTCAACCTTTTCAAAACCTTTTTTTTTTGAAAACAATTCAAATTTATCTTTTGAATTTTCTAAAACAAAATCCAAATTTTTCAAACAACTTCTATTTAAAATAATTTGGCAGCAATTCCTCTTTTGGAAACCCGAAAATGAACACCAATGATGCCGCGGTCATCATCGAAATTATTTTACAGCGACCGAAAAGAGTTTAGAGCTTTTTATCACTCTAAAAATAATTTTCAAAACCTTTGAAAATTCATTTTCAAATCAAAAAGATTTAAACCTTCCAAATCTCCAAAATTTTCAAATTCTTTTCTTTTTTTAAAACATTTCCAAAAACTTCTCTGGAATCCCATTTTAAATTACAATTCACAATTATAATTTACATTCTTTAATTTCATTTGTATGTGAATAAATTTCTTAACTTTGGAGTTACGATTTGAATTTCTTATTCAATTTCAGTGATGATAATTAAATAATATTACTTCTAGCAACCATGCAACCATATACTATAGTAATTCATAGAAAAACATTCTTTTCTATACAAAAATAGTTTTGGGCAAAATTATCTCATTCACCCTATTCAAAAACAATACTGTGCCGAATTGTTCTATTCGAGCGTTTAGAAACCCCTTCGATCCAGTTGCGCAGACTGTGCCGACGAAGGTTTATATACCACTCAATAAACCAATCATCACAAT
Source organism: Allium fistulosum (assembly GCA_030737815.1). Classification (NCBI taxonomy): domain Eukaryota; kingdom Viridiplantae; phylum Streptophyta; class Magnoliopsida; order Asparagales; family Amaryllidaceae; genus Allium; species Allium fistulosum. The sequence goes on from CM060903.1 coordinate 1,504,234,926, forward strand.
ACAAAACAATTTTATATTCAATAACAAATACGCGCTCATATCTATTATTACACTCAACTCATTCTAGAGTACTACTGACTCTATCTCTAATGAGTAACACCCAACTGAGCAGGGTTGTCGCTTAACCATATGCTCCGATACCACTTGTAACATCCCAAAATTTTCGACTTTCGAAAATTCGACATCGATACTCCTTTATCGACTGCCGAGCCATCGAATGCCGGAAACCCGAGAAGTTATGGTTTTAAGAAAAAGAAAAGGTAGAAGAAGAAGAAGATAGAAGGAAAAGAGAAGAAAGAAAGAAGAAGAACAACAGAAAACATCTGAACGACATCAATAGAAACACAGAACAGAGACAATATCAGAATCTCACATATCGCAGCGGAACAATATATAATAGATAAATGAATAATCTTTAAAACAAAGAACTATATCATTTTATACATACATCAATCATCAGAGTCAATATACAACAATGGACAGTTATATAACTTGTCCTCTTACAGAATACACAGCGGAATAAATACTATCAGATACAAATACTACGTCTCGCCCTCCAGCTTATCTCCAAAGCTCCAGAATATCCAGAATATCCTGATAACATAACTCTAGGCTGCCCGTGTGGAAATTGGTGGGCACCCAGAGTTTAGAAGGGAAACAATAAACTCCGAGTCAGTCATGGTGACTGGTGTGAGATCGTAAAACAGTTATTCTTTATAACAACAAAATAATTTTAAAGTCAATTCGCAATGCTTTTGGAAAATGAAACTACCATAAGACCTCCCGCCACACACACAATGCAAACGCAGAATTGGAGGAGATTTCTTCTTATGATAGTCAAAGATGCTTACTACGCAAAATCAAATCATTTTTGATATTATTATTAGTGCATAGTGTAGAAAACATTTCGAAAGTATAATATTAATCTTAGCCAGCATAGACATTTCGAACTATGCCTACTATAGCTACCATCCAAACAGTGGGGCGCCACCATAAGTGAATGATAGGTTCTACAACTAAAACCGTACAAGTCACGTATTGTTTCTTTGGATTTCCAACAAATGGTCAGGCTAAGGAACTTCCTTCTCCACGATGGGTACGTCCCTGGAATAGACGACCCGAGAACCTAACCGGATCTCTGCCAACACAAGGCCGGGTTACCTCTGCAAAAATAGGTAACTACTGACACGCGTATGCCATCCCCCGATCGTCACCGATCTTCCCGAGGATCCCCGATTTCCAACAAACCACATAGTAAAAATAATGCAGTAACCACAGAGGTTAAGTATCTGGGCTCCATACCATGATACCACCTTTATCCAGAAGGAATGACATACACTAAGGGGCGCTACTCCCTAGAACCTTGCTGCATTCTTCCTGTTTCGACCATTTCCGGGGTGTGAGGCTCGACGAAGTCTCGTCCACAAAGCTACGCTTTCTCAAAAAGCCCTGCTTCGGGTCAAACAAAATGATCAACCTATGATCACAAAGATATAAGATCAAACAAATGATCATATCACAAATGATCAAACACTGATCATTTCACAGCAACACTCAGTATGCCACGTTACCAAATTGGGATAGATCGCTGATAAATTTCAACTACATAACCTCTGAGCTCGTACGTCTCAGAGAAGGGTGTTAAGCTAAGAGAATAAATTCTCCGCCACCAACAGAAATGTATTTGAAAGAAATCAGCTTTATATCTCAAATTGTAACGTCAGACACACAATCCATACAAGTCTGTTCCGGGATCGAACAGAACCGAAGGCACTTCTCACGAAGCCCTTGCATTTCCGGATAATTTTCAATCACGTCAGGACTTCCCGTCACTAAGGGTGATAAAACCTCTAAATCGAAGATCAGTCGATGTAGAGTAACTCGACGGTAATCCTTCCGTTTTCAAAAATATCCAGTCTTCAACACCGGTCTTCAAATGCGATTCATAACGACGTATCACATATTCGGAATGGGTTATACGACCCCATGGTCCTTTCCCGGCTAACCCGAATAGTGAGCGATTTTTCAAAAATAAGTGTGGCATTCAAATCCATCCAATTCACAACAAATACCATTCAAGGTAATTATTGGTAGTCGGTTATTTAACTATCAATAAAGATGCGCAACATCATCAGATTCCAAATAATTTTCCAAATTATTTAAATCTTCCAAAATATCTTTATTAGATATAAAATTTCCACACTTCAAAAATAAATCAACGTTTATTTTTAAACAACTTCCCTTTCTTTTATAAATTCCATATTGAATTTACATTTTTCGAATACCTACAAATATTCGATTTTCAATCGTTTTCAAATATTCAATTTCGATTTATCTTTAAGAAGATAAAATCTCAAAACGTTTCACTTCATTTTGGAAAACATTCCATACTTATTTAATAATAAGTGTTCACAAATCTTTTATTTTCAACATTTGAAAATACTCGATATACTTAAATCAAATTAAGTATATATTTCATTCTTTAAGGAAATCATAAATTTTACATCTATTTGAGTCAAAACGAATGTTGCGTAAAACATCGTTACGACGACTCAAAATCACTAGTATAGGGATTCGGATTTAAGATAGATATATAAATCCCAATACTACCTCAAAACATTTCCTTTCGGAAATCATTTACTATAACAACAGTGTTATAGTCCATCATTTCCTTATTTTTCGAAAACGTCTATTTCAACAATAAATGTTGAAATCTATGATTTCGATAGTTCACACGTTTTAAAATATCTTTTAAAACAACTTCATTTAACAATATTCCTTTTCCCAAAACATATTGATTTTATTCAATAATATATATTTACTGTCCAAATTCGTGAATATAATCACTATCCCAATTTCAACAATTTCTACATATTTAACTTAAAAGATAATTCGCTGTCCAAAATCACGAATATATCTCCTTTAATAACTTCAATGTTAAATTTATCAAATTCTGTTGATTTTGAATTTATAAAACAATGTTTATAAATCCCATTTTCTATTTATAAAACTTCGATTTCTAAATTATCCAATTCAACTTATATAACTCAATTATATACCGGAAGTCTATATTATAAGTTAAGAACTTATAATTCATTTATTTACAACATCTATTCATTTCTCATCTAAATGTCAAAATCCGATTTATAAGATAATTGCTTATAAATCTTTTTGTTTTACAAAATCTATTCATTTAATAACTTCACAATTTATAAATCTATAAATTTCTATCCACTTATGGAATCCATTTTTTTATTTGACTTTAGCACTTAATAAACTCATTTCAAAATTCCAATATTTTCAATTTATAAAAATATCAATTTTTATAAATCTTTTTATATGAATTGTTTAAAATACTTCAACAATTCCAGTTTAAACTATTTCATAATCTTTATCAATTATTTATTTCAAAAATAACATTTTTGTCGTATTTCACAAAAATCACAAATTTACTAACATTAAAATTTTAACATTTATTTATTTAAAATAAACCAATGCAAAAATTTCAATAAAACGTATATTTCTACAAATCACTTTAAAAATCCTTTTAAATTAAAAGTCGTTATTTTTTTTCATTTCAAAAACTGAATCCGATGATGCAACAACACCAATCAGTCCATCACAACAGTCAAATATCATATATCATCATATGATAACAGAATATATCAAAATATCTGTAAATAATCAATACGGTGAGGAATCCAGTTGGATCCCTCCAACCTGTTTCCCTGCATCCACAGATGTTAGCACAATACCAATTCCGCTCCAGTACGGAATTATCGCGGTATATAGGTTTTTATAAATCCGCTTACTAACGGCGCAATAGGGTCTCATCCGCTATACAAGGCGGGAAATCAATCAATCCAATATATACATATGCCAATATGTATATACTGCTATATATATAGATATATCCTATCATATCTACTATCACATCCAACAGTCAATCAATCAATCAATAACTGTAAAATAAATTTTCCTTCGAGTGAGAAAATCTCACCTTGATTTTAATTCTGATTCCAGCGTTTTATTTCCGAATAAAATAAACAGACGTTTGATTTCATCCAAAATTTACACTAGCTCCAATTGGCTCCAATTCAGTTGCACAGCGAAGTGCTCGACGAAACGAAGACAACGCAACTGGTTTCGTCGAATTCTGATCACGTATGAAAGAGATATGCAATTTTAAAGTTCGTACAAATTTAAATATAATTAAATTACAATTTCTATTTTCAATTTTATACCAAACAAATCAGAGCCGTTAGATCTCGCCTATGCAAATCTAGGCCGCTGCTTCCCTCTTCGCACGCACGTCTTCTTCCCAGGCCAAGAAAATCGCGACCAAACCCATAGAAGCCGCCACTAAACCCTAATGTCGCATCCCCCTACACTCGCCTAGAACCGATCATCTTGTCACCATACGAACCGCCATCACCACGCCACCCCACGGCCAGAGACTGGTGAAGTCCGGTCGCCTCCTCTTCTCGTAATACGTGCACGAACGGCCAGCCATTCGAGCCCCGTTGCTCCTCCTTCGGTCGACCATAACTCATCTCAGCCGTATGGATCTGTAGGTCTCGTCTTCCTCCACGGTTTCCTAGTTGAAGCCTTCGTCAAAAAATGCGTGGATGAGGAGATCGGAGGGGAAACGTGTGGGAGCTTCCTGGCCATTGAAATGAGGCTGGCGGCTAACCCTAATATTTTCTTTTTTTTTCTTTTTATTTTGTGAAGAAAAATGGCCTATTTATAGAAGTTTGAACGACACTATTTATCCGACTTTTCCGAACTCCGATTTACGCGCCGAAACTGACGTTTCTAGGGTTTACCCCGCGTTCCGGACACAATGGAACAGGTTTCGAAAGCTAATTCGGACATCTGTGCGAGATACGGAGAAAAACGATCAATTTAAATTAAACCGATTTAAATCGATTTCGAGGCGTTTTAATTTGTACCGGACAAATGGTAAATCCAAAAATTACTAAATTTGAAATCTTACAATAATATCACATTACGGATCCGATGAACCTGGTTTCGTCGAAATCCAAGACCGTTTGAAAAATGACTATTTTAACTCGACGATTTAAAATTAAAACGATATCGATGCGTTTCGAGCTGCCACGGTCAAACGATAACTTCGATTTCTACGAAAATTGAAATCCGATAATAACTAACTATTACGGATCCAATGGAACTGGTCTCGTTCAATTCTGAGACTGTTCAAAAATTGGCTATTTTTACAGTCGATAATTAAATATTAAAATATTCAATTTTCACAAATTAACTTTAAATTCAGTTCTGAAAGTTCTAAAACCTTTCTATAACTCCAGTATGATAAAATAAAATTTTCCAAACCATTTTCAATCACTTTAAACTCGATTTACCATTATCTCTGGAATTTCACTATTTAAATTATCGATTAGATTACCCAGGTAAATCCAATATTCGAATAATAAATTATTCAACTTCTTAAATTCATTTATTAATATTTAAAATCAATTAAATATCCGAATTTTAATTATCAGAAAATCTGGGTCGTTACAAACTTCCCCCCTTAAAAGAATTTCGTCCTCGAAATTACAAGTTAGGAAAAATGGTCCTTAACTCGTCTACTATTTTTCACAATCCAAATAGTTTTATCAATTTTCAAAACAAATCTTTCTACTAAAGATTCGTTATTCATTAATTAAATTTCAACTTCAACTCTAAGTTTCAAAACAACATTGTTTGCTTAACAATTCAAATTTAAGTTTAAATTCAAATTTAAACTTTCAAAATTTTATCAAAAATTTTCTAACGCCCTAAATTTTCGAAAAATTTCGCCAGCGTCTCCTTTGCGCGGCTAATACGGTACGACTACAAAACGTCCCTACGGACTCTCAGATTTCAAAAAGAAAAAGAAAAAGCCAAGCGGCTAGAGAGAAATCATCAAAAACTCATATTAAAACTCAAATACGTACCTTTTGTCGAGCAATTCAAATTATCTGTGAAATAAATTTTCCAATCCCTTTATACCTGTATATCCTACTAGCCATAATATCTAGTTACATATATTCAAATCATTTTGCAAATTCAATTACAAATTTTCAATATAAACTACTTATATCATCTTTAGTTCACTATTGAAATTATATCCATTATCTTCAATTTTACATTTCAAATTTTATTTGAATTCAATTTCACATTTCAATTTCTCATTTGAGTTCAATTCACAATTCCAATCTAATTTGGATTCAATTTACTTTCAATTCTGAAATATTGAATTTTATCAATTATCTATCATTTACAACTGCACTATCTTAAATTAGTTCCAATTACTAATTCAAATTGATATCAATTCAATTTATTTTAATTCTACTTATCTTTAAACTGGATTTCCAATTTCCATACGAATTTTAATTCATCTTTCATTTACAATTATTCAATTCAATTCATTTGCTTACGAATTCGAAATGAATTTCAACTTTCAATTTCATTTTCATTTAATTGATTCACTTATACTTGCTTTGATTTAACTTCATTCTTTTAAGTTAAATTTATTCTACCAAAATTCAATTGGTATAAGTTATCAACTTAGTAATATTTCATAAATATCTTTATATAACATTCCAGAGTTTTTTTCAACCTTTTCAAAACCTTTTTTTTTTGAAAACAATTCAAATTTATCTTTTGAATTTTCTAAAACAAAATCCAAATTTTTCAAACAACTTCTATTTAAAATAATTTGGCAGCAATTCCTCTTTTGGAAACCCGAAAATGAACACCAATGATGCCGCGGTCATCATCGAAATTATTTTACAGCGACCGAAAAGAGTTTAGAGCTTTTTATCACTCTAAAAATAATTTTCAAAACCTTTGAAAATTCATTTTCAAATCAAAAAGATTTAAACCTTCCAAATCTCCAAAATTTTCAAATTCTTTTCTTTTTTTAAAACATTTCCAAAAACTTCTCTGGAATCCCATTTTAAATTACAATTCCATTGGGTCCGTAATATTAAATTATTACCGGATTTCAAATTTCGTATTTATCAGAGTTGTTTTGTGAACATACGACGTATAAACGCGTATAAAATTAAATTGAATTCAATTTGAATTTCTGTAATAACCGGGATTTTTGCATCGATTAGACATCATCTTTAAACGATTTCTATGCTAGCTATTTGCTTATAGGAATTTCGATTCGAATTGGAATTTGTTTAATAAAAAAATTGTTGTTGGAATTTTTGAATCGGTTAGAATCCTTTTGGAAAAAAAAGAAGAAAAGAAAAATTTGTTAAAGGGTTTTGGGCTTTAAAATTTTATCTCGGCCCATTCATTTCGTTTAAAACCCTATACCCGATCCCTTTCTCATTTCATTCGTAAACCTAAAACCTAAATCGAAGAAAGAAAAAAAAATGGTGGCGTCTTCAAAATTAGGGCTTGTAATTTTCGAGCGCCGATTCTCGTTGGTTCTTTCGATGCTTGCTAGGGCTTCGGTGATCTCGATTCGTTCTTCCTTCGATCTGTCCAATTCGTTCTAAGGGTTCGATCCCCTGATTTTCGTTCGCTCTAGTCTCTGGGCTTTGTAATATCGAAGGCATCGACATCAGCATTCGATCGATCCACGGCTTCGACTTCCATTCTTCGATCGCGGCTGCCTCTTCGTTCTAAGGTGAGTGACCCCCCTCACTCACATCTAATTCTTCCAAGTGCTTTACTTCGACTGTTAGTTTCATATATGTTGATACTGCTTCTCGAATTGACTTAGCTGTCGTTTGAGTGAATTATTCGTGAAATTGTTTATCCACAATTTGTTGGAATTAGACTGTGCATTTTGTTCCAGTCATATTGTTGTAGGGTTTAACTTGCACTACCTGTTGCACATCATTAGTTTGAAACTGTTACATGTTTATATTGCTGGTTGCATTTGCCCCTGGTAATGTTCACTGTTATACTTCACCGGTCTTCGTATTTGTTCATTCTGACCATCTGACTTTGGCTTTGTTAAAACTGTTACCTTGTAATTGTGCTTCCTATATAGGTGTATACGTATGTATATACATATGTATATATTTATGTGGAGATTGCATTGTTGTTTCTCTGTTTTTACAAGTATGATTTAATCGGTTGCTTGGAGTTTCTGATGTTGATTCACACGGCATTTAAAACTTTCCTATTTTTAAATCTTTGACCTTTGACAATTTCAAATATACGAACTTGATATTTCTTTGTTTCTGTTTCGTGAATTTTGAAACTTACTTCTTTGTTACTTCATATATTCATCGATGTTGTCATTGTTTGATATTTTTGTAAATCCTTTGTGAGCTTATGGCCGTCTCTGTTTGCAGTGCTTGCATTCATATTCAGAACATATAGTCTGCATTGCTTGACTCGGTCTGGTTTGGTTTGCTTTTGCTTGTTCATTGGATTTTGTACTGATTCGCATTGAGTTGCATTGTTCGTCCACTGTTTCACCTGACCATTGGTAATCTTCACTGAGTCATTCTTGGTTTGTTATGCACTGTTGCACTTCACCTGATGTTGCATGTAGCTATTCACTTGAGTTGGACGTTGTTGTCTCATCCAGTATCATCAGTTGCATTCACTATGTGATTACCACTATCATCAGTTTTAGTTGCATCCCTCTGGTCTCTTCATTTTTGACACTGTTTTGTCTGCAGTTGTATATTATTTGATCCATTGTTTAGATCCACTTTGTATATTTGTTGCTTGATGTCACTCATATGCTTGTACTACTGTGGTGTTGATGTATGTTTGTCTGCTGCCACTGCTAGTCAGGCTTGCATGTTCTTGTTATTGTTACATACATAAATTTGATGAATTTCTTTGTTGCATCTGTAGTAGTTCAATCTTGACTTGGAGCTGTGCACTACCTCCATTCAAAAGTTTTTGTTGCAGTGATGTTGATGCTCTCTTTTCTTGTTCATTGTAGACTAGTCTGCATTCCTTGTGTATCACTTGCTGTAATTTGAAATTATTTGACAAATTCGGTGTGACTTCACATATGTGCATATATACAATAGGATGTGTGTATGTATATATTGTTGAATCGACACCTTTAATTGTAGTTATTTGGTTGAGTTTACACTGTTGTGATTTCATCACTTCAGTCTGGTAGTTTGCATTGTTGCAGTTTGGTTACCTGTGTATATACTTTGTCGAAATCATGTTGCATTTCATTGTTGCCTGTAGCATTTCTTTGTGAGTCTGCATTTTTGTTGTCCAGACTTGATACTTTTGACCATTTGTTCATCACTGGTCTTTGCAGTACCCTTTTTGTTGTAAGTATTCGAGTACATTTAGGATAGATGTACTTGTCTCTGTCGATCGCCATGTTGAACTGCTGCACTTCCCGACCAGTTGCAGTGAAATCTTCATATAGATATTTTTAGAGCTGCACCGATAAGTTTTACAGTGCATACATGTTATATCTTTGTTTATGCCACTCTTTTGGCTTGTATTTCACTACCATTATTGTGTGGCGAGGCAGTGCACATGTATGTGCGTGTGCACTGCAGCCACCACGAAATCGACAGTTTTGAATTGATTTTTCTTTGCTCGTGATGCATTGATCTTTTATGCTATATTGGCGAGGCCGTACACGCGTGCGTGTACGACAGCCAATCAAATCTTCGATGATCTTAAAGTGACAATTTCAATTGTTTTAAATTGATTTAGTCGATTGATAAATTGTTTATCTATCTCTGTTGATGATTTAAATCTGCTGATTTATTGTTAACACTGTTAAGTGTTATATTTTCGTTATCCGATTTCTTTGTTAAAAGAGTCGGATAGACGAGAATTATTGTGACTGTCGTCTATTTAAATTATTATTGCCTCTATGCACTAATAAACTGGTTTGAATTAGACTGACCTGTGTATTATTTTCTTTTGAATATAATACTCGGGTCAGACCGAGTATTTTACAGCTTGAAGATTTTCGAGCAGCGAAGTTAGAGAGAGAGTAAAGAATCATTTATTTCGAGAAAATTGTATTTTAAGATATTCCGCTGTATCTGTATTAAAAATTGTATAAACTCTGATGTATATAAAAAGATTTATAGTAATGAAATAAAGATTCATTTGTTTAAAATTCATTGTTATTATTCTGTGTTTCTGTGGCTGATTCTGTTTAAACTTATAAACTAAATAACAATTCGTCTTTTTGAACGTTTCGAGTTGGTTTAATTACCGACTGGAGGCGGTCAAAAGGGGGAATGTTACACCTCTAGACCTGATTTGGCCAGTCATCTCTCCTCTCTATACCTCAAATTAAAAAATCATATTAAACACAATTTGATTGTCGGTGATAGCTATGTTCAGGAAGCTAGCAACTTCTAGATACAGGATTTGATTCAGGGAGTTTTGTTCTTCATCTTAAGGTGTAACAACTAGGTTTTGGTGAAAGATACTCATGATAATGATTAAAAAAAAATTGAAATTATTTTAATAATAAATGATTTAATACTTAAGTGTTGATTTCAAAAAATAATAAATAATACAAGATTTAAATTTGAAAAATGTTTGTTTACACTTATAATGTTTTCGAATTTAAATTCTTTTTTCGTATATATATAAGTATATATTTTATGTATTTTATTAGTGTAAATTTTAAATATGCCACTATTATATATATATATATAATTAGCATAAAATATTCAACATGAAATTTTAATGCAAAAGTATAATAACAATTTTGCTTTCAGAAATTAGAAAATATACATAAATATATATTTAAAAGGATTTCCATATGGAATATTAAAAAAATTAAATGTTAAATGAACACTAAGCCAAGAAAAAGGAATAATAATAATAATTTTGGCTATAAATATGAAAGGGAGTGTGTGTAATTTTGTTTGAATCATTATTTATGTTATACTATATTTAAATATATATATATATACACACACACACACATACATACATATATTTTGTGTGTATGTGTGTGTGTTTTAAAAAACTTATTGATTTCAAAATATATATATCATTATATTAAAGTTTGTTAAAATTTAGTTTATCAAATTAAATTTCAAAATAATTTGATAATTGTAGTTGTACTTATTTATTTATATAAATGTATTATATAAATTTTATTTTTAAACTATACTACATATTATACAAAATTATATTTAGACGTATATGTGTGTGTGTATGTATATTATTTGTATGTACATATATACACATTGACGACACATATGTATACAGAGGGGCTAATATGTCTGTTTCGGTGTAGATCCCAACATCTATATATGGGCATGTCAAACCATGTACACTTTACTATGTTGCACATGCATGTACACACATATGTGTATATGATACACATACATATTATATAATACAAATTTTACAATAAATAAAAACTTATTTATAAAATAAAGAATATAATTTTATTTAAAACAAATTTAGATAAGATCTAAATAAACTTAGACTTCATAGGCCCAGTATGATCCAAATGGTAGATTTTCTTTTGAAATTTACCTATTTACCACACTGCATGCTAACCCAGTTCAAACATGATGCAAAGTATAGGGTGGAGTTATCTAAGAGACAATCCCATTGTCTTTTAAGTACTATTGGAGTTCTTGTCTAATGTGCTCACCTCCTCAATTGGATTGAAGAAGCTTAATCTTACGGTTCATCTGATTTTCTACCTCATTCTTATATTTAATATATTTCTCATAGACATCGAATTTGTTCTTCGTAAGATACACATATCCTAATCTTGAGAAATCATCAGTGAAGGTTGGAAAGTAAGAACTATTATCCTTAGTTATTATAGGTATTGGGCCACATACATCACTATGTACCAGACCCAAGAGTTCAACAACTCTTTCATTACTCCCACTAAAGGGGCGCTTGGACATCTTTCCTGTGGGACAGGACTTAGACATGTCAAATGATTCGGAATCAAGTGATGGGGAAAACCATCATTCTTTAATTTGTGAAACTATTTCTCAGTTATATGACCTAAGTACAATGTCAAAGATAATTATTATTTATAATGTCATTCAAAGAATTACGCATAGAACATACATAATTTGTATTGATCGCATAAATGCCATTTTCAAAAATGCCATCACAGCTTTTACCATCTAAAATAATGTTCATATATTAATAAAGTGAAGCACATTATAGGTCTCAAACAATCCAAACATGGATATAATTCCATAAATAAATCCTTTCACAAAATAACAATTATTTAATATCAACACAAATCCACTCGACAAGCTCAAATGAAAATCTCTCACTTCCATTGCATCTACAATAGATCCATCAGCAAATTAAAGCCTCATTTCTCCCTCTGCCATATGACGCCAGTTCCTAAGCATTTGATCGAGCAACAGAACTATTATGTTTCTTTAATAATCTTCAAGTACTCCGGACAGTTTCGTTTTCAATAACTTTCTTGTAATAATGATGACACTCACCCTTGTCAACGGCAGTAGTATTCTTACCTTTCTTGGTAACCCTCGAAGATGACGTACCACCTTTTACAGTAAACATGGTCCCTTAATCTTTGGATGAAGGCTCAGCCAACCTCAACGTATTAAGGAGCTCCACGAGATTTAGTGTTATAGTCAAATTTTCCGCAGTTGCATAATAGACTCAAACAGATGTATTGAACTTCAGAATGATGAAGGTACGGCTCCAGAGACTTGGAGGAAAGCTTGGTATGGCAATGGAAAAGACTTCAGGAAGTTTGGAGTTGATTGCGCTAAGGAAAGGGGATCGATACCGACATGAAAGGAGGTCAGTACCGATCACTTTTCATGCACATTCATGGCTTTTAGAGTGATGGTCAATGGATAGTTGGCTAAAGCGATCGTTTTGAAGACCAATTCTGAAGGAATAGTTGAACAACTCCAAAATGCTAAGCAAAAAAGGACAAGTACTAGATGTGTCAGATCTTCTTGGTAATAACTTGGTTTTTAAGGCAAAAGTGCTTGGAACTTGACGAATCAAAGCTGGAAGATGGAATAAAGGAAGATTTGTTTGATCCAAAGTATAAACCTTCATAAGATTTCAGTGTAGGTGTACTTAGAACTATACCTCTTAGGTTAACGAAACCTGCTTTAGTAAGAAGTTCACAAAGACAAGTAGAATACCCTAGGTCACATAGAGTACTAATGAAGTTACTTGCTTGTGATCACCATATATTAAAAATGTAACTCATTCACCGGACCTTTGTCTTATCCACTCCTTTCCTTCCCTTTTCCCCTTATTACAGGAGGACTAGACTACAGGTGATTGGCCCAAATGTAGTATGTGGAGAGGCGAGCATGGCATTGGCATTGCTTATTACTTTTCATTACACTCCATGTAACTATTTATCATACTTGATGTTTATCTGACTTTATTTTGCATTTCTGTATACTATGGATTATGACTACGTATGTCTTGAGACTATGTTTTTCTAGGATATTTTTCAAGATGACTATTTTCTATATTTAAATTTTCCTATCTTCTACTGTGAGATCTGAAAGTGTAGATTGTCTTAGATTTTATCCTTATATTTAGTCTCCATAATGTTCAAAACTTGATAGCCCGTACTTCTTGGCACCAACATGAATCTGAAAGTCACCCTAGGCTTTGGATCGGTGTGTCGGAAGGTATAGGTTGTCACACTTGGTATTAGAGCGTAGGTTTAAAATTCCCTACAAGTTAGGTGCGTATTGAGAGAATGCACTTAAAAAGCTTTAAAAAAAATTCTAAAAAGGTTTTCAGAAAGTTTTTCAAAATGGATTTCTAAAGTGTGTGTACGGATAAAAAGTTTTTCAGTGGTTTTATATATATGAGCATGATATGAAAAGAAAACGCTTTTCCTTATCCTTTCCAATGCTATTTGTTGAAAAGTTGCTAATAATTCCTAGATCACGAATAGAGAGGATGAGTGATCCCACTGGTTGCGGTATAGGTGATGCAATTGAAATTTTGGGTATGAATGTCCAAATTTGGTTCCATCGGTATTTGCAAGCGAAAGGACAAGCCGAGCTTAACCCTAATAGGGGACTCACAAAGTAGAAGCCAAGTGTAGTTCATGTCCATCCAGCTGTCGTTGATTTCGCCAAGCTGTGTAAGGACTTTGCATGCCTAGGAGGGAACTTGTATATGGGGACAGAGTCATATGGACTCGAAGGCATGGATCTACACTTATGATAGGATCTTTAGACTGATGGGTCTTGGATATAATGTTAGGAGACAGCTTTCCACTTGGAACATACAAGGAGAGGCCCCAATTTGGTGGGATGTGGTGGTGGTAGAGACCGATGAGGGAGAGATTACTTAGGGAGAGTTTAGAAGACACTTTAAGATTGAGTTTCTTTCCATGATAGAGCAGAGAGTATAGTTGGAGAAGTTCATATACTTGCAGCAAGGAGAGATTTCGATGGAAGAATATGTAAATTGGTTTAATAAGTTGGGTAGGTTTGGTATTGAGGTGATAAATACCCCTAATAAGAAAGCTTTGAAATTTGCAAAGGAGCTGAATCAACCTCTTTAAGATTTGGCCTTAGTCATATTCCCATGGGTGCGACTTTCAAGGGTTTGGTGGAGATGGCCTTGTTGAACACTGTTTCCAAGAAAAAAGTGAAGAGTGAGCCCAAGAAATCAGGAAGATAGCATAGAAGAATCAATACAAGGGAAAAATGGGGGCCCAAGGGAAGATTAAAAGGCAGGAGTAGTAGTGTTAGAGATGTGGTAGGAGGGCCATGTTACAAAGGAGTGCAAGACTAACATCTCGAAGATCAAATGTTATAACTGCAATCAATTCGAGCACGTGTGGAGGGAGTGTCTGGCACTACTGAAGACCTTTATCTAAGTGGTTTTAGCTTATGCATTGGATGTTGTTCCCAGCTTGAGTGCGCCCTTAGTAGTAGACAAGGGGAAGAAGGTCGTAATTGAAGGTGTGTTGACTTTATCCGATTTACTTGTTCGTGCATTATTTGACCCTGGGGCATCACACTCTTTCATCTCGAGTATACTTGTATATGAGGTGAACCTAGACACTAGCATAGTTGCAGACCAAGTAGTTGTACAGAACCTCTGTTAGAGGATGACTTATTTATCTATAATATGTATGGGTTTGATATTTTTTATTTTAGGGGTCAAGTTCGATTGCAATGCTTTTGTCTTAGGATTTTCTGGGTTTGGGTTAATTTTGGGTATGGGCCGGATGACTATGTATCGGGCGATCTTATATTGTGATAGGAAGATTTTTCATTTGGGTACTTATAGTGGACTCAGTCTAGAGATTCATTGTGATCCCAGAGATTCAGTTGTGCTGAGTTACATATATTCTTTAAACCTATCATATAATGAGTTAGACTTAGTGTCAGTAGTTAGAGACTATCCAGATGTCTTTTTCGAGGTCACCGGTCTTCTATCCTAAAGAGAGATCGAGTTTTAGATTTATCTTATAGAGAACGCTAGACCTTTACCTTACCCTTAAGGCATGTGGCTCTTAGGGAAAGATGCGAGCTGAATAAGCAAGTAAATGAGCTGTTGGAGAAGGGCATCATTAGGAAGAGTATTTCAGAGTGGAAAGCACCAATTATCTTTGCTACCAAGGCAAATGGTTCTCTGAGGCTCTGCATCGATTATCGTGAGTTAATTAAGTTGGCTAAGAAGAACCATTACCCATTGCCCCTCATAGACAATCTCTTTGATCAGTTGGTTGGAGTGAAGGTGTTCTCTCGGCTTGACTTGGCTACCAGATTCTATTAGGCATGTGTAGTCGAGGATAGTATTCAAAAGACTACATTTTGTATAGTCGACGGACTTTATGAGTGGCTAGTCTTGTCATTTGGATTAACCAATGCACCCACTTATTTTATTAACTAAATGAGTCGAGATTTTACAGGGTTGCATCATATGTTCTGATGGTGTTTGTTGATGACATTTAGTTTATTCGAAAGGCGAGGAGGAGCACAAGTTGCATCTTGGAGAAGTGCTCAATAAACTTCGTGGGCATAAGTTAAAGGTGAAATTTTCCGAATGTCACTTTTGGCACAAGGAGGTACGCTTTTTGGGCTATTGTAACGACCCACCTTTTTGAATAGTTTAAATCAACAAATCAAACACACATGTCAACTCAAACCATTCAAAGGGGAGGATTGTTAATGGGGTAAATAAGAAAAGAAGAGAAAAGGGACAATAAACAATCACAGAATCTCGCAGCGGAAAGATAAAATATAATAATCAAATAAATAGTTCATGAAGCTGTTTAATATACTTTTGATTATCATTTATACAACATTTATCAGAGTTATACATATACAACAGAACAAATAAAATAATGCAGCAGATAGCATGATGCAAGGATGATAATAGTAATAGTATACCAAATCTTCGTCTTCGTCCTCCAGAATAGATCTTCAATAAGCTGAAAAACTCAAGACTGACCTGAGCGTAATGAAAAGACAAAACACTCGAGTCAGGACTAAAACATCCTTATGTAAGTTAATCAATCGTAAATAAATATGAATGCAATGGCGTCAGAGATGTTTACGGGGTTTGACATCTCCTATCCAATGTCAACGTGAGTGCAATAACTCAAGAGATGTTACGGGATTTTCCATCTCTTAAGGATCCGTTAAACTATCTACTATATAATAGAATACGCTATATACAATAATGTCTATCATAAAGTAAAATATCAAACTAGCGTTAAGCCATGGCCCATTCCACCCTTAACACATTTTTATTCCCAAGAGCATATACAAGACCGTAGTTTCCCCAAAACCGGAAGTCACCAGAGGGAAATCCATATACTAAAGGTACAAACCAAAACGTAGTGGTCGCGAATAGGATAATCAGTATGACAAGGTACATGAGGCGATACCAACTAGGATACTAGTAGTTGCGTGATCCGGACTGATGTTGGGCATAGCAGCTACTACCCCAACACCGCGAAACAACACTCCCATAATCGAGGGGTGCACCCAAATCGAATCACAACAGTAATAGATATGGTAACGAAGAAGTGTGTCCGCTAGAGGTGGCGAACCTCAATGGCCGGCGCGGCTCCTGTTTTAGTCATGTCAGGGGTCATCCAATATCGCTCTCTTTCTTCAGTCAACGCGTTCACCAGACCATCCACTTCATTCTGGATCAACACTCCGCGTATAATAGTTATTAAAGTGGTTTTCGGTATCGACAGAGAGTATGTCCATATCTGATCCTGGTCTCTTTAATAACTATGTATTATTACACCGATGGCTCTTTTACATTTCAAATTTATTCATAATTGATATCAAAATATCATATTCGCTTCAAAATCAAATCCATTTCAAATATCATCATATCTATTCAAGATGTAAGATTCCATTTCAAAATCATTTTTTCGCCTCAATATCTCATTTCGATTTCAAAATCATTTTCGCCTCAATATCTCATTTCGATTTAAAAATCATTTTTCGCCTCAATATCTCATTTCGATTTCAAAATCATTTCGAATTTCAATTTAGGTTGCAACTTCATTTAACCCAATTCGTATTTAAATTCAAGATTTAAATATAAACATTTAACCTTATTGACCAGCTTGAAACTTTAGAAAATAGTTTTAAGTAGTTTAAAAGTAGTTTTAAATAATTAAAATAGTTAACATACTTAAAATCTTTAAATGGATTTCAAATAGATAAATTAGTTTAAAATAATTTAAATTGGGTTAAGTAGATTTAAAATAGATTAAAATAGTTTAAGTATTTAAAAATGGTTTATAAAACAGAGTAATTTGGAAAACAAAATGAAACAGCTTCAAAACCAAACCATTTCAATTATAACTTCCCAATTCAAATCAATTTCAATTTCTATTCTACCGATTCAATTTCGATTTCAATTCAAATGAATGTCAACTTTGACTTCAAATTAATTCAATTCTACATTCACCTTCAATTAATTCAATTTCAATTTATATCGATTTGGAGCTTGATTTTTCAAAATATCAATTTATAACACTTAACAAAATTTATCCTTCAATATTCAATTTTAAATCCAAATTCAAATATGATTCAATTTCAAGCTCAATTTTGAAATATCATTTTTATATCACTTTTACTTAGTAATACTCAAAGCTCGAAATAATGTTCAATCTTTAAAACAAATAAATTTTCGAAATTCAATCATATCCCAATTTTAAATTTCAAAGTCTCAACTTAAATTATTAAGCAATTTCTTTTAACCAAAATTTATTTCAACATTCCAAACTCAATTTGCGACAAATTCGATTTCTATAAATTGATTTTATTTATAACTTTTAAATCAAAACATTTAAATGAATTTCAAATCAACGATTTTTAAAAATTATTAATTTAACCAATCCGGTGTCCGTATATAATTTTCTATCCTATGGCCAAGTGATTATTTATTTCAATTAAATGTCAGGGATGAATATATATCACTTAAACCAATCACAGGGTCATATGTATGTATAACAGGATATATATAAGCAAATAAACATCCAAACATTTAAATATCAACCAATAGCATCCATCGAAATAAATCATCCAATAGACAATACAATTCACGGCAATTTCATAGTTATCAATATCAGGTAATTTAATCGCAATTAAATTTTTAATTTCAACTTGACTGTCAATTTTAATTTTCAACGGTGAATTCAAATGACAATCTATATGACAATTAAATTTTTATCGAACAACGACAAATAAAATTCATATCACTTCATAATATCAAATTTAACTACCATAAAGATATTCAGTACATTGTGAGCGTTATAAAACACTCACCTTGGTTTTCAATTTCAAATCAAATCGAACGACGTTCGATTTAACCTGAAATTTTAGTTTGCTCCAAATGTCCCCAAATCAATTCCATAACGTAGAGCTCGTCACCATGATTCCAACGCAAAAAGTTTCGTTCGATTCTGATAATGTATTGATGAGATATGAGTTTTACAAGATTGCATATATATTTTTTTATAATTCAAAACAAATTTCCTTTTTTTTAATACCAGAATCAAATCGTGGCCGCAAGATCTTGCTTCATAGAATCAAAGGCGCACACTACTTCTTCCTTCTCAAGTTTCGTACGCAACTGCCTGGAACGAACGAACCCAAAGCCTCAACCTTTGACCGACCCTAGCCTCCACATTGTCGCCAACGAGTCCCATCCACCACCACCGAACGTCGCGCCCATTCCACCCCCATCATCGGCCGAAGACCGCACCCCCATCACCTCACCAACGACGCGCAAATCGACCATGAACTCGCGACCTTCCAACACCATTTGCCGAAAATCTGAAGCCCCACTCTCGATCACTACCGGTCAGAACGAAGATCCCAGAGCCCTCTACACGTTCGTAGTTAGGAGTTTTCGAAATCTTCGAGTGGATTACGAGAAAAACGAGGGGGAAAAGGGTTGTTTTTCGGCCATTGATAAATAAGAATGGCGGCCACGAAAGATGAAGTTAGGGTTTCATTCTGAACGTATATATATATATACGTATTATAACATTATTTTATTAATATATTCAACTTTCTGAACGAACTCGAAAATAGACGTGCCGACAGGCGTTCGTAAGGTTTTACCTGCCTTCCGAACACAATGGAACGTGTTTCGGAGGCTAATTCGATCGTCTGTGTGAGTTATGGAAATAAACGATCAATTTTAAATTCAATCGATTAAATTAGTTTCTAAGCGTTTTGAGCTGCCACGGTCAAACGACCACTCCGATTGCTATGGAAATTGAAACCCGATAATAATAAACTATTACGGATCTAATAGAACTAGTTTCGTCGAATTCCGAGACTGTGCCCCGGAAGGCTATTTTAACTCGTCGATTAAATCGACGACTTTTCAAAATTTACAAAATTTCTTAAAGTTCCAATTTAAAAAAAATCTTATTAACTCTATTATAATCCAAATATAACTTATATTCACTTTGGAAACCAATTTGAATCATATTAAATCAAATTTCAGTTATTCACTCTATTTTCATATATTAAATTTCAATATCAAATTAATCATATCAAATTCGGAATTTAATTATTCAAACATTTGTAATAATAAATTTAAACAAATTTGATTATTCTTAAATCACTATCTTTTGAAATATTCAAAACGAACTTATAAAATTAACTTTTGAAACAAATTCCAATTATAGAACAACCATTTCCATTAAACAGTTATTCAATTCCCGTTATTCAATTGTTCAATAAATCCAAATATTAAATTTAAACAATTTAATTGTTCAATATTTGACGGATTTCAATATTGGATTTTTAAATAAATTTTCGTTATCGGTCGATTACTTTATTTCATCAAATGAATTCCACATTATTATTTAACTTCAGTTAGAAATAATGCACTCAACTAATATATAAAATTTCATTTCAATTGCAATTGGTTCCCAAATTCAATTCGACTAACTAAATGAATAGGTAACTTACATAATTATCACCATTAACTTTTAATCGCACTTAAAATTTTATTACTTACAAGCAAGTGTCACAATTTCCTATATAACACAACTTCATTCCGTTACCATTGACTATATATTATTTCAATTTGATTTGGGATTTCATTCAATTCATAAATAATTAACTTAGATGAAATTTGCTGCAATTCATTCTAGTTATTATTACCATACATAAATTTCAAATTTTTAATTCTTCCAACATTAAACCATGAAATCTGATTAAATTAACATTTTTAATTTTTGAAATTTTACGGGTCGTTACAGCTATGTTATCTCTGAGAGTGGGCAGATGGTCGATCCTAGTAAAGTTGCTGCAGTACAGGATTGGCATGTGCCGAAGAATGCTATGGAAGTGAGGAGTTTCCTTGGTTTGACGGGCTACTAAAGGTAGTTCATTAAAGACTTCGCTAAAATCTCTGCCCCTCTGACCCACCTTAGGAAGAAGAATTTGGTTTTCTCGTAGGACTCGAAGTGTAAGGACGATTTCATCAAGTTGAAGAAGGTATTGACTAGTGCACCTGTTCTAGTATTACCCGATGGTACGAAGGCATTCATAATGTATACCGACTCTTGTGGTACAGGGTTGGGCATAATCTTGATGAAGGAAGGGAGAGTGGTGAGATATGCTAGTCGATAGTTAAAATTCCATGAGAGAAACTATCTTATCCATGATTTTGAGTTGGTGGTTATTGTCTTTGCACTCAAGTCATGGAGACACTATCTATTAGGAGAAAGGTTTGAGCCATATACGATCATAAGTCCCTTAATTGTTTGTTCTTCAAGAAGGATTAGAAATTAAGACAACAGAGGTGGATGGAGTTTTCGACATCATATGATTTTGATATCTCCTATACTCTAGGCAAAGGCAATGTTGTAGTTGATGCCTTGAGTAGGAAGAATGCGATGATGAGTCCTATATTCTTAGAGTGGAAGCACTTAGTGTTTTTCTCTACATTCAATTTTCGACCTCATCACTCTGGGATTGTTAGCAGCTTTAGATGTGCAGCCTATACTTATGGAGTATTTGGTCAATTTAAAAGCAAGATAAGGAGTTATTGGATATTTTCAAGAAGCTTAATAGTGGAGAGTGGTCGAGTCATTTGAGGCGTCATAGCATCGACTCGAAGGGGTGGTTACAGGGAGATGGTAGATTATGTGTTCCTCTCATTATCGATTTGATTGACATGGTACTAGCCGAGTCCCAACATTCTAGGATGACCATTCATCCAGGCAGGGATACACTATACCGTGATATGAAGAGAGTGTTTATTGGCTTGGTATGAAGAGGGATATGGCAGAGTATGTGGCCCAATGTGGGACTTGCTAAAGGATAAAGGTAGAGCAGAAGAAGCTGGGAGGATTGTTACGACCATTATATATTCTACAGTGGAAGTGGAAGACCGTTTCTATGGATTTCATCAATGGACTACCTAGGAGTGGGAGGGGGAATGAGAGTATTTGGGTCATAGTCGACCGACTGACCAAATGTGCTCATTTTGTTCCAGTTAGAAGTACGAGGACTACTGCATCTTTGGGGGCTATATGTAAAGGAGATAGTTAGATTACATGGAGTTCCTTCTAGCACCATTAGTGACTGAGATCTGCTTTTCACTGGATAGTTTTGGAGAAGTCTACATGAAGCTTTAGGCACTAAGTTGAGTTTGAGTACCATTTATCATCCATAGACTGATAGACAGACAGAGAGGGTGAATTCGATGTTGGAGGACTTGCTTCAGATGTGTATCCTGGATTTTTGAGGCTCTCGGGAGGATCACTTGCTATTAGTGGTGTTCACCTATACTAACAACTATCAAATAAGTATTGCAATGACAACGTTTAAGGCGTTATACAGGAGACTTGTAGATCATCATCTTATTGGTTGGACACCATGGATAGGATTATTCTTGGATCAGATATGGTGAGAGAGACATCAGAGAAGGTAGACTTGATCCATAAAAGGATAAAAACCACACAGGATAGGTGGAAGTCTTACGCTGATAGGAGATGCATGGAGTTGGAGTTTGTAGTGGGTGATATGGTTTTTGTGATGGTCTCACCGCTTAGGCATGTCATGAGATTTGGTGGTTTGGGAAAGTTAGTAGCAAGTTTGTAGGGCTTTTTCCGATTACTGTTAGAGTAGGTAAGTTAGCTTATAAAGTAAAGCTTCCTGAGAAGTTAGCGGTAGTACATGATGGTTTCTATGTCTCACACTTATGGAAGTGTCTACACAATACCACTACTGTAGTCGAGCCGAGTCAGCTAGAGGAGGTGGAGGTAGAGAGGGATTCACCTGTTCACCATGCACACACTTGTATTCTTGAGCATGGTACAAAGTGACTCCACAATAAAGTTATCAAGCTTGTTAAGGTCTAATAGGGAGACGGTCCAGTGATGAGTACATAGAAGCCTGAGGAGAAGATCCGAGCTACCCTTCTAAAACTCTTTTCTGATACATTTCCTTTTTAGTTAAATGGGTATAAACTACTAATGTGTTTAGGTTCTAGATTAATATACCTTATAGTAGGGACAATTGGATGCTAGGAATGGTTGTGAACGTGTCAATAGAACATGTTATGGATGATGGTTACTAATGGATGTATTTATTATATTGACCTTTACACACTTAGGCAAATGTATTCTCAAGTTAGCAGGAAATCACACCATCACTTGTTTTATTTTTCTAAGTCATATGTGTATATTTGTTGTACATGGATTGAATGGTTGTGCATACATGTAGAATTGCCAGCATATTTACTTAGAATGTTGCATACTTGGATACATGGCACAAGCATTTGCATTTCAGGAGATCTACTAGATCGGAGACCACCGAATTTTTTGCATTAGTACAGGTTCATATGCATTCCATGCCAACAAGTACATGTTGCATTAGAATTTTTAAATAAGGATAATGGTTGCTAGTGTTGATGGATAAGTAGATGGTTGCAAGTATTAATTTACGTACGTACAAGTTGCATTTTTCCTTTTTTGTAGATTTTGGGGACAAAATCCATTTAAGGGAGGAGAATGTAACACCCTTCAAAAATTAATCGTAAATTGAATAAAAGAATTAAATTTAAATATAATAAGGGTAAAAATGGAATTTTCACAAATGTATGAATCTAGCTACAAAAATTACACCGTTGTATTTATAGCAATCTTCTGAAAAATTTACATATATAATATTATATAATCGGAGCTATATGAAAAGTTATTAATGTTTGCAAATTCGAAATAAAAAATAATAAAATAATAAAATACGGAAATAAATATTTTATAAAAAGACTCCATTGGTCGACACCGTAGATTGGACTGGTCGACCCCAAGCGATCGACCGCTCCAAACCGAGCGGTCGACCGGTCGTAGCTTTCAGAGTTGTGTTTGTATTGGCTGAACACATCGAATTTTATAGTATTTGATCGAACGATTGCCGTTAGTTTCTACCCCTAGAAATAGAACCCTAAGCATAGTCAAAACCCTAATTAAATCTGAGCGTAACAACTCTGCCTCTCTTAAACCCGAACCCTCTTTCTCTTCAAATCAAAAATTCATCAAAACAAAATTAATTTTAAATTCTAGAGATTTAAGAAGGAGAAAGAAAAATAAATCAAGGAAAGTTCTACATTACGCAGAGATGAGCGAATTAAGAAGGGGATAGTTTTCTAGAGGTGAATGAGTTCATAACTAATATGATGATTTACATGTAATTTAGTTTGTTATACCCTATTTGATCTAAAATTATTTAATTTAATTAGAAACACCATTTATTGGATAATTGTAGTAGATTAGGGATTTGACTACAATTACAACTCATATGAATATGATCCCTATCTACTCTAATTTTTGGTTAAAGTGAATCTGTTGGATAAAAATCGATTTAAGTTGAATACACCATTTTTGTTAAATTAAATATAGATAGATATAACCAAGTTGAGTTTAAACCTAAGTTAATTTGGTTTATTAATATTGAATATGAAATTGTATATGAAATTAAATATGAAGTTTAGGAACAATTATAAATTGTAGATTCATAGGTTAGGGTTTACTGTAATGGAAAATTCATAATTAATAGAGAAGGAACAATAATTAAGTGAAAGAAAAAAAATAAAACCCTCCGACAGGCTTATTAGAGCCAGTCGACAGCAAGCGGTCAAACCCTCTAGTGACTAGTGGTCGACCAGTTATCGTGTTATAAACATAACCTGAACTTCAATCTAAAACCCAAAGTTATAAATTTATATATATATATATGTGTGTGTGTGTGTGTGAATGTAACTATAAGTAGGGAAATTAGTTCCTTAGGTTTGTGACTCTTGGACGTTACTGGACTGGGTAGATATGTGCACTGGCAACAAGGCCTAGACACTATTTATTCGGCTTGGTCGATATTCGACTAGGGCGATTTTATCACAAATTGCACTCACAAGAGGTTCTACGCTGTATGCGCAATACTGACGATGATGCTTGAAGAAGTGTATGGCCCGACATTAATGGGAGTTTCCTTGGTATGCACATCAACAAGGATGTGATACTCTGTTGTTGATGGACAACTGACACTGTGAAATAAGAAGCGTTACATTACCACTAAGAGTGGACACGGATGCATCAGACCCTAAGATGCGTTGGCATGAGTTGGCATTGTGGGTTCCATCTTAATGCATAGATACGATACGTGTAGTCGGTATTTGAGGATGTAGTTCTAAGGTAGATATTGTGGTGATCCTATGTTGGAATAGTTCCAGTAACTATTAGCCTATCCATAGTTAATTTGAGGTTCGATTAGTTGTTCGATCCTAAGTATAAACCTTCACAAGATGTCAGTGTAGGTGTATTTAGAACTACACCCCTTAGGTTAACAAAACCTACTTTAGTAAGTAATTAACAAACACAAGTAGATCACCCTAGGCCACATAGAGTACTAATGAAATTAATTGCTTGTGATTACCATATATTACTGATGTAACTCATTCACCAGACTTTTATCTGATCCACTTTTTTCCTTTCTTTTTCGCCCACCACAGGAGGTCATAGCACCAAATGATTAGCCCAGATCTAGTACGTGGAGAGGCAAGTTTTGCATTATCATTCCTTATTACTTTTCATTACTCTCCACGTAACTGTTTATCATACTCAGTATTTATCAGACTTAATGATGTATTTTGGTAGACTCTGGATTATGACTACGTATGTTTTGAGACTATGTTTTTCTATGATATTTTCTAGGATGACTATTTTCTGTATTTATATTTTTCTACCTTCTGTTGTGAGATTTGAAAGTGTAGAAGGTCTTAGATTTTATCCTTATATTTTCAGACTCTGTAATGTTTAAAACCCAATGGCTCGTACTTCTTGGCACCGGCGCTAGTCCGAAAGTCACCCTAGGCTTTGGATGGGTATGTCGGAAGATGTAGATTGTCACAATCAATTAGTAAATATTACATTATATGCTCCCACTACTTTTAGTGTTACAATAACAACGCTTGAAATACTAAGTTCCACTCAAGCACTTACTATGGGTTATTTTTTTCTTTCGCTATACCTAATTTTTAGTCAAGAGTTTTGGATCAAACATTTTGAACTAAAGTTATAAATTTTATACAAAAAAATTTCTACAAGCCAAAATACATTTAGATGGAAATTATATTTCTTATTCTCTAATCAAGCATCTACAAATACTACAACCATTGTGTTTTGGATGTCTCTTCATGAAGCAGAAGTGTACCAATTATGCCAATATTATTACCATTCTCAAATTTTCACTTTCTCTTATGAAATTTAGAACGGTTGAAAGAGACTTTACTACAAAACTACACCAAAGTGTTTACAAAAATGCATCCGATCATTCTTAAGGTTTTAAGGATTTCAAATAAATTGTCTTTAATTCAACCAATCAAACTGACATTTCAATGATCGAATTCCTAGGTCTTTCTTGTAGTACTTGGTTTGTGTTGTTTCTAACAGAACATGACCCTTATCATATTCCATTGTATTAAACACATGATCTTGCACTATGCTTTACTTGGTCCTTTCGAGTGACATAATTTAATCAAGATTTCATATAATACGAACGCGACCGTACAATATACAACTTTTGTATGTGATCGAATATGGATCAAATATATATAATCTCGTATTTCCATAGAGTTCAAAACTCATAGCAGTCAATATACAGTCTCGAGCAAATTAACACTTAAGTGACCAAAGCACAAATGTTTTTACTGGTTATATAATTTTGGCTCTTGCATGGGTCTTGAAGCAACAACATGCCAAAAAGGATTATTGGTAAGTATATATTACATTTAAGGCTAACAATGGATGCCCGAAAAATCCGAAATCCGTCCGCACCCGCATCCGAAAAGTGGATAAATATTCGATATTCGGAAAAGCGGATGTGGATATGAGGACATCCGCATCCGAAAATTATTCGTCCGGTATTTTTCAATATTATAGTTTAAATTGTGTATTTTAGTATAGTGAAAGATATTTATTTATAGTTTTATTAAGTTAGAAGTTTATATTATACGCACTAAATGCATATTAACTGCTCAATACTATTTATTACCATTATATTTATTTATTTTTAACACTTTTATAATCAGTGGGATTGAAAAAAAAATTATGTTAAACTAAAATTTTCTATTTATATTTCTTGATTTATCAGTCGTTAGTGGATAGATAATTATCCGATATCCGTCCTATCCGTAGATGTGGATATTCGATATCCAAAAATGATTTCGGATGCGAATATGGCACTATCCGCATCCAAAAGTACCCGTTGACATGCCTAATTACATTTCTTAGTTAATCACTAATTTGGTTCAATTAGTATATGTTATTCAATAAACAATTTTATTGATTGTATTAACTATGTAAATTTATTTTAGTAGATTATTTTAATATCACATATGTTCTTATACTTGTTAGGTTGGAGTACTGTATTTGTCGAATAAGGCTCCCACTGAATTCTACATCTCTCAAAAAACCCTAAACAAGATGCAGGATTTCAAAATTTCTTCGGTGAGTGTTAGGATCCGTTTATCACGTTGCTACGATCTTCAGTTTGGACAACAAATCATTGTCCCCATAAACGATAAGTAACACTTTAACAAGTATATTTTATATAATTCCTTACTTACTTTTTAGCTATGCTCCTAATCATCATTACGACCTAGAGTTTGTTCAACATATCATGAAGTAACCGAGACACTCTAGACCTAATCATTTTTGGATATCCTAGTGGAGTTATGCATCCTTTAAGTATAGATACCATTCTTATATATCCATAGATAGTACAAACATCACCTTAGATATTTTATACCTTGAGTTTGCTCAACAAACATAGACATGTAAGGTACTTTATTTATATTATATAAATGTTGGAGAGCATTGTTATATGAAATCCATAATTTAAAAATATTTTGCAGAGTATTGTCGACTATTTAAGCGAGATGAGTATAATACAGTTCTAACTTATGGTATCAAATATCTTTTATATACATCCAATTTATACTCTCTTAAGTCTCGTCGGTTTTATTTATTTTGACCTCCAATTTCATTTATGCATAATGTATACATATATATACATTTAGTTATAACATTTATAATTTATCTACTTACATATGCATACACTCATATATATTTCTTTTATTAATAAATTTTTTTAATTAATTAATATAGTATTTATATTATTTATTTAAATTTAAAATAATTTTAAATTTACATTTTCTAACAATTTATAAAATTAACTAATTACATTTTAATTTAAAACAAATTTAAATTTGCATTTTATAACTTTTATAAAATTATGTAATTAATTATTGGATTTAATTTTTTAAAATTATTTAATAATATTTAAATATGATTTTTGAATTAACCTAAGTCTCAAATAACATTTAAATCTTCCACAAGGGAATAGCTTGAAATAGATCATTTTGGTGAGCCATGTAAGGGTAGGAGATCGGGAGGTTTTCTACAAAAGTGGTCCATAATTAGAGTAACCTTCTCCTCGGCTAAAATACCCTTTTCTAGAACCCATATACTATGAGTTTTCTTAAAGAATTACCTTTAGTGTTAGTTATTTTATTCACATAAATATAATACAAGCTCCGATACCATTGTTGGATCAGATGCACTGGTAATGGGATAAAGATGGTGAAGTTCAAAAAAATTTCTTTTTATTAAATTGCACAAGATCTTTATTCTATGTTTGTATAAATAATATTTTTTTAAACTAAATCAAATTCGGTATTTTGATTAATAAAAGTGATTTATAATATTTTTATTTAATTAATTTGATTAAAATATTTATTTGTTGTTAATGTTTAAACTAAATTTATTAATAATTTAATTTGAAAATAATTTATTGATTTATGTTAATTCATATTTAATATCTTATGATATTTATATTCACAATATGAACATTACAACTATATATACAAATAACCTAATATAGGGTTCATGTGGAAAACTGATCGCTTTGTCCTACTATCAATAAGATGTGTAACCATGGCGCGCGCGCACACACAAGCACGCACACATACACACACATATATATAATACGATTAAATCTAAATTATTCTAGATGAAAAGGAAGCAAGAAATATATTTTATAAAAAATAAAATAATATAATATATAAATATATGTAATAAACAAAAAATTATATATATATTTATATTATAATGTATATATACAGCATATATTTAATATATGTATATGATTTTGGTTTTGTAATTTAAATTCTAATACAAGTTTGACTTACACAAAATTTGACTAGATCATAAAATACTTATTAATATAAATTAAATATTCATAAAATTATATATATATATATTGGTCAAAAAATAATAATCAAATTTTATTTGTTTTTTTATTCGTCCTAATAAATAGTTTTGAATAATTTAATATTTTGAATTTTATATCTTAAAATTTTAATATATATAGATATATATAATTTATTCATTTTATTTTTCATTTTTCGATCAAACAAAGACCATATTAATAAAAAAATATTTTTTATTTTTTATTTTATTTCCATTTGGAAATCACACACACACACACATATATATATATATATATGAATATATATGTGTGTATGTGTGTATGTATGTATATCTGTGTGTGTACATATATATGTGTGTGTGTGTGTGTGTGTGTGTGTGTATGTATGTATTATATGTGTGTGTGTATTAATAAAAAAAGTTGAAATGAAAATGTTTAAAAAAATTAACAATAATTTTTAACAATTTATTTATTTAATTTTAAACTAAAAGGATATACTATATATATAACATTATTGAAGATATTTACAAGTAATTAAAATTTATACACCTGTTTTAAAAATAGTTGAAAATCAATAAATCGTTTAAAAAATTAATTTTTTAACATATGCCCAAATATAACAAACATATTTGTAGACATGATGATGATCAAAATAATTCTTATATATGAATATACATATATGTGTGTGTATGGATATGTATATGTATGTGTATGTGTATCCGTGTGTGTGTAATCAAAAGCTTTACCTTTTTGTTGCCAAGAATCGATACATTGTTTGTTCAAGTTGTCCACTTGGAGCATTGTTTTCTCCTCCTTTCCTTTGATTTGCAATGTCAAAGAAATGGCTTCACCAAGCTATGGACTTAGGGGCGACCATGATAAAGGGAGGCATCAAAAAACCACACTTAATATGGTGGAGGCTATAGGTATGTATAGATGAAGGTATACACCTTTCTTTTCACCATATCCTCTAGCATTTGAGACTTGGTAAAAGCTCTAAATATCCCCATCTATGGCCCCCCATATATGTTGACCAAGCATGGTCAAACACTCCTTTGACTTCTCCTTAATCAATATTTAATTAATTAATTTAACTCCAAATTCGATCGAACCGTCGTGTAACTTTCAGACATCGCTCGGTCCGATTTAAGCCTAAAATAAGTAATTAAAATTAGCCATAAATATTGACACAACATTTGTATTAATTAATTGTTAGTTTATACCGTTTATAAATTAATTTTATTCTTTGTCAAATTCAGAAATAACCGACAACACGGTTGTATTGGCTCTCTTGTATGAACTCGATTAATAGTCAATATTATAGCAATATAAATATAGAAGTCCGCACAGACTTTGCTGAAGCACGATATAAGGTCAAATTCAATGCTTATAATCTTTTAGAAGAAATCGTATTTCTGATATAGTATAAGTTCTCAACTAGCAATGAGAGCTTTTACACGTATTCTTTTTGTCATCACGATATCATTTAGATATCCAGAGTTTGCTCTAAGATACAAAACTCTATTAAAATCCTTATTAACTATGTATGTCATTTTAATGTCCTTGGTTCAATCCAATAATATTTAT
Organism: Allium fistulosum; assembly: GCA_030737815.1. Taxonomy (NCBI): domain Eukaryota; kingdom Viridiplantae; phylum Streptophyta; class Magnoliopsida; order Asparagales; family Amaryllidaceae; genus Allium; species Allium fistulosum. Next base: position 1,504,265,723 of record CM060903.1, read on the forward strand.
TGATTAACTGAGTTACCATGGCCAGAGGTTTTGATTTTAAGTTGAGTTACCAATTATGATGACATCGACCTTATGAAATGAAGGATGCAAATTCGTTATTGAGTAGTTTTTCACTTCAAACAGTTCAACATGTACCTACTTATGGTTGTGGTATGGTCTATATGCCATGTTCATGACAATAGTAAAAGTATGGTGTAAATACTTAAGACCGACAGTACTCTCCAGTCAGAAGATCACTGTAAATCATTACCCTAAGATCTTCTATTTTGATTAAGTAATATTAACCTATAGAAGACTTTCGTAATCTCGTTATATGGTTGTTCCATACAACCATAAGTATGTAACATCGTAATGCCATCGTGAATAAATCACCGTTTATCATATAGAGTGCGTTACATACGGTAGTCTTAATTCTTATTATTGATCCTTATGAAATTTTAAGGAGCAAGTACATTGATACACACACGAACGCATATACATACATACATAGTTACACACAGAAACAAAGATATATATATATATATCGATTCAATATTCCTGGTTACGAAGACGTCTGTAACAGCAATCGTTAAGGATTTTCTACTTATAAATGTTTAATGTATTTAATTTATTATTTACAAGGTGGGCGCGGTCGGTTGACTGATTCAAGTGGTTAAAATTTTCGATTAATCGTTAAAGGAGGAGCGATTCGGTTAACTGATTTCGGTTAATTTCGGTTCTGATCTACCGACTGAAGCGGTTAAAATTAACCACAGTTAAATGGTTAATTTAAACGGTTAACCGTTTAAATTGACTGGTTAACCGTCCAAACATCATATATTCATTCAAATAGTAATAATAACAAGCATTACAACATTATACCACATGCATTACATATAGAGACTGAAGTTGGAGAAACTATGCAATGCTAATTGCAACTACAGTTACACACATTACACACACACACACACATTATACACATACATTACACCACAAATTACAGACACATTACACACACATTATACACATACATTACACCACAAATTACACACACATTACACACACATTATACACATACATTACACCACAAATTACACACACATTACACCACATACATTACATATGTTATAAGATTTAGGAACCACAAACGGACAATTAACAATATTTTGGAGAAAATAGGAAACCTAAACATGATAACATAAACAATAGACTAGCAACTCAGCTAATACATACCATATACAAAGAATCAAGCATCACCCAGGGAATTTGGAATATCAATCATAAATCGGTATCTAACATCATTTTTGGCAAGCCTTTCCATTGCATGATTCACTTCTTCCATTCGAAGAAGCTCAATATCTACAGTTAATTTGTGCTTCCTTGCAAAGTCTGTCATATCTTGTGTCTGCTTCAGGACCATAGTTATAGGGCTGTCAATGGATACCCGAAAAATCCAAAATCCATCCGCATCTACATCCGAAAAGCGGATAAATATCCGATATCCGAAAAAACAGATGCGGATGCGGATACGAAGACATCCGCATCCGAAAATTATTCGTCCGGTTTATGTCAAGATTATAGTTCAAATTATGTGTATTTTAATGCAGTAAATGATATCGTTTATTATTTTATTAAGTTAGTAGTTTATATTATGTGCATATAATGCTTATTAACTACTCGAAACTATTTATTATCATCATATTTGTTAATTTTTAACACTTTTATAATCAATGAGATTGAAAAATATTTATGTTAAACTAAAATTTTCTTTTTCTAATTCATGATTTATCGTTCGTTGGCGGATAGGATAATTATCCGATATCCGTCCGTATCCGCGGATGCGGATATCCGATATCCGAAAATGATTTCGGATGCGGATGCAAATAAGGCACTATCCGCATCTGAAAACATCCGTTGATAGGCCTACATAGTTACACTCCCAGCCAGAGTTTTCCCACCTGTTTTTTCATTTACGGTTAAGCATATATGTAACAAATATCATTATCAACAAACTGCCACTTATGTCGGCATAACTATAGTAATATCTATACATATCATTCCCAGATGTAACCTGCAATAGTTATATGCACTATACAGTTCATGTTTCTTTGTTTAGTTGACAATACAATAGGGTTTATAGTAGGAAAGTATTTGGGAGTGCAAATAGTAAATAGTTTGACCATTGAACCAACCACATAGAGGTTACATGCCTTAGTTTTTGGAATAATGTAGAATAACCACTCAAAAAGGATAAGTAATGAATGCAAATTTAAAGTTAAATTAGAGTTCAATCGATAAGGTAGTCTTAAAAACAAACATTAAAATCAGAGTTCCTGAGAATTAAAATTCACCATTTCTAACCATAGAATCCATTGTGCTAGAAGGGTGAGAGCTATCAATAACACACCTCTGTAATCTTATAAAAAATAGTTATTGGAGTTCTCTTGATGTTTATTATATACTAAAGATTAATCCTTGCATGTAACTGATATTTTGCTGCCATTAGTCTTCAGATTATTAACACATGGTCATTATTAATATCTGCTAATATGTGCTAATCCAATCACATTCGTCATTTGATGCTTGCACACATATATATTGAAATTTAATCAACCTTCCCAAGTTAAACTTTCATTATATTCAACATATTGCACTATATATCATAATATTATTTTACAATACTTGTATTATTTTTTCAATTGTTAACACGTATTTGCTCTGCAAGTTAGTCAGAATACTACAGAATTGCAATACAATGTGTTATTAAAACTACACATTTACATTTTTTGCCATCATAATACATTTTTATTATTGGTATTTGAGGTTAAACTGAAATTAATTTGAAATGTTGCAGCCTAAAATAGTAAACAAGTATATTATAACTTGTTGCTTATAGAAAACTATCATAAATAGTAAATAAGTATATTATACATCAAAGGCAACTAAGGAAAGTGTTTGAGCTTATAAACAATGAAGGGATAAGTATGTAAGGATATTTGGGGAGGACATAGGTACAAATAAACAATGTATGAACTAACCACGTATATATTATATAACATGAGCATTACATACATACATACATAGTTATCGAAACGTTCGTCTAGACGCCAAAAAGCCATAGATGCCAGCCTATGGCTTTTCTACTCCTCCAGGCGCCAATGATGCACAAGGCGCCGAAAAAGCGCCTCATGTGCCACTGGCGGATCCATGTGGAGTCTAAGGGGGGCGATCGCTCCACTAAGATTTTCATCGTGGAATTTTTTTTTATTTTTCTTGGTATTTTCAATCAATTATGCATTCAGATCATAATCTTACCCCCCCCCCCTCAAAGTTTTTTTAACATAATATTCAAGTAATTGCATTTATAATGGGATCAGAGAGCAAAATAGAGGATGCGGGACTTAATTTTTTGTAACTTGTAAAGATCCGCCCCCGTTGGAATTTTTTTCTAGATTTGCCGCTGTTAGGCGCTGAACCGCCGAAAAATCGAGGCGCTTGAAAAAGCGCGCTTTGCTATAAAATCGTTTTTTTAATAAAATTAAGGGCTCCAACCCACAGCCGAGCCCAATTAAAGCTTATTTGGAAAATACCGATCAAATTAGGGCATAGGGAATTGTCGACATCAAAAGTTTAGGGCATAAAAATCTCAAAACTTACATCCGCCGTCACCACTACCGAACTCGACCTGCCGCTGCCGTCGAATTCAAGCTACTGCCTATTGCCTTCATCTACTTACATCGATGCATCAATCTCTACTTTTGTCGAAAAAGTGATGCTCAAAGTGCCTAAAAAGGCCCAAGGCACAAGAAAGCGCTTGGCGTCAACCTGGGGCTTTTTCACTTTGACATATGTGTGTGTGGTGGTGGAGTCTTGACGCAACGGTTAGATCACCTGTATGGTGATTTGGGCGTCCAGATTTGAGCCCGAAAACAGCCTCTTCGCAATGTGAGGAAAAAACTTTGTACATTATCAACCATACAATGCGAGTCCAGGTTATATAATCTCTGTGAAGTGTGAACTAATTGTGTACATATTATGAGTTCTAACTGAACTGAGTATATGGATTTACAACTTCAATGCTGAGTATACTAACTGAGTATACAACTTCAATGTAGAATATACTAATTGTGAACTAACTGAGCATATAACTTCAACGTAGAATTATACTAATGTTTTACTACCGATATCTCTGAATCAAATGAACTAACTATGAACTATGCATATATAAACACACAGCTGAAGTTGTGTGCATATATAAATAAGTATATAATTGTGCACCAGTGATTAACTGTGTAAACCAAGATGAACCACAAAACTAACCATCTGAAACTGGCAATGATGAATTCTCCACGGTAAATGTAAAAGATGATTGCAATTCATGTCCACGTACAAATTCTACAACATGCCTCTACAACTGCAACTCTATCTCACATATGAAATAGATTCTTGATAACCTAGGACAATTCTTAGTCCTTTACATATATAATTGAAGTATGTGTATAAAAATTTACATTTATAACTATGAACATGTGCATATTAATTTGCATAAATAACCATGAACTTGTGTTAACCAAAGAGGCAATTTAATTCATATGACTATTGTGTATTCTCACATTTTAAATGCAATTAAATGTGTATAAAAATGACAAACTAAACAAAATTAATAATTTACAGTTTAATAGCATGGCTAAATGTAAAGTGACAGTTTAAATGTGTATACAAACTGTGTATATTAAATGCAAACTATACTAAACTTTGTATAAAAATGATAGTCTAAATGTCTAAATTAAAATGCAATTAAATGCAAAATGAACTAAATTTATAACTCACAATTTAATTGCGATCAAACGTGAAAGGTAAACTGGACTAAATTCAAAACTCATAGTTTAATTGCAATTAAATGTGAATTAAAATGCAATTAAACATTTACTAAACTAAATTTATAAATCACAGTTTGCATTCACTATACCTCAGCTCAACTCGACTGTAGCACGGAAGAGAGATAGAGGCGGAGGCATGGCAAGACGGCAAAAGAAAAGCGACACGATAGAAATTAGTTGATCGATTTGAAGTAAAATTTAGGGTTTTGTTGAAAGGGAAATTGTAAATCAAGGGTTCTTTTTCCCTCTATTGGAACGAGATGAAAATGAGAACTGAATTGAAAGCGTAAAGCGGCACGAGCAAATTAAGTTGGTTTAGGTTAGTGGGTAGAGCGGGTTTCGGTGTCTGTGGGGAAGAAAAATATTTCGGTTAATGGTGAACCCAAATATGTAAAAGTCTTAACCGTTAACCGACTTGACTTTGGTCAATAAACATCGATCGGTTAACCTAAAATTAGGTTAAGCGATTTTGTCGGTTAAAATGGTTCAGTTAAGTCGGTTATATTGTTTAACTCGAGTTAACCCAAAAAATGTATCAACGAAAGCACCAATTCAAATAAAAGTAAAAGGAAAAAGTAGAGAATAGACAAGAATACCCAAAAGTTTTTATGGTGGTTCGGCATAATTTCCGTCCTACGTCCACTTCAATCTATTTTATTAGTTGTTCTCTCTCTGGATTACAACTAGTCAAGTCCGATCTGGGCATGATCTAGTGGATCTCAGATTTACAATGAAGTAAAGAATGTTATTTAGGGAGAATAGAAGTGAAGAAAGTCTAATGGAAGCTCTAGATCTGAGACTGTTAATGGAAATCCAACATAGAGGATATTATTTTCTGGTAGTAGGTAGGTAGGTTGGTATTTATAGAAGGGCAGCATAGAGTCAGAGGCCCAATAGTAATGAAGTTCAGGAGAAAGCGTGAAGTCACAACAGATGACCCATGCCGACCTGAGTCAAATCCTAAACTCAGTGCCGATTTAAGATCCTTAACTCGAGGTCGAGTTCAGGTGTTTTGCCCAATCATGGTAAAATTTTCCCAAGTCCTTCTTTTGCCTTTTCTAAGTACTCTTGCCAAATTTTAAATCATTCTGATTCTGATTCAATCTTCAACATCCAGTTGAAGATGCTTTAGTGTTAACTCGGTACCAACTCAAATCCTTAACTCGGTACCAACTCAAATTCTTAACTCGTCAAAATCCATAACTCGAAGAAATCTTTAACTCATCGAGATTCTTAACTCGTCAAAGTCCTTGACTAGGGTGGTTGACTTAAGGCCTTAACTCGGGGGGGTTGACTTAAGGCCTTAACTTAAAGTCGAGTTAAGAACTTAGTCAATTTTTCAACCAAACTTCCTGAGCTCAATTATCTTTCCTTTCTCAGGGTGTTTCCAAGTCTGTGATTCATTATGTCTTTGCTTTACCCTTTTAAGTCCAGTTGGAATCTGCTTTGCTAAAAAGCAGGTTAACACTTGCCACCCAAAATATGCTTTTCGAATGTAAGGTGTGCTTTGCTCAAAAACAAGTTCTGGTAATTAGTCTTCGATAGTTGAGCTCTCCGGCTACTTCAATCTTGGTGAATCGTGTAGTTCCTTTGGATTTTCTTATCAATCACGGGTCATTCCAAATCTGTTATAGCTTAAGAATCTAGATTATGCCTAAGTGTAGTTTATACATCACAATCATTCCAATTTCATTCAAAGTTATTATATCACATATCTATTATTACATCTCATTTCCAAAATCATCCCGTGTTTGTTCAAGATTTATCAATTTTATTCTAATTGCCAGGTGTTCAAATCCTTTTATTAAATCTATTTCCGTTATAGGGTTTAATCTCTCTGGATTATCTTCCGTTTAGTTTAATGTGCTATCTCCTCGGATCATTTATCGTTTAAATTAAGAGAATGATCTCTCCGGATCGTTTAATGTTTATATTACGGAGGACAAACTCTTCGGATAATTTAGTGTTCCGATTTATGGTTTCGATCTCTACAGATCCTTGTTGAGTCTGTTCACTCTACAACAAAGGGACTCAACAACCAAGCAAGCCCATCTACTCACTCTTCGGTAAGGGGACTTACTTCTTGCATTCCAGCCTGCCTCTTCGAGCAATAGCTCTATAGTGACCAAAGAAGCCCATTCTTTTGACTCTCCATGATGTGGCCCACTCCTTGCACTCCGCCCTCATCTCTCTGGATGGTAGCTCTAAGGCAATTCAATCTGCTTGCTCTCCGGCAAGGGATTTGCACCATGCACTCCGGCCCCGTCTCTTAGGATGGAAGCTTTAAGGAGATCTAAATCCATACAACTCCATCTGCTTGCTCTTTGGCAAGAGGACTTGTACCTTGCACTCCAGACGAGACATAAAGTGATAAATATCAGTCATTACGTTCATGTGGATTTTTCAATATTCAAATTCAAATTGAAACAAATAAGCAGAAATCCTAATATCCATCCTAGACATCCAACTCAAAGCGTGAGTAGGGATCAATTTAGGTTTTGTGCACGTGTGAGTGGTCAGGGGTTATTATTATCCCAAGCAATCACCCCAAACATCCGAACTTGAGCATGACTAAGGACTAATTTAGGTTTGTGCACGTCTAAGTGGTTTGGGGTTATTATTGTCCTAATTAGTCATATCAGTACCCAACTCAGAGCGTGCCTAAGGATCGTTCAGGATTCCATTCACATGTAAGCGGCCTGAGTTATATTGCATCATTTATTCAAAGTCAGGGTAAAGGAATCAAACCCGACCTTAATCCATCTCGATCATGGGGTTGTCATCCAATGGAAGTCTCTTATACATAACTTCATTCTGCCCCATGTTCCAATGGTGGACTTCTGGTTCCATCTCTTTCTGTCATGTATTTGTATTCCGATTTCCCACTTTGGCTCCAAGATCCCTATTCCGGGCATTAAATCTCATTCTAGATCCAAATCGATCGTGCCCCCGAGTCATGGAGGCATTGTTTCAGTTTTCTTTTCTCTTTCTCCAGATACTACTGTATTAGCTCCTTGTCCTTGATTCTGAATTTCAGCAACTCTAGTTATTTCTTATTGTCTTATTCATTGGAAGAACCCTAATGGCATCTCCTACCACATGGACATGAACCCTTCTAGCATCTCCTTCATCATCCTCTCCTTCTCTTCTCTGGTCACGTAGTTAGACTAATGAGAATTTAAGGAAACCTCTTGGTTGCACCCAGGCTCTGGTTGACTTGCTCCATTTTAGATCTAGTATTAGGCCTCTTCATCTTCTCCAAATCTTATATTCAAGCTTCAAGTTTTCAGGTTTCTCTTTTTTTCTCAATGAAAGCACTAGAATGTTAACCCAAAAATGGATCAACACCCGAAAATCAGATGAAAGCACCAGTTCAGATAAAAGTAAAAGGAAAAGGTATAGAATAGACAAGAACGCATATAAGTTTTTATAGTGGTTCAGTGTAATCCCCGGCCTATGCCCACTTCAAACTATTTTATTAGTTGTTCTCTCTTTGGATTATGACTAGTTAGATCCAATCTGGCCACAATCTAGTGGACCTCAGATTTACAATGGAGTTAAGAATGTTATTTGGCGAGAATAAAAGTGAAGAAAGTCTAATGGAAGCTCCAGGTCTGAGAGTGTTAATGGAAATCCAACAGAGAGAAGATCCTTTTCTAGTAGCAGGTAAGTTGGTATTTATAAGGGAATCAGGCAGCATAGAGTCAGCGGCCCAATAGCAATGAAGTCCAGAAGATAGCGCAAAGTCACACCAGAAGACCCATGCTGATCCTAGTCGAATCCTAAACTCGGCCGAGTTTAGGTGCTTGGCCTAATCATGGTGAAATTTTCCCAAGTCCTTTTTCCTTTTCTTAGTTCTCTTGTCAAATTTCAAGTCATTCCGATTCCATTTCAATTTTCTACCTCCGATTAAAGATGCTTTAGTGTTAACTCAGTGCCAACTCAAATGCTTAACTCAGTATGAACTCGAATCCTTAACTCTTCAAAATCCTTGACTCAGGGGAGGGAGAGGAGGGAGGGGGAGGCTTAAGGCCTTAACTCGGGAGGTTAACTTAAGGCCTTAACTTGGGGGTGAATTAAGGACTATGCCAATTTCTCAACCGAACTTTCTGAGCTCAATTCTCTAGTCTTTCTCGGGGTGTTTCCAAGTCTGTGAATCATTATGCCTTTGCTTTGACCTTCTAAGTCTAGTTGGAATCTGCTTTGCTAAAAAGCGGGTTAACAACTTGGTTAAATGCCCACCCTTATTTATATATGTATATAACAACATATATAAAAGAAAATAAAACTAGATTCTTATATCATTTCGACCGTAAATAATTAATATCAGATCGGATACGTATCGGTCAATTACCGATATGTGATATTTTAAAATATTGTGATAATATCAAATAATATCGATGATATATTGGACATGTATTGAACATGTTATAAACCATAGTTTACTATTTTATATTGTTATAATGAGGTTATGTTTTTAAATATTTGAATCAATATTGCCAACTTACTATTAAAGAGTGATTGCATATAGTTACATATTACAATATGTTTATCAGGATATTCTATTAAAACACAAGTCATAAAATAAGCTTATAAAAATCAAGAAATTCATATAATGTGCTTCTTCATTATTTTATTCATCTTTACAATATATTGGTTTTTTGAGTTATATAATCATCTATACTAATTTTTGATTTTTTCCAAATTTGTAGTTTCTTTATTTTCATTTAATTTATCAATAAGTAATGTTGATTTGATATCGATTACAACTTCTAGCCTATTTTTTATTGATTTTTCAAATATCTAACTTTGCTATTCTTCAAAATTCAAGTTCTTGGTGTATGATAATAACTAATAAAATCAATTTCCATAACCTAATTTACCAATTAGAAACGATGAAGCAAAAAATAACTAAAAAAAGAAGTAGCTCTCAGACGATCTAGATTTTAGTGGTAAAATACAAATAAAATAATGGAATAAATAGAGCTTTCATTGTTAAAAGTCAAATGAAATAGACTAAAAAAATTAATGCATTGGGATTTCTACCTATTGCCATTCATCATATGCTAAAAATAAACATTAAGAATGTGAAGATATTTATTTGTAAGATATTTATTTGTAAATTCAATTTCTCCAAGACATACAATATTGAACGGTAGTCTTAAAATATTAAGGATTTTACACTAAATATCAGAGCCATATATCGGCAAATATCAAACAATATATCGTAAAGATATTTCAGATATATTTTGAAGAAAAAAATACCGGCTAAGGAGCGATATGAGATATATTGATGATATATCATGGATATTATCCGTTATTAACTACATAGTTTCGAATGAGATTCTCTTATAGAAGTTAAGTTACACAATAAATTACATAATTGCCCATAGGGCACACTTTTATGTCTATTGGAAATACCTTAAAAGAACCATGAATCATGGTTAATTTACATTATCAGAAGTTTCCAGCTGTTCTTGAAGGATACAAAAATGCAAACTAGAATAATTTGTTTGATGACTCCAAAGCAATAGTGATCGTACCTTTAGCATTGTTGGTGGAGTTGTTTATTGAAAATCAAAGAAACGGACTATTTTAGCTCAAACCACCATGAAGTTTGAGATAACAGCACTAGCTACGACTAATGAAGAAGCATATTAGTTAATAAATCTGTTAGTTAGGATTTCTTTATGGGAAATATTGGTGCTAGCTGTGTTGATCCATTATTATGTAGCCTAGCTATTATAAAAATTTAGAAACATTATTATAATGGTAAGAGACAAAATATATATCATAAACATAGTATCGTTTCTCTTTTCAAGATCAAATAGAGTGGATCATGTTTACATTGATGAAAATATGGCTTATCCTTTGATGAAAGGATGAGCTAGAGAAAATTTCTTACAATATCTAGTTGAATGATACTATTACCCTTAGAATGACAAGTCATTAACAATGCTAATCTAATCTAAAAACTATAGTCCTAAGAATAGGTTCAATTGGCATTAACAATTTTGTGATGTGATACGAGTTGAACATGTTATTTTTTTGTAATAGAAGTATATATTCTTAAAGCGGTAAGAGGAAGAGTTCATAGCAACTCTTAATGGGATATATACTCCATGTGAAGTGAAGTACCTAGCAACATGAGTATTCTTGATAGAATCGCTTATTTCCTATAGAAATTTAGGATAAAAATTTGTAGAGCTTTCACTATACTAAGATAGACAAGCATGACCTTTAATGCATAGGGTATTAACTGCACTATAGGAAGGTTATGTAGTTTGTAGTCAAAGATAGAGGTCATGACTATGTGTCACTTTAGCATAATCTACATCTTACTCTATATGCAAAAGTCCAAGTCGAAAGATACCGTTGTTTATGCACAGTCTTACAGATTTGGAAATTGCTTGAGAAGATATTTATAAATATTAAAGTAAGATATTATTTGAAATTATTTTTAAAATTTATGAATTTTGAAATATCTTAGTCAATGCATTAAGGCTTTTTACTCCCATATCTTGGGAAATTTAAAAGGATATATACGTGTGTGTGCGCGCGCGAGCGTGCACGTATGTGTATGTGTGTGTGTATGGATTTCTGAGGCACTATATTGGGTCATTTGGGCTATTGTTTTTGTTGATCCTAAAGGTGGCACACCACCCAAAAACAAAATTAAATGAAGATATTTAGCTATAAGTGCTAAAATAAAGCAAGAAAATAGAGAAACTTTTATAGCGGTTCGGTAAATCCGAGGCTTATGTCCACTTTAATCTTATTATTTAGAGATTCTCTCACAAGTACAAGGGACTTATTTATCCAATAGTCCAAGAACAGTAAAAATTAATTTCTTTTGTGACAAGGTCGTGTAGAGAGAGGGTGTGTGAAGAAGATTAAGTTTCAAAATTCCTTTTTAAGTGGTCATTTGCTTGCTATTTACAGAGAAATTATCCAACGAAATCGTCGGATCTCGAAATATCAAGTCTAACTTCAGATCCGAAAATATAGGAGAGGACACAAATTCCACTGGCCAATACTATCATCGTGGTACCGATTGGAAATGATTGGTACTGACCTGATTTTATGAAGGCAAATCATGACATCTCTTTCCACTTGGTCTTCTATCTTCGATCCATGATGCTCTAAGCACTTTTACCTCAGAAATCAAGTCATTACCAAAGGTTCTGACTCCATATGTACTTGTTCTTTTCTTTTGAGCTCTTTGGCATTGTTCATCCACTCCTTTAAAATTAGGTCTTTAGACGATCACTATAGTCAGCAATCCATAAGTCATAGCTCCAAAGTCCTTCATATTGCTCAAAAAGAGTTTGGTACCGAACTGAAATCAGGTCGATATCAACTTGATTTCTTGGTTCTTTAACCACTCTAAATTCTTGAGACCACTTCCATATTCCTCCCAAGCTTTCTATCGTCACAGCCTGCTACTCACCTTGACCACCATCGGCTTCTCAAACGAATTCGACCCCGAATTCCATTTCACCTGCAAATCCAAATCCAATATTAAAATGTGAGTCATCATTGTCTCGTGGTGGTGGAGTACATCGCTAGCGATAGCTTAGGTCACTGTGGTCGATGGATGGCTGCATACTCAGCTTAGTGATCAATCTCCTCATTTCCATTATTTGCTTCTTGCCTTAAGTATCTCCTAGGTTAAACACATGATTGACCTAAAATAATCATTAATGAAGCATAAAAATCTATCTACTTTGGGTTGACTTGGTGTCAATGCTCATGCCACTTTGGATCAAATTGAGAGAGTCCTAAAAACTTATCGCATATAAACTATTTTGTTCTTCAAAATGCATTAATTGATTCCTACTAGAGTTAGGAAATCACTAGTCATCATTTCACGCTCCGATGAGATGGTTCTTTCCAAAAAAAACTTTCGCGTCTAGCACGCTTCGATGCTCCAACAATTCCATTGCACAACATTTCCAGCTACTATATTTCCTATGTTCCTATAAAATAATGCTCCACGTCGCTCTAGACATTAGTTCGGTTATCAATTATCCAACAATAACGGGTAAGATCCGATGCACAGTTCCACAGTGTGACATGGCTCATTTTCCAACATGAGCAGGCGATCTACACAGAATGGCCCGTTTGTCGCATACGGGACACATGACTCACACAGTGTAGATTGACACTTTCAGTTGCCCTTATTGACGTTCAAAATCTGATTGGTCAACACATGTTTTCATCCATTGGATTTTGAGCACCGATCACTCGATCCACATTTAAAATAGAATCTCGAAATAAAACATACCTAACTGTATTCAACATCGAGTATTCTTGTCTAGAATGACATGTCATTCTTCTCGATTCAGTGTTAGCGCTGGGCCATCAACTCCTCTCGAAGCCCGGTCTATTATGGCTCAAGCTTCGACTTCTACACTTGCTGGACCTAAGTGTTTGATCACTGCTAAACTACAAAGGATAATAGTACTAGTAGATTGAATCCAGGACCAACCTCCTCCTCTAAATGAGCAAATTAGTCTAAGAGTTCTGGATGATCCTCATGAACAAATGCTGATAATTCTAACAGCCAAGTCTCTCCGCACCATATGTTTACAGCATGGAGTACCAAAGGGTGACGTTTTGCTCCCAATAAGTTACCAATGGTCACACGATCCCCTAATGGGCTATATAGCTTGCAACAAGTACATGTGTTGTACCACCTTTCAGTCCATTCCTCCATATATTCATGTAGGAGCTTAGGCTCACTCCTACTCAAATCCGACCCAATGGTTATGCCTTGCTAAGCTCATTGTACATCCTATCCATGAATCAATTATAGAGACCTCTAACCTTAGGGAGCTAACACATGCCCTAAGATTTAAATAATGAAACGAATCGCCTTCTCTTGAGATTGTCGAAGCCTGGTGTCAGTGTAAGGTCATTGTAGCGCTCCACAACAAATGATATACTTCAAGAATGGGCCTTTTTTCGTTCGATTTCATATAGCTTCAACGGGCTTTGGCTTTCTGGAAGTAAGACTTCTTCCTTCCTGTTTTTCCCCGTACTTTGATTTTCACCATCCAGGTGTTTAACTTGTTCTCCATTTTAATCTTAGATATCTTTGCTCAGGACATGAGTGAAGAGCACTTTGAAACTCTACAAACCCTTAAGATGGTCAACATTCGATATCGCTCCACCACTAAATGTCCTAATGAAAGAGAACCTTCGTCGATGTGGCCTTCTTCCTGAATGCTTTGCCATCCCTGCCGAAGTTCCACCAAGAGGATGTAGGAATTCTACCAAGGCTTCTATCCCCATATGTAGCTCCAATAAATATATCCAAGAGGGTGCTGGAGGCCCATCCGGCATAGCGAACATCGGTGAACCCGTCAATAGAGCAATTGGAAGTACATGTTGCCAGTGAAGTGCAAGTGGAAGGGGAAGAAAGGGTTAAAATGGAAACGATGCATGAAGGAGGAGGAGAATGAGAATAAGAAGAGGAGGAGAAAGAAGAAGAGGATGATGATGAAGATGGCAATGATGATGAGGATTTTGATCAAGGAGAAGATGAGTTACACAGAGAGACGTCTCTAGAAGGCACCAAAATTTCTGTCCTATCACATATGAAGCGAATTATGGTCAAGACCTCTCAACAGTCTGTAATGCTGAGCATTATGCCAACAGTCAAGGCGACTCCTCCTGCTGGTTACTCAAAAAACATCTTTGACTCGTTGAGCAATTTTAACATTCCCATTGGTGATCTTCTCAAGAAGTGCTTCCCTAGATTCAGCTTCCCTTTTGAGGGCATCCTAGCTAAAGGAGGTGAGACTCCATCTTTACTACCTTTTGAACACAGTCTATAGAGTACTTAGGCAACCTAAACATTCTACATATTTCTAGGATCACAAACACACATACACCTTGTAGCCACTTATATTCCAATGTTCCAAAACTGATACAATACTCTCTTCATTTCAGGTACAATAGGAAGAGATCGATTTGGCTTTCGTCTTCATGGTGTTTTCGAACAAAGGAGATGGACTCTTGATCCATATCCTCCTCGCTCTAGCTCTTATAGAGGAAGAGAAATAGATGAGGAAAGAGCATAAAAGAAAGACATAGAGTGCTAAGCGAAAATCAATCGATCGCCAGGTAGAAAGAGATAGAAAGAAGGGGTATGCAGAGGAGAAGGAAACATATGATCAAGGGAAACGACATAAGGACTAGCGTGACCATCACGGTTCCTCTTCTAGTCTTCCTCTACCTTGACCTTAACCACAGCTTCCTTCACAACTACCTCCAACATCTCTTTCCCTAGCCACCACTGTTCCTTTATTCCACCAATCCCAAAGGAGTCTCTATTCATCCAGGTCTACCTCCACGCACTTCAAGTAGAATGCAAGATGCCTTCCCAAACCTTTGCTTGACTGGGTTCATATTCGACCATGACCTCAAAGACATCTCTAGTGAAGAAGAAAATTGTAGGGTTAGAGGAATCCAGGAATTGGTAGACTAAGGTTTTGAATGAAAGAAACTCGCCTTCACCCTCTCTAATGTCAACATAATTCATCAAACCGATATCCAATCATTTAAGCGAAAGAATAAGAGCCATGAAAGAATCATGAAGGAATACAAGAAGGAATTGGACAAGGCTATAGAAGAAAGAGATGTAACTTGGACATCGAAGAAGAAGGCCAAAGAGTTGGTAGATGAGATAAAAAACGCCCACAATCTGGCCGAGATTATGATGAAGAACCTAGTAAAAACTGCTCATGAGGAGAACACTGCTCTCAAGACGCAGCTCGTAACCAATGACAGACCCTCCTAGAAAAGGACAAGGCTCTCCAAAATAAGGAAGCTGACATCTAGGAACTCCTACTGATAAGGGAAAGCCTGAATCCACCATGCCCCTAGTAAATGCGAAGAAACTGGAGGCTTAGATTGATCGTGCTGCAACCATGAACGAGCTAATCGAGCTAATGCAGAAGATGTCCAAGGAAAATAAAGACTTGAATTCTATCCTCCAATGGTTCTTCACTAAATTCATCCAATATAAGAACTTAAAGTGGCTTGGAAGCACTTTTTCCGTATCTTAGTCGATGCCAAGGAAGAGGTAGTACGTCGTGCGACTGCATCTAGTGAAAGCCTCGTTGAAGATGAACTATAATCTATGTACCTCAATGCCGACGACATTGATAAACTAGAAGAGGGGAAACTGTCATGGATACAAAGGATGCCACTACTGCTGAAGCTACCATTGAAGTTTCTATTAATCCAAGTGCATCGGGCTATATAGAATCATCATCTCCTAAAATCAAAGAGCTCGCAGTGAAGGTTCCAACATCCGAGGGGGCAAGCTTTGAGGCCACCCAAACTATTATTCCAGCTTCTACAATGATCACCTTCGATGAACCCTACATTCCATTTCCATATTTCAACCCATCCTGTTGGCTACAAAAGAGGGTGACATCAAGGTATCTCATGCTAAGGAGGCTCCGACCAGCGAAGGTATATCCCTTGTCACTCTAGTGTTCGAGATCCTTTAGTTCTCATCCTAGACTGTTACTAACCTTTACTTCTCTATTTGTGAAAACAGAAGTCACTCATCTCTTCCACCTCCTCCACCGCCACTGATACAAGGCTTGGGTCTTGTCGCAATTACTACCAAGTCAACCTCGTTTTATATGGGACTGGCCATTCCAAGCCTTCCATCTAGCTCCATTCCTGTTCCTAATTCGAAAACGTTTGCTACTTTGGAGGGACTGGATGACATTTCGCATGTCCTTGGGGTAAGACATTCCCATCACTAATGCTTCTAGCCCAAAAAGTCCTATTTCTATAGTAGAGAGGTTGAAGATTGATGTCTTCAATTTGAAAATCAAAGTTGAGCCTGGACTTGAGAAATCGACCGGCACTGAAGAACTAAAGCCTTCTTTGAGAGTCCTTCCTATAACCATCAGGGCTCTTAAGGGCATTACCAGCACCAGCATCACTAAAGAGACATCTGAGCCCCATGTTGATTGGGCTGAAGATCCTACCATCACTACTACTAAAGAAGACCCCACTCCCTCCGAAGGCAGCACACCTATGGGTGAGAAAGGCGAGTAGATTCCATACAATGGTTCAGGTGAAAAAGGTGGCAAGAAAAAGAAGATGCACAAGAAGTAGGCTCTCTAGCTAGCTTTTGGTGATAATGAGATAATTTCCCTTTGTCTTTATTTGGTTGTACCTTTTGTTTTCCTATCGTATATAGGGCATACTTGTGTGGGACTGGCTCCCACCTCCACTGTATATAAAAATTGAATGTAATGAAAGATTGTGTATTATTAGTGCCTATATACAATTGCCTGCATGTAAAATATAACAACTTGTACTACAATTCATCCATATTATACATGTATTTGTCTGTGCAATGCTTTTACTTACTATAACTCTATACATATAAGTATAATTCTTGCAGTTGTTTTAATTATACTTTATTATTCAGTTTTGTTTCCCATTGCCAAAGTGTTTTTGTTTGGACAAACATAACTAATATTGAACCAACTCCATGGTTATTCCACTCTACCTTTTGTCGAGTCTCCTTCAACCCTCAATAAGTTATAAATGAACCAAGTTCCATGCCACTCCCTATTTTCGAGAAACGGTGATTTGGATGGTCAAATCCTAACTTTCCTGATTCTTCCAGTAACCAGGCATGATCGATATTTTCCATTGATTTCCGCCACTCAACCTCGGCTAAGCGTGTCCCGCTAGGATGCAATTAGGAACATACTTTTTATAATTCCACTGCCAATCAAATCCTGTTTCTAGGACTTGGCATTCCAGATACCAGAATCCAGGCATCATCCTTTAACCTTGCCTACCCTTGAGTATTGGTTGAGAGTTAACAATGTGAGGCAAATTATCTGATTGCCCCCAGTCCGATTACTCTCCCGATTCTGATCCTAGGCCAGAGGAGGCTGACAGAACGTATTTCTAGGTACTTATTTTTGATCTTACGTATCTCCGACGTTGATCAAAAGCATTCAATTACTATCCTCACTTATCATCAACTGAGCATGTCTTATTAGGCCGTAAGTGTGGTCGTGAAACCCTGACCATACACCAGTTCCTATCTCCATGAACTGGTGCTTTAGACACTTATCATTGAGCATCCACTCTTAGTCTCACCCATCTATGGGTGTCAACCTAGAGTATCCTTAGACCGTCCTTCTTTATCCTCGACCTAGAATGTCCTACCAGGCCATGAGCATGGTCATTAAATTTTTAACCATGCACCAGCTTCTATCTTCGGAACCGATGCTCGGGTTTTCTGATTTCGGATATTTGACATCGACCTTGCCTTTCTTCGAGCAATAACCAGTACCATAGGAATAGGGTCGAATTATCTGATCGAGCATTGTAATTATATTCCTCTATCCTGATCCTAGACCAAAGGAGTTGGTACCTTGGGTACCTAACTATACTGCTAATCATGCAACATAGGGTTTCTCCTATAAGAACATGGTTTCATTTGTTCAAGATACTATCTTATTTATAAATGAAAAAATGTGGCAAGTCCTGTCTTATTACATTGAACCTAATTCACTAGGGTGGCATGTTTGCAGAAAATAAACTAAGTAAAACTAAGCGAAATAGCATCGCAACAGGTCGATATTCCATGCCAGTGGAATCAGAATTTCATCAACATTGGCTAGTTTGAAAGTTCCATATCCAAGCTTTTGTTCGACCGCATAAGGACCTTCTCAATTAGGACCAACTACCTGAAAGGAAGTGCGGATTAAGGATCTTAAGGCTAATTTAACACTAGAGGGGGTGTGAATAGTGTTTAATGGATTTTAAGACTTATATGGACTAATTTAAAAATTATGATATAAACAAATGCAGAACTTAATTACAGAACAGTAACAGAATCAAACACAGATGCATAAAGTGAATAAAAAGCAGTAAAAGGAAAGAACACACCGGATTTTATACTAGTTCGGAGTTACCCTACGTCCAGTCCTGTACCAATGCAAAACACCTCATACAGATTTTTATTAAATCAATGTCGAGATTAAATCCTCAATTTCTAAAGGCCCTGAGGTACCCTCCTGTCTCTCGAGTCCAGGGCAAACTCTCTTGATTTACGGGTCATAAGATTACCCAATTGATTTCCAGGCACAACCACACCTTATAAAGAGACTCGGTAAATGTTTGATTAAAAATTGATCCTATAACTCTGAATAGCACTTTGATCTTCGAGAGAAGGCAGAGAATCAAGCAAGAATGAGATTCTAATTTGATTCACTTGAGAATTCGGCAGAATTTCGGCACGATCTTAAAAATATGAAAATTTTAGAATATGGATTTGTGGAGAAGGAGTGAAGAAAATAAGAAAAAATAGTTAGTTAAAAAATTCATTTGTGAAGGCTATTTATAGACCAGTAACGGTCATAACCATTCGTGAAATGATTTAAACGAATAGACACTTCTTTTGAAAATTGAAACTTTTGAATTTAACAGTCACCATGTCGACATGGGGTATCCCATATGTCGACATCCCTTAGTTAAAAAACAATGTGAAGTTTTTAAAAAAAACAAAAACAAAGAATATTTTAAGGCTAAAACATCCTTTTGAAAATCATTTGAAAAAATAATTTTTAAGGCTAATACATTTTGAAGAGCAGTTTTGAAAATCTTTTTAAAAAGATAATTTTTAAGGCTAAAACATTTTGAAAAGCAGTTTTGAAAATCATTTTGAAAAACCATTTTGAAGTAGTTTTGCAAGCTTCTTCCTGCAGAATATCTCATCACATCAGTACTCGAGAACTTGTACAAAACCAGGATGTTCGTGGGTTTGTAGCCACTTGTCGTAGGTTTATAAGCTACTTGTCGTGGGTTTGTAAGCCACTAAGAAGGTAGAAATGGGTTCCATCCCAAATGAAATATGGAATGAAGATTTCCGTGCTATTATGAAGTTTTAACAATAAACTAGACACTTATCTCGAAATCTTGATCTTGATAATCATGAGTCTTCAAACTTGATTTCTTCATTCTTAATCTTTATACTATACAATCTTCAATAATCGATACCTGCCTTATATGTATCCTACATAATAACATTCATATATATCTAGACAATAGTGTTAGTATATAAGTTATAATAAAATAAGTTACAAAGG
This sequence comes from Allium fistulosum, assembly GCA_030737815.1. Taxonomy (NCBI): domain Eukaryota; kingdom Viridiplantae; phylum Streptophyta; class Magnoliopsida; order Asparagales; family Amaryllidaceae; genus Allium; species Allium fistulosum. Next base: position 1,504,285,728 of record CM060903.1, read on the forward strand.
TTGTTGTCACTAAAACCACTATCTCCAGTTCCTAACAATCTCCCCCTTTTTTATGATGAAAACCTTATAAAATATACTTACCACTTCGATCATACCATAAATCCCCCTTACACCAACAACTCCCTCTTACTCCAAGCCTACTATTTTATATAACTTCTCCCCCTTTGTCATCAACAAAAACCATCCTAAAACCATAAAACTATAAAACTCCCCCGTAAACTAATACTAGAACAAAGTATAGTAAATGGAATGTGAAAGACATTAACATAATTATGTTACAATTATTCAATACATAAATATGTATAAATATATTTTAGACAATCCAATCAACACACACATCAAATCCAATCATGTCAAACAAGTCAAACAAATTAATCAAGTCAAATAAGTCAATCAAGTCAAACAAGTCAATCAAGTCAATCAAGCAAATCCAATCAAATCAAAAACTAATAACCCTATACTATAAGACAATAATATAAACTCCCCCTAAATAAAATACACTTGTTATGTGTACATGTATGTAATATGTATTTTGTAATGCAGTATGAAATGTATGACATATGCAATGTAGCATGAGATGATATGCAGAATGAAGTGCAACTTATGATGCAAATGATTATGATGTTTCATGCATTGTAATTTATGATATAATATGCAGTGAAATGTGATATGCAATAGGACGCATAATGATATGTAATATGAAATAAAATGATAACGAAGTAAAAATAATAATATGCAGAATGATATGATGATATATACTATGGTAAGAGATATTCAGATTATAAGATAAACATGAGTGATAAGAAATATCTAATTGACAAGCATATATATACATGTATGTATGCATGTATGTATGTATGTATACATATATCAAACTATTTATTATAAATCACTTCAACCAAACAAAGGTAATACACACCAATTACTAGACTTAGGTTAAAGAAACTAATGAATAGGACTGAAAGAGTAGTAAAGGCAAGAGTTTAAAGGTAATAAATGATATTAAAACTATAACATATTCATGAAAGGTAGTAATCAAACTCAAATTGCTAAGAAATATGGATTTAAACTATATACATGATCAATATGGTTTTTTAAAAATTAATACCCTCCTCATTTAATTTCTTTAAAATAGTTTTTTTTAACTTAATTGTTTTTTTAAGAATCCAAACTTTCATGTTTATAAAATACTTAACTTACTAATTAAAACCTATATATGAAATTATTATTGATTAAAATATTTAGAAACATGTTTAAACACCTCTTAAATTAAAAAAAATATCATAATGAAATATTAAATAAAATAACAAAGATTGAAAAACTAAAATACACTTGTGTTATATTAAGGCCTCTTACATTAAAAAATTTAGTTAATTATTTAAAAAAAAATAAACATGAAATTAATTTTAAAATATTCTAATATAAGTTAGAAAATAACTCTAAAAAGAATAAAGAAAAAAACTTAATTTAAATATCATTTTTACATAGTTTAAAGTTTCAAATAGAAAATACAGCATTTACAAAATACTATAAAATGTTGTTGCAGTAAAATATATTCAAAAAATTATAAAACAAAAACTGCAGCATTTAACAAATGATGTGCAAAGTTTTTGAAACACTACAGCGTTTCTTCGCACAGTAATGCTATAAAAACGAATTTGCAGTGCTTAAAAAACGTTAACGGAAGCAAAGACAGCATTTCAGAAATGCTGTCTAAAGTTCTGGGCCTGTTTTTTAACATGATTTTGCACTAATTTTACGACTAGATTTTGACATGTAAATAATTGGTTTTTGACCCAATTTTTTTTATAGTAGTTAATATAATTAAAGTAAATAAAAAACATAAAGAAAAATAATGAAAAAAACATGTGTAAAGACACTTGGCATTATGCATGTAAAAATGCTTTTATTAAAGAACAAGTGTAATGACACGTGTCATTTTGCATGTATGTCACTATCTATTTAAATGACAAGTGTCATGTGATGTAGCGCAATCTTTTTAAATGAAGAAATCTATAAATAGAGCCTTATTCTAACATTCTAAATTCATTCTATTAATTTCTTAAAGACATAAAATTAGTGTCTTATAAGAAATAGAGTACGAGAAGTAAAAACAACATTAGAAAAGTTGAAATCACGAATGAGGGTATGATTTTCTACTTAGTATAGTTGTAATAAATTAGTAGTAAGATTTTGTTTGAAAGGTAACACATTTTAAAAGGCTTTTTAAATAAAATATAGACTGGTATATCGATATGTATACCATGGTGTGTCGATATATGGATCAAAATATCAAAACTTATTAAAGAGATAAATTTCTATACCTAACTAAATGCATAAATATATTCCTAAATGCAACAATAAAGATGAAATAATAGTAAAGCGTACATCTTTTTGCACTCTTCTATCTTTATAACTTTGTTGTTCTTCCATTGTTGTGAACCACACATTTATATCTTTCAGAATTTGAGATGAGATCTGTTCTATTGCGATGGGCTTGTTTTTCTGATCATCGTAGTATATTCATTTGTTGAATTTGAAGACCATATGAGAAAGATATAGATAATTTAGTAGATTGACCAACTTGGCACCAAACTTTGAATTTGAATTTTGAATGAATGGACAATTCAACCACTATAAATAGGCCCAACAGTCACCACTTTTCATAAAACTTTCTCTTCTTCTTCTTCTTCTTCCCGTTTTTCTATTTACTATCAAACTTCTATGAGGCATATCTCCTTCGTTTCTTAATGGAATTCGATGAAACCAGTGGAAAATCGAAGAGGAAGGCAAGGGCTACAATCTAGTAATAGTTTGGTGATGAATTTGGACGGTATTGTGGTGCAACAAGCCAAACAGTAAGAGAAATGCAGGAAATCCCGTATACAGTTTTCAGTTTTGGATAGCCAACTTCAAACTGTCATATCTCACTCAATTTTGATCGGAACTTGATAGTCCACCCATCAAAATGACCGTGAGAACAAGAACTACAATCTGGAAAAGGAGTTGGGACAAAATACTCAAATCTCTGGATGCAATTTGAAGAATATCATTGACAGTTTTGCTTTCTTTTTCTCTTTGTTCACCAAAACTTCATTTGACCATAACTTGGTCATTTCTTGACGGGTTTGCACGAAACCAGTGACATTGTGAAGCAGATGGAGAGAAGTATAGTATCAAATCAAGTTGTAGATGAGAATTAAAAGTTTTGTATTGATCTGGTACCTATTTCATTGTCGATTGCCATTATATATCCATTTGTTCTTCTTGATCGATGAATGATTATCTGGTATCTTTTAACCAATAGTCATTAGACATAACTCTTCTCCTACAAAACAACATAACCTTTTAAGAATCAAATGAATTTTCAAAATAACTAAATATAGTTTTAAACAACAATATCATGATGATTCTGTGACATGTTCATATGAAAATAGTGTTAATAATTTTATCAAAAAATTTCCATTTTAAAATGTTTCAAAAATCAGATTATGAGAATTTTGAAAACCAATGCTCTGATACCAATTGAAAGGAAGTGCGGATTAAGGATCTTAAGGCTAATTTAACACTAGAGGGGTGGTGAATAGTGTTTAATGGATTTTAAGACTTATATGGACTAATTTAAAAATTATGATATAAACAAATGCAGAACTTAATTATAGAACAATCACAGAATCAAACACAGATGCAGAAAGTAAATAAAAAAAAGTAAAAGGAAAGAACACACCGGATTTTATACTGGTTCAGAGTCACCCTACGTCCAGTCCTATACCAAGGAAAAACACCTCATACAGATTTTTATTAAATCAATGTCGAGATTACAATCCTCAATATCTAAAGGCCTTGAGGTACCCTCCTGTCTCTCGAATTCGGGACAAACTCTCTTGATTTACGGGCCACAAGATTACCCATTGATTTCCAGGCGCAACCACACCTTATAGAGAGACTCGGTAAATGTTTGATTATAAATTGATCCTATAACTCTTAATAGCACTTTGATCTTCGAGAGAAGGCAGAGAATCAAACAAGAATGAGATTCTAATTTGATTAACTTGAGAATTCGGCAGAATTTCGGCACGATCTTAAAAATATGAAAATTTTAGAATATGGATTTGTGGAGAAGAAGGAGTAAAGAAAATAAGAAAAAATAGTTAGTTAAAAAATTCGTTTGTGAAGGCTATTTATAGACCAGTAACGGTCATAACCATTCATGAAGAGATTTAAACGAATAGACACTTCTTTTGAAAATTGAAACTTTTAAATTTAACGGCCACCATGTCAACATGGGGTATCCCATGATGTCGACATCCCTTAGTTAAAAAACAATGTGAAGTTTAAAACAAGAGTTTATTTAAAAAACAAAAACAAAGAACATTTTAAGGCTAAAACATCTTTTTGAAAATCATTTGAAAAAAATAATTTTTAAGGCTAAAACATTTTGAAGAGCGTTTTTGAAAATCATTTTAAAAGGATAATTTTTAAGGCTAAAACATTTTGAAAAATAGTTTTGAAAATCATTTTGAAAAACAGTTTTGAAAATCATTTTGAAAAACCATTTTGAAGTAGTTTTGCAAGCTTCTTCCTGTAGAATATCTCATCACATCAGGACTCGAGAACTTGTACAAAACCAGGATGTTCGTGGGTTTGTAAGCCACTTGTTGTAGGTTTGTAAGTTACTTGTCATGGGTTTGTAAGCCACTAAGAAGGTAGAAATGGGTTCCATCCCAAATGAAATATGGAATGAAGATTTCCGTGTTATTATGAAGTTTTAACAATAAACTAGACACTTATCTCGAAATCTTGATCTTGATACTCATGAGTCTTCAAACTTGATTTCTTCATTCTTGATCTTTATACTATACAGTCTTCAATAATCAGTACCTGCCTTATATATATCCTGCATAATAACATTCATATATATCTAGACAGTAGTGTTAGTATATAAGTTATTATAAAATAAGTTACAAAGGTTGTTGTCATCAAAACCACTATCTCCAGTTCCTAACACAACCCACTTACTCGGGTGAACTCATTTCAAAATGAGAGCTCCAACCTCAAAGGTATAGCTCTAGACCTTGGTGGTAAAATTTCGTACTACTCTTTTTTGGTAGCAGTTACCCTCAATTCAACCTCTTCCCGCTTTTCATCAATCAAGTCGAGGGACTCCAGCAAGAGTTCTTCGTTAATCTTGGGGTTGCAGTGGTTTTTCCAATGAAAAGGGACTTCCAGTTCGGTCAGAATCATGGCCTCTAATCCATAGACCAAAGTGAATAATGTATGTCCAGTAGTGGACTTGGGTGTCGTCCTATAAGCCCTCAATGCAAATGGAAGCTCATCAACCTAGTTACTTTTGGCTTTAGTTAACCATTTCTTCAAGATGGACTTGATGATTTTATTTACCGCTTCCACGTATCCATTTGCCTATAGGTGTCCTATCACCAAAATGCTTTTCTCGATCTTGTATCGGATGCAGAAATCCCTGAACTCGGTACTTTCAAACTGAGTTCCATTATCAGTTATAATTTTCTATGGTACTTTGAATCTATAGTAGTATTTGTCATCACAAAGTAGATCACTTTTTTCATTGTGATTGTTGCAAGAGGTTCCACTTCAACCTACTTTATGATGTAATTCACCGCACCAATAGCTTATTTAACTCCTTCGTTCGACATTGGTAGCACACTGATTATGTCAATTCCCCAAATTGCAAATGGAAATAGGCTACCATTTGCTTAAGCTCTATGGATGGGGCTCTTGGAATTTTCGCAAACCTCTGGCATCGATCACACCATTTGGTGTATTCAGTAGTATCTCAATTTATTGTTGGCAAGATGTATCCATAGCGAAATATCTTCTTCGTGAATGTCTGCCCCCTGGTGTGGTCACCACAGTTACCCACATGGATTTCCATGGGGGTTTTCCTAGCGTCATCCTTGGTTACACAACAAAGTAGGGGGGTTGTGAAATCTCTCATATATAGCACTCCTTCTTTCTTTATGAACCATGGTCTTTATGAAGGAGTTTCTTCCGCTCGTTCCTCCCTCTCAAGAGAGTATCCTTTAACAGACAATCTCTGATCAGAGTCATCTATAACCCTTCTCCTCTTTAGCCTCTAAGATCCAGTCCACGTCCATTTGATCAATTCTTGGAGCCGATAAAACCTCCATTGGAACCAACCGCAACAGCTGTGCATGTCTAGAACTATCGAACTTGGCCAGCGAATCCATCTTCGCATTCACCTCTTAGCGATGTGCATGATCGTGTAATGTTCTATATCTCCAGCAGTTCCAGTGTCTTTGTCATGTAAGGGGTAAGTCTCGCACCCTTAGCTTGAATTCCTTTTTCATCTAGCAAACCACCAATTGGAAGTCACTAAATATATGCAACATCCTTACCCTTAGTTCCTTTTATATCCTTAGTCTTGCTATCAATGTTTTGTACTCAGCCCCGTTGTTTGTTCCAAGAAATTCTAGCTTCAATGTGTAGCAAACTAATCATTCCTCTGGAGTCACAAGTACCACTCATGCCTTAGAACTACGCTCATTAGAAGCTTCATCCACGAATAATTTCCATTTAGAAAGTGTGATCATATCATCTTCCTCTTCTCCATCCCGAATGGTGATACAACGATGAAATCCACTAAGGCTTGTCCACTTATCACCCTCCTTGGATGGTAAGTAATGTCATAGTGGCTTAGCATGATTTTCCACTTCAATAACCTTCTTGAAGTCTCGGGTTGATGCAATATTTACTTCAAGGGCTGATCCATCGGCACTTTTATCGGGTGAGCCTAGAAGTATGGAAGCAACTTCATCGATGCAATTAGCAAGAAGTAAGCGAGTTTTTCCATTTTTAATAGTTCTTTTCAACTCAAGTAAATCATCTGCTGATATAATACACTAGCCTCTAAACCTTCGCCTTGTCACATACTACGGCTGCACTCAGTGCATGAGCAAACACCATGAAATAGATGAATAGGTCCTCTCTATCCTAAGACTTGGATAAGATTGGTGGTCTTTCCACATGCCTTTTTAATTCCTCAAAAGCTTCCTAGCGTTTCTTCATCCAAACAAACTTTTGTCTTTCCTTTTCAAGGCATCGAAGAACAATATGCACTTATCGGTTTCTTTTGAGATGAACCGACTCAATGCGGCAACCTTCCCGTTTAAGCTTTGCTTCTCCCTTCTCGTGGTTAGGGCATCTATATTCCTTAAGGTATCAATCTACTACGAATTAGCCTCATTGCCCCCTCGAATTGATGATAAATCCTAGGAACTTACCCGATGCAACTCCAAAAGAACACTTCAACGAATTTAACTTCATCCCGTACCTTCGCAGCACTTCAAACATCTCTGATAGATCATCCACGTGATTCGTCGACAGCTGTGACTTTACAGGCATATCATCCATATACTTTGATCATCTATCTGATCTGATTCCTGAACATGGAATTTACCAATCTCTAGTAAGTTGCTTCTTCATTCTTCAAACTGAACGACATCACTTGGTAATAGTACAATCATACATCCGTTATAAAAATCACGTGCTCTTAATCTAAAACATGCATCGATATCTAATTATTTCCATATTAGGCATCCATAAAAAAGTGTAACTCATGTCCAACGGTCCTGTCTACCACTCAATCCTGGGAAAAGGGAAGCTATACTTTGGGCATGCTTTACTCAAGTCCGAATAATCAATACATGTCCGCACTTTACATTTTCTTTCTTGACCAACGTGGAGTTTGATACCCATTAAGGATACAAAGCATCACAAATAAAGTCGTTAGCCTTCAACTTATCCACTTCCTTCTTTAACGTAGCGGATCAATCTGGACCCAGACCGTGTCTCTTCTTTTTTATGTGTAGATACTTCGAGTCCACATTTAGTGCATAGCATGATATCTTCAGCGATATCTTGCACATAACCGAATGTGTCCAAGAAAAACATCCAAGTTCACTTGGAGAAAACTGAAAACTCCTTCTTTGTCCTATGCTAAATTGAGATCCAATCTCAAGGACTTGAGTAGGATCGTTCATATTAGTTAGGACGTTGACCGTCAGCTCAACTGGCGCTGTCCGCATTTCCTCTGACTTCTTCCTAGAATCCATAGATTTATAGAACCTGCTATGGTTCCCAAGCCATGGCTTAGGTGTTAATTACTATGCTTTCGAGCTCTTGATGCAAAGATCTCTTTCTATATTCTTTCCTTTCTCCTGCCGCTTTGCCTTTTAAGATCGACAACATAACATTCTCGAGTAGTGCTTTAGTTACCTCTAATCGATCAAACACCATTCTTGGTAGGGAACTTCATCATCAAACACTAAGGAGCCAGCACTATTCTAAAATCAGCAAGGACCGATTGACCCAAAAAGGCATTGTATGCTAAATACTCATCCACAAACACAAATTTTTGAACCTGTATAATCTTGTAGTCTTTATCTCCCAATTCTACGAACAAATCAATTCCCAATGGGTTGCTTTGCCTCATCGGTAAATCCTTAAATCCAAGACTTACAAGGCTTAACATCCTTCTTACTTATCCTCATCCGATCAAACATTCTCTTGAATAGAATATTAACCGAGCTTCCATTATCCACCAAGACTTGGTGCATGTAGTTGGGCCTACCATGGCCGTTATCACCATGGAGTCGATTGTTAGTGCTTCGACCCCATCAGAATCCTTATTCTGAAACATGATATCATCAGTTATCAGCCTCTGCTGCTTACTCGGAGCATCATCCTCAATGGTGAAGCAGCTCCCATACGATACATACTTTAACTTATTTTGCATACAACTCCATCTCATTCCAGTTTTTCTTTGCTGGATGAGGTTCTTCAATTATCGTGTTTATAACAATCCATCCATTTGGCCACCTGAACCCCTCTCCATTAGTTCCAAATTAGTTCCCTTGGGCATTCGACCTTGGGGTTCTAGCATTCTATTTGCCATCATGCATCCCCCTAAAATATTGTTGCAATTTCTTTTTCATTATCAAATCATCATTGAAATCAGATGCATGCACTCGTTCGTATTATGCCCGTGAGTTTCATGGAATAGATAAAACTTTCCAAAGCACTTTTCTGCCTCAGTCTCCTCTCTCTTAGGTGGCTTCTTATACCTTTATGTGCCTTGAGTGTAAGGTATATATTTTCAAGTGTATCGTTCAGAGGCGTATACTCATCCAGCCTCATTTCCTTGGATGCTTTTTGGCATCATTTCGCTTCCATAACGCCCTGATTTTTTTTCCTTTGATTACCTGAATTGCCAATATTCATAGCCACATTACCAACACTCTCACCAGTCTGTTTAATAACTTTAAATTACTTCCTTCAACTATCCATCACCAGTCTTCGCAGCAACCTGGCTTCTTCCAAATGCAAGAATTAGTTTGCCTTTCGATGGAACTACTCCATAGTTGTTGACTGCTTTATCCTTAGTCATTTCCCAAAATCCATGTCTAGATGTATGTCCTGGACCAATGCCATCGGCGCCATACTTTTATTCAGATTATTTACTTCGGTAATTTCAACGTTAAACTTATTCAAAAAAACTTTCAACGATACTACAGATCGTTGAGAAAGGCTCGACAAGGACATTATGTCCTTAGGTCGGGTGATTTGGGGATTGAAATGCTCCAAAAACTTTTTTACAAACTCATCAAAAGTTAAAAAGGATTTCAGCATGAGCAGAGTAAACAATACTGACTCAACTCCATCTAAAATGATAGGGAAACACCTGCATTAAACCGCATTTGTTGCTCTGGCACTATTCATGTGCCACTCATACATGAACAAATGTGGCATGCGATCAGTAATCCCTTTATACAATGACATTGTAGGCATTGTAGACTTTCTGGGATACTCTTCCCTTAAGATGTTCTCTGTGACTGGAGTTCTACTAGGCACAGAACCCCAATTTTTATTCTTACTCTATTTATTTTCCTCCAATAACCATTTAATCATGTCCACCAAATGCTCCTTGCTAGGTTGGTAATCCAAAAGACGACCATCAAGAGTTGCACTGAGTGTTTGACTCGGCAAATGGTCTCGGCTTATTCGTTGACATCTAGTTCACCAGTCTTTGGGAGAACCACTCCTTCAATTTTTCTTTGACATATGTTTGGCTTCGTAGAAGTTGTTTGAGCACCAACATCCTGAGCTTCAGCATCCAGTCCATCCTCATTGCCAGCATCTGACAATTTGTCCTTGGAATCAAACAAGTTAACGGCCTTTGCTCCCAGCCCCTTTAGTGGCCTTAAATTTAGGTCGATATCGATCTGATTCTGATCGGTACCAATCTGAATTCCCTTAGAAGGCACCCTTCCAGTCCCTCTAGAAAGCCTTTGTGCTACTCCACTAAACTGTTCCTTCTGCTTTTGCTTTCCATCTCTTCTATTCTGACCAAAAGTAGATAAGTTCTCCTTTCAAATCCAGCATGTATGCCTCTCTCCTGCTCCTCCTGATCCTTTGAGATTGCTAGGTCAGCAAGGCTATGCTAGCATCCATTTTATTCAAGGAGGGCCTTCTAACCATTTATCATCTTGTGATTCAACTCTGCCATCATCTTCTCAAATTCCACTCTTATAACCATCTCCTTAGGCAGATGGTCACGGCAATGCTGCTACCGGTTGGTTAGTCGCCTCATCATGGTGGGAAACTCCTTTATCTCCACCAATGATTGCTCCAGATCTATTAGACTTGATCATTTGTGCCATTGATTTTAGTATGAAATTTCTTCAAACCTTTAGACAAAAGCCTTCTCAATCTAACTTCTAGATGCTCCGATCCATAATAGATAGCTAGATCTACGCTTGAGAAATGCCATTCTCTATGAAAGCACCAAATTTTGGGCTTGAAAGTGGTACAACACTCTAAACCGAGATAAATGAAGAGATATAGCTATAAATAGTAAAATAAAGTAAGAAATACGAGAATTTTTTATAGTAATTTGACAAATCTGAGGCCTTCATACACTATATTCTTATTATTGAGAGATTTTATCACAAGTACAAGTGATTTACTAATCTTACAGTCCTAAAATAGCAAAAAATAGCTCCTTTGTAACAAGGACGTGCAGAGAGAGATGGTGAAGAAGATGAAGTTCCAAAAGTCCCTTTGAGTAGCCATTTGCTTACTACTTATAGAGGAATACTCCAACGAAATCGTCGAATCATGAAATACCAAGTCTAACTTCAGATCCGAGAATGTAGAAGGTGAGATGAAGTCCCCTAGCCAATAAAATCATCTCGGTACCGATCAGAAGTGATCGTTACCAACTTGATTTTATGACGGCAGATTATGCCATCTCCTTCCACCCGGTCTTCAATCTTCAATCCATTGTGCTCCGAACAATTTTACCTTAAAAATCTAGTCGTTGCCCAGATTTTTCGACTCCTTCCGTACTTGTCTACTTCTTGAGAGCTTATTACACCCAAAAATGATAACCATCATAAGATAACAAAGAAAAAAATGCAATAGAAGAGCTATCGTGAATCATTTCCGGGAGCCCTCATGGTATGTTTTATGAAGCTGTTATAGTAAGGTGCACCAAAGCCATCGTGGGAAATCATACACTACAATCATATGTTGCCATAAAAATCAGGGTCACCATGAAGAGTTTTCATGAAGCCTCTATGTGCTAAGTCAGGCCATCGTGGGGAGTTCTATAGGGCCTTTTCTTTTCATCATTCAAGTAATAAATCAAGTCTTTCGTGAAGGGTTCTTTGAAGCCATTATAAATCATATCGAAGTAGCAAATCCACAGCCATCGTGAGGAGCTCCATTATGCAATCATGAATAATTAAACAAACCCATATTATTGTGATGAAATTCCTCACACAGTTGTGAGAGAAAGTTATCAAATCACCACGTAGAGTTCAATCCAGCCATCGTGTGTCATCATTCAAATAGTGAGTCAAAGTCCATACTATTGTGATGAATTCCATTATGCTATTATGGATAATCTTCAGATGACAAATCAATGCCATCATGAGAGATTTGATGAAACAATCTTGTATTATCTTTAAATGATGAATCAAGGCCACCGTAAGGGGTTCCAAAAAGCTACCATAGGTTGTGGCATGCAATTTTGTCATCATGTGCAATTCTACAATGGGAAATCTAAGCTATCATGAAGAGTTCCAGAGAACCATTATGTGTGATTTTGGAACAATAAGTTAAAGCCATAGTGGAAGGTTTCCAAGATGTTATCGTACTCAATCAAGAACTAAAATTCATCAAGAAACTAGTGTGCCACATGTCAACTCGATCGTGTGCCAGGTAGACTAATCACGACGATCCACTTCTGATGGAGTGCCATGTGTCAAAAATCAAGCAGCATTAATTATCTATAAATTGACATGTACCCCTACCTAGAAAGGGGTACAATTTTCTAATATCTTCCCTTTCATTTTTCATTTTTCCTAACTTTGTAAAAGAAAGCATTGAATTTAAGGATTCATGGCAGTTAGGGAAAACTGTAATTGAGAACTTGGTAATCATGGACTTTTAATAGGTTCTATTTGCATAAACAAGATCATTGGATATTCTGCTCATGTATTACTAATCCCTTTGGCATTACACATATGAGTAGGAATGATTATGTTACTAAACTCTATTGTGGTTGTGAACTTACCTTTCTTCACTTTCCTTAACTAAGTAGCCTAGCTAAACTTTAACCCCAACAAAGCTCTTTGGAGTTGTTCATCTACAACTTTAAAGTTGGGCCTGTAATGACCCTAAAATAAAATAAAATAATACATATATTTATATTAGAAAATTCTGAGATATATATAAAAGTATATATATATATCGCATTAAAACAGAAAAGAATTTGGCAATGAATAAAATTAAATGAGAGCTTCTGTTTGATAAAATGCAAGGAATCAAGGTAATTAGAAGAAAAATTGGAGCTCAAAATAAATATAGTTTTATGTTCAAAGAATTATGTAAATATATATACATTTAATATATATATGGGGTGTTTGCTGTTTTATATGAAGATAAAATAAAATGAGGTTTAATATAAAGGTTTATATGTCTTATAATTGTGCCAGAAAATAATTAGCATAATATATGTGATTTTTAATTTAAAAAGGGAGTTGACTGATTTGACAAAAAGGCAGAAATATATATATACATATACAGAATCAAATAAAATTTCCATACCATATTTATTCCAAGCAAATAATTTGGGTAAATGATTTTTACATTACAAAGTATGGTAGTATGTCTGATAGAAAGGAGGTAATGGATAGGTAGAAAGAAAATATATACAAAGTAGATTTTCAGATTTCCTTAAAACTTATAAAAAAAAATAATAAACTAAGGGTCACATGCTTATGGCATGAGTAGAAAGGAGTCATGAAAATAGTATTGAGTGTCTAAAAATGTATGATCCCCGAAATGGCTAATTAAAGTATGCATTTCCAATCTATGATCACACAGAAATATGATGTGTACATAAACATCTAAGGGTATCAGGGGAATTACCCATTTTCTAAAACCCTAGAATGGATTTATAAATAACTGCACATAGCCAAAACCATCACTCTCTCGGGATCAAAACAGAAATAAAATAAGCAAGGAGAAACACTAGCTTGAGGCTTTGGGGGATTTGCTGTTCTAAGAAATTAAGGCAGTGAAAGAAGAAACATTATGTGAGTATTTATCTTTTGTATGCAATGGCATTAAGTCCTATTGCAGGCAGCCTAAAAATACTATGAGTTATTTGAATCTCTGAAATGATTTGTTATGGGTGATATGGGTGTTTGTTTGTGCATTTTTGTTTGGAGCATTGATCTGTAATTTGGCTTTCAGAGTTAACATGTTTTAAGTATTCTTGTTCTATCATCATTAAACATGGATCAAGATTAATAGGGGAACATGGGGTTGAGTCAGAAAATATGCAGGAAGTCATATTTCTCTGATATAAAAAAATAAAAAGAAAAACTAAACTGGTCACTTGGGGGTAGTCAATGATCTGCTTACTTCAGGTGGAAGCAAGTATGTGCATGGTGCAACAGCACCCTGAGGCCTTTGTGTGTTGGAATAATTTAAACAACCTGGGAGTTTCCATCACAATGCATACATAGTGTTCATTTGACAAGGAGTTAAAGACCATGAAATAAATGGGGGTAGGGGTTTAAAAATCTGGGTTATAAACTTTCAGATTTGGTGTTAGATTTAATCAAGTTAAACATTGTTCATTGATTAATTTGCTGGGTGGAAATTTGGAGTATAAAACAGAGATTACTTACCCAAGTTTTGATGAGGATGAATTAAAAATTTGTACACATGCTTAATCTTAACTGACTGTTGTGCATTGTTTGATTTGTTGAATGTGGTATTGTGTTTTTTGAATGAATCAAAACATGCTAAGTATAAGACCTGTTAATCTAGGAAGGCATTGCAAGATTACTACAATTATGTACATATATACAAAATTGATAAATGCTCATACCAGTGTAAACTGACCCTTTTGGTTGCCCTTGCAATCATCTGGGTGTCTCAAAAATTATTTGGGGCAGCTAAGTGATTTGCTTGCAGGAAATTGAAGTTGGCTTGATGAGTAAAGAAGGCATTGGCTGCTAGTATAAATAAGAGAGACTTGTTTTAAATTTGCAGTTGCTTTGTAATGGAATTACTAGACAAATTCTATTTTCTGCAATTGAAGTACTTGTAGGAAACTTTCTAAGTATTTGAGGATGAAAACTTGTACTTAAGTAAAATTCATTTTGAATGATATTTGATGGAGTTTGATTTTTATTGATGTTGTGATCATCTGATTTGGAGAAAACAAGGGCATGGGTATAACACATAAATATAAAATGTGAATGTAATGATCTCTGGTTTTATTGCCTGAGTTTATTCTATGATTTTCTTTAAATAAAATTATAATAGTTTTGACAAGATTTGAATAAGAAATATCCAAGTGGAATAAATGTATGCATGTCAGATAGTTGATACTGATATATGTATATGTATATATATTTGAACCTCTGATTTCTATTGTTTATATTTTGTCTTATGGGAATTGAACTGCTAAGGGGATTTAATTTTTGAAATGAACTCTCAAGATTTTTGTAGAATATTCAAGTGAAATGAATTTGTGTATGGCAGGTAAATGATACTGGCATGTGCATGAATTCTGGAAACTTGTATAAATTTGAGTATTTAAATTTTCAGAAAGATCTTTGAGAATAGTAGACTTGAAAGGTACTGAATTTTTGATAAATGATTGAACACCTATAAGAATGATTTTTTCCAGAAAACTTGAACTGGACATAAAAAGGCTTGGAAATTTAGGAGTAGCACTTTGTAGAAGTTTGTTAACATGAGGGATATGGGTTTACAAGTGGTAAAGGAGGGACTATGGCCGGCCTAGATGGCCATGAGTCAAACCCTTGGATGCCTGGAACCACTTCATTTCAATCAGTGAAGTGTAATGTGCTTCCGGGACATATTAAAGAAAACACCAAGCAGCCCTTATATAACTCCAAGCATATCTCACAAACCACCAAGTTTGTTGGTCTGCATCATATTAAACTTTAAAATGCTAAAAGTACTCTCCTAATCAACCTAAAATGATAAATGGAAATAACTTATGAGTAGGGTTATGTGTATACCTAATAACACTGATAAGATTAAGGAAACACTATGTTTGTGTTAATAGAATTATTAAGGCAGATTAATATTTATAGTCAGATAAAAGGTTTAAGTGTTGTAATTTGCTAAAATACACCTTTGGCAGTAGAACAAGATTCAGAAAGGAAATAAATGGCTTGTCAATAGATTGTATGATATTTTGTCTTCACTTTGATTTAAATTGACTCTGATATATATATATATATATATATATATATATATATATAAAATAATAATAAAGGAACAATTGTGTATCATCAAATATATAATTGGTTTAATCTTTGTATACTGATATGATTATATTAGTAATTCCAGGGTCTTGGGAAAAATAATTGGAAACTATATAAAAATTTAAATATAAAAGTATTTGGGGTTAGTGGTGAGTTCCTCTTGTATAAAAAAAAATTTCTAAGCATTTTAGGATGAGGGTCACCACAGTTGGTATCAGAGCTATGTTTTAAATAACATAGTAAATGTTGTTGTATGCATATGGATGTTTGAATGCATTGTTTGAATTGTTGGTGTTGAATGTTTTTGCTGTATGTCAAGAAATATATGTGTGTACATGTGACACATGCACAGTGTGCACAGAAATGAAAATGAACCAAGTAAAGACACCAAAAACTGATAGGGGTAAATAAACTAACATAAAAATCATATTTATAGCATTATGGTAGGACCAAGGCATCACACAGGTGCAGGATCATCACGTGAGCCACCTGTGATGAGCATGGAGGATTTTGTGAGAGCTTTAAGGGATGGAATGGCACCAAGGCAAGACAATCCTCATGAGGAACTCTCCAAACTGCTTAAGACTTGTACCACTTTGGGAGGAAAGGATTTTGAAGGTACTGAAGGAGCTATAGGTGTTCAAACTTGGATAAAAACTATGGAGAGGGTCTTCACAGATATGCAAATCAATGACCAAAGAAAGAGACAGATAGCTTCAAGGAAATTGAAGGGGGTTGCACTGGATTGGTGGGAAGTTGTGACAGCAGGAAGACAAGAGGATACCATTACTTGGAATAATTTCAAGGACATGCTTGAGGCCAGATTTGTCCCAGCATCTGCCAAGGCCACACTACTTGAAGACTTTATTAGATTAAGGCAAGGAAGTATGAATGTGAATGAATACACTCAGAAGTTTGAAGCTTTATCCAAGTATGGACTGGTGTTAATAGGGAATGCAGAAGCAAAGAATGCAAGGTACATTCAAGGCTTGAACCCTAGTTTGTCAAGGGCAATGTTGCCATACAAGGACAAAACCTTTGATCAAATAATTGATCTAACTCTCTCATTTGAGCAACATGACACTGCAAGAGAGAAATTCAGGAATATGAAGCTCAACAAGAAGAAAGGTGGTCAGAACAAAGTGCAACCTTATGACAAGAGAAATGCAAGTAAAGGAGTTAAGAAAGGGGAAGGAGCAACAGCACCTGAAAGCAAGAAGTTCACTCATTGTTTTAATTGTGGAAAAGCTGGACATTATAGTAACCAATGCCCTGACCCCAAGATACCCAGAGGAGGATGCTATAATTGTGGAAAGATGGGTCATCTCAAGAAGGATTGCCCAGAAACCAATAGGGGAACAGCAAGGGTAGGAGCTTTGGCAGCAAGTAACACTGGGAATGTTGGGCAACTTGAAGGTATAATTTTTATTCATACCCAACCCATATCAGTAATATATGACACTGGTGCCTCACATTCACTAATATCTTTGGAAATTGTAAAGAAGTTAACACTTGCATGTGTTTCCATTGATCAGCCCTTGGTTGTACACAGTCCCATAGGGAGTCATTGTATGTTGGGGATGAAGTGTTTGGGTCTGAAATTAATTATAGGGGGTTATGAATTTAATTCAGATTTATATACCTTAAATTACCCTGGTATTGGGATTATTTTGGGGGTAGATTGGTTAATGAGAAATAAAGCAATTTTAAATTTAGAAAACCTTACTATCTCTTTGGAAACAAATGAAGGCAAAAGAATTACCATCTTAAGTGAAATAGCAAAGAATACATGTTTTAATAAAATCTGGAGTATTAATGAAGTTCAGAAAGAATTAAAGATAGAGGAAATCCTAGTAGTCAATGAATATGTAGATGTGTTTGGAGAAGTGAAAGGAATTCCTCAAAACAGACCAGTTGAATTTAAAATAAAATTAATTCCTGGAACAAATCCAATCATTAAGAAGCCTTATAGAATGGGTCCAAAAGAGTTGGTAGAATTAAAACATCAACTAGAAGAATTAGAAGAGAAAGGATTTATAAGATCAAGTAGTTCCAGTTGGGGTTCCCCAGTGCTATTTGTCAAGAAACATGATGGAACAATGAGGTTGTGTGTAGACTACAGAGATTTAAACAAGGTGACTATTAAAAATAAGTACCCACTGCCTAGAATAGATGATCTATCTGATCAATTGCATGGGGCTAAAATATTTTCAAGGCTAGACTTAGCCTCTGGATTTCATCAGATGAAAGTTGCAGAGGAAAGCATTGAGTACACAGCCTTTAATACAAGGTATGGCATTTATGAATTTCTAGTAATGCCATTTGGCTTGACCAATGCTCCCTCCTATTTTGTAGACTTGATGAATAGAATTTTTAGAGACTTTTTGGATAAGTTTGTCTTGGTGTTTATAGATGACATATTAATTTATTCAAAGACAGAAAATGATCATGCCATGCACCTACATTTAGTATTATCCAGACTTAGAGAACATGAATTAAAAGCCAAGTATTCAAAGTGTACATTTTGGCAACATGAAGTAAAATTCTTAGGACACATAGTGTCACAGCAGGGAGTAAGTGTAGATCCAAGCAAGGTCATTGCAGTTCAATCATGGAGTAGACCCAAAACAGTGACTGAGGTGAGGTCATTCTTAGGTTTGGCAGGGTATTATAGGAGGTTCATCAAGGATTTTTCAAGAATAGCTGCACCAATGACCAAACTAACCAAGAAGAACCAACCATATGTGTGGACTGAGCAGTGTGAACAAGCTTTTGAGAAATTGAAGCAAGCATTGGTGGAAGCTCCTGTCCTACAAATCCCAGAAGCAAATGAAGGAATGGTTGTATACACTGATGTTAGTGGGTCTGGGTTAGGTGCAGTGCTTATGCAACATGGCAAGGTAGTGGCATATGCATCAAGACAGCTTAAACCCATTGAAACCAAATATGCAACTCATGATCTAGAATTAGCTGCAATAGTGTTTGCACTAAAATTATGGAGGCATTATTTGCTTGGGGCAAAATTTGAATTATTCACAGATCATCAAGCATTGAAATATTTATTTTCTCAAAAAGATTTAAATATGAGGCAAGCAAGGTGGTTGGAGTTTCTGGCTGCATATGATTTAGATATATTGTACACTCTTGGAAAAGCTAATAGAGTAGCAGATGCTTTGAGCAGAAATCATGTTAGATTAGCCAGTTTGATGATTGATGAGTTTAAAAATCTTGCAGTGCTTGGGGAGGCAGATATATACAGTAAGGATGCAGTGAATTTTAAAGAGTATGGTGATATGGTGGAGTATGGTACACTGGGAATAATCACAGTGAAGTCAAATCTGGTGGAGAAAGTTGGTAGCATGCAAGATCAAGATCAAAGTCTGAAGGAGAAGAAAGAAATGTTGTTAAACAACATTGAGTCAGAGAATTTTAAAATAGATTCCCAAGGTTATTTGAGGAAAAATGATAAGCTTTGTGTACCAAACATTGCAGAATTGAAGGAAGAAATCATAAATGAGCATCACAAGACCAGGTACACCATACACCCTGGTGGTACTAAGATGTATCATGATTTAAAAAGAGGCTACTGGTGGCCAGGAATGAAGCAAGCAGTGGCAAGATATGTGGCAAAATGTTCCACATGTCAACAAATTAAAGCAGACCACCAAAAGCCCTCTGGCATGTTGCAACCTTTGGAGGTACCTCAGTGGAAGTGGGAAAGCATTTCCATGGATTTTGTGGATGGTTTGCCTAGAACTAAGAAAGGCAATGATAGTATATGGGTAATTGTTGATAGACTAACCAAATCAGCTCACTTTGTTCCTGTCAGGTCAGATAGAAATGCATCTAGGCTTGCACAATTGTTTATCAAAGAAGTGGTGAGGTTACATGGCATACCCAAGACTATTGTAAGTGATAGAGACACTTTGTTCACCTCAAGATTTTGGGAAAGTTTCCAAGAAGCAATGGGAACACAACTTTGTTTAAGCACTGCCTACCATCCTCAAAGTGATGGGCAAACAGAGATAGTGAATAAAATATTGGAAGATTTACTTAGAGCATGTGTGCTTGATTTTGGGGGAAATTGGGAGGATCATATTCACTTGGCAGAATTCACTTACAACAATAGCTATCAATCAACCATAGGAATGGCTCCCTTTGAAGTCTTATATGGGAGACCTTGCATGTCTCCTGCCTGTTGGTTGGAAGCAGGAGAGGGTGTAATGTTGGGGCCAGATCATGTTAAAGAAACTTCCAACATGATTGAATTGGTTAGGCATAGAATGAAGGCAGCACAATCAAGACAAAAGTCTTATGCAGATAGAAAGAGAAAGCCAATGGAGTTTGAAGTAGGAGAGCATGTTTTTCTGAAAGTATCACCAATGAAGAAAGTGTTCAGGTTTGGAAAATCTGGTAAGCTATCACCAAGATTTGTAGGACCATATGAAATTATGCAGAGAATTGGTGCTATGGCCTATAGACTCAAGTTACCTGAGGAGTTGAGTGGTGTGCATCCTGTATTTCATGTTTCTCAATTGAGAAAATGGGTGCATGATGAAGGAGCAATTCTGGAGTCACCTACTCAAGTTCAAGTCCAGAAGAATTTGGTTTATACCAATGAACCAGTAGGGATAGTTGCCAAGGAAGAGAAAAAGTTGAGGAACAAGGTGATCAAACTGGTGAAAATCCAATGGAGCTTGGACACTAATGATTGTACATGGGAGGTTGAAGATAAAATGAGGGCTAAATACCCCAGTTTATTTACTGATGGAGAGGTATGTCTAAGCAGCCTAAGATGATTTTTCTAAATATACTTATACATTGTTTGTTTTCATAAAATATGGGTATGGGGTTATGGAGTTAAAACAGGCTATGGATTAGTGTTTTTAATTGGAGAGATTAGGTGAAATTATGAGGACATAATTCCTTTAAGGGGGAGGGTATGTAATGACCCTAAAATAAAATAAAATAATACATATATTTATATTAGAAAATTCTGAGATATATATAAAAGTATATATATATATATATTGCATTAAAACAAAAAAGAATTTGGCAATGAATAAAATTAAATGAGAGCTTCTGTTTGATAAAATGCAAGGAATCAAGGTAATTAGAAGAAAAATTGGAGCTCAAAATAAATATAGTTTTATGTTCAAAGAATTATGTAAATATATATACATTTAATATATATATATGGGGTGTTTGCTGTTTTATATGAAGATAAAATAAAATGAGGTTTAATATAAAGGTTTATATGTCTTATAATTGTGCCAGAAAATAATTAGCATAATATATGTGATTTTTAATTTAAAAAGGGAGTTGACTGATTTGACAAAAAGGCAGAAATATATATATACATATACAGAATGAAATAAAATTTCCATACCATATTTATTCCAAGCAAATAATTTGGGCAAATGATTTTTACATTACAAAGTATGGTAGTATGTCTGATAGAAAGGAGGTAATGGATAGGTAGAAAGAAAATATATACAAAGTAGATTTTCAGATTTCCTTAAAACTTATAAAAAAAAATAATAAACTAAGGGTCACATGCTTATGGCATGAGTAGAAAGGAGTCATGAAAATAGTATTGAGTGTCTAAAAATGTATGATCCCCGAAATGGCTAATTAAAGTATGCATTTCCAATCTATGATCACATAGAAATATGATGTGTACATAAACATCTAAGGGTATCAGGGGAATTACCCATTTTCTAAAACCCTAGAATGGATTTATAAATAACTGCACATAGCCAAAACCATCACTCTCTCGGGATCAAAACAAAAATAAAATAAGGAAGGAGAAACACTAGCTTGAGGCTTTGGGGGATTTGCTGTTCTAAGAAATTAAGGCAGTGAAAGAAGAAACATTATGTGAGTATTTATCTTTTGTATGCAATGGCATTAAGTCCTATTGCAGGCAGCCTAAAAATACTATGAGTTATTTGAATCTCTGAAATGATTTGTTATGGGTGATATGGGTGTTTGTTTGTGCATTTTTGTTTGGAGCATTGATCTATAATTTGGCTTTCAGGGTTAACATGTTTTAAGTATTCTTGTTCTATCATCATTAAACATGGATCAAGATTAATAGGGGAACATGGGGTTGAGTCAGAAAATATGCAGGCAGTCATATTTCTCTGATATAAAAAAAAAACTAAACTGGTCACTTGGGGGTAGTCAATGATCTGCTTACTTCAGGTGGAAGCAAGTATGTGCATGGTGCAACAGCACCCTGAGGCCTTTGTGTGTTGGAATAATTTAAACAACCTGGGAGTTTCCATCACAATGCATACATAGTGTTCATTTGACAAGGAGTTAAAGACCATGAAATAAATGGGGGTAGGGGTTTAAAAATCTGGGTTATAAACTTTCAGATTTGGTGTTAGATTTAATCAAGTTAAACATTGTTCATTGATTAATTTGCTGGGTGGAAATTTGGAGTATAAAACAGAGATTACTTACCCAAGTTTTGATGAGGATGAATTAAAAATTTGTACACATGCTTAATCTTAACTGACTGTTGTGCATTGTTTGATTTGTTGAATGTGGTATTGTGTTTTTTGAATGAACCAAAACATGCTAAGTATAAGACCTGTTAATCTAGGAAGGCATTGCAAGATTACTACAATTATGTACATATATACAAAATTGATAAATGCTCATACCAGTGTAAACTGACCCTTTTGGTTGCCCTTGCAATCATCTGGGTGTCTCAAAAATTATTTGGGGCAGCTAAGTGATTTGCTTGCAGGAAATTGAAGTTGGCTTGATGAGTAAAGAAGGCATTGGCTGCTAGTATAAATAAGAGAGACTTGTTTTAAATTTGCAGTTGCTTTGTAATGGAATTACTAGACAAATTCTATTTTCTGCAATTGAAGTACTTGTAGGAAACTTTCTAAGTATTTGAGGATGAAAACTTGTACTTAAGTAAAATTCATTTTGAATGATATTTGATGGAGTTTGATTTTTATTGATGTTGTGATCATCTGATTTGGAGAAAACAAGGGCATGGGTATAACACATAAATATAAAATGTGAATGTAATGATCTCTGGTTTTATTGCCTGAGTTTATTCTATGATTTTCTTTAAATAAAATTATAATAGTTTTGACAAGATTTGAATAAGAAATATCCAAGTGGAATAAATGTATGCATGTCAGATAGTTGATACTGATATATGTATATGTATATATATTTGAACCTCTGATTTCTATTGTTTATATTTTGTCTTATGGGAATTGAACTGCTAAGGGGATTTAATTTTTGAAATGAACTCTCAAGATTTTTGTAGAATATTCAAGTGAAATGAATTTGTGTATGGCAGGTAAATGATACTGGCATGTGCATGAATTCTGGAAACTTGTATAAATTTGAGTATTTAAATTTTCAGAAAGATCTTTGAGAATAGTAGACTTGAAAGGTACTGAATTTTTGATAAATGATTGAACACCTATAAGAATGATTTTTTCCAGAAAACTTGAACTGGACATAAAAAGGCTTGGAAATTTAGGAGTAGCACTTTGTAGAAGTTTGTTAACATGAGGGATATGGGTTTACAAGTGGTAAAGGAGGGACTATGGCCGGCCTAGATGGCCATGAGTCAAACCCTTGGATGCCTGGAACCACTTCATTTCAATCAGTGAAGTGTAATGTGCTTCCGAGACATATTAAAGAAAACACCAAGCAGCCCTTATATAACTCCAAGCATATCTCACAAACCACCAAGTTTGTTGGTCTGCATCATACTAAACTTTAAAATGCTAAAAGTACTCTCCTAATCAACCTAAAATGATAAATAGAAATAACTTATGAGTAGTGTTATGTGTATACCTGATAACACTGATAAGATTAAGGAAACACTATGTTTGTGTTAATAGAATTATTAAGGCAGATTAATATTTATAGTCAGATAAAAGGTTTAAGTGTTGTAATTTGCTAAAATACACCTCTGGCAGTAGAACAAGATTCAGAAAGGAAATAAATGGCTTGTCAATAGATTGTATGATATTTTGTCTTCACTTTGATTTAAATTGACTCTGATATATATATATATATATATAAAATAATAATAAAGGAACAATTGTGTATCATCAAATATATAATTGGTTTAATCTTTGTATACTGATATGATTATATTAGTAATTCCAGGGTCTTGGGAAAAATAATTGGAAACTATATAAAAATTTAAATATAAAAGTATTTGGGGTTAGTGGTGAGTTCCTCTTGTATAAAAAAAAAATTTCTAAGCATTTTAGGATGAGGGTCACCACAGGGCCCCAAGATAATCACTCTATGTAACAACCTGCACCTTAATGAGCTCGAATTTCGGCTTAATTGAAACCCAAGTCTACCAGGGTATGGATCATTGGTGTTGGTAACCTGAAATAAACATAAGTATATCAGAGAAATAACTACATAAACTCATAGTGGAACAAAAAAATATAATAGAACATACATACTGACTAAGGCTACTACCTAGGAATCAATATCATTACTTGTATATCTAGTTTCCTTGTCAGTGCCAAGCATGAATGAGAAGACTTCTCCATCTACCATTCCCGTCTTCCTCTAGTAGCATATCTCTCTAAATTTATCATGTGGGTTGTAATGTGGACTGGGTCAGAACAACATTCCGGTGACTGGAAAATTACATACTTTATGCATAACACTAGTTTATGCCAATTGATTTCTAGTTAAGTGTTATGCCTATTATTAATGGCTTACCCATTCCATATGCATGTACGATATATCCAACCTTCTCCAAGGTATAATTATATATATGTGTGTGTGTGTGTAAACATTGTACTATCCAAAAGAAAATTTCGTCCACTTAATACTTCTTGAATAGGGAGGAGGTAGACCCAAGGGCCATCTAATACCTCAACCTAAAAGGGGCCCCTCCATAATGCAATCACTAGTCAATTGACCCTTAGCTACAAAGGCCGATGACCCCTAAATATGGCTTTATAATTTAATTTTTTGTGTTACTAACACATCTTAAAGACTAGTCTACCTTTGACAAACAAACAACTAATTAAACTTTGAATTCTTTGCGTATCCCATACGGATTCTACATTAGTAGAAAGCGAAATCCATCAAAGCATAAGCTAAGTCTGTGCTAACGACTGTTCAGGACCACTGGGTCCAAGCGTTTATGCCAGCCCTACTTCTAAATTATGGTTTATCAAAAACACTGACATAGCCCGACGACCCCCACAACCGAAATCTTGTTTAGACTTACCAAATACAAGTCAAGGAAAATGCCCACTTTGGCTACTTAATGTCTCTTATTAGAGATGAAGCATATCCTATTTCCTTATGTAATGATCCATCTTTCTTACTTCGAAAGACGAGTCATTTAGTGTAAAAGAAAGAGAAAGACAAGAAGAAACTAAACAATATAGAATCTCACAACATAATGGAACGCTATATGGTAGATAACATTGGATCATACGTAGTCACTACCATAATAGTCAATCAAAGTCATAATAGTATAAGTTCCAAACTAGGACAGTTATAACTTCCTGTCCTTACATCACTAATACAAAAAACATGCATACACAATAAAACAAGAAAAATAACTAGCTATTAGTGAAGCTACCTGCTCCAAGCTCCTCCAAAATGCATCCTTGAGAAACCTGGACCACTTAGCTATTCATACAAATTTGAGTACCCAAGAGTTTTAGGAAAAGAAAATAAAACTCCAGGTCAGACAAGGGTCTGGTATGAGTAAACTGAAACTCCTGAATTATGGTTTTAAAATCTCCTTTACGATCAAATTATCTTGTAAGACCACACTGCATATAAACATGGTCAGGTTTTTATCTTTCGATAATCAAATCACTTTCTATAGAAAATCCAATGGTATTATAATAGTGTCTAGGGTTTTCAAGTAAATATAGAACACAAATTGTTACATTGATTAAATTCTAGTATACATAGTTATACAATTAAGTCTGAAGGAACTTACTAGAAATGGGTTTCCATCAATGACAAGGTAAGGGTCTACCTTACGTATAGTACACTTCTAAATAAAATGTACCGAGACCAAGGTTTTAAATCTCGGATTTCGGTCACGTCTCGTCTCGAAGAATTTAGATAGCTTATCTCGTATCGGGTGAGATCTCGAACGAGATGAGTGCATCTCGGTCGTCCATCTCGGATTTACATCTCGGTTTCTAAAATTCATTTCGGAGTTATCTCGGAGTATATGTCATGTCGAAAATTAGTTTTCATACACTTAAATTTATAATACTAGTCACTACCTTAAGGAAACCACTATGCACTTACCTTGAATATATCACACGCTTATCATTAGTAATTTAGTATGGAAAAATATCACTTGTATCATGTAAAATAAACAAATAACTAGATTTCATGAATAACGTTCAATATGATATCATATGAGATAAAGTAGACAAGAAACAAACCATAACATATGCACCTTTACTTTGTTTGATCATTCACTTAACTTTCCTACACAATATAATGTCTCATTTCTACCTTTTATGATTTATAGTGCTGCAAGGGAAATCTTAATTTTATAACTTCAAATACAAAAGTCTACAAGTAGAATTAAGATATTCTATGTCTGATTATAGTATTTAATTATTAGCAAACAAAATCTCATTAAGCAACTAATAGCATAGATATTTCAAACAAACGTAGAAAATAGCATACATAGTACAAACAATTTCAAACATTTAGTAATATTATAAGAAAAGCAAAAAATAATGTAAGAATGAACATGTAATCATCAAATGAAATTAATAGATGAAAGAGAATTCCTTTATTGCTTAAAAATAAGCCTTGAGGAAAAAAATTATAGCAGCAAAGACTAAATGAAATCAAATTGGGAATCCATTTAGAACATAAAGTTAAATAAGTGAAGCCCAAAATTTATAGCCGCAAAAAAATAGAGTTGGGAAAAAAACTCAAGAAAGTGTCGAAAAAAGAAAAATGAAATCAGATGTAAATTAATTTGGATCAGAAACCTAAATGAAAATCATAAAGTGAAATACTTACCATAATCAATGTAGATTTTATCATCTTCTTACACTCGTCACTGCCGTAAAATAAGAGACGAAGATTAAATGAGATTTATATAAGAAATAAGGGTCAAAAAAAGTACAATTAAGAAGGCTTAAATTAAGGTAAAGGATGAGCTAGCCCAATACGGAAAAAGAGTTGATTTTTTCCAAAATTCAAAAATTCGGCCGATATCTCGCTGTTAAATCTCGTCCGAGATACCGGACGAGATACTAAAATCTCGTCCGAGATTTGGGTCAGACGAGATTCAAACGAAATTAGTTGTTTCGAATCGCCCAGGCTTGAAAACGAGATCTCGGCCGAGATCTCGGCCGAGATGAGCGAGATTTAAAACCTTGACCGAGACTGCAAAACCTTTGCACCTCTGCTACTCAGGATCAGCCTATCCCTTCCTGGATAGTACCAAAAATGATCATCCCTTGGTTGTGATTAATAGTTGCACTGGGCTCTCGAAACATACATGGAATTAGTTACTGATCTAGATCAGAGATGACCATACCCTAATGGGAGCGACCCACTTAGCCCTGCGACACATCCCTGATTTAGCCATATTCCGAGAATGAGGTTTTGAGGCTATGTTTACCTTTCTCTAGCAGTTTTCCTTTGGAATTCTAACACTTCCTCCAAGCAACATTGCAACGCCAGCATTTGTCCATAAAAGTTGTTCAGGATATGAACAAACTGAAGGCACTACTTCTGCTACATCCATTTTGGAATCACCCTCAGGATTAGTAGCCATTGCACTTCAAAGATCCTTGTCTTTGATTCTAGTTGTTCCTAATTCGAATGCTTATGTTGGTTAGAAGGGGTTTTTGGATAATGCATGCTATTTGATCCCGGTCTCTCCGAACCAACATTCGATAATTTTACAAGGGTTAAGTTACCAATAGTGGAAAACTCCACTATCTGAGGTGTAAAAATTTATGGAAATATCATCCATATACTTAAGTTATCATGACCTGCTTATCGAAATTAACTCCCTTGTATTTAACATGTTTCCGACATTTCGACTTCTCTATTCCTTGCCTAGGACTAGTTTGAGATCTCACGAATAGAGAATGTTTTACTCGTCATCTTTTGGTGTTACATCCAAGATGACTTACTTTCAGTAAAATGTGTCAACATTTTAGTATAACTACTAGCTAGTTAATGGCACCGACAAGAGATCCCTTGATTTAAAATCAGTTTACCTATAAAAGAAAGTTGACTTAAAATTAACTGGTGGAATTCAAATTAAACCTTTATTAAATCATCATTAAATCTCAATTTAATTACCAATTAAATTATAATTAACCCTAACTTAAAACTTAATTAAATCTCAATTACATCCAAATTGATTAATTAATCAAAACCCTACTTGATTTGTAATTAATTAATAATTAACCCTAATTAAATAATAATTAATTGAATAAATAAACTTAATTAAATAAATTTTATTCTTTACTAACTCATAACTTAATTGATCATTAATTAAAACTTCTTCATCAATAAATAATAACTAAATTAATTAATTCTTAAATACTAATTACTTAACTTAATTGCTAATTAATTTCAAATTATCCTCAATAAATAATTAATTATTAAACTCATAATTAATTACAAAATAATCAACTTTTACACTTAACTAGTGAATTTGAAAAGTTTTGAAAACCTTTTTTTTGAAAGAAACCACTTTAAGGTTAGAAAACGTAAACTTCTTCTGAACCGCATCCAGTGACTATCGATGCAGATGCTATAATTTAGAATTAGCTTCTAAGTTAAACTTTTTCCAAACTCAACTTCTAACTTTTACTCATTTTAAAACATAAGTAAAAAGAGTTTTGAAACTAAAACAAAGTTAGAAACTTTGGAAACATTTTAGTAACATTAAAGCTAGTAAAAACGATTTTTGATTTCAAAGGATCTCACATCACTTTTTTTGGCAAAGCCAGCCGGTTTTTAAAGTGGACCGTCCACTTTTTATTACAACAAGTAATAAATACATTGAGAACCAGGAGATAGGCCGATTGCCTAACTACAAAATTAAAACAACTAAACAAGCTTATAGAATTAGAGTTAGACAAGATTGCCTAAACTACAAACTAGGTTTTTAGAGTGGACCGTCCACTAAGAGCAGACTAACTCTAGGAGCTGCACAGAGCAATCACAATGAGTACACATTTCCAACACACTGACTCAAAAGAAACTAAATAGTTTCCACTATGACCCGCAACTAACATATCCATCACGCTGCCCTAAAAGAAGCCAAACAGCTTCCGCTATGACACACAACACCCAGATACATGAAATTTGACAATGGAAAATATCAGCACCCAAGCATCCAGAAGGACTATGACCAAACATCTTCTAAAGAAGACGACCAAGGAACCAACAACGAATGCCACATCCGATGCCCTGACCAAGAAACTTGACGAACCCAGCACAAAATTTCTTTCATTAACCAAATGAAGATGCAAACACCACCTAACACCCATATTCAAAGGCCAGCAAATGAACAACCAGAGCCCAAAAGTGAAACACAACAATCGAAAAATGCCACTTCCGTTGCAAGCAATTGCCAAGGACGAGATGATAAGATAAACACGGGGGAGGTTAAAACAAAAGCACGGACCAGGAATCCAATAACCAGACAACAAGCGTAATAGCATGGAAATCAACATTCCACAACACCTGCCAGAAAGCAAACGACCACCAGCAAACAGAACCTCCTACAAAGAAACCCTAACAACTCTAGCTTAGCCTCACACTAACACAAGACGAAACACCCTCAAAACCACCTGATTACAGAACACCCAGCTCCCAGACAACATCAGGCATAACACAAACCAACAACCACCAAAATCAAGACGAAACCCAAACTCTCCTCCTAAAGACCAACACCAAGCACAGTAAACCCGAACTAGACACCCAGCAAGTCAAGTTAGGCTCATACAAAAGCCAAAACCGAGACTCCAAAGATAAACTACAAATGCAGTGATAAGCAAAAGGAGGGGGAATGGGCTGCATTAGATGTGAGTGGACCAGGGCTTAACTGAACTAAGGGAGGAAACAAGGAGGAGAAAGGGGAGGGGACTGATAGAAAAATGCGAAGTCGCGAAGGAACACACAAGAAACTATTTGGGAATAGGGTGGGGAACAGAGAGGAGAAAAAGGGGAACTCACACGTGCTAGAGGAGGAGCAGCGAAGCAAATCGGAGGGGAAGATCAAGAAGGGAAAAATTAGGGCATGGCGGCGGAAACAAATTGCAGGGAGAAAACGAAAAAGAGAACTAGGAAAACTAAAATAAAGGCGTGATGAGAGAAAAGAAGAACGAATGCAAAAAATTGAGGCGAAAGGAAAGAATAGGAAAGACGAAATGTTCAGATCTAGAAGAAGAAGATGCGGCGGAAGACCGAGACTCCATTAAAGATCTCACATCACTTTAACATGACTAAATGCTAACATTGTAGCATACCATCTCCACATCCATGATTTTACATACCAAAACATATCATCATCATAACATTAGCAAAGGTCACATATTTACAACTACAATCTACATTTTAGACTTTGATTTACAAGTCTAAATCCAAAACACAAACTAATACCACACATATTAATCCAAACAACATGAATATACAACCAATCAACTAGTATATTATACGATAAACATAACCACATATAAAGTTAGAATCTTTCCAAAATATAAAAGGGTTTACTGACCAAACTTAACCAAACCTTTTCTAATTTTGAAATAGGACCTAAAGCATCGTGTATCCTTTGGAAAAAATTGATGTTGGCCTTAAACAAGGAAGGGTCTACTTGGCTTATGTTTTATGGGCATGGACAAGGTGATATGTGGGCTCGGCCAAGGTGGACAAGGGTGTATGTGGGCTTTGTTTGGCTAAGAGGTGGTAAAGGAAGAGGAAAGGAGGTGGTTTTAAGTGGTTTTAATAATTAAAAGAAAGGAAAGAAGTGGTTTTTAACTTTAGAAATATGGAAAGATGCCATTAACGTGTTTTTGAATGCTTTATGAAGAAGATAAACTTTTGAGAAACTTTTGAGAAACTTTGAGAAAATGAAATGGAATGAGAGTAAGAGATTTTGAAGTTATTTTTATGAAAATGGAATATGTGAAATTACCTTAAAGTCCTTTTGTACCATACCCTCCACAAAATTCATGCCGCATCACCACACACCTCCTCCCTACCTTATCATACACGTTAGCACAATGGGAGCCCTTTTATTCACTACATCATACACTAATGTGTACATAAGATGTGATGTTATGTGATTTTCCAATTTTTCTTCAATTTCTTTTTATGAAAATGGTCACTTCTCTCTTTTCTTAAAGTACACTTATATTTCCACCTTCCACATACTTAACTAAATCATTATTAATTATATAAGTGCATGTTTAAGTATATTAAGGTGTTTTACAACCTTTTTAACAACTTCTTAACGGTGAAAATTTGAATTTTTGGAAAATGCTTTCAGGTCACATTTTCTAATTTCCTTTGAAATAATTATTTTTGTAAATACAGTTTAAATATCATTTCATTATCACTAGCTATTATTTAAAAGGAATATTTCTGAGTTCTAAAATCCATATATTAATTTATTAATAATATATTAAATGTTATATTTAAAATGATTAAATCTCTAGGATCTTCACTCCACTAGATCTTAACCAACCGCACTAACTTATTACGCAGTCTCTTCTCATCATGATCTAGCTCATGAACTGGATGTCTAATCACCATCATGTCTGATTATACCTCTAAATCCTGTTGCTCAGACGACTCCCGCGGGGTCATGCACATACTTCCTGAGATGGAACACATTATGAACACCCGTTAACCTCTCTAGCAACTCAACACGGTAAGTAAGTGTCCCAGTCGTCTCCAGAACACAGAATGGTCCAACATACCTTGGTGCTAACTTCCCTGCTTTCCCAAATCTAACATCTCCTCTAATAGGCGAAATATTAATGAATACAAAATCTCCAATAGCAAATTCCAAGCCCACACGCCTCTTATTTGCATAACTCTTCTAGCGGTCTTGGGCTTCCTCCATCCTCCTCTTAATCACTGCAACCTTCTCTAAAGCCACCCGAATCGTAATCGGACCAAGCACCAGACGATGCCGGTCTCCACCCAACATGCTGGTAACTTGCACGGCCATCCATTCAATGCTTCATATTGTGCCATGCGCTTGATAACTGTTGTTGTTGGAGAATTCCACCAAGTGTATATGATCTTCCCAAGACCCTCCAAAGTCCAAAATGCACGCTCGCAATAGGTCCTCCAAGATTCGGTTAACCCTCTCAGTTTGACCATCAGTTTGAGGGAGTAGGTAGCGCTCAAACTTAGCCTTGTTCCCAAATCTATTCGTAATGCTTCCCAGATAGGATCTTCGTCACTTACTGTGCTCACCAGAACTCCATGCAAACGAATGATCTCCCTCATATACATCTCGGCCAATGATGTTGCGGTCCTTATCGACTTGACTGGAATAAAATAAGCACTCTTAGTCAGCCAACCCATAATGACCCACATTCCTTCATTACCTTTCCTAGACGGAGGCAATCCATCAATAACATCCATGGATATCTGTTCCCATTTCCAGTTTGGGATCTCCAGAGGTTGAAGTAATCCAATAGTTCTTTTGTGGTCGCCCTTGATCTACTGATAGTTCTCTCATATGCTCACAAAGATAGAATATCTCTCTTCATCCCCTTCCCTCAGAACACCCGCTTCATACCTTGATGCATCTTAGAAACCCCTAGGTGGATACTCAACTTAGAACAATGACATTCATATAGAACCACCTGCCTAAGACCGTCGACATTCGATACACAAATCCTTCCATTCATCTTCAAAACTCCACGACTATCAATCTCAAAACTTGAACATTGTCCCTCCTCAACACTCTTGATGATTTCCACTAAGCGCTTGTCTTTCCTTTACTCACTTGTTATCCTTTCCAAAAGAGTCGGGGTAACCTCCAAGAGAGCCAAGACTGCATTTCTACTCAAAGCATTCGCCACCACATTTCCCTTTTCTAGCGTATAAAAAATATCCAAATATTATGCCGCTAGAAACTCTAACCACCACTACTGTCTCAAGTTCAGATCCTTCTGAGTGAAGAGGTATTTCATGGACTTATAGTGTGTGAGGAGTTCAAACTTATCACCCAGCAGGTAATGTCCCTGCATTTTCAGAGCAAATATGACCGTTAACAATTCCAAATCATGTGTAGCATAGTTCTTCCCATGCGGCTTCAAATGCCTGCTTGCATGCGTAATAACCTTCCCGTGCTGCATCAGAACAACACCAAATCCAAATCTACAAGACTATCCATCCTCCACTACTATCCGAAATAGCTAAGACTGGCACACTAGTCAATCTCTTCTTTAATTCCACAAAAGATTCCTCACACTTTAGAGTCCAAACAATCTTCTCATCCTTCTTCGTTAGCTTATTTAGGCGATCTTGATCCTGGATGTACTTCCTATAGCTATTGGCTAGACCTAAGAAACTTCCAACTTCAGAAGGAGTCTACGGTCGCCTCCACTCTTGAAAAACCACCACCTTTGATGGATCCATGGTAATGCAATCACCTGACACAATATGTCATAGGTATCTCACTTCTGATTGCCAAAAATGTCACCTAGAAAACTTTGCCTTTATAACATGCTTCCTTAATATCTCTAGCACCACTTCCAAATAGTGTCTATGCTCTTCGTAAGACTTAGAGTAGATAAAGATGTCGCTGATAAAGACTAACACGGACTTGTTAAGAACATATTGGAAAACGCGATTCATTAGGTTTATGAAAAATGTGGGTCCATTGGTTAGCCCAAAAGGCATAACCAACCACTTAAAGAAAAATTCTAGCCCTCTAAACGTAGTTAAGAGTATACTATCTTTGGCTACCCTTAACTAGTGGAATCCTGTAGCTAGGTCCATCTAAGAGAATGCTTGTGCACCATGAAGTTGATTAAAAAGGTCATCATTATGGGGTAAGGGGTACTTATTTCAAATGGTTAGCTTATTCAACTCTCGATAATCCACACACGATCTCAAAGAACCGTCGGACTTAGCCACGAAGACCATAGCCGATCCCAACTAGAACGACTTGGTCTAATCAAACCTCTCCTTAACAAGTCATTAGTTTGATTAACTAGTTCCTCCTTCTCTTACGAAGCCATGGTTCACTTAGGTTGAATCAAAGGTCTTGCACTGGGAAGTAAATCAATGCCGAACTCTATCTCTCAATGTGGAGGTAGGCTATTAACCTCTTCAAAGATATCAGGAAAATTCCTAACAACTTCGGCAGATCCTAACTCCTCATGGGATGATTCAAGGGTATACAAGAAACTATTCATTCGTTTGTTAGGCTTCCTACACTTTATTTTTTCCAATATCCTTCCTGAATTTTTTTTAGTACTACCCTCCTCTTAGCGCAGTCCAAAACATCTTCATATTTCAACAACCAACTCATGCCGAGTAAAACATCAAATTCCCCAAAATCCAGAACAAATAGGTCGCAAAACAATGACGTTTCCAATAAATAATTTGTACTCTTTCATAAATCAAACATAAACTAGTCGTGCCACCTATAAGGTTCAACACACAAATAGGTTGTCTACAGACTTAGGGGTAAGTTGTAATCTATCTACCAATTCTTTAGAAATTAAACTGTAGGAAGCCCCGGTATCAAACAATACTCTAACAAAAATTCTATTAATCATTAAAGTACCTTCAAGGATGCTCCCTTTCACATGTGCAGAAGAAGACGGCTCATCCTTAGTTACATACATCCTGATCTATTGGCCCTTCTGAATAAGCGGGCAATCCTTTACCATATGACCAGGTCCAGTTGAAATATAGTTTCTTCTGCTCATAGAGTGTCCCCTTTGCTACTGTTGAACTCCAAAATTCCTACAGAAACTTAGCAATGTTGCCCTTCTTCCTACACTAGCGGCAAATAAAATCCTTAAAGCGATCCTTTTATGCCCCACCACTCGACTTTCTTTTTCCCTACTTCTTTTAGTTTGGGTTGAACTTCATTTTATTTGGACGCCACTGGTATTACCACTAGGTGCTGCTGATGATAGATTCTTCTTTTCCAAAACCTCATGCCTTAGCGCCATGTCTACTCGGTACATGAAAGAACCCTTAAGATGAGCGGTCATTTTCTCTTGAAAACCCTCCCTCATTCCCAAAACAAACATCTCGATTTTATTCAATGTGCTATTGATATACTCTGGTCCAAAACAAGATAGCTCATTGAACTTCCTCTCATACTATGCTGCCGATAAGTTTCCCTACTTAAAGTCTTCGACATTTTTGTACATCCTAGCCTTTCCAGTAGTAGGCAAGAACTGATCCTCAATTGCCTCCTTGAATCGGGCCCAGAAGAAATCGTCTTCCAAAACATTAGCAGTAAGGGAGTCCTACCAAGCCGTTATTCCCTCTAGCAATTTCCAAAAGTTAGGAACCATTTCTGCTCATCTGGGAGATCAAGACCTTTGAAAACCCTTTCACATGAATGCAAACAATCATGTACTTCTATGGTAGATCTGTTATTTTAAATGTTTCCCTCTAAGGTTTGTATAATCATCGCATATGGTTGTAAAATTTCCCCTGGACTGCGCTGGAGCTGCCTCCTCAACAATTCCAACCCTTCCGGTATTTGGAGCTCGACCATTGGCGGTCGTAGTGCTATTAGCTCCAATACCTCGTCGGGTCCTATTGCTCATTTCTTACTACCTGGACTTAGTAGGATAACTCTTAAAATACTTGGACGAGAAATTTTTTAAAGAAAGGGTACTACTCAAACCTATCAAAGCTGATCTAACTATCAGGAACACACACACACACACACAGATATATATATATATATATATATATATATATATACAAATAAAAATTTACAAATATATGCTCTCGAAGTTGACCCTAACCCAAAGCCTAGGTATTCGCTCAAGCTAGCTTTGACACCACATGTAACGATCCACCTTTCTTACTCCGAAAGATGAGTCATTTGGGTTAAAAGAAAGACAAGAAGAAACTAAACAACATAGAATCTCATAGCGTAGTGGAACAATATATGATAGATAACATAGGATCATACGTAGTCACTGCCATAATAGTGCATCAAAGTCATAATAGTACAAGTTTCAAACTGGGACAGTTATAACAGCCTGTCACTACATCACTAATACAAAATACATGCATACACAGCAGTATAAGATAAATAACTAGCTATTGGTGAAACCATCTGCTCCAAGCTTTTGCAAAATGCATCTGTGAGAAACCTGGATCACTTGGCTACTCATACAAATTTGAGTACCCAAGAATTTTATGGAAAGAAAATAAAACTCCGGGTCGGACATCTATCTGGTGTGAGTAAACTCAAACAACTGAATTATGGTTTTAAAAACTCCTTTAAAGTCAAAGTATCTCGTAAGACCACGCCGAACACGGTCAGGTTTTACCTTACAATAACCAAATCATTTTCTATAGAAAATCTAGTGATATTATAATAGTATGTAGGGTTTTCAAGTAAATATAGGACATAGCTAAAATTGTTACATTAATTGAATTCTAGCATACATAGTTATACAACTAAGTCTGAAGGCAGTTATTAGAAATGGGTTTCCATCAATGACGAGGTAAGGGTCTACCTTCCGTATAGTACACCTCCAGAAAAAATGTACCGAGGTAGCAAAACCTTTGCACCTGTGCCACTCAGGGCCGCATACCCCTTCCTAGATAGTACCAAATATGATCATCCCTCGGTTGTGACCAATAACCACAATCGGCCCTCGAAGTTGACATGGAATTAGTTACCGCTCTAGATCGGGGATGACCATACCTTAATAGGAGCGACCCACTTAGCCCTGCGGCACGTCTTTGCTTTAGTCTATTCCAGGAGTGAGGCTTTGAGGCTACATTTACTTTCTCTAGCAGTTCCCGGTTGGATTGCTAACACTACCCTCTAAGCAGCACTGCAGTGCCATCATTCGTCCATACAAGTTATTCAGGATATAATAAAACCGAAGGCACTACTTTTACTACATTTATTTTGTAATCACCCTGAGGATTAGTAGCAAGTAACCCTTGCACTTCAAACCTTGTCTTCGATTCTAGCTCTTCCCAATTCGAACGCTTACATTGGTTCGAAGTGGTTTTTGGATAATGCAAGCTATTCGATCCCGGTCTCTTTGAAGCAACATTCGATAATTTTACAAGGGTTAAGTTACCGATAGTGGACAACTCCACTATCTGGGGTGTAAAGATTTGCATATGGAAATATCATCCATATACTTAGGTTATCATGATCCGCTTATTGAAATTAATTCCTTATATCTATCACGTTTACGGCATTTCGACTTCTCTATCCCTCACCTAGAACAAGTTCTAGATCTCGCAGATAGAGGAAAGTTTAACTCATCGGCTTTTAGTGTTACATACAATATGAATTACTTTCAATAAAACGTGTCAATGTTTTAGTACAAGTACTCTCATTTTTTGGCTACTTAATGGCACAGACAAGAGATCCCTTAATTTAAAATCAGTTTGCTTAAAAAAGAAAGTTGACTTAAAAATAACTTATAGAGTCTAAATTAAACCTTTATTAAATCATAATTAAATCTTAATTTAATTACTAATTAAATTAACTCAAATTTAAAACTTAATTAAACTTAATTAACTCTTAATTACATCTAAATTGATTAATTAATCAAAAAGCTTTTCTAGTTTGTGATTAATTAATAATTAACCCTGATTAAATAATAATTAACTGAATAAATAAACTCAATTAAATAAAATTTAATTCTTAATTAACTATTAACTTAATTAATCATTAATTAAAACTTCTTAATTAATAAATTATAACTTACTTAATTAATTCTTAAATACTAATTACTTAACTTAATTACTAATTAATTACTAATTATCCATAAGTAATTAGTAATTACTTAATTACTAAAAACATACTTAAACAAAATAATTAACTTTTATACTTAATTAGTGATTTTGAAAAGTTTCAAAAAAAATTAAAAAAAGAAACCACTTTAAGTTTAGAAAATATTAACTTTTTCCGAACTGCATCCACAGCAACTATCACTGGATGCCATAACTTAGAATTAGCTTCTAAGTGAAACTTTTCCCAAACTTAACTCCTAACTTTTACTCATTTTAAAACATAGGTAAAAAGAGTTTTGAAACTAAAACAAAGTTAGAAACTTTGGAAACATTTTAGTAACTTGAAAACTGGTAAACACGATTTCTAATTTCAAAGGATCTCACATCACTTTAACATGACCAAATACTAACATTCATAACATACCATCTCCACATCCATGATTTATGTACCAAAACATATCATACCCTAACATAATCAAAGGTCACATTTTTACAACTACACTCTACATTTTAGATTTTGGTTTACAAGTCTAAATCCAAAACATAAACTAATACCACACATATGAATCCAAAAGAACATGAATATACAACCAATCAATCAATATATTGTACAATAAACACAACCACATATAAAGTTAGAATCTTTCCAAAGTATAAAAAGTTTTACTCACCAAACTTAAACAAACCCTTTCTGATTTTGAAATACGTCCTAGAGCTTTGTATATCCTTTAGAAAAAAAATGATTTTTGGACTTAAACAGGGAAGAGTGGGCTTGGCCTATGTGTTATAGGCATGGCCAAGGTGGGATTGGGCTTGGTCAAGATGGATAAGGATGGATGTGGACTTTGTTTGGCTAAGAGGTGGTAAAGGAAGAGGAAAGGAGGTGGTTTTAAGTGATTTTAATAATTAAAAGAGAGGGAAGAAGTGGTTTTTTAACTTAAGAAATATGGAAAGATGCCATTAAAGTGTTTTTGAATGCTTTGTGAAAAAGACAAACTCTGAAAAACTTTGAGAAAATAAAATGGAATGAGAGAGAGAATTTAAAGTTGTTTTTATGAAAATGGAATATGTGAAATTACCTTAAAGTCCTTTTGTACCATACACTACCCAAAATTCATGCCACATCACCACACACCTCTCTCTACCTTATCGTACAC
This sequence comes from Allium fistulosum, assembly GCA_030737815.1. Classification (NCBI taxonomy): domain Eukaryota; kingdom Viridiplantae; phylum Streptophyta; class Magnoliopsida; order Asparagales; family Amaryllidaceae; genus Allium; species Allium fistulosum. The sequence continues at coordinate 1,504,324,738 of CM060903.1, forward strand.
GTTAGCACAAGGGGGAGCCCTTTTATCCACTAGATCATACACTAATGTGTAATTAAGATGTTATGTTATGTGATTTTCCAATTTTGCTATAATTTCTTTTTATGAAAATGGTAACTTCTCCATTTTCTTAAAGTGCGCTGATATTTCCACCTTTTACACACTTAATTAAATCCTTACTAATTATATAGGTGTGTGTTTAAGTGTATGAAGGTGTTTTACAATCTTTTAAACAACTTTTTAATGGTGAAAAATTGAATTTTTGGAAAAAGCTTCCCGGTCATAATTTCTATTTCCATTGAAATAATTATTTTTGTAAACACATTTTAAAAATCATTTCACCGTCAATAGCTATTATTTAAAAGGAGTATTTTTTAGCAATAAAATCCATATATTAGTTTATTAATAATATATTAAATATCCATATTTAAAGTGATTAAATTTCAGGTCATTATACCCTATTAGGTACCGTCGTAGTTTATTTAAGACTTCTTATATGGAGAGGAGGCAGACCCAATGACCATTAAATATCTTCCACTCTAAAATAAATCCCTTGACATCCCTAAAAGTACCGAATCATTTAATACTTCAAATCTAAGGCGAACTCTTGGTATATTTTCCCAAACCTATACGCAAACGTATATCCATTCCTATGAGTCCTATAGTTGGAGATGTCTCACATCAGTAGTATATGTACACAACTACTAGTAGCATTTAGGTGAAGGATAGACTTTTATTATGTAACTGTACTGACCTCACATCCAACCCATAATAAACGAAGTCCTTTATCATAAACATAATATTGGGCTAGGCCCACTAATTTAGGCTCATCCTAAATGTATTACCGAGGCCATATATTTCCACTATGGAAATTAATTTGCCTCCTAAGTTTATTTATCAGTATTAAATTATTAATTCGTTTCGAACCTGTTCCCATCTTAATGGCTTATTTCCTATATTCCTCATTTCCTTCTTATGTCTAATAAATGCCAACTGTCCATAATCAATGGTCGTTTAATATTCAAATTAGATAATCATTAATGACATTCATTTATTTCTAATTCAACTTATTATGCATATTCAATTTTCCCATAAATGTCATGTTAAATTCTACAATCAATTCCATTAAATGCATTTATGTCCCTATTTAATTTCCGTAACCCCCAATTAACTTCACATTTGTTGCCCACTAAATTTAAATCATTAGTCAGAAGTTTTGGAGTTACCGCCTCTTGTCCATTGCAATCCCCTAACTCTATGATTTACAATCCTATTAGTTTTTAGTCATCCTAACTATAACTAATACGAGTATCAACGTATATTTATTTATTACGCTTTATTCGTTACCCTACGTATATTTATATTTTTAATTGGTAGGCATGGTTATACGTGTATGTGTGTATTCCTATTTTAAACTCATTAATTCATACACTTAGGAACTCCAGAATACATAGTTATATGTATATTCTATAAAGAATGTTTAATCCACATTTTAATTTATTAGAGCTATCCTCCCCAAAAAGGATTATCGCTATAACTATCCACAAACTATCTAAAAGGGAGACATTTGCTCTATTTGAAATTATAAGGAATTATATCTTTTCTTTTATTGTAATGGATAATGCAAACTATAGAGAAGAACATATGTACTTTACACGTCTCTTTCATTTTGGTATATTCTTTATTATTCCAAACAACACACTTTCAATACATAGTTGTGGAATTAAGTAATATGGAAATTTACACGTAAATAGACACAGCTAAATTGTACCTTCAATGCTCCCAATAAATTAAAACGTAGAAATTCACAATTCAAATCAAATTGGGGCAATCCAAATAAATACTAACAACTAAAACCTAATCATCATAAATATGGAATAAATTTCGCAATTTTATCAACATTCTGCTTTAAAAAAAATTAGAGACTAATTTCCAAAATTCCAATTTAGAGTGCATATAACTTTCCGTTTCAATTACCTAACTTATAGAATATGTAGGCAATATTTTAGTTAAATATATTCATTTTAAGCCTACAATTCAATAGATCTCGCATAGGCATAATAATCAAATAAAATTCAAGAATATAAATTTCAATGTAATATATAAATCATGTAATTTCCCACTCACCTTTCTATACTTTCCAAATCTCTCAAGTCTGAATTCATCCCTTTAGTTGACTCATTTTTCCTTTCTAATCCAAAAATATGTACAACAAGATATATACATATCCATTAGAATTATAGATCTAGGAGGAAATTTGAGCAAAGTGAAAATTTAGATTTATAATTATAAAATCTACCTTTCCGCAAAATTGATTCCCTTTGTTTCTTATTTTCTTTTATTTTCCGCCTTCTCCAATATATTTATTTATGATTTTTAAAAATAGTGGAGAAGAGAAAATGGTAGAGCTATGCTGCTTTGTTAGAAAATAAGAGTAGAAAAGTAAGGGTCTAGGCCTTTATTTGTAGGTATTTGAATCAATTATATTTGTTAGATTAATATTAAATAAATCTGGGTCGTTAGACCGAGGTTCAAACCTAGCCGCTACCACTTTAATAAGTCAACTGCTTCTCTGTAGACGATCGACCGCTAGCGATCGACTGGCCCAAGAAGGTGGTCGATTGGTGGTCTGCTGGCCTAAGGAGGTGGTCGATTGGTGGGGTCCATGTGGTTAATATTATTTATTTCCACTTTATTCCATTTTAATTATTTTCGAATTGAAAACTTCAAACGCCAATAACTTTTTCGTTTGAACTCCGATCGCAAAACTCTATATATGAAAGTTGCACAGAAAATCACCACGAACACAATAGTGCAAGTCCCCAAAATTCTTCAAGGATTGAATCATGTAACGTAGCGCACAACCGTTCTAAACTATTCAATTAATTAGTGTGAAACCAATTTTGCATCCAATCGTGTATAAGTGCATGGTGTATCACAACATATATGATATATACGCTGAATAATTCTAAATCGGCGCCTCCTATATGAATGCATTCTTTTAAAACAATTTTGGAAAATATGATGCAAACAGCCTTTGTGATAGAGTTAAGGGTATGCCCTACGGGCAATTATGTAATTTATTATTCTAACTCGATAACCAATCTTGTTTAAAATAAAAGGTGTTTTCTTTCTATTATATACTTGATTTAATGTGTTATATTGATTAATTAATTTAATTAAAAATATATTTAATAGAAAATCCATAAATGGTATGTTTTGTGCTAGTAGTTACAAAGTGTTGTAACCGTGAGTAATTTATCACAAGGAGAATAAATATGCCATTTTATATATTTCTAGTTAAGATGTACCGAGAATAGATATCGATACATCCATTGAGACTAGAGTACGTAACTCTCTTCAAATGTTAGTGAGTGTATTATTCATGACCGTTGGGAGCACCATGGGATTGCGTACTACAGTTATTGGATAACTATATAATAACTCACTCGATAGTATTCTGTTGGATAATATAACTAAAGTTAAACAGAAAATATCAATGTGACAAAATTACATGGCTCTCTAGACTTGAGAATAACGTTGATCTTAAATGTGGAAGCACCGCTTTGATTATAGTTAAATCGTGGCATGACGTCCATCGAATGACTATAATTGGATCGAGTGGAAGCATTGGAAGTGAAAAACTATTCAAGAGAGAATCCGTCTCCTTGGTTATATGAGGTTAGTACTGTTGAAACTTGGTCAGCTCATAGCAGAAGTACTGGGCGAATTTAAAAAAATTACCCTATTAGATCTTTATTGAGCCTATGAAGTCGAATTTATTTAGAACATTTCTAAATATTATTTAAATAAAGTCTTTTATTTTATTTAAATTTATACATTATATAGTTTTATTTAATTTATGTTATGATACATACATACATACATGCACACACACACGCACGTATACGCGCGCGCACAAACATGTATGCGCGCATATGTAACATATCAAATGCTAGGTATAATATGTCCGTGTATAGATGTTGGGATTTACATCGCAATGGACATGTTAGCTCATCAAATATGCAAATATATTATCCAGATATATGTATGTATATGTATATATACACATACACACATGATTATTTATATATAAATATTATAAATATATATTATAGTTTTATAGAAATAATTTTATATATGTATATAAGCACATATAACATATTGATATGGGATCGTCTGAATAAAATATTAATATTGAATATAAATGTTATATAATAGACTTATTTAAATATAAAGAAATTATTTATAAATATTTATAAAATAATTTTTTATTTTTAATACCGTGAGCAATATATATATAGACACACACAAAAATCAATTAATAATTTTTTTTTGAATATTTATATATACAAATATATGCATAATAAAATTATATATATATATATATGTATGTATGTATGTTCATAAATACTCAAAAATAATTTTGATGCTATGAAAGACCAGGTCATGTGCACAACTTAGCAAATGTAATTTATTTATTTATTTATATTTTAATTTTAAAGTATATTTTGTTTCAATATTTATTCGAGTATTATTAAAATGTTAGTTAAAAATTAATTATGAAATTTTATTTTAAATTTCCAGTAAATAGTAAATAATGTTATATACTTTGAAATTATTTACCATAATTTTTCTATTTCCGGCGAGAAATTTAAAAGGTTTACTTTTTTTAAATTTTTTTTAAGAGAATATTTACTAATAATATTATTTTAAAAAATATAAAATATAATTTTCATTATATATTTGAATTAATATAATTTATTTATGTAATAAATTGACTTAAATAATATTTAAAAATAATAAAAAATATTTTATCATTGCCAAGAATTATCATGGCCTTAATTCTTAACATAATATATATCCAATGGCTTCTTCCTCCACCACTCCCCTTGCCTCCACTTTTCTACCACCATTGAACCCTATCCCACCGACCAACACTTATAACATCGCTACTTCCCTTCTTACACAGATTAAACCTCCACTTATCACCTTTTCTGACATTCCACTAGTTAACTAATATTCTAACCTACCACTAGACCCTACTTTTGCACCAACTAAACCCGATCTGCCCTCCTCCAAACCACTTCCACCGGACCCAACCATTTTTCCACCTCTCATAACTCCTCTTACTATACCAACCCCTCAATCCTCACTATCTAATTCCCCCATTGGTTTCTCTTTTCAAAACCAAACCTAGAAATGCAGGGATTTTAATCCCTATTGATTTCAATCTCTCTTATGAAGGCAAAGCACTGAATGTTCCGAATAAAGTTAAACCAACTGGTATATATTATTGGAACGAACACCATATTGGGTTTTTTATGGATGATAATCTACATAGTGTTAGTCCTTGAGATGATGGTTTTGATGACAACAACCTTAGGACTTGTTATAAAATATAAATACTAACGTTATGGTTTAAATATATATGTATATGTAGAATATAAACATGCAGGTACCAAGAATGAAGACTGTACAGTATAGAGATAAAAGACTGATGAATTTAAAGATCGAAGATATCAAGATTGAAGACTCATGAGTACCAAGAAATCAAGTTATCAAGAGTTCAAGATTTCAAACAGTACAAGATAATGTAGTCAGTCTAGAATTATGTTAAAACTTTTTGAAAGCACTTACATCTTTATTCGAAATTTATTCGTGGAATGGAATCCACTTCGAGCCTCTTAAAGGGATGGAATCCTAGTGGGATGGAACCCACGACAATATCTAGTGGAACATATAGTGGTCCTATTTTGATATCCACTAATTTTATAAAAATGTTTTTTCAAAAATATATCTCTTGTTTTTAAAAATGTTTTCAAAACTTTCTTTTCAAAAAGACATCTCTCTTGTTTGAAATATTTTAGCCTCAAAACTATTTTTATCATTTTTAATATTTTGATTTCAAAATTGTCCTTATTTTTAAACCATCTCTTGTTTTAAATATTTAGCTTTAAAATATTTATATACTCGGATTTTAAATCACTTTATAGATTAAGATTATATATATTAAAAATTATTTTCTAAACTCTTTTATATGTTTAAACTATATTCAAATATATTTACAAAGTTTAGAAATTGTTTTGACAAATTATAGAAACCAATTTTAATAAGAAAATCAAAACATCAATTTTGCCTTGAGCATGTCGACATACCTCAACCCCCTATGTCGACATGGTGTCCGTTATTTTCAAATTTCAATTTTCAAAAGAAGTGTCTATTCGTCGTAATTTTTCATGAATAGATATGACTGTTGCTCTACTATAAATACCAGTAAGTTCTAAACGAATTTTTACCAGATTTTCATTTATTTTCTCTCCTCTTCATCTTCCACATTTATTCTAAAGAATCCTAAACTATACTCTGCCGAAATACCAACTGAATCAACTCTTGTTTGATTCTCTGCCACTCTCTCCATTAGATTTCAGTGCTATTCAGAGTTATAGAATCTTTTGTAAATCAAACTGTCGAGTAAAAGGTGCGGTTGAGCCTTGAAATCAATTGGGTGTGATTGTCGCCCCGGAAATCAATTAGGTGATCTTGTAGCCTGGTTAAATCAAGAGAGTTTCCTTGAACTCAAATACAGGAGGGTGTACCTCGTAGCCTTGAAACCGAGGGTGTAATCTGGGAGATTATTTTGAAAAGAAATCCGTACGATTGTACAGGACTGGATGTAGGGTAACTCCGAACCAGTATAAAATCCTAGTGTGTTCTTTCCTTTACTGCTTTTATTTAGTATTTTCATCTGTATCTGATTCTATGATTATATCTGTGTTTGTGAATTGCATTTGTTAGTGTTTAAATTGAACAAAATTCAAAAAGATTTAAAAAATACATAAAACACTATTCACCCCCTCTCTAGTGTTATTCCAGCCTTAAGATTCGTAATCCGCATTTCTCACATTTGGTATCAGAGCATTGGTTTTCAAAGTTTTCATAATATAAATTTTGAAAAAGTTTTTCAAATGGCTATTTTTGGGGATTTTGTTAACACTAGTTTAAAACTGTTCAAATCATCATTGTCCCATAAGTCTGCATATGGTTATTATAGAAAATCAAGTTATCTACCGAGTTTGTATACTGTGCAGAAAGAAAAATGTTATATGGCCTTTGAAGAATCGACACTCAACGGACAAATGGTGCAAATCAAGAAGAATAAGTGGATACTTGATAGTGGATGTTCAAGACACATGACTGGTAATCTAGATATGCTGAATGATATTATCTATAAAGATGGAGGATCGGTTAATTTTGGAGACAACTCAAAAGGATATGTGATTGGCATCGGCAATGTCGGCAACTCTAAAACTCCTACTATTTCTAATGTTTTATTAGTTAAGAATCTGAAACACAATCTGCTTAGCATTAGTCAACTTTGCGATAAAGGATACAAAATTAAATTTGAAAAAGACAAGTGTCACATCGAAGATAATGATTCAAATATTATATTTGAAGGAATTAGGAAGAAAAATATTTATATTCTTAGTATGAAAATCTCAAATGATAATCTATGTCTTTTGGCTAATACAAGTGACCCTTGGATTTGGCATAAAAGATTTGGGCATTTGAATTTTAAACTCTTATCTAGACTTTCTAAACTTGATCTAGTAAAAGGTCTCCCTAGAATGAATTTTAAATAGATAGTATATGTGATGCTTGTCAATTAGGAAAACTTAGGAAGAGTTCTTTCATATTAAAAGATATGATTTCAACTTCAAAACCTCTTGAGTTACTTCATCTGGATTTGTTTGGTCCATCTCAAATTTAATCAATAAATCACAATAAATATGTCTTTGTAATTGTAGATGATTATTCTAGGTTTACATGGACAATTTTTATGAAACATAAAAGTGATACTTTTGATTCATTTAAATTTTTTACAAAAAGTCTCCAAAACCAACTTTCTTTAAAAATTATAACTGTTCGTAATGATCACGGTGGGGAATTTGAAAATGAAAATTGTGAGAGATTCTGCAATAAAAAGGAAATAACTCATAATTTATCTTTTCCAAGAACTCCACAACAAAACGGAGTGGTAGAACGTAAAAATAGGACGATGCAAGAGAACAATGCTTTCAAATATTAATTTACCAAAACATTTTTAGGCTGAAGCAGTTGCTACAGCTTGCTACATTTTGAATAGAATATTAATTAGACCGTTAACTAATAAAACACCTTATGAACTCCTTTACAAAAAGAAACCAAAGGTATCTTATTTTAGAATCTTTGGAAGTAGATGTTTTATTCTAAATACAAAAGACAATTTGGATAAATTTGATCCTAAATCTGACAAAGGAATCTTTATCGGATATTCTAATAGAAGTAAAGCATACAGAGTTTTCAACTTAAGAACTAATACCATTGAAGAAACAATGCATGTTTCGTTTGATGAAAATTTCAAAAATGTTGAACAAATTAATGATGAAGAAGAAATTGCTACCCTAAATAATGAATCAATTGAAACAAATAATGATCTTATTCATCCAAATAAAAAAGTTAAGCTTTTAAAAGATCATCCTATAGAAAATATACTAGGAAATATTGAATCTATTGTTAGAACTAGAAATCAACTAAACAACATGAGTAATGTAGCTTTTATATCATCTATTGAACCTAAAAATTCAAAGGAAGCATCGTCTGATGACTCATGGATTCTGGCTATGCAAGAAGAACTGAATCAATTCACCACAAATGATGTTTAGGAACTTGTTCCTAGACCCGAGGATAAAACTATAATAGGAACTAAATGGGTTTATAAAAATAAAATGAATGAACTAGGTGAGGTCGTTAGAAATAAAGCTCGATTAGTCGCACAAGGTTATTGTCAAGAAGAAGGAATAGATTTTTATGAAACCTTTGCACCCGTAGCAAGATTAGAAGCCATTAGAATTCTACTTGCTTATGCAAACTATAATAATTTCAAATTATTTCAAATGGATGTTAAAAGTGTTTTTCTAAATGGATTTGTTAAAGAGGAAGTTTATGTTGAACAACCTCCACTCTTTGAAGATGAAAATTTTCCAAACCATATTTTCAAACTTAAGAAATCTCTATATGGTCTGAAACAAGCTCCTAGAGCATGGTATGAAAGACTAAGATCTTTTTTATTATAATCAAATTTTGAAATTGGTAAAGTAGATAATACTCTTTTCATTAAAAGGAATAAAAATGATATCCAACTAGTACAAGTTTATGTAGATGATATTATTTTTGGTTCAACTAATCATGAAATGAATAAAGAATTTTCTGAAATAATGACAAAAGAGTTTGAGATGAGTCATAGGGGTGAACTTACTTTCTTCTTAGGTTTACAAGTAAAACAATTAGATAATGGTATTTTTATTAGTCAAGAAAAATATGCTAGGGATCTAGTTAGTAAATTTGGTATGACTACTGCGAGTGGAAAACCCACTCCCATGGCAACCAATGAAGCTTTAAATAAAGAAGATCTTCAAAAAGATGTAAATCAAAAACTATATAGGGGAATAATTGGATCACTACTCTATATCACTGCGAGTATATCATGCATAGTGTTTGTCTCTGTGCAAGATACCAATCTCAACCCAAAGAGACTCACTTAAAAGCTGTGAAACATATCATAAGATATGTTAAACATACTTTTGACTATGGTTTATTTTACCCTAAAAATGATTCGTTTGATTTAATTTCTTATTGTGATGATGGCTATGTTGGTTGCAAATCTGACCGAAAAAGTACAAGTGGAACTTGTCACTTTTTGGGGCATTATCTTGTTTCATGGTTTAGTAAAAAGCAAAACACAGTTTCTTTATCAACAACTGAAGCAGAATATATCTCTGCTGCTTTGGCTTGCTCTCAAGTCATTTATATGCAACAAACCCTAAAAGATTTTGGATTAACAATTTCAAAATCACCAATTTATTGTGATAATTCTAGTGCAATAAATTTATCTAAAAATCCTACTCATCATGCTAGGACTAAACATATTGATATCAGACATCATTTTCTCAGAGATAATATAAGTAAAGAGATTATTTCTCTTGAATTTATCAATTCCAAGAATCAAATTGCTGACATTTTAACCAAACCCTTAAATCAACCTATATTTACTAAATTAAGAAGAGAACTAGGCATTTGTTCAATAACTGAGATATAGAATATAGATACAGTAACATATATTTTTAATAAACAAAAATATACAAGAAAACCAAATTTTTCATAGGGATGTCGACATACCCCTACCACCCATGTCGACATACAACGGTAAAATTTGAAAATTTGATTTTCTCTCTAAAATCAGTTTGGTAGTTATATAAACCTATGTATTTTGAATTTTTCTGCCTTCTCACTTCTCTTTCTCTATAATAAACTTCTGAAAATTAACATTTATGGCCTCCTCCACTAAATCGAAGCAAAATGACACTATTTCTTTCCATTCTCCTCATTCTGATCCATTCCAATGCACTAAACTAGCATGTGTGATAAAGATTGAAGAATCTATGAAGGATTCCATGCAAATGTTGACTGAACTTCAAGTTGTGCAAATAAGGATGGCAAAAGAACAAGAAAAGCAAGGCAAAATTCTTCGAAATTTGCAAAAATTTCTAATGGATAATCATGCAAATCCTATCGTGATTGAAGAAGATTCTCCTAACATTCAAGTGCATAACCCCATAGAGTACAATGAAGAGGAAGAAGAAGAAGAGGAAGAAGAAGAAGAGGAAGAAGCACCTATGGAAGAAGACGACAACATGGTCTGCGTAGGCGAAATTTGTTTTGACAAAGATGGGAATTTGGTCGAACAACGTGGAAACTTTTGTTTTCATTATCCAAATTGTTCGATTCACAAATCTCCAATTGTCAAAAACTCTCGTTAGTAGTGTTGTTCTATAATTTATATACTTGAATATATTTGTGTGTTTATGTTCCATATATATATATATGTAAATATAACATCGTATATAATAATAAAAAATTATTTCGCTTATTATACTTCCTTATTAGTATTTAGTTTAGATAGTATTAGATTAAGGGGGAGTTATATAAGTTTAGAATTAGTTTTTGTTGATGACAAAGGGGGAGAAGCATAAAATAGAGTAGTTAGGCTTAGATTAAGGTGGAGTTATTAGTTTTAGGGGGAGTTATAGTGAAGGTGAAGTATATTTTATAAACATAGGTTGTCATCATCAAAAAGGCGGAGATTGTTAGTCCTCGATATGATGGTTTTGATGACAACAACCTTAGGACTTGTTATAAAATATAAATACTAACGTTATGGTTTAGATAAATATGTATATGCAGAATATAAACATACAGGTACCAAGAATGAAGATTGTACATTATAGAGATAAAAGACTGATGAATTTAAAGCTCGAAGATATCAAGATTGAAGACTCATAAGTATCAAGAAATCAAGTTATCAAGAGTTCAAGATTTCAAACAGTACAATATAATGTAGTTACTCTAGAATTATGTTAAAACTTCTTGAAAGCACTTACATCTTTATTCAACATTTATTCGTGGAATGGAATCCACTTCGAGCCTGTTAAAGGGATGAAACCCTAGTGGGATGGAACCCACGACAATATCTAGTGGAAATATAGTGGTCCTATTTTGATATCCACTAATTTTATAAAAATGTTTTTTCAAAAATATATCTTGAGATGACCCACTTTCTTTTTAGATAAATTCAAGGTTTTTTTTTTTACAATTAATCACAGTGGTCACCTAGCCAAGAGAATACCATTCTCCGATTTATCTTCTAACCAGGATCTTAAAACCAATATAAAAATATTGTTGTGTCAAATTATCTTAAACCTTCATATATGAAAATATATATATATATATATATATACAATACTTTCTGTTTTTATGTCAGAGTATAGGGGTTTGGAAGCAGAGAATCTGTTTGGGAATTTCCAGGTGATTCTCTACATAGCAAAAGTATTTTTTCAAGTTTTCCAGTCATGTCTATACCTACATAACTATTGATTTCATGACTTAGATTTAACATTATGTATGTATTTCCCATAATTGTATTACTATATGGACTGGGCCTTTGCTCGTGCATGTGTGTGTACATGTTCCTGTGCACTTACATGTGCCTAAATTTTTTTTTCTTTTCTTGTTAGTAAAAAGGTCTGAGTCTACCTGGTGCTTGGGTTGTAATACCATAACTGACAGTTTAGTTTAAAAACCTTTTATGCTAGCCTAACCCAGGCTCAAGAAGATGGTTATGTTAGCCATATTCAATTTGAACTGCTTCCTCTCAAAATACATGTTATTTTGTTCTATCTTATCAAAGCAACTTAAATCTTTCTACCAGATTTTTCTTTAACTTAAACATGAATTTCTTATAGTAAATACTAGGTTGTTCTTTCAATCTATACCTGCTCACCATCTCAGATTTTATTTATACTACTTTTTCTTTTAGAATCTGGAAGTTAAACAAAGAAACTATATTGCTCAGTAACCATTTTAAAAAAACTTGCCAGTCTCTATTGAATCACAATTTTAAGTTTCAAAACATACAAACCAGAAATGTCAATACACAGTTTCTTTCTAAACAACATACCAACATATTATAACATAAATTCAACTTAAACTTCTACTTTAATATCAGTAAATTTGTAACTATTGCATCCAATTCCTTAAGCAGCCAATCCATCCAAAGCTTGATCAAAGAAATGCCTATTTACCTGCATAATCACTATGAGCTGCCTCATTAAAATGAGGCACCCAATAGTGCATCAACACACATGGGTCAGACTAATGTCTGGTATGAGTATTCTAATTGGAAACATAATTTTCATATAGTTTTTTTTTCATAGCCAAATATCTTTAAGATAAATAAGGGAATGCATTATTACTTTTGTACCCATTTCAGTGCAACCTATGCATGCACAACAAAATGATATAAGATTCAATGATTTATTGTAGAGAAAACAAACATAGAATTCATCCATAGAATATCCTAAAACAGTCAACACAATCATTAATTAGATCATCATTCTTCATCTATAGATTTTCTGGCCTTCAGAGATTTTTCCCAAGCCTTCATATGAACCTATTTCTAATGTTCAATATCAAATATGTTATGGTCTTTAGCTACTTTCTCTTTTAAAACACACACTGCCTGGGACAATTCTCTGTTAACCCAGCACACTCAGGCCCCTGGGTATAAACATACCATGTGTGAGCTTGCAATATTCCCCTTGCCAAGCTATATCTTGTAGCCCTAAGATCCAATCTCCTTAGTTGAATTACTAAGTGTCACTACCTTTTAGTGTTAATTTCCTCTCTGCATATCATGTTTCAAGCAGTGAATAAAACATACATTCAGTCACAGGCACACATCCAAAGATTACAAGACATTTTTCATGAACAAGCACTTCATCATAACTATAGAGGTGATTTCTTATTTTTCTATGGGCTCCAATAGATCCAATACAAACATATGGTCATAGATAATTTTCTGTTTATCTTTCTTTTCTTTTCTACCTCTGATTCAGTCAAATCCATATAGGTTTTTAGATCTGACTAAATCACAAGTATAAGAATTACTGGATAGTTCATAAATGTAGAGGCTCAGCACATGTATACATTGCACCTCTATATATATTTTTTCTTTTTATATAAGTTCTTTTCTGTTAATATGGGACCTAAGCAAACTCACAAGGTTGCAGCCCCATATCCTTTCTCATTTTTAGACCATATATCCATATTAAGCATCCTGGGTTTTAAACTAATTAATGTATAAAGAAAACCCATATTACTGCTTTACCTCAAAGTTAAATCATAACACAGAAAACTTGTTTAAACATTAGATTCATGGCTCTTTCATACTGAGTAAATCAATATAAAGAGGTTTTCATTAAAACAGATCATAAGACAAGTCAAAGTTACTAAATCATAAAAATGAATCTAGCTTGCAAACAAATGAAATATGAGTTTTAATTAGGCTGCCTCAATATTCAGGACTTATTGCCAATATTTCCAGTGAGATTACTCACCTTAATCCCCCTTTTCCCTAAGCTTTTCCTTCTTTTGATCTTCTGCCTTCTTCCTACACTAATAACTAGTGTTTCCCATTTCTTTTCTAACTTCTGTTGTCTATATTTCTTTTTTTCTTTTATGAGGCAGAGCCAAAACCTTACTACGCCAGGTTTTCTTATATAACTCTGGCTGCTACTAGGGTTCAAGGAAATTATTCAATGTCAATTTTACCCCACCCACTATGATCTACCTCTCATTCTACTTTTTGGAGAAAATGGGTAAGTAGTCCTGGCATTTATTTTCAGAAAATATACCTCATTGCCCCGGTCATGTTATTTGCATGATTTCTGTTTTCTAGAGTAAAAGGAATTGCTAAAAATGGATAAAGTGTTTGTTCAAAAGCTCATACCATTTTCATGCAATGTAAATTTCCATTTCAGCAAGCATTTGTTTTTGTGCACATGTATAATACATGTATGCCCATCCTGGCCTAAGTCTTTCTCTCTTTTTTTTCCAAGACTTGATCATTTCTGCCTATATATATATATATATATATATATATATATTTGTAATTTATCTATCCTATCATTTTTATTAATTGTTGCCTATTCTATCACACAGAAAACTGTGTGCATGTTTGTGCACTGTCTTGTGCACATGTACATGTTTTTAAACTATGTATCTTGTAATTAGTTTCCTATCCCTATCTTTTCAATGCAATTTCAAACAATTACAACTAAATTAAATCATGAAATTTCTTCACAAAATCTGGGTTATCACATATACCCCTCCTTTTAGGAATTGTGCCCCACAATTCTTTCATACTTAACTTAAGTATTCCTACTTCAGAAAATCAATTTCTGAACTCAAATCATTCTCAAATCAATCATTTTATTAAACTCTAGGCATATCAAAACAAAAACAAAAAATCACTATGCAATTCAGTCAAAACATTCATCAGTATAAATTTACCTTTTATTCAATCAAATAGTTGTGGATATTCAATTCTGATTTTATCTTCCACCTCCCATGTGCAATCACTTGGATCAAGACTCCATTGCACTTTCACTAATTTTATTTCTTTGCTCCTCAATTTCTTGATTTCTCTGGCAATTATGCCCATTGGCTCCTTTTCATACATCAATCTGGAGTCAATCTGTACATCTTTAGGAGATGTTAGAATTGTTTCCTTGTCATGAATCCATCTTCTTAACTGTGATACATGAAATACATCATGCATTGCTCTCATATCTTCTGGCAACTCTAACTTGTAGGCCACAGTTCCTATTCTTTCTAAGATTTTATATGGCCCTATATATCTAGGAATCAACTTTCCTTGTTTCCCAAACCTTAGAACCTTTTTCATGGGTGATATTTTAATAAATACATAATCCCAAACATCATAATGTACTTCCTTCCTCTTATGATCTGCATATTTCTTTTGCCTATCCTGGGCAGAAGCAATTCTTTTTCTAATCAAAGCTATCTTTTCAGAAGTTTCTTTTACATTTTCTGGTCCTAAGACCACCTTTTCTCCAGATTCATGCCAACTTGAGGGTGATAAACATAGCCTTCCATAAAGATCTTCAAAGGGGGCCATGCCTATGCTACTGTGATGGGTGTTATTGTATGCAAATTCAGCTAGATATATATAATCCTCCCAGCTTCCTCCCCAATCCAATACACATGCTCTCAACATGTCTTCAAGCAATTTATTCACAATTTCTGTTTGGCCATCAGATTGAGGATGGTATGTTGTGCTTAAGCATAAATCAGTCCCCATTGCCTTGTGAAAACTTTGCCAAAATTTTGAAGTGAAGATGGTGTCTCTATCACTTACTATAGTCTTTGGTATTCCATGTAGTCTGATTATTTCCTTTGTAAATAATTGAGCTAATGTGCATGCATTTCTTTCTGACTTCACAGGTATAAAATGGGCTGATTTGGTTAGCCTATCAACTACCACCCCAATACTATCATTTCCCCTCCTAGTTCTAGGCAAACCATCAATGAAATCCATTGATATGTCTTCCCATTTCCACTGTGGTACTGGTAAAGGTTGAAGCATTCCGGAGGGTTTTTGATATTCAGCCTTTATCTGTTGACAAACCATGCACTTAGACACAAAAGATGCCACTGCACTCTTCATACCACTCCACCAATAATCTCTTTTAAGGTTGTGATACATTCTTGTGCTTCCTGGGTGTATGGTATATTTGTTTTTGTGATAAGCATCTAAAATTTCTTGCTTCAACTCATCAATAGCAGGGACACATATTCTTTTTCTTTTCTCCAAATGGCCTTGTTTATTCAACAGAAAGCCTTCCACTGCTTCTCCATTTAATATCTGAGTTTTCTTCTCAAATAAAAATGGATCTTGATCTTATAATTTTACAACTTTATTCTTTAATTCTGACCCCAAGGTAACAAAACTTAACTTTCCCATTTCTACATTCTCATTGCATATACTCATATTTTCTACACTTTCACTTTCTACCTCTGAGTCAATCAATAGTGATAAAGTGTTAAACTCTTCTATCATTAACCTAGCTACATTAGCATGCTATCTACTTAAAGCATCTGCTACTTTATTAGCTTTGCCAGGGGTGTACAATATTTCAAAATTATATGAGGCTAGGAGTTCAATCCACCTTTGCTGCCTCATGTTTAATTCTTTTTGTGAAAACAAATACTTAAGTGACTTATGGTCAGTGTAAACTTCAAACCTTGGCCCCAACAAATAGTGTCTCTATAATTTAAGAGCATACACTATAGCAGCCAATTCAAGGTCATGTGTAGCATACCTTACCTCACTGGGTTTCAACTGTCTAGAGGCATAAGCTATCACTTGGTGCTGTTGCATCAATACTGCCCCAAGTCCTTGTCCACTTGCATCAGTATATATCACTAAATTTTCATTCCCCTCAGGTACTTTCAGTATTGGAGCTTGTATCAGTGCTTCTTTTAACCTCCCAAAAGCTTTCTCACATTCCTCAGTCCAAGTAAATACCTGATTCTTTCTAGTCAATCTGGTTAATGGGATTGAAATCTTTGAAAAATCTTTTATAAACCTTCTGTAGTACCCAACCATTCCCATAAATGACCTAACCTCTGTGACATTAGTAGGCCTTTTCCAAGCTTGAACTGCAATTACTTTATTGGGATCTACAGATATACCTTCTTCTGATACCACATGTCCTAAAAAATTTACTTCCTTTTTCCAAAAAGTGCACTTTGAAAATTTTGCCTTCAAATTTTCTTGCCTCAGTTCATGAAGTACTATATGCAAATGATTCTCATGCTCCTCAACTGACTTAGAATAAATTAGTATATCATCAATAAATATCAATACAAATTTATCCAGGTATTTTTTAAAAATTCTATTCATCAAATCAACAAAGTAAGAGGGAGCATTTGTCAAACCAAATGGCATTACTAAAAATTCATAAAGTCCATATCTAGTGTTGAAAGCTGTGTATTTAATGCTTTCCTCTTCTACTTTCATTTGATGAAACCTTGAAGCTAAATCAAGTCTAGAGAATATTTTTGCACCACTCAATTGATCAAAGAGATCATCAATTCTTGGTAAGGGGTATTTGTTTTTAACTATGATTTTATTTAACTCCCTATAATCAATACATAATCTGAGAGATCCATCTTGTTTCTTAACAAAAACCACTAGTGCTCCCCATGATGAGCTACTGGGTCTGATGAAGCCTTTTTCTTCTAGTTCAACCAGTTGCTTTTTCAGCTCTATCAATTCCTTAGGCCCCATTCCGGTTGGCCTCTTTACTACTGGACTAGCCTCTGGAATTAGTTTAATTGAAAACTCTACTGGCCTATGGTTTGGAACTCCCCTAACCTCACCAAACACATCAGTATATTGATTTACTATAGGGATTTCTTCTAATGTAGGCATGGGCTTCTCACTAGACAAAGTAACAAGAGTAGCTATATTTCTGCTTTTGTTTGCCTCACACAGAACAACTACCCTTTTTCCATCAGAAACTTTTAGTGATATGGTAGATGTTTCCATATTTATAATAGCCTTAAATTTCCTCAACCAATCAACTCCTAGAATAACTCCCATGCCCGGGTATTGCAACACATATAGGTCTGCACTAAACACACATCCCCCTATATTTAATCCCAGTTGCATACACATCATACCCAAAACACAGGAACTACCTAAAGGACTTCTAATAAGTAATGGCTTATCAACAATCATACAATTTAATTTTAGTTGTTGTACAATATCATGGGAAATCAAGGAGTGTGTAGCCCCAGTATCATACATTACTACAAAAGGTATTAAGTGAATGAGCAAAGTACCTTCAACTTGGCCATGGTTCTCAACATTTGGTCCCTCAGTTGCTTTACCTTTCCCTTCCAAGGTTCCTACTTTTCCTTGCTTAAATTCTGGACAGTTCCTCCTTATGTGACCCTCCTTTCCACACTAGTGACACTTGAAGGATGTTGGTCTAGGATTGGTGCACCTATTCTTCATATGCCCCTCTTGGCCACAGTTGTAACAAGTGATCTTCTTCTTAACTTCAGCAGTTCTGGTCTCTTCTGGTTTCTTGGTGGAAGCTAAATCTGTTTTCTTTTTATCATAAGGATGAAACTTACCCTTCCCTTTCTTATTTTGATTATTCTTGAATGCTCTAAAATTTTCTCTGGCTTTATCATGTTGTTCAAAGCTCAGAGTCAGATCTAAAACTTGGTCAAATGTCTTGTCCTTATATGGCAGCATAGCTCTACTAAGGCTGGCATTCAGTCCTTGAATGTATCTGCCATTTTTAGCTGCTTGAGTTGTGATAAGCACTGCACCATACTTGGCTAGTGATTCAAACTTCTGTGTATACTCAGTAACACTCATAGCCCCTTGCCTTAATTTAATAAATTCTTCTAGTAAAGATTCCTTGGTTGATGCTGGGACAAATCTACCTTCTAGCATTGCCTTAAATTGATCCCATGTCACTTCTCCTTCAGGTCTTCCAGCTATGATAACCTCCCACCAGTCCAAAGCTGCTCCTCTCAACTGTCTGGATGCTATTTGCCTTTTCTTTTGGTCTCCAACTTGCATATCTGTAAAAATCCTATCCAAGATTCTGAGCCAATTTTGAACTCCCATGATCCCTTCTGTTCCATCAAAAGTTTTGCCTCCAAGATTGGTAAAGGTCTTGAGTAGTTTGGAAAGCTCCTCATGTGGATTTTCTTGCCTATTGCCTACCCCTTCCCTTATAGCTCTCATGAAATCTTGCATATTCACCATTGGTGGTTCACTTGATCCTACCTCTTGTTGTCTTGGTCTTACAATGATTCTATGGATATGACACTTGGGTTAGTCCATTTTCTATAAATTTACTCATTTAATTTATCTCTATCCAATCCTAGTAATTATTATCAGTATAAGTATCCACTAAAACAAGGCATTCAAAACAGCCAACACACCACACATCCAATACAAACAAGTTCATACAACATTTTGCGATGTTATTTATCAACATAGCTCTGATACCAAATGAGATGACCCACTTTCTTTTTAGAAAAATTCAAGGTTTTTTTTTTACAATTAATCACAGTGGTCACCTAGCCAAGAGAATACCATTCTCTGATTTATCTTCTAACCAGGATCTTAAAACCAATATAAAAATATTGTTGTGTCAAATTATCTTAAACCTTCATATATGAAAATATATATATATATATATATATAATACTTTCTGTTTTTATGTCAGAGTATAGGGGTTTGGAAGTAGAGAATCTGTTTGGGAATTTCCAGGTGATTCTCTACATAGCAAAAGTATTTTTTTCAAGTTTTCCAGTCATGTCTATACCTACATAACTATTGATTTCATGACTTAGATTTAACATTATGTATGTATTTCCCATAATTGTATTACTATATGGACTGGGCCTTTGCTCGTGCATGTGTGTGTACATGTTCCTATGCACTTACATGTGCCTAAATTTTTTTTTCTTTTCTTGTTAGTAAAAAGGTCTGAGTCTACCTGGTGCTTGGGTTGTAATACCATAACTGACAGTTTAGTTTAAAAACCTTTTATGCTGGCCTAACCCAGGCTCAAGAAGATGGTTATGTTAGCCATATTCAATTTGAACTGCTTCCTCTCAAAATACATGTTATTTTGTTCTATCTTATCAAAGCAACTTAAATCTTTCTACCATATTTTTCTTTAACTTAAACATGAATTTCTTATAGTAAATACTAGGTTGTTCTTTCAATCTATACCTGCTCACCATCTCAGATTTTATTTATACTACTTTTTCTTTTAGAATCTGGAAGTTAAACAAAGAAACTATATTGCTCAGTAACCATTTTAAAACAACTTGCCAGTCTCTATTGAATCACAATTTTAAGTTTCAAAACATACAAACCAGAAATGTCAATACACAGTTTCTTTCTAAACAACATACCAACATATTATAACATAAATTCAACTTAAACTTCTACTTTAATATCAGTAAATTTGTAACTATTGCATCCAATTCCTTAAGCAGCCAATCCATCCAAAGCTTGATCAAAGAAATGCCTATTTACCTGCATAATCACTATGAGCTGCCTCAATAAAATGAGGCACCCAATAGTGCATCAACACACATGGGTCAGACTAATGTCTGGTATGAGTATTCTAATTGGAAACATAATTTTCATATAGTTTTTTTTTCATAGCCAAATATCTTTAAGATAAATAAGGGAATGCATTATTACTTTTGTACCCATTTCAGTGCAACCTATGCATGCACAACAAAATGATATAAGATTCAATAATTTATTGCAGAGAAAACAAACATAGAATTCATCCATAGAATATCCTAAAACAGTCAACACAATCATTAATTAAATCATCATTCTTCATCTATAGATTTTCTACCCTTCAGAGATTTTTCCCAAGCCTTCATATGAACCTATTTCTAATGTTCAATATCAAATATGTTATGGTCTTTAGCTACTTTCTCTTTTAAAACACACACTGCCTGGGACAATTCTCTGTTAACCCAGCACACTCAGGCCCCTGGGTATAAACATACCATGTGTGAGCTTGCAATATTCCCCTTGCCAAGCTATATCTTGTAGCCCTAAGATCCAATATCCTTAGTTGAATTACTAAGTGTCACTACCTTTTAGTGTTAATTTCCTCTCTGCATATCATGTTTCAAGCAGTGAATAAAACATACATTCAGTCACAGGCACACATCCAAAGATTACAAGACATTTTTCATGAACAAGCACTTCATCATAACTATAGAGGTGATTTCTTATTTTTCTATGGGCTCCAATAGATCCAATACAAACATATGGTCATATATAATTTTCTGTTTATCTTTCTTTTCTTTTCTACCTCTGATTCAGTCAAATCCATATAGATTTTTAGATCTGACTAAATCACAAGTATAAGAATTACTGGATAGTTCATAAATGTAGAGGCTCAGCACATGTATACATTGCACCTCTATATATATTTTTTCTTTTTATATAAGTTCTTTTCTGTTAATATGGGACCTAAGCAAACTCACAAGGTTGCAGCCCCATATCCTTTCTCATTTTTAGACCATATATCCATATTAAGCATCCTGGGTTTTAAACTAATTAATGTATAAAGAAAACCCATATTACTGCTTTACCTCAAAGTTAAATCATAACACAGAAAACTTGTTTAAACATTAGATTCATGGCTCTTTCATACTGAGTAAATCAATATAAAGAGGTTTTCATTAAAACAGATCATAAGACAAGTCAAAGTTACTAAATCATAAAAATGAATCTAGCTTGCAAACAAATGAAATATGAGTTTTAATTAGGCTGCCTCAATATTCAGGACTTATTGCCAATATTTCCAGTGAGATTACTCACCTTAATCCCCCTTTTCCCTAAGCTTTTCCTTCTTTTGATCTTCTGCCTTCTTCCTACACTAATAACTAGTGTTTCCCATTTCTTTTCTAACTTCTGTTGTCTATATTTCTTTTTTTCTTTTATGAGGCAGAGCCAAAATCTTACTACACCAGGTCTTCTTATATAACTCTGGCTGCTACTAGGGTTTAAGGAAATTATTCAATGTCAATTTTACCCCACCCACTATGATCTACCTCTCATTCTACTTTTTGGAGAAAATGGGTAAGTAGTCCTGGCATTTATTTTCAGAAAATATACCTCATTGCCCCGGTCATGTTATTTGCATGATTTCTGTTTTCTAGAGTAAAAGGAATTGCTAAAAATGGATAAAGTGTTTGTTCAAAAGCTCATACCATTTTCATGCAATGTAAATTTCCATTTCAGCAAGCATTTGTTTTTGTGCACATGTATAATACATGTATGCCCATCCTGGCCTAAGTCTTTCTCTTTTTTTTCCAAGACTTGATCATTTCTGCCTACATATATATATATATATATTTGTAATTTATCTATCCTATCATTTTTATTAATTGTTGCCTATTCTATCACACAGAAAACTGTGTGCATGTTTGTGCACATGTACATGTTTTTAAACTATGTATCTTGTAATTAGTTTCCTATCCCTATCTTTTCAATGCAATTTCAAACAATTACAACTAAATTAAATCATGAAATTTCTTCACAAAATCTGGGTTATCACATATCTCTTGTTTTTAAAAATGTTTTCAAAACTTTCTTTTCAAAAAGACATCTCTCTTGTTTGAAATATTTTAGCCTCAAAACTATTTTTATCATTTTTAATATTTTGATTTCAAAATTGTCCTTGTTTTTAAACCATCTCTTGTTTTAAATATTTATCTTTAAAATATTTATATACTCAGATTTTAAATCACTTTATAGATTAAGATTATATATATTAAAAATTATTTTCTAAACTCTTTTGTATGTTTAAACTATATTCAAATATATTTACAAAGTTTAGAAATTGTTTTGACAAATTATAGAAACCAATTTTAAAAAGAAAATCAAAACATCAATTTTGCCTTGAGCATGTCGACATACCTCAACCCTCCATGTCGACCTGGTGTCCGTTATTTTCAAATTTCAATTTTCAAAAGAAGTGTCTATTCGTCGTAATTTTTCACTAATAGATATGGCTGTTGCTCTACTATAAATACCAGTAAGTTCTAAACGAGAATAAGCAACCTGCGTTGACGAAAGATTGGATCTTGTCCTACTGATTTTGCTTTACGCTTTAGAAGATCGAATCACAAATTTTTACCATATTTTCATTTATTTTCTCTCCTCTTCATCTTCCACGTTTATTCTAAAGAATCCTAAACTATACTCTGCCGAAATGCTAAGTGAATCAAACTCGATTATCTCTTGTTTGATTCTCTGCCACTCTCTCCATAAGATCTCAGTGCTATTCAGAGTTATAGAATCTTTTGTAAATCAAACTATCGAGTAAAAGGTGCGGTTGAGCATTGAAATCAATTGGGTGTGATTGTAGCCCCGGAAATCAATTAGGTGATCTTATAGCCTGGTTAAATCAAGAGAGTTGCCCTGAACTCAAATATAGGAGGGTGTACCTCGTAGCCTTGAAACCGAGGGTGTAATCTAGGAGATTATTTTGAAAAGAAATCCATACGATTGTACGGGACTGGATGTAGGGTAACTCTGAACCAGTATAAAATCCTGGTATGTTCTTTGCTTTACTGCTTTTATTTAGTATTTGCATCTATGTCTGATTCTGTGATTATATCTGTGTTTGTGAATTGCATTTGTTAGTGTTTAAATTGAACAAAATTCAAAAGGATTTAAAAAATACATAAAACACTATTCACCCCCCGTCTAGTGTTATTCCAGCCTTAAGATCCGTAATCCGCATTTCTCACACACAGTGGTCATCTCACATCTCAATAATCTTTGAAAATTGAAAGGCTCCTACAAGGTGAAAACTGATTTAAAGAACTTATTTTAATTTAGTTGCGATGAAGATAGGACAACGATTCTTGAATCAGATATTATATTTGTTAAAGGAAAAATGTTCATTATAACTACTTGGCAACAATCTTTTGGCAATATCCACTCTAAGAAGGTACCAATATGGGTACACTTTTACAAAATCCCTCTAAGGGCACGTACATTGATTGGGGTTAATTGGAATGCTTGCCATTTAGGCAAATTGGTTTGTATGAATAAACTACCGAGAAGCTAGCACATTTTGAATATGCTAAGTTTTTAATTGAAATTGGTACCAAAAAGGGGTTACCTGAATACATAGAGCGTGGAGGAGGAGAAAACATCACTCTAGTTCAATGTGTTTATGACTAGAAACTAAGTCTATGCATTAAATGTAAAACTTTTAGGCATACTAACTCTGAATGTGAGATGCATAGGTTAGAGGAAAATAATAAAGACTCGGTAGTGGTTGTGGAAAAACAAACAGAAATAGGAGAAAAAACACAAGCACAAAGTGGAGAAAACCTATCCTTAGATGGCAAAAGAAAAGCATGTAGACAAGAAAGAATTCCAAAGTTAATGCAACTGCTTTAATTTGATAAATAATGCTGAAAATTTTACTGGTGCAACATAGCGCAAAAGCTCCTTATTGGGTCCTATTCCTATTGATGTTTTTTCCAAACATGACATCAATGCAAACCATGCACATTCTCCCTCTAAATGTCCCTTATCTCACAAACACAACGATACATGTTACTTAACAATTCATTCCACCTAAGCAAATGCAATAACTCCCCCGCATCACAATAATAACCCAATCTTACAAATCAACTTAACACTGCGATTCCCGATCAAATGCACAATACAGCAAGTACTCATTTCCTTAACACTTTAGAACTAGAGCCAACTTTTATACTAACCAATACCAAAAACACATGATACAATAAATTCTCTTTACTGCTCACACTCCCCAATAATAAAAACCCACCATCCTCTAACTTTTATACTAACCACCACCTTTCTTCTCTACGTCCACCATAATGCCAGTATCACACCACCTGACAACAACAACCTAACACAACAGTGTGCAAAATATCCCTATTCTGATATACACATACCAACACACCTTATAACATAAATGGCTAATTACAACATACATACTTTTCAACACACCCCTCCTCCAATTCCACCCATTCCTCCCACCGCTCCATATGACCAAAACTCTACACACAACTCCACTAATAACAATTCTTCTGATGATACTCTCAGTAACCTAAAAGACAAGCCTGACAGCATATCAAAATTCAAAAAGAAAAAGGAAAAGAAAAACAAACAAGCTCAAATAGAAAACTTTGTCTTTGTCTTTGCTAGTGGGGATGAGGCAATATTAAATCCATTCTTCAAAGAATCTATCATCAACACTTCTATACCCGAGAAAAAAATCTACCATATAAACTAGGCCTGCCTCAAAGAGTAAAGCCAAGAAAAACAAGAATTAATGATGGACAAGATTGTAGCATGGAATATTAGAGGTGCACACTTGAAAATCAAGAAAGATGAAGTAAAGAACTTGACACAAAAATACCAATTTGAAATGATTGCCATACTGGAAACAAAACCTGATCAAATGCTTACACCAAAAGCCACTTCAAATAATAATAATCAATGGATGTATATTGATAACTGGATCGATCATTTCTATGGTATGAACTTAGTTATGTGGAATCCAAATATCTTTAGAGTGACCGTTTTTTTTACCACACACAATACATACATCTTAAAGTTCAGAACTGCTAAACAAATACAACCTTTGTACTCACCTTTATATATGCTTCTAACCAAGCTACTCAAAGACAACTACTACACAGTCTCATCACAACCTTACAACCCAACAACAAGCCTTGGATCTACCTTGGTGATTTCAATTGCATGTTTAAAGCTACACAGAAAACTAGAGGAAATCTATTATCCCTTAGATATATTGCGCCACTCAATCAAACCCTGTTCCATGCATCAAAATATGAAATAAACATTACTGATTTTACCTATACATGGAATAATAAAAGGAAAATAGGTTAAAGAACTTTTTGCAAGTTAGACCATGCTTTTGCCAACATAGAAGCCCTTACTTAATGGCCAACCCTTACCGCTCACATCCTATCAATAGGAATTTCAGATCATAGTCCTCTAATCATTTCCTCAAAACAAAAGTCTTTGAAAAGTCAGCCTCATTTTAATTTTTTTAACATTTGACTAACCACTCAAACTTTCAATCCGTTGTTTTACAGGGATAGAATATTAGGATGCATGGTAACTCTATGTTCATACTATAGGTTAAACTCAAAAATACAAAAAAAATCCTTAAAAGACATGGATTAGAAACACTTTTGGAAATGGGTGCAAACTCTCAAGTGATGTTAGAATACAGCTTGAGCAAACACAAAAGGAAATGCTAGCTAACCCAACTAATTCAACACTGTCAACTAAGGAACACTCTATATATGAAGAACTGCTCAAAGCACTCACTGATGAGTATGAAATGGTTAAACAGAAACTAGGAAGAGATTTCTTCTTCTCTAGTGATAGACATACTGAGATTTTCATAGGTCATTAAAAATAAAAAAGCCAAAACACAAATAACTTCCATCACAAATATGCATACATAGATCCAAACTGACCCTATAGGAATACATGGTGTAAAGAAGATAGTATAGAAAAATGTAATTGTATTGATAGATTGAATAATAATACAACAGATAGCTTGTACAGTATTTATAATACAAAGAACTGAGTGGGCTAGGCCCATATAATTAGCTATCCGCATCTCTTATGTATAAGCAATCATAGCCACAGGATGAAGTAATATCTGATGGTCGAGACATATCTGTTGTCATAACCCTATTTACTTCTAATTGCCGCCTTCAGTTTGACCTAGGGTTTTATTCTTTTCTTCCTTTATCCCAAATCTGCTCCCGATATCATCAATCATCAAACTAGCTTTGAATCTTTCAAAGTTGTGCTTCGATAGGGCTTTAGTCATGATATCGGCGATTTGGTGACTTGCTGGAATATGATTAACCACAAGTTCTCTTCTGATAACTTGTTCTCGAACGAAATACAAGTCGATTTCTATGTGTTTCGTTCGAGAATGGAGGACAGGATTCGCTGAGATGGAAACAGCTCCGGAATTATCACACCATATCACTGGTTGATTAAAGGAATCAACTTTGATTTCCTTGAGAAGAGATCTGAGCCAAATGATTTCGGCTGCCGTGCTTGCCACGCTTCGATATTCAGCTTCGGTGCTGGAGCGAGATACAGTGGGTTGCTTCTTTGAGCACCACGATACTGGGTTGCTTCCAAGATAGATGCAGTAACCCGTTGTTGATCTTCTGTCATCTGAGTCTGATGCCCAGTCAGCGTCAGCAAACCCTTTGATAGATAAGTCTTTACATGTTTGTAGCTTTAGACCTTGATTGATAGATCCTTTCAAATATCTTAGGATATGTTTAACTGCTTTCCAGTGGAGATCTAAGGGTTTCTGCATAAATTGGCAAACTTTATTAACAGCGAATGATAACTCAGGTCTAGTAATAGTGATGTACTGTAAAGCCCCTACGATACTTCTGTAAAGTTTTTCATTATCGAAGTTTTCCCCTTTGTCCTTAGACAAGTGTAAATTGGTAGACATAGGGGTAGGCATGGGCTTTGCAGCACTCATTTTAGTTCTATTTAAAACTTCAGATATGTATTTCTTTTGACAAAGAATAAGTTCGTGTTCAGATTTTCTTATGACTTCAATGCCTAGAAAATATTTTAAATTGCCTAAGTCTTTCAGAGAAAATTTATTGTTTAAGTGATCAGTGACATACCTGATTTCCTTCATGCTGTTTCCTGTGATTATAATGTCATCCACATAAACAAGTATGAATACAGTAATATTGTTATAATTTTTAACATACAAGGAATTATCAGATTTAGTGGGATGATAGTTGAGATCAGTAAGAGTAGATTTGAGCTTTTCATACCAGACACGTGGAGCTTGTTTAAGTCCATATATAGCTTTGCTAAGTTTGCATACCCAGTCCTTCTTGTCACCTTGTATATACCCTGAAGGTTGTTGCATATAGACTTCTTCATGAAGTTCACCATTTAAAAAAGCGTTATTGACATCTAGTTGTTTTATTTCTCACTTATTGTGAAGAGCAATGGTGAGGATGACTCTTATAGTTGTGGGTTTGACGACTGGTGAGAAGGTTTCACTGAAATCTATCCCATATTGTTGAGAGTAATCCTTAGCCACAAGTCTGGCTTTATATTTGTCAATATTACCTTCAGAATTTCTCTTGACTTTATATGTCCATCTACATCCAATGATATTTTTATTTTTTGGTGCAGGAACAAGATTCCATGTTTCATTTTTGATGAGAGCATTGTATTCATCATCCATTGCAGCTTTCCATTTTTTATCCTGTAGGGCTTCATTGAAGCAAACAGGTTCAGAAGAGCTGTTGATGATATGATATGCTTTGGGTTTGAAAATGCCATGTTTAGATCTAGTTATCATGTGATGACCTGTTCCCTCCTCATTGAGATTGTCTTGATGAGGAGTGGTATAGCTTTGATTTTCTTGAGTAAAGATATCATTGGTGCTGGACTCATTATTGTTGTTGCTGTCATTATTGGAGTTATTTGAATCTTGACCTGATTCTTCACCTGATACTGTGAGTTGAGGTTCAAGTGGACTCTGATTTGTAGCTTCAACAATTTTGTTATGAGACAAAATGGGTATTTCAGGTATAACATTTTTTGTACTGTAGACCTTTGTAGTTGTTTTGATTTTTGCACTAGCAAATGAAAATATAGATTCATTAAATCCAACATGTCTGGATATTATAATTTTTCCATCACTAGTCAAGCATTTATATCCTTTCTGATTGGTGGTGTAACCAATAAAGGTACAAGATGTTGATCTATTGCTTAGTTTATGAGAATTATAAGGTCTCATATAGGGAAAACAGAGACAGCCATATGTTTTGAGAGCATTATAATCTGGTACAGTATTAAACAGTGATTCTAAAGGAGTTTTATTATGTAGTACCTTGGTTGGCATTCTGTTGATGAGATGAACAGCTGAGTTGAATGCATCAGGCCAGAACTTGAGTGGCATTGAAGCATGTGTCAAGAGAGTGATGCCAGTATCAATAATGTGCCTATGCTTTCTCTCAACTAACCCATTTTGCTCAGAGGTATAGGGACAGGTAGTTCTATGTATTATTCCTTTTTCTAAGAAATAATCTTTTAATGGTTTGAATTCGGCTCCTCCATCAGTTTGCATTATTTTTAGTTGATGATTTAGTTGTCTTTCAACTTGAGTAATAAATTGAATAACTGCCCTATGTGTTTCTGCTTTAGTTTTTAAAAAATATATCCAAGTAAACCTTGAAAAGGAATCAACAAAGGAAATGTAATACTTGAATCCAAAATCAGAGTTTATTGGGGCTGGTCCCCATAAATCTGTAGCTACCATTTCTAATGGTTTGGTATATTTAGTTGATGAGTCAAGAAAGGGTCATTTATGATTCTTTCCTATTTGACAAGCAGAACATATATAGGGTAGAGATATATCATTAACATTGATCTTATTACTCTTCAATACAGATTTTACAGTATTAATACTGGGATGACCCAATTTACAATGCCAATGATCAAATACTTTGTTATTTTTGATATCATTTTCAATATTTTCAACATTGTTGCACCATTTTCCAGAATTGATTACCCTATTGTGCTGCCTGAGATTGAATGAGTATAGGCCATTTTGCACATTACCCTGCAGTAAAATTGCTCTAGTTGATATATCTCTAACTAGACAAAGTTTTGGATAAAATTCCAAGTATACTTGATTATCTTTGGCAAATTGAGAAACACATATGAGATTTTTCTTAATTTGAGGAACTCTAAGTAGGTTATTTAAGTGCAATTCTCTTTTGCCAAAGATTTTTGCACTACCAGTGTGTGTGATACCTATAGATTTACCATTACCTAAAAGGATTGATTGCGTACCTTTGTATTCTTTGTTTCCTAGATTCAAATTTTCCAAATTGTTGGTAATGTGATTTGTGGCTCCTGAATCTGGGTACCATTCTTCATATGCTGCATCCTCATTCTTTGAGTGTTGTGTAGTATTTTGATTGCTGGTATCCACTCCTGTGTGTGCTATGTTGACATTTGGAGTGATTGATTTCTGATTGTTGTTGTTGTTGTTGTTGTTGAGGGAATAGTTCTGATCAAATCTGAAATAACATTTTGATGCTGTATGCCCCATTCTCTCACAAATCTGACACTTTGATCTATTGAGGTTGTTCCATCTGCCTCTTCCTCTACCTCTGTTACTTTGATTTCCTCCTCTAGAGCCTCCTGTCTGATTTCTGTTTGAGTTTTGAGGTATTTCTTGACTCTTCTTTTTATTGATAGAGGCATAATTGATAGAGTAGTCAGAAATTTGAGTTTTCTTTTGATCAATTCTTCCTTCATGAGCAAGGAGAGTTGAATGTACATATTGAATGCTTGGTAGATTCCTTTTAGCTGAAATGACAGCTACTATGGATTCGTAGTCTTCATCTAATCCACTTAGAATTGTGAGTATCTGCTCAGTTTCAGATACTTTATATTCTGTAGAACTAAGGAGATCACAGTAATTCTTAGCCTTTGTTAAGTATTCTCTCATTGACATATCATTCTTTCTTAAGTTTTGTAGCTGTCTTTTATAATGTATAATTCTTGCAGAAGATTGTGAATTGAAGAATTGATCAATTGCTTCCCAGATTTCTTGTAAAGTTTTGCATCCAACAATGTGAGATAAGATGCTTGTGCTAATAGATGGCATTAGCCAAGTTGCAAGAAGATTATCTTGTCTCTGATAGAATATGAATTCTTGATTAGGAATTACCTTTTCTTGATTATCAGTCACTGTTTTTGGTGGGATGATCAGAGTACCATTAATATATTCTTCTAGTCCATGGCCTTTAATGGCTGTTTCAATTTGATATTTCCACATGATATAGTTGCTTTCATCTAATTGTACTGCTGTCTGACCTTTTAACTTTATTATTCCAGAGAAGATAGCAGCATTATTGGGTTTGAATCCTGATGTTGCAACCATTTCACTTTCTTCAGTCATGATGAGATCGACAACAAGAACTGGCGAGGCAGATTTTTATTTGCAGCCAGACGTAGATTCAAGAAAATCAATCTTGAAAAGATATTCTCTGATTTGGGAATCAGATGAAGTAATGCTCTGTAAAGCTGAAAGCAACCGAAAGATGAGTTTGGGAATCTTGAAAAGAAAATAAGAACAGATACAAGAGAGGGAAACAAGGCAGTAATCAAATGATGAAATGCTCTGTAAAACTGAGAGCAACCGAAAGATGGATTTGAGAATCTTTCTTTCTGGATGGCTCAATGATGATCACAGAGCTAATTCTGATGATCAGTCGTTTGACAATTTGGCTCTGATACCATAAAGAAGATAGTATAGAAAAATGTAATTGTATTGATAGATTGAATAATAATACAACAGATAGCTTGTACAGTATTTATAATACAAAGAACTGAGTGGGCTAGGCCCATATAATTAGCTATCCGCATCTCTTATGTATAAGCAATCATAGCCACAGGATGAAGTAATATCTGATGGTCGAGACATATCTGTTGTCATAACCCTATTTACTTCTAATTTGGTGCACTCCTGAACTATTTCATAACCACTTCCAACCATGTTCCTACTATACTCAGTCTACTAACTTATATTTTAGAAACTGATCTCCCTTTAATAACCAGCCTAAAAGCCCATTCCTTTATTCACAGAGTTACTGAAGATGAAATCAAAATGTCTCTCTTCAGTTTAAAATCATCTAGTGAGGACCAGATGATTTAATGCACATTTCTTCAAGCACTGCTGGAATATTATTGCTCCCACTTTTCTCAAGGCCATACACCACTTTTTCAATACAAA
Source organism: Allium fistulosum (assembly GCA_030737815.1). NCBI lineage: Eukaryota > Viridiplantae > Streptophyta > Magnoliopsida > Asparagales > Amaryllidaceae > Allium > Allium fistulosum. The sequence goes on from CM060903.1 coordinate 1,504,356,609, forward strand.
CAACTTATTAGGTGGTCTCAACTCCATAAATTTAGCTATGATATCTAAATTTGATAATCCCACTTCTGTCACACACTTCGGGCCCATATCATGCTGTCTGCTATATACAAAACAATTATCAAGATAATTGTTTCCGGACTCAAAGTTAGAATTTGTGATGTATTAAGAAAAGAGATTGAAGAGGAAAAGATAAATTGCTTTATTCATTTGATATCTTTATACATGCCTATTCAGGCCTTTATATAACAGAGAAACAGAGAAAATACGAAAATGGGCTTGGGCCTGGGCCTGATAACAATGAGAGCCCGCGACTGTCTTGAGATAGTATAACCGGGTTAACATACCCGTGTACTTCATTTCTCCCCCTCAAACCAATATTAGGGTTAGGGTTCCTTCAGGTCTTCTATGGCGACGCCGAAAAGCGATTCCTTCTTCTCTTGATTCTCACAGCCATTAGTTCTTATTGAAGTTGCTGCGTGTTCTTCTAATGATTTAGAATTCGCAGCAGCTTCGATCCTCCTTTTAGAGTTTGATATATGTTCTTCAGATCTGGTTTTAGAGTGATCTTCGAGCAACTTGCTTGCTGTAGCTATGGCTTTGTGAGATGTATCTTTCTCTTTACTGGAGACTATCTTCCCGAGGTCTGTCTTGCTCTCAACTTTCAGATCTGCTCGAAACCTTAAGAAATTTCTTGCAGACAGTGCCTTGGTAAGTGTGTCTGCTCGTTGGTAAGCTGAAGGTATGTGATTGATTTGTAGATTTCCTCTTTGAACTTGCTCACGAACAAAATATAAATCGATTTCGATATGTTTTGTTCGTGCGTGCAAGATTGGGTTCGCCGTCATATATACAGTGCTTTGGTTGTCACACCATAATATTGGTTTGGCTGTTGTGTTGATTTGTAGTTCCTTTAGTAGTGATTGTAGCCAGATTATCTCTGCTGTAGCACTTGCAACACTTCTGTACTCTGCTTCCGTGCTAGATCGCGAAACAGTGGTCTGCTTTTTCGAACACCACGACACTGGGTTGTCCCCAATATATATATAGTATCCTGTTATAGATTTTCTGTCGTCGGTGTCAGTGGCCCAGTCTGCATCTGTATAGGCTGTGATGTTTAGATTATTGCAAGCTCTTAACTTTAAACCAAAATTTGATGTTCCTTTAAGGTATCTGAGAATCCTTTTTACTGCTTTCCAGTGTTCATCACGTGGTTCCTGCATAAATTGGGAAACCTTGTTAACACTGAATGATATGTCTGGCCTAGTAATAGTAGTGTATTGTAGTGCTCCTACAATACTTCTGTATTGTTTGACATTTAATATGGATTCTCCCCTGTTTTTGGATAATTGCTGATTGCTGACCATAGGAGTAGGTTGAGATTTAGCTTCATGCATCTTTGACTTGATCAGTATCTCTTTAATATAGTTTGTCTGACTTAGCAGCATCTCTGTATCTGTTTTCCTGTTAACTTCAATGCCTAGAAAGTAGTTAAGCTTGCCGAGATCCTTGATAGAGAATTGTTTGTTAAGATATTGTACGATGCTTGTAATTTCAGCTGTGTCATCACCTGTTATAATCATGTCATCAACATATATTAGAACATATGTAATATGATTATTATGACTTTTCACAAATAGTGAGTTATCTGATTTGGTAGATTGATAACCCAGAGAAGTTAGAGTGCTTTTTACTCTCTCGAACCATACTCTTGGTGCCTGTTTCAAGCCATATATAGCCTTGTTTAACTTGCAGACTTGGTGATTATTCTGTTTATATCCTTGTGGTTGCTCCATGTAAATTTCTTCTTGTAGAATGCCATTTAAGAATGCATTGTTGACATCTAGTTGTCTTATGTCCCAATTTTTGCTTAGGGCGATAGTGAGTACCACCCTAATAGTTGTTGGCTTAACCACTGGTGAGAATGTCTCACTGAAGTCAAATCCATACTGTTGAGTATATCCCTTGGCAACTAGCCTTGCCTTGTATTTGGACACTGTTCCATCAGGTTTCTTTTTTAGTTTGTAAGTCCATTTGCATCCTATTATATTTTTGTTTGCTGGAGGTTGCACAAGACTCCATGTTTTGTTCTTCATTAATGCTTGATATTCTTCATTCATTGCCATCTTCCAGTTTTCATCCCTGTATGCTTGTTCAAAGGACTCTGGTTCTTCATCATTTATTGTTGCTGCATAGACTTTTGGTTTGAATATTCCTCTTTTGGATCTTGTAATCATGTGATGACTTGGTCTGATTGATACCTCAGTGTCAGTTGATGCTGAGCTATCAATCTCACCAGTGTTGTCCTGAATTTGATCTTGAGGTTTGTCATTACTAATTCCTTGTCTCTGATTGCTTGATGTAGTGGGAGATTGTACAGGTATATCAGGCTGCTCTTCTGTTTCATGACCTGGTTCTGGTAACACAGTGTGTTGTGGATCAGAATCACCTGCTTCCTGGAGATTCCATGTCTCAGAATATACAGGTATATTTGAGATAGATGTTCCAGAATTATATATTTTCTGGGTAGTCTTTATATTAGCTGAAGCAAAAGGAAATATCCTTTCATTGAACACTACATGTCTGCTAATAAATATCTTTCCTGAGCTATCTAAACATTTGTAACCCTTTTGTTTAGTTGCATAACCCAGAAATGTACATGGATGAGATCTGAAATCCAATTTGTATCTGTTATATGGTCTTAGGTAGGGAAAACATAGACACCCAAAAGTTTTTAGACTATCATAATTGGGTTTAATTCCCATAAGTTTTTCAACCGGGCTTACTCCATTTAGTACTTTAGTAGGGAGTCTGTTAATCAGATATACTGAAGTACTAAATGAGTCAGGCCAGAACTTTAGAGATAGAGATGCCTGAGCGAGTAAAGTTATCCCTGTTTCTACTATGTGTCTATGTTTTCTCTCAACTAGACCATTTTGTTCAGAAGTGTATGGACAAGTGATTCTGTGTATTATACCTCTATTTAGGAAGAATTTGTCAAGTGACTTGTATTCACTACCACCATCACTCTGAACTGTTTTAACTTTATGACTAGTTTGTCTTTCAGCTTGGTTAATAAAGTGTATAACAGCATTGTAAGATTCTCCCTTAGTTTTTAGAAAATATATCCATGTATATCTAGTGAAAGCATCAACAAAGGAAATATAATATTTATAGCCATAGTCAGAACTGATGGGTGCAGGCCCCCAGAGATCAGTTGTAACTAATTCTAGTGGCATTTTGTACTCAGTAGCTGAGTTAGCAAAAGGTAACTTATGGCTTTTGCCCATTTGACAGTAAGTACAAACATATGGTAAGATAGGATCACTAAAAGACACTTTAATTTCTTTCAAAACCTGCTTTACAACATTTGCATTAGCATGTCCCAACTTATAATGCCACTGATCAAATATACTGTTATTATTTTCAACAGATGATACTTCACAATTATTGCTATGCTTTGTTTTCTCAACAATGCTTCTGCAGTTATCTGCAGTGAACCTGTACAACCCATTCACTACATCACCCTGCAAGAGTTTTTCACCTGTTAGTATGTCTTTGATTAAACAGTATTTAGGGTAAAATTCAAAATACACATTATTATCATGTGCAAATTGAGAAACACTCATAAGATTTTTCTTGATTCTTGGTACTCTTAGTAAATTGTTAAGATATAATTGCCTTTCACCTTTGATGTAGGCATTACCAATATGAGTGATCCCAATAGGTTTGCCATCCCCCATAAATATTAACTGTTTACCTCTGTATTCTTTGTTGCCAAGATTTAAGTTGTCGAGATTATTTGTCAAATGGTTGGTTGCACCTGAGTCTGGATACCATGCTTCATCTTGTATGTGTTCAGATCTTGCAGTTTCATCTTGATGTTGATTCATGTTGCCATCACTTTGTTTGTTTGTTTCTTGTTGGGCTTGTGCCATATTTGCAGTACCATTACCATTTCTTTGATTGTTTGAGTTTTGTCCTGGTACAAAGTTGGCATTGAACCTGAAATAACACTTGGGTGCAGTGTGACCAATTCTCTCACAAATCTGACATTTAGGTTTGTTGTTGTTGTTGCTCCATCTTCCTCTGCCTCTTCCTCTTACAGCAGTGTTGCCCCTTTGATATTGCTGATTATTGTGATTTTGATTTCTGTTTTTATTGTTTCCTGAGGCAAAGTTGATAGACATTTCATTGTCTGTTGGTTTCTTGAAATCCAATCTTCCTTCATGTGCAAGGAGGATAGAGATGACATACTGGAGGGATGGTAAGGTTTCTTGAGAGGATATTACAGCAACCACTGACTCGTATTCATCACTTAAGCCTGTTAGAATAGTCAAAACTTGCTCAGTGTTGGACACTTTGTGTCCTGCAGCTTCGAGCATATCACATATGTTCTTGACCTTAGCCAGATAATCTCTCATTGCTTGATTTTCCTTTCTGACATTCTGCAACTGTCTTTTGTAATGCATTACCCTTGCTGCAGATTGAGTGTTGAAAATTCTTTCTACTGCTAGCCAAATTTCATTAGCAGTTCTGCAGCCAATTACTTGAGGCAGTAATTTGACATTTATTGATGAAAGTAACCAAGAACATATAAGACTGTCTTGTCTTTGATACTTTACATGTTCTCCATTACTTACAGTTTTGTTTTCTGAATCAGTAATAAATTTGGGAGGAGCAGCGGTGGTACCAAGAATGAATCCTTCCAAACCATATCCTCTTGCTGCAGTTTCGACTTGGACCTTCCAAAGAAGATAATTATCTTCTTCAAGTTGAGCAGTGATGAGTTGTATCTGAGGACTGATTGTGGCTTTTAGAAGATTTTCTGCTGCGACAGTGGATTGTTGTGGTGGGTTGGATGAATTATCAGAGGTTTCTGAGTTATCATCAGCCATGATGAAGCTTCTTGAATAAGAAATGCTCAAGAAAAACTAAGATCAGAAAAAGTGATCAAGATCTTGCTTCTACAGAATCCAGGTATGTTGCAACCGGGTTTAGATGATGATGCTTTATCTGATAGACCAGTGGTTTGGCACTTGCCTCTTTTCTGTTTTGATGAGTTTCTTGACTTCTTGACTGATTTCTGAATTCTTTCTTCGAACAAGATTTGATCAGTGAGAAAGAACAGTGCAGCCAGAGTTTTCTAGGCGAGGCACTGTTCTTTGGAGACAAATCTTTATGTTATCTAGATGATGATGATGAATCTGATAGGTAACTAATCTCCAGATGATGAGATTTCTCTGATGGAGATCAGTATCTTCTTCTTCTTCTCCTTTATTTGAAAATTTTGATGTAAATTTGCTTTTGCAAACTGGCTTTGATACCAAGTTAGAATTTGTGATGTATTAAGAAAAGAGATTGAAGAGGAAAAGATAAATTGCTTTATTCATTTGATATCTTTATACATGCCTATTCAGGCCTTTATATAACATAGAAACAGAGAAAATACGAAAATGGGCTTGGGCCTGGGCCTGATAACAATGAGAGCCCGCGACTGTCTTGAGATAGTATAACCGGGTTAACATACCCGTGTACTTCATTTCTCAAGCATGTCCTTGCAAGAATCATCTCACTAAATCAAACAACTTTCCTCCCTAGTAAAAACACTCCCTAGTAAAAACATAACAGATAATATACTACCGACTAATGAGCTGTTGAGAGAATACAACAATAAGAACATCTCTCCAAGATGCATGATGAAACTTGATATCCAGAAAGCTTTTGACAACTTGCAATAGAATTCAATTGTTGCTATTTTGATGAAAATGAAATCCCCTAAGCCACTTATTGTTTGGATTCATACTTGCATTACAACTCCTAGATTTTTTAGTTATGCTTAACAGAAAAATATCTAGATACTTTAGTTCCAAACAAGGCTTGAGACAAGGTGACCCGATTTCTTCTTATCTTTCCATCACTGTGATGGAATATTTCAGTTCAATCCTTAATCATAAAGCAAGAAACAAAAGTATAAAATTTCATCCTAAATGCAAAAGGTCTGTACTAATTAGTTTACTATTTGCTTATGATATGGTTATCTTCTCAAAACCAGATAGATAAACTATTTGAACAATCATGAAGTGTTTAACCACCCTTGAAGCTTCCACTGGATTGAAAATAAATCATGCTAAGGCAATATCGTTATTTTAGGCCTTGATAATACTGAAACCACAAGCATTACTATCTTATCCATCCTTGCTTACAAGCTTGTGAAATCAATTTATTTAGGAATACCCCTGACCACTTCTAGAATTATAACCAACCACTGCCTCCCTATGTTCGAATCCATTATCAGCAAAATTGGAAGGTGGCCTATGCACCTCTTATCACAAGCAGGTCGTCTCACCGTTATCAATTGTATTTCCACTGCCATGACTTCTTATTACTCCCAAATTTTCATGCTACCAAAAAAACTAATCACTGTGTTGAGTAATGCGCTTAATCGCTTCCTATGGTCCTGAAACTATTTATCCAGAAAGCCTACCCTATTGTGAATATGACTTAGGTGTGCTTCCTATCTATCCAGGACTGAAATATCTCACAATCTCAGCCATCAGATTCAACAGTCAAGATCACAACTTATTACTTGGAGAGGATTGCTGTATTGGGCCTTGGGCCGAAACTATTGTTATAAATACTTTGTAATCTCTATTGTAATTATGTACGATTCATTTCTTTTGCAATACAATATCATTTTCTATTATGATATCAGAGCAATCTTAAAGCCAAACGGCATAAAACTGTAAGATTAGCAATTTCTCCTCAGTTAATTTTCATCATCGGAGAATTATATCTTTCCCGATTCCAACATCATCACCAACTTAACCAATTCATTGTGCCACGCCCAGCAAGAATCCGAACAACTTCAGATTCTTAACTGGCTGCAACAATTCTTGGTTATTCCTCTCAGATCTGAATCATCATCGAGTTGTTTCCTATCCCTCATTCTTGAATCTACAGTGCCTCGCCAACATCATTTGGCTGCATCACGCATTCAAGAAAATCAGATTAGCTAATTGCCAAGATGTCTGATAAAGAACAGGAGATGAAAGATCATCGACCACTTCAAGAAATGATAAAAGACAAACTATTGCATCAGATACTGGACTGATCAAACCCAAGAGTCAGATCATCAGCATCCCACTTGATGAAGACAATTACATACTCTGGAAATACCAGATCGAAACAGCCCTGAAGGGATATGGTCTCCAAGACTATGTCAAAGGGAAAATAGCCGTACCACCTGCAGTCATAGAAGAAGATAATGGAACAACAGTTAGTAACCCAGAATACTTGAAACATTTAAAGCAAGACAACTTACTATCGTCATGGTTACTATCATCCATCAGCTCAAGTCTATTATCACAAATTGTTGGATGCAACTCCTCACATGAAATTTGGTCATTAATAGAACAGATATTCAGTTCACAGTCAGCCGCAAGAATCATGCATTTTAAAAGACAATTACAAAATTCAAGAAAAGGAGATATGCCTATGAGGGAATATCTTGCAAAGATCAAAAATTTATGTGACAGACTTAATGCAATTGGTCACAAAGTCTCTGAAAACGAGCAAGTTCTCACCATAACTAATGGACTTGATGATGAATATGAGTCAGTGGTCACTTTCATAGCATCACAACAAACTCTACCAAATTTACAGTTTGTTCAATCTGCTTTGCTTGCTCATGAGGACAGAATTGAACAAAGAAAGGCCATACAGAATGAACTCTCAATAAACTATGCCAGCAGTTCAAGAAACAAAGCACAACAGGGCAACACAGCAAATCAAGAAAACAAACAAAATGGTCAGAGAAATAATTACACACAAAGAGGAAGGGGAAGAGGAAGATGGAACAACAACAATAGAGTAAAATGCCAAATATGTGAAAGATTTGGTCATATAGCTAGCAAGTGTTACTTCAGGTTCAATAAAGACTTCACTGCCACTCAGCAAAGTCAAGGAAATCCCAACATCAATGTAACTCAACTGGAACAACAGCAGAAAAACAAGAATGAAGATTCAAGAACTCAGTCAATCAATTCAGATGAAACCAGACTAGACAACACAAACCTGGATGACTGGTACCCGGACTCAGGTGCAACTAATCATGTGACAAGTAACCTTCAAAATCTCAATTTAGGCAACAAAAGCTACACAGGTATGCAATCTATATATTTAGGTAATGGTGAAACTACAAGTATATCTCATGTTGGCACAGGAACCATTCAAGGTAAAAGAGAATTATACTTAAACAATTTACTGAGAGTTCCTGAGATTAAGAAGAATCTAATTAGTGTATCTCAATTTGCTAATGACAATAAAGTATACTTTGAGTTTCACCCAACCTTCTGTCTAGTTAGAGATTTACTAAGTAAAGATATATTGTTGCAGGGTAGTTTGAGTAAGGGGCTATACAAATTTAGTGCTGTGAAGAAATCTGAATCTTCAGTGAAGAAATATTGGTGCAACAATGTTCACACCAGTATTCAAAATGACAGAAATATTTTAGACCATTGGCATTGTAAACTAGGGCATCCTAGTATGAAAATTTTAAAAAGATTTATGATGGATAATAAATTTTCTTTTCAAAATAATAACTCTTATGATATATGCACACACTGTCAATTAGGAAAAAGCCACAAATTGCCTTTTGGCAATTCTGAAACTACATATAAAAACCCTCTTGAGTTAATAGCTGCAGATCTATGGGGACCAGCCCCATTGAATTCCACACAAGGATACAGGTACTACTTATCTTTTGTTGATGCATATAGTAGATACACATGGATATTCTTTCTGAAATCAAAATCTGAAACTCATGATATTCTAATCCAATTCATTTCATTAGCTGAGAAACAGTTTAACTATAAGGTGAAAATTATACAAACTGATGGAGGGGCTGAATTTTATCCACTTAAAAAATATTTTCAAAACAGGGGTATATTACATAGGATCACTTGTCCTTACACATCTGAGCAAAATGGACTTGTTGAAAGAAAACATAGGCACATAGTCGACACAGGCCTAACACTATTATCTCAAGGGTCTTTACCACTAAAATATTGGCAAGATGCATTCACCACAGCTGTTTATCCATCCTCTATTCAGCAAAAAAGAAATTATCTTTTTTTTCTTAGGGTTTAGGGTTTGATATTTGAGAGAATACGTACTTTGAGAAGAAAAGGAGAACATATGTGAATGACCGAGTGAAAAGAAATGAATTGGTGGCCAAAAGTAGGTAAAAAATAATCACATCTATTAAAATTTTAAAGGTGGCCAGAAGAGGAAACCGGGGTGTGAATTCATCGGTCTTGTGACCGTTGGTCTTGTGATAAGAACAGTAATCTCCTCCCTTTCTTGGTTCAGGGTTCTTCTTGGCTTTAAAGGAGGTTGGAAAGTTGACTCTTTCCTTAGCTATGGCATAGACGTAAGATAGTGGCATGTTTAAAGCGACTGCGTTAGCGATTGGCTCTTCCCATCTTGTCCTTTTGTGTCCTTGGCCTTGGCTAAACCTCCCTCTTCTTTCTTGAGGATAGTGTTCTTCTTAGCATAATAAAGCTTATCCATCCGGATGAACTTGTTAGCTTGGAAATGGAAGTCTTGTAAATCTTTACAGCCATTGACAAAGAGCTGCTTCCAGAAGGGAGTGTTTTCTATCAAGCGGGAATGAACTGCAATTAGCATGTCTCGATCGTTCATGTCTTTGGCATTTAGGGCTTTAGCACTGAATCTCCTCAGATAGTCTCCTAAGGATTCTCCCTATCTTTGTTTTATATTGGCCAAGACGGTATAGTCGATCGCGGGATCTTTGCAGATGCAGATTTGTGCAGAAAATTCATAAAAGAACTGTTTCCATGAGTATATGGTTTTCTCCCGGTACTGTTTGTACCATTTTGCTGCAGCTCCCTTGAGAGTAATCGGCATCAGACAGCTCCAGATGCATTGTACAGATCCATTTGGCTATCAAAAGCCATTAGATGATCGTACGGGTCTGTAATCCCATGATATTTCATTGATGGGATCTTTACATATGGTGGGATGACTGTAGCCATGATCTCATCAGTGAAGGGTGGCACTCTTTTATTGTCATTAACATTTTCATCCATTGTTCTCTTCCTCTTCGAATTCATAGCATCCTTTATTGCCTTTTCAGCTGCATCTTTTAGATAAGCCTCAACATTACAGTAAATTTTCTAGTCCGGTCAATACTCCTTTAATGTTGAGCTTCCTGATTGTTCAGGCGACTTGTTGAGAACTCTTCCTTGATTTTTATATTTTGAGTGAAGACGCTCCTTCCTCTTGGAGGATGTTAAGTCTATTTTACTTTTGTATTCAGTGGAGTTGGCTTTTAAATTTCTCCTGGGGGAAACCACCTCTTCCCCCTGAGTTGGTTTTGGTGTCTTTGAAGATTTTTGAGATAATATCATTTTAAGTAGCTCTTGCATCTCCTAAAGCTGTTGTTCCAAGTGTTTAATCCTTGCAGCGTTATCATCTTGTCGAGCTAGTGACGATGGCTATCCTCGAACAGCCCCATCCAGATTAAAGGATGGAGTTATATTCTCCTCAAGTGTGGTGGTGTGGACAACTCCTTCCTCAATTCCGCTTAATCGCTTCGATCTCATTTTCCTACGCAAATTAAATGAACCAAAATTAATCAACATCCTCAATGCTATGTGAAAGGTAACCAAGCTGTTAGAAAGATCTCTCCTTTCGAAACCTACCTTTCGACCAGGTTGATCTAGTCGAAAGGGTTTAGAAAGATTGTTCTGCCTTTCGACATGGTTGAATTAATCGAAAGGGTTCTAGATGTTAGCTTTACCTTTCGACTAGGTTGACTTGGTCGAAAGGCTTTAAGAAGTGGGCTTTGGATTGCAGGCTAAAGAAGTTGCATCCTGTTCGAAACCATTCTTTTAAGTGTGTCGAAAGCAGCCAATCATCTTAGCTTTTCATTCCTTTCGATCATGTCGAAAGGGATGACCCTTTCGATCACGTCGAAAGGGATGTATATTTCAATAGTATGACACAACTGCTTTCGACTCTATGGTTCCATTGCTTTTGTTGTGGAACCCCCTTGAAAGGGTTGAAGATGGAGCTGGGGATAATCCCCTTTCGAATGAGTTCATCTCTACACAATTGTTAGCCAATTATAAACTGGTCTCCTTCGAAACCCCCGTTTCGATTGAGTCGAGTGAGATTCCACTCTTTCAAAACAGGTCCAGCTTATAACTGTCTAAGCATTACTTTGTTTTCCCTTGTATAAGATCATCCTAGATATTTCCCAGTTTTATAAATCCACCAGTGTCGAAACCCCATCATCATTATTATTCTCATTGTCTATATTAGTTTCGATGATGATGTGTTTCGACTGCATATATCTAAGTCGACCTTACGCATTGCATAGACAAAAAGAAATTAAGAGAATAGGTTAAAATTATCTGTAATGTATCATTAGACTAGCTAATGATCAAAATGATCTTCCACCTCATCAAAATCCTTAATGAACCTGCCATCTCCCTTTTATTAATAATCCAAAATGAGTTACAACTAATGGAGCTTTTTCCCCAATTTGATGTAGGGTTTCTTGAAGATTTAATTGCAACAAAGAAATTGGAGTAGAAAGAAAAGAATTTGGGATTTCAAAATTTGGTCCCCAAAACTGGACCCCTTGGTCTTATTTATAGATGAAGGTCGGCCCTCCTTTCACGCTCATGCCTTCGACTCAGTCGAAAGGCCTCTATTTATATGCTGCTTAATGCCTTTCGACTTAGTCGAAAGGCTCCGTCCCCCTTCGACACTGTCGAAAGGTATCTCCTTCGTATCCTTTGACCCCACCATGTGCTTTCTTCATTTTTCCCAGACCTTTCGACTGAATCGAAAGGGTCTTCTATCAACCTTTCGCCTTTGTTAAGCATTTAGTATTTTTTTTCTCTGCTTTCTCCAGAATTGCTTTCGACATTGTCGGAAGGTCTTTAAATGCGCCTTTCTCTCCAGGTTGCCTTGATGTCATCGAAAGTAATGATGAGAGACTTTCGACACTGTCGAAGGCTTTTCATTGAAGCTCTAATGGTTCCGTCCCTATTGGAAGCTTTCAAATGCTCATCTATTGATCAACGCGGAACCTTCTCCTGATGTCATTGGCCACGACCAGCTCGAAAGACTTAGATATGTTTTCGAAAGGGTTGTTATGTAGGCGAAACCTTTGGTTCCGAAAGGTTTGATGCATAAGTGGGAGATTATCATCCATTGCCTTCAAAAGGGGTTATGATGTTGTCTATGCTTATTTATCTGTGTCGAAAGGTCTTAGAGATGCGTAATGGTGTTTGCTTCTCCTTTTTTGTCTTTTGCGGAGGCTTGTACATGATTTAATACCTGTGAGTATGCCTGTTGCCTTTGACTCCTTCGAAAGCCTTCCCAATGCCTTCGGAACCCTTGTTCTTTGTCGAAACCTGCTTTAGAAGAAGTTGGTACTTTTCCTATCTTCTTTCATGCCTTTGTTCTCTGAATGGATTTTATGGCTAACACTTGCATCGATCCGATTTTTACCTCACTCCCAAGCGATTTCTTCTTTTTTCTGTTGGAATACTTTGTTTGTTTAATCTAGGGTGATACTACTTACATCTACTTAAACACTTCACTCAACCATTTATTATCTCACCCACTTAAATACTTCATTCACCCACCCACACCCATATTTTCTCTTCTTTTTTTAAATTTTCTCAGAATAAGAACTTAGCTTTTCTTTTCTCTTCCTCTTCTAACGATGAAATAATAAAAAAATTAATTTAAAATTTTCACGTCTAGTCTTTTTTTTAATCTAATGCTTCACCAATAAATATGAACCCAACTAATTTGAATATGAAAATGGTGTTATCGACTTTAATCGTATGTATATTTTCAATTTTTTTCTTAAATTATAGAATCCTAACAAAGACTACCATAACAAAGAATAATTTATAACTCAAATTTGGTGCTTTTGTGAAACATAGTAAAGAAGCTATGTTACCACTTCAATCAAAAATTTCTGATCATTATTACTTTTGTTGCTATTTCAATAATAAAAGGAAAAAAAACATGAAACCAATTGTAATAAAAAGCAGTATTATATAGTCAAATATATTTAGTTTCATCATCATTCCCTATAACATTAAAGTTCCCTATACCTTTAACGAAGTCACAAAAATATTGATTTACATGTATATTTAAAATATAATCAGATACCTTAGCATATTAACTTCTATTCTGAATTGATAAAAATATTTATTCTTATGTTCCACTAAATATTAGTTGAGAGGATGAAAAATAATTATGTTTGAGGTTTGCATTTCATTTTGTTTTGACGTGTTTACTTCTGAATTCTTTTTTAAGTTTAATTAAGGTGGGTGCTCGGACTAATTTTTATGATTTAACTTTATTAAATGTTTAGGTGGCACTAGTGAGCATTTAGATGGGTGTAAATAGTAGCACCTTTAATAAATGAATAGTCAATCAAAAGTGAGTAAAATGTTCGTTCGTTCTTTCATTTTCTACAAAACTTTCCATTCAAATTAAAACCGCTATGAATTTCCCAAGCAAACTAAAGAGTGTTTATGATCAACTTCCTTAGTGCAAAGGAACATCTAATTGAAAGAGAAACAGAAAGTTTTATTCTGACGATAACGTGATTGATGGTCTACCTTGCACGATTCGATTACAGCCGTGAAACAAGTCGAAGAAAGCTACTATACGTCCAAGATTCAATCAGAAACTCATTCAGTACTATTATGCTAAAACAATTCTCATGTACGTATGTCTTTTTTGTCACATACATGCATGAAAATCCCCAATTATAAATCTCTTTTCATCCGTTTTATCTTTTTTGCGTAAAAACATTTTGAATCAAAATGAAATTTTTGTAGATATGTTAATGAGCAAGATCATCTTATCACACATATAAATCGTTTCAAAACTCGTAACACCTTCAAAATTACTTTTAAATCAATGATTAATATAATATCTCCAACATCTCCCATTCTCTTGCAGTTTTGAAGAAGTTAGATGTGTCAAAATGATTCAACTTTTCGTAAGAACCAACAAAACTGATCCATTTGTGATTTTTGACCCAATTTATTTTTTTCTTCCCAAGAAGACAATGTTGGGCAAGAGAGTATTTACGAAGTTTGGCTTACAGTCTGAACCAGCAAAGCTAGTTAGGTCTTGCCAAAAATATAAATAGCAGAAGATGAAAACTACATAACAAGTAACTAAGTAAAGATGACCTAGTTAGTTTACAACAATTATCGCTCATCGTGGTCCATATTTTGTATTTAATATATACATACTCTCGACACACTAAAACCTCAAGGAAACCAATATTAATTTCAAAACAATAACGGAGAGAGCTCTTCTATCTCGTAGTACTAATTATTCTGGGAATACAATGCTCAAAAGTGAAAATAATCTTCCAACAATTGAATTTCTGTCACACCACATAAATATCAGTTGAGATTTATATAGTACAGTAAATTACATCTATCGAATTGGATTGTCTTTTAGTTTGCAAATTCTATCCATATACCATAAATCGCTATATATATGTTGAAAATTTTATTCAAATCGGATACACCATATTTTACTTAATATACCCTAGAAAAATTATAAAATTATCTTTAATTTGAAATAAAATAAAACTCATTCTCAACTTACTTCTTTCTGGTCCTGCTGTCAGATTTGCCGCATTTTTGCACCTACTTAGTAAATTACTGTTTCATTGCCAAGAAGTTTACTTTCTAGTCAATGTAGTCAAATGTTGAAAAAAACAATAGATTGTACTTAAAACAGCAGAATACAAGGAAAAGCCTTGAGAATGTGAGCACATGCATGCTTGCTCAAAAGCAAAGAGAGGACTTTCCATGCATTTGGCACTGAATTGTACGTATGTCCTACACATGTTAATAAACTTTTGGATCCCTACACTTGAAAAGTAGCTTGCAGGCTTAGTCAAGGTTGACGAAATCCTCAACTCAATTATCATCAGCAGTGAAACGGAAAAGATGATTAATCAGGTCCATATACAGTCATAAACTTACAAATTAAGCTAACTTTTCAAAGGTGAGAAAATTAAAGACGTACACTTAAAGAATAATTTCAAATATTAGATTGGAACTCGAAAATTGTAACAATTGAGCAGAGATCGAACCAGAAATTACAACAGTTCCATACTATTTGAGCCAGCAATGCTGGAGCATTTTAAACTTTTTGTCAAAATGTCATAAAACATAGAAGGACCCCGGCATTTTTTTCTCTGTCTCTGTGTACATTTCTAATCTTCGTGCATGTTTCCTGCCTCCTAGTTTGGTTCATTTGAGCCATATTACAATTCTATACATTAACTCATTAGAAAAGTCAAATTGATTAGCTATTTATATGACAAATTTTAGAATCTCATTCGAACCATGGTCCAGGACAGTTGAATGATGTCCATCTGCTTTTATGTCTGCATCATAAGTTATACATTTTTTTCCTGTTCCAACCATTTTCTCCTGCCAGATCATAATGACGGAGAGCCATTTGTACGGTAGATCGCTTAGTTTTGGTTCTATATTACTGTATTAATATTATATTGTAGACTATAGGTCAGTGATAAAGTCTCTAAATTTCAGTGTTGCTTGAATTCACGGCCATCATTCAAGCCGAGATCCGATGCTTTTTTTTACCTAGCAGTTTGTTGGAGGAATGGTGTTCTGAGGGCTAGTCCTTTGAGTTTACCTAAAGCTAGTTTTGAGGCGATCTACTATTAAAATATTAATTAAGATTAATAAATTAAAACATCAAAGTTATACAACAGTTTAAAACAAAATTTGTTTTTTAGCAACTGATTTATTTTGAAAATGTTTATCATTAAATTTCAAAACAAAGAAGCTTATTTATCATGAATTTCATCATTTAATTTCTATAAATAGAAATTCATAACATAAACGTTAATAAAAATAAACATAAAAAAGTCTACCATTTTATGTAAAATTGTGATTTTTGAAATTTATACGATGTTCTAAGTTTTCTTTCAATTTCTTTCAGAAAAAATAAAGGTTGAAAATTATGAATTTATGAGATTGGTAAAAGTTATGATTTTGAAATTTAGAAAGCATGATTGAAGGAATAGATGATGACTTGATGCTCATCATCCTTGTGCCTAACGTCTATTTTTATTTTCGTACAATTGTTTTTTTTGCGTTTATTATAAACTTTTACATTTTGATTTTAATATTTTTCTATTTTGATGCCCTAGTGCGAAATAGACTCAAAGTCATGACTTAGAGGCACTATCTAAGGGTCATCTTTGGATGCCCTGTGCTTTTGACCCGAACGATATTATATCAAAATTTTAAGAATCAGGGTCATAAAGTAAAAATTAGTAAGAACTTATTGATGGGCACACAAATATTGAGAAATTTTTGTAGGAACGACAAATATGCAATTAGCCACTAATTAATGTCGTAATAATCACCATATTTTACACGAAAATGTGGTTTGAGACGCAATTTCTCATTCATTTAAATGAAATGGAAACTCTGTGAAAAAAATATCCAACATAAATCGCATTTAACCCACATTAAACATTTATTTTAAATGATAAAAATTTATTTCAAATGTTACAAATATAGTAAGGCTTATATTAAAAATACTTCAAAGCTAGTGTATATCAACGACCAATTACAAAAAAATATCGTATTGTTAAGAAATTTTAGACTAATAAATAAGAATCATTAAAATATATGTACAAAAGTGGGTCAAATAACACATTCTGTTTAGCCTCCGGCTTCACGAATTTTGTAGTAGGGATGGGAGTTATGCACATAGCCATTGGAAATATGGTAATTGCAACACGTGGGCGGCTTTTGTACTTAGACCCTTAGATTATTGAATATTATATTCTGGACCAAACAAATTGCATTTCAACTGCTAAAATTTAAGGTGGTGTAATTTTACATAAGTCCTAGTATTATATTCTCGACTACATATAATTTGCATACGAGGTCCGATTGAGATGCGGTTTTCGATGTTGGACCCGCGAGAGCATTTCAAATCCATTTGTGGGCTTCATTTTGGGTTTTTAGGTTCTTTTTGATGAGCGCATCATTGGGATTTATGAGGAGGTTTGTGTATCTTTTTATTGATACCCTATATTATGTTACACAATTTGATGTGTGTATATATACTATATACTATATTAGATATTATATGCTCATGGTTAGATTAGTTGCCTTGTTTAGGTGATATTTTTGGTTATTTAGCTACAATTGGACTATTTTGACCTTTGTGCTATACATTTGTGTGCCATAGAGTCTTTATGAAATTTTTGGTTTGAGTATTATATTGGAATATTTCAACAATTTGAGTCACATATGTAAAATAAAATGTGTTATCCTATTTTGGTGTAAAATTTAATTAACGTGATCAAGAATTAAATCTGAAAGATTTAAAGATATAATTGTAATGGTATTAATGTGCAGGGGCATTTTAATTTGTTGAAGGGAAAAATTAGAAAAATACCAATATTATAAACAAGGGATTATGTTCTTCAAATTACATAAGTTATATCTTTCTCCTGACCTTCTTCTAAAGAGAAATATAATTTGCGATAGTTTGGAAGATCAATCCATCTATTTTCTTTCGGATCTGTCTTTCTTTTAATCAATTCATAAAATCAGGTATGACTTCTGCTAATTTATTTAATTTTCCATAGTTTCTTCTCAATTAAGTCAATATGGGGTATCAATTCAGATCCAAGTTTTAATGATTAATTAGATCTAAAGAGTATTAAATCCTAACAAGTGGTATTAGAGCCATCCATCATTGATTTCATTGGGAAGTTTTTATGTTTTTTATGAGTAAATTTCGAATTGAGCTTCATCTAGAAGTCATTGAATTCAATATCTTACTCAAATTATAGATCTGTTTGATCTTTGTACCAAGGATTTCTTTTGTGATAATTTAGATTTAGCCTAGTATCATTTGGTTTTTTCTATAGAAAGGTTGATTTATGAAACTATTTTGATGTAGAAAGATGAATCTAAATGATCTATAAGTTGTTTATGAAATAAGTTAATATTTTGAAATGATTTTATTTTTGAGAAATAATCTAAACTCGTTATATTTCAAACGTTAACCCAATATTGGTTAGGAAGTTAATCATCAGAATCCACATACTAAGAATTGACCTAGAACCGTTAGATGTTGTTGTTTAACCCTTTGGCGGGAAACCTTTGTAAGTTGTTTATGGTTGTAGGTGTAATTAGAATTATACCCTTGGTTTGTAAAATAACCAATTCTTTATATATAGTAATTGAACATAAATGGATACCCTAAGTCATGTAGGTTGTAAATAAAGTTAATTGCTTGTGAACACCATACATTGGTAAAACAATTCATTCATCGAACTTTGTCTGATCCACTTGTTAGTGAAGTTTTTCGTCTTCACCACACTCAACTGGGTCATGAAGTAATCTTAAGTGTCAATCACTTTCACAATTTTGAATCAACAGGTTTAAATTGCATTAAATGTGCCTTTAAGGAGCGACAGTGTTGCCGGGCGCTTACATGGCCTTGTAGTCGCACTCTAACTATTTGTTGAATGTCGAAATAGCTTTTTTGTAAGAGAAATGTTGTTCTCGAACATGTATCACACAAGCAAATAAGAAGAAATGAAAATAAAAGACACAAATTTTTTTTACGTGGTTCGGATTATTGTTAATCCTACGTCCACAAGATAATCCATTATATCTTTGTTTTTTTGGTACAAATGATTATAATTGTTTAGAAACGTACAATATTTTATCTTAGATTTTCCTCTTTTTGGAAAGAAGATGTAGAATATGATCTTTTTTTTCCTTGTTTGTCTTCTTTCATAGTGTGAAGCAAAGCACTATTGGTTGCCTTATTTGCTCTTTATCTTAGCTTCAATCTCCACCGTCAGACCTCACCATCCGTCATTCATCTACAGTGTTGGTTTGTTGTGCGTAGATTGGTAATGTGTCTTTGGCGAGAAACCGTGACATTGGCGGGAACCTTGGAAATTTGAAGTAGAATGCTTGAAAAAATTGGACGGGAAGCCCAAGCCTATATGGGTTGGCCTCTTCTTTCTTAGAATTGCGGATGCTTCAAGAGGAATGACGAGGAGCCATCCTGAGGCTTTGGGATGCTACTAATGTGTGTGAAGAGGCGCAGCGGTGAATGCTGCATAATGCTCAAGTTGTATTGCCTTGCTAACATTTCTGAAAATTAATCTGACACATGCTTGGAACGTATTTGATGCTATATGATCTGAGGTGGTTGCATTTGAGTTTCCTTCCTCACAAGTATGCTCGGGTTGTTGATGTGAGAGAGAGAGAGAGCTTCATATCTTTGTCATTTACCTGTAGGTATGGTTCTGCGTCGCAGTGTATCCTGATTGGCCTTGCATGCAGCCCTTTGGAATGCTTTTGATCCCTTACGGTGCTGCCTAGGTCGCCCTTAGCATGTGCTGGTGCAAACTTTTTCCTGTAGGTTTGACAAAGTATGAGCTTTGAAGATACGATTAGCTCAGCATAACACGTTAGGCCTCTTGTATCTCAGCCCAGTATTCATGTCTTGCCTTTGATTTCACATATCGTCATTTTGACCTACCCTTGTTTTCCTTTACTATAGTTTGTGGTAAGAATGGATGTAACACTTGCCCTCAAAGTCTGCGACGATCACAGGTCGGAGTAGACTTGTTGTCTTAAGCACTCGGTCTGTATGTCTAGTCAGTTCTGTCCAGTCTATCTTTTCGTAGATGGAAAAAGTCTTTTCACTTATACTCACATTTAATGCTCCTGCCTACATGCCATTCCCTTATTGGTCTACTTTCAAACCGTTGTTTCAACCTAGCCTTTTATATCTTTAGGTAGATTTTTATCGATCTTTGCACTTATTATTTTAGCAGTCATTCCATGTCTCACAAAAAATCCTTGATTACTTCGATCATGCGGCCATTATTCAAATTGAGGCACATATGTTCTTTCCTTGTCTTCCTCAAATTTTCTTCTATCCCTTTGCTTGAATAGAACTGTTATCGGGTTGATTTCCAAATTTTGGGGTATTTCAGTGGATCAAAAATAGGAGAAATCATTTCGATTCTTGTTTGGTCCTGCTTTAAAGTATTCTTTAAACTTTGATATGGATTCCTCTTCGTCTTCCTCTATGCTTCTTCCTTCTAAAATCACTCGGCTGGAAGATGCCATCAGTGTTCTTAGGCAACCTGGGTCTTTTGGTTATGCAATTAGGATTCTTGAACCTCATGAACGTCTTAATACACCGTCGGAGAGATATAAGTAAAATTTTCATTTTTATGAACTGAACTTATAAAAGACTTCATATACTTATTTCTAACTGAATTATTATTAGTTTTTGGTACCTAAATTTTTATAGTATTTGTGTTGCTGATAACCTTCTTTTGAGTGAAAACCTTTGGTTTTGGTTTTGCTTTTACAAAATTTTTATGTATATTAAAAAATTTATATGGTGAATTATTCCTCTCTGAACTAGATTTTGAGGAATTTGTATATCCTAGCTCTTTCTTATTAAAAGTAGTTTGAGAGTTATTAATAACCTTAGAAAGATTTTCTCTACCTTTATTAAAGTTAGAAACATTTTTAGTAATATTTTCTAACTCAGTTATGAGACTGGTATTGTTTAATTAAAGAATTTTGACATTTGATTTTAAATCATGGTATTCAGAAACTAATGTCATATTCTTTTCTTTTTGAACTTCAATTTTATTTGATAGCATAATGAGTTGAGAAGATACATTAGACAAAGATTCTTGTGTTTTAACATGTTCTTCTTCTAGGATTTTCTTTTCATCTCTGAGCATATCAACTTCTATTTCACTTCTATTTAGTTTTTCTAAAGCGTCTTTATACTTTCTTTTAACTTCTTTTAGTTTATCCAATAGCTCTGATTTAATATCTATTAAATCGTCAAAAGTTAGATCACTTACATCGTTAGTCGAAGCCATAAAGCAGACATTCACTTGTTCAAAATCACTGTCAGTGTCACTATCTGATGATGAAGACGATTTTAAATCATCTCATATAACAAAGAATGCTTGTTTCTTATTATACTTGTACTTTTTATTCTTGTATCTGTCTTTCTTTCGATCAGGACAGTCCTTCTTTTTGTGACCCTTCTTATGACATTCATAACATCGAGATTTGAAGCTGAAGGTTTATTGGTATTATCTCTTTTGTTGTTTCCGAATTTCTTGTTCTTTCTAAATTTCAAAAACTTTTTGAAATTCTTTTCTATTAATACCATGTCATCCTTATCTTCATTTGAATCTCCTTATTCAGCTTGGAAAACTATATTTTTCTATCCTGGGTTTGATCTCGTTTTGCCTGCAAATTTACTTCATATGACATGAGATTTCCTACTAACTCTTCAGGTTTGATGGTAGAAATATCATTAGCTTCTTCAATAGCTAAGACTTTTCATTCTCATTCGTCCCTTAAAGAGTTTAGGATTTCGAAATAATATCAAAATCAGTATATTTTTGTCCTAATGCTAATAGTGAATGATATATGTATTGAAATCTAGAATACATATCATATATAGTTTCATCTGGTTTCATTCTGAAATTTTGAAACTGATTTTTAAGCATACAAATCTTACTTTATTTAACTTTGTTTGTTCCTTCATGTGTAACTTTAAGAGTTCGCCAGATTTCATAAATAGTTTTACACATACTAACTCTATTAAATTCATTCTTATATAAAGCACAAAATAACATATCAATGGCTTTTGCATTTGAAGTAGCATCTTTTTTTTATCATTGTGCATATGGTGTAGTGGGTATAATGTATTCATTATGAGTGATATTCCAAGTATCATATCCATTTTCTTGTACATAAATACTCATGCGAGTTGACCAATAGTTGTAATTCAAACCGTTAAATAGTGGTGGTCGTGCAGTGGACTGACCTTCAATAAAACTTGTGCTAGTGTTATTTTCCATATTAACTGAATATCAAATAACTGTGTTATGGTTATATGATGACCAAAGCTGTGATACCAAGTGAAAGTGACTAAGGATCGTATAATATGGAATATTAACTAAGTTATCTACTAGTGTAGAATATAAATGTAAAAGTAAATAATAAAGCAAATAACACCAGATATTTTTATACTGGTTCGAACTTCTCGTTCTACATCCAGTCCCAAAACTCCTTTTGAAATTCAACTATAAACCCTCACTTGACCCAGAGGAACATGTATTACACTGCCTGAGCAACTGAACAGAACTTCTACCGCCTAAGCAACAGAATAGGACTTCATCCGCCTGAGCAACCGAACAGAACTTCTAATACAAACAATAAAATTGCTTCTGACTAAGTATGCTCTTGAGTAGCATTGATAAGTGAATAACGTACACCTTCTTATAATCTTTTCCTTTGTGGTACATAATGTGATTCGTGATGATAGGAAGTTTATTTAATCACTAATGAGATTTGCTTGAATGAACGTGTGATTGGAACGAAAGTATCAAATGCAAATGGCAAGATTGTTTAGACAATAAGAATGAGAAATAAAATCAGAATTAAGTGATTAAAACAATTGATTTTATAGCTACATATAGTGATTAAGAGTTGCAATCCTTCGTAAAAAGTAGCGATCAAAAGATACGGAAGCAACTCTTGAATCAAGAGTTGTTTCTATTAGTTGAAGTGAAGTGTCTTTGTCACAAAATATAGCCGTTATGAAGATTCAGCCATTTGAGTGGAATAATTCAGCCAGCTGAATCGATTGAAAATCGAATCAGAGAAAAAATAGTGCAAAAATCATACAATTCAACCGGCTAATTTTTCAATTTCAACCGTTTGAATGTTCAATATTTGTTGTGTACGTGCACAGTCATTCAGCCGACTGAACTACATGCTTCAACCGGCTGAATGACTTGTTTTTTGCCATATCAAAGATTTTTTCAAATTTTTTTTTATAAATGAACTACGTTATGAAATCTTTAGCATATGAACTATTTTTTGAAAACAAATTAGATTGTATGCGCGTGTACATACCACTTCGGAGAGATTTTAAATGTATTAACTACTAGACTCAGACCGTGGACTAAATATATTAATGAAGCTTCTGTCTGGAATCTGGTCTGCAATATGTTAGATTATTTCTCGAGTAACATAGTATATTCTCTTGCAAATATGGTTAGTTCATATAATATTTACTTATATAGTTGTCACAATCAAAACATCAAAATTCAAGGTTCTAACAATTTTGAGATGTTAGTTTGAGGGGTAAATATGGGGGCACTAATAGACATAGGTTAAACATGTGAGTAACATGGATTAAATTGTTAAATGATGTGTTCATAGTTATCCTAAAAAAACTATGGGATGTGAGATGGATAGTCCATATCATGCCAAAGATGGATAGTCTCTATGAGGTTAAGGAAGGGTTCATAGTCATCCTAAGAAAGCTATGGGATGTGTGATAGATAGTGTATATCATTGTACACATAATTTAAATAATGGAACCATATGTGATGGGTAGTCAATATGGTAGAGGATGGGCAATCCAAGTAATAATTACATATGAAATGGATAGTCCACATAACTTTGAATATGCTTATATGTGAGATGGGTAGTCCACATAATTATAAGATAGGTAGTCGGATTAAAATAAGATGGATAGTCAGTTTAAATTGTGATGGGTAGTCATTTGAAATTAAGACGGATAATCTAATAATGAAGTGGGATGGATAATCTAGTATATGTTGCATAACTATAAATGGTATTTTCCATGTTCTAACCATTGTGGTTGTAGAAGCATGGTATATGGTTAATTTGTTTTCATTAAGATACTAATGAGGGGAAAACCCGTTCCGCTCAACGGTGTTGTCTCACTAGATATTTATTTTGTCAAGATGGTAGGTTATTATTCACACCAGACTTTTTTTATGATCCAAAGTTTTTATTTTTTCCCTTAAACTCTCGGGTACTCATTTGAGTAAGTCGGGAGTAAGGGATTTCAGGTTTCCAGTTAGACGAATAAGCTTCCGAAGACGTGCAGTAGGCAATCTAGCTATTAAGTGCTTTATTTATTTCCGTTGTGTCGTTTGGTTTTGTCTATTTGGATGTAATTGCAAAGTTATATAATTGCCAAGTATTTGACTCTGATCAACCTAGAGGGTATCTTCATATATTGCTCTTGGAATATTTTGTACAGTTATATTTTCTATGAACGTGGAATCGCAAATGGAATTATGTAATGAATATGAAATCATATTTTATAATGGAATGTAAAAGTTATTTTTGAATATAGTTTGAAATTTTTTCATATCCATGTGCTTTTGATTATTGTATGATTAGCAAAGCCGCATTTTATCGCCAGGGATTAATAACTATGGATGATTGCAGCATCTGTAGCTATTAGTTTTAGGCCTCAGAATGGGAATTACAGAAGGTGAAGAAGACAATAGCCGAAGTTGGCCGACAATGTGCCATTGAAGTTTTTAGATTTTCTTGCCAAGATTTGATTTGCCCTTCTTATAAAACCTAGCTGATTATGAGTATAAGCCTCAAGATTATGATAACGTTTGGGCCGGCGCCAATCATGATTCCCATGTTTCCTACCCCAGTTCTGATCTTGGTAAAGCCGCTCGTACCCGATCATTAGTCGTTATTACTGATCTGGAAGATCAATCTCCTTTTCTTCAATTGACATGCAATTTTCCTCAGTTTTCGGTAATGCGCTCCCACAGTTCATATCAGTGTGGGGCAGTCGTAACTAGCTTGTCTTCTAATTCCGAGTCAGATTCTCAACGTAGCTTGTATTATGAGGTTTTAATTCATGATTTGATCCATGTCGTAGTCTTTTGTAAACTATGTACAAATATTTAAGATTGATAATTGCTTAATAGTAGGCATGTAAAAAGGTAACTAAGTATTAGTAACTTAGTTTTTTGATATATGCCTGGCAAGTTTTGGGGAATGTATGGATTTGTACCCGATCGATAACTTGTGGTACATTCCATGTATTGTGTTTGCTTACCACGCTTGAAAAATATACTTTCGAGGTAGCTCATGCTTCAACGGTCTTGGCCCTTAGGCCATGTTCTTTCTTGCATATTTGATATGGCTTTCTTGGCCCCTTGTTTAGGCGTAGCATTCTGCATTGGATGGGATGCATGTTTGGTATGACCTACCCCCTTGTTTGGGGGTGTAATGTCATATGTATGCTTGGTTTGACTTGTCCCCTTGTTCGGAGAGGCGCAATGTCCTTGGCCGCATGCTTGATATGACCTACCCGCAGGTTTGGGGGCGTAATATTATATGTGTGCTTAACCGCATCCTTCTCTAATGCAATCATTCTCATTTTGAAATTGTCGTTGTCATTTGTAGGTTGCATTGCAATTGTGGAATGATGGCGGTGAGCTATAAGAATTTTGTTCGTACGCTTGGCACGATCCTCTCCCTTGTTTGAGAGGGGACTAAGAGAAGATTCAACTGTGAAGTCAGATCATGCAAATACAACCCTTTTTGCATGCGCATGGTTTTTGTACTAGTTCTGGAAGTCTAATATCCATACGTCTAGTGTGCTATGTTGAATTAGCTAACATAGAGGAGTTTTTATACTAGTTCGGACCGTTTAATATCTCTACAATCAGTTTGACTATGATAAGATTGTTATCATAGATATATTTATACTAGGGCAGGGCAGTCTAATATCCCCATGTCCAGTGCAGTAATTTGGCTGAAGAGTTGGGTTGCATTGAGGCAAGTCCAAGTTTGTAGGTCCATTTTCATCGTTCTCAGTGTTGATAGTGCCGTTTTTATCTACTGACCTCGTGTTATGCTTAATCAGTGAATATGGGCAGTGAGCTATGAATGTGTATTTGATTTTTCGAAGAGAAATAATACAAATGTTTTTATATTGGTTCGGGTTGTCTGATATCCCTACGACTAGTTTAGTACATCAATACATACATACATTTTTTATGCTTCTACATAAGTGGTACGAGCTGCTTTGGACGAGATATGGTGTCCCTGGGGCTATTCTCAAGCTTGGTTTTTCTTTTGATTTTGATACCCTACTGGCTTAAGATTCTTCAAACCGTCGTGCACCTCAACCACTTATGCCTAATGCTTTATTTGGAAGGAGATTGGTGCTGTAGGTACAGTCATCGAACTTTTTGGTCGTTGGGCAGGATGCTTGATGAGGCGGAACGACTAAGGAAGAAGAGGCGACGACTAAGGAAGATGAAAAGTTTAAACGTGCCTAGGGCTTTTCGTACCTAGATTTATCCCTTCCTCGTGGAAGTGTTATCTCAAGGACATGTGAAATGATTTCGGTTGTTGGGCCTTCGCTGCTTGTTTGCTTTCTCCTTTCCGATTAGTAGGAACCCTCATATCCAGAGATACTTTAGGCATTTCACTGCTAGAAAAGTAGCAACGTTGTCGTCCTTGAGAATAGATTGAGTCAGTCTATCAAGTAGCAGTTAGTTCAAGTGCTGCTGGTTTTCTAGTCTCACCATTCTGATTTTTGAGAGTTTCATGACCGAATATCTGATACATGAGACATGCAGTAGATAAGCAAGGGCGGTGAGCTATGGGTAGTGGACGGTTGGTTATCCTAAGTATAGCACCTTGGACCGCGGCTCCCTGTAATTCTTGGTTTCGTTGACTCCCTGATTTTTTGAAGGATCGAGATGAGGTTTGGAAAGGATCTACATGGGTTCGGTCTGGGGTCCTTTCCTCGGCCTGAGTAACTGAGGCTAGGAATGACATTTCAGAGGGAGAGGAATTGACAGAGTTGTCGGAGATAAGAAATTGGAATTGGAGGTTGGGCAGATTCGCCTGAGATTGGGAAAAACAGAATGGAGGTTCTGGCCCTCCTTCTAGCGCCAAAAATGTTAATGAAGTTTTTCTTCTTTATGACACTCAACTGGGTCGTTAAGCAATCTTAAGTGTCGATCACTTTTAAGATTTTGAATCAACATATTTAAATTGCATTAAATTTGCCTTTAAGGAGTGACTATATTGTTGGGCGCTTACATGGCTTTGTAGTCACACTCCAATTGTTTGTTGAAATGTCGAAATGGCTTTTTGTAAGAGAAGTGTTATTCTCGAACATGTATCACACATGCAGATAAGAAGAAATGAAAATAAAAGACACAATTTTTTTTATGTGGTTGGGATTATTGTTAATCCTACGTCTATAGGATAATCCACTATATATTTGTTGTTTTGGTATAAATGATTACAATTATTTAGAAGCATACAATATTTTATCTTAGATTTTCCTCTGTTTGGAAAGAAGAAGCGGAAGAAGATCCTTTTTCATCCTTTTTTTCCTTCTTTTATAGTATGAAGCAAAGCACTGTGATTGCCTTATTTACTTTTTACACTTCGCTTCAATCTCCATCGTTAGACCTCATAATCTATCATTCATCTACAGTGTTGGTTTGTTGTGCATAGATTGGTGATGTGTCTTTGATGGAAAACTGTGGCATTGGTGGAAACTTTGGAAATTTGAAGTGGGATGCTTGAAAAATTGGATGGGAAGCCTAAACCTATATGGGCTGGCCTCTTCTTTCTTAGAATTGTGTATGCTTCAAGAGGAATGGTAAGGGCCCGCCCTAAGGCTTTGGCATGCTATTGAAGTGTGTGAAGAGGTGCAATGGTGAATGATGCTTGATGCTCAGGTTGTACTACCATGTTAACATTTCATAAAGTTGATCTGGCACGTTGTTTGGAACGTATTTGATGCTAGCTGTGATTTGAGGTGATTGCCGTTTGAGTTGTCCTCCTTGCAAGTATTCTCGGATTGCTGATGAGAGAGAGAACTTCGTATCTTTGTCGTTTACCTGTAGGTATGAATCTACATTGAAGCGTATCCTGGATGGCCCTGCGTCAAGCCCTTTGGAATGCTTTTGATCCTATGCGGTGCTGCCTAGGTTTCCCTCGGTATGTGCTGGTGCAAACCTATTCTTGTAGGTTTGACAAAGTATGGGCTTTGGAGATGCGGTCAGTTCAACATAACATGTTCTGCCTCCTGTGCCACGCTACATCATTCTTGTCTTGCCTTTGATTTCACACATATCGTCATTATGATCTGCCCCTATTTCTCTCCACTGCAGTTTGTGGTAAGAATGGGTGTAATACGACTAATTTTATCCCCTTTTATACCCACTACAAGAGGACTGACCAACAGTTGATTTGGCCCAGATGCAGTGCGTGGGGGAGGAGATTAGACACCTTGAGTTACATTTATCTATATTGTTACTCTTCATAAACTCTATTTCGTATTATGTTATTTCTATTTATCAGATTCTATGTAACTATTGGGAGGTATTGTTGTATGGACCGCATTACTAAGACTATTATGTGATCTGGATTATTTTCAATTTTTATATGTTGTTTCTTTCCGCTATGAGTTCTAAAAGTGTAGACTACTTTAAATTTTATATAGTCTCTAAATCATGAAATGTTCTAAAAATCCTAATGGATAGTACTTCTTGGCACCGCGCATTTTCGAAAGTCATTTTAAACTTTGAATCAGTGTGTTTGAAGGTGTGAATTTCCACATCCTAGTTGGCACAGGCATCAGTCAAGCACCTTAATCAGCCTAGAGTGATTCTATACCTAGACAGCGCAATCTCAGTCGTTCAGCATAAATTCCAATGCTTATAAATACAGCCAAACATGCATTTGAACAAGTGTTAATCAAGCTATTAGTGGATTACCTTCGCTAACATTATACCATAATCATAATTCCGAAGTTGGATAAAGTTTTTGCCAATAGATTCCATTTAATATCTTATATATTGCATGATGTTAATGGTTCAACTACGAAAAAGTGTAAGATAAACGCATAACTATTAAGGGATGTTCTATATAAGATTATGTTGCGTATTTAAATTGTTTATTCAGAGATTGAATCCCATTAATATTAATTAACTATGTTAAAAAACAATAGCTTCCAGTGTACATGCACGAGCATGCGTATTTTTGCGTGTGTAGACACACACGTGTGTATACATGTATATGTATATATGTATACACACACATGTCTATTTTCGATTATTATTCTTTTGTTTTTAGTCACTCTTCATTTTATAATTCATTTTTCACTTTTTTCATTCTTACTAATACTATATAAGTTTTTAAAGTATCTTACTTTTCCGGTAATGTTCATATTCCAAAATCGAAACAAATAAAATTTCAACAGATGCCATGCTTCATTATTCAAAATAGCTACAAAATATAAGACCATAGAATTTGAGCTTTGATTTGGATCAAAATTTATAAGTAAGAAATAACTTAATAGGAAAAATCAAATATTTTAAAGCAAACTCAATGACTTAAAAATATATTCAACAAAATTCGAACTTGGGTGTTTTGAAAGAAAGAGAATCAAGAGAGGTGAAGTTATGCTAAAATATGTTAGACAAAAGTGTGGTAAGCGAAACTTGTATACTAAATTAAGGATAGTAGAATATTTAAACTCTAAAATTACGATGAAAAAAAAACTTGAGTAATATTCAACTTTAATCAAACCGACCATTGGGAAGATTTGCTTATACAGAGCAAAATAAATTTGTCTCAAGCCAAAAAATTTGGCGCCCAGCACAAAAATGTTTCCGCGATAGAATGCCCCCACCCCCATTCTATTCTACTACACATTCACTCAAATTTTGCAGTCTATTTTGACTTCAACAAATCCCTAATCCTTCTTTCCTAAATTAGCAGTGGATTTAAACAAACGATCCATGCTAAGCTGCGCCATCTGCCCCTCCGCCACCTGCGATTCTTCCTTCTTCCCCATCGCTCCTTCTTCACCTACCACATCTTTGTCTCTGCCACCTTCTCGCTCCATTTCTTTTCCTCCCTTGCTCTTTTTACTCTGCCATCAAAGCATCCACTCTAACCCTTAATTCTCATATATATGATTCCCTCTGCCTCAGCCTCGACCTCCATCTCCATTGCAAAAAACTGTGGGTACTATTGGAAGTAGCGAAGACCTTTTCTATGCATTGTTGAAAACTTTGTGTATAATTCATCTCCTACAAATTCTTACCAACTATATATTCTATTACTAAGAATTATCAATGAAAGTTTACATATTTTCAATGTCTTAAAACTGCATTAGATGTAGTTTATTCAGTTATTTGTTAGCACTTTGCAGTAGAAATTAAGGATATAATTGGCTCATTTTTAACTTTATAATCTCACACATTCACCATCTTGCTTTTACTTTTAATCAATACACCAACACAAAAAAGTTAAATAAGATAAGAACCTTGATTATATGACCTTTCTATTGGTGAAAGTGGAGACGTTGGCATAGGCATGAAAGAGAATCTAGATTATATGACCTTTCTGTGTATATCCTATCACTGCATATGTTTTCCTTCTCAAATAAAAACTATTTGGCAATAACTATATATATGTTCCCAATATAGAGACTCTTTCAAAAGAAATTGAAGTTTAGCTGTAATATATCTATGAGATAAATTATGCGGTATGAAGACTTCTTTTGTTTTCTTCTTGAATGAAGTGGACGCAAGCTAAGTTAATAATGGAAGAAAACAAAATATAGGATGCTTAAATATTATGCTTAATTTGGATTGTTTATATTTGAAAAGGAAGCATCCCTTTGGTTAATGATATAACATAAGGCCCTGTATTTTTTACATGTTGACTTAATCCTGTAACACTTTTTTTGTGTAATCTAAATAATTGTCTTCGTAATCTTAAATCTAACTTTGGGGGTGACACAAATTTACATTATTTTCAATTGTACAATAGTTATTTTGTCTGTGTAGACGTGTGCAATACTCAATTGTGTTAATAATATGCACAGTCCGTTATGTTTGGTGGATGTTGCATGGACATTGATGTTGACATTTTTTTTGCAAATTTTTTTGGTAAAGAAAAGTGTGTTACTAATGGAATTTTGATTTGTTCTTCCTGATACCATGTGTTAAAAATACCGCTAAATTTACCTATTATGCTTCATAATACCATAAATAATTTAGGGGCTGCCAAAACTTATCAAAAAGCGTACAAAAATTCATAAGAAATATAAAAATTCATCATAAATTCGCTCGGTCCACTCCACTGCTATTAACCGAACAAAATCAAAGGAGGCAATATCATGAAGATTATGCTTCAACAGACTCTTTGAATCAACATATGTGTTTTTTGAAAGAAACATTATTTATATCGAAATGAATTGTATATTGTAAAATCATAGAGAATACATTCTTTATCTCTTTTGATAAAGGTTAGCGGGTTACTGGGCCATGGTGCTCAGCCCATCAAGTATAAAGCTGCTTATATAAAAGCAGATTGTATATCATGTAAACAGTTGCATCAAGTATTATCAATAAATCAAATTCATCAATCTTCTCAAATTATCAGCAAATATACTTTCTCTTTTCATAATACAAGATCAAAATCATATAACATCATATTATCAAATCTCAACAGTGGTATCAGAGCCGATGGTTATGGACTGGCCATGCAGACATGGCAGTACTCTCAAAGGTTACCGCAAATGGATGTGAGTCAACACTACGCCATAAATGACCTTCTGCAACATTTTTGCAAGGTGTTGCCAGCTAAAATGTTGCGATAGCTATAGAATTTTGGTCCTACTGCAACGTTGTATTTTTGGTGTTACCTTAGCCATAGAAATGTGTTGCTCTAGCTAAACAAGTGTAACACGATGCAACATTTTTATATAGTGTTGCCATAGATGTTTTCAGATTAAAAAATTAAAAAAAAATTACACCTCAGCGATCCACACCACCATTTAAAACAAAATCTCAACCGTCGATTCACACCATCGATCCACACCTTACCAATTTCCATTTCCCGCTTTACTTTTCACTCATCCGCTTTCGTTTCTCACCCCCAATTTTCCAATCCCTAATTTTTATTCCGCCGACTTTAAAAAAAATGACGCCGCTCCTTCTTGTTTCTTCGATCTGGAGAATAATTGGCTTTGCTTTTATCCCTTGTCGGCCATATCAATTTCCGTTATTTTCTTTCGCCTCGCATCAGTTTTCCTCACTACTTCCGGATTTGCGATTTTGTTCAGGTTTTTGGCGATTCTGGTGATTCGAGGTAAGGTTGTGGGATTGCGATGGTTTAGGGAGTTGCTGATTTGGTCACAATTTCATGGTTGGGGCCTGATGTCAGAGTGGCAGGGGGTAGTCGAATTGGTTTCGGTGAAAACTAGGGCACGCGATTCTAATTGCTTTGATGCTCTGATTGATCGAATCTAGTGTGAGAAACGTTCCTGGTAGCTTGCTCCTTCGTTCTCCTTGATTGATTGCTCGAATTGCTTTGACTTCGTCGTCGGGTGCGATGTGATATTATTTGGTATGTTTTATGCCTTCTGGTTTACTTGAATATTCTTGATTTTGGTTACACTCGCACGCTTTTGCCGATGATGAATTGGGATTTATTTATAGGCTTTATTTCCTATAATCTCGTGTTTAATCTTTCTGTTGGACTTTGAGAAATCTGGTATGTTGGATTGCAATGATGAATACAAACATATATGTGTTGAGCTTTGTTGGTTTTGCTTGGTCTGGACTGAACTGGTACCATGCTAACCTTGTTCTTTAACATGAATTAATGCTCCAAGTCCTCTGTATATCATGTTACTGCCTAGGTTTCTCTTGTACATGCCTAGGTTTCTCTTGTACATGCCTGATGCATTCACTGTTTTTGCTTGATGGGCTGCCTATGTGTACTACTGTGTTTCTTGCACTGGCTTGTCTATATTTTGCTGAACCTGGTTCTTGTTTGTTTTGTTGGTTGCTTGGCCTTGAGTTGAATCCAGTCGATGACTCGGGTTTGACCTTGTGCCGTGTCCGTTTTTTTGGCTTGTCTACATATCTGGCTGCACTTGAGTATGAACTTGCACTTGAGTAGTTGCACTTGAGTAGTTTCTTGTACCAAGCCTTATGATGCATGTATGTTCATCCATGTACATGCATTTCTTGGTCATGTTATGTTGCTTGCTGTGTTGAGTACTACTTTGTGCACTTGGCTTCTCCTTTGTGCATTTTTGCTTGAACTGTTGCTTGCTGTCTTCCATACTGCCTTGTATCCATGTGTTGCATTCATGTTTGGCTTATGCACTTATGAAAAGAAATAACCCAAATACCTGAGGCAAATAATATAACAAAAATATTTTCATTTTCTGTTCGAGTTAAATATTATTTTCTAGATTACTGCTTTTGAATTATATGTGACAGGTATTGAAGACTGGACAGCTGGATATAAGCTTGAAGACAGAGTCAAATCAAATGTGCATGCGCTTGAAGACAGGTTTCAAAGAAGGTCGATCCTCGCCGGGACTGCGGTGCCCCGGACCCCCGCCGGCGCTGCGCCCGGACCCGCTTCTCGGCTCGCCTTCGGCTCGGCACTCGGCTCGCCTTCGGCTCGGCATATATTTGTCAGTGTCGGTGTCTGTATAAATTGAAACTGCATATGTAA
The DNA here is from genome assembly GCA_030737815.1 of Allium fistulosum. NCBI lineage: Eukaryota > Viridiplantae > Streptophyta > Magnoliopsida > Asparagales > Amaryllidaceae > Allium > Allium fistulosum. The sequence continues at coordinate 1,504,390,133 of CM060903.1, forward strand.
TGAGTGAACTGAGTGATGTAGTGAGGAATATCTGTATATGTGAATATCAGTGTTATATATCATTGAATTGTAAAATAGTGGAGTCAGGAATTTGTACTATTTCAAATGTTAAAATAAAATATTTATTTAAATAAATTACTGTTTAAATATCAAATTCTGTGCAATAGCATTTTATTAAATAAATATTTATTTTTATTAAAAAAATCAAATATGCTATACATTGTGGGCCCCACAAATTCAAAAAGTTCATATCTATAGCAACATTTTGGAATGTTGCTACAGATACCTATGGGTGTTGCCATAGACCAAATAGGGTTCTATTGCAACAATATTACTTATGTTGCCTTAGATAGTCAAAATGTTGCCTTTGAGGTCTAAGGCAACGGCAAAAATTGCATCACCCTAAAAGTGTTGCCATAGACCTATGGCAACATTTTTCGGGCCTGAGCCAACATTTTTTGTGTGTTGCAGTAGGCCATTTATGGCGTAGTGGGGGGAGACTGTTAGAGTTGTCTCGCATGTTTAATGGAGGAACGACGGTTCGAATTTGGAAAGTCCCACATCGCTAAATAAATTGGAGAAGTGGTGTATAAATATGGGTTGGTAGGCACGTAACATTGGGGATTCCTTTTGTTACAACAAAGTGTGTGTCAATCCATATGCGTACGCCATGTGCTGGAGATGGGGAGCTTGGTCCGACCTCCGTTACACAACAATGGTATCAAAGCTGAATCAAGCCTAGCGGCAACTGTATCAGACTCAATAAGAATACCAGATTATCAGCCTTAATAAATAGGGGCATTCAAATCAAGAAATCATCAGAAAAGTGTCATCACTTGAATTCTTAATTTCCCATCAGGTACATATTCATCATCTGGGTTTGTATAGAATTTGCTTATAAAATAAACAGGTGCCATGCCAAGGAAATCAAGTTGATTCCTGGCTGCAACAAGTATTTTCATCAAAAAAAAGAAATAAAAAAATTCTCAAATAAGAAAATTAAGAAAACATTGAAATCAGAAACCAAGAAAGTAATCAAAAGCAAAAAGAAAGTAATTGCCCTACCAAGAACCCATCAGAACAAGTTCATCATCTAGGTTCAGCTGCAACTAACCTGCCCAGACCATTGTTTGAAGCTTTCTTGGATCAGCAACTACTCTGAACCCTCAATTCTGATTAATATTTTGTTGAATCATTATGGCTGAAGGAGATGACACTTCGGCAACATCAGAAAATGTAGCCAATTCTCAACAGCAGGTCACTGATGCCACAGAGAAACTGATCAAGACTGTCATTAGCCTACATATTCAGTTGATCACCATACACTTTGAGGAAGACAATTATCTTCTATGGAAACTTCATGTTGAAACAACAATGCAAAGGTATGGTCTCGAAGGATTTATTCATGGCACAATTCCAATCCCACCAAAATTTATCACTAATCCACAAAACAAGATAATTAGCAATGAAGAATATACAAATATTACAGGCACGACAGATTGATAAGTTCATGGTTACTGTCATCTATCAACACAAGTTTACTGTCTCAAGTAATAGGATGCAAGTCTGCAAATGACATTTGGGTTACTGTTGAAAGAATTTTTAATACCCAATCAGCTACAAAGGTTATGCATTACAAAAGAAAATTACAGAATATTAACAAAGGCAATCAAACCATGAGGGATTACTTGTCACAAGTTAACAATATGTGCAACATGCTTGAAGCCGTAGGGCACAAAGTGTTTGAAACTAAACAAGTGTTAAGTGTATTAAATGGACTCGGTAAGGAATATGAATTTGTTGTTGCAGTTATATCATCTCAACCAACTCTGCCCCAATGCAATATGTTCATGCAACTCTTCTTGCACATGAGGCAAGAATAGATCACAAGAAACCACAGGTTACAGATCCATCAATCAACTACACATTCAATTCCAAGAATAAAGGCCACAATCCAAACAAACAAAGTCAATCATATCAAAGAGGAGGTTATACAAACAGATTAAGGGGCAGAGGAAGGTGGAACAACAATAGTAACAGACCAAAGTGTCAAATATGTGAGAAAATTGGTCACACAGCAAGGAAGTGTTATTTCAGGTTTAATGACAGTTATGTGCCCAATCAAAACTCAAACAACCAGAAAAGTGGCAATATTAGTGCCAACATGGCACACACACAACCAGAATTAAACATTCAAACAGATGGAAGTGGTGTTATCAATCAGAGTACTATTACATGACCAGAACATATTCAAGATGAGAGCTGGTACCCAGATTCAGGAGCAACTAATCACATAACAAGCAACCTTGACAACTTAAATCTTGGCAACAAGGAGTACAGAGGTAAACAATCAATATGCATGGGGGAATGGTGAGTCAATTAATATCACACACACTGGTATCAAAATAATACAATCTGATGAAGGCACTGAGTATAAAACACTCAGTAACTTTTTTAATAAAAAGGAGATAGTTCACAGAACTACATGTCCTTATACATCAGAACAAAATGATCTGATTGAGAGAAAACACAGACATATTGTAGAGACAGGGTTAACTCTATTAGCACAAACATCTCTACCATTAAAATTCTGGCCTGATGCTTTTAATACTGCAGTGTATTTAATTAATAGGCTACCCACAAAGGTACTCAAAGGAATCAGTCTAATAGAAAAATTATATGGAGTCAAACCAGTTATCAGAGTCTAAGAATTTTTGGATGTTTGTGTTTCCCCTACATAAGACCATACAACACTAATAAATTGAGCTTTAAGTCAAGACCCTGTACATTTATAGGATATGAGACAAATCAAAAAGGCTATAAATGTCTTGATGACAGTGGAATTTTTTTTGTAAGCAGGCATGTTGTATCCAATGAACACATTTTTCCTTTTAGCAATGCAGGTATAAAAACAACTCAAAAGGTTTATAACTCAAAGGTATCAATAACCAGTATACTTGTATGCATTGATGACCTGCAACCAAAGGAGTATGAAGAGACCGCTAGAGTTCATGATCCATAACTCACAATGTCAGGTCAACCAGGTCATGAACCACAGAATCACTCAGCTATCACAGTCAATCTCCTGCACAATCGAAAGAGCAAACACAATTAATTGATGAAGAAAGTTCAGCCAGAGCACAAATGCAATCAGGAAATATTGATGGTTAGATAAGTGCAGAAGTATCACCACAGATTAGAACATGTCATCCAATGGTTACAAGATCAAAAAGTGGGATCAATAAACCAAAGTTATACACAGCAATATCAGTCTCAAAAAAACTAGAGACATTTGAACAAGCTGCAAAAGACATACACTACAAGGCAGCAATGGATGAGGAGTATAATGCACTAATAAAAAACAAAACATGGGACTTGGTATGTCCACCAGACAACAAAAATGTGATTGGTTGCAAGTGGACATACAAAGTGAAGAAGAATCTTAATGGGACTGTAGCTAGATACAAAGCAAGGCTGGTAGCCAAGGGGTATACACAACAATATGGGTTTGATTTCAACGAAACATTTTCTCGAGTGGTCAAGCCAACTACAATAAGAATTATTTTAAGTATTGCCTTATACTATCAGTGGAATATCAGACAATTTGATGTCAATAATGCATTTCTAAATGGTATACTATAGGAAGAAATATACATGGAACATCCACAAGGGTATAGGCAAAATCCAAATCTTGTGTGCAAATTAAAAAAGGCTATATATAACCTTAAACAAGCACCAAGGGTCTGGTTTGATAAATTGAATGCCACTTTGTGTCATTTAGGCTATCAATCCACCAAATCAGATAATTCATTATTTATTAAAGTTAACAAAAAGTCCAGTATTTACATTCTCAATAAATCAAATTCATCAATCTTCTCGAATTATCAGCAAATATACTTTCTCTTTTCATAATACAAGATCAAAATCATATAACATCATATTATCAAATCTCAACAATATCCTTCTATTATTTTTTTGAATTTAAATTTTCAACAATTATATTTTCAAAAATTCATAGTTATTTCAGAAAAATAACTTCGAAAGATAGCTTATTGATTTTAATTTGTGAGATTGTGTTTCATTGTTTGAGGATTAAGTGTTGAGTAGTGGTATAAATTATGGTATTAGAATTAGTACAAATGTACTAAATTTCTATTAAATTTTTAATAATATCAGGAAGATATCAAATCGAGATGTCCTTCGCAGTACGTTAAGAAGATCGTTCAATTGTACATTATTCACCTTAAAGTTATAAACTAAATAGCGAATCGTATCATTTCTAGGTTCAAAATGGTATATTTTCTTATTTAAATTCTTCAACAATATTTTGGTTATTATTAATAATAAAATTATAGCTCAATGAATAATTCAATCTTGTGTGTATGTTTATTTAATTTACAAAAAACATAAACCTGCTTGAATAATTTCATTGTGTTTTAATTCAAAATCCAAAATAACGTTTGGTTATTAATAATGCAAGTATTTAGTTTTCAACATATGTCATTGACTCATTGTATAGTTTAAAGTTATTGAATAATCGAAGAAAATATTTGCTGAAATTACGTAGTTTAATAACATTCGGTTTTTCATTGTTATACAGTTGTACTAGTATATATGGTATAAGATTGATATTATAAGACTAATTTGAATGGAGTACACATAGATATAAAATTTCCAATGGTGTTAGAGTTAGGTGGACGAAGACCGTGTGTGTTATAAAGATCATTTGACACACGATAAGACCATGTCATCGAACTTCAACTAGACAAGCTGAGCATTTTTTAAGTACTTAATATTTGTTCAACAGAAATTCTGCACAGTCAATGAAACCGTATATTGACGGGGTATCCTAAAGAGCGTGCATGTGTAAACTCTTAAAACAAATTATCCAACGCTTTTTGATCTATGACCCACACGCATGTGTAAACTCTTAAAACAAGACAAGACAACGCCATCAGCGAGTCAAATTTTTGAATCGGTCCACGTGTCAGTAAACTATTTTTCATTTAATATTAATTTTGTATTCTTCTATTAAGCCATCGCTTCCCCACCCTTCCATCTTAAAAGTCAACAATTCCTCGCAACTTTCTTCCTCTCTTCTTCCCAATTATTTTTCCATCAAAACCTCTCTGATTCTATTGCTCTGGCTAACTGGCGCACCTTTTGATTTTCAAGAAACGACGTTCCTTTTGGTAACTTACTTTCTCGGTTTTGATTACGATTCCTATTGTGCATTGAGTAAACCTGTTTTGAATTTTAAATTAATCTGATTTTGTTCATAACTTAGGCTCGTTGATACGTTTTTAGAAGTTGGACTGGAGAGGAATGCTCTAATTTGCACCGATATTTGACCTTATTCTTCGAGGTGAATTTCATATTCATTTTGATATTTTTGTGGTCTCTGCCTAAACTTGTAGTCGAATGCTTAAATTATTTGTTGCGTACTATGTTTGTGTACTTTAGATAACTCTGAGTTGGTAGAGTAAAAAAATGTGATCCATGTTCTTCTACAAGAAAAGTTCAAAATTATGGATACAATGCACATAAAGTGCACACAGTTTGACCTGTAAAATACCAGCAATATTGAATTTATGTCACTTTTATTCGAACATTGACTCTCTCATATCTTATTTCAGTAACTTGGTTATAGGAGTCGAATTCTTGTTATAAACGCAATGCTGGAGTTTAAGAGAATGGAGGAAAATAATCTTGCGTTTATTTTGCTAGATTTGAAAATATATGTAATGACAGTGTTCCATTTAGCTAAGAATATCCCTTAGTTCAAATGTTGGTCAGTGTTATGCTTCGATATCTTGCCTGATCATAAAACATGTGTTACCCAAGTTCAGCTTTACTATAAAGTGGAACTTACATAAAAAAACATGTAGAATCAGTGTTATCAAAATATACCAAAAGAGAATTCTCACAAACACCTAGTAGATAATTCATTAACAGACATGTTCCATTATGGGCAAGGATCGGCTAGACCGCATTTCTGCTACACCTCTAATTCTCTGATTTCGACCGCATATTCCGAATTAAATGATTATATTTTCTCTCTAGTTAGCTCTATATACATAATGTGGTTGTCAAACATTTTTGTCAGTGATATAAGTTTGGTGGAGTGGTTAAGTTAGTTGAGTCAAACGTCCTCCCCTACATACAGCATATAGTCAATAAGAAAAAACGTTGGATTCGTTAAGTGTGCTAATACATAACATAGTATTTTATTTTGCTCTGAATTTGGTATATGCACACCAACTCCTTCATCCAAGCAACATATGGATTTTGAAAGAACAGATATTCACATTTCATCATAACATATGTGATGGAGTTGCCTAAGCTGAGCATGTTATTTGTGTTTTCTGTGGATGTGGGTCATTGCACTAATTGATAAGGATTTAGATACATAATCATCATTGTTTGTTGGTATTTAGGTCCATTAGCTGAATCATGTTATCATCTTGAACTTATAGTAAACATGTGAATGAAAGAAGCATACAGAAATGTATATAAATGTGGAATATTGTTATTATTTTCTTTTTTTAAGCAAATGATTTTCACCTCATACATAACAACCAAATCTTTAGCAGGTGCCCTCCTCATTTTTACAAGTCATCAGACAGTATAAAAGTCCAGTTTGGTATAATTGACAAAGCATGTCCTGTTTCTTTTGCAAATTCAAAGGTCCAAAAACTTCAAAGCAGAAAAGCAATCAAAATAACACAGGTGTATATCTATCTATTTGTAAAATATTTATATTTATCGTTTCCCAATCAAAGCAAATGATAAACCGTTTTTCATTTAGATATCTCTAGCACACAAAGTGTGAGGATATTCTCATACAAAGAATTGAAGAAAGCTACAAATGACTTTAGTGCTGGTAACATAGTTGGAAAAGGTGGTTTCGGATCCGTTTACAAGGTTTACATATACTATTGCCTACAGTACTTACAATAATGAGTTTATCTTTTAATAAATAAATAGATAATTTCTGTGTAGGGTATACTTAATGATGGTACAGCTGTTGCTGTAAAAGTGCTTTCTCAAGAATCAAAACAAGGAACACAAGAATTTTTTTCGGAGCTTACTGTGGTGACTGGCATTGTACATGAGAATTTAGTTACACTGTATGGTTGCTGTGTGGAAGGAACTCAAAGAATTCTAGTGTATAATTATCTTGAGAACAACAGTCTTGCGCAAACACTTCTAGGTATGTTTTTGCTAATTTGGCTTCATCATTATTATCGTAACTGAGTCATAATATATCATGCATTACAAGTGACTGCTATGGGTGAGTATATTTGCATGAATGTATTTATATTTACAATGGGTTTTTAGCCTGTATCAAAATTTGAAATCGGGAGGTAACTTGTCCACAAATGGGATTTTCTTCCCAATATTTTATGGAGAATATTTTCTAATAATTAGGGTTGTCCGAGGCAGTGGAATATTCTGACTACACCCTATGTCATTAGACTCATTACCACTATCTATTTACTAATGCGATTTTTTTTATGCATACAACTATACAAGTATGTATGTATGTGTATCAGTGTACGCATGTATGAGGGATATTGTTGAATTTATGCGATTCATATATGTGTGATGTGAAGATTCAGCAGAGCTATGCATTGGAAAGCTTTGGAGTTGGTTGGAGGAAGGAGAGATGTCAGAAGAGCTGAAGACTGCATGCTGAAACACCCTGCAGACGTCTGACCTACCCAGGTCAGACGTCTGACCTTGTCCCAGATGCTTCCCGAAATATCCTGCAGACGTCTGACCTACCCAGGTCAGACGTCTGACCCTGCTGCAGATGGTTTCCCGAAACAATCTGCAGACGTCTGACCCCCCTGGTCAGACGTCTGAGGCGACGAAAGTTTTATTTCCAGTTCCGAATTCTGAAGGGCAATTTTGTAAATTCCGGAGCTTGGTTCTCTAAACTGATGGTGCAGATTCTTTTGACGTAGATGGATGATCTAGATCATTTAGGTCACCTATATATTGTCTCCTAATCATCTTCCAAATTAAGAGATTAGGTTTTAATCAGATTTCCAATAATTGTAATTAATAGAAACCCTAACGAAATCAAATTGGGAGTTTTCTATTTTGAGTGCTCTATTATTAATCTCTTCAACTGTGTAATTGATTAGAGAGAGTCTCCACTTATTGTATCTCTCTAATCATCGTATTGGCTTGTAATCTCCGGTGATAATAATAAAAGGGTTATTGGGTCTCCGTGGACGTAGGATCTTCATATTCGAACCACGTTAAATCTTCTGTGTCTTTTACTTTTCATATTGTTGATCGTGTTCTGTAATTGATATTTAAGTTGCATTGGTATTCAAATAGACAATACTAGATCTTGAATTGAAATCGCTTCCGCAGCGCACCTTGGTGTTGAATTGTTATCAATCGTCAATTTTTCACCACAGTTTGGTATCAGAGCTGGTGTTATTGTTCCGTTTGGATATTAATGGCTACTTCAAGTAAATCTATTGGTAGATCTGGGGTCAATTATGGACTTACTCGTTTTGATGGAAAGGGAGACTTTGGAACTTGGAAGATGAAGATGGAGGCCGTATTAAAGAAGGAGAAGACTTTTAAGATAATTTCTGCGCCTGAGAAGCTGAAAGAGTTAGATAGTGAAACTTTAGAAGAGATGGAAGATGAAGCCCTAACTACCATCCAACTAAGTCTTTCAGATGAGGTTCTTCGAGAATTTTCTCAAAAGAAACGGCAAAGGAATTATGGGATGCATTATCTGATGCATATCAGGACAAGTCTCTAACTAACAGAATAATTCTACAACAACAACTCTATTCGTACAAGATGAAGTCTGGGGCTGATCTCATGGGGCATGTGGATGCCCTAACCACTTTAGTAATGAATTTGAAGGCAGCGGAAGTTGAAATTACAGATGAGGCTCAAGTGGTAATCCTTTTATGTTCCTTGCCTAAGGAGTACACTGCTTTTGTTAATTCTATGATTTATGGTCGTAGTAAAATTAGCCTATCTGATGTTAAAGCTGGACTTCATAATGAAGTGTTGAGGGGTAGATTAGCAAGCACTAGTTTAGACAGTGATGCAGAGGGCTTTTCTGTTCAGAGAGGTAGAAGCCAAAGCAAGTCAAAATATGGTGGAGGTCGAAATAATTCAAGGTCTCAGTCTAGGGGGCCTAATAAATTGACTTGCAATTATTGTAAAAAGCCAGGGCACTTTGTAGCAACTTGTCCCAAGCTTGAAGGTAGAAGAAGAGACCCAAAGCAAGCTTCAGCATCTACCGCTGAGAAGTCAGATACAGAGAGTGATACCGATGTGTTTACAGCTTCTGGCTCTTCTGGGAAAAGCAACCTATGGCTGATCGATTCTGGCGCATCCTATCATATGACACCTGATAGGAACTGTTTCTCCACTTACCGTGAGATTGATGGAGGAGAAGTTCTGATGGGCAATGATGCTTCTTGCCGTATGATTGGTGTTGGTAGTGTGAAGGTTAGAATGTTTGACGGTGTTATTCGTACTATTACAGATGTTAGACATGTACCTGATTTGAAAAGAAGTTTGATATCTATTGGGGCTTTGAGTAGGCTTGGTTTGAAGATTGTAGTTGAAGGAGAGAAGATGAAAATATCAAAGGGTTCTATGATAGTTATGAAAGGAGTAAGGGCAGGAAATCTTTATCTTTTGAAGGGCACTACTGTAGTTGGCGAATCAGCATCTGTTACTTCTGTTGATTCAGACTCTTCCAGATTATGGCATTTACGGATGGGTCACATTGGTGAGCGCAGCATGGATGAGTTGAGAAAGCGAGGTTTGATTGATGGTGTTCATCATTCAAAGCTTGGCTTTTGTGAAGAGTGTGTTCTTGGGAAGCAGACAAAGATTTCTTTTGGTACTGGAGAGCATAAGGCAAAGGCTGTCTTAGAGTATGTTCACACAGATGTTTGGGGACCTTCCCCGTGCCCCTTCCTTAGGTGGAGCCAGGTATTTCGTTTCATTTATAGATGATTTCTCTCGTAAAGTTTGGGTATATTTTCTACAGTCGAAAAGTGAAACTTTTGACAGGTTTCGAAAGTGGAAATCTACAGTTGAGAAGCAGTCGGGAAAGAAATTGAAAGTTCTCCGTTCAGATAACGGCGGTGAATTCGTATCACAGGAATTCATCGATTATTGTGAGTCCGAAGGTATTAAGAGGCATTACACCACACCTGGCGACCCTCAGTCTAATGGAGTTGCTGAAAGAATGAATCGGACATTATTAGAGAGAACTCGTTGCCTCAGATTGACTGTAAAGTTGAAAAAGAGATTTTGGGCAGAAGCTTTATCTATGGCGGCTTTCCTCATCAACCGCACACCTTCTACCGCCATAGACATGAAGATCCCAGAAGAAGTATGGAAAGGAGAGCCTGTTAGCTATTCATTCCTCAAAGTGTTTGGTTGTCCAGCTTACGTACATGAGAGCAGAGGGAAGCTGGAACCTAGAGCTCGCAAGTGTATCTTTCTAGGTTACAGAAGAGGAGTGAAGGGATATAGATTGTGGTGTCCTATTAGCAGGAAGATTGTTACCAGCAGGCATGTGACTTTTGATGAGAAGGCTATGTTAAAGGTGGAGCCTTCCTCATCAGATGACAATGAGAGGACAAATGAAGAATACCAAACACAAAGTAAGTCATCTACTGTTCCTTTCCATAGAAGTTCTGAAGGTGTTTCCGATGACACCATGGTTGATGAGGAAAGTACAGAGATTAGTACAGAGGATCAGACTCAAGGTGGAGCTAGTTCAGATATCAGACCTGTTAGACAGAAGAAGAAGCCTAATTGGCTTAATGATTTTGTTGGATTGAGCATCGAAGACGTTGACTTCGATGACATGGCAACATATGCTTTGAATGTTGTTCATGACGAACCCAGAGATTATAGAGACGCTATTGTTTCAGTTGACAGTTCCAGTTGGTTAGTTGCTATGGAAGAGGAGGTTGAATCTTTGCAGAAAAATCATACTTGGAATTTGGTGCCTCTTCCCACCAACAAGAGACTTATTGGTTGTAAGTGGATCTATAGAGTGAAAGACGGCGGCAATGGAAATTTCAGATATAAAGCAAGGTTAGTAGCAAAGAGGTATGTTCAGAAGAAGGGAGTTGAGTATCATGACATTTTTGCTCCAATTGTTAGGCATACCTCCATTCACATTCTATTGGCATTAGTGGCTCATTATGATATGGAGTTGGAGCAACTAGATGTCAAAACCGCATTCTTGCATGGTGATCTGGATGAAGAAATTTATTTACGGCAGCCGGAGGGGTTCATTGATAGTAGCAGGCCTGACTATGTTTGTAAACTTAACAAATCTCTATATTGACTAAAACAGTCACCTAGACTATGGTATAAGAGATTTGATAAGTTTATGCTTTCACAAGGATATTCTAGAAGCTTCAAAGACCAGTGCGTTTATTTCAAGAGATGTGATAATGATTTAATATATCTGTTGTTATATGTTGATGATATGTTAATTGCATCTCGGAGTATGGTAAGAATTTTGGAGTTGAAAGCTGAACTTAGCAAGGAGTTTGATATGAAGGATTTGGGAAAAGCACAAAGAATTTTGGGTATGGAGATTTGTAGAGATAGAAAGCGGAGAGAGTTAAGACTCACTCAGGCGCAATACATCGAGAAGGTCCTCACTCGATTTGGAATGGAGAAAGCCAAACCGGTTGGTACTCCATTAGGCTTTCATTTTAAATTGTCAAAAGACCAATCTCCCACATCTGAAGAAGATAAAAGGTATATGGCTGATATACCTTATTTCAGTGCTATTGGTAGTCTTATGTATGCTATAGTATGCACTAGACCAGATTTGGCCCATGCTGTGGGTGTTGTAAGTCGATATATGTCTAACCCAGGCAAGGAACATTGGCAAGCAGTAAAGTGGATACTTAGGTATCTTAGAGGCACTTCATCTGTTGGCTTGTTATATGGTGGAGTGGATGGCGACATCTCACTTAGAGGATACTGTGATTCAGATTATGCTGGGGATAGAGATGCACGGAAGTCAGTGTCGGGCTATGTTTTTACACTTGGCATAGGCTCGATTTCATGGAGATCAAAGCTGCAATCTATTGTAGCTTTGTCAACTACCGAAGCAGAATTGATATCGATTGTTGAAGCAACTAAGGAGGGTTTGTATTTACTTCAGTTGTTGGATGATCTTTTTATGGTGCAGAAGACCGTGGAGCTATTTTCAGACAGTCAGAGTGCAATTCATCTTGTTCACAATCAGGCTTATAGTTCACGAACGAAGCACATTGATGTTAGAGGTTTCTTTCTTATGTTGGAGGAAGAACGGGGTAAGATCAAATTGTTAAAAGTGAATACTTCAGATAACCCCTCAGATATGATGACGAAGCCACTTCCCAAGGATAAGTTTGAGCATTGCTCAAACTTGATCCATTTGATTCCAGCTGCTTAGGCGCCATTGGGCGCGAGATTCAATAACCTCTATGATAATTTGTTGATGAGACATACATATATTGAATCGAGGTGGAGTGTTGAATTTATGCGATTCATATATGTGTGATGTGAAGATTCAGCAGAGCTATGCATTGGAAAGCTTTGGAGTTGGTTGGAGGAAGGAGAGATGTCAGAAGAGCTGAAGACTGCATGCTGAAACACCCTGCAGACGTCTGACCTTGTCCCAGATGCTTCCTGAAACATCCTGCAGACGTCTGACCTACCCAGGTCAGACGTCTGACCCTGCTGCAGATTGTTTCCCGAAACAATCTGCAGACGTCTGACCCCCCTGGTCAGACGTCTGAGGCGACGAAAGTTTTATTTCCAGTTCCGAATTCTGAAGGGCAATTTTGTAAATTCCGGAGCTTGGTTCTCTAAACTGATGGTGCAGATTCTTTTGACGTGGATGGATGATCTAGATCATTTAGGTCACCTATATATTGTCTCCTAATCATCTTCCAAATTAAGAGATTAGGTTTTAATCAGATTTCCAATAATTGTAATTAATAGAAACCCTAACGAAATCAAATTGGGAGTTTTCTATTTTGAGTGCTCTATTATTAATCTCTTCAACTATGTAATTGATTAGAGAGAGTCTCCACTTATTGTATCTCTCTAATCATCGTATTGGCTTGTAATCTCCGGTGATAATAATAAAAGGGTTATTGGGTCTCCGTGGACGTAGGATCTTCATATCCGAACCACGTTAAATCTTCTGTGTCTTTTACTTTTCATATTGTTGATCGTGTTCTGTAATTGATATTTAAGTTGCATTGGTATTCAAATAGACAATACTAGATCTTGAATTGAAATCGTTTCCGCAGCGCACCTTGGTGTTGAATTGTTATCAATCGTCAATTTTTCACCACAGATATATCCGTAGTCACTCCGTAGTCTCTTCCGTATTTTTGCATCAAATGTCAAACTCAATTTTTTCTGTAGGTACAACTTATTTGCTGCTATCGGGATCATCTTCAAAAGAAACTGGAACATTTTGAAATTTATATCTCCTTCAAAATCATAAAACAAATTGAAATTTTAGTTTAGAATTTTCCACAAAACCACCTGGATTTTGCATTGTTGGTCGTTTAAATAAATAAAAACTCTCTCGGTGTCACCCTTTGATGAGCCTCATGTATATATCATTGTACATACTTCCATGCAATATTTATGTAAGAGTGAAGTTGTTAAAGAAGCAAGGGGTAAATTGCTATAATATAAAATTGTGTTTTGCTAGCTTACTTACGGTCCGTTTGGATCGACTTAAATAAGCTATTTTTTGGTTTTTTGAAAGCCAAATTATGAATTGGTTTTGGCTTTTAAAAAGCAAAAAAGTAGTTTATTTAAGTTCATCCAAACAGACCATTAATGAGAACTAATACTTTCAACCAAGGTTTGAGGTTTCGACCGAAGCACCGAGATTCCGGTCGTTCCGTTTAGGTTTCAGTAGGGGCCAAAACGAAATCGAACCGAAATTCTGGTTCAACATAAACCTATTAAACTTCAAATTATACAGAAAAAACTCAAAAATGGAATTAATTTGAATTTTCAAATATAGGAATATTCAAAATCAGAAATTTCAACTTTGAAAACATACAAATTCACAGAATATATAAATGATGTAACTACAAAAATTGAAAATGAAATAATGAATGAATATTTTTTAGTGTTTTAAATATTTATGATTAACCGGTATTGTTTGTGTATATCTTATTTTTCAATTAAATTTAAATTATACGTTTTATTTCAATAAATTAAACAAATATATGTATAACTATATGAAAAATAAATAACAAGATCCGAAACCGAAATTGGAATCGAAATTTCCGAAATTTACGAAATATGTCGAAATTTCTAAAATTACAAAAGACCGAAACCGAGATCTCGAACCTTGCTTTCAACTTCCATCTCGTTGTAAACAGATATTTACCCACGTTGCTTCTACTGCAGATGTTCATGGGAGTAGATGCATTGTACCCTTTTTTGTACGTGTTAATCTTTCTAACATACCACACACTTGCCTTTTATAGGTTCAAAAAGAAGTAATATTCAGTTCAGTTGGAAGACACGAGCTAAAATTATAATAGGAATTGCTCGTGGTCTTGAATTTCTTCATGACCGTGTGCAGCCTCATATTGTACATCGAGATATCAAAGCAGGTAATATTCTTCTTGACGGAGATCTCACGCCAAAGATTTCAGATTTTGGCCTGGCAAAACTTTTGCCCTTGGATACAAGTTATGTCAGCACTCGTGTTGCTGGAACCATGTAAGTTTATGTTCACTTCTTATTTTGTGCAACCATGTGAAGGTTTAAAACATTTGAATTTGCCATTCTATTGCTATTTTGGTGTTAATTTACATCCCAATGAACTAAATATTATATCTCTTGATTTGTTCTATTTTACTTAACTATTCTGTTTATCAATGGTTGTCTTTAAACCCTTTTTCTTCTTTTTCTTGAACAGAGGTTACTTAGCTCCGGAGTATGCAGCACGTGGTCAGGTTACACGAAAATCAGACGTCTACAGCTTTGGTGTTCTCTTATTGGAGATTGTAACTGGAAGATCTAATGCCGACACAAGGCTACCTTATGAAGAACAACTATTCCTTGATTATGTAAGAGTATGACTATTGTTTGCTTTTCAGACATATTTTTCTTCAATAAATGGCACAACTTTTGTTTCTTTGAGTGTCAATATTTTTTTTTTC
This sequence comes from Allium fistulosum, assembly GCA_030737815.1. NCBI lineage: Eukaryota > Viridiplantae > Streptophyta > Magnoliopsida > Asparagales > Amaryllidaceae > Allium > Allium fistulosum. The sequence continues at coordinate 1,504,405,354 of CM060903.1, forward strand.
TTTTTAAATGAGGTTAAAATGAGTGCCTATTTAACTGCCCTGGTGGAGGATTTTAACTTTATGGGATAGTTAATTTTCAGTTGACAAACAAATTGTCACCGCTATGCAATAAGAATTTGAGTAATAGATTTGTAGAAGTACAGGCCTAACATATATTTTGCTATTCAGTATTCAGCTAGAAGTGGTTAATTCTATTTCATTTGTAAGGATACTTCAGTATGTCTAGACCATATCTTCTTTTCTTATGACTGTAATTGGCTACAGTCAATTTGTGCCCTAGAAAAGAACATAATTAAATTCCCATGTATAGTGGAAAATGATGCTATAATTCAATCTCTCTATCCTTCATTGTCATAACCAATCCTCAAGCAGCTGATTACTTAACGTATTATGTTCATTGGCAAAACCTAAAACTTGGCAGTGGAGTTTTTGCCAGGGTTTACAAAGCTAAGTTACATCTAGAAAGATAACTGTAAATCCATGAACATTGTTTTATAAATAATACTGTGAAAAAATAAATACTCTTCATTGAAGAATATGTGTAGTTCTGTTCACACCCATTCTAGAAGTGCAAACAAAAAGTTATTCCATATTATAAATAAATTATAAACTGAGCAACTGATTATTAATCACTAATTGGGTTCTAGTGTTATTTTAACACTGAGATTGCTATCGTTTATGAATTACTCCTGAAAATTGGTTTCTTATCCCATTTCCCCATTTTAAAATTTCGAAACACCGTACCCATTTAACTCACAAATTAAGAGTAAACAAATTTCTGCTCATGACAAATGGTGCAATGCAAATACAAATATATAATGAATTTTTATTATTTAAACTAGTGTAAATGCAAACAATCGTGTGCATCTAATAATGCAGAAAAACAATTTTATTACACTAATATTGTTTTTTATTATGTGTGCGCTATACGTGCAAAAGTCTTGATGGACGCATGTACCTTTATTTCAAATGGTCTTTTGTTGCAAATCGATAATGAGATTCATTGATGGATAGTCACGAAGGGATGTTATATAGGGTATTTTTTAAATTTCAAAAAGACATGGTGGAAATTCTATTGGTTGAATTTACATTATGAATAGTAGAGAAAGAGAGAGAGAGATAGAAAAAAATAGTAATTGATGTTTCGTAACAGTTTTTTTGTTGCGCATATGCATGCAAATTGTCCATCGTAACTCACAAAATTCAATAATTTCTTTCAGTCACCAGATGCTGCACACGGACTTATCATATTACAAACATGGGCTCTCTATGAAAGTGGAGACCTCTCAAAAATTGTAGACGCATCAATAACCGATACTTCAGATCTTGATGAAGCATGCAAGTTCTTAAAAATCGGACTTCTATGCACACAAGAAGCATCCAAGCTCCGACCTTACATGCCCAAAGTACTTAAACTGCTAGAAGGTGAAATTGATGTAGAATCTGAAAAAATTACTAAACCAGGAGTAATTTCTAATTTCATGGAGCTCAAGATTAGAGGCAAATCTACACCTACTGACAAAGGATACAAGGATTCATCGTTAACTGCATCAAGTGCTTCACCATCTTCATCTCGAGCCACAATGACATTTACTACCGTCGGCGATAGAGAATGATGCTTACAGGAAAACTGTTTATATAAATATGTTGCTCATATGATCTTTTCTTTTTGGTCTTCAATTTTGTTTTTGTATTTGGCAGTTGTAGGATACACACATGTAATTCTTTGTGACTGTAATTGTGCTTTTGATTGATTTTTTACATATTTTTTGTGTAACAGTAAAAAGTTTGAAGTTAATAATAAAGTTCATGCATATAACAACAAAATGAAGCAGAAAATTTCTCTTTTTTTAGTCATATGGCGTTGTTCATGGTCATGCAATTTAATTTAATTTTTCATTAAAATACAAAGTACCATTCAATTTATTGTTAGATTTCAGTGATTGAATATTTTCATATTAAAGAAGATAAGAAAGATATTGATTTCGATGATATAATTTTTTCAATTTCAGACGATTTGAAAGATATGTGAGATAACGTCTAAAATATATTGCTATTTTTACAACATTAAAGAGAAAAATGAACTGTCTACATGAGAAGAAGAATTATTTTTGGAAGAATGAAATAATCAATTAATTGTTTAATCAGCTGATTAAAGAAGACATCTTATCAAGCGTATGCAAATTGAAAGAAAATGGAAAATCAAATGAGTAAATGTTCACATATGAATAGGAGAATTAATAATGCATTCACTTATAACCATAATTCAATTACTTCAATCTTAAGTAATAATCTCTATATGAAGATGGTCATTCTTTAGAGATTAGATCATCCTCTCAAGTTGTATTTCTTAACTTCTTCTTAGCCTCCATTATCTATCTTGTAATTTTATTTTCTTTTTCAGTAAATAGGAAAATCTTCTCTCTCCAAAGTGGATGTACACTATTTCGCGATAGTGGAACCACTATAAATCCGTGTATGTTGTTTTTTCTTATGACTTACTGTTTGGATTATCTTATTGCTGTTTGTTTTATCGTATTACAACATGATCTTATTGCTTACACCTGCTTTTGGGTTGATTTACAGTCATTTATGTGAATTTACCCCAATAGTCCGATGTTAGAGCTTTGAAGGTTGTTTGTTGTTGAAGCCTGAGGCTAAAAGATGTTCGATAAAATGGCAGGATCTGGAGATGTGGATGTTAGACATACCCAGAAGTATGCACCCTACACTAGGATTTCATATGCAACATCCGGTTCGTAGTTGGCTATGAAGAAGTGGAACAGAGATAATGATTTGGAGAAGTGGTAATGGAAGATGAAGACCGTGTTGAGAAGAAATTGTAATCATCAACACAATCATTATCAGCAGATATCTCAGAATTGGAAATGAGAGAGAGGGAAGAATTGGCCTTTACTACCCTCCAATTGCCATAGGTGAGAACGTCATCCCAGAGATTAGTAGTGAAACTACCACTATAGACTTGTGGAAGAAATTGGAGGATCTCCACATGAAGAAGTGCTCACGAATAAACTAATTTTGTTGAAAATTTTCTTTACTTATAAGATGCAGGAAGGTACGTCGTTGAAAGCATATCTTAACTTCTTCGATGACTTGATAATGAAGATGAAAGCTATTGATTGAATGTGGACGAAGAGAAAAATGCTATGGAGGCATCGTGCTCTCTTCTAGAGCAAAATGGAGAGTCGGGTGTTGGAGTTGATAGTTTACGAGCTTTGGATGCTACTAGATTTTGGCATCTCAGATTGGATCATGTTTCAGAAAAGAGCTTGGAACTGCTTCGTAGAAGAAAGATAATCAAGAGTGAAAGCTTCAACTGTTTGGAATTCTGCCAGAAATGTGTATTGGGAAACTAGACGGAGGTTTCTTTTGGTGTTGGTAGACATGAGTCCAAAAGAGTACTAAATTATGTCCAAATGGATGTTTGGGGACCAGTAGCTACAACTTCTATTGGAGGAGCTAAGTATTTTATCTCCTTTATCGATGACTACTCTCGAAAGGTATAGGTGTTCGTGATGAAAGCTAAGTCGGAGTCATTTAAGAAGTTTAAAACTTAGAAAGCACATTAGAGAATGAAGTCGAAAGGAAGTCAAAGGTGTTGAGATCTGACAATGGTGGCGAGTTTGTTTCTAAGGAGTTCATAGATTTCTGTAAGCAACATGGAATTCAGAGACACTTTACTACATCTGGAGATCCACAATCAAACTAAATCACTGAAAGGATGAATATGACTCTACTGGAGAAAGCCAGTTGTTTGAAATTGATGGCAGGTTTATCTAAAGGCTTTTGGGCTGAAGCTTTATCTACTGTAACGTATATTATCAATCGAATTCCATGCTCGACTGGTGATGGGAAGATTCCAGAGGAAAGGTGCATCTATACACATCAGTTATTTTCCTATATTTGGTAGCCATGTGTATGTTCACCGTATATGAAATGACAAGTTGGAGGCAAAAGCCTATCAAGACATATTTTTGAGCTATACAGAAGGCATCAAAGGGTAACGCGTTTGGAACCATGTTTATAGGAAAGTAGTACGCTCGAGACATGTCACATTTGATGAGTACACTATGTTCAAACCGAAGGAGAATCCACCTAGTTCAGTAAATTCAAAAGCTAAAAGGCCTAAGGAGATGGAAACTATTCCCACAAATCAGCCTAGTAGTAGAGTCAACATTCCAAAATAAGATAGAATAATTGTAGTCGTTGACACATCACATGAAGGTCCACGAAATTCCTATAGCAATGATGATGATGGGCGTGAAGCTAGAGGTGATTCAGATCAAGGTGGAGTTAACAGAAATTTAGGCGAATTTACAACTACTCGGGCCATCTCTAGAGTTAGAAGGCCACCGAATAGTGGAAATTAGCCACAAGGACCTCTTTAGCAAGTGAAATTAGTTTCTAGGACACACAATTGAAATAATTACTTTCAAGGATAAAACGTAAAATAATTAGTTTCTAAGGCCTAAAAACCTATGAAATTATGTCCTTGAAAGTAATTGGACTGCTGACTTTGTCCTTGAAAGTAATTATTATGCTGACTTTGGCTTTGAAAGTAATTTCTTTGAATGTGTGTCCTAGAAACTAATTAGACTGCAAAGTTTGTCCTTCTGGTGAAATGCCCCCACCGAATAAGTATGGAGACCAGAGCTATGCAAATCTTAGTCTTGATGATCAGTTTGACTATGCACTGCATATAATGCAAGATGAGCCTTTCAACCTTGAAGAAGCCATGAGTTCAAGTACCAGCTTGAAATGGATGCATGCTATGAAGGAGGAGATAGATTCATTGAAGAAGAATGAGTCTTGGGAATTGGTACCATCCCCTCAAGGAAGTCGAGCCACATGATGTAAGTAGATATATGATGAACGTATTTTTCTGCATTTTTAACCGTTTGTTTCATATATTTTTATTTTAATAAAGCGGTATTATACGGGTATTTTATTGTGGTTTTGCAGATTATAGATTCTGAAGTGCAACGTTGAAATTAATCGGTTGTGCCGTCCATTGGTTCAAATGACACGTAGAAAAGAGTGCAACAATTTTGAGCACCAAATAAATCAAAGCAATGTCACACTTCAATTTATGCGTAATGAGTCAGTTCACGTTTTCACTTCAGCATATGGGTGCAAGCAACGTGGGAGACAAATCATATATATCTCAAATTATTCCCATTTCCAATTCAATAAAGCAAGTCACGTATTCAACTCAAAGCATGGACCAAATATAATTAATTCAAGCAAATATGGACCAACCAATGTTCAGCATATATTTTCTTCAATCAATGACGTGGCAAGGCATGCACATGCTTTGATTTAGTAAATAGTGGCTGCATTTTCTCACCTTTGAACCATTCAAACAAAGCTACATGTTCAAATATTGCAATGGACCAGTTCTTCCAGAAGGTCCCCTATGAAAGTGGAAAGTATAATTCATTCAGAAGCCTATATATACCGGAGGGATACAACACTTTAGGATCATCTCTTACCCCATCACTCTTCTTCTAGTTCAGTTTTCAATTTCAGCAATGTTTATTTTTATTTCCGGACAGAATACGTAGGATTGTTAATTAGATTTAGCAATTTATTTATTCTTGTTCTTAGTTATTTTCTGCACTCTTTCCAATTAGTTAATAAATTCAGTTCATTTTATTTCAGTTGTTTGCTTTGTTATTTTCTTTTAAGCACTTTTAGTTTCTGCTCTGATTTCTACAATTTTATATTTTTGACTGCAATTTTGATTAGATTCGAATCGATTCGGAATATATTATTGTTTTTATTTCCTGTTCAAGAACCACCATCGAATTTGTTTAACACGCCTAAGATTTAAATATGGATTTCAAATATTTTAAAACACAATTCCCTATGTTCGACCTGCATACTACACGCCTGTGCGCTTGCAGAACTAATTAAAATTTATGCTTTTCTAACCAATAGAAAAGTCGTTGTAGTATAGTGGTGAGTATTCCCGCTTGTCACGCGGGTGACCCGGGTTCGATCCCCGGCAACGTCGCCAAAAACTTGTTGCTCCAAAAGCTAAAGGCGGCATTCGAGATGAAAGACCTTGGAGAAGGAAAGAAGATTTTAGGGATGGAAATCGATAGAGATAAAGTTGAAGGTGTTGAGATTGACACAAAACGAACATATTCAAAAAGTGCTTGCTTAGTTCGGCATGGAGATGGCGAATACGATCAGTACTCCCATGTCGTTGCACGTTCGGCTTTTAGAGAAGGGCTCTCTGATCTTAGGTGAAGATAAAGCTTATGTAGAGAATGTACCTTATGCTATTGCTGTTGGAAGTTTGATGTACGCTATGGTCTGCACGGGACTGGATATTGCACAGGAGGTTGGTTTGGTTGGTCGCCATATGACTAATTCGGGGAAACCGCATTAGGAAGCAACGAAGTACATTTTGAAGTATCTTAGAGGAACGTCAGATTATGAGCTTGTTTTTGATGGCAGGGAGAAAGACTTCAGCTTGGTCAGATTTTATGATTCTAATTATGCCAAAGACAGAAATCGAAGGAAGTCAGCCTCAGGTTACGTCTTTACACTTGGAAAGACGGGTATTAGTTGGAGAGCAAGGTTGTATTGTCTACCATAGAGGCAGAATTGATAGCGGCTAAGGAAGCACTTTACTTGAAGCAGTTGTTGTATGATTTAGGCTTGTCCATGGGAGTATAATAGTAAATTGCAACAGTCAAAGCGCAATATATCTGGTTGAGAATTTGTCATTTAGTTCGTGGACAAAGCACAAAGAGGTAAGAGAGTCTTTCCTTGTCTCTATGAATGAAGAAAAGCATGACATCTTCAGAAGATTCACATCGAGGAGAATGCAACAGCATGTCCACTAAGTCCATGCCTCTTGCAAAGTTCGAGCATCGCTCGAATTTGATTCGTTTGCTGAAGTGCTAGGTGCCACTTAGTGGCATATGGGGAGAGTGAGTTGGTAGATGGAGACGTTTGTTTTCATTGTAGAGATTGATAGGTCCTACATGGAGAAGGTACTTTCAACACTTTATTGGCGTGCGGTGGCCTTTCCGGAGTTCGTTAACAAAGTGCAATTGGTGATAGCCATGCCAAAGCTTATTGGAGAAGTATCTACGATGTCTTGTCTAAGAGTTTCTTGGAGTAAGAGGATGTAAGTGGAGTTGGTAGGTTTGGATGGAAATACAGTATCTATCAAGGTGAAGATTGTTAAATTTCAAGAATACAATATTTCCATATTAAAGAATATTTAGAAGATATTGTTGGTTTTGGTTATACAATATTTTCAATTACAGAAGATTTGGAAAGGTATTTGAGATAATGACTCAAACATATTACCTCTTTTATAGCATTAAAGAGGGTAACGAATTATCTACATGAGAAAGAGAGTTACTTTTGAAAGAATAAAGTAATCAATTAATTTCCTAATTAGTTGATTAAAGAAAGCATCTTATTAGGAGTATGCAAATTGGAGGAAACTGGAAAATCAAATGAGTAAACGTTTCCCATATGAATACGAGAATTGTAAGGCATTGATTTATAACCATAAATCAATTACTTCAATCCTAATAAATAATCCTTATATAATGATAGTAATTTTTTAGAGATGAGATCATCTCTTAAGTTGTATTTCTTATTCTTCTTCTTAGCCTCCATTATCAATCTTGTGAAAAAAAATCTTTTTCAAAAAGTAATAAAATCTCCTCTATCCAAAGTGGATGTACACTTTCTCGCGATAGTGGAACCACTATAATTCCATGTGTGAACTCTCTATTTGTTTTTTCCTATGATTTGATGTTTGGATTCTTTTGTTGCTATTTGTTTTATCGCACTACAACACAATCTTATCGCTTCCACGTGCACTTGGATTGGTTTACGGTCATTTGTGTCAATTTACCCCAACATTTATATACAGTTTTTTGTGGTGTTATTATAATACAAGTACTTTTGCTTTCTACAAAATCATGTATTACTATTGTTGTACCTCTTCTAAGTTCTTTCAGATAATCAGACAATTGTTACTCTATACAAGTTTCTACGAATGAGTTTAACGGATGTATAAATGTGATAAATGGTTTAAGATGGTAAATATATAAACAAGTAAACTTTAGAAACAAGCTAGAATGGATACAACACAATCAATGAAGAGAACAAACTCTTTATTTTTGTATCAAAAGTACAGTTTCATGCATCACTTATAACCATGTTCATAAGGATAAACACAAAAACTTGAGAATGTAAAACATCATAATTTATTGAAGAAGAAAACATGATGAGTTGATTTTTCATAATGAAATGGCTAACTTTTGGGAAAATAAACTGGCATGTCCATACCGCATTTCTAGAGATAACTCATCGACTACTGAATGATGCAGCCCCAATTTACACTTTCCAAACGATTTAATACATTCTCCATAGCATTTCAGACGATTAGGTATACTGGCGATGCTCATAGGCTCCACCACTATCATAATCATCATCAGCAGTGCAATAGCCATAACCATCAAACTTACTAAGAAGTTTGACATGGTCTTTTGTTTTATTTTTATTCAATAGTGAACTCTTAAGTCTCTAAGTGAGAGTGAGGTATAATATATACATTTTCTAATTTAGAGATGATGACTAGCCATGAAGAAATCTGGACTTCATCAGTGTTCATGAATTTGAATTTAAATTCTGCTGTTGGTTTTTTATAACTGAGTGATTAGCTAAAGGGGGAATTAAGGAAAATGACAAACTTTGAAAAAAATTAAGCCGAAGGACATCAAGTTTTATTTTTAGGGTGAAGGACAAATGCTAGTTATAATTAGCATAATATTCAACTTTTACACTATAAAAAATGCTAGTTATAACTAGCATTATATTCAGTTTTACATTATATAAAATGCTAGTTATAACTAGCATTGGCTTTCGGCCTAAAAAAAACTTGCTGTCCTTCAGCCTGATTTTTTTTCTAAGTTTGTCCTTGTGCCTATTTTCCTGTTAACTAAATATGTTCTAAGGCACCGAGTAATTAGCGTACATGGATATATGCTAATTAATTTGAGATAGAATTAGGGATAAGGTGCAGGTTTCGTATTAAAACCGAACATTGAAATAAACATTGGAGATGTAGAGGTGGGATATATCTGTGGAGTTACACGGCTTAAACATAATCTATGACCATTAATTTCAAATTAATTACATTAATACAAAATATTCGCTGCTAGTGAACATTTAATTTGCATGGATATTCTATCCTCAAGTTGTATCTCTGGTGCCAACTCAATCCCATCCATTCAATGATTTTATATTTAATAAATTTAAAATTATAATAAGACAAATTCTATTTAAACATAAGAATTTGCTAAGTTCCCCCCCCCCCCATTTTTAGAAAAAATTATAACAAAATTGCCCTTATTGGATTCACAAATCCATCTATCTTCTTTCTCTATACCTTAACATATTCCACCTAAAATATCTTAACCATCTTAATCTTTTTTTTATTTTTTTAAGTTTGAAATTGCTTAGGTCGTAGAAGATTGAGCGAGTGATTAATAATATAACCATGTGATGACAGTGTCTGGTTTATAGTTATACACCAACCGTATAGGATAAATACTAGGATAGCTTTGTTACCTCGTACTATCGCTGCATGATAGAGTATACATCCATGTACATCGACTACGTGGTTGAACAAACAATCACTTACACCTCTACCTTTGTAGTAATGTAATCACACCCATAATTTGCATTTATTTGGAGGGCGGTTGCATGATTTGTTGGAGTGGTTTTTGGAATGGTGAATTTGTTTTCCAAAAAAATTCTACTATTCAAGGGTATTTTTGAATTTTTTTAACAATATGATAGGTAAACTCAGCAAAAATAGGGATGTAGTGGTTTTTTCTATTTTGTGGAGGACTACTCAACAAGTTTATGTATTTAAATAGAATTAGCCTTAGAATAGTTAAGCAATCGTGATTTAGATGGGTACGTGGGATACATAATTTAAATATAGAGAAATGCAAGGCTTAATTAGGCATTTACTCAATAACACTTTTTTTATTGTTCCATTGTGGAATTATAGTACTAATTTTAGAACCTTTACCGTTGTACAATATTCCCCTCAAAAAATAATATACATAAAGTGATTATATACTAATACTACGTTACCATCTTTTAAATCATTTTTTCACTCTAATATACAACAAAATAATCAAGTTTCTAATATACAACCATACACGTTAGGTAATCTATGAGATTATCTAAAATATCAAAAGTGATAATGTGAGAAGATTCATGCAGTAAACCTACAATTATTTTAATCCTCGCTGCTTGTGACATTTTTAGCCACAAAAGTTGTTGTAGATATGTAAATCTTTGACCTTGGACTGATTGATAGAAAATTATTGATTTTTTTGGAGGAAGGTTTAGGAACCATACATTGTATGCAAATCTATTCTACAATGTATAAAACTCAATATATGATGTGATGTACTAATCTTTCGTTGATTTTAAAATTATCTTTGTACTTATCCCCTCTAATTTAATTTAATTCAATTAATTCCCTACTTTTAACACATGTCGGTGTTTTCCATTCCACTTCTATTTCCATGGACCAATTTTTTCCCTCTTTATATGCTTTCATTTTTATTCTACTCATTCATTCCCATTTACAAAATAGCAAAATGCTAATTCTATTTACACCACAAGTTTTATTGTCCACACTTTAACTTTTTTCCAACTTTTCCGTAGTTATACATTCACATACTACCCTTAACCCTTCATTTCTTCATTTTACTTCTAAACCCAACATTCTCCACCCCTAAACCCAACTCCTTCACCATTTGTAATCCATTTTCACTCCCAAATCATCATCAAATGAGTTTTTCAAACAAATCAAAGTGGGATGCTCAATATTCGGAGAATATGGACTCGTTAGAGGAAAAAATTCCCACATTTTGGTTTACATCATCTTTAATAAAAAAATTGCCCAGCCTCATCCATGTTCGAGGGCGCCGTGGGAATTGTTATAGACCATGCCTTAACTTAGTATGGTGGTTATTATTACCCACATTTTCGTTTGGCGTGGGTTATGTTATCTCCCCCATTTTCACTTGGGGTGGATGATTAATTTTGAGTTTGGTTGATCTCTTACAAAGAAGCACATGAAACAAATAAATCCAAAGGAGAAATTGCATTGGACTACGGTAACGAATTCACTACATATGATGTAAGTACTAGTTTTACCTTTTTTATGCTTTAAATTCGGTTTATACAGGTTGTTTATCTTAAACTTGTTAATCGTAGATATTAACGAGTTACAAAAAAAATGAAAATTTGAGTTATTGTAAGGGGTAAAGAGTTAGGATATCGGTGTTATTGTTTTTAAATCAGAATTTAACACTAAAGGTAGGAAACCCTAAGTTATATCTGCTCGTGAAAGGAGTGTGTTATGGGAAATTTCTCCCATGAGATCAAGGTATTGGAGGTTTTGGAAGGTAACACAAGCACAACTAAGAAAAGGCAATTTGGCATGCAGAGCAAAGAAGTAGAGAAGGCGCAGTCCCCTACCCTATTTGGTACTCAAGGTACCGAACAGGAGATCCTGTTCGGTACCCTAGTGTACCGAACAGGAAATCTTATTCGATACATGATCATCTGCTCGGTAAGGAGGGGACCTGAACCAAGTAGGGACATCATGTGAAGACCAAACCATGGCCTAGCATAGGAGGCCGAATTAAGGAGATAGAGGCAGGAACTTCCCCATCAAGGCATCCACATGCACTTCACCGAGCCAACCGACCCCGAACCGACCCCGAACCGAGCTCTCAACGAACCATATAGGCCATATATGGAGTAAAATCTATATATATTTGGAAATTAGTAATCATATCTTTTATAACCGGACGTATTTGATTTGGGCGAGTTATACATGGAAATTTTCTAGCCTACTGGATTAACCACATCACCTCTTCATCCCTATAAATATTTAAGAATTTGGCATTCATAGGGACAATTTTTTGAAGCTTGGAGACTCTATGCTGCATAATAACCGAACCGGGCTTCAGATCTCTATTTTCAGTCATAATTCATTGTATTTCATCTCAAAACTCTTATAAAAGCTAAAGTATAAGAAAAGGAATAAATATGAACAGTGGATATATGGTCGTTACAGGTGAACCACTATAAATTTGTGTGTCTTTTACTTTCTAGCATTTGGTTTCTATTGAATCTTTTATTGATAATTCAATTGGAGGTGTTTGTCCATTTTTTGTGCAAATATTTTTTAGTGTTTTCACCGAGAGAAATTTCTTAACATGCCTCCTAAATCTAAGAGCCGGACTGGCGGTGCCAGCGGGAATGTCAATCCAGTTGTTGCTAATCAAGACAACCAATCGTCTAGTACTCCGAGGCCATACATTATCACTAGAGGTGATTTAGATAGAGTTGTGGCAGATCTCGATACCCGTTTTGCTGCCCAGCAACAAGCCATTGTAGATCAAATCATGACACATTTGAGGCAGACATAGCCAACCGTGCATAACATCGAAATCAAAGGGAGAACTCGGTCCCGAGGATCCAAAAGACAATGGAGATCATATTCTAGCGACGAATCAGATCAAGAAAATCGAGGAACTGGACGAGAAAACATTGAGAAAACAGGTCAAGCAAGAGCTCAACCGCACATAGCACCTGAGAACCGGTTCGGCACCGAACCAAACGGGGATGGTAACGAACTACGGGCGACCATGGTTGAACCTCCCCGACCTAGGAAATGCTCACCAGTCTTGGTAGAAGTAGAAGCTGATGGTCATCGTGAATGGTCCCAAAGCAGGGAACGAAGTTGAAATCCATAGAAGTATAAAAAAATCCTCTCGCCTTAGTGGGAGAGGTCGGCCCAGCTCCGCTCATTCCCCAAACTAGAAGATCGCATGGCGTGACTTATTAGGGAGTTTGTTTGTTGCGAGCAAATAGAACATGGAATAGATGTGAGAGATGGGAGCTCATTTTCTATGGAGATAGAGATCGCTCAAAATCCAAGGAGCTTTCAGATGCGTATTATGGATCCCTACCAAGGCTTGACTGATCCTATAGTACATCTACAATGATATACGCAACATATGCTAATGACTGGAGCAAAAGAGGACTATGCAAGTATTTTCCCCTCTTCCGATCGGATTTGGAAACTATGTGTTTCTACCATATTCCACCCGGCTCGATCCACTTATGGGAAATGTTGAAGAAAAAAATTATCAGCTAATTCCGGGTTCGTATAGAACAACCCAAGGTCTATACCCTTTGTCAGATATGAAGCAATGGGAGGATGAAACTCTACGGTAGTACTTGACTCGTTTCAACGCTGTAGTTGATAGCATCCAGAATTCTGATGAACGAGTAACTCTCATGGCATTGCGTGGTGGTGTTCACCTTGACACAAAGATGGCCCGGAGATTGACTAAGGAGAAACAAGTTACTCTTTTAGACTTCTTCAATGTGGCCGCAAAGTACATGTGACTAGAGGAAGCTACAGTGGGACAAAAACTGGAATAGCTATCAAACCATCGAAAGCTTCTAATAGTGTGAACACCATGGTTGAGAATGATGAAGGCGGTGGTGCAGAGAAAAAGAAAAATAATAACGCTGACAACTCTGGCAAGAGAAAGATAGAATGAAGGAGATTCAAGCCCGAAATGAGGTTTGAAACTTATATGGATTTAAATGATACTATAGAAAACATCTATCTCGCCACGCAAGGGAGCTTAAATACAACAGGCCTGTGCCAAAGAAGGAAACTGAAGAAGAAATGAACATGAGAAAGTATTATAGATTCCACGAATCCCATGGGCATTGTAACGCCCCGCCCTTCGTAATACCCAAAAGTATGTGCCTTTTATCATCGCATGGCTTTCAAAGACCACAAAAGACAGATCGTTGGGGTAAAATTAGAACAAAACACTAAACCAAGATATTAATAAGATCACACAAAGGAATGATAATATATAATATACCGAATATACATGAACAAAATAGAATAACGATATATAAGAAACCGCACTAGCGAAAGCAGTTGATAAATAAATATCGGTATAGAAAATGAGAATACATCAACTCCTAAAGGAACGGAGTTCTGAATGAATATCTGATACAACAGTCTCATATACAAGTAATTGGTCTGTCATGTACAAATAAAATAACAAGTGTATATATATCTCTAAACATTGATGTCACACCTCCAAAATGCTCCAGCTGTGCACTCTGCTAGCTTATCCCCAAAAGCACCTAACTCCCGAACTACTTAATCGAGTGCCCAAGAGATGTCATGACATAAGAAGACAATGACAAAACACGGGTCAGATATAAAGTCTGGTGTGAGGGGAACCATCTCAAAATACTGTAAACTAAAACTACATACAATAAACAGGGACTACTAAATCACAGTCGGCCCTCTCCACAAACGTGGCTCAGGGGAAATCTGGACTGCCTATAAACAAGTACAGTAAATCCATCTCAAAAGTAGGGGATCATACCGTAACCTGCTCTTCTCATGTAACAACAAGTTAGCACAATATCTTCTATTGCACTACACTAGCCCAAAACTACTAATAATAATATAGTACAAATATACCATGGTCAAACCGTGATTCGAAAACAACGATCACTACTGCTAAGATCGATACGATACGTCTCAACACATACGGTCACTACTGTTAAGATCGAATAGGTACACCATAATTCGTATAGTCACTTGTGCTAAGACCAAACAGATACGTCGTGATGCGTTTGGTCACTACTGCTAAGACCAAATAGGTACGTCACAATGCGTATGGTCACTACTACTAAGACCAACGTTCGTAAGATTACGAACGTAGGACCCAAAAATGTCCAAGCGATCACAACAAGATAAAGCTATTTAGGGTCTTTCTAAGACCATTTGAGTGTTTCATGGTCATCAATAACACTTTAGGTACATCTTAACAAGGTTGATACCTAGGTAGGTCACAAAAGTACATACCTTGGGTAGGTCACACAAGTCTGTACCCTTGGTGCGTCATAACAAGTCAACACTAAACAAATTGTATATTACTCTAAGGTCGAAACCTTAGAGTGCAGACTCACTCCATATATAACGAATGGAATTGCCAAGCACCGCTCTAGTCGCGACTGCCTAAAAACCCAACGGATCACTTTAACAAAATCATACACTAACTCAAATCTCATTCCAAATGCAACGCATAACCTTAATGTCATAGCACTCCTCAGATATACCCTCCCGGTCTATCTCAAACTCTACGGTTTTGGAATATGTGCCGAGGTGGGTCCCACGTGGGCCCTAAAATCAAAGTACTTTAAAACGCATAAAAATATCGTAGGTTGTATCCCTCGAAAAATGGCGAATAAAGGTCCAAAGCTCACCTCAATCCTACTTTATATGCGAAAGTTATCGCATTTTGAAGTTTGCACAACACACAGCAGGTTAACCCACTTAAGGGCCGTTAAGTCGACTGGATCGGGGCCGAGATTGACTTTTTCCTCTCAACCAGACGGCTGAATGGACCAAGTCAGTCAACTAAACTGACAGTTTTCAGGCAGTGAGCCTGGGCAAGGAGTAGATTTCCCAAAGGATGCCGATTCGCACGTCGTTTCCTCCGAAGCTTCGCTCGATGAGTCGCCTTGCTACTAGAGCCTGCCTTCATCCCATCGAACTTCTACCGGGGTTCATTTGTTGACGTTTTGGAAGTGAATTCAATAAGTAATCGAAAACCAGTTTTGATACCAAAATCCACTCTTTGCACGAGTAGAGTTCTACGGGCGATTATGGCGACCCTGTTTCCTCTAACACGCCAAAACGATATTCCCGATCTTGTGCGTAGCGTATACGTGTGTCGATGCACTCATTTGTGCACGCCTATGCACACAAGCTCATGCAACACACAGTCAAACACAAATTACATTCCAAACTTCACCGGGACGATTGCTCGGCCCGGAATACTCTCACGTTACTTAACGCACGCGATAATCGCTATGGCTACGTGAAATGCCTACAACGGACTTGTAATCAATTATATATAAAAAAACAAACAATCACACAACAATTCTTACTATAATACTATCATTGTTTTGTCGCTTTGCTCCAAATGCACATATACGTATACCCGCTCGTGCACATATACGTATACCCGCTCGTGCACATATACGTATACGTATATTCAGATAAGTAATTCAATTATTACTTAAATTAAAACTTACTTTTATTTACAAAATTTCTTCAATAAAAGTGAAACATCTCCTTATACCATTTTATAAAATCATAAACCATTTAATAAAATATCGTTCTAGCTTATAATCATTTTATAACATTTAAAATACTTAATCATTTCATTAAAAATCAAGTATTCACCTTTTTACTATTTTCTAAAATCTCATATCCATTTTATGAAATATATACTTTATTTATAAAATAATGAAACCATTTTATAAATACTATATAAGGCTTATAGGGTCTCTAATCACTTTAATAATAAGTGCAGAGTTCACAAACCCCTTAAATTAGCTTATTAACATTTTGCAAATCAATTCAAATGGGTTAATTAATAATTTCTAATGACGTACACATCATTACACTACTTAACTAACCCTAACAAGCAATAACATCACAACTAATCACCCAATAAGCTCAAATCAATTCTATGGCTTACTAACTATTATCAAACATAGTAACTAGGGTCTTAAACAATTAATTAGCTAAGGAAAACATGTTTATAACACAAACATAAACCCAAATCAACTCAAACAATCTACAAATTCCTTCATATAATTCTATAATCATCAATAATCAAATATATGAAGTATAACACATAAATTAGTAAGGAAAACCATCCCACTCACCTTAATTAACCCAAGTCAAGCTCTAATCATCAAAAACCCAAATCTTACTTGCTTTAAATTTTGAAACCAGCATCTACATCCCAATTCAAGCTACTTCCTTCACATGTTTTGCAGAGGATGAGTATAGAGGAATTATGGTGATTTTTATTTGATTTTAGAAAATTTATTTAGTGGGTTCAAGGCTTGGTGATTAGAAGAGGATTAAGGGGTGATTGGGAGGCCATTAGAGAAAGAGGAGAAGGAATCAACGTGGAATGATAAATGAATAAAGAGATTAGTTTAATATAAGTTATGTTAGAAGCAAGCTAGTGAGCTTAGCACAATTCTCTCTATCTGACTTTATTCATCCTCGAAATTCAAAACTCCAAACATATCGAACCTTATACACATACAAATTGTGGATGCCATTCTGGACTCAATGGAAAAGGTTTCAGGACCAAATTCCATCGTATACAAAAGTTACCTTTTTGGATCGATTTACGAGTCAATGTAGGTTACTAGTTAAAAATTCGTCGGTCAAAATATATCGATGCTTACACTCATTTTGATTTTTAACGTCGATCTAGATTCAACAGAAGTAGTCTCAAGTCCTAATTCGACCACACACAAAAGGTCACATTTTAGACTTCCAATTCAATGACGACTTAATATTCAAATTAAATATTTAAATGTATTATCGTTAAATATGCGGGTTATTACATTCTCCCCTCCTTAAAAGGATTTTGTCCTCGAAATTCACATGAGTACTAGAAAGTAACAGGACTGATCAAACTTCCAATTATATCGGAACTTCCAAATTGGAATGAATCACAAACAAGGAAATATGCGATGACTCACATCATCCCACATTCCTAAAAAGTCCATACCTCTTTTAAGAAAGCTTCTCACTATTTAAACATCAATCTAAATAAATAAGCATTTAAATAGCTATACATCAGCTCTCAAGTACCTAATTGTATTATACTAAGAGGATTGTGCACTAGCACAAAATTCAAACACGTATAATCTCAATGTAGTAACCGGTACTACTATAGTCATACACAACAATCAATTGGAAGTAAGCTCAAGTGAGTCAGTCTCAAAATATACCATTGACTCCGAGTCACATCAAATGGCAATGGACTCGTATAGATCCCATCTCGCCCCATAGTGGGCATGGATGATATGCGATCTATTCTAGATAGCTAAGGAATACAAATCGATACCCATCATTACTGACGGGTAGAGTCAATAATGGATACTTATCGCGATCTAATGATTCCAGATAAATAGGGTCAGTACACTAACGTACTCAGACATTTGTCGCGATTCAATTAAAAATAGAGTCAGTACACTAAAATACCCAGACATCTATCTCGATCCAATAATAGGCATGGCCACTAATATAAGGCCAACGATATACAAGACCATCGATACAAGGCCAATACAGTGTATGATCACTAATATAAGATCAGTACCATACACAGCCACTAATATAAGATCGATACGATGTACGGTCACCAATATAAGATCGATACAATTTATATAACTATACGTACCCCGGATTAAACCCCCGAAGTAGGAATCTATCATTACCAATCAAATGATATGCACTTAATTGTCTGATATAATTAACCTCTGATCAATCAATGACTACAAGCGGTAAGAAACCATCAAACAACAGCTGATACTGATAAGTAACGATAACTAGCATTCAAACTATCAAACATGCAAGCAACAAAATCAGCCACAATAAAAATTAGCCAGCATCAAAGTCAAACAACAACAACAACAAACGAGATCAAACAGTCGCAACAAAAGCAATAACAAACAACAAACAATAGCAAGCACAAAGAATAGCAAGCAACAAATAAGAATACAAACAATGAAATATTTATAAGAGTCCACACCAACATGCTCGGTAACCATCAAGAGTCAAATGCGCATGTTGAACCATAAACTCCAATGAGTCCGTTCGACGTTCAAAAGGAATAAACGCCCAAGTGGTGCAACTCCTTTCATGAACATAACACACGAATGACTACCACACCTCTCGACTACAAAGAGGAAAACCTATACGACATACAGGATCATCGAGTCTCTAAACTCTCGAATAAATCTAGTAATTAATGCTTCTGCTTTCTTTTCTTCGAAACAAAACTCATTCTCTGTAACAAACTAGATTTTCAACCCTCGAAAATCGACACTAATACATTTACTGTATTACATGCCGAACATTCAAGTACTGGAAACACCGATCTGTTAGGGTGAAAGAAGAAGGTAGACAATAGGAGAAAACTAAACAACACAAAATCTTACAACGCAGCGAATAATATATATTATAACAAAGATCTTTACAAAGAGGAAATGTCTTTGTTCATATATACAATATCAGAGTACACTAACTTATCCTAAACTTTTGGACAGTTATAGAAACCAGTTCTTACATTGACCAATCATATAGACTCTATAGTACGGCAGAAGTAAAATACATGAATATGTCTTGGCCATTCAGCTCTTCTCCAGTTCCGAAGTATCCTGCTAAACCAGGTAAAACATGCTCGGTCCGACCCAAGCATAACATGGAATAACGCCTAGGTCAGCCTGGTAATCTGTAACAACCCGCATATTTCACGATTGTATATTTAAATGTTTTATTTAAATATAGCATCGTTAATCGGATTAAAGTCCGAAATGTTACTTTTTGTAAACAGTCGAATTGGGACTCGAGACCACTTCCATTGAGTCCAAAATGACATTTACAACTTTTTTGAGTATAAACATCGATATGTTTGGAGTTGAGTAGAATTTTGCTATTTTTCTATTTTGGGCTTTGGGTTTGGGTTTCAGCCCACTAACCTAACATAATACCCTAACTCCACTCAACTCCTCTTCATTCATTCATTCCATTTCCTAACACTCTATCTCAAGAGAAAATGGAGGAAAAGAATGGGAAATAGAAATTCCAAACCCTAGTTTGATTTGGAAACTCAAGTTCTTGCTCCAAAATCAAAGAGAAGCTTAGGTAAGCATCCTCTTCATCTTCTCCATCTACATCTCTCTCCAATTTCGGAAATTTCCTATAACCTAATTTAGGAAATATTTGCTTATAATCTTAGATTGGAGCTTCTAGAGTTGAAGTTGAAGAGTAGTTGATCTTTCCTTTGCTTTAGAGCTTCTCGTTCGTTATTTTTGGGTTTAAAGGTGAGTTTTTGAACTCACATCTACGTCTATAACTTTCATTGTTGTTAAGTATGAATTCCTAACATTTGTGCACGTTCATTTGCTTTTGATTTGGTGAATTTTCCAAATTTTGGTGTTTTGGTCCAATTTTATGAAAATCCTACTATGGATGTTTGGACATGATATTTGGGGTGTATCGAAGAGCCTATAAGGCTGGGTTGTCGCTTGGCGTAAATCCTTAGTCGTCGTTGCTCGTTCGATCGCTCCCGATACGTTTTGGCCACTTTGGCCTAGGCAAATTTTTGCCCAGACCAGGTGACCAGACGTCTGGTGACCAAGTCCAGACGTCCGGTTTGGACCTGGAGAGAAAAATATAAGCATGCAGAATATTAAAAAAAAGGGCAGAGACTAATTCCAGATGTCTGAAATTTAGGATCAGACGTCTGGATGGGTCTCAGACGTCTGACTTGAAGTTTCAAACGTTTGGGGGTTCTTTGGATTATTTCCAGAGAACAAATCCAGACATCTGGATTCTAAACCAGACGTCTGGTTAGTTTTCAGACGCCTGGATTGAACCTCCAGACGTCTGGAATTGAGCAGTTTGCCTATTTGCTTATGTTTTTGAGTGGATTTCCTATTTTTAATCGATTGTTGTTGATCCGGATAGTTGTCATCACTTATTATCGACTTTGATGACTTTTTTCTTTGGATTTTTGGGAATATCCATTTGATGGATTTGATATCGATTTCTATGGTTCTGATTCACGTCTTCGAATGTGAATCTTTGGTGATTGATTGTTTTTACAATCATTTTTGTGATTTGTCACTTTCAAATACAAAGGTTTCTATACTAGTAGTAAATATTCAAACTCTTTCACAAAGATGTTTTCAACTCTATTTTAATACAAATCTCGTTTATAAGATCGTTTTCCAATCTATTAGTATATACAAACCTTTACCTCATTCGTATGACAAATCTAATTAAACGTCTTAGTAAAACAAGTGGTATGAAACACTTGCGTTTACTTCGTCGGTTAATTCTTGGACTTGTTTGATTGAACTCTTGTAACAATTTTCGAGTGGAAATCTACAATCTGTTCATAAATATTTAAGTTAAGCCAGTGGTTATGGGACATGAAGCTAAACTCATCTATTTACTAGCTTACTGTAATTTACACATATCGATCAATGATGATCCTTTGGTGATTTAGACTAGCGATGTGCGATGTCTCTTTGTCCGCATAAGGGACTGCCCTGTTTGGAGGAGTTTCGTCTCATAGTCCGCAAAGGGGGACTATACCCTATTTGGAGGAGTTTTGGCTCATAGTCCGTAATGGGGGACTATACCCTGTTTGGAGGAGTTTCGTCTCATTGTCCGCAAAGGGGGACTATACCCTGTTTGGAGGAATTTCGGCTCATAGTCTGCAATGGGGGACTATACCCTGTTTGGAGGAGTTTCATTTCATTGTCCGCAAGGGGGACTATACCATGTTTGGAGGAGCTTCGGCTCATAGGAGGAGCTTTGGCTCATTGTCTGCAAGGGGGGACTATACCCTGTTTGGAGGAGCTCCGGCTCATTTGTGATACATGTGTTGGGGAGTTTTCATACTCTCGTTTGTGATAGGCCTTCCCCTTTTTTGTGATTTCTAGATTTCTAGTTGATGAATTCTAGAATTTGTGTTTCACCGACTTTTGTGATTGGCGTTGATATGTTTTGTCAATATTTGTGTTTTGGTGAATAGTTTAAAGAATATGATATTCTTTTGGTGTTTGAGAATATTTGAGATATTGTATGATTTTTGTTGTTTTATGATGTATACTTGTCACAGTATGGCATTATTGTTATCTTACATTTTTTTGAAATCTCTTATCCTATCTCATTTTTATCTGATATTTATAGCTAGACTGATCCGTTTATTATTTTCTTCTTAAATAATACTCGGGTCAGGCCGAAGTATTTCAGGTGCTTCTGCTTGACTTCTTATCAGGGTTCATCATTTGATTTTTGGCTAACTACTTTAGCATAGTAGTTTTTGTTAGTATACATTTGAGATAGAGACTCCTTGATGTGTACTTATTCTTTTGTCTAGCACCTGTATCTATTCTTTTGTGATGTAGTGGATCTAGTTTGACCACTACTTTGATGTACACTTCTATGTGTTATATTCATATCTGTTTCTGCCTTTGTGATATGAATATCTGTGACTGATTTGTGTTATGTTTATTTCTATATTTGTTTCCGAAGTCCACATAGCCACTGTGTGGTAGCTTTGAGTTTGTATTTGATATGTCGGATTTCCTCTTGAAATGAAATGTAAGTTATATTATCTGACATATCGGTACTCGCATAAAGCAATTACAAAGATGGTCGTTCCTCAACAGCCTTATTCTTCGTGCTAGTCGACGGCATTACCCCGTAGTGTCCTTGGCTAGTGTGAGTATAGAGGTGGGGCGTGACAGCTTGGTATCAAAGCCAAACTTCGGAACAATGTAGAATAATCTAGCAAAGATCATTGTCCTAAGTCTTTCTTAGGAATCGTGCCATAGGATTTAATTCGAGTCTTCGTACTGTTCTATCCAATTTCTTTTTATGATGCCTTGTTTTATCAATCAAGTTTGTTTGATATTCATTCTGTGAATAACCTTTTTCCTCTTCTTTCTTTCTTTCTTTCTTAAAGAAGAGAAATGGTTAGACCAGGTCGTCCCAGCGCCGGTCAATCCAGTGCTACTCCTCAGGATGGAGTATTTATGTCTACCCAGCAGCTTTTAGATCTTGTGAAGAATGCTCAAGCTGTCGGACCCATTCCAGAGCCAACTCATCCTAAATCCGGGTTTGCATGCTTGTGCAGAGATTATACAGCTTTGGGAGGAAGGCCATTCAAGGGTTCCTTTTTATAGAAATCCAAGCTTGGCTTAGATCATGCGATCGTATCTTTTCCCGCATGAATCTTATTGATCTACATCGAGTCCATGTGGCTTCTAGCATGCTCCAAGAAAGAGCATTAGATTGGTATGAGCTTTTGATCGTGGAGATTATTGAAGCGGATCTTACTTGGGAGCAATTCCGGGAAAGATTCGAATTGAAGTTTGTGCCGAGGCTGAAAAAGTAACTTTAGCCCGATGCTTTATTGACCTTGTTCAAGGTGAATCTTCTGTGATGGATTACGTCGCATCTTTTGAATCTCTTTCTAAATATGGGGTCGAGTATATTAATACCCCATTGAAGAAAAATTAGAGGTTCATCTATGGGTTGAATAAGACCTCAAAAAGCCTTTACTTCTGAAACTGGAAGTTTCTTTTGATTAGCTTGTAGATATCGCTCTTCGACTTGAAGAGGCCGATAGAGAAAGTGATGTTGAAGTTGTGAGTGCCAAACAGAACTTCAACGTCAATAAGAAGAGGCATCCCTTTATTAAGTTCGAAAGTCCTAATCCCAACAAGAAAGTGAGGCAAGTAACTTCGGTAGCAAAGACTCCAATCCCTAATCGTGGAGAATGCTACAATTGTGGCTCTAAGGATCACTATATAAATAGGCGTCCAAGGCCTATTTCTTGCCGCTATTGCAAAAGTTCGGATCATTATATATCTTCATGTCCCAAACTTCAAAGCAAGAGAGAGAGAGCTGAATGTTATGCAAGCATCTAGTAACACTTCTCGTGGTCAAGGTAATTCTCCTTCTATCCTTGATGACATTAATTTGTTATGTGATTATCCTGTTCGAGTTCTTTTTGATACAGGTGCATCTTCTTCTTTTATATCAAAAGAACTTGTTGATTCTTTTTCTTTAAATATTATGGGCTTGATGACTTCACTGAAAATTGCGAATCCGGTTGGTGGATCCGCAACACTCAGTTTGCTTTGTAAAGATGTCGATATTATTTTATGTGATTATTCTTTCCGAGCCGATTTGCATGTTATGCATTACTTAGGCTTCGGAATTGATATTTTGGGAAAGGATTGGCTTGATCATTATGAAGCCCATATCCTATGTCCTGAGCGGACTATTCATCTTCGACATCCTCAATCTGTTAAGCAGATTTCTATTGTTCTTAAAGATTTTGATTTCCAAATTCGGTGGCATCATTTTATTCTTCAAACCCACTTGATGAGGAAGATGTAATTTCCCTCACTCAAGTAGTTTGTGAATTTTCCGGTATTTTTGAGCTTGCCTTAGGATTATCACCTAAGCAATCTATTGTGTGGTGCTAAGGTCTTTTCATGTCGACCTTGCCACCGGTTTTCATCAGCTACGAGTTGCGGAGGGTAGCATTCCACTTACCGCATTCCGCACTCGTTATGATTCTTGTGAGTGGTTCATTATGTCATTCGGTTTGACGAACCTTCTACCTTATTTCAGCCATCTTATGAATCGAGTATTCTACGAATATCTCGATGAGTTTATCCTTGTATTCATTGATTATGGATGAAAACAACAACTTAAAATTTGCAATTCTTTTTAATAAGATATTTATAAGCATAGATGGATTTTGTTCTTAAAATAAGCAAAGAATATTCATAAAATTTATAAGAGACATGTTTATCATATAGAAGATGATTTTGTGTTGTTTTGCCCATTGAGTGCTCTAAGAATTCTGGTCGATGCGTGTGATCACGTTATCGATAGGAATCTCCTAAACGCTATGATGAGATAGTCAGACATAGTAAATTGACTTGTAATAAGTAAATTTTTCTAAAAAGATGATTACATAAAGTTCATTATAATTTTGAATGTCTTAGCTTTTCGGGAAAGAGGATCATTTCAAAGAACTCCTTTCCGATGCTCCTATTCTTGTGATTTATGAAGGAAACCAAGAATTGATTGTTTATACCGATACTAGTCGTATTGGTTTGAATGTCGTTCTCATGCAAAAGGGAATGTGTTATCACATATGCTTTTTGACAATTAAAGCTTTTCGAGACTAGATATGCCATTCATGATGTTTGCGCCAAAATTGGTCACAAATCCCAAGTATCGTGAAAGCACCAGTGTATGAATACAAATCAGCAAATATTCAAACACAAATCTCAGATCTAAGCAAACAGAATATCACAATTCAGAAATAAGGAACAGAAACACGAGATTTATAGTGGTTCGGCTATCTCCTGCCTATGTCCACTTCAAAGGTTTTCTTTTATTGATGTTCTTCGCTGATTACAGTGGATTACCGTGGATTACAATGGAGAAATTCGAGTTTAACAACGATGGTGAAGTGTAGAATTGAATCCGGTAGAGTCTGGGCGCTTCTGAATCAAGATCCCCCTTTCTGAATGACCTGGGGCTCTATTTATAAATGTAGGAGGCTGATATTTCACCTAAAATTAGGGAGACTACTTCTGGCACGTGTGGGGGCCCATGCGCCCGCGTCTAGGAAATCTGGGCCCGCTTCGGGATCGATTCGAACTCCATTCGAATCGATCAAAAAATCATCCAATCGAGCTAAAATTTGGTGTGGACATTCTTCAACATGTGCCTAAGCTCCTGTGAAAATTTCATATCATTTGGATTTGGGGATCATGAGATATGGTCGATACGAATTCGCTTTTCTGGTTGCAACGCTCTGTTCGAATCGACGACTTCGAATCCATTGCTTCGAATCGATCCAAGCACGCGCTAGCAGGTTGACGTGGCACGCATTCTTTGCATCGAACCACATTTTTTGCCGAGTTGATAGAGTCGTCCCTTGAATTTCGCCGCTTTGACTCAGTCGATTCGAAGGCTTTACTCATGCATGGATTCGAACTGAGACTCGTTCGTATCGATCATATCTCACTTCAGCTGATCGATACGAAATGACGGCACTGGTTGGATTCGAAGAGAGGTATCTTCATGGATTCGAAGGTCCTCCAAGCTTGATGGATACGAAGGAAACATCGTTGATGGATTCGAACCAGATGGTTGTGGTGCTAACGTGATGGATTCGAACATGGGGGCCTCCGATGGATTCGAACAGCACCTTGTTGATGGATACGAACTTAAGGCCACTCTGATCGATGCAAACTCAATCGATTCGAACTGTGGGTCCGCGATGGATACGAAAATAGGGTGTTCTCTTCCAACTTGCATCGATCATAACTCGAGCATACGAACTCGGATTGACTTGAAATTTGGAGTGCTGGCTTTCATGACTCTGCTTGTCGTGTCCTATCAATTGTAGCCTGATCTGGACTCGGACAAAATTCATTGATATCCATGGTGAAACAGTGTATAACGAACTTTTACGACGAACTGTCTTTAGTTTTCCAGTCAACTTTTTGGTGTCACGGCCTTGCCAAAAGGCGGGATAACACATGATCTAGTGCTCTCGGCCATTATTTTCGCTCTTAGAATTTGGCGTCATTATCTTTTGGGAGAGAAATTTATTCTCTACATCGATCATAAATATTTGAAGTATTTATATTCTTAAAAGGAACTTAAATTGCATCAACAACGTTGGCTCAAGATCCTTGCATCTTATGATCTTGATATTCTCTATACTCCCGAAAAGGGGAAATCGTGTTGTCGATGCCCTTAGTCGTAAGCAACAAGCGGTTGTTTCCATGATGATATCTGAATGGAATGATCTCGAGACTTTATCCACTTGTGAGATTCGAGATCGTGATACATTATTTTACCAGTGGATTTTAGTAAGGTCTTCAAAAGCTTTGGGAACAAAGCTTAATTTTAGCACCGCTTATCATCCTCACCGATGGACCAACCAAGCGTGTGAATCAAACTCTTGAAGATCTTCTTCGTGCATGTGTTCTTGATTTTGGTGGAAGTTGGGAAGATCATATTTCTCTTGATGAGCTTTCCTATAATAATAGCTTCCAATCTAGTATTGGTATGGCACCTTTCGAGGCACTCTACGGAAGGCCGTGCCGATTTCCTTCGTGGTTGCTTGAAGCCGGTGAGAAGCTGGTTTTAGGTCCAGAATTTTTTCGTGTTTCACCTATGATGGGTGTTGTGTGTTTCAATCGATCGGGAAAATTTGTACCTCGGTATATTGGTCCATTTCCCATCACCGAACACATTGGTTCCATGGCTTCTCGCCTTCTATTACCGGCTCAATTTTCTGCTATTCATGAAATTTTCCACGTCTCTCAACTACGGAAATACCTTAGGGATTCTGATTCTATTCTTGAGCCCGGTGTAATTGAAGAAATTGAAGTTTCACCAAATTTGACTTATGATCAACATTCTATTCGTATCATTACTTCGGTGGTTAAACGCCTTCGAAATAAAGATGTTCTTCTTGAGAAGGTTAAATGGTCCTCAAATCCTAAGGATTGCTCTTGGGAATCTTGAGAATTCATCGAGCAAACACATCCGGACTTACTCTTTCGTGCTCTTTATGGTGAACTTCTCATTTCAAAATTTCTTCTTTTGTGATGTTATGCCTTAGTATGGTTGTTACTTTTTATCTTCCTCTTAATTATTGCGACGACGCAATTTCTTTAAGGAGGGGAGTCTGTAACAACCAGCATATTTCACGATTGTATATTTAAATATTTTATTTAAATATAGCATCGTTAAAGATTAAAGTCCAGAATGTTACTTTTTGTAAACAATCGAATTGGGACTCGAGATCACTTCCATTGAGTCCAAAATGGCGTTTACAACTTTTTTAAGTATAAACATCGATATGTTTGAAGTTGAGTAGAATTTTACTATTTTTCTAATTTTGGGCTTTGGGTTTCAGCCCACTAACCTAACATAATACCCTAACTCCACTCAACTCCTCTTCATTCATTCATTCCATTTCCTAACACTCTAGCTCAAGAGAAAATGGGGGAAAAGAATGGGAAATAGAAATTCCAAACCCTAGTTTGATTTGGAAACTCAAGTTCTTGCTCCAAAATCAAAGAGAAGCTTAGGTAAGCATCCTCTTCATCTTCTCCATCTTCTCCATCTCAATCTCTCTCCAATTTCAGAAATTTTCTATAACCTAATTTAGGAAATATTTGCTTATAATCTTAGATTGGAGCTTGTAGAGTTGAAGTTGAAGAGTAGTTGATCTTTCCTTTGCTTTAGAGCTTCTCGTTCGTTGTTTTTGGGTTTAAAGGTGAGTTTTTGAACTCGCATTTACGTCTATAACTTTCATTGTTGTTAGGTATTGATTCCTAACATTTGTGCATGTTCACTTGCTTTTGATTTGAATTGATTTGGTGAATTTTCCAAATTTTGGTGTTTTGATCCAATTTTATGAAAATCCTACTATGGATGTTTGGACATGATATTTGGGGTGTATCGAAGAGCCTATAAGGCTGGGTAGTCGCTTGGCGTAAATCCTTAGTCGTCGTTGCTCGTCCGATCGCTCCCGATACGTTTTAGCCACTTTGGCCTAGGTAAATTGTTGCCCAGACCAGGTGATCAGACGTCTGGTGACCAAGTCCAGACGTTTGGTTTGGACCTGGAGAGAAAAATATAAGCACTAGAATATAAAAAAAGGGCAGAGACTAATTCCAGACGTCTGAAATTTAGGATCAGACGTTTGGATGGGTCTCAGACATCTGACTTGAAGTTTCAGACATCTGGGGGTTCTTTGGATTATTTTCAGAGAACAAATCTAAACGTCTGGATTCTAAACCAGACGTCTGGTTAGTTTTCAGATGCCTGGATTGAACCTCCAAACGTCTAGAATTGAGCAGTTTGCCTATTTGCTTATGTTTTTGAGTGGATTTCCTATTTTTAATTGATTATTGTTGATCCGGATAGTTGTCATCACTTATTATCGACTTTGATGACTTCTTTCTTTAGATTTTTCGAAATATCCATTTGATGGATTTGATATCGATTTCTATGGTTTTGATTCACGTCTTCGAATGTGAATCTTTGGTGATTGATTGTTTTTAAAATCATTTTTGTGATTTGTCACTTTCAAATACAAAGGTTTCTATACTAGTAGTAAATATTCAAACTCTTTCACAAAGATGTTTTCAACTCTATTTTAATACAAATCTCGTTTATAAGATCGTTTTCCAATCTATTAGTATATACAAACCTTTACCTCATTCGTATGAGAAATCTAATTAAACGGCTTAGTAAAACAAGTGGTATGAAACGCTTGCGTTTACTTCGTCGGTTAATTCTTGGACTTGTTCGATTGAACTCTTGTGACAATTTTCGAGTGGAAATCTACAATCTGTTCGTAAATATTTAAGTTAAGCCAGTGGTTATGGGACATGAAGCTAAACTCATCTATTTACTAGCTTACTGTAATTTACACATATCGATCCATGATGATCCTTTGGTGATTTAGACTAGCGATGTGCGATGTCTCTTTGTCCGCGTGGGGGACCGTACCCTGTTTGGAGGAGTTTCGTCTCATAGTCCGCAAAGGGGGACCATACCCTGTTTGGAGGAGTTTCGGCTCATAGTCCGCAATGGGGGACTATACCCTGTTTGGAGGAGTTTCGTCTCATAGTCTGCAAAGGGGGACTATACCCTGTTTGAAGGAGTTTTAGCTCATAGTCCGCAATGGGGGACTATACCCTGTTTGGAGGAGTTTCGTCTCATTGTCCGCAAGGAGGGACTATACCCTGTTTGGAGGAGCTTCGGCTCATAGGAGGAGCTTTGGCTCATTGTCCGCAAGGGGGGACTATACCCTATTTGGAGGAGCTTTGGCTCATAGGAGGAGCTTTGGCTCATTGTCCGCAAGGGAGGACTATACCCTGTTTGGAGGAGCTCCGGCTCATTTGTGATACACATGTTGGGGAGTTTTCATACTCTCGTTTGTGATAGGCCTTCTCCTTTTTTGTGATTTTTGGATTTCTAGTTGATGAATTCTAGAATTTGTGTTTCACCGACTTTTGTGATTGGCATTGATATGTTTTGTCAATATTTGTGTTTTGGTGAATAATTTAAAGAATATGACATTCTTTTGGTGTTTGAGAATATTTGAGATATTGTATGATTTTTGTTGTTTTCTGATGTATACTTGTCACGGTATGGCATTATTGTTATCATACGTTTTTGTGATATCTCTTATCCTATCTCATTTTTATCTGATATTTATAGCTAGACTGATCCGTTTATTATTTTCTTCTTAAATAATACTTGGGTCAGACCGAGGTATTTCAGGTGCTTCTGCTTGACTTCTTATCAGGGTTCATCATCTAATTTTTGGCTAACTACTTTAGCATAGTAGTTTTTGTTAGTATACATTTGAGATAGAGACTCCTTGATGTGTACTTATTCTTTTGTCTAGCACCTGTATCTATTCTTTTGTGATGTAGTGGATCTAGTTTGACCACTACTTTGATGTACACTTCTATGTGAGAGAGAAAATATTCATATCTGTTTCCGCCTTTGTGATATGAATATCTTTGACTGATTTGTGTTATGTTTATTTCTATATTTGTTTCCGAAGTCCACATAGCCACTGTGTGGTAGCTTTGAGTTTGTATTTGATATGTCGGATTCCTCTTGAAATGAAATGTAAGTTATATTATCTGACATATTGGTACTCGCATAAAGAAATTACACAGATGGTCGCTCCTCAACAACCTTATTCTTCGTGCTAGTCGACGGCATTACCCCGTAGTGTCCTTGGCTAGTGTGAGTATAGAGGTGGGGCGTCACAACCAACGTGAGTAAAACTCGATAACAAGTAACAACCAAATGATTTCTACATTTGAATGCTTTTCAAAACAAAGGGTATCTCGTAAGACCACACCGCACATAAACATAGATGGGTTTTGACCTTACGATAACCAAAACATTTTATATCAAGATCAAGTGATATTATCATAGTGTCTAGGTTTAAAGTAAATAGAGGAAATAGCTTAAATGCTTGCATCTCGCATTTCAACACTAGGCTCTACAATCAAAATCATAAGGCATGTATTGGAGATTGGATTCCAACAATGGCAATGTAAGGGACTACCTTTCGATGATAGACCTCTAAAAAATGCACTTATGCTAACACAGAGTCGACTGCCCCTTTAACATGGTGGATCGGATTACCTCACCTCCTTGACACCGAGGCCTTATACTACCACAGTGTTTGCACGCAAACCAACTATGAAAGGGACATCTAGAATGGGGAGACCGCTCCTAATGGTAGCTAACCACGTGGCTCTTCTGCATGCCATGTTTTTGCCATTCCTTCCAATTATGAGGCTTGAGGCTACACATTACCTTCTTTCTCTTAGCAGACCATCTTAGAATGCTAACACTGCCCTCCAGGCATTAATCTAATGCCAGCATTCATCCATACAAGTTCGTTCTGGGTTTAAATAAAACCGAAGGCACTAACTATACTACATCCATTTTGGAATCACCCTCAGGATTAGTAGCAGTAGCCCTTGTACTTCAAAGAGCACCGTCTTCAATCATCATCAAGATGTCTTCCACTCGAACGTAAATGTTGGTTCGAAGTGGTTTTCGGATATAGATCCGATCCCGGTCTATCCTTACCAACAACCGATAATTTCCGGTTAACTCATTCCCAGTTCTTTTGGAAGTAAGTTTTTGAGTCTTCATCGGGGAACTTGAATTCATACTTCCTAATTCAAATTGGATCAAACTTGATAGTCGGTTATTCAACTATCAAATAAAAAAACAACAACCAATTCCATTTGAGATCTATTTATCCATAGCAACCACTAAGCCTCAAAACATATCTTTGTTTGATAAATCTCTTTCAAAAACATTGATATACTTATCTTTCTAACATTAGTCTATTCATAAAACATTTGTAAGATTTCCCATTACTAAATCTCTAAAAAAGATTTAACTACATTATTTAAATTGGAGAAAAGGATAACTCTAAGCATTATTCCTTCGGTGTTATGTGTGGAACGGATATCCTATACCACCATTTTTAAAAGGTCGGCCTCGAGAAACCCAAACCTCAAATTTCCATTTTTTTTATCTTAAATAAATCCTTTAATAAATTCTCTTTATCCATGAAATCCTCTTTGCATTAACCCAAACCCATTTACAAACATTTATCAACTTCCATACTCCTTTATGAACTCTTTATAATTATTCAAATCCGGTTATATAACTTCTTTATAAACTTCCTAACCTTGTATCAAACCTCCCTTTAAAGACATTCAAATCCATTTATAAAATCTTTGTATAAACATTCAAAACCATTTCTAAAACTCCTTTTATGAATACCCAAAATCATTTATAAAACTTCTCAAACCAATTGTCAAATCATTCTTCAAATATCTTGTTCAAAATAGAATAACTTTGAAGACCATTTCAAAAAATCGAAATATTTACTTTACAAAACCAAACAGAGGCTCAACGACTACAATGGATCATTAAATTTGGTTTAACTTATCTAAGTTATATCATAGATACTGCCAAACATCAGATATGTAAGGGATTCACACGTACCATACAATCAATCATAGGTAGATGTCCAAGTTATAAATATATGTAAATCCATAATCGGGTGAAAAATGTACATATAGAAGTATATCTATATGCTTAAGTTATCATGACCCGCTTATTGAAATTAACTTTCTTGTGTCTATCACGTTACCGATATTCGACATTTGTGCTAAACACAAGTCACTTACTTCCCATAAAACATATCAACATTTTATAATCACTACTTTAATTCATTTGGTTACTTAATGGCCCAGACGAGAGACTTTTGATTTAAAATCAATTAACTTGAAATGAAGATTGATTTTAAAATATAACCGATTAAGTTCAAAAATGGCTTTGAAAAGATTAAAATATTTTTAGTTAGCTTAAACCCTAATTATATCTTAACTAAATCAAGATTAATTCATAATTAAACTTTAATTAACTTAATGGACTTGGTTAAGTCCTAATTAACTTCCTAATGTATCTTAGTTAAGGTTAAATCAATTCATTATTAGCTAAACCCTAACTAATAAAAAAATTAATTAAATAATAACTTAATTAAATGATAATTAATTAACTAATTAACTTAATTAAATAATAATTAATCATTAAATTACTTCTTAACAACTTTATAAATCAAAAATTAGTCATTAACCTTTCTTAAGTGTTATTTAACCCTTAATTACTTACTTAATTACTAATTAGGTACTAATTACTTTTAAATAAATAAATTATTAAATTATCCAAAAATTAACTTTTTTTAATGTTACTAATAAAGTTCAAAAACATTTGCAAAACTATTTCAAAAGAAACCGCTTTAAAACGAAAATCGACATTTTGTCGAACTGCGTCCATAGCGAATATTGCTAAGAATACAGTTCGCTTAAACATAATTTAAGCGAAAACACTTGCTTATTCTTTCCTATTTCACGTTTAGAAACACAAATTTTAAAGTTTTTGTGACTTAGAAACAAATATAGAAACTTTGAAATAATTTTCAAACTTTAAAACAAAAAAACATAATTTTTTATTTCGAATCGGATCCCACATCCGTCGCAACACACAAAGTTGTTAACTTTGTTTCAACTCAACATACTTTGGTTCTTAGATTACAACCATACATCCATACTACCATACTTTTAACATCACAATGAGACACATATATAAACATAAGGTTATATGCTTACTAACTCGACAACATCACATTCAAATCCCAAATTCAACACCAAACGCAAACATCCATCAAATCACTATCGACCAACATAATAACCATTAAATTTTATCATCATATTATCACCACAATAACACATCATAGTAAAGTCAAAAACATTTCCAAAGTAAAGTAGTTTACTCACCGAAACTCTACAAACACAAAGCGAACTTCGACCAGACCTAGAAAAAATAGCACGAGCTTCGAAGAGCGAAGATTTTCCCAGGGTTTGGACTTCAAATGGGCTTGGCCTAGTGGTGTGGGGTAGGTGTGGGCTTGGTTTTTGGGAAGTGAAGGTTTGTAGAACTTGTAGAAGTGTTGTAGTAGCGAAAAAAGCGATTTCGAGCTAAAGAAGTGAATTTTTTTAACCTTTTGAAACTTTGGAAGCCATAGGATTTTTTTGGAGAGGAAGTTTAGAAAATGAAGAAGAGAATGTAAATGAAATGAGTGTGCTTGGGTGTGTATTTATAGGCAAAAGATTTGGAGAAATTTACTAAATTATCCTTTGAATAAAATAACATAACATGTCATTATTATGTAAGGTCACATCCCACTTACACCCTCCTCTCTAGTCACATCCATCATTTCCCCTCTTGTTCCATCCTTAGGCTATGATGATTATGCTAAATAAATGACAAGAGATAAAAAGTACTTTATATATATAAATGTATTTGTATATATATGTTATATTTAAAAAAAACATGACTTGTCACATCACTTCCTCACCATATTTAACTTAAGATAAAACCTAATTAAGTATATTATTATATGGTTAATTATCTCTTATATATGTGTATATAGAGTGCACAAAGACGAACAACGTTCTCGACAATTTTCCGGTGTCGAATGGTCGAAATTCCGGAAAACGTTTTATTTTTCATATATCAATGTCATGAATACATTTTATTTTTCAAAAAAAATAAATTATTTTATTTTATAATCTTGTTTGAAAACATATATTAGTCTATATATCAAGAGCCGTGCATGATTCTTATTGTTTAAAAGCATTTTTATTGATAAAATGATTTTTGGTTATTTTATCGATATTTTAACTAGGACGATATTTAATAATTATCAATATTTTACTTAGGACGATATTTAATAATTATCAATATTTTACTTAGGAAAACGTTTTATTTTTCATATATCAATGTCATGAATACATTTTATTTTTCAAAAAAAAATAAATTATTTTATTTCATAATCTTGTTTGAAAACATATATTAGTCTATATATCAAGAGCCGTGCATGATTCTTATTGTTTAAAAGCATTTTTATTGATAAAATGATTTTTGGTTATTTTATCGATATTTTAACCAGGACGATATTTAATAATTATCAATATTTTACTTAGGTAATTTATTCACAATATTTTTCCGAACCAAAATAACTATTATTATTTATCACTTAAAATATGATTATTTCTTACCTTTTAACCCATATTTAAAAAAATTAAAAATAAATATAATTTATCCAAGTGATAAATTTATGAGTCGTTACATTCTCCAAAGGAGAAAATTATACTAATTAAATCATCATAACAAAAATGAAGATTTACAGTTGCCTCGGTCTGCTCGGGTTCAAACTCACCTCGACCACACAATGTTAATAAGGATAATATACTAAGTGCTCTACGACGCTTGCCTAGGAAAGTATCTTCTCGTCACTTTGGTGATCATCCAAATTGGCACAAAACTAGTTGAGAAATTCTTCTCCGAACTATCCCATGCATATACTACACTAAGATTTTATAATTTCTAAAGATCATTCAGAATGACACGATACTCGTTTCTGTTAGAACCACTATTCTATGGTTTTGATGACAACATCTATACATACATACTTACATACATACATACATATACATATATATATATATATAGCTTATTTAATTGTAGGAAAAACCTTCAAAGATTCGAAGATATTTCGAACAAGGAGAAGAATCATCAAAGCTAACGATAGTACTATTATTTGTCTAGATATATTTGTAAAACCTCCTTTTAGTAGGATCGTTTTAACTTAAAGCATTTTCACACACAAAGTTTATAAAATCCTAAAACTCCAAATGTCAGACGTTTGACCTTATATATCAGACGTCTGATTTAAGGCTCTGATTTTTACTGCACTATAAACAGATGTCTGCCCCATTTTTTCAAAACATCTGAGCATAAGTTCTATTTAAAAAATATATAGCAGCTCAAACGTCTGAACAAATGCCCAGACGTCTGTGCTGAGTAACGAGCCTTATTTTTGAACAGGCATCTTCTTCAAACAAAGAGGCATTTTCACAACTGTTCATCATATATCTTATCTATCGACAGATGCAACTTTTTGAATGAATAAACAAACTTAAAAGAGACTACTCTTCATTATAACTCTTCATTCTCTATAAATATGCAAAGATTTTTCAGATTAAAATTATCTAACCTTTCTGAATCTTCTGTCTATTTTTCTTTGCATACTATATTTCCAAGAGTTAACAATATTCATTAATTCTACTTCCTAAAATCAAAGTCTCACATACACATATTACCAAAAGGAGATTATAGGAAGTTTGTACAGAGCAGTCAAAATTTGTGTTTTCTAGAGCACATTCCTGTCATAAAAGAAACTATTGTATCTAGCCTATTCCTCCAAGCAAAGCGAGGGTTGTTTATTAGTTGTAACGACCCTGAATTTTCAACCCAATTTAAAAATTTTTAAACCCATCATTTTAATATAAAATGTGGAACTTAAATACGATTTCAATTAGCGTCCAAACTTTGTCTATAAATTGCGCCTAGATGGCTATAAATATGGGTAAAGTTTCATCGGGAAATACCGCAGTAAATTTCGTTCGCGTTTTATTGCACATCAGTTCATTTTAAACGCGGAAAATTTTTATCTTCCGAACCTGAATATTTTTACATAGAAAAATTCTAAACCATCTTCTCACTAAGACGTCATTTTTCGTTTTTCAAAATTCGGACATCTTGAGCTCCGTCGATCTTATTCTTCGGCATTTTTGCTGCATTCTCTGTAATAGAAAATTTCGAATTTTGGTAATTTAATAATACTTCTGATATATATATACCGATGGATTCGCCTCGTCGCGCTGATCAAAACGGTATATTTATTTGTGTCAATCGGAGTTCGGCGTTGCGAATTATAATTGTTTAACGGACTACAAACTGACCCGTTACGCTGTACAGACCGGTACCTCATTTATCTACTTCGTTGGAATTCTAGGAGCCTTGGACTATTCAGCTGCCTTGAAAACCCAATAGTCTTTTTGGTTATCGTGATAATCAATTGTGGCCGTTGGAATCCCTATACTATTTTATATAAACTAGCTCCTTTATCTTTCTATTGGTTTGCAAACTAATCCCACTGGTTCGTATTTATTTTTCTCTGCTACCTTTCTTTCTTCTTCCTCAGAAAATTGCTCGGTTCAGATTTATTTTATTTTCTTTGAATTTCCCTACCGCCTGCCAGTCCCACCAGCCCACAACCTGCCGCCTCCGCCTGCCGTCCCACCAACCCACGACCTGCTGCCCCGTTCGTCTCCCACCAGCCACGGCCTGACCCGTTCGTCTCCCACCAGCCACGCCCTGACACCCGCCTGACCAGTCAGCCGCCCTGACCCCATTCGCCGCCACCTCAAACCCGTGTGCCTCTTTCCATGCCATTTCCGCCTTCCCTCACCGACTGCCATCGCCCTCAGCCTCACACCTGCCTCCGCCCACCGCTCCAGCCGCCATTCGCCCACTACCGATGCCAGCCCACGCCCGCTGCACTGTTCCGCCTCCACATCCACTGTCCTACCCTCGACCAGCCTACCCACTGCCGCTGACCTCGACCACCACCTCGCTTTCCCCTCCCCTCCCCAGCGAGCCACCCCTTCGACCCTTACTCCGTTATCACCTTGGCTGCCGACATTGCGAAAAGGAAATCATCACGTGAAAAAAAATGATATAACTTGATGCTGTTATATTTTTCCTATATATATATTGGTTTATATATATATGTGAATCGAGTATCTCACGCACGTTTTGGTATTTGACAGCAGCTCCAGTGCTAGTCGAACAGCAACTCGATCTACCTTGATTCTAGCCTTCTTTTTCTGGTTTGCTTAGGTAAGAACATATATATGTTAATATATATGTTTATGTTTTGCTAGTAAATAACTGTGTCTCCTCTGTTGATTTGAACAAGCAGCTTCCTTCTCTCTGTGTTTAGCTCTGTGGTAAATTTGCGTTGGTCATCCGTGCTTCTTCGTGCCTGTTGATCTCAAATCTCTAACCACGCAAGGTGAATATTTCATTCACGACTCAATCTATTATGCTATGATAATCAAGTGATAGATGTTGTTAATATCAATTAGGATGCTAGAATGGTTGATGTTAAAATTGTTCATATAAACTGTTAATTGCTATACAAGTTAAAATTGAATATTGTTAGAATTTAACAATTGCTAAATTGACGCCATGTATTGTTTTAAAAAGATTTGACGTGTTAATTGTGATTAAATGTTAGTTTATGGTAAAATTTTGTGACATTAAATTTGTTATGTGATGATTGAATTTGGACGTGAATATAAGTGATGATTAACCTGAGATTGAAAATGATATAGAATAGTTAACCATTTAAAATAGATCATATATGTTGAACTTGACTCCTTTAAATGTTAAATAAATCGACACGTAGAAATAGTGTTAACTACACGTTGAACCATTGAATGTATGATTGATGTACTAATTTGATAATAGACGCCAAATGAAAACCATATTGTAATAATCTTTAATCTGCATGAAGTGATAGTGTGGATTCTAGGAATAATTAAATTAATTTGCATTAATAACAAATGTAAATTAATACGATTATTTCGAGATTATTTAAATAAATTGTTGAATTGTTATGAAAGGTTGCTATTGCTTGTTTATTTACTTTGACACCATCCCAGTTATCACATTGCAAGTTCCCTTTGTTATGCTTTGTTGTTATTTTATGATATTAGGTTGAAATGATAAATACCCGACTAAACAAACTTGGCCTAGGATAGATAATTAAAATAAGAAACCCGATTGGTCAACCAACTATTTTGGAAATTGAAATCTATGTGAAATTTAGAATTGAACATAATAAATTGTTTAAAATTAATTAACGAACTTAATTGATTTGATCAAAATTAATTAATTGATAAATTAAATAAATCAATAGATTCGATTTAATGTATTAACGAAGTTATCTAATGTGAATAGATGTTTTGGCAAGTTTACTTGAGAAATTTGAAATTTGATTTAAGGAATTTAAGTTTAGTAAATTAAATTAAATGGGTTTGAAATTTGAAAATGAAATTTAATATAAGATGAAATGGAATTTTGACTTAGGTATAATTTAAACTAAGTAAGGGTTGTGAATTTAAACTTGGAACTAATCTGAATTTAAAACGATTGAAATTTTTTTTTTGGTTTAATTGTAACTTTGAAATTTGGTTTTGGAATTAAATCTGTTTTGAAACTCATTAAAGAATTGAATTAGGTTATGAAAATCTTGCAATCAAATAAATGAAATAAGATCGCTTTAATGGAATTTGAATTGGGCTTTTGTAAACTGATTAACTAAATTAATTGGTTTAAAGAATTTAGTTAATAAAAATTGATTTAACCAAATTAGATTTACATGAAATGAAATGATGAATGTAAAAATGAATGTAAATTGAATCGAAATGTTGTTTAATTATTTTGAATTAAATGGAGCATTGAATTTAAATCCATTGAATATGAATAAATTTAATAAGCGAAAGTGAATCTTATTATATTGAACTTGAATACCTGAATTCGTTGTTAACTAAATGTTGGAACCGAAATTTCATTTGTAAATATGATTTTTTTTAATATTTGGAATAAATCGAATTGTGTAATATCAAAATTTGAAAGTCGAATTTGCAACTTGACTTTTGTGTAGGATCTAGATTAACCCTAGAGGGGGGGTGAATAGGGTTATAGCAAATTTTCTCGATTTAAACACAAAAACAAACTGCAGAGAAGTAAATATGCTGAAAAGTAAATCACACACAAAATTTACCCAGCTTTGGCAACCCCTGCCTACTGCTGCATTCCCAGATTTCTATTAGAATTAAACAGTCTCCCGCTTACAAACACTCTAACAGACTTGCAAACCCTGCTACCGCCTATAGAGTTTTGCAAACTCACAAACCCTGCTTACTGAACTAATCCTAACTAGACAATCTGACACAACCTAAATCCTAGGTGGTGATTTACCCAGATTTGATTCAAAAAGTACAGAAAATAAAAACAAAAAACAACTCAAAAACCCTAATTTAAATATTCTAAGCCCTTTGTAAATTAAAGCCAAAATAACACAATAAAAAAAGACCGGCCCAAATAAGTGATAAAGAAAAATCCCTTTCTTCCTTTATATTTATGTTGGCCCGTTCCTTTTTCTTTGAGAATGGCGGCTTTGTTAATCTTCGTTCGTTCCTCTTTGCAACTAAATTAGAGCTTGGAGTAAATCGATGAAGCCGATGGGTAGTTGGTTGATTGCAATTGATTTTTCTCAGTCTTTCTTCGGCAGTCGACTCCTTCTTCAATTCGAACACGGCTCCTCGATTTGATCGAGTTCGACTTTGACTCTGGTATGTAATTTATGCCTTTTTGCTCTCCTAGTTGAAGCTTGAACTCGATTCCTGAATTTGTCGATGATGATTGTGGATTTATATAGGATACGAAATCCTTGATTTTCGTCTGATTTAATCTCTTGCTTGGCCTCCATGTCATTGAATATTTCCCTGATTTAGTTGCGACATTTTGGGTATATACGATTCGAATTTTTTTTACTTAGTACCCACGGCTTTGGATATTTCCACAATTTTGAGATTTGAATTGTTGATTTCGTTCTGGAATTTTTTTTTCGTTTCTATAGCAGGAAATTTGGATTTTATTCCTTGGTCCATAAATGCATTCAAATTCTTTGCTCAAATATGGAAATAAAATCTTTTCCGTATATTTTGCATTGCCAGGATTTGTTTGCCATATTTGATTTCTTGACCAAATCTTCTGATTTTTTCTTTTGCCGTAGAAAAAATCTTTCCATGTATATTTCCAGGTAGCTTGATTCACATGGTTTTGATTCTTTGCTTGGTCAATATACTTGGCCACCACGGTATTGAATTTGAACTGTTCGATACTTGACCACCTCGTCTCTGACTTGTTCATCATATTCTTTGGTCACGACTTTGACTTAATTAGACTTTGACTCGATCATAACTGCATTGATTTCGAATTTTTAATTTCTTGATGACCTTTGGTTTGCTGTTATTACTTCCCTGTCCTCTGACTTGAGTCTGGTTCCATTTGCTTGATGTCTTCATGCTATTGTTCTTGAGTCATGTACCTTTGGGTTTGCATTTGTATTTAGTTGAAGCTCATTTGGTGCTTCTCGCAGTTTCAATCACTTGAGTATGTTGTAGTCTTCATTGCACTTGATTGTGATGTTGTGATTGACTTCATTAAACTTTAACTTTGCATTTCCTTTGAGACTTTTTGCATACAATTGCATTGTTTCATTTAGTCTTCATGTACATGCTATGTCTGATCGAGTTCATTGCTGTTTTGTTGTTATATCTTGTCTGGTTCATCTTGATGTTCTGTATTCATTTATGCATTGATGCTATTCTCCGTTGCACTTGCTCATTTGAGTTTGCACTGCTTCATCATGTCACTTGATATGTTGTAGCTTGATAACCATGTCTGCAGTTCTTTCATTCCCTGTTGTCTTCGGTGATGATATTTCTGACTGATATACTTGTTGGGGCTGCTGTACTTGATTGCTTGCATGTATATATATGCATTCATGTATGAATATATGTGCTATCACCTTGTACATCTCTGTCTGGAGTAGTTCTGCATATACTCTCTGATTTTGTTCATCCTGTCACTGATTCCTTTCTTTGTGCTTATTGACTTCGGCATGTCTGTAGCATACTCGACATGTACCTTTTTATAACTGCTGTTTCATGATATATGCATATTCATATTTACTTGAGGCTTGCACTTGAATGTGCAGTCTGGTCGACACTTGTATTTTATTGCACTGTGATGCATTGAGATGTGTATACTTGATGCCTTGTTGATATGTGGAATGTTTTAATTGCATTTCTGCAAACACCCACCATAATGTGCATATATATACCACATTTCTAAATTAGCATATTATATCAATATCACATTTCAAAATCAACATATTATATCGATACCACATTTTGGACACATATTTGATAACCAACGTATGAAATTTCATAATTAAAATACACAATATTCTTACACCAAACATAAATAGTTTGTCATCAATAGTTCAAAAACAAAATATAGAACAAGTAGCAATAGCAAAACAAAAACAAGTAGTACATACATTAAAACCAAAAAGTAGTTCTAGCAGCAAAAATAACTTTGATCCATAACTCGTTGCAACCTTTTTTTGCATCGCAGTCATCTATCTACCTGTAAAGCAAAAGTAATGCTTGAGAATCAATTCATCAAAAAAGTGTACACAAAGTTAAATCGGATTCATAATGCAAACACTAAATATTCATCACACTATTTCATTAGGTGATTGACTAATACAAAGTATACAACATTCCATAATATAACTTCGTTATACAAACGCACTAAAATCGATAAATTAGAGAAACTTAAAACCAATGCGGAGCTAAACAAGTTAGAGTGTACATGCCCTTTTTGCAGATAAATAAGCTTTGTTGGAAATGCCAAAACTAACTGTAATCAATTTTACTCCAGCTGCATCAAACCATGGTTTCAAATTTTGGAAGACAGAAGCTAATTCCCAGCTAAAAGAATACAATAATGATAAAAGAAACATAATCGCTAATTAATTATAGATCATTGCTATGTCCAACATTCCTATTACACAAAATTTCTAGCATGTAACTACAAGGGCATCCAAAATGCCTCATGAGTGCAATAACATAGATTCCTTATAGTAGCATAAAAAACTAAAGTGAGTTTTGTGTTTTTTTACAAAGTTTTTAGTAGTACATTGTGTATGCTGATCCAAGAATTCAAAGTTAGAGTTTAAACTCAATACCAAAGTATATATGCCTGATTAATGGAATATGAAACAAATGTTCAAATACTTTCTACAAAAACCAAAATATATGTACAACTTGTATTGAACATGAAAGTGAATAAATTTCAGATGATTTATTCCAAGTCCCACAGATAGTAGCATTAATGCTATCACCGTCCACTTTTATTTAAACAAAAAATCTTGTTAATCATGAATGACATAGCCATTTTTAATCAACCATGGAGATAAGTGAAGAAGAAAATTGCTTATTCGTTCAATTGGTGGGAATGATCGATTATTAAGACAAAATAAATTAATTGAATAATTCTAGCCAGAGCAAGAATTTGGCACATGGTAGGTGTCAGTTGAATGTAATATTGGAGTCTACATAATAAACTATCTAAGTAAAGATTCATAAGTAATACGCATATTTTGTTTTTCAAAACTGGAGTTGCAAATTGCAACTCAGTTGAAAATTGAGTTGCATTTGCAATCCAGTTTCGAAAAATTGAGTTGCAAGTGCAACTCAGCATTGAACACCGAGTTGCAATTTGCATGTATGGTTACTTCACACATAGCACAATTTCAGGTCAGGTATAATATAACCAGCCATCACTTAGAAGACATTCACAAGCTAAACATGGCCTGTGAAACATTCGTGAATATCATAATATTTCAGTGCGCATCCACCTGTTTCAACTGCATAAATTATGATTAATTTTACTCTCCTTTCTCATAACTAACCAAAGTACTTTTTTCATGAATTCATAGATGAATCTGAACCAATATGTCTCTTTATTGTTTTATCCTTATTTAAAAAAATTAGATCCAACATGAATTCATAGATGCAACTACAGATCAAACACCCACAAGACAAGTGTCTCTTTATTATTTTATCCTTATTTAAAAAAATTAGATCCGAATGCATGATTTTATTTTGGTTGTTGTATGTAGGGATCTACCGCAAACAGAGGGAACTCGAAGAGATGCTTCTTCAGTTGATAATATTAACTATGTATTCGTGTATCCAATAAATTAAGAAGTTTGTGATAAATTTATAAATTAAAATAGGTTGGGTAGTGTAATGTTTTGCAACTTCTTGGAGACACTTCT
Source organism: Allium fistulosum (assembly GCA_030737815.1). Lineage (NCBI taxonomy): Eukaryota > Viridiplantae > Streptophyta > Magnoliopsida > Asparagales > Amaryllidaceae > Allium > Allium fistulosum. Next base: position 1,504,449,117 of record CM060903.1, read on the forward strand.
CATTTCTCAAACTGTTTTGCAGTAAGCAGAGACAATTCATGGGTAGTGTAATGTATGTAATATGTGGCCAGTATAATTATAGGCACTAGAGCAAGATGACAGGGCGGCCTTGGAAAAATGATAGCACGTGTTTGCAACTGCCAAGAATTGATTCTCACGGCCAAAATAATTGATTCTCACGACGAACCAATGTAAAACGCTGTTTGCAATTGCTAAGAAAATATACTTTTCTTGTAGTGAGTATAGCTTTCAGTCTCAAACAATTCTTAGTGGCAAGTATTACAAACATGAAAATTACCAGGTGGAGGCTGATGTGACTGCATTGCAAACAGTGCAATAAACTGATGATGCACCTTGAGGATACACAAGCAAATTTCTACAACCCGAACACACAAGCTGACTTTGTGCACCTACATTATTTTTGAAAAATGCATATCAATTAAATGATATGAAACACAGAGCTCTATAAATCTGTTTAGTGAAAATCACTATGCACATTATGGTATTTACAACCTACATGGTTAAGTTCTTTTCTAAAATACATGGATGTTGTTTGTAGACTAGTGAAAGAATGCCTAGTTTTCTTTTTCATATCTATGAACTATACACTATTGTGATGTTCATACGCAAGGAAAAATAAGGAATTACCATTAGGAGGTAAAACAGGAGCGGAAGTTGGGTAAGGTGCAAGACAGTTAAATCCACAACTAACCAATTATCTTCCCTTCACAAAATTGTTATTAGCATAGTGCCCTAATAACTGATCAAGTTTCCTTGTAGTGATAATCAACGATTGTAGAATATATATGACCAATATTAACATGGTAAACAATAGTTTCCCTGTTTATAGAGAATAGAAGTTTAAAATAGATACAAAGACTGTATACTAACATTTGATATTCATATATATTATAGAAAGAAAACTTGATTTTTTTTCTCTGGTAGTCCTAAGCATTTGACAACTTCATTAACATGTACTCCATGATCACTTGCACTAAGCGCAAATCATAGAAATAATCAAAATGTAAGTTCATACTTAAAATGCAATTATCAAATACCACTATCATCAACTAATCAATTTCCAATTGAAAGAATAGTTCCTACAGCTAGGCATGATATTTTGCTTAAAAAACGACATATAATCTCCTTAATATTGACTGATATTCAATTATGTAGAAAGATTATTCTCATAGTGAAATAAAGAGGAGGTAGTCACAGTAGGCTAACTAGTTAGATGATATAAATTTTACTCAAATCAAATATAGAGCAATTTAGAATTGTATACACATCTTTTATATACTTACAGGCTTGCAGGTTCCTGGAAGACATCCAAGACTAGTTTGTAGATATCAGCTGCAGAACCACCATTACTTGTAGAGGTAAAACTTTAGAAGAACAGCATAAGGTTACAAATATTAGTAAGAAGCATTATTGAGTGTGTACATATTTTTCAAAATTTGCAAAAAGGATGGTTGCAAACACCAATGAAATGTTTCGATAAGCACTAGTAAACCAACACACAGTTGTGTATACGTAAAATATATATTATTTAAATTAAGTTTATTCGTTTTTAAATCAAAATATGAAATACACATGATAAAATATTTACACTGATTTATATAACTCCGCATACTACTTAGATGATCCTCTTTTATATACAATACAAATGTCAATTTTATATCTTTAACAATTTGACACAAGTATTTCAGACATGAAAATATCAAAATACTGTTTGATAACAAGAGCATAAGAGTGCAAGTTACAACTTTATAAAATTTAAGTTGGATATTATTATAAATATCAAAATATAAAGAGATATTAGAAAGACCTGGTCATAAATATCAATGTTTCAGACTAACATACTTGACTAGGAATAGGAGGCTGCTCTGTTTTACTACATTCAAAGCAGCAAGTAAATTGCCTGAGGTTTTGTGCTGTTCAATCTGGCTTCCATCCTGCATATAAGTGACATGTCAAATTTTGTTCTTTTTCCTATATATTTACACATTTGGAAAAAGAAAAAATAGCCTGGCAAAGGTATAAGAGAGATTTTTAATGCATTAAAATTTCCCTAAATTTAAGTCTAATGTACCATTCCACCAGTGTTCACCATATGTACATGAATGCACTGAATGAAGTGGTGATGCACTGCATTATAATGAATTCTTATATGATACTTTAATTACTATTGTTTCTTTTTAGTTATCGCATAGTTTAAAAAAAATGGAATATGGGCTGAGAATGCAAAACATATGAAGTATTTTCAAACCAAACAAACACTTAGATGATAGAAATCATTGTAAATTACAAAGGCAACACAAGTCTGTAGTCAGAAGAAAAAAAACAGCGGCATGGCGCTTACCAGGAGAAGATTAACAGTTCAGCCGCAGACATGATGCATCTTTCAGTCTCATTATAAAAGTATACAAAGTAAATAAACAGTGGCCATCTCCTGATTTTCACAGTTACTTAAAGCTCCAAACTAGTAAATCCATCAAATTATACAAGGACGTGTCTATAGAAATTACCAGCATCCAGCCAAGATTAAAGATAAAATTATAATTGAAGCTCAGTAACTTACTAAGGTTTAAACAGAGCTACGTACATAATCATGCAATACATGCAATGATGCATATAAGGTATTATAATAGAATTCAAGCACGAACAACAGCGTAAACCACAAGTTTTTCCGTTTGTGCTAGTTAGGATTTTCTCAGGGTAGCATTGAAGCAAATAATACTATATAAAAGGGACACAATGCACTTACTTGAACCATCCTCAGCCAGCAAATTCAATGGCATTCTCCAGTAAGAAGCTTTGAGTAGTAGCCGTAATTACCATAGTTCTAGCATTGACTAGCACAATTTCAGTAGCAGGAAAGATAGCAATATACTGGGGCCAAAACGGTCAAGAAGGCACACTAACAGAAACTTGTGCAATAGAAAACTACGACTTTGTAAACTTGGCCCTCCTCTCTTCCTTTGGCAATGGACAGCCACCTCAACTGAATCTTTCTCTATCTCTAAGTCTTTGCCAACTTAAAAATATACTACGAAGGAAAGTGAAGGATGCAAAAAGAGTAAGAAGTAGACGCAAGGAAGAGTGAGGTTAGAATCGAGCTATGGTGATAGGGAGTGATGTGTGCAATCGTATGCATGAATATATTATCAAAGAAAAATCGTGTGTTTGATAACTACAGCTAAAAAATGAATAACGCTTTCTTAAAGAAAAATGTAAATGAGTTGCCAACCAAAAAAACAAGAAGAGAGATGTGCACATTGTCGTGCTTGTAGTTATGCAAGTAAAAAGATGAAGAAGAAAAATGAATCCAAACTAAAACTTAAAAAATAAACCAAAGTCATTCTTATATGGACTTAAAATGAAATTACATGCACGTATAGGGATGCGCCATCAAAATGTATCATTTAAAAGGTTAATAGTGTTCACTGTGAGTAAATCTTCAGGTTGAGTTTGACTACAAAAACATAAATCAACAAGAAAAGTCAACTTTATTTTCTAAATACCTCTGGAGTCCGGTTCTCTTTTCTGTTGTAGCCAGCTGTTGTTTTAGGCATTAACTGCATTGCTTGAATAACCTGCAGCTTAAACCACCTGCACCAAGAATTGCTTTATTATCAGTGGATACCAGTGCATAAACCATGACACTTATGGTCCAAATATGACTTATCTGTTACCAAAACATGAAAGAGGACACTTGTAAGGGCTGAAATTCTAGTTTAGGATCATCCAAAACCAATTGACACAAATTAGGTATGTCCTTATGGAGAAAATTCAAAGTTAATAGGATCTAACACAATAAACTGCCTCTTAGTACCACTTGTGATGAAGGTAGCAGCTGAGAGCATGGAATGTCTGTGCAACACATCAAATGGTCATAACCCAATATTAAAAAATATGATCAACCCTGAGTAAAAAAGGTTAAAAGTTTGTTGAATTTTAATCTGTCATCATATTTACCAACATGAAATGAACTAGTACCTATGACAATCAAACATAGCAATTTACATCAAATAAATATACAGCAATAACTATTAAGTTTAAAAAAATTGGATGAAAGTATGTGGTAAAAAAACTGAACAATAAAGGACTAAATGACTTTTAGGTTGAGGTAGAAGCACTTGTCAGGCATGAATTTTAATCTAACAACATAAACAGTTGAATCCATACTGTAGTACTTCTATGAAGGTTCATTTTCAAAATGACATAAGGGAGCAAAAAGTTAGCAATTTTGGACTATTTTCAAAATGTACAATATACATAACTATTGCTTAGATCAGTCCCACTGTTACTGTTATTACCTGAGTTTGGGGCAATCCAGCAAAACAAAGATGACCATCAATTGCCCAAAAAATACAATAGCCAAAGAATGCAAACCTTTTTGCAAATAGCAAACCCAGGCATATGAATTCACTGACAAAAGCTGCTGATTTCCGTTTGTTGTCAAAAAGGGAAAGTTCATTTATCGTAATATAAGTATAAAAGGACCTAATTTAACTGGTTGTTATATGCCTTCGAAATTTCTACTATACAAATTAAACATATTTTTTGTATATTTTAACTTATCCATAATAAAAATATTAAACTCAACTGCAAAATTCATTTTATCATTCTTATCCGAAATTTTTGGCCAAAAAAGTTGTATTAGATTAATTTTGAGAAAAACATAACATAAGTAAGCATAGTAAATTAACATTAATGAGTTGCTTCTAATATCTAATTAGCATGTGTGATGTCTGAAACTACTTATATAAATTAACACTATCATGTTAAGCATATCTTAGAATTAGATGTTCTAAATTTTTAATAAATTTAGTTCCAATCGTTCATCACCAACCCATTGTCCTATAAATTAGAATGACATAATTCAAAGTTTATAGTTTAGAAGGATCTAAGGTTCTCTTTTTTTCCAACGACTGAGTTCATGTTTTAACCAATGTCATAAGTTCTGAACTACTTCATATAATGAGAACAGTAAAATCAATACCAAGGCTATCCTAAAAAGAGTATGAGCTTTGCTTCAAATACTCCACTAAGTCACAAAAAAAGAATGGCAAGTCGGGTAGAGATGTTCAACCGCTCACAGACTAACAGTAATATTTAAAGCGTTATTTAAAATCAAGGCAGCAACTTTTGCAAACAATCCATATAGAAAACATAAGAAAACACAAAGTTATTGAGGGTTAGAAATTTTCTTTGAATAATGATAGCATAGTTCAGTAATTAATATCGTAGTGGAACACTAAATTAATAACAATTATTAGTATCGTACATATACATTATCTTACAGCAACCGCAAGGCCAGAAACATATTGAACAAATTGGTAATTTAATCCTTCTATGTCCAAATGATTGTACCTACAGACCTATAAATGATTATTTATGTCTGGGGTTACATAGTTTATATAACTATTTGCCACACCTAGTAATGTACTTGTTTGTCAAAAATGTCTCGGCATGCTAATGAAAAGATATTCTCTGCTCATTTATATGCTAATCAAATCGACATTATATGAAGTTGAGGTCATACTTCATATATTTCCAAATTCAGTATAATCTCACCTACATCTGCTAGTAGAGCTATTTAGTGTGCTTGCTATATGAAATCAACTAGCCAATATAGTAAATGATATTTGTCCTTTGGCTTAAGAAATATATGCAATTTATTTTTTTCCTACTTTTAAAATCAAATTGTAAATTCTAATCACTCAACAACATGATTTTTCCCCTTTTTTCTTTTTTAATTTTAGAGTATCTTATATCCAATAAGTAGTGAGATCAAGTACACTATAGCATCCCAGCATTATGCACTCAACTATATCATCTTATGGCTTATTAGTCCTCATTTGAAATCTAGGAATAGTACTGTAGTCCAAAGTTAACAAAAAAATGGCTAATAATTTTGCTTTTGATATATTCTAACTTTGGTTTACACTTCTAGAAAGCATGCTTGATTGTAATTCAAATATATCAGTCATTAACTTAAAAATCCATAAAGTAAATTACAAGTATATATTATGGCATAACTGTATATTCTACCTTCATCACCCATAAAATACATATTATTGTAAAGAGGACTTGATACGAGGTAGATGATGCAGAACCCCCACAGCTATTATAAGACACCAAATGAGGTATAACTTGATAAAAAAACTATAGTTTTTAATTTTGCAAATTTTCTCAATTAAAACTAGTTTAATTTTGCAAGAAACTATGTCCAACCATTTATCAAATAGTTTAATTCTATAGAAAATTCAATATAGATAAAACAGTAGTAGAGAATCAGCTAGTTAAAAAAATAAAGGCAAGGCTGCAACTTACTCTGAAACTTGAAGGACGAAGGAATTGGCTACTGGCGATGATGGCTACCACTTCGTCTCCATCGATGAGCCAATCGACTGCAGCGGGAACTAGGGTTAACAGCGTGAAGGCCACCGATTCGTTTTCACTTACGAGCCTGCAACGGGGACGACTACAATGGGGACGACTGCAAATGGCGATTAAAGCTATTGGCGAACGATTATGAAAGCTATTGGCGCTGAAATTTTATTTCGAAGGAGGAAATTCTGTAATTAAATTTGGAGCAGAGAACTAAAATTTGGGGAAGTTTTCTTTTTTGAGTACGTAGAGATAGAGGGAAAGGAAAGAAATTTAGTAGACAGCGCGCACTAGGTTTTAGATTTACCGCCTTATTATTATTTTTGATGGCAACCGTTCAAAAAACGCCGTTAGTTTATGCTAAGAAAAGGAACTTTTCTTGTAGTGGTTGTTCACTGGTTTGACTTGAGTTGAATTTAGACTTCTCATTGTATTGCATTTGAACTCATGTCTGGTTTTCGTTCCACTAGTGACTGTAGTGAGTAGTGTCCAGTCTTCGAGTTGAGTTGAGTTGCATCTTCACTTTGCTGCACTACATACTCTAGTGTGCCATGCCTTGTGTTGGTTATTGTCCATGTTGCTTGTATGTGGTCTTGTGACATAGTGTATCTGTGATGCATAGCCTTCATATAGTCTGGATTCAGGTCTGTAGTTTTCATTGTTGCAGTTTCTTTTGTTGACTGTGCACACGAGTTGGCGAGGCAGTGCACACGTGTATAAATGTACACGTGTGTATTGCAACCACTCACGATTACCTGTCCCTGATAAGAATACTGATATGCATAGATATTACACAATAAAAAATGATGACAATAACCCATATATCTGAGGCACCAATAAAAACAAATTTATATTTTTGCAAATTCAAATTTGTTTATTTTCAGATTACTGCTGTAGTTGCTAATTGTATAGGTACAGGAGACAGGACAAGAATTGGAGCTGGACAATGCAGATAGATGCAGATGTGTAGACAGAGTGAAAACCTAAGTGTTGAGTGTTGTAGTGAGAAAGAAAATGTAAATGTGAAATGTATGAAACCGGTGTATGTATATAGAGAGAGCTGAAAACTTTGTACTGTAAAAGTGTTGAAATAAAATATTATGTTGAATAAAAAATACTGATTGAATTATATAAATTCTGTGCAATAGTATTATTATTCAATATGAATATTTATTCCTATATGTGTATAGTACAATCTGCAAACACATATATAATTTGATATATGTTTGTTATCATCAAACAATCTCCCCCTTTTGATGATGACAAACATATATATTAAAGATTTTGAAATTCTAATGAAATTCTAATAAATGTGTTTGAGCATGAAATATTTAGCTCCCCCTATATGAATGCTCCCCCTACAACTGAGACCACTCCCTATTTAGAAGATTTAGAAAATTACATAAGAATAGAAGAACTAAAGAAAATTAACTAACAACATTTAACAAATTTGTTGAAGTATTCCAAAAATATTTACTTTCTTATCAAAATCTTGTTCTTCTCCCCCTTTTGTTATCATCAAAAGACTGACAACACTAATGGAACAAGAATTTTTTTTTAAAGTAAAAACAAATGCAAAACAAAGAAAAATCATAATATATCATAACGAGTTAACAAGTTCCACATTGTAGAGAATGGATTGATGATTCGGTTTTTATATAATGAGAAGAGAGAAATTTTAAAAATAATTTGACATTTAAGCACAAAAATAAGCACTTACTAACCACGCATAACCATAAGGACTTTTAAATGGGATTAGCAGTTACTTATTAGTCTAAGCATCCGCACTTTTAAGTGAGACCAGAAAAATACTTAGCTACCATACTCCATCCATGCATAACCATAAGGACTTTTAAATGAGAATGGAATGATGGTAAAATAATTCACTTACATGCTCCATCCATGCATAACCATAAGGACTTTTAAATGAGAATGGATGCATGATATATATATATATATATTTTAAATTTTAAAAGAAATCACTCTTCTCATTTTACAAAACCATTATGAATGATAGAAAGATGGTAGAAATAGAAATGATCGTAGAATAAGTTACCAAGTTAATTATATTATGAAATATATTTTTTTAATTTTGAAAAGAAATAAAACAAAAACATATTTCCACTATTGAATACCATATTCGAATCAATCTTTGAATAATATCCAAAACTGGTTTGAATCCTAGAAATTGAAGTTGAAAATAAATATCCAAGAATATTTCAACCAAAAAATGGAAAATGATTAGTCAATTTCTATAATCCCCAAATCCAAACGTAATCTGGAAAATCTGTCTTCGGGGAGGGGTTTTGTGAAAATATCAGCAAGTTGAATCTCAGTTGAAATATGTTCAATGCAAATGTCTTCCTTAGCAATGTGATCTCTAAGAAAGTGGTGTCTCACATCAATGTGTTTTGTGCGTGGATGATGAACAGGATTATTTGACAAGTCTATTGCACTTTTACTATCACATTTTAATGGAACTTGTTTCTAAGCCAAAATCAGAAAGAGTTTGCATCATCCATAAAATTTGAGCACAACAACTTCCTAAAGCAATATATTCTGCTTCAGTGGTGGATAATGCAACACAATTTTGTTTTCGACTTGACCATGAAACTAATGAATGTCCTAGCATGAAACATGTCCCACTAGTGATTTTCCTGTCTACCAATGAACCAACATAATCAGCATCAGAATAACCAACTAAATCAAAATTTTCACAAGAAGGGGACCATAGTCCAAATTTGTGAGTGTGTGAAAGATATCTCAAAATTCGTTTAGTGGCTTTCAAATGAGATTCTTTAGGATTAGATTGAAAACGTGCACACAAACACACAGAAAACATAATATCAGGTCTAGAAGCAGTAAGATAGAGAAGTGAACCAATTATCCCTCGATATTTCTTCTGATCAACAGCAACTCCTTTCTCGTCTTTGTCCAACTTTGTTGATGGGCTCATAGGAGTTCTCAATGGTTTGGAGTTCTCAACTCCAAATTTCTTCAACAGTTCCAACACATACTTGGATTGTGAAATGAAAATACCATCACTGTTTTGCTTGATTTGAAATCCAAGAAAATATTTCAATTCTCCAACCAAGCTCATCTCGAATTTAGCCTGCATGACTTGTTCAAATTTCTCGCACAAGAGTTCATTAGTAGCACCATAAATGATATCATCCACATAAATCTGAACAATCAAAAAATCACTTCCTTTATGTAATAGAAACAGTGTCGTGTCAGCACTCCCCTTTTTAAAGCCATTTTCCAAAAGATATGTACAAAGGCAGTCATACCAAGCTCTAGGAGCTTGCTTAAGACCATATAATGCTTTTTCTAGTTTATACACATGATTTGGAAAATCATGATTTTCAAAACTGGGGGGTTGTTCAACAAAAACTTCTTCTTTTAAATCACCATTTAGAAAAGCACTTTTTACATCCATTTGTTTAAGTTTGAAACCCTTATAACATGCAAAACTTAGCGAAATCCTAATGGCTTCTAACCTAGCAACTGGAGCAAATGTTTCTAATTACATTTCCACCTTTAAAATTCTCTAGGCTAAGGAACTTCGATTTGTCATCTGTCATATGTCTTAAACAACCTGAATCTAGAAACCATTCTTGTTGCTCCTTAGCCCGCCAACAAACCTACATAAGGAGAGAGGAGGATGACCTAGAGAAACTCTTAGGTCCAATGATATTAGTGACTGAAGCATTGTGAATAGACAATCCCTTTGGAACCCAAACTTGTTTTGTTCTTTCATTCTTGTTCCAATAGACATGAAATTTGTTTGTAGAATTCTTAGGAACCCAAACTTGTATAAATTTTGTGTTCTTGTTCCTATGACTACAATTTTCAACACGATGTCCAATTATTTCACATTTAGTAAAGACACTCTTACCTTTTGCATTATCATCAACTTGTGTTTTCCCAAAGCCTAGTCCTTTTCTGTTGTTAGCAAAAAGTTGATTTCCCCATAACATGTTGAATGATTTTTCTCCTCTTGAAAAGTTATTCAGAGTTTTCTCAAGATTTTGGACTTTGGTTTTTAGTGGTGTTTTCAGTCACAAGTGAGGTGCATCTATTTATAAAATCCTTTTTCCTAGTGTCAATGGTTTCCTTAAGACTCAAGTTTTCTTTTTCAAGATTCTCAAAGCTATTCTTAAGTTTGATAATTCTGAATCTAAAATTTTACATTTTTTACAGTCAAGGTTTTGAATATTTTCAAGTTCAGTTTCTAACCTAGTATTTTCATGGACAAGTTCTCTCCTATCAGATTTCAGTTTTTCAATTTTAGATTCAAGAGTATCAATTGTTTTAGTAAGATCATAACACATCAAAACAAGTTCTTTATAAGAATAGTCACTTACCTCACTAGATTCCTCTGAGCTTACTTCTGAATCTGATTTTGCCATAAGACACAAATTAGCCTCCTCTGAGCTATTATTCGAAACTTCCTCTCCTTCTTCATCATCCCAAGTCGCTGCAAATGCCTTCTTCTTCTTTTTCTTTCCTTTGTTGTTTTTGAGAAGTGGGCATTTTTGTTTGAAGTGGCCAGGCTTCTTGCAGTTATAACAAGTCAATTCATTATCGGAATTGTCAGAATCTTTTGACCTATTACCACTTGTTTTCTTCTTGCGTGGCCCGAATCTTGACCATTTTCTAAGATTATTGACAGCCATTGCAAGCTCTTCAATTGGATCTTCTTCTTCTTCATCGCTCTCTTCTTTGCTCTTTAGGGCAATCGTCTTCTTCTTTGATTCGGAGTTGTTGCGTTCCTCCTTTGTTTCTAGCTCAAGCTCATATGTCATCAAGTTGCCGATCAACTCCTCCATGCTTAGTTTACTCAGATCTTTCGATTCTTGTATTGCTGTGACTTTTGCCTCAAAGTTCATCGGTAAGACTCGTAGCACCTTCCTCACAAGCTCTACCTCAGTGAATACCTTCCCAAGCGCTCTAGCATTGTACACCAAAATTGAAAAGCGTCCAAACGTGTCCTTTATGCTCTCGCCTTTGTCCATCACAAAGTTCTCGTATTCATTGCTGAATAGGGCTAGACGAGAATCCTTGACTTGAGAAGTTCCTTCATGTATCACCTCCAAGGTATGCCAAATTTTCTGCGCAGTTTTACAATGAGAAATTCTATTAAATTCATTCTTATCAAGAGCATAGATCAAAGCATTCATGGCTTTAGCATTTGTAGTTTTTAATTTCTTATCGTTAGCGTCTCACCTATCCTTAGGTTTAGGAATCTCAGTATCACCAACAATTATAGTGGGAGATTTATAGCCAGTTTCAACAATGTCCCAAACATCATAATCAACAGAACTAAGATAAATACCCATCCTAACTTTCCAATAAGAATAATCATTCCCATTAAACATGGGGGGCCTAGCAATAGATTGCCCCTCAGAAAAAGCATTATTTGGTGGATTCATGACTCTAGAGTTAAAGAAAAATACCGGGCTCTGATACCACTTGTAGGATCTAGATTAACCCTAGAGGGGGGGTGAATAGGGTTATAGCAAATTTTCTCGATTTAAACACAAAAACAAACTGCAGAGAAGTAAATATGCTGAAAAGTAAATCACACACAAAATTTACCCAGCTTCGGCAACCCCTGCCTACTGCTGCATTCCCAGATTTCTATAAGAATTAAACAGTCTCCCGCTTACAAACACTCTAATAGACTTGCAAACCCTGCTACCACCTATAGAGTTTTGCAAACTCGCAAACCCTTCTTACTGAACTAATCCTAACCAGACAATCTGACACAACCTAAATCCTAGGTGGTGATTTACCCAGATTTGATTCGAAAAGTACAAAAAATAAAAACAAAAAACAACTCAAAACCCTAATTTAAATATTCTAAGCCCTTTGTAAATTAAAGCCAAAATAACACAATAAAAAAAAGACCGGCCCAAATAAGTGATAAAGAAAAATCCCTTTCTTCCTTTTTATTTATGTTGGCCCGTTCCTTTTTCTTTGAGAATGGCGGCTTTGTTAATCTTTGTTCGTTCCTCTTTGCAACTAAATTAGAGCTTGGAGTAAATCGATGAAGCCGATGGGTAGTTGGTTGATTGCAATTGATTTTTCTCAGTCTTGCTTCGGCAGCCGACTCCTTCTTCAATTCGAACACGGCTCCTCGATTTGATCGAGTTCGACTTTGACTCTGGTATGTAATTTATGCCTTTTTGCTCTCCTAGTTGAATGCTTGAACTCGATTCCTGAATTTGTCGATGATGATTGTGGCTTTATATAGGATACGAAATCCTTGATTTTCGTCTGATTTAATCTCTTGCTTGGCCTCCACGTCGTTGAATATTTCCCTGATTTAGTTGTGAAATTTTGGGTATATACGATTCGAATTTTTTTACTTAGTACCCACGGCTTTGGTTATTTCCACAATTTTGAGATTTGAATTGTTGATTTCGTTCTGGAATTTTTTTTTCGTTTCTATAGCAGGAAATTTGGATTTTATTCCTTGGTCCATAAATGCATTCGAATTCTTTGCTCAAATATGGAAATAAAATCTTTTCCGTATATTTTGCATTGCCAGGCTTTGTTTGCCACATTTGATTTCTTGACCAAATCTTCTGATTTGTTTCTTTTGCCGTAGAAAAAATCTTTCCATGTATATTTCCTGGTAGCTTGATTCACATGGTTTTGATTCTTTGCTTGGTCAATATACTTGGCCACCACAGTATTGAATTTGAACTGTTCGATACTTGACCACCTCGTCTTTGACTTGTTCATCATATTCTTTGGTCACGACTTTGACTTAATTAGACTTTGACCCGATCATAACTGCATTGATTTCGAATTTTTAATTTCTTGATGACCTTTGGTTTGCTGTTATTACTTCCCTGTCCTCTGACTTGAGTCTGGTTCCATTTGCTTGATGTCTTCATGCTATTGTTCTTGAGTCATGTACCTTTGGGTTTGCATTTTTATTTAGTTGAAGCTCATTTGGTGCTTCTCGCAGTTTCAATCACTTGAGTATGTTGTAGTCTTCATTGCACTTGATTGTGATGTTGTGATTGACTTCATTAAACTTTAACTTTGCATTTGCTTTGAGACTTTTTGCATACAGTTGCATTGTTTCATTTAGTCTTCATGTACATGCTATGTCTGATCGAGTTCATTGCTGTTTTGTTGTTATATCTTGTCTGGTTCATCTTGATGTTCTGTAGTCATTTATGCATTGATGCTATTCTCCGTTGCACTTGCTCATTTGAGTTTGCACTGCTTCATCATGTCACTTGATATGTTGTAGCTTGATAACCATGTCTGCAGTTCTTTCATTCCCTGTTGTCTTCGGTGATGATATTTCTGACTGATATACTTGTTGGGGCTGCTGTACTTGATTGCTTGCATGTATATATATGCATTCATGTATGAATATATGTGCTATCACCTTGTACATCTCTGTCTGGAGTAGTTCTGCATATACTCTCTGATTTTGTTCATCCTGTCACTGATTCCTTTCTTTGTGCTTATTGACTTCGGCATGTCTGTAGCATACTCGACATGTACCTTTTTATAACTACTGTTTCATGATATATGCATATTCATATTTACTTGAGGCTTGCACTTGAATGTGCAGTCTGGTCGACACTTGTATTTTATTGCACTGTGATGCATTGAGATGTGTATACTTGATGCCTTGTTGATATGTTGTTCACTGGTTTGACTTGAGTTGAATTTAGACTTCTCGTTGTATTGCATTTGAACTCATGTCTGGTTTTCGTTCCACTGGTGACTGTAGTGAGTAGTGTCCAGTCTTCGAGTTGAGTTGAGTTGCATCTTCACTTTGCTGCACTACATACTCTAGTGTGCCATGCCTTGTGTTGGTTATTGTCCATGTTGCTTGTATGTGGTCTTGTGACATAGTGTATCAGTGATGCATAGCCTTCATAAGTCTGGATTCAGGTCTATAGTTTGCATTGTTGTAGTTTCTTTTGTTGATTGTGCACACGAGTTGGCGAGGCAGTGCACACATGTATAAATGTACACGTGTGTATTGCCCCACTTACTGCTTTAACTCGGAAGGATGTTAAGTTTATTTGGAGTGAGAAGTGTGAATCAGCTTTTAATGAGTTGAAGCGCAAGTTAACTTCAGCCCCAGTTCTTGCGGTAATCGATGGAAGTGAAGGATTAACAGTCTATACAGATGCTTGCCGAGAAGGTTTAGGCGCTGTCCTTATGCAAAATGGAAAGGTTATTGCTTATGCAGGTCGTCAGTTGAAGACTCATGAACTAAACTATGCCACACATGATCTTGAGCTTCTTGCAGTCGTATTTGCTTTGAAACTATGGAGGCATCATCTTTTGGGAACAAAATTCAAATTATTCACTTATCATAAATCCTTGAGGTATATCTTTTCTCAGAAGGATTTGAACCAGAGACAAGTCTGATGGCTCGAATTCTTAGCTGCATATGATCTCGACATTACTTATACTCCGGGGAAAGCAAATGTCGTAGCAGATGCTTTGAGCCGTAGCAAAGCATTGTCTTGTTGTAATCTTGTTGAAGGCATGTTATTTCAGCTCGTGATCTCTCCATCTCTTATGGATCGCATCAAAGCTAAACAATATGAGGACACTTTGCTCTATCGTATGAAGGAGTTAGTTTTAAGTAGAGTCGGAAATGCGATAGTAAAGTGGGAGCACAGATTGATAGTAATGGAGTTCTGAGGACCGACAATCATATTTGTGTTCCTAATGTCGATGGATTGAGACAAGAAGTGCTTAGAGAGAACCATCAGTCACCACTTTCATTTCATCCTGGTGTCACTAAGATGTATCGTAATATGAAGCGGTTATATTGGTGGGGTGGGATGAAGAGGGATATTTCTATATATGTCAGTAGGTGCACCACTTGCCAACAAGTCAAGGCCGATCACCAGAAGATTGCCGGATTGCTTCAACCCCTAGAGATTCCTTGTTGGAAATGGGATCAGATCTCTATGGATTTCATCGATGGATTACCGAGGACCAGAAAAGGTAACGAGAGTATATGAGTGATTGTTGATAGGTTGACTAAATCTGCTCACTTTATTCCTGTTAAGACCACTCGTACTGCTTCGAGTCTGGTCGAGATTTATATGAGAGAGATTGTTAGACTTCATGGAGTTCCGTCTAGTGTTGTATGCGATCGAGATCCTATATTCACTAGTAAATTCTGGAAGGCATTTCAGGACGTCTTAGGCACTAAACTGAATCTGAGCACAACTTATCATCCTCAAACAGATGGCCAAACTAAAAGGGTAAATCAGATTTTGGAGGATCTACTCCGAGCTTGCATAATTGATTTCGGTGGATCTTGGGAGGACCATCTCCATTTGGTTGAATTCACTTATAATAACAGTTATCAGGTATGTCAAAATTTCAATTTGAACAAGCAAATTTGAATTGGAATTTAATCACCTTTATAATCAAGCAAGTATCGATATGGCACCGTTCGAAGCTTTATACGGACGGCCATGCAAATCGCCAGCTTGTTGGATTGAGCCTGGAGATCGATTAGTTCTTGGCCCAGATATGATTATGGAGGCATCCGAGAAGGTAAATGAGATCAGAAAGAAGATGAAGACCGCACAGGATAGGCAGAAGAGCTATGCAGATAGGCGTAGAAGAGATTTGGAATTCCAGGTTGGAGATGAGGTATTTCTGAAAGTATCACCTTTGAAGAATGTTATTCGATTTGGTCGTAGAGGGAAGCTTGCTCCAAGATTTGTTGGACCATTCACTATCACCGAGAGAATTGGCACACTAGCTTATAGAGTTGCATTACCAGAAAAGTTTGAGGGCGTGCACAACGTATTCCATGTTTCACATCTTCGGAAAGTCGTGCGTGATCCATCCATGACCATTCCTATTGCTCAGTTAGACGAAGTAGATATTGAGCCAGATTTGACTATCGAAAGAAGACCACTTCGGATAGTCGATCGTGAAACAAAGCAACTAAGAAGGAAGTCTGTAAATCTAGTCAAAGTCTAGTGGAGTGCGGATGAGCGAGATTGCACATGGGAAATCGAGGATAGTATCCGGGATTCAAACCCCGAATTACTGATTTCAGGTATAAATCCAATTTTCTTGAAACCTATCTTGACTTTTCTACTTACTTCATTCTTACTTCACCGTCTCGTTTCTTTTCGAGGACGAAAAGTTTTGAGTGGGGGAGAATGTAACGACCCTGAATTTTCAACCCAATTTAAAAAATTTTAAACCCATCATTTTAATATAAAATGTGGAACTTAAATACGATTTCAATTAGCATCCAAACTTTGTCTATAAATTGCGCCTAGATGGCTATAGATATGGGTAAAGTTTCGTCGGGAAATACCGTAGTAAATTTCGTTTGCGTTTTATTGCACATCAGTTCATTTTAAACGCGGAAATTTTTTATCTTCGGAACCTGAATATTTTTACATAGAAAAATTCTAAATCATCTTCTGACTAAGACGTCATTTTTCGTTTTTCAAAATTCGGACATCTTGAGCTCCGTCGATCTTATTCTTCGGCATTTTTGCTGCATTCTCCGTAATAGAAAATTTTGAATTTTGGTAATTTAATAATACTTCTGATATTTATATACCAATGGGTTCGCCTCGTCGCGCTGATCAAAACAGTATATTTATTTGTGTCAATCGGAGTTCGGCGTTGCGAATTATAATTGTTTAACGGACTACAAACTGACCCGTTACGCTGTACAGACCGGTACCTCATTTATCTACTTCGTTGGAATTCTAGGAGCCTTGGACTATTCAGCTGCCTTGAAAACCCAGCAGTCTTTTTGGTTATCGTGACAATCAATTGTGGCCGTTGGAATCCCTATACTATTTTATATAAACTAGCTCCTTCATCTTTCTATTGGTTTGCAAACTAATCCCACTGGTTCGTATTTATTTTTCTCTGCTACCTTTCTTTCTTCTTCCCTATAAAATTGCTCGGTTCAGATTTATTTTATTTTCTTTGAATTTCCCTACCGCCTGCCAGTCCCACCAGCCCACAACCTGCCGCCTCCGCCTGCCGTCCCACCAACCCACGACCTGCTGCCCCATTCGTCTCCCACCAGCCACGCCCTGACACCCGCCTGACCAGTCAGCCGCCCTGATCCCATTCGCCGCCACCTCAAACCCGTGTGCCTCTTTCCCTACCATTTCCGCCTTCCCTCATCGACTGCCATCGCCCTCAGCCTCACGCCCGCCTCTGCCCACCGCTCCAGCCGCCATTCACCTACTGCCGATGCCAGCCCACGCCCGCTGCACTGTTCCGCCTCCACATCCAATTCCCTACCCACGACCAGCCTACCCACTGCCCCTGACCTCGACCACCACCTCGCTTTCGCCTCCCCTCCCCAGCGAGCCACCCCTTCGACCCTTGCTCCGTTATCACCTTGGCTGCCGACATTGCGAAAAGGAAATCATCACGTGAAAAAAAAATGATATAACTTGCTGCTGTTATATTTTTCCTCTATATATATTGGTTTATATATATCTGTGAATCGAGTATCTCACGCACGTTTTGGTATTTGACAGCAGCTCCAGTGCTAGTCGAACAGCAACTCGATCTACCTTGATTCTAGCCTTCTTTTTCTGGTTTTCTTAGGTAAGAACATATATATGTTAATATATATGTTTATGTTTTGCTAGTAAATAACTGTGTCTCCTCTGTTGATTTGAACAAGCAGCTTCCTTCTCTCTGTGTTTAGCTCTGTGGTAAATTTGCGTTGGTCATCCGTGCTTCTTCGTGCCTGTTGATCTCAAATCTCTAACCACGCAAGGTGAATATTTCATTCACGACTCAATCTATTATGCTATGATAATCAAGTGATATATGTTGTTAATATCAATTAGGATGCTAGAATGGTTGATGTTAAAATTGTTCACATAAACTGTTAATTGCTATACAAGTTAAAATTGAATATTGTTAGAATTTAACAATTGCTAAATTGACGCCATGTATTGTTTTAAAAAGATTTGACGTGTTAATTGTGATTAAATGTTAGTTTATGGTAAAATTTTGTGACATTAAATTTGTTATGTGATGATTGAATTTGGACGTGAATATAAGTGTTGATTAACCTAAGATTGAAATTTATATAGAATAGTTAACCATTTAAAATAGATCATATATGTTGAACTTGACTCCTTTAAATGTTAAATAAATCGACATGTAGAAATAGTGTTAACTACACGTTGAACCATTGAATGTATGATTGATGTACTAATTTGATAATAGACGCCAAATGAAAACCATATTGTAATAATCTTTAATCTGCATGAAGTGATAGTGTGGATTCTAGGAATAATTAAATTAATTTGCATTAATAACAAATGTAAATTAATATGATTATTTCAGGATTATTTAAATAAATTGTTGAATTGTTATGAAAGGTTGCTATTGCTTGTTTATTTACTTTGACACCATCCCAGTTATCACATTGCAAGTTCCCTTTGTTATGCTTTGTTGTTATTTTTATGATATTGGGTTGAAATGATAAATACCCGACTAAACAAACTTGGCCTAGGATAGATAATTAAAATAAGAAACCTGATTGGTCAACCAACTATTTTGGAAATTGAAATCTATGTGAAATTTAGAATTGAACATAATAAATTGTTTAAAATTAATTAACGAACTTAATTGATTTGATCAAAATTAATTAATTGATAAATTAAATAAATCAATAGATTCGATTTAATGTATTAACGAAGTTATCTAATGTGAATAGATGTTTTGGCAAGTTTACTTGAGAAATTTGAAATTTGATTTAAGGAATTTAAGTTTAGTAAATTAAATTAAATGGGTTTGAAATTTGAAAATGGAATTTAATATAAGATGAAATGGAATTTTGACTTAGGTATAATTTAAACTAAGTAAGGGTTGTGAATTTAAACTTGGAACTAATTTGAATTTAAAATGATTGAAAAAAAAATTTGGTTTAATCGTGACTTTGAAATTTGGTTTTGGAATTAAATCTGTTTTGAAACTCATTAAATAATTGAATTAGGTTATGAAAATCTTGCAATCAAATAAATGAAATAAGATCGCTTTAATGGAATTTGAATTGGGCTTTTGTAAACTAATTAACTAAATTAATTGGTTTAAAGAATTTAGTTAATAAAAATTGATTTAACCAAATTAGATTTACATGAAATGAAATGATGAATGTAAAGATGAATGTAAATTGAATCGAAATGTTGTTTAATGATTTTGAATTAAATGGAGCATTGAATTTAAATCCATTGAACATGAATAAATTTAATAAGCGAAAGTGAATCTTATTATATTGAACTTGAATACCTGAATTCGTTGTTAACTAAATGTTGGAACCGAAATTT
The DNA here is from genome assembly GCA_030737815.1 of Allium fistulosum. Taxonomy (NCBI): domain Eukaryota; kingdom Viridiplantae; phylum Streptophyta; class Magnoliopsida; order Asparagales; family Amaryllidaceae; genus Allium; species Allium fistulosum. The sequence goes on from CM060903.1 coordinate 1,504,468,859, forward strand.
CATTTGGAAATATGATTTTTTTAATATTTGGAATAAATCGAATTGTGTAATATCAAAATTTGAAAGTCGAATTTGCAATTTGACTTTTGGCCTTGATTTGATTAAACTTTAATAATAAAATGACCATCGGGTAATTAATACGTAGTTATTAAAGAGACCGTGATCGGATATGGACATGCTCTCTGTCGATACCAAAAACCACTTTAATAACTAATATACGCGGAGTGTTGATCCAGAACGAAGTGGATGGTTTTGGTGAACGCGTTGACTGAAGAAAGAGAACGATTTTGGATGACCTTTGACATGACTTAAACAGGAGCCACGCCTGGCCATTGAGGATCGCCATCTCTAGCGGACACACTTCTTCGATACCTTATCTATTACTTATGTGATTCGATTTGGATGCACCCCTTTATTTGGGAGTGTTTCTTTTGTATATGCTCGGGTCAGTCTGAAGCTATCCAGTTGCTGATCAAGGTTGGTTGATGATGCTGAAGACTTGGCATTTATCTTTATCAGTTTATTTCCTTTTTAGTATTAATGTACTTGTGTATTGAACATCTTGTATTTCTTCTCAGCCACTTTATGTTAAGACATTGTTATGTTTTCTAAAGTAGCTTCATGAACTACTATTATGATGATGTAATTTCTGTTGCATTATTCTGTGACTGTTCTATGTCTGTGATGTTGTATTGATTCTCATTTACATTTATGTATTTATAATCCCATAATTACTCGTGTTTTGTATTATTTAAGTTGACATGTGTGGATTATTGTCAATTTAAATGGTTCAAATATACGGGCCGTTACATTAGTGAAAGCCGAAGAGGAGCTTCGGGACTGGATGTAGGACCGGAGGTCCGAACCAGTATAAAAACTCTGGTGTGATTGTTCTTTACTATTATACTTTATTTATTGTTCATAAGTTAGTATCTTAGTATACTTGCATATTTGATATACATATACGATCCATACTTTCTTCCATTTGGTATCAGAGCAAGTTATTTTAATTTACAGTAACTCGTAATTGAAAACAAATTTAATATGGCAAGTATATTTCAAGAAGGGCAATCAACTGCACGACCACCACTATTCACAGATTCAAATTATGCTTACTGGTCTACACGTATGTGTATTTTTATGGAAGCAAATTGCTTAGAAATTTGGCAAGCTACACAAATTAAATATGTAGAACCAAAAACAAATATAAGCACTTGGACAGATGCCCAAAAGACTACAGCAACAAACAATGCTAAGGCTATGAATGTTCTATTTTGTTCATTTGATAAAAATGAATTTTCACATGTCATGTTGTGAACTACAGCATATGATATATGGCGTATACTACAAATCACTCATGAAGGCACAAACAAAGTTAAGCAAACAAAGATTTCTGTTTTACAAAATCAATTTTCCTCATTTAAAATGAAAGCAAACAAAACTATTGGTGACATGTATGCTAGATTTCAAACAATTCAATATGATCTCATGGCACTTGGAGTTAAATTTACAGATTTTGATTTAGTTACACGTATCTTAAATTCTTTAACAAATGAATGGGAACGAAAAGTACTGGCCATTGAAGAAGCAAATGACTTATCTCAACTAAAAGTTGAAGAATTGATAGGGAACTTAATGTCATACGAAGCAAATCTGCAGGCAATGAAAGAACAAAATAATGAAAAGAAAAATATAGCTTTTCAAGCTAATGATAGTAAATCAGACTTAGATGAAGAAGAAATTGTTTTTATTGCCAAAAATTACAAAAATTCAAGAAATTCATAAAGATGACAAGATCCCAAAATGGAGGAAATTCAAGTTCGTCCAATCAAACTTCAATCAAATCCTATGCATGTGACAAGTTTGGACACATGAAGAAACAATGCCTAGAGCTTAACAATGACAAAAAGAAAGGCAAGTTTGAAAAATTCAAGAAAAAGAAAATAGCATTTCAAATAAGATGGGATAATTCAGATTCATCATCATCTTCAGAAAGTGATAGTGAGACTGACTCAGAACAAGCAAATGTGTGATTTATGGCAAATATTAAAGAGGTACGGTCTGAACTTACTTATGATGAATTAATGGAAATTAGTATTGAATTAGATGAAAAATATAGAGAAACTAAAAAGCAAAATAAAGAATGTATTGCCAAAATTAATCGTTTAGAACTGGAGATAGGATATTACACTACAACAAAAAAGACCTTTTGCAGCGTTTTAAAAATGTTGCTGTACTCATTCGCAGCGTTTCGAAGAACGCTGTTTAATATCATGCTGCAATAGAGTCTGGAGATACCGCAGCGTTTTCAGAAATGTTGCTAAAAAAGGGGTACCGAAGCTTTTATAAAACGCTACTGTAAATTATTTGTGCAACGTTTCTGAAACGTTGCCAACCCATTTAGCAGCGTTTTATAGAATGTAGACTAGCACCAAGCTTCAGTAGGACCAGTCCTATAACGACATTTTTGAAACGCCGCAAAAGGAATTATCGCGGCATATATTAGATAATAGTCTTAGTACTTACAGCGTTCCCGTTTTGCTGCAGCTTGTTTCTCTTCAACATTTCGCAGCACTTTCATAACGTTGCGTTATATTAATGTTTTTCCTACATTTAACAACTACTTCAGCAATTTTAAAACAGTTATAATAGCCATGAAAAATGTATTCAAAAATAAAATGCTTAATTCAAAAAACACCAATAGATATAATCTGATAATATAAGCAGTTATAAAGATTAAACATAATCAAAGCTACATTAATTTCATACATAAATTTTTTTTAGTCATATATAATATTTCATGAGCAATGTCTTAAGCAAAAATATTAGCAACATAATCTAATAAAAAGAGCTTGCTAAAAGAGCAAATAAACCGTGGAAAGTCCAAGCCCATCTTCTTCAAGAGTCCAATATGCCTATAAGGAAAAAATGCAATTAGAAAGCGGAAGAAGAAAGCAAATATGGATTTATTTAGCATCATATATGGCAAGTTCGAGTTCGAGTTAATTTGACATAGATGCTTGTAATACTGTTCTATTTCATCTCTTTTTTTTATGTTTCTTATCAAAATTTAGAAGGAACTAAAACTCTTGTTGCAGCAGTCAAATATAGAACTACTTATCATTTTTAGCAGGTAAATCTCATTATATGTATTTCAAATAAGCATTGGCTCTAACAGTAGTAGCCATAGCAACCAAACATAGGGAGCGAATTCTACAATGAAGATTATTAATTATTAATTAGAGAAGAAGAAGACAATGGCCCACTGTACGGTGAAAACGACCTACAATTTTCTATAGATTACAAAATAAACATTAAATTCAAATTTAACCACTCAAATCCAATTCCAATCATACCTGTCTTATTTTTGAAAGATATATTGTTGGTGTAAATTTTGAATTTAATTTATTATCCCTTATCTGTACAAGACGTTTTCTTATTTTTATCTTTTCTAATATATTAAAATTAATTTTAGCTATGACTACCCAGTCCTAATTTTAACAGTCCTTGTATTTGAAAAATCTATTGTCAGACGTAAACTATTTTTTTGAACATTATTTAGTTGTCGACGAGAGGATTCAATGCCAACACATCTTCACGGATAATCAAGGGAGATACCACTGTCTCATATAAGATATTATTAATGCACTAGTCTGATATATGTTTTTTCCGCAACCAATAAATATATGTATATTATGAATTATGATTATAACCATAAACAAACATGAAATTCTAGCATGGTGAATTCCATATTAACAATTGCACACAAATTCACATATTTTACATGTATGTGAGGCATACTGTCCTAACGAACAGAAGTCTGGTTGAATTTGGTACTCATGCATGGCAAAATTTTCGACCAAATCACAGTCTCGAATACAGTAAATTGCGTTAAAATTTTTAAAGAGTAACATACATAATGGGTGTTTCGACCAAATCACAGTCTCATTATTTGATTTTATTAATGCAGGAGAGCTGAAGCTATTAGTGTCAATAGTGACAGGATTAAAAATAAGAGAGCAAAGACTATTGTTCAAAGGACAAGAAAGAGAAGATGAAGACCATTTGTCAAATTCAAACAGAGCGGTGTATGATTATCACTCTGTATTGTGGATAAACATCGTTGCCCATAAACCTATGTCATATTAGGAGCAAATACTATAAAGATATCTCTCGCATTCATTTTATTCAAATCCTCTTCCTCAACAACAACAGCCATTAAATCAATTTCCCAGCTCAGTAGCCCAAACGGCGTACCAGGGAGCGACTTAACGAGTTTAGAATAGTCTTCTTCTGTTTCGCTTTGTAGAACTTGTCCAGGTGAAAGGCTATCAAGTACTCCTTCAGGTAATTCTCTGAACCATGCTTATTTATCAAAATGTACTTCACAATGTTGAACTTTGAAAACTGGAATATAAATGCATAATGATTTTCATACCTTTATCAGGGCTGCTAAGCAATGCACACCAATGTCCTCAGGTATGATTCCTTTGTTTAACTGATTTCATTGATCTTTTTCTTCGATGTTTTCTAGGGTTATTCTAAATATACCTTCTGCCAATTGTGCATTTTGACAGTACATTTTAGATATATTTGTATAAACCATCCATATATAAGTTGTAAGATGAACTGAGTTGTACCTTAAGACCTCCTTATGAGTACAATCTTTCTTGCATAAGTAATAGAATAGTTGGCACGCTGTTTCCATTCGATTCATAGCTACATTGCATCGATTCAGATGAAACACCAAACACGCTTACACTGCACCAAATTGGCATAGTCAAATACAGTTATTAGATAGTTGGTGATATTTAATGTCTCTAAACGAGTACTTTTTATACTTCATTTTGTCCATTGGAGTAAAATGGAGCATAAAACTGGATTTAGATGGCACTGCTCAAAATGGATACATTGCACTTGGAGCAGGACATGGAATTTGAACCTGGAACTCTACGGACAGTCCAAGGAAGCCATTTCTTCTAACATCTATGGTTGTAAAATTTATTGTATTCACCGAATGCTAAATATTATGGTGTTCTCCATTTATTGTGGATTTGCTTTATAACCCAACACAACAACAAGATAAGAAACTTCTAATGAACATAGGAACCAAAGAAAATTTGTAATATCTGATCAGACAGTTAGTGGAAAGGTAAACAACCAGGTAACACCATCATTCGTATTGAGCCTTGGTATTGAAGTGCCAAAATACTCAATCAAGTACCATATATATAGAAACTGATTTTTCAAACTCCTGTTTGAAAGCTTAATAGTTTGCACAAAAAAACTAAATCAATGAGGCGATAAACTGTTAAAAATGCTTAGGAACCACAATAACCAAAACAATTGATAAACAGTACCAACTAGACAGAGATTATATGTAAATTTAAAATTTAATCAATATTTAAAATTACACATGCATAAATACTCTATTTAATTAGTATTTGAAATGAATTAAGATAGAGATTTACACAAATTTATATTACAAGAAACATATAAATACTCTAGATATATTTTGATTGTACTACAATCAACAAACTTCTCAAAGATATAAAACTTGTTGATTATTGCATAAATTTAGTTAATTTTATAAAACTTGGTTAACTTGATTAACATTTTATAATTTATTACTATTACTATTATTATTATAATAAAGTAAGTTAATTTTTATAAAACTTAGTCAACATGGTTATTAATTTTATTATTATTATTAAGTTAGTTAATCATCATCATCATCATCATTACTATAAAATTGTTGATTTTTATAAAACTTAGTTAACTTAGTTGAGTTTTTACAATACTTAGTTACTTTTTATAAATTTGTTTAATTTTTATAAATCTTAGTTAATTTTTATAAAAATTAGTTAATTTGGTTAATTTATTATTACTATTATAAATTTAATTAAATTTATAAAACTTAGTTAACTTGGTTAATATTTTATAATTTATTATTATTATTATCAACTTAGTTAATCATCATCATAATTATTATAAACTTGTAAATTTTTATAAAACTTGGTTAACTTATTTATATTTTAGTTAATATTTTTAAACTTATTTAATTTTTATAAATCTTAGTTTATTTTTATTAAATTCAGTTAACTTAGTTAATTTATTATTATTATACTACTACTATAAACTTACTAACCTAGTTAATTTATTATTATTATTTATAAAACTTAGTTAACTTAGTTAAATTATTATTATTATTATTATAAATTAAGTTAATTTTTATAAAACTTCGTTAACTGGGTTAATATTTTATAATTTATTATTATTGCTATAAACTTAATTAACCATTATTATTATTATTATTATATACTTTGTTAATTTTTATTTAGTTAAAATTCTATAATACTTAGTTGATTTTTATAGACTTATTTAATTTTTATAAAACTTAGTTAATATCTAAAAAAATTAGTTAACTTAGTTAATTTATTATTGTTGTTGTTATATTATTAGTATAAACTTATTTAGTTTTCATATAACTTGGTTAACTTATTATTATTTTTTAAAGAACTTAGTTAGCTTAGTCAAATTATTATTGTTATTATTGCATAAATTTAGTTATTTTTATAAAACTTGGTTAACTTGATTAACAATTTATAATATTTTATTATTATTATAATAAAGTAAGTTGATTTTTTTAAAACTTAATTAACTTGGTTATTAATTTTATTATTACTATTATTAAGTTAGGTAATCATTACTATAAACTTGTTGATTTTTATAAAACTTAATTAACTTCGTTGAACTTTTATAATACTTAGTTAATTTTTACAAATTTTTTTAATTTTTATGATATTTAGTGGATGTACACTGTCACATTGATAGTGGAATCGCATTAAAAAAATTGTGTGCTTTCCTTTCATTTATTATTAATTTGTTTGCTTTCCTTTCATTGATAGTGGAACCACATTGATACATATGCAGCAGAGAACTTATGTCATGTCTACCGTATAAAAGAGAATAAAGGTTAGACTATACTTTTGGAAGGACTTGCCTCATCAACCATTACACAATTTCTACTTTAGTTGAGCTACAAGTAAAAATACGAGTAGAATGATAAGCAATTATTTCTAGTTTCATACAAACTACCAAAAATATCCCTACCACATAATTCAAGTGTCAGGTAAAACCAACATGTTACCCCCAAATCAATTTACCTGAAATGCTACATTGATAAAATACTAAAATGCAAGATCGACTGTAAACTCATTAAGATGCACACGATTATTAAACAAACGCATCAGCGCAAACTTTGCATGTAAAACATACCTGTCCGATATACACCATATTAGATGTGAGTGAATGCCCTTCAAGCTTCAGTTGTGATATATAAGTATGTAGAAGAACATTGACTTTGGCACTTGGTTCTTCCAAGCTTTCTTTTACAGGAACAGGCACGGTATCAATAAGCTTAGTCAATTCCATCTTTTCATCTTGCCTAACTGATACACGCTTAAATTCTTCACTGAGGGAGACAATACACAACAGTAAAATATCATCTATTGTGGGCTTTAAGTACTCATTGTATGTAGCTATTGTTCCATGAGTTATATTGTAATTACTTGCAATTCTATCAAGGTTAGTAACTTGGAAATAGCCACTCTTCCTATCATACTTGGTCAAATTGTTCTTATCTAAGATGCTAGCAGCAGAATGGATCTGCAATTGCCATACATATAGTAACATAAAAAATAAATATTAATACAAGTAATTAGAAAGACAGGATAGGAAGGCCAAAAATAATCTACATGTTAGTTTATTTAATACCAAATTTAATGCCCTGTGGCTGCACATTGTAAGGAAACATGCAAATCGTTGGCTTCCTCTAGAAGAGTTTCAACTGAATTAGGAGGTGAGATGAAGGGGTGTCCAAATAAAGCCAATGGGACGTCAGAAATGATTTAAAACTGTTGTCCCCAATACATACGATAACGAAGACACCTTCAACAGAGAAAATATTTACATAATGCAACGACTATATTATAACCTCTTGGCCTATAAAATGGGGATGCTATAAACGCAGTTAATAAGCTATAGTCCAGAGTAACGGTCATGCCATAGCAAAATTTGGCATATATTTCGAAGGCTTTGCCCCCTGGAATATCGGGGATGCTGATCACATTATTGTTTTCTTCTTCTGCTAAACTCGCTAATTTTTGCAAGCGTCCACTTTTTGATAGGAGAGGGAACTGCAAATTTGTACAAAGAATATTTTAAGGATCCCATATACTTATCAGAAAAATGAACTGAGATCACTTGCTCTGATGAAATACAAAACTTTGTTCACCCAAGCATGTGAGCCATTAGATTTATCCAAAACAGTCTAAATTACAGATAACATAGAACAATATCATTAACTTATCAAGGAAAACGAGGCTCTATATGCATACAAGGCATTGGTATTAAAGACATACAATAACCAAGTAACTAGTAGAAGAAATTTAGAGAGGTTTATTAATTTTGCACCTGTAAAACAATGAGCAATGTGAAAGCACTTTATGCAAGCAATTATGAACTAAATAGCGCTTGTTCAACAAAGGACAGAATTGATACCTTGTGCAAACGAAACTTCACGTCCCCAACAATCACAGTGATATCCGTTGCCTAGTCAGTTGCTACATATATGTAATGGTGACACTGTTAATTTTTATTCTTTTACCAATTTTAATTACTAATGATATGATTCGCAATTGAACATCAATATTAATACTTTATATTATTGTATTATAAGATATTTGAGTACAGGACCCTAATGCTTTTTAAATTCAATTTTAAATTTCTAGAACAAAATCCATTATTCTCATTCTCACAGAAGTAAACTTTATACCAAGCATTACCATGCTCAAACATAAGCAACTTCTCGTCGACATCTTTAATTCAATATGCACTGGGATGGGCAAACACGTAAATTTCAAGATAATTAACATGGTTCACTCATTAAAAAATCAAAAACTAACCCAAAAAATTGCTAACAATTTATAAATTTACTGGAAAGACCAAAAAAGAAACAATTATAAAAGAGAAAACCGAGGATAATGTAATGTCTCTTGCACTTTACATAGCCTAACATCAACATTTAACATACACATGTTATTTTTGTTACTGTGACCCCTAAACATAACTCATGTGACCACACAAACAACTAAATGATTTAAAGATGTGCATGAAACATTTTGAGTATGGGATCCACACAGCCTGTCAGAGACCACCATGAAACCTAAGTTCACTTAATCCCCATGCATACAGGTGGTCCAGGGGATATGAACTTGAAGCTTCTCCAATTAAAGGTTTTCAATTACCATGTAAGCATGGTCACTCGAATGGAGAGCATTGTTTTATGCATTTATTTATTTTTTTAACTTATTATCACCCAATTCTTACCTTTACCCAAGTCAATAAAAAAAAAAATTAAAAAAATAACACCGCTTGTTTTGTGACCAAAACGAGTAATAACAAACATGGGTATCAACCCTAGCAATGCTCAAAAAGGGTGTTCGGCAATAGCTCATGCACAGAAAAAATAATGGTATATAAGTTACTTCTGTGACTTAAAAACATTTGACAAGTTATGACTTATCATATAGTTTACAACTATATTTTGCAAAAATTTCTGCTTACCTGTCCAAACATTTCTATTTTTTATTATTTAAACCCCGTAAAACTTATAAGGCTGTTTGCCAATAGCTTATGAGTAGTAAAAACAATTTTGAAATTACTTATGCAACTTGATATGTTTGATAATTAACCGCTTAGTTTTTTATTTATTTAGAAGTAACAAATAAATTAATAAACCATAAATTAAAAACAGCCGGTTCAGGCGGCCCAAACACATACAAACAGCGAATGCTCGGGTGCATGCACCAGCTACTCTACCCGAATCTCATTAAACCTTTAAGCCAGCAATACAAAAAGGAAAACCCCAAGATTACACCATGTATCACTCCATAACAATCAATAAAACTCGTTAAAACTGAAACCCTTCCATCTATAAAATATTCAAGGCGACGCAGAGATAAAATTTCTTCTTTTCCAGATCAAATTAGCATCTGAAAAACAGAGCACCCTCGATTAAATTCATTTTTAGTTACAGTATTATGAATTAAAGATCCAAACATATAATTTTAATTCAAAAGGAATAATTAATTGGTATTCACATGAAACATTGTAGAAGTAGCAAGTGGTAGGCAGGATCTTGACTCTTGAGGTGAGAAGCAAGGAAAGGTAGCCGGTTATGATTTTCATGCTTTAGAAGATACTAGGTAGCATGAGGCTATGCACTAACATGAACTGAGGGGCAATTGCAGGTAGTAAAGCAAAATCAACATTGGAGCAGCACGTGCAAAAGGAAAATAGTGATAATTGGGAGTGCAATGGAAATAGCTTTTAATGGAATATATGTGCAATTATAGTGTCATGCAAAATAGCTTTTAATGGAATATTAGATCGCGCTTTTGATCTATTTTTAGCGGCAAACATAGGTTGTGGCAAACTGTTTGCATATTAAACAAAAACCTAAAGACATCTTACTATTGCCATATAATGTTGCTTGCTCTATTGCATTTGATTTTGAAAATGCATAAAAAATAAAAAATTTGATACATAAAGGTTGACATGTCCCCATTCCTATAACATATAAATTTAAAATTAAATACTGTATATTTTAAACATATCATACCAATAGCTATTGCTTCATCAATTATATCCATGAAGCGATGTGGATATAGCTTCGGGTTAGAACAAAGCATTGAACAGAAAAGTCTGTCAAACATGAAAAAGAAAGATATGCACTAGTTGAAATACACATCAATTTTTGTTGAACAAACCATCAATAATTATTTGAATGAACCTAATCATGTTGCCTTTGAATTGTGTGTATAGGTACTTTAAGTCTTTCTTCTCGGATTTTGATCCCCTATAACTAGCTTTAAATTCTTCAATATCAACTTCTGTAACCTGTAGCAAGCAATAATGATCAACAACCAGGAAAACTTAACGGAATACAATCAAAACGATTCTTTGTAGGGTTCTGAAATAAGCTCTAGATTAAAACTGTGTGATAATAAATATGTTAATACTAATTTGGTTAACATGTATTTAAATATTAAAGCGTACCATTTTATACACTATCCTGAAGTATTCTTGCAGATTATCAGCAGCTTCACCAGATAGCGCCTGGCAAAAATATAAGCATACGTCAGAATGGACTTAAAAAGAGTAATGCACTACCGACACAGAAGTCTCTATGATATACTATAAATTACGCCTAAAACTAACTTCAAATTACTTGTTAGTACACAGTACACACACACACTTTTAAAAGTTTAATTCATAATATGAGATGTATGTTGTAAAGAACAAACTAAAAATAAAAGAGTTATGACCACTAACAAATGATTATTGTGCAATTTGATATACGCCTACCAGTTCATATGTAAATATTTAAGTATCATGACTACTGAGTGAATGATGCTCAGTAGTACAAGTTCTGATACCTCATCATCGGTGCACCCAATATGATCATAATGTGCTCTTTTTCTCTTTATCGCCAAGAATTGATGTCACTTTCTGTAAAAGCTGAAATTTTTCCTTAGCTTCCTGAAATGTAAAAGAATAACAAGGTTGAGAATAATATAGACATCCAATACATTATTAGAAGAATAGTAATTGTTACTCCAATAAAGAAATTATCAAATACCCCATCACCAGGGTTTTTGTCAAGATGAAGTCGCAAAGCCAACTTGTAATAAGCCTTTTAAAATTTTGATTTACAAACCCTTAACACTAGGCCAAAACTACTTTAATGGAACTATTCCTTCAAATTTCATTTGCTTGCCAGAACTCAATTTACTTAAGTTATGTAACAACTATCTATTTGGGTCTATATCCGTAAACTTGAACTCTGATCAGAACCCGTCTCTATTTTCTCAACTTAACTTATCAACAATTTACTATCAGGTTCGATTCCTAGTCCTATTTCAAAACATTTCAACTTAGAATCCCTTTTCCTTAGTTACAACAATTTCCATGGTACAATACAGAGTTTAATATCCTAACTTCATAAGCTAGTAAAATCAGATCTTAGGTAAAATTTGCTTTCAGGTTCAACTCCAATCTCACTACAATATTGTATAGAACTTACATGCATTGACTTGAGCAAAAAATAACTTTTCAGGCCAAATTCCATCTAAAATATCCCATTTCTAAAATTTGAACTATTTGATATTATCACGAAATCATCTGTACAACTCCATCCTAAAATCAACTGGTGCAATGTCCTAAATATGAATCAAGTACTCATGAATCAAGTCGTCGTGTGTGTTTTCCAATAATTCTATCAGTTTACATTCTCATCGAGCACAAGTATTAAATGCTTGAACTTTATTATTATTAGTATTATTATTATTATTTGCAATTTTGTTTGGTTATTTGATACATGTTCCGAAACAGTCATTATATTTGTACTTCCCATCAATATTGATCTTAGATCTATTCTTAGTTGTAAGGCACAAAGGGAAATCAAAATATCCATATGTAAAATAGTTGATTTAAGTATGATGAAGTTAAAAATCAATAAAATAATGCAATAAGCATCATAATTAACTTCATCGGAAAGTTATTCCATTTGAGCTATTCTTTAAATAAAATGGAGTAAGGAGACAAATGGTCCATATCATGCTCAGCCAGTAATAAACACAAACAATTCACATCTTAAATTGTAGGATACTTAAGATAATCAGTGGATGCAAAATTATAGATTCATACAGTTTTATCCTTCTAAACATCTGCGAACAACAGTTTAAGAAAAAGAAATGTAAACTTCAATAAAATTAGAATAATGAAGACTGTATCAGTTTGAGATCCACAAGTTGACATATATAAACATAATGTTAGAAGAAATTTAAAAGAAAAACATTGTAATTTTAAGTGAATTAATATAAAAAAATTAATGATAATATATTTATGAGCTATTATTATTGAACCATTGTAAAAATTAATGGTAATATAAACATAATTTTCTACTATATTGATTAGGTGCTAAGAAGAAAAACATAAATGGTCATTTCTAATAAACAGTTAATATATGCTTATTACCCAGCAATCTATTATATAATTTTATTAACCAAATACAATTTTCCATCTATCATAATGTGTTGCTTATAAATAGATTTAAAGCTACCCACTGGCACTTTTCTCATTTACTTATATGTTTGCCTATATTGCTAATTCATCCATTCGGTAATTTTTTTTCAACATTTAATTGTTGTATCTCTAACTGTATGGATACCAGAAAATAATAATTAGTGGTACCTATTGACCAGCAACATATACATTATTATTCTCCTTGTACCAAGAAGAAGCATGGTCATCACTTGCAGCTGGCATTGCAAATTGAGTTTGACCGCCAACATTAGTGGTCGGTTTATACTGAGAGATACATTTAACAGGTGCGGTATTCCCAGGGCCTGGATACACATTACCGGGCTGGGATTGTTGGAAGAAGGTACCATTGCTTGAGAAAGGGTGCATAAGAGGAGGTGGAAAGTAGAATTGTGGTACATATTGGCTGTATGGAAGGTAGTTGGTAGGAAAGTGTGAGAGATGCATGCTAGGTGGCTGCCTAAATACAGGAACTGGCTGTTGGCTAACAATAACTGAGCTTTAGATCATGCCTGGACCTTGCGTTACTGTCGAAGTTACCCCACTTGATGACATCCCACTCTGCATAGATATATTGATGCAATATGAATCAACAAAATGTGGACCGGGATGCAATTGGACATGTACACAAGTAAAGCACCTTCTTCCCATTTATCAAATGTGCACTATAACCTTTACGATAAACTCAACATCGACACTTACGTTGGTTTGTCCAACTTTCAATGTTTTTTTTATAAAAAATAATAATAATAGAAAACTTCTGAAAGAAGAAGTGTAACTGCAGTAGTATTAATTTTCAAGCAAGAAGCAAGATGTAAATCATTTGTATTGCTTGCCAATAAATATAATTGGAGAATAAATGTATTACTATTGGCAAAGGGATGAATTACATGAAATTGAATCCACTAGCGTTCAACTAAATTAGAAGAAAAAAAATTTAGACTATAAAGAGTAAAAACCAATACCTGAGAAATCAAATATAAAACTTCAACAATATGGTAAACATCATTGAAGCTAAGAGTAAACGAGTAAAAAAAATCAGCGATGTACCCCTTGTTATGTTTGGCCAGTTTGATCTAGTACTTGGCAGCAGCAGTAGGCGTTGTGAAAAAGAATGAGAAACGACCATCTATATCAGAAACAGTAGGTCGATATATTGGAGCACAATAGCTTGTAGCTGGATCAAATAGTTGCAGAACCTAATTAAACAAAATCAAATACGAAACTCTATCAACAATGCTAAGAAGAAATCAAATCAGTGAAGTTTTAAGAGGGGGCATTGTTCGTATGTAGAGGAAAAGAGGATTAACGTTAAGAGTAGGAAAAATGAATTGAAATCGCACGTTTTTGGAAAGAAATTAGGGCATCTGCGAGAGAAAAGAAATTGGGTAAAAAAAAGCGGAAGTAAGAGGGAAGGAAATTTAGGAGGGAAAAGAGATCGGGGAAAGTGTAAGCGGGCATGGGTAAAAAAAAAGAGCGGGCCATATATTACTGAGAAGCAGCGTTTTAGGTATATTTATTATTGTTTTGAGATGTAAGAAACAACATTTTTTATAAAACGCTGCAATTTAATGCTGCTAAAAATGAATTTCTTGTAGTGTTAAAAGATGAAAAAACAATTTTAAAAGAAGAATTAGAAACTTCACAAGAGAAGTATAAGAATGTACCTATTCAAAATGAGTCTTTATTGTGTGATATAGGAAAAGTTAAACTAGAAAATGATGAGATTAGAAAAGAAAATGTTGTATTAAAGAACGATGTAGAAACATTAAAATCTAATATTTCTCATCTTTCTGATAAGTTGGACAAGATTACTAACAATGTTTCAAAATTTAATAAAGGAAAGCAAGACTTGGATAACTTGATCAAAATTTCAAAACCTTTTGGAAATTGAAATGGTCTAGGATTTAAGAAAGGGTACTTTTGGCACAGGTCCTTATTAAGTTTCAAAATTCACGAAAAGTCCTTCACTAAATTTCAGTGTAAATTAGGTCCCTGTTTTTTATTGACGATTATTGCAGAGCATGATGCAACATTTCATAAAAGTTGCTGACATTTCCGCAACATTTCTGTACACTGTGAACATAGTGTATGAAAGTTGCTGAAATATCAACACTTATTTATAAAAGTTGCTGATATTTCAGCAACATTTATGTACACTGTGAACACAGTTTATGAAAGTTGCTGAAATATCAGCACTTATTTATAAAAGTTGCTCACATTTCAGCAATAATTTTTCTTTGTTTTTACAATAAAACTTTGACACAGATAGTTGCTGAAATATCAGCACTTATTTATAAAAGTTGCTGACATTTCAGCAATAATTTTTCTTCGTTTCCAGAAAACAGGGACCCGCTTTACAATGAAACTTTGACAGGGACCCGCTTTACAATATGAAAGTATGATAGGGATGCCTCCCTGATTTCCACTTTAAGAAATCTTCAATACAGAAAAACTCTAGTTCACTATATATGAAGTTTAAGAAGTCAGATATTGTAGGAAAGAAGCCTAATACTAAAATAATTAAAATATAGATTCCGAAAACCAACATCAAACTAATTAGACAAAAACACATAGATAATTACCTAAAAAATGTGGTTTATAACAAAAATTATCTTTTTAACGGTCCCAAACCCATTTGGGTATGGCAACCGTCTCTTTCTAACATTTAGGACCCTAGCAAAAGGAAGAGGGTACCAATTAAACCGTTTTTATCTTGCAGGTACCCGAAAGAAAATCTAATAACAAGGAGAAATGGATACTCGACAGTGGATGCTCCAAATATATGACTGGAAATGCACAGATGTTGTCAAATATAACATACAAAGATGGCGGTACTATAATGTTTGGTGACAATTCAAAAGGATTTGTCATAGGAATTGGAGATGTCATCAACGTTGGTATGTCTACTACTCCTGTTATTACAAATGTTCTCTTAGTTAAAAACTTAAAACATAATCTTTTAAGCATTAGTCAACTTTGTGACAAAGGTTTAAAAATTGATTTTGAAAAGGATAAATGCAATATATATGATCAAAGATAAAAATCTTATTTTTGAAGGTTTAAGAAAAAGAAATATCTATGTTTTAAATATGAAATTTAATAACTCAAATAATTTATGTCGAGCCGCAAATTTGAATGACCCTTGGATTTGGCACAGAAGATTGTGTCACATAAACTTTAAATCCTTAAACAAACTTGCTAAACACAATTTGGTTAGAGGACTTCCTAGAATAAATTATAAAGTTAAAAATTTATGTGATGCATGTCAATATGGAAAATTGAAAAAGAGTTCTTTTAAATCAAAAAAAGGAATTTCTACCAAACATCCTTTAGAATTATTACACCTTGATTTATTTTGACCTACTCAAATAAGATCAATAAATCGTAACAAATATTTATTTGTTATTGTAGATGATTTTTCACGTTATACATGGACATTATTTCTAAAACATAAAAGTGATAGTTTTGAAATGTTTAAATTTTTTGCTAAAAGAATTAAAAATCTAACGAATCATAAAATAAAGAGTATAAGAAGCGATCATGGAGATGAATTTGAAAATGAAATTTTCAAAAAATTTTGTAACAAAAAGGGAATTTCACATAATTTCTCATTTCCACGAACACCGCAACAAAATGGTGTAGTCGAAAGAAAAAAATCGTACACTACAAGTGTGTGCACGAACTATGCTTAACAATAGTAATTTACCAAAGAATTTTTGGGTAGAAGATGTACTGCTTGTTATGTATTAAATCGCATTACTTTACACCCATTAACTAAAAATACTTGTTATGAAATGTTTTTTGTTAAAAAACCAAAAGTTTCATATTTTCGATTATTTGGTTTGAAATGTTTTATATTAAACACTAAGGATAATCTTACTAAATTTGATTCAAAAGCCGACGAAGGTATCTTTATTGGATACTCGGACCGAAGCAAAGCTTATAGAATATTTAACAAACGTACAAATACTATTGAAGAAAGTTTACATGTTTCCTTTGATGAAAATTTTTCTGTTACTAAAAACAACGATGATGATGAGTTACTACAACCTTTGGAAAATACTTCAAATATACAAAACAATAATGAAAATTTAATTGATAATAATGCACTAAGATCACCACCTCGTATATTGAAAAATCATCCAATTAATAATGTAATTGGTGATTTAAATACAAGAGTTTCTACAAGACATCTATTAAATCAAATGGATCACGCTTTTATTTCAAATTTTGAACCTAAAAATTATAAAGAAGCTTCAAAAGACGAATCATGGATTATAGCAATGCAAGAAGAATTAAATCAATTTGAAAGAACTGAAGTATGGGAACTTGTACTAAGACCCACAGATCAATCTGTAATAGTAACAAAATGGGTATACAAGAATAAAACCGATGAAGATGGAAACATTATATGTAATAAAGCAAGACTAGTAGCTTAAGGATATAATCAAGAGGAAGGCATTGATTTTGAAGAAACTTTTGCTCCAGTTGCTCGTTTAGATGTAATACGTATGTTACTTGCTTTTGCATTTCATAATAACTTTCGACCTTTTCAAATGGACGTAAAAAGTTCTTTTCTAAACAGTTATATAAAAGAACAAGTATATGTTGAACAACCCCCATTGTTTGTACATGAAAAATTCCCTGAACATGTTTATAAACTAAAAAAGGCACTATACGGTTAAAACAAGCACATCGTGCTTGGTACGATAGACTTAAAACTTATTTAATAAATTCGGGTTTTCAAGTTGGAAAAACAGATACAACCTTATTCGTAAAAAAAATCAAAATAATATTTTAGTTGTCCAAATATATGTTGATGACATAATATTTGGATCAACAAATGAAGAACTATGTAATGAGTTTTCAAAAATTATGGAAAATTAATTTGAAATGCCACGTATGGGAGAATTAATTTTTTTCTTAGAATTACAAATTAAACAATTAGACAATGGTATTTTTATTAATCAAGAAAAATATTGTCAAAATTTATTAAAACGTTTTGGGATGAATAAAACAACTAGTAAACCAACTCGCATGAGTACGTCTACACATTTAGACAAAGATGAAAAAGGTAAAGATTTTGATCAAAAAATGTTTCGAAGTATCATAGGATCTCTTTTATACTTAATGGCTAGTAGACCCGATATTATGATGAGTGTGTGTTTATGTGCAAGATTTCAAGCACAACCTAAGGACTCACACTATCGAGCAGTTAAACGTATTCTACGATACTTATCTAGGACTTCAAATTATGGACTTTTCTATCCTAAAGATAGCTCTTTTGAACTAGTATCCAACATCGATGTGGATTTTGGCGGTTGTAGAACTGATAGAAAAAGTACGAGTGACACTTGTCACTTTATCGGTCAGTCACTAGTTTCGTGGTTTAGTAGAAAACAAAATTGTGTCTCTCTTTCAACTTGTGAAGCAGAATATATTGTTGCCGCTCCAGCTTGTGCGCAAGTAATATATATGCAACAAACTCTTAGAGATTATGGAAAAATTATAAACAAATCTCCAATCTTTTGTGACAACACTAGTGCTATAAATTTAACAAAAAATCTAGTAAACCATTCAAGAACAAAACATATAGACATTCGTCATCGTTTTTTAAGAGATAATGTCAAAAAAGAAATTGTAACTCTAAAATTCGTTAGCATCAAAAATCAAATTGCCGATATTTCTACAAAACCTCTGAGCGAACAAATATTTATTAAACTCCGTCGTGATCTCGGCATTGTATCCTAACATGATATATAAACTAGTTAATCCTTCCTACATCAAGTCTTTTATGCTAAAAACATTATAGTTATCTTTCTCCCTGGCTAAAAACCATCAAGTTTTATGACCTTTATTTTTCTTTATCATCCTCTGTTTACCACTACTTTCTTAACAAATAAAACAGACTATCTTTTAAAAATAGAAAACCTCAAACATATATATAGTCGTGAAAACTTCATAACAGAACACACTCAAAATTTCTAATCTACATATTTTTCACAACTAAAAGAAATTTTTTAAAATGTCTAACGACCATGACTCAACCTACTCGGCCATCGACTACTCTTCACCCTCATCCGGAAGTACTTATACTTCCCCATTCAAAATTACACCAAAATTGTCTCCTTCACTCAATATTATTTCATCTCCCGCGTATCACACTGGCTACTCTCCAAAAGGAAAGAAAGCCAAAAAAGTATCGATCTACAATCTGCTCCTTTAACGGAAAAGGTTGATGAGATACACCATTACCAACAAGAGATGATTGGTCTTCAGCGAGAAATGTACTATGAACAACGACGACAGGGAGCTTATCTAAATTTTCTTAAGAAGTGCATTCTAGCCATCTATAGTCATTCTCCAACGAAGGATTGCATGCATGTAAAGTCTCCACGATTAAAGGAAACTCCTCTAGGAGTATAGAAGATCACTCCACGACGATTACTAAACTCTCTCTGTTATGAAGTCTGTGATTTTTTTTACTGTGCTTTTTTATAATGTCAAAGGGGGAGAAATATCATCTTACATATTTATGGGGGAGTAATCGATTCAGGGGGAGACATATGTATAGTTCTCATCATCAAAAAGGGGGAGAATGTTAGAACCACTATTCTATGGCCGATGACAAAAACTATACACATATATATATAGCTTATTTACTTGCAGGAAAAGCCTTCAGAGATTAGAAGATATTTCAAAAAAGGAGAAGAATTATCAAAGCTAATGATAGTATTATTATTTGTCTAGATATAATTGTAAAATCTCCTTTTAGTAGTATCATTTTAACTTAAAGCATTTGCACACATAAAGTTTATAAAATCCTGAAACTACAAATGTCAGACGTCTGACCTTATATATCAGACGTCTGATTTAAGGCTCTGATTTTTAACTGCACTGTACGCAGACATCTACCCCATTTTTTCCAGATGTCTGAGCATAAGTTCTATTTAAAAAATATACAGCAGTTCAGACGTCTAAATAAATGCCCAGACGTCTGTGCGGAGTAACGAGCCTTATTTCTGAACAAGCATCTTCTTCAAACAAAGAGGCATTTTCACAACTCTTCATCATATCTCTTCTCTATCGACAGATGCAACTTTTAGAATGAATAAACAAACTTAAAAGATAATACTCTTCATTCTCTTTAAATATGCAAAGATTTTTTAAATTAAAATTATCTAATCTTTCTAAATCTTCTGTCTATTTTGCTTTGCATACTATATTTCCAAGAGCTAACAATATTCATCAATTCTACTTCCTAAAATCAAAGTCTCACATACACATATTACCAAAAGGAGATTATACGAAGTTTGTACAGAGCAGTCAAAATTTGTGTTTTCTAGAGCACATTCTTGTCATAAAAGAAACTATTGTATCTAGCTTATTCCTCCAGGCAAAGCGAGGGTTGTTTATTAGTGAAAGCCGAAGATGAGCTTCGGGAGACGGGAGGTCCGAACCAGTATAAAAACTCTGGTGTGATTGTTTTTACTGTTATACTTTATTTACTTTTCATAAGTTAGTATGTTAGTATACTTGCATATTTGATATACATATACGATTCATACTTTCTTTCAATTCCAACCCTTCGTTTGCTCATAAGGTTTCTTTTTTAAATTAGGGTCAGCCACCTGACTCCATCCATGTGAACTCTGATCCGGTTTGTAGATCCGACTATAGAAATCTCCTTGCACGACTAAGGTTGTGCTTTGAAAATCTCTCAGTTATCCCAAGAACCCGACTCAAGTGCTCATCTACCAGAATCAAGTGAAAAACCCTATCCTAACTTGTGGAAATCACCTAGAAAATCTACGCTCGAACTATAGGTTAAGAACTGGCACATGAATGGGAAAATCTTTAGAAAATGTCCCTTTTGGCACGTAGGATTACTCCCATCACCTGAGGTTTACCGACACAAAGGAAAACAATCATAGCTCGAACAACTCTAGACAAACGTCTATAAGTCATTCGCTTGGTCTCTGCTTATTACTGGGCATCTACCGAACCCTACCTGGATATAAATCCAAGTCACACTTCATCGATCGAACCCATTCAACTTGTAATCTCATGCATCAAGTTCGAATTGTGACACTTCAGTTACTTCACCTCAGCTTTGCAACTAAGGTGACATATTCAAGGTTTATCTCTATTGAAGGATTTACCTACTATGAAATGTGTCAAGTTTAGCCTATTTACTGAGTAACTAGCAAAAGATAAAATATATTGTTCAAGTGTCGGATGGAACTGAAGTGAGTTCCCAAAAATAGAGCATACCTCACTACATAAGCTCCTTCCAATTTTCCGAAGCCGTAAGCCCTCTAGGACCTGGTAATGCCTGAAAGGCACAAGTCATCATCACTTACACACCCTTCGAAAAATTTAAGATAGTCCTTCAAGTGATCAAGCCAATCGCAAATGAAGCACTTGCGCTTCGCTTTATTTGGACGACATTTCATAGCAAAATGCCTTCTATATGCCATAGGAGTGAAACACTAGGCCAGCTTTTCTTTTTCGAACAAGCTCGATCTTCCTAGTTACATGGTCGTTATGCCTCAGTTGGAGTTTTGGTTGCTTTCCACTTTCATTACCTCAACAATATCTCATGGGCATTCTCACAAAGGAGAACCATCCCAATGTGGTATTCAAGTATGGACCCTAATAGGGATAAGGCTAAGCAATGAACCCCCAACCAATGCTTAAGACCCAAGGTAAATCTCTTTTCCTACAACAACGGAGTACCGATCGCCTCAAACCCTAAAAATAAAATATTGAACCAGCCAACACTCCTTCACTGATGAGCTATCCTGCTCAGAATGGATGGAATACTCAATTTACACACTCTTCTAGATCCCAAAATTTAACTCAGAACTTAAAGCAACCCCTGAACTAATTCTGAATCATTGGCCTACTTATCAACCACAAAAACACTGCATCCTACCCAGGCAATGTCTCCCTTCTCTAAATCCCGAGAAATAATCTCACTTATAAGAACATTCCCTAGAATTATGCTGACGGAAGCCTTCTTATGCATGTGTCCAAGACCGTCTCTCAGCAATAGTCTCAAGACCCAGATATGGCTCCCCTCCAAGGCTAAGGAAATTCCGGCACTGCTTTGTAGAGTCTAAACCAGTAGAGCTAAAAATACTGATGCCCAAAGGGCCACACCACTTCTAGCGCTAACCGCAATTAGTTGGAAATTTTCATGGACGATGGAACATCTTTTGTGGTAGCTAAATAAATAGTCTCTGAACTAATTAGGCATCTCAGACTACCAATACGCAGCCGGTCCTGTATTTCATCTGCTCATACGGATAGCCTAAAGAAAATACCTTAGCAACTAATGATAGAAATAATTTAAGTTCAAAAGACAAGCAGTATATACAGTATTATATAGTAGAAAAATACAAGTACGCTCTCTCAACTATCTACTACTACCAGATTGATTGACTCAAACTGGTCTACTTGGTCCGAGTGTTGAGACTAAGCTCTGATACCAACTGTAATGCCCCACCCTAGGTAATTGTAACATCCCCTACCTTGAGGCCCAAAGCTAAGCGCTACAGATGCTGCAGTCATCCATAGTATTAATTTCCGATGATAAAATATGGTGATGTTAATGGTATCCATAATATCTGAAGCAGATGAATATGAAATAAAATCAACACAGATTTAAAACAACTTTTCTGATTACATTTCAAATCAATATTTCATATTCAGATACATAATCCCAAAACGATTCCCAAATTTTGATCAAATATAATTATTACAAAATACACCAAGAGCGACATATGAAGATGCCCCCTTGGATGATCAGAGTAGTAAATAGACATATTGTAATACCCCACATTTTTAGATAAATAAGTAACCAAACTTATTAAACAGTGAAAATAAATATTTTTGGAAATTTCATAATATGGCCTCGAAACTTATACCATTGTGTTCGTGGCGATTTCTGATCAATTTCCATATATAACTTGTCGAAATCCAAGTTAATATGAAGGAGTTACGAGAGAGACAAGAAATCAGAATTGAACGAAAAAAAAGAGAGGGAAAGACCCTACGGGTCGACCCGTAAAGGTTAGGGGTCGACCCGTCTTTTTCCCTCGACGAGAAATCGTCCAGGGACGTGCCAAAGTTTTGTAATCTGATTTTTGTGCAATCTGAGGCATTGTGTTTTGGATCCAACGATTCGCAGCGAGCTTGTGACGTGGTGGCACCAGATTCAATCCAAAAATTCGACGGTCTGAGATCCCCAAACTCCGCTATAAATAGAACCCTAGGCCTAGCTATTTTCTCACAATCAGATTTTCTCCCAATTGGGTTCATTGCTTGAGGCTGAACCCTAAATAGAAAATATTTCTAAGGTGAATATCTTTTTAATAAAAATATTAGACGCCTTAGAAAGGGATCTAGGAAGGCCATGGAGTAAAGCTAAGGACGACAGGTGAGTGGATTTAAATTATATCCCTTTTATGTTTATGATATATAATATCGTTAAATTCCCATTAAATATTCAATTCAGCATTTATTTCAGTAATTAGTTCTACTAGTCAGTTATGTTGAAACAGTAAATTTTATAAGAGAACTGTAATTATATTTAGATGTTATTTATATGGAAAAAGAAAGGAATCCAAATGTTATTTATATGGAAAAAGAAAGGAATCCAATTAAATATAAGTAATGTTTGGCTTAATATTTTTAGAGAAAGGCATAAGCCTAAAAGTGAGAAATTTACGGTAAATTATGTTAAAACGGGAGAAATGAATTAAAAAGGGGAAAATCTAATAACTTGATTTAGAAGTTAGTGATAGATTAGTTGGTTGGTTTAGAAAAGGGAATACATTTCCATAGTTTAATATTGTAAAAATAACGATAAACGTAATTGCAAGAATAAAAGCAAGAAAAATAGATTTAGTGCAAAATAGAGACATTACTGTATTTTGCATTACCCAATAATTAAAGAAACAATAAAAGAAATATCTTGCAGTTACGAGTCATTGTTTATAGCATTATTTAGTAATAGAATATGGAATGAATTTTTAGCATAGTTTTTGTAACCAACCAAATAGAATAGAACTACTTCTTAGAATAAAAGAGAATAACGTAAAGCTTTAAAGAAATAAAAGAAGAGGAAATAATCAAGTAAATTATTTGACAAGACTAGAAACAATAAATAGAAAATGTGACTAGATTTGCATTTATTACGCAGATAATAGAGTAAAAAGTAAAGCAGTTATTATGATAAGTAATTTGTGGCAGTTGGACATAGTCCCAAGCTAAGACTGTCATATAATATAAGAGAACTAAAGAGAATTTAGTATCATAATAAAAGAGGATAGACTAGAATAGAAAAGAGAAACTTGCAATTACATTTATAACATGTAAGTTATAAAAGAAAGAAAAGAATATAAAAGTGGCAATTGCAAGTATAATTGTAACACGTAGGTTATAATTAAAAAGAAAGAAATAGAAGAGGCTTATTTTATCAAACTTAGATCTTGGATTAAGTTAATAAGCATAATAATAGAAGTGGCCTGTACCGGCAGCATTCCCTTTCAGGTCTAGGATTGATGGTCTCACACATGGGTGGGGCTGGGCATGCTGATTAGGGTAAATAAGTAGCCAATAGAATAAGAAAAGTTAACTAAAAGCATAGTAAAAGATTAGACGTAGGGTCTAATAATATGGCAAGGTGCGTTCGGAGTAGCCCAAAGAGAATCTAGATAAAGAGCCTAACGAAGCAGTTCATCGCAGATTTTTCGTACAGAAACAGCATGTCCAACTTAGTTAGTTTAGGCTAGAAGGAAGTACGAGACTTCAACGGGACAGAGGATACTCTAGGATGGCCTTCTGGGGCAGGCCTAACAAAGCTGCACCCCAGGAGGCAGGTCTGTAGGTGTTCCATCAAGAGAGTATGCCTTGACTGCTCTTGCATTGCAGGCCTAACGAATGGACCTTTGTAGGCAGTCAAAAGGTTGATGATGGAGTAGGATATTCATATGACACCATACTCTAGTTTGCGAGTAGGTTATAGTGGGCAGGACCCAAAAGGATAGTCGCATGCGGAGATCAGCCATCATCAGTCACAGCAAGTTCGGGAAAGACTAGAGTTAAACCAACAGGCCAATGATTCTTTCACTATCGAGACATTGGATGAGGGGCACAACCAATTGGATGTTTAGGTTGTTTGCAGTAGGGTACAACCACTTAGCTCTTTAAAGGTCTTTCGATTAGTGGAAGGGGTTGGGCTGCGTTGGGCCATAGCCACGATGAGAAAAGAGACAGACCAGTAGAATATCTATATTGTAGGCCTAACGAAGTGGACCTTTACAGATATAGAAAATTCCCGACCGAGTTCCGTACAAGGTAGACGTTGTTGGTGAAATTCAGGGAGTAGACAGAACGATTACGTGTAGTCCTCAAGGAACGCACTGGGTGGTACATTATGGATGTCCGAGCACTAGTATAAGCTAGTGCGGATGTAGTTTCACATTTACATAGTAGACGACGGAACATTTGTATTGTAGGCCTCACGAAGCTGTCCTTTATAGATGTAGTTATAGTATGCTCTAGTAGCGAGATGATGTAGTCCTTTTCGAGGAGGATACGGAAGGTACTTTGGGTAGTAGGTAGGACCGATGCTGTCTTTGGGCATGTAGCTACATATATATTGGTTATTAGGTCTTTATCTACTAGGGAGTAGATGGGTACGATTCACGCACAGAGGCAAGAGTATTATAAACCCAATAAACTTAATATAACAGAAAATGAAAATAGAACGGTATATGTAGAATTATGCTTAGAAGTGTATAATTTGTCCATTCCCCAGAACTTTAGTTCTGACCCCCTCCTCATACATCCCACAGGTTAGATAGATTGCAGAGATTTTCCAACTTTGAGACACTTGTTTAGAAAGTGTTATTACCTTGGTGAGTATTTACTTGCTATTATATTTTAGTCAGTTCCGCTGTGAGATATTTATTTAAGCTCTGATATATTTATCTTTGCCTATTTGCAGATACCCAACTCGGGCTTTAGTGGGCTTGGATTTTTGCATTTTTGCGAAAAATCCGGACCTACTGGAATTCGGGTTGTTACATTTGGTATCAAAGCTTAGGTTAGTAGATCCTAAGTAAATTAGGAAATATGAGTGAACGTTTTTGTATTTTTGAATAAAATATAAATATATTATGTACTAAAATCCAAATAGTCCCCAATTATAGATTTTAACATGTGAAAAGTTTTTAGAAGTATATTTATGCATAGTTTGCTAGTTGGGTTTGGGATGACCCAAGGATGTTGAGTCCTATATTATTGTTGATTTATAGTGTACAATAAGCTATGTTTTGAGAGAAGATTGGTATCCATATGTTGTAGGAAGTGGGAAAGTTCCCTAGGGATAGTAGGGAGAGTATTTTTATTTTGGAAGGAATAAGAAATTTTAGTAAGGAAATGAGATTTCCAAGGTTTAGGAAGAGAATTCTTAGGTTAGTAAGAAGAAAATCCACTTTATGTCTAGCCCAATAAAATGAAACTTTTGGATTGAAAGGTTGAAAAATATAATTGTTAATATGTTTGAGGAAGTAAATATTGGGTTTTTGAAAAAAATAGTGGTATGAAATTTAAATTGGTTTTCATATGATGTAAATTTTGTTAAAAGTGAAATTCTTTTTGAAGAATTATAGAGCATGTATAGCTCGCTAGTTTCTTTGTAGGTAAACAAAGATTTTAAATATAATTAAGTATCGAAAACGTAGGTTACAACATTTATTGTTGTAATAGATGTTTTCATGAAAAATAAAGGAAGCATAGACTATGATACTATTGTTATAGTAGGTGACCTCCAAAGGAAATGTTTTTACACAGCATATGGAATTTATTAATCTTTATTTTAATTATTGAATCCATATACTAGTATTTTGGGTTGTAGTAACCGTGTTTTACGCAACATCTGTTTTGACTCAAATAAAAAAAGGTGTGTTTTGAAGATAACTTTTAAGTATGGAAATAAAGTGGGTTGTAAGTATACTTATTATTTAAATAAGTATATGGAAATGTTTTCTAGTTATGAAAATATTAAAATAGTTTTGAAAATGAGTTCTTCTGAGAAAATATGTAAGTTAAATATTAGGAAATTAATAAATTTCGCAGGAAATGTCTATTGTAAGTGTATAGACTAAACATACTTTAATCTATTGGAATGAAATGAATAATGATATAATTTTCTATGAAACCAAATCACAAATAAAGATGTTTTGTGCAAGTAATAAGGAACACGTGAAAGAGATGTACAAGGTATGGGAAGCACCATATTTTGTATAGCCTATTTCGATAAATTATAAAATATCCTTGTAATTTCACATAAACACGAAATCCTGTTTTAAAGGATTCATAAAAGGTTTTAGCTTAATGGTTTCTCATAAGAGAAAGTAGTTCCAATACATTAAGGTATAAAACCATTAGGTGTAATAAGAAGTGTAATAATTAGAGACGGTGTTAGTTAGGAGGGATATTATAGAGTGCCTTAGTAGTAAAGCTAAGCAGTGGAAATTTCATAATTTTCTATTGATTATGCGCATTGGTTGCTTGCCTTTGTAGAAAGTCCACATTTGTAGTAAGTTAGAAACTCCTACAAGGTTAGGTAATTAGAAGAGTAGGAAAGTTAAGGGATTTTTGACAAAATAATTGTTCTTATCTACTCTAGTTTTTGTAAATTTGAAAATCTATGAAAAGAAGATGTTTTGAAAACATGTGAGGACATTTTCGGAAGTCAAAAAAACAATGTTTTAAGGACAAGCAAGACATGTTTTAAAGAAAAATGGTTTGGTGAAAAAGTAAATAAGATATTGGAAGAGAAAAACTTAGTAAACAGTTAAATTTAAAAATCCAATTTTTTTATGGAAAGGTGTAAAGGTCTTTAAAAGGAAAAGAGGAATAAGTTTTGAACTTAGAATTTGTAAGTTTTCCCCTCTAGGTTTGGGGAATAATTTAAGTTCAAAGAGCTGTAAAGATGCAAGTCTAGAAAGATAAAATGTTAAGTAACCAAGTACCTTTGAATTTAATAGGAACTTCAAAGTAACACTTTTAAAGACAAGAATTTTGGGATTTGATGTTTCAAAAATTTAGAATCTTTAATTTTTGAAATGAAATGATAAATACCAAACCAAACTTTTAAATATGGAGTAGATAGGAATTATTTCCTAGGTGTGATGGGAAAAGTGTAAGGCTGTGTAGGAGATAGCAGTGATTACTTTTAGTAGTAATAATAAAAGTTCCCATAAAGTGTATAGGACACTAGTGAGAACCTAGGAATGTTGCTTCATGTGTGTAGACTATAGAAGAATAGTGAAGTGATATTAGTAAGATAGTAAGACACATGTGGTTGGGATAGGTAGACCTTAGTTGGGGAAAATGAAAGGTAAAGGTAAAGAGAAAATTTCCCAAGCTTAGTTGCATTTTTAAATAGAGACCGCATAGATTGAAATCCTTATTCGTTGCAGTAAATGAGACTTGGTTATTCTATTTTGAGTATGGAATGGAAGAGACGAATAGATCTAATTCATCGTGAGTAATACAATGTAAGTTAGTAACGAATAATAGGCGGCAGGAAGAGCATATGAGTTACTTGGATTCCTAGAGTAGGACCTTTCTATGTCAGGGTGGACATGGTCCTAGGCCTCCTAGCCCTAGATGATAGCTGTGTTTAGCTGCTATATTTACCTATCTAGTATCACTTTGTAGTAGGACTTGTTTTCTCTTTTAGTTATGAGACTGTACTCCTATGTAAGCATTTAGTTCCTATTGTAGTAAATCAGTAATGATTAGTATGATGCTTTTTCTTTGTGTTTTTGTGATGTTCATAAGAAGAGAATAAGGACATAGGACGTAAATAATAAAAGAAAAGTAAAAGCCAAAAAGAATAACTAAAAGGAAAACAACAAATTTAAAGAAAGCGACAGAAATGTTAGCAGAAAAATTTTCTTATGTGAACCTGCTTAGGAAAGAAAATAGAGATTTTTATAGAATAGCGGCATAAGTTACAAGTACAAAGAAAGAGGTGCGCAAAAATAAAACGGGAAATGTGAGGTTTTCCGTTTTCTACCTTCTTTCTAACATAAGAAATTGAGTTCGGAAAATTAGATTTTCCTGAAATTCGAATATTAAATGTTGTGTGGTAGGATTTGGATTTAAAAATTGTTGAACTATGCCCCTATTCAGTAGGAGTGTGGGAAAAATTGGATGAAAAATGTTTTGAGTTTTCAAAAGATTGCATTCATATAAAAATTGCAAGTATATTTAGGATGCGTGCATCATATTTTAAAAAGGAGTTTTTAAAGAAGAAAAGCATTCATATAGGAGGTACCGCTTAGAAATTCATATACATGCATAAATTTTATGTTGAATGACACTTTGTACAAGGACACAAATGGTCAAAAAATTAGATGTACACAAAATGGATGTGATTGATGCGGAGAATTACATAGTTTTAACCTTTATCAAATTTCGGGGACGAAATTTCCTAAAGGGAGGGAGAATGTAACACCCCGCATTTTAAGATAATTAAATAACCACATTTATTAAATAGTGAAAAAATTCATTTTTGGAATTGTCAGAATATGGCCTCGAAACTTATACGATTGTGTTCGTGGCAATTTTCTGATCAATTTCCATATATAACTTGTCGAAATCCGAGTTAATGTGAAGGAGTTACGAGAGATACAAGAAATCAGAACTGAATGAAAAAAAGAGAGAAAGAACCTATGGGTCGACTCATAGGTCGACCCGCAAAGGTTAGGGGTCGACCCGCCTTTTTCTCTGGATGAGAAATCGTCTAGGGACATGCCAAAGTCTTGTAATCTGATTTTTGTGCGATCTGAGGCGTTGTTTTTTGGATCCAACGATTCGCAGCGAGCCTATGACATGGTGGCATCAGATTAAATCCAAAAATCCGACGGTCTAAGATCCCCAAACTCCACTATAAATAGAACCCTAGGCCTAGCTATTTTCTCACAATCAGAATTTCTCCCAATTGGGTTCATTGCCTGAGGCTGAACCCTAAATAGAAAATATTTCTAGGGAGAATATCTTTTTAATAAAAATATTAGATGCCTTAGAAGGGGATCCAGGAAGCCCATGGAGTAAAGCTAAGGATGACTGGTGAGTGGATTTAAATTATATATCTTCTATGTTTATGATATATTATATCGTTTAATTCCCGTTAAATATTTAATTCAACATTTATTTTAGTAATTAGTTCTACTAGTCAGTTATGTTGAAACTATAAATTTTATAATAGAAGTGTACTTGTATTTAAATGTTATTTATATGGAAAAAGAAAGAAATCCAATTAAATATAAGTAATATTAGGCTTAAAAATTATTCAGAAAGGCACATAAGCCTAAAAGTGAGAAATTTATAGTAAATTATGTTAAAACGTGAGAAATGAATTAAAAAGGGGAAAATCTAATGACTTGATTTGGAAGTTAGTGATAGATTAGTTGGTTGGTTTAGAAAAGGGAATACATTTCCATAGTTTAATATTGTAAGAATAACGATAAACGTAATTGCAAGAATAAAATCAAGAAAATGGAATTAGTGCAAAATAAAGACATTACTGTATTTTGCATTACCCAATAATTTAAGAAACAATAAAAGAAATATCTTGCAATTACGAGTTATTGTTTATAGCATTATTTAGTATTAAAATAAGGAAATGGAATTTTAGCATAGTTTTTATAACCAACCAAATAGAATAGAACTACTTCTTAGAATAAAAAAGAATAACGTGAAGCGTTAAAGAAATAAAAGAAGAGGAAATAATCAAGTTAATTATTTGACAAGACTAGAAACAATAAAAAGAAAAGTGACTAGATCTGCATTTATTGCATAGATAATAGAGTAAAAAGTAAAGCAGTTATTATGATAAGTAATTTGTGGCAGTTGGACGTAGTCCCAAGATAAGACTGTCATATAATATAATAGAACTAGAGAATTTAGTATCATAATAATAGATGACAGACTAGAATAGAAAAGAGACACTTGCAATTGCATTTATAACATGTAGGTTATAAAAGAAAGAAAAGAATATAAAAGTGAAAATTGCAAGTATAATTGTAACACGTAGGTTATAATTAAAAAAAGAAATAGAAGAGGCTTATTTTATCAAACTTAGATCTTGGATTAAGTTAATAAGCAGAATAATAGAAGTGGCCCGTACCGACAGCATTCCCTTTTAGGTCTAGGACTGATGGTCTCACACATGGGTGGTGCTGGGCATGCTGATTAGGGTAAATAAGTAGCTAACAGAATAAGAAAAGTAAACTAAAAGCATAGTAAAAGATTAAACGTAGGGTCTAATAAAATGGCAAGGTGCGTTTGGAGTAGTCCAAAGAGAATCAGGATAAAGAGCCTAACGAAGCAGTTCATCGCAATTTTTAGTACAGAAAGAGCACGTCCAAATTAGTTAGTTTGGACTAGAATGAAGTACGAGACTTCAACGGGACGTGAGGATACTCTAGAATGACCCTCTGGGGTAGGCCTAACGAAGGTGCACCCCCGGAAGCAGGTCTGTAGGTGTTCCATCAAGAGAGTATGCCTAGACCGCTTTTGCATTGCAGGCCTAACGAAGCGGACCTTTGTAGGCAGTCAAAAGGTTGATAATGGAGTAGGATATTCATATGGCACCGTACTCAAGTTTGCGAGTAGGTTATAGTGGGCAGGACCAAAAAGGATAGTCGCATGCGGAGATCAGCCATCATCAGTCACAGCGAATTCGGGAAAGACTAGAGTTAAACCAACATGCCAATGATTCTTTCACTATCGAGACATTGGATGAGGGGCACAACCAATTGGATGTTTAGGTTGTTTGCAGTATGGCACAACCACTTAGCTCTTGAAAGGTCTTTCGATTAGTTGAGGGGGGGCTGCGTGGGGCCATAGCCACGATGGGAAAAGAGACAGACCAAGTAGAATATCTATATTGTAGGCCTAACGAAGTGGACCTATACAAATATAGAAAATCCTCGACCGAGTTCCGTACAAGGTAGACCTTGTAGGTGAAATTCAGGGAGTAGATAGAACGATTACGTGTAGTCCTCAAGGTACGCACTGGGTGGTACATTGTGGATGTCCGAGCACTAGTATAAGCTAGTGTGGATGCAGTTTCACATTTACATAGTAGACGACGGAAAATCTGTATTGTAGGCCTCACGAAGCTGTCCTTTATAGATGTACTTACAGTACAATCTAGTAGCGAGATGATGGAGTCCTTTTCGAGGAGGATACGAAAGGTACTATGGGTAGTACCTTGGACCGATGCGGTCTTTGGGCATGTAGCTACATATATATTGGTTATTAGGTCTTAATGTACTAGGGAGTAGATGGGTACGATTCACGCACAGAGGCGAGAGTATTATAAACCCAATAAACTTAATATAACAGAAAATGGAAATAGAACGGTATATGTAGAATTATGCTTAGAAGTGTATAATTTGTACATTCACCATAACTTTAGTTCTGACCCTCTCCTCATATCATCCTACATGTTAGATAATGGAAAAGATTTTCTAGCTTTGAGACACTTGTTTAGAAAGTGTTATTACCTTGGTGAGTATTTACTTACTATTATATTTTATTCAATTCTGCTGTGAGATATTTATTTGAGCTCTGATATATTTATCTTTGCCCATTTGCCAGATACCAGATACCCAACTCGGGCTTCAATGGGCTTGGATTTTATCATTTTTGCAAAAAATCCGGACCCATTGGAATTCGAGTTGTTACACATACCAGTCTTAATACATTACCGCGGAAACAAAAATAACAACACCTAAATAGCTAAATTTGCATCCTACACGTCCTCTGAAGCTTTATTCGTCCACCTGCTAAACCTGTAAAACCTTAACTCTTAATCTACTCAAATTAATTTTGAGCACCCGAGAGTTTATGTGGAAAAACATAAACTTCGAGTCAGACATAAAGCCTGATGTGAATAATACTATTACATCTCGGATTACTGTATTAAGTGAGACCATGCCACTTAGTGGAATGGATTTCCCCTCACTGGTATCCCTTTAAAACATGTCTTTTTGCAAATCAGAATCCTGTAATCAAACTGATTTAAACAATAATAGTAATATCATATATGCTCATAAATCAGGTATTAAATGGACTATCTGTTTGAACAATGTTGTTTTCTTTAGCTAACCACTAACCATTGGCTTACTCGGGCCTACCGGACAAAATAAATAATCTAACATGTGTTAAACAAACTTCTGGATGGTCTGTCCTTAACTTACTTCTCCCAGGGTCACTTGATCCTAGTGGTTTTGTGGGGTCACTAGTAACCTATCCTCTTTCTCTGTATATATTCCTTTCTGTGTGTAACCATCATTTAAGTCTTACCTGTGACTAAGTCCTACACACTGGAATTTCGGACTAAATTTGCTAGGGGCTATAGCTAATGTATTGGGCATGAACCTATATTAGTCTCATCTGATATTTAAATATCCGAGTCATTTACTTAGGGTTAACTACCTATCAAAATTTTCCTTATAAACCTTTTCAAATTGATTTAACCCTTTAAATCATACTTAAACAAGGAAAACATACTATTTTCTTTACTCAAATCTTTTTGCCATGATATATGCTTTACTAAAAACATCATTGATGAAAACATTCGAAACCTTTGTTTAAAAGCTTTAAACAATCTCTTTCGAAACCTTTGAAAGTACTCCTTTCGAAACCAGTTAACCACTTTACTTTGAACTCAAGGCCGAAAGGCCAAAATGTACCTTTCGAAACCATTTATAATAGACCTTTCAAAACCATTGAAAGTGTCCTTTCGAAAGCTTTATAAAACCTTAGACATCCTCTTTTAAAACACTTTAAATTTGTCTTTCGAAAACATTGGAAACCTTCCATCCAAATACTAAAGGTAAACCTTCCAAAAACATATGGGAATCAACCCTTCGAAACCTTTATCATATACCTTTCGAAAACATTGGGGAACATCCCCTTCAAAACCTTCATTAGATACATTTCGAAAGTATTAAAGTCCTTTGCTTAAAACAAACCTTTCGAAAGTACTGGGTTCAAGTAAAAATGAGTGGAACATAGTTTCGAAACCTTTAAAACCATTCGTTTCGAAACCTTTAAAACCATATCTTTCGAAACCTTCGGGTTTAACTTTCAAAATATCAAAAGGGTCTTAAAACAACTAGGATGAAAGCAACTCTTTCGAAAGAATTTTTCTACATAAAAGAAGTGGATGGTCTCGAAACCAACCTCTTTAAAAGCATTGGAGAAGCGGCTCGGGGTTTAAAGCGAAAGAACTTTTCGAAGGCATTACTTCGAAAGGTAACATGCGGCAGTAGGGGTTTCGACCCATTCGAAAGCTTCTCTTTAAAACAAAGGCATCAACCTCTTTCAAAAGCTCTTTTTCTTTAAAACACTCGACCAAGTCGAAAGCTATCTCATTCGAAAGCATTCTTTTGAAAGCAAAGCAAGCGGCATTTCATTTGAAATAAAAACAAGGCCTCGACCCCTTCGAAGGCACGTTTCGACTCTATACCTTTCGCATATCTCCAATTCATTACGTACCAAGTCTTTGATACCATGTGTATTAGTTTCGACTAGGATGGAGGTGGAAGTATGGTGTCGAAAGGTGCTGCTATAAGTGGCGAAGCAGTAAAACCTTTTTAAAACTGATTTTTAACTTTATAAAGTAATTTCTTTCTAAACAACTTGCTTTGTCAACATATGATTGGTTGCCAATGCTTTTCAAAATCTTTTATAAAAGTGCTGCCGAATTTCAGAAATTAACATTTAAAACATTTACAAATTGCTCCTTCTCCTTTTATAAACTATAAAACATTTAAGTCCCATACCTTAAATAATTTTATATACTTATTAAAACACTTAGGAAAATTCTCCAAAAGTTCTTATAAATCACTTTTAATATGTTTTCTAACATATATAAATTTCAGACCCAAAGCTAACATATAATAGCCGTAATTAATTTTAAACCCAATTTAACCATTTTCTTTACTAGAAAATTTATAACAAATCCACATTAATTCAAAAAATTATGAAACTTGAAACCCATCTATAAAATATTATTTCTGACCTTATATCAAAATCACAAGGCATTTGGATGTCAATTAATAGGTTTTCCAAGTTAGTCCTTATTTTAAAATCTATATGAAATGGCACAAATCATCAACAAACATATATATCCATTTAAACAATCAAAACATGGCTAATAGTTTGCAAAATAAATTCGGATCTCAACTAGAAATCAAAAATCATAAAAATGAGATGTAATCTATTATTCACCTTAGCTTGTGATTAATGAGTTTGAAATTTGCTCTTGAATGAATTTGATTAAGCTTCTTCCTTTTGATTTTAGCTTATCTTCCTCTTTGCTTTCTCCTAATGGTGGCTGGCCTTACTTGATTTAATTTTTGTCTGTGAACCGTAAATGAGAGTGCATGAGAGTTTAGGATATAAGAATATAACTTATTCCTATTTTTCCCTTTTCCTATTACCCTTATCTATTTCATTTTATTTTCCCCTTAGTTCATTATTTCATTAGGCAAGGATATCCTCTATTATTCAAATCTCAATCCCTTAACCATTTACATTATTTCATTTAATTTACCTATTTAAATGTCCTAAATAATGTTATTCAAAATTAGGGTCATTATAGTAATACCCAAAAGTATGCGCCTTACATCATTGCACGACTTTCGAATACCATAAAAAACATATCGTCGGGGTAAAATTAGAACAAAACATTAAACCAAGACATCGATTACATCACACAATGGAATGAAAATATATAATATACCGAATATATGTGAAAAAAATAAAATAATGATATATAAGAGACCACAATAGCGAAAGCAGTTGACAAATAAATATCAGTACGGAAAATCAAAATACATCAACTCCCAAAAGCATGGAGTTCTGAATGAATATCTGATACAACAGTCTCGTATACAAATAATAGGTCTATCATGTAAAAATAAAATAATAATTATATATATCTCTAAACATTGATGCCATACCTCCAAAATGCTCCAACTGTGCACTCTGCTAGCATATCCCCAAAAGCACCTGCTCCCAAACTACTCAATCGAGTACCCGAGTTGTTTTTATGACATAAGCAGACAAAGACAAAATGCAGGTCCGACATAAAGTCTGATGTAGGGGAACTGTCTCAATATACTTTATATTAAAACTATATACAAATAAACAAGAACTACTAAATCACAACCGGCCCTCTCCATAAACATGGCTCAAGGGAAATCGGAACTGCCTATAAACAATTACAGTAAATCCATCTCAAAAGTAAGGGATCATACCATACCTGCTCTTCTCCTATAACAACAAGTTAGCACAATATCTTCTGTTGCACCACACTAGCCCAAAACTACGAATAATATATTACAAATATACCATGATCAAACTGTGATCCGAAAACAACGATCACTATTGCTAAGATCGATACGATACGTCTCAACGCATACGATCACTACTGCTAAGACCAAATACGTACACCATAATATGTATGGTCACTACTGCTAAGATCAAACAGATACACTGTAATGTGTATGGTCACTACTACTAAGACTAAATAGGTACATCACAATGTGTATGATCACTACTGCTAAGACCAAACGTTCGTAAGATTACAAATGTAGGACCCAAAAACATCCAAACAATCATAACAAGATATATCTATTCACGCTCCCTCTAAGACCATGTCGAGTGTGTCGTGGCCATCAACAACACTCTAGGTATACCACAACAAGGTTGATACCTGGGTAGGTCACATAAGTCCATACCTTTGGGTATGTCACATAATTCTATACCCTTGATGTGTCACAACAAATCAACACCAAACAACTTGTATATTACTCTAAGATCGAAACCTTACAGTATGGACTCACTTCGCATATAACATATGGAATTGCCACGCACGGCTCCAGTCGCCTCGACCTAAAAACCCTCCGAATCACTATAACAAAACCTCATACTAACCCAAATCGCATTCCAAATAGAACGCGTGAGCTAAATTTCATAGTACTCCTCGGATATATCCTCCCGATCTACCTCAAAATATGGTTTTGGAATACGTGTCAGGGTGGGTCCCACGTGGGCCTTGAAATCAATCTACTTTAAAACCTACCAAAAATTCACATGTTGTAGCCCTTGAAAAATGGTGAACAAGGATCCAAACCCACCTCAATCTGATTTCGTATGTGGAAGTTATCGCGTTTTAAAGTTTGCACAACACACAGTAGGTTAACCAAATGAAGTGCCGTTCAGTCGACTGAACCATCGCCGAGATGGAATTTTTCCTCTTGACCAGTCAACTGAATGGACCAGGTCAGTCGACTGAACTGACAGTTTCCAAGCAGTGAGCCTGGTTAGGGAGTAGATTCCCCGAATGGATGCCGATTCTCGCGTTGTTTCCTTCGACGCTTCGCCCGATGAGTCGCCTAGCTACTAGAGCCTGCCTCCATCTCATCGGACACTACCCGGGTTCATTTTTTGACATTTTAGAAGTGACTTCCATAAGTAATCAAAACTCAGTTTCGATACCAAAATCCACTCTTTGCACGAGTAGAGTTCTACGAGTGATTATGGTGACCCGGCCTCCTCTAACATGCCAAAACGACATACCCAACCTTGTGCGTAGCCATACATGTGTCGATGCACTCAATGTGCATGGCTATGCACACACTCTCATGCAACACACAACCAAACATAAATTACATTTCGGACTTCACCGAGACGATTGCCGGCTCGGTATACTCTCATACAACTTAGCACACACGATTGTCGTTATGGCTACGTGAAATACCCACAATGGACTTGTAATCAATTATATATCTATATAAACAAACAATCATACAACAATTTTAACTAAAATACTATCTTTGTTTTAATTGTTGCTTAACTACAAATGCAAATATACATATACCCGCTTGTGTACATATACATATACGTATATTCAGATAAGTAATTCAATTATTACTTAAATCAAAACTTACTTTTATTAACAAAACTTCTTCAATAAAAGTGAAACATCTCCTTATATCATTTTATAAAACCATAAACCATTTTATAAAATATCATACTAGCTTATAATCACTTTATATCATTTAAAATACTTAATCACTTCATTAAAAATCAAGTATTCACCTTTTTACTATTTTATAAAATCTCATATTCATTTTATAAAATATATACTTCATTTATAAAATCATGAAACCATTTATAAATACTAATCAAGGCTTATAGAGTCTCTAATCACTTTAATAATAAGTGTAGAGTTCATAAATCCCTTAAATTAGCTTACTAACATTTTGCAAATCAATTCAAATGGGTTAATTAATATTTTCTAATGACGTGCACATCATTACACTATTTAATTAATCCCAAATATAAAAATAACATCACAACTAATCACCCAATTAGCCCAAATCAATTCGATGGCTTACTAGCTATTTTCAAACAGAGTAATTAGGGTCTTAAACAATTAATTAGCTAAGGGAAACATGTTTATAACAAAAACGTAAACGCAGATAAACTTAAAAAATCTCCAAATCACTTCATATAATTCTATAATCATCAATAATCAATTATATGAAGTATAACACATAATTTAGTAAGGAGAATCATCCCACTCACTTTAATTAAACACAAGCCAAGCTCTAATCATCAAAAACCCAAATCTTGCTTACTTTAAATTTCAAAATCAACATCTACATCCCGATTCAAGCTAATTCCTTCATGGGTTTTGTGGAGGATGAGTAGAGAGGAATTATGGTGATTTTTATTCGATTTTAAGAACTTTTTTTAGTGGGTTTAGGGCTTGGTGATTAGAAGAGGATTAAAGGGTGATTAGGATACCATTTGAAGAAGAGGAGAAGGAATGAATGTGGAATGATAAATGAATGAAAAGCTTAGCTTAATATAAGCTAAATTAGAAGCAAGCTAGTGGGCTTAGCCCAATTCTCATCATTCAACACTATTCATCCCCAAAATTCAAAACTCCAAACATATCAAACCTTATACTAATTCAAATTGCAGATGCCATTTTGGACTCAATGGAAAACATTTCAGGACCTAATTTCATCGTATATAAAAGTTACCTTTTTGGATCGATTTACAAATTGAACGTAGGCCACTAGTTAAAAATCAGTCGGTCGAAATATATCGATGCTTATACTCATTTTGATTCGCAATAACGATGTGGACTCAATGGAAGTGGTCTCATATCCTAATTTAACCATACGCAAAAAGTCACATTTTAGACTTCCAATTCAATAATAACTTAATATTTAAATTAATTATTTAAATATATTATTGTTAATTATGCGGGTTGTTGCAGGCATAATACTAATGATTGTCGTCATTTGTGGGATGTAATTGAGGAGCACATCAGGAGAAGGAAACTGGACAAGTATGTTAAGAGTATGAACGCTCCTCCAGCTCCTGAGAAGCAGGCCTAGTGCAAGTCCCCCCGGGAATGGAGGTGAGGGATCCAGTGCAAACTGAGAGAAGGATGGGAGATTGGTAATCAACACTATAGCGGGAGGGTTATAGGTAGCTGATAGGAGCTGGGCATAGATGGAGAGATATGCAAAGTCATTAAAGAGCGGAGAAGCCTATATGTATGATGTAGGCGGGGAACGAAAGAGCAACGCCCAACACCGAGAGCAAGATGAGATCACCTTCAACGACATTGATTTGCGGGTAAGCAGTACCCGCACACTAATCCTATGGTAATTACAGCTATGCTCGGCCTAGTAGAGGTGCATCCGATTCTAGTTGATAATGGAAGTTTAGTAAATATCCTATTTAAAGACACATTTGACAAGATGGGATTGTCTATGGAAGATGTTGCACCTTGCAACTAGCAGCTGCATGGCTTTACAAGAGAAGGCATGATGCTTTTGGGGAGGTTGGATTTGTTTGTCAAGATAGGAACCCATCCCCGATCAGCCATACGAAAGCATACTTTCTTTTTGGTGGATGGATTCTCAGC
Organism: Allium fistulosum; assembly: GCA_030737815.1. Taxonomy (NCBI): domain Eukaryota; kingdom Viridiplantae; phylum Streptophyta; class Magnoliopsida; order Asparagales; family Amaryllidaceae; genus Allium; species Allium fistulosum. The sequence goes on from CM060903.1 coordinate 1,504,509,090, forward strand.
ATACAATGCATTCCTTGGGTGACCGAATTTATCGGACTTCCATGCAGTCATGGCCCAGTGGTGCTTAACCATGAAGTTCCCAATGACCAATGGAATTGGAGTGGTGGAAGGAAATCAAGATACTGCAAAGGAATGCTATGTGGTGGAGCTTCGAGAAAACAAATAGAGGGAAAAAGGGAAGGGCATATAGATTGCTTTCTGTGCCAAGAACTCCCTCGTTAAGCAACTAAAGGAGGGCCCCCTCTCGGGTTCATGAATGATCCTCGTTATGAACTTGACTTGAAAGATGGAGGAGAGGTACCACAGTTGAGCCTGGAGAGGCGATGGATTTGTAGAGATATAATGAAATGATTGGACGAGACTCATGAAAATCAGATCCAGTCTAAATAGAATTTTAAGATACAGCTCATTGGACTCTTATGGGAAAACCAAGACGTGTTTGCCTAGTCTCATGTGCACATGTGCGGGATTTCTCCCTTGAATGCTTGTCATGCTTTAAATATCGACCCAAGGAAACCTCTAGTGAAACAAACTAAGAGGAGTATGTGTTCGAAGCGATCATCGGCTCTAAATGAGGAAGTGCAGACCTTGCTGGCAAACGGCTTCACTAGAAATCTCTATAGCTAGAGTGGATTGCAAACCTCATCCTGGTCAAGAAGTCGAATGGAAAATGGCAGACCTAGGTCGATTTCTCCAACTTGAATGATGCATGGCCTAAGGACTACTTTCCGCTCTCGAGGATTGACCAGCTAGTAGATGGAACTGCCAGGCATGAGCTTCTAGCTTTTATGGATGCATAATCTGGATATAACCAAATTGCGATGCACTTCCCCGATCAAGAGCACACTAGCTTTGTTACCAACTTATGGCTCTATTGCTACAAGGTCATGCCGTTTTGGCTTAAGAATGCAGGAGTGACATATCGGCGCTTGGTTAATAAGATGTTCACCAGCCAAATTGGAAAGACAATGTAAGTATACATCGACCACATGCTTGAAACCGAAAGGAGTTGAGGATCACATCGCACACTTGGAGGAGATGTTTCAAATTCTGCGGGAATTCAGGATGACGTTGAATCCGCTAAAATGTTCCTTTGCGGTACCTTTTGGAAAGTTCTTGGCATTCATTGTGCATGCAAAAGGAATCGGGCTAATCTAGAACAAGTCCAAACTTTGAAAGACATTAATATCCCCAAAACATGGAAGGAGATGCAAAGCCTAAATGGAAAGTTATGTAGAAGTGCTAAGCAGTTTCATATCCAGGGTGACAGATCAGTGCGTTCCGTTCTTCGAAGCGCTCAAGAAAGAAAAAGGGAAACTCACATGGATAGAGGAGTGATTAACTACTTTCTCAAGCTTATTGGAACACTTGCAGAAGCCACCAGTTTTCTCTACACCAATTAATGGGGAAGACCTTTATTTATACTTGGAAGTGTCATTCCATGCCCTGAACGCAACATTAGTTTGGGAGGAAGATCGAGTGCAACGTCCGGTATACTATGTGAGTAAACGTTTTACCGGGCCGGAATCGAGTTATCCTAAGCTGGAGAAATTGGCATACTGCCTTTTTGTTGCATCCCGAAAGTTGAGGAACTATTTTTAGTTGCACCCCATCTGAGTGCTTATAGATCAACCCTTGAGACAAGTTTTTCACAGGCCTGATACTTCGGGGAGACTTATAAATGGAGTATCGAATTAAGCAAGTACGAGATAACCTACCATCCACGAAATGCGATTAAAAGACAAGCGTTGGTAGACTTTATCGTTGATTACTATACAAGATGATGAAGTAAAATCCTACAAGAAAGAGGCTCTTAAATGGAGGATGTACGTAGATGGAACATTGAATGATCATGACTCTGGTGCAGGAGATGTACTGTTTGATAGAGTTAGGGGTATGCCCTAGGGGCAATTATGTAATTTGTTACATATGTCTAAGTTGATAACCAATCTTGTTCAAAATAAAAGTTGTTTTCTTTCTATTATATACTTGATATAATGCATTATATTAATTAATTAATTTAATTAAAAGTATATTTAATAGAAAATCCATAAATGATATGTTTTGTGATATTAGTTACAAAGTGTTGTAACAGTGAGTAATTTATCACAATGAAAATAAATATACCATTTAAAATATTCCTAGTCAAGATGTATAGAGACTAGATATTGATATATCCGTTAACGCTCTCCAAACATTGAGTAGTATATTACTCATGACTATTGGGGGCACCAAGGGGTTGCGTACCGATAGTTATTGGATAACTATGGAATAACTCACTTGATAAATTTCTGTTGGTTAATATAACTAAGGTCAAGCAGAAAATATCGACGTGATTAATTTACACAGTTCTCTCTACTTGAGAATACTGTTGATCTTCAATGTGGAAGCTTCGCTTTGATTATAGTTAAATCGTGGCATGGAATCCACCGAACGACTATATTTGGGTCGAGTGGAAGAATTGGAAGTAAAACACTATTCAAGAGAGGATTCGTCTTCTCGGTTATATAAGGTTAGTACCATGGTCAAATGAAGTCAACTCAAAGTCAAGGCCTCTGGCAAGAGCATTTCGGTTAATAATAATTATTATTATTGAACCAAGGACTTTCTATTTGGACTATAAAGTTGAGTGTGGACGATATTGAAATTATGACCATTACCGAATTCCATAAGCCCTAATGTGATATAGTTTTGACGAAAAGAATTGGTGTAAATAATTGTCACTATTGGGTACCACTTATAATAAGTAAAATTATATTTTACCAAAAGATGTGTAAGCGATAAATTCAGCCAAAATGTCACACCACTAGCTAAGGTGACGTGTGAATGTTAATTTTTGAATTGTTCGATATTAATCGTTGATTGAATTTGTACCTTTGAGTCGCACAACCGTAATGATGAATACTCTACATAAACCACATGATTTAGTTAATTTATAAATTATTGTAAATTAATTAAATTAATTGATATTTATGAAATATTAATCATTATACTTTATTTGATTTGTTTGAATACCATTGGCATTTAATAAAGTGCACCTATAAAAGTTATAAATGTGCGTATTGATATTTGGCATCAATAAAATATTTAAATTAGATTTAAATAGATTAATTGCTAAGTGGTCTTGGGATATTTTTTTGGGGACCACATGCATGATGAAAAAGGGGAGAGTTTTCAAATTTGATTTGAAAATCCAAAGGAGGGATTAAAAGAAATAAGTCTCCTCTTTATAACTCACTAAAACATCATTTATGAAATGAATTTTGTCCTTTTATCTTTATGTCTATTTCTTCTAACATAAACCTGAAGAGGAGGAAAAATGTTTTGATTGGATTTAATTAGGAACTAAATATGGAAGTTTTAAAAGGGAAAATTGAAAGGTCTCAATGTTTCCTTTAACACATATCCTCTCTTATTCAAACCATCATTATTCTTCTTTTCCAAAAAAAAATATTTTATCTTCTTTCTCTTGCTCTCCTCTCCTTTAATGGCCTCCATGAAAATAAAAATAAAAACGGATTCCCTAAAACAAATTCAAACAAAACAAATAAATTCAAGGTGGTTTTTGTCTCTAGATCTTTGCAAAATCTAGAGGTTGATTCAATCGAATCAGAGTTATTCTTCATTCAAGGTGCAAATCATAGACCTTGTCTTTAGGTGATTCTAATTTTATTTATTATATATTCACCATGTTAATGATGCTTAAATCCTATACATGCTGCATCTAATCTCATCTTTTGTTTATTATGTTGACCCAAGTTTAGATCTGAAAGTTTGTATGCTTAAATTAATTGAATTGTTTCCCTTTTGTTAAATCAAAACTAAAACTTATATATGATTATATGATGTTTTAATTATAGATCTATGTTTCTTAAAAATTATTACATAATATAAGTCTTACAAATTCGACTGCTTTCAAAAAATGGCGAACATCGACTTTATGGAATACCTTCATTCTTTATTTCGTCGATCAAAATTGGATACTTCTCTCAGTCAATATCAGTTATTCGATTTTCATAGGGAGTTTCCTCCAATCAATTCTGTAGTTCATTCTCACTTGATGTCTTATGATATTCATTTCTGGAGGAGGTAAGAGTCGATCTTTTGCTGATGTATGTTCGGAAACTAGCATTGAAAATGCTTTCAAGAATCGTTCTGTTAACTTTGAAAGGGATGCGAACCCATCAAAGAATGTTGAGGTTGTTCATTCATCTTCTTGGATTTCAAGTAGATTGGGCAAAAGATTCTGTTATCGTAGTGGTGGCTTGAAGCATATAGCGAAGGAATGTAGAGATCCTATTAGGTGTTTTGGGTGTAGTTTGCTAGGCCATAAGAGATCTAAATGTAAACGGTTTGCCTTTTCATCCAATTCAGTTAGCAGGAATCCTGGTAAACTCTTTCCCTTATATAAGTCAAATTACGATGCTTTCGAGAATTTCTTTCTAAAAACCAATGATTTGAACCAAATATCAGATCGTTTGGACAAATCTTGTTGGGCTGTTCTTAGTTTGCTTCAAGGATCAATTAAAATTTATGATATTGCAAGGATGCTTGTTGAAAACTTTGGAATTCATAAATGGGATATTAAGAAATATAATGATGAATTATTAGTTAACTTTCCTTCAAATCAAATATTTTCTGATGCTCTGGTTCAAAATTTTATTTGCAAAGAAAATATAATCAATGGCATTCGAGAATTTAAAATTTTTGATGATATGAAAAGAAGTGTTTATGAAAGAAAACTATGGATTAAACTTACTGGTTTAAATATGCTTTGAGTGAGATTGGTATTGTTTTGAGATTAGACTTAGAATTGAAATATGATTATTCTTTCATTAATGTTGAAATTCTTACTATTAAGAATCATTCAATACAAAATTTTATTAATTCAAACATTAATGGTGTCTCTTGTGTAATAACTCTAGAATTAGCTAGGATTTATAGTGATATAGAAAATTTGAACAATCTTAATGACTGGTTCAGTCATTATGCCTCTGCAATGCAAATGTTCGACATTGATAAAACTTCTAAGTCTATAATCTTTGATTCTGAAAGGATAATTGATCACAGTAAAAAGGATATTCAATTTAGTGGGATCTGTCCTGGTTTAAAAGTGAATATGGTCGAGAGTTTGGAACTTTTATCAACTGGTAATAAAGTTTTTGTACTACTTTAGAACAGGGTTTTACTAGCAAAAGTTTGCGGAATGATGAAATGGTGGTTGAATTAGTGGATGAGGAAGATAGTGATCTTGGTAATAGAATGGACTTAATACTCTCGAACAAATTTAGTATCTTATATGATTTGGTAGATAAGGATGAGGATCTTAACTTAATGATTATTAATGAAGACTGTGTTAATGCAAAGGGAATTAATAAAGTCACAATCAACAACTTAGATAATGAAATTGGGGTGAATAAGCATACTGTCATGGTTAAGTGTGCTGGTTTAAATGATGGAAACAATGAAACACTGCATTCAAGTGATAGAGAACTGGTTTATGACAATGTATCTAAATTCTCAATTGATAAAAATGTGGCTGTTTTTGATGATGCCAGAGGGGACAAACATGAATCTGAGCTTAAACTTTAGAAAGTTCAAGATGGTATCAATAATGGTAGATTTGTATCTTCATCAAAAAGTGATAGTGCAACTGGCAATGCTTCTGAAATTGGTTGTGTAAATAAGGGTGCATGGAGAGGCTACAAGTTTGATTGTGATTTTCATCGAATTAATGGTTTGTCATCAGCAGATCAGGTTAGCTTAATCAAAGCCTCTGTACATGTTCATGCCAGTAAGCATGTGTATGATATAATGTATGCATTTGTGAAATCTTTTGAAAATGTACATGCCAATGTAGAATTATCTTTCTTTATGAAACTTTATTGAAGTGAACTCATCCCACCCAAAAAATCTAAGAAGGAGCTTGAATTAGAACATACACATGCCAATATAACTAGACAATTGAATGATAAGCTTGTAAAGATGAATGTTGGTAAGTTTAATTCTGAAAGTGGCATTATGGATTATATGCCTTGTAATGTGTAGATGGAGTAACTATTGCTGATCTTCTGTCTGAAAGGAGATTGGAAATATTTGACTACGGGAACATGATAGATGTGTTTACAAATGGAGATGATGTTATTTCTTCTGAGGTAGGTGGTAGTATGTAATATACGCCTAGTAAGATGGATACTATAGAAGCTGCTACTTTGGATGTGCTTGACTCTGGACAAGTGAATGACAAGTTTGTTAATAGGATAGATGTGATATGTGAATACAATGGGGTAGTTGAATCTGATCATAATATAATGACTCCTGTAAAGAATTCACATGGGTTGCTGAAGCATGAATCTACATCTGAAAACAATGGATGTAGATTAGTGGAATCTGAAGTTTGTGTACAAGATATTATGCATGCACATGATATGACTATTGAAAAGCAAGAGAAGGTGAAACATAAATCTGCATCTGAAAGCAATGGTTGCATATTTATGGAAACTAAAGCTTGTATATAAGGCTTTTTGCATGCACATGATATTTTTCATAATGCTAAAGTTGCTGTAGGTGGTATTATAAAATATATGCCTTGTAAGGTGGCTAATATAGAAGCTGCTATTGTGGACGTGCTTGAATCTGGGAAAGTAAATAACAAGTATAATGGGGTAACTAAGAAACCTTCTGATTATAATAAGTTGACTCCTAAAAAGCATTCACAAGGACCAGTAGAACATGAATCTGCATCTGAATTGATTGGCAGCAGATTTGAGGAATCTGAAGTTAGTGTGCAAGACAATAAGTATGCACATGATATTTTTCAAAATGCTAAAGTTGCCAGTGGTTGAAATGATGAAGCACTATTATCCATATCATCGAGGAGATGTAAGCGAAGGAATTCGTTAGCATCTTGCAGAGTTGTTAGGCGTAGTGCGAGAGTTCGTGGTTCACATTCATCATCTAGAGGTGAGTTACCTGATTCGAGTGCCACAAATGGCACTACTAATTCAGGCTCAAGTATGATTTCTAATTTAGGTAGTACTTAATTTATTTATGCATTAGGTAGATTATCCACTAGAGAGCATTGCCAGTTAGCTGAGAATATTGCTTTTGAGTTCACTGGTGTAGAGTTAGATATAGATTATATTAGGAGTAGAAAGCTAGAGAGGGTTAGATCATCAGGATTATCATGAGTATTATTAGCTGGAACATTAGAGGTCTTAATGATTTATACAAATGTGATAGAAATTAGAGCTTTTTTCAAGGATTACTTTATTGATATCACACTTTTACAAGAAACGAAAATAGAATGTCCCGATCATCGTTTTTACAGAAGATTAGGTGGTTCTCATTTCCGTCATTGGGCTTGTTTACCTTCAATTAGCTCTTCTGGGGGAATACTTATAGGGTGGCACGAGAATTCCTTTAAATTGCTTCAAACTATTTCTAAACAACACTCTTTACATATTATTCTTATTAATTGTAGGATAATTCTTTAATAAATATAACTAACGTTTACGGTCCAACCACTAAAATCGGTCGTCGAGTTCTTTGGAAAGGATGTTTAAAATTTAGATCATTTGCTCCTGGTCCTTGGATTATGGGGGGATTTCAATGTTATGAGATTTTTAGGTGAAAGATCACCTAGGGTAGGGGAATTCTTCGCTATGGAAGAATTCGATCAATTTATTATTTGTAGCAAATTGATTGAATTGCCATTAACTAATAAAGAATTTACTTGGACCAACTCTAGAGAAATCCCTTCAATGGCTTCATTAGATAGGTTCTTCATTAGTGATGAAATCGAAGATAAATTTTCGATTTGTAGAGTCTCTGGGTTGCCATATATGTATTATGATCATTGCCATATCATACTTACGTGTGATTATTATGAAAAGGTTAATAAAACATTTAAATTTGAAAATAATGTGGATATTAGAACCCAATTTCTCTAATTTAATTAATAATAAATGGATATCAATGAATTTTTATAATATTAGAAACATAGGTAACTCAACATAAAATGTTGTTTTAAAACTTAGATGTCTTAGAAATTTTCTTAAAAATTGGAGTAAGAACATATTTGGAAATATTAAAATTAAAAAAGAAAATTTACTTAATGAAATGTTTAAATTTAATAAGATTGAAGAAACCAGACAACTTAATTTAGCGGAGCGTAATGTTCTTGCTAATTTAAAAGAACTTAATTCAATTTTATTAAAAGAAGAGGTAATGTGGAAACAAATGTCTAGAAATCAATGGATTAATGAAGGTGATAATAATACAAAAAATTTCATAACATGGCTAACGGAAGGAAGCGTAGTAATACATTAAATTCAATTTTTGTGAATAATGTTGAATTAGTTGATCAAAGTGATTTAAATAAGGCTTTTACTGATTAGTATAGAGATATTTTGGTAATAAAAACAAACATAGAATAAATGCTAGATGAAATGAGCTATATCCTATTGAATCTAGAATTAATCTAAACGATATTGATAATCCTTTTATGGAAGCGGAGATTTTGAAGGCTATTAATGATATGCCTAGTGATAAAGCTCCAGGACCCGATGGTTTTCCTGTTTTATTTTACAAGCAATTTTGGAATGTGTTAAAATATGACTTAATTAATATGTTTAATGAATTTTATAATGATCAATTACAATTAGGAAGATTTAATTCTGCAAACATCATTCTATTTCATAAAAAAATAGGTGCTAATAATTTGAAATTTTTTAGACAAATTTCTTTAATTAATTGCTTAGTTAAAATTATTTCTTAAGTTTTAGCGAATATGCTTAATTTAATAATGACTGATTTGATTGGTTGTTCACAAACCGCTTTCATCAAGGGTAGAAACATCACGGATGGTGTTGCAATTGTTCAATAGTTGATTAATCACCATTGTAAGAATAACATTACATGTGCACTTTTAAAACTCGACTCTGTGAAAACATTTGATTCAGTTGATTGGGATTTCCTCTAAGATATGTTAATGGCTAGAGGATTTAGTTGTAGATGGATATGTTGGATTATGACATTGCTTAAAACCGGTAATTCTAGTATTATGGTTAATGGGGTACTAGGTAATAAAATACAATCTAAACGGGGTCTACGGTAGGGCGATCCTTTATCGCCTCTTATGTTTAATCTAGCTGCTGATGTTTTCGCTAGAATAATTAAAAAAGCGGTAGGAAATGGAACTTTAGTGAGTTTAGGTAGTGAAATTACATTTAATGGTCTTTTCATTCTTCAATTTTCTGATGACACCATGTTATTTACTTCAAATTTACCAAAACATATTATTGCACTTAAATTCATTTTATATACTTTTGAACTACTATTAGGACTCAAAATTAACTTTGATAAAATTTTAGTTTTAGTGTGAAATGACGTTGATAAGGTTGAGGGGTTAGTTGCTAATACGTTAAATTGTAAAACCATGAACTTCCCTATTGATTATCTCGGTTTTTTGATTAGGCCAACTAAACTTAAACACAATGACTGGCTAGTTATAACAGATAAGATTAATAATAGAATTTCAAAATGGAATGGTAGGTTTTTATCTAGGATGGGTAGATTAGTTCTTATCAATAAAGTTTTATCTGCACTTCTAATTTATTGGATGTCTATGCATCTATTTTCAGATTGAGTAATAGATAAAATTAATAAAATAAGAAGGGACTTTTTATGGAGCGGTGATAATCCAAACAGAAGTTTAAAATGTTTAGTTAATTGGGACACTGTATGTAAATCGAAAGAGAAAGGTGGACTAGGTGTTATTAATTTACGTAACATGAATATGTCATTACTATAAAAATGGTTGTGGAAATTTAAGGATATAAATGATGTTTCTGTTTGGAAGGAAATTGTCTCTAAATGTTATTATAATGGTAGTTATAATTTATATCAAATTACACCAACTGCTAATAATAACTTGTCTAGTTTTTGGAAATCAATTTTAAAATGTCATGATATTTTTAAACTTGGTATTAAAACGATTGTACATTCTGGAAATAATACAATCTTATGGCATGATTGTTGGTTATCTGCTGTTCCACTTAAAGTGGAATTTAAAGAACGTTTTGAAATTTGTAATTTTAGAAATTCTTTAATTAAAGATGTTTTTTCACCAGATCATGATCCTTCGTGGAACCTTAGTTTTAATAGAATCTTAAAAAGTACAGCTCTAAGACAATATGCTTTATTATGTGCAAGATTGAATTTTTATAATATTGACAATGAAAATGATATTATTGATTGGGATTGGGATAAAAGCAAGAAATTCACTTCTAACTCATTATATAAATTTCTCAATTATTCGGGCATTATTAATAACGCTTTTAATTTTATTTGGAAAGCAAATGCACCACCAAAAGCTAAGGTTCATATGTGGTTGATCATTAATGGGAAGCTAAATACCATTGAACTTCTAAAAAGAAAGAATTAGCCATTTGATAATAAATGTACATTTGTAACTTGCACTTAGAAAATATTAATCATATATATTATGAATGTAAGGATACTTCTTACATTCTTAATACTACTCTTAAAATTTTCAACTTTATTTTTACAACCAAAGTAACTGATTGTCATTTTTACTGGAATAATTTAAGATTTAAAGTAAAAAGTGAATATAGATTTTTACTTGACACTCTTTTTACTATAATTTGTTGGTTTATTTGGTTTGAAAGAAATCAGAGATTATTTAATAATAATAATAGTCTTATTAATAATTTGGTTATGGCAACCGCTCTATTTTGCTTTAATTTGATCTCAAATTCAAAATATAAATTGGCAAAAAATATTTATATTAAAAAATATCTTAATAAGATTAGAATAAACATTTATTTATTTAAACGAAAAATAAATATTTTTAATAATAATAACTTTAGCTGTTTTTGAATTTATTTGAATTCGATAGCTGTTTTTGCAGATTATTCTAATGTACTTTTGATCACAGGAACATAGAGTTAGTATTATTTTATGTTGTTTATTAAATATAATTGTATAAAAATTCATATTTTATACAAATATAAGACTATTGATATCATGACCTCTGTCTCTTTACATAGAAGAAAGTTGGTATTTTGCTTATTGAGATTGACTTTTTATTTATCTTGCATGTTTTATGTATTCGTTGTTGCTATATAGTATAAGCAATAGTTTTTATAATTTGTAATCAATGCATATATATGTATATAAATGTTATTTATATACATATATATGTGTGTATGTATTGTATTATTCTTACATTTTCGTTTAGTTTCTCTATAGGTATAGGTTCAGGCTGAAGTTGGTATAAGATTAAGATTTGCAGGATTGCGGGTTTGCTGTTACAAAGTTTCAGGGTTGCTGTCTGCATGATTCTTGGTAGGAGAGATTTTATTTGTTGGATCTAGATTGTCAGGCTAGTTGAGAAGCATTCATTCACTAGCGGAGCTGCTTGTTGTTCTCATTTATGCATTTGGATGCATCATGGCTTATTTTGGGTACTTCTAACACATCACTATCGGGCGGTGGCCTTGCTGAAGTTCGATACTGAAGTGTAATGAGGGGTGGCATTGCCGGAACTCATTTAAGAAGTTTCCTTTAGTTGTGGAGTTGTTATCTTACACTATATCGTTTTTTATGTTATGATGCTATTACATGCCAAGCATGTTGGCAACTCCTTTATTTTTGGTGAAATATATATGTACATGTGTGCTCTCCTCTACGTTAGAGGATCACACATTTCTCTCAAAAAAATTATAGATCTATGTTTTAAGCAATAAAATCAAAGTTTATTTTTTAGATCTGAAAGTTTGTATGTTCTTATTATTTGAATTTGTGCTATAATAGAAACTTACATATGATTAAACGATGTCTTGATAATGAATTTAAATTTTAAATTGATTACAATAATTTTCTAAATTTGTTACCCTATTTAATGTCACAAATATCCTTGTTTAAGTATTTAAAGGCTTGTTGATATATTGCTTAATTTATTGTGTTTTAATTTTTGTTTAGGTTACATCTCTTAATTTAATTGTATACATGTGTAATTTGTTAACTAATTCTAGTGTATTTAACTTCACAAATACATCAAAATTTATATGTAGTATGGAAGTTTATTTTGAACTAATTAGAATGCTTTTTTAGCTTCATACACACATAATTATATCCATATGTTTGTATATACATAAAATTTAACATTTATACTTCAAATTGTAGTATTTAAACTCTTTATTATTATCAAACAATTAAAGCTAGACAATAATGTATACATATCAATTATTACTGGTTATTCATGTTCTTGTGTCACTATTATTCATTGATTATTGATTAAATGTTGCACCACTTAAGTTTAATAAAGAGAGAAGATGAATCAACCATATATGTCATCTTTTATCTCTTTTCTCATTTGTCCCTTATATGATTGCGTCTAAATTATTCTTATTTATTTATGCATATATATCAATTATCACTGACTATGCACAGTTCCTATATGTTGCACTTGCATAATATTTACTATGAATATATTTACATTTCATGCCATATTTTGATTGGTCATTAGAATTATTTTATTAATCAATTAGTCAATTTAATTAAGAGAATGAAATGAAAAGTTTCCTTCTCTAAATAAATTTATGCCCCCTCATTAGTTGAATAAGTTAAGAGAAAGAGAACGAAAAGTTTCCTTCTCTAAATAAATTTATGCCCCCTCAATAATTGAATGAGTTAAGAGAAAGGAAATATAAAGTTTCATTCTCTGAATAAATTTGATAAGTAACTGCCACACACAAATATGTATGTAAGAGTATATTTGATATACTCTAATTTATATGCACATTAAATTAAAGTGAAAGCTTATTTATGATATTAAATAAAATATTGATTTTATTTAAAAGAAACTTAGAAAAGTTCTAAATGAATTTAGACTTCATAGGTCCATTAAAAATCCAAAATGGCTAATTTTTTTGAAATTCACCTATTTCTTCCGCTACGGGTTGGCCTAGTTCTTTCAATGGTATCAGAACCCAATAGCCTATGCAGTCTAAATTAGTCATGTTAGAGCTAACTAATTAAGTTTGCCCACTTTGTACGGTGTCTAGAAAGGTAATGTCTAAGATTAGAATTGGGTAATCAAGTAACCTGTCCTACCTAGTTACCAGCCAGGCCTAAAAGGTGAAGTGAGCCCAAAGGTTGCCCTAATAGAAAAGGCCTATTTTGAATTGGGTCTTAGGCTAATTTTCAAAGTAGTTTTGAAAATTAAGAAAATATTTTAAATTTAAAAGTTAAATTTAAAATAAAAACATGTTTATTATAAAAGGTTATAATATAACATAAATTTTCAAAATCTTTGAAAAGGTAATGGAAATTTCAAAATGTTTGAAACTTTTTAAATGTTAATTTCAAAATTAATTAATAAAATAAATTATATATGTTATGTTATTTTAAAGTGTTTAGTGTAACATAAGTATACATGCATGTATGTATATAGATAAAATTTTAAATTAATATAATTTAACTAAATTGTTTAATTAAATTAATTAAAGGTTTATTAATTAAATAAAAATACACATATATAAGATATTGTGTTATACTATAAATGTTATAGTATGCACTGTAAAGGTTATAGTAGATATGTCCAATATAAAAGTTGTATGAGAATACTAATATAAAATTAATTAAAGAGTTAATTAATTAAAATTAATTAAATAAGATTTAATTAATATAATGGTATATATAAGACTATTATATAAGTAATATGAAATATAAAAGTTATATAATAATAGAACTTATATGTTATGAATGTATAAAATAAAGGTAGAACGTTAAAGAAACCCAAATAGAATTAAGGAATAAATACATACGTAAATATACGAATACCGTGATTTCTGATGTGTCTGACACTTGAATCACGAGGGTATTTCATAAGAAATACATTATTTCATAAGTCGATATCACTCAATATAATATATTGAAGATTGTGAATGTTCAATATAATTTTGTCCTCTACCATATATATATATACTAATAAATTGCTTGCATACTCCTTAGTTGTTGAGCAGACTCGAGCTGTGGATATTATGTGTAGTATTATTAATATATTAAATAGACGAGGTAGGATAACTATATGTATTTGTTGAGCAGACTTAAGGTACATATACTATACTTAAGCCGTCGCGATATGGTAGGTACGAGTGAATATTTCGTTTTGATTTGTTGAGAAGACTCAAGGTCGAAATGAGATTAAGTCAAGCAGCCATAGGTTCAGAGTTGTTTGTGATACAAATGATAAGGAATTATCCATCGTTTGTAGGGCTATGATTTGTTGAGCAGACTCAAGGTCAGAATCCTAAGACAAACGAGTCTTAGCACCCACTAGTGATGTAGAAAAACTTCTATGTTTCATCTTAGGGTTTGGAGAAACATATAAAAGACTAGTGGGAGCCTTATTAGAAAAATGAAATGATAAAATTTAACCTTTCTAATATTGTAAGAACATATTCTATATAATGTTATAATAATCTACAATGATAAATTTGTGCATTTAAAATGATTTATAAAACGTTTATCAATTAAGATATACAAATGAACTAAATTGAAAATTGCCAAATTGAAATACGACATATACTTGCTAACAAATGATTATTGCATGTGAATGTTACTATACCCATGAAAATGCCTAATTTTACAACTACTTAATACTTTTGTAATTTGGTCACATATATGTTTATTTGGTTGAGACTATGTATTGCATTCTATGAGTTCCGAACATAAAAGTAATACAATACTATGGATATTTGATCCATGTATAATCACATATAAATGTTATATAGTGAACAGTCACAGTTTGTAATGTACAATATTTCGATGAAATTAGTTCATCGAAATAAGAAAATAAGCCATAATGCGAGATCGATTATTCAATTTGATTAATTACAAAAGGATCGTATTGTGTTAAATGTAACACTAGATCTAAGAACTCAATCTCTGAAATGTCAGTTTGATCAGTTTATGTAAAGTGAAACATATTTAGTGTCCTTAAATGTAAAGGATAATAGAATGTGCTTTTGTAAAGAGTTTATTATGATTTTGTAGTAAGGGATTTCTTTTGAATGGTTTGACCATTTAAAAGGAAAACAAATGTATAAGAATAGATGTAATTTAAGGTATAGTTGGGATGAAGAGAGTGAATATCACTTCTGCTTCATAAAGAAACAACAAAGACGAGAATTGTAATAATAACGGTTGATACTTAGCATTGGACTAAGAAATATGATTTCTAATCCGAAATGTATTTTAGTATAGAAAATTATTTTTTATGATATTTATTTCTTTGAGTTCAAGATATTTGATCAAAGAACTCGTTACTGTAAACTAGTTGTAGTATATGAAATAAATAATCTATATTAAGTGAATGATGGACCTCCAAATTAGTATGATATTATAGTAATGGCAGAAATAGTGCGAGCATGCCATGTAGCACTTGTTGATTGCATCAAATTACGAAAATTGTTTTCGTAAAACTTATCGAACATTATTTATGATATAATGACTATTTTTGGGTATCGACTGAAAGCTAATAGTAATTATATTTCAATGTGAAAATTATGAATATTCATTATTAAATAGAACCTAATGTGGTATTTGTTTTCATAACAAAAGTGATGCATTAGAAAATACAGAAGTATCTAAAATTATTTACAATTATTTGGAGTTATAGACCAAGCCGTAGTTTTGAGAAATAATTTTTTTATTATATGATTATGAATCATACGATACTAGTTAATTATATCTCAAATAATTAGGTGATATGCACCCATTTAGTGAGAGCGTCATAAAAGTTGATGAACTCTTCGGATTGATACATATTAATGTATGCAATCACAAGTCTATTAATACCAAATGGTTCCACGTATTTCGCTATATTCACCAATGAGTTATCATCGACATGATATATGTATTTGATACACATATAATATGTCCATGGTAAACTCATAGAGTATAAAATGGAAGTAAATAAAATAACATGTGTTAAAATAAAACGATTCAATTTAATCGAATGGGTGAGTATATTGGAAAGAGTTCTGAATGTACGTACCTAAAAATGAATAAAGATTAAATCTCAAAAATCATTCCTCTATGTAAACATAATGATGTATTGATAAGGAATAATCGAACTTTATTGGACAAAGCACGATTAATGGTGAGTGAAGTTGAGTTAATTTCTTTCTATAAGGTCATGTACTTAAGTGTAGTACATGAGGTTAATATTATTTCATCTAAATAATAGTTTACAAAATCATATAAGATAAGGGTTTGTAAGAAACCGCAACATATCATATGCCAAGGAGTTAGCAGGTTGTGTAAACCGAAAGTCTGCAGATAATAATTATTCGTAAGGGATCTTATATGAATCTCCCTAAAAGGATTTTGGGAAAAACTATCATTAGATGACATATTTATGTTTTGAACATAAGTTTTGTAAACTGGAAACAACTCATTTTTATAGATAGGAAATTCATAAAAGTTTATGAATACCTATCCCGTTGCACTAAGGAACAATTGTTGTTTCAAGAAATACCAACTACATATAGAAGGAATTTCTTTGAGAAATTATTGGTAGTAAAAAGGAATTGGATACGATCCAAAGATAAAACTGATTACATGAGATGAAATAAAATTAACTAATCCAAACGAACATATCATATTAGAGTGTCTAATAAGTATTCTCGCATATTAAAGAGAAACTATGAGTTTCTTATCAATATCGAAAATATATAATCCTCGGTAGTTTAGTTGAACCATCAAGAGTATTGACTCTATGATATGGTCTGATGTGCAAATCCAAAAGGATTCCAAGTATGTTATCAAAATACAATTTCGGTACTCATATCCGAAAGGATATGATCCATCGACTGCCATCGTGTCTTTAAGAGACTAATGTAGTTGGAATTTAATAAGCAGTGACGATAAGAATTACCTCACAAATTTCAATTGTTGAAATTAATGTAATAGATTTGTTATTCAACGTACTTAAGATAATTTAGATTTACTTGCAAAATTATCACCTGGTATGACTTTGGATTTTGGTATATATGTGTTGAACAAAAAGTTCTGAATATATATTTAGACTATACTGTACACATAAACAACCAAAGTGTCTCGAAGTCAGTGGGAGCGATATTGGGTTTGTGGTTTTTTTGGATATAATCCAAGAAATGATGGAAAGTATCATTTTATAAGCACCAAAATTGAAAAAATGTTTTGATAGAAATATCAAATAGTTTGATAGTCAAAGTGCAGAGGAAGCGTTGCTCATAAGAAAGAAAGTTAATAGGTACATAGATATTTCTAAATTATAAGTAAACAACACATTGCTGATTGTTAACAATGTACTTATATTAAAATCAACTGTAGTTGTAATACTCAACATTGGATTTATAAATGATGTCTTTTATAGAAAGTATAAAAGATATAAGGTATGTCCCAAAACGATATGCAAAGACACCTTATTAAAGTGTTTAGTAGGGAACATGTAAGATGAATTCCTTATACATGGTAGTAGGAATTATCATGCATGTTGTAATGTCTACGATATCATAATTTGTTTTTGTATTTAATACACGAAACAAATAGCAAATCCAAATTGATATCACTAAATGGTTGTTTGAAATGTTCTGTGTATTTATAAAATACTGGAGAGTTATTTACATAAACAACAAACTCTTTATGAAGGAGTATTTGGACTCAAACTTCATAAGTGATATTGAGTATAATATGTCAATAATAAATTCAAGTTAAGAATCTTTAAATTGGAAGCTAATTCAATGGAAGGCTAAGTATGTCGCCATGAATGGGCAGCAATAAAGATGTGTGTGTGTGTGTGTGTGTATATATATATGTATGTATATTAATGCACAAATTTATAACTGAGCTGATTCCAAATGTTGAGAATCCCATAACATTGTTATATGATAACAATGTCACAATATAGTTCGTTACAGAACTTAGAGCTCACTAGAAGTCAAGAGACATACTCCAAATTATTCCACATGATAAAACAGTTTATCATCGTTTGAGAGAGTTGATTGACAAAGTAGATAATTGAAACACAATAGCATACCTGTTCACCAAGGGACTGACCTAATTGGTTTTTAGGAAATCGCCTGGAGAAGTTAGAATAAGATTCCATAATTGAATCCAAGTGCAAGTGGAAGATTGATAAAGTTAGGGGTATGCCCTAGTGATAATTATGTAATTTGTTACACACATCTAACTTGATAACCAATCTTGTTCAAAATAGAAGGTGTTTTCTTTCTATTATATACTTGATATAATATGATATATTAATTAATTAATTTAATTAAAAGTATCTTAAATAGAAAATCCATAAATGGTATGTTTTGAGATTGTAGTTACAAAGTATTATAACCGTGAGTAATTTATCGCAATAAAAATAAATATGCCATTTAAAATATTCCTAATCACGATGTATCGAGATTAGATATCGATATATCTGTTGAGACTCGAGTACGTAACGCTCTCAAAAAGTTGGACAGTATATTACTCATGACTGCTGGGGGCACTAAGGGGTTATGTATCGATAGTTATTGGATAACTATGAAATGACTCACTTGATAGTTTTCTGTTAGTTAATATAACTAAGGTCAAGTAGAAAATATCGATGTGACTAATTTACACAGTTCTCTCGACTTGAGAATATTGTTGATTTTTGATGTAAAAGCTTCGCTTTGATTATTGTTAAATCGGGGCATGGCGTCCAACACTACAACAAAAATTGCTTTTAGTTGCATTAATCGGTAGCATTTCTAGCTACGTGCAACCGCGAGTCATTTTAAAGTATAAAAACAAACAAGAAAATGCTGCTATTCATTTCCAGCCAACCATTCATGAAAATTTTGCCTAAAATTTTTCATGGTTGCTCATGTCTCTTTTTAATGCTTAACATTTTTGTTGTCATCCTTCTCTTAAAAGTTAAATGGAAACAAAAAAATCTTCGTCTTCCAATCCCTCACAACCCTTATCTTCCTTCCCGAAATCCCTCATCTTCGTCATCCTAAAACGCCTCTTCTCTACTTTAGCTTTCACTATAAACCAAACCAGGCGAGTTCGGTTCAGACAAAATACGATTGAAGTAAAAGGGAAACACGATTGGGCGTGGTAGCAGCTTTGGGGGGTTATTCGTAATTGGAATCGGCGATGATTGAAGTTTGCAATCGGCAATGGTTGGTGTCGGAGATTGGATTTGGATTTGGTTGCAGTGACAACATGTGAAAAATCAGCCTCTATGTGGAAGCTAAGTAATCCTTACTTGAAATTTCATACTTTGATTTTATGAATTCAGATTCGGATTGGATTCACGGACTTACGATCTTTATTTTCTAGGGACTTTGAATTTGATAGTCCTAAAACTTTTTCATTCCTTTTGGTTCTGACCCTTGAAAATAATTATATCTTATCGTGTTGCTTTTTCATCAGCTTAATGTTCTTGGCAATCTTAAACATGACCTTTGCTAGAGCTTCCAGATCAATTTTTGTCAGCTTGACCCTAAGCGGATCCCCGTATTGACATCCTCTTAGACATGTCATTATAACTAGTAATCTCTAGGTCAGGATCATCATCTAAGGAAATTATCTTCTCAGGAGGTTCCTCGGTCTACATACCTTTGGAAGGACCAGGTCGAAGGCACATCAGATCAGCAGAAGTAACAACAACCCTTGTAGGTAAAACTTGATCTTTTACATGAATGATTGTTTCCTAGTTTAGTTGAAAAGGCAGTTGTATATTCTATAGACAAATTAAGCATGTGTCATTAAATAGAGATTTTTCATCTGTTATAACATGCATCTTTCTATATGTTAAAAGTTATAACACAACAGTTTCGTAATATATTCTCAGAGTCCCTCAAATCCAACTCAAACTAGAGATGGTTTCTGATATAAGAACTAATGAGTCAGTGTGTAGGAATTTTAGATCAAATTTAAAAAAAAAAGTGTTAAAAGAGATATATGCATAGCTCAATTATGAATTAGACAACAACTATCATGTTTCTTTGTTTTTTAAATTGAAAACATATATGATTTTTAAACTTGAATTAGAAATGATATATGGATGTTTTTTATTTAAATGATTTTTTAACTTGTTTAAATATTAGTTTATTTTTAAAATTTGCCTAATCAAAGACTAACCATACCTGGGCTCTACAATCATTCATTTATTTTAGCTTGCCACCATACCAACATAAGCGAAATATATATTTCATAAAATGATATAGTGCTTATTGCTTTATTTCTAATTTTAGTTTTAAACTCACTCAGCTTTTATTAGTTTCATTTTTGAGATTTCATAAAACACTATTAATTTAGTCAGACTGACAAGTATTAATGATCGGACTAGCACTGGGAGGGCCACATTTGATAACACTTTGGTTATGGGGGCACTATATAATGATGTTATGGGTGTCACTAAGGCACTTCGGTTATGGGTGTCACTAAGTTAGTACAAGCACTGGCAGGTCGGTAGCATGATGCCAACCTTTTTATTTTCGTTTTTTCTTTTTTGTTGCCTATATAATGTGGACTGTGTTTTATTTGTGATGTGCAGAGCCTGCAACCTGGTGCAGAGTATCATGCTACGGCTTAAGCTATTGGTGGTTGTCCTATTTGTTTCCATTTTTTAATTTGTTTCCATTTTTTTAAATTGCCCATATCTAGTACATGCTTAAAGCAATTTAAAAGGTTTTAAATTGTATTAGATCTTTACATTATATATCGAAGTTTGGGCTGGAACATTGAAATTTTGACCATTCCATTTTGATTTCAATGGTGATTGGAATGGTATGCACTCTAAATTTCAATTGCAGTCCAAATATCAGTTTTGAACTGGAAGTGCTTATAAAAAATCAAATAAGATAAGAGAAAAAATACATAAAAAATCAAATATTTCTAAGAGTACATAATATGTTGGTTCCATCAAATTTAACCAAAATAAAGTGAAAAAATAATAAAAATCAATAATTCATTCACCTTTTTTTAGTATAATTCAACTATCATAAATAAAAATATTTAATGTTTCTTAATATATCTTCATAAGAAAAAATACTGATGTGAATTGTTAGTGTGGTTGGGTTGTTGATTGGAGGATGGAAGAGGAGTGCAACTACTAGGATATGGGTGGATGGGTAAGGACCAAGTGCGGGATTGGGTTCTTTGATTGAGATCCTGGTGAAGAAATTTGAGAAACTGAATACAGCTTGCTTGGAAATTATCAAATGGGATGCACTTGACACGGTGACTGATATTCCACAGAGCGCTAATTTGTCAACAACTTCTAATGCAAAGAATTGGAAGATTAAAGCTCAGGAGCATCAGGCTGCAACAATGGTAGTAATGATACTTAATTTTTAATTGTAGAAATTGCAAAATGCATCATCATCTGTAAAGTTCTTCAGTGATATGGCATTTCAGTGTTCATTGAGAGTGTAGTACTGTGGTATATACAAATATTTTAGAGCAGCCAGTTTTTGGTGTTAAATAAATGTCTTACAGAACATATTACTTTAGGAGTAGCTTTATGTACTGGACCTACTGGTTCATTAAAGCGTCAGATTTTGGTATTTTTTCACAAAAATACTTATTGTTACATCAATACACTTGTTCTGTTGACCCAGTATGAATTCACTGCTTGCTGTTCAAACTATGGGGTGCTACTCCATCAAAATTTGACCTAGTATATATGTACCAAACATCATCGAATTACTCGGTCTATCATAGATATATTCCCCTTAACAGAAAATAACATTGGTTCTAAATGCATAGATATATACATGTTGCAAGGGCGATTGGATACTTGGATGGATAAGCAACGGCCTAAAAACAGAAAGCTATGGAGTTTGATAATGTATATACAATTTTAATACTCATATATATGTCATATATATATTTCTCCTTCTCTCATAATTTAACATATGATGTCAAAAACGTATGTTTAGCAACCATCTTGAATGTTCTTAACTACTAGTTTGAATGCAAGATATTTACGCTTTCACAAAGGTAAGAATTCAAGTTGCTTTATCTATTTATTTTTGTTTATTTTTACATTTCCATGCATGACACCAATAATATGAACCCTCGGATTTGAAAATCTGTTTCAGTCTCAGATTTATATCATGAATTTTATTATAGATATAACTATTTAGATATAGGACATGGACATGTATTAGAATTTTTTGTTGGTACCAATTTGGAGTCATTTTCTAGGTGCAAAAATCCAACAAACTTATGTGCAAGTTTTTTGTTAATACAGACCGTCGATATATTTACTTCACCTGTACCGATGATGATTTTCTTCCTTTGAAGGAATATGTAGGAGATTTGAAAATATAAAAAGTTTTTCTTTTGACATGTCAGTATAAAGGTAGTTTGGGATAATGTAGATGTTACTGCATTATTATTATAGTTTTATTTTCATTTGTATTAAGATTTCTGTTTAATTTTTGTGCCAAGGAGTAGAAAAAGAATTTGGGTTGTGATCAGACTCTTGCATACATCTGAGCGATTTAACCAGATCTATTTATTTTTCAGGCTCATTGTTTGAGTGTGCATTTGTAAACATGTTTTTCTTTGAGTTGATCAATGTCAAAATTTGGGAACAGGGGTTGCTCAAAGTTTCAGGAGAAGGGATCACTGTACTTGATGCAATAGTTGATGATGGCTCACTAATCAGGTTCTCTATTTACCTATTGTCTTGTTTTGTTTCAATCTTGTTTGTGTCAACTGTCAAAGATGCTGCATTGCTCTTACTGGCAACTGTGTTGTAGGGTTCAAATGTACACATAGTGATTTGTCTAATAATTTTGCTTCTGTTCTCAATTTCTGTAGGGTAGTATATAATACTATAAATATATTTCTCTATGATTAATCTCATATGTAGAAAACATTAAATATACCTTCTGCCTCTTCATAAGATTTGCAGATGCAGCCATCAAAGCATCCAATGGAACTATATACTTCAGTGATGCTTCTACCAAATTTGGAGTGTCTGAGTTTCTTTTGGATGTTCTAGAAGCTAGACCTCATATAAGGCTTGAACTTTTTGGATTTCTTGATCTTTGGTGTGGGATTAATTATAATAGCAAAAAAACTTCTTAGCTTTCATGTTACCTATGTCATATATTATAGTAAACTAACAGGTCTGTACATATTATGATCATGTTAGTATAGGTTTGTAATGATATACTGTATATAGGTGAATTTATATATTGTGTGTAAATATTTATAAAGCCAAAGGCTAGGTTTAACATATTTTGTATTGAATTGTTTGTATATCGTATTTTATTAAGTGATTAATGTGTTTTTCGGTAGTTTGAATGTGATAATTATGAGTGATTGTTGGTTTCACACTGAAATATGTTAATTATTACTATAAAATATATATACATTATGAACAAAATGAAATGGACACTTAACGAGCAACCACAACGATGGAAATCTTCACAAAAAATTAATGATTTTTTGCAGCATTTAATAAACGCCCAAAATATTTATGGTGGGTGACAAAAAATGCTACTATACTTTTTACAGCGTTTATACAACGCTCAATAAAAAATATTGGTTGCGTTTAAAAAACGGTGCAATATGTTGCTTTTTGATAGCGTTTATGAAAAAACAACAGAAAGTCCTGGATTTTTATATGCATATTATTTGATGGCGGTCTCTACAAGGCTATCGTAAGTTATGGCGTTTTTTGTGTGCCACCGAAAATACTTTTTGGTGTAGTGCACAGAACGACTATAGTTAGGTCAAGTGGAAGCATTGGAAGTGAAACACTATTCAAGAGAGGATTCATCTCCTTAATTATATGAGGCAGGTATTACGGTCAATTGAAGTCAACTCAAAGTCAAAGTCTCTTGTCAGAGCGTTTTGGTTAATTATTATTATTATTATTATAAAACCAAGAACTTTGTGTTTAGACTATAAAGTAGAATGTGGACAATATTGGAATTTTGACCATTACCAAATTCCATAAGCCCTAATGTGATATAGGTTTGACGAAGAGAATTGGTGTAAATAATTGTCACAATTGGGTACCAATTGTAATAAGTAAAACTGGATTTTACCAAAAGACGTGTAAGCGATAAATTAAGCCAAAATGTCACACCACTAGCAAAGGTGACGTGTGAATGTTAATTTTTGAATTATTCGAATTTAATTATTGACTGAATTTACACCTTTGAGTCGCACAACCGTAATGATGAATACTTTGCATAAATCACCTGATTTAATTAATTTATAAATTGTTTTAAATTAATTAAATTAATTGATATTTATGAAATATTAATTATTATACTTTATTTGTTTTGTTTGAATACCATTAGCATTTAATAAAGTGCGTCTATAAAAGTTATGAACGTGCGTAATGATATTCGATATCAATAAAATATTCAAATTAGATTTAAATAGATTAATTACTAAGTAGTTTGGGGATTTTTTTGAGGCCCACATGCATGATGAAAAAGGGGAGATTTTTTTAATGTGATTCGAAAATCCAAAGGAGGGATTAAAAGAAATAAATCTCCTTTTTATAACTCACTAAAAGATCATTTATGAAATGAATTTTATCCTTTTCTCTTTATGCCTATTTTTTCTGACATAAATATGAAGAGGAGGAAAAAGGTTTTGATTGGATTTAATTAAGAATTAAATACGGAAGTTTTAAAAGGGAAAATTGAAAGGTCTCAATGTTTCCTCTAAAACATATCCTCTCTTATTCGTTCCATCATTATTCTTCTTTTCCTAAAAATATATATTTTATCTCTTTCTCTTGCTCTCATCTCCCTTAATGGCTTCCATGAAAATCAAATAAAAATGGATTCCCTAAAACAAATTTAAACAAAACAAATAAATTCAAGGTGGTTGTATTCTCTAGATCTTTGCAAAATCTAGAGGTTAATTCAATTGAATCAGAGTTATTCTTCATTCAAGGTGAAAATCTTAGGCTTCATCTTTAGGTAATTCTAATTTTATTTATTATATATTCACCATGTTAATGATGCTTAAATCCTATACATGCTACATCTAGTTCATCTTTTGTTTATTATGTTGACCCAGGTTTAGATCTGAAAGTTTGTATGCTTAAATTAATCGATTGGTTTCCCTTTTGTTAAATAAAAACTAAAACTTATATACGATTATATGATGTTTTAATTATAGATCTATGTTTTAAGCAATTAAATCAAAGTATAATTTTTAGATCTGAAAGTTTGTATGTTCTTATTATTTGCATTTGTACTATAATAGAAACTTATATATGACTAAAGAATGTATTGATAATTAATTTAAATTTTAAATTGATCACAATAATTTTCTAAATTTGTTACCCTATTTAATGTCACAAATATCCTTGTTTAGGTATTTAAAGACTTGTTGATATATTGCTTAATTTATCGTGTTTTAATTTTTGTTTGGGTTACATCTCTTAATTTAATTGTATACATGTGTATTTTGTTAGATAATTCAAGTGTATTTAACTTTACAAATACATCAAAATTTATATGTTGTATGGAAGTTTATTTTGAATTAATTAGAATGTTTTTGTTTTAATCTTCATACACATATAATTATATCTATATGTTTGTATATACATAAAAATTAACATTTATACTCCAAATTTTAGGATTTAAACTCTTTATTATGATCAAATAATTTAAAACTAGACATAATATATACATATCAATTATTATTGGTTATTCCTATTCTTGTGTCATTATTATTCATTAATTATTGAATAAATGCTAGGCTAATTAAGTTTGATAAAGGGAGAAGATGAATCAATCATATATGTCATCTTTTATCTCTTTTCTCATTTGTCCCTTGTATGATTGCCTCTAAATTATTATTGTTTATTTATGCATACATATCAATTATCATTGACTATGCCCACTTCCTATATGTTGCACTTGCACAATATTTACTGTGAATATATTTAAATTTCATGCCATATTCAGATTGGTCATTAATGTTATTGTATTAATCAATTAGTCAATTTAATTAAATGAATGAAATGAAAAGTTTCATTCTCTAAATAAATTTATGCCCCTCATTAATTGAATAAGTTAAGAGAAAAGAAATGAAAAGTTTCCCTTTCTAAATAAATTTATGCCCCCTTATTAATTGAATGAGTTAAGAGAAAGGAAATTGTTATGGACATTTTCGCCCACTACGTGGTGAATATGAGGAGTCAGGGGAAAAATCGTCATTGTTCTGGAACAGACTCAAACTAGTTTGGAAGTATTCTCGAGATCAAGATATGGACATAGGTCGAAATCGCGTCTCAATCCGAGCTACGGATTGAGAGATGTAACGACCCGTAAAATTTCGATAATTAAAAATGTTAATTTAATAAGATTTCA
Organism: Allium fistulosum; assembly: GCA_030737815.1. Lineage (NCBI taxonomy): Eukaryota > Viridiplantae > Streptophyta > Magnoliopsida > Asparagales > Amaryllidaceae > Allium > Allium fistulosum. The sequence goes on from CM060903.1 coordinate 1,504,535,510, forward strand.
TGGTTTAATGTTGGAAGAATTAAAAATTTGAAATTTATGTATGATAATAATAACTAGAATGAATTGCAACAATATTTATCCAATTACTTATTAATGGATTAAATGATATTCCAATCAATTGAAATGACTTAAATATTATAACTTGGTTATAAGGGAATATAAGAAAACAAATGTAAATATTGGGTTAACTAATGAAATAATATATAGTCATCGGAAATGGAATCAAATTGGTATTGTATTGGTAATTGTGACAGTTGTTAGTAAATAATAAACTTATAAGTGTGATTAAAAGTAAATGGTGATAATTATTATAAGTTACTAATTTATTTAGTCGGTTGAATTGAATTTTGAAACCAATTGCAAATGAAATGAAATTTTATATATTAACTAGGTGTATAATCAATAATTGAAGTTGAATAATAAATTGTGAATTATGTAGAAATAAGACTTTGAAATAGACTGATTTCGAAGATTTAATAATAACGAGTATTGAAAGATAATGCTACTTATTGAATGAGTTTACTATCAATAGTTGGATTGAATAATAATGCTGAATTTAATAGATGTAAATAAAGTAACGGATTGATAATGAAAATTTATGTAAAATATAATATTGGAATTTGTTGAATATTGAATAATTAAATTGTTTAAATTCAATATTTGAAAATAACTGAATAATTGAATAACGGGAGTTGAATAACTGTTTAATGGAAATGGTTGTTCTATAATTTGAATTTGTTTCAAAGGTTAAATTTTGAATTTAATATGATTAATTTGATATTGAAATTTAATATATGAAAATAGAGTGAATAACTGAAATTTGATTTAATATGGTTCAATTTGGTTTCCAAAGTGAATATAAGTTATATTTGGATTTTAATAGAGTTAATAAGATGTTAAAATTGGAATATTAAGAAATTCAGTTTGGAAAGTCGTCGATTTAATTGACGAGTAAAAAATAGCCTTCCGAGGCACAGTCTCGGAATTCGACGAAACCTATTCCATTGGATCCGTAATAGTGTATTATTATCGAATTTCAAATTTCGTAGCGTTTGGAGTTACCAGCTGGTCGTACGGGTTAGAAACGCATTGAAATTGATATCGAAAATTTAATATTTTAATTCGATTCAAAAGGCTATCTTCCACATACGATCAAATTAGCTTCCGAAACACGTTCCATTGTGTTCGGAATGCGGGTAAAACATTACGAACGCTTGTCGGCACGTCTAGTTTGGAGTTCGTTCAGAAAGGTTGATAATAATAATATTTTAATAATTGGTTTATACGTATATATTCACGCTTGCTTCAGAAACCCTAGCTTATCTGGTGGCCTCCGTTTCTTATCTTCCAATGGCCGATATTCTCTTTCGTTCTCCTCTGATTATCTTCAAATCCACTCATTGATTTCAAAATCTTCCAACTGCAAAATCGAAGAGCTTGACAAGCTCTATCTATCCAACGGTCATGATCGAAATCGAGGCGATTGATTGACAGTGATTTGGGTTTGAACGCAGCGCGTTCATGCACGTATTCCGAAGGATAGGTGAGGCCAAGCTCTGTAGGATTCCGGGTGGTGGTGCCACATGCGTAGGGCTTCGATTTGAAGCTGCCTGATCGACGTCTCGGCGAAGGTGGGGGTTGTGGCTGGGAGGCGTTTGTTGCGTGCGTATGGGTTCCTGAGCGCGTCTTTGCCTGTAACGTGAGCGAAGAAGATGATTTAGGTGGTGGGTAATTAGGCTAATGACTATAATTAGTAATTGTAAATTTTATTATTAAAAATTAAATGTTTAATATATCATATCTCTCTCATCCGAGGTCGGAATCGGACGAAACTGGCGACGTTGGAATCGCAGAGATGAGAGCTTCGCTGCAGCGCAGATCCGGGAGTGTTTGGAGCTCGTTAGAATTTTAGGTTGAATCGAACGCCGTTCGATTTGATTTAAAATTGAAAATCAAGGTGAGTGTTTTATAACATTCACAACGTACTAAATATTTTTATGGTAGTTAAATTGGATATTATGAAGTGATATGAATTTTATTTATCATGGTTTGATTAAAATTTAATTGTCATATAGATTGTCATTTGAATTCACCGTTGAAAATTAAATTTGACAATCAAATTGAAATTAAAATTGAATTGCGATTAAATTACCTGACATTGATAACTATGAAATTGCCGTGAATTGTATTGTCTATTGGGTGATGTATTTCGATGGATGCTATTGGTTGATATTTAAATGGTTGGATGTTTATTTGCTTATATATATATATATATCCTGTTATACATACATATGACACTATGATTTGGTTTAAGTGATATATATTCATCCCTGACATTTAATTGAAATAAATAATCACTTGGCCATAGGATATAAAATTATATACGGACACCGGATTGGTTAAATTAATAAGTTTAAAAATCGTTGATTTGAAATTCATTTAAATGTTTTGATTTAAAAGTTATAAATAAAATCAATTTATAGAAATCGAATTTATCGTAAATTGAGTTTGGAATGTCGAAATAAATTTTGGTTAAAAGAAATTGTTAAATAACTTAAGTTGAGACTTTGAAATTTAAAATTGGGTTATGATTGAACTCCGAAAATTTATTTGTTTTAAAGATTGAACATTATCTCGAGCTTTGAGTATTGCTAAGTAAAAGTGTCGAAATTGAGCTTGAAATTGAATCATATTTGAATTTGGATTTAAAATTGAATATTAAAGGATAAATTTTGTTAAGTGTTATAAATTGATATTTTAAAAAAATCAAGCTCCAAATCGATATAAATTGAAATTGAATTAGTTAAAGGTGAATGTAGAATTGAATTAATTTGAAGTCAAAGTTGACATTCATTTGAATTGAAATCGAAATTGAATCGGTAGAGTAGGAACTGAAATTGATTTGAATTGGGAAGTTACAATTTAAATGGTTTAGTTTTGAAGTTGTTTCATTTTGTTTTCCAAATTTCTCTGTTATATAAACCATTTTTAAATACTTAAACTATTTTAACCTATATTAACTATATTAAATTTATTTATCTATTTGAAATCCATTTAAAGATTTTAAGTATTTTAATTATTTAAACTACTTTTAAACTACTTAAACTATTTTAACCTATATTGACTATATTAAATTTATTTATCTATTTGAAATCCATTTAAAGATTTTAAGTATTTTAACTATTTTAATTATTTAAAACTACTTTTAAACTACTTAAAACTATTTTCTAAAAATTTCAAGCTGGTCAATAAGGTGAAATGTTTATATTTAAATCTTGAATTTAAATACGAATTGGGTTAAATGAAGTTGCAACCTAAATTGAAATTCGAAATGATTTTGAAATCGAAATGAGATATTGAGGCGAAAAATGATTTTGAAATCGAAATGAGATATTGAGGTGAAAATGATTTTGAATGGAATCTTACATCTTGAATAGATATGATGATATTTGAAATGGATTTGATTTTGAAGCGAATATGATATTTTGATATCAATTATGAATCGATTTGAAATGTAAAAGAGCCATCGGTGTAATAATACGTAGTTATTAAAGAGACCGGATCGGATATGGACATACTCTCTGTCGATATCGAAAACCACTTTAATAACTATTATACGCGGAGTGTCGATCCAGAATGAAGTGGATGGTTTGGTGAACGCGTTGACTGAAGAAAGAGAACGATATTGGATGACCCCTGACATGACTAAAACAGGAGCCGCGCCGGGCCATTGAGGTTCGCCACCTCTAGCGGACACACTTCTTCGATACCATGTCTATTACATTTGTGATTCGATTTGGGTGCACCCCTTGATTTGGGAGTGTTGTTTCGTGGTGTTGAGGTAGTAGCTGCTATGCTCAACATCAGTCCGGATCACGCAACTACTAGTATCCTAGTTGGTATCGCCTCATGTACCTTGTCATACTGATTATCCTATTCACGACCACTACGTTTGGTTTGTACCTTTAGTATATGGATTGCCCTCTGGTGACTTCCGGTTTTGGGGAAACTACGGTCTTGTATATGCTCTTGGGAATAAAAATGTGTTAAGGGTGGAATGGGCCATGGCTTAACGCTAGTTTGATATTTTACTTTATGATAGACATTATTGTATATAGCGTATTGTACTACATAGTAGATAGTTTAACGGATCCTTAAGAGATGGAAAATCCCGTAACATCTCTTGAGTTATTGCACGCACGTCGACACTGGATAGGAGATGTCAAACCCCGTAAACATCTCTGACGCCGATACACCCATATTTATTCACGATTGATTTAACTTACATAAGGATATTTTAGTCCTGACTCGAGTGTTTTGTTTTTCATTACGCTCGGGTCAGTCCCGAGTTTTTTTCAGCTTATTGAAGATCTATTTCTGGAGGACGAAGACGAAGATTTGATATACTATTACTATTATTATCCTTGCATCATGCTGTCCGCTGCATTATTTTATTTGTTCTGTTGTATATGTATAACTCTGATAAATGATGTATAAATGATAATCAAAAGTATATTAAACAGCTTCATGAACTGTTTATCTGATTATTATATTTTATCTTTCCGCTGCGAGATTCTATGATTGTTTCTTGTTCCTTTTCTCTTCTTTTCTTATTTACCCCATTAACCATCCGCCCTTTTGAATGGTTTAGAATCGGAAGGTGTATTTGATCGTCGGTTTAAACTGTCCAAAAAGGCGGGTCGTTACAGTTGGTATCAGAGCTTTGGTTTAGCGATAACCTTAGCTTTGTGGGGTCTGACTCTTTATGAATAGGGTAGTAATACCCTATGATGAGTCGCTGAGTGTATGTATGAGAGAGCGTATTTGTTAGTGACATAAAATTATTTTATATTGTGTTGGTTGATTTGTTGAGTGGCTTATGGATTCTGGTCAATACGAGTAATTAACGTCATTGATAGGGGTCTCTAAACACTTGAACAGAACAATTCGACATAGTATTGTTTGAAATTGGGTAAATGAAATAATTTTGCCCTAATTATATTTTATATATAAAGAAATAATTTTTAGAAATTATTATGATTCATCCAGTTTGTTTGGTTGTTAGAAAGGATAATATGGATGGTTATCATAAATGGGATATTGTGTTTTAATAAATAAGGTTTATTACAAAATAAATAATGATAAAACAATTTATTGAATGTTTTAAGAAAGAAAATTTTTGTAAGAATAATTTATAAATGTGACTTATAAATCAAGATAGATTTAAATTGAGAAATATTGAGTTTAAGACCCGGAGATTTTGAAAATGGTTTTCAAAACTTTGAAGAAAAATATGTAGTGATGTTAGTTGAAAAATATTTATGGGAAATATTTTGAAAGGAGTTTTTTTTATAAATTCAGTACTCCTCTCTTATGTCGCTGGAAAATAATTTCGATGATGACTGCGCAGCATCATCGACATTCATTTTCGAGTCTCAAAGTGTAGGAAACTTATGCGAAGCTTTGCTTTGCTTCGAAACTGTTTTGAAAAATGCATTTTGGTTTAAACTCCAAAAGTATGATTTGATATATATAAGATATAAATGCATATATTTTTATTTCAAATGATTTGAGATGAACCGGGCATTTAAATTTCTAAGTTCTGTTAATTAATATTTTCAAAATATTTGAATGAAATGTGAATAATCAGAACTTATATAATAAGAGAATTAAAAAAAAAACTCTAAGCTAAATGTTTTGAGAAACTTTAGAATTGAAGTGTAACTCTTAAAATTGAAAAGTATTGAAAGGTAAAGAAAATATAGACAAGTTAAAAATTGTGAACATTCTAATTTAGTAAAATGAATTCTAAATTTGTATAATACCACATTGCATTCTAATAACATATAATATGACTTACCAAACGTTAAAAAGTTAAAAGAATGATTTAGAGATGTAATGAGATATTATACAAGTAAGCAAAACCTAAAAGTAATTGAAATATACAAGTAAGCAAAACTCAAAAGTAATTAAAATGTATATAAATGAAATTTGGTTGTGATAAAAATGTTATATACTTAAGTATAATATGAAATGATGAATGGCTAAATGGAATAAGTAAGTAGAATTTAAGGAAGCAGACAAATGAACTAAATAATATCTTTGTAAATTTGTTATAGAATTGAATATAAATTTGCAAAGAAATTGTGAAATTGAAATTTGTATCTTTTGAGGTAATTATAAACTTAGATAAAGTCCAACTTCTTATATATGACTTTTATAGGATGGTTAATAAACTAAAGTGTTGGTTAATAAAATGTTCCACAAATAAATCTGTTATTAACTGAAATTATGAAAATGAAGTATATTATTAACTGAAATTATGAAATGAAGTAAATGTAAACAAAGGAATTTCGTATAACTAAGAATCAATTGGAAAATGAAATTGAATTTAATTAAATTATATAGAATGTTTAAAATGAACTTGAGTAGGCAAATTCTATGATATGATGTTTAAGAAAAGATAATGTTAAAGAATATGCTATGTAAAGAAATGGACATACTAACTGAATAATGGATTGTGAATAATTAATTGTAAATAAAATGAAAGTCAATAAAATAATTTAATATAGATACATTGTATAGGAATCTATTGAAAGTTAATACGTAAGTTGTACGTATATTATTTTATTCGCATAACAATTTGATCTGAATTCGAGCACAGAATTTCGAGATAATTTATATCGATCCAAGTTAGGATTTTTCACTCGATTCTTAACGGCGAACCCTGGATATGGATTTTTGATTTGATTCTGGAATTCTCTATCATAGTATATGGCTATGCAAGGAGAATAACAGTTTTCGATCAAGGAACCAAATCCGAGTCCGCACTAGAGAGTCGCGTGAACGATACTAGTTTGGAAGCGAAATTGTGTGATCAAATGAGTGATCAGATTTGATATTGCGTACGGATGGTATATCTACTTCGTACAGGTTTAAGTAAAGCTAAAATTGAAAATTGAAATGCAAATTATAAATTGATTTTAAATTATATGATTCGATATCATTGATAAATAAGATGCAGGTATTTAAATCAAGGAAATTGGATTGCCCGACAAAAAGGTACATGTTCATTTTGTCATTGGATTTGGTGATTTTTGATTGGAGCCACTTGGCTTTTGTTTTCTTTTGATGGTTTGGGGCCCGTAGAGGCGTTTTGTAGCTATACCGATCAAGCCGCGCAAAGAAGACTCTGCCGAAATTTTTCGTAAATCCGGGTGTTAGAAAATTTTTCAAGTTTTAAAATTTTATAACTTGTTTTGATAACTAACTTTTAAAGTTAGAAAGCCGTTCGGAGTAACTTAGTGGAAGTGTAGTAACAATTTATAAATGGAATTTCATTATTTTATAAGTTGATAATTTTGAATAAAATATATCAAATGTTGAATTCTTTACTTTGTTCCTTTTCCCTTCTTTTCCTTTTCGAGGATGAAAAGTTTTGAGTAGAGGAGAGTGTAACGACCCGTAAAATTTCGATAATTAAAAATGTTAATTTAATAAGATTTCATGGTTTAATGTTGGAAGAATTAAAAATTTGAAATTTATGTATGATAATAATAACTAGAATGAATTGCAACAATATTTATCCAATTACTTATTAATGGATTAAATGATATTCCAATCAATTGAAATGACTTAAATATTATAACTTGGTTATAAGGGAATATAAGAAAACAAATGTAAATATTGGGTTAACTAATGAAATAATATATAGTCATCGGAAATGGAATCAAATTGGTATTGTATTGGTAATTGTGACAGTTGTTAGTAAATAATAAACTTATAAGTGTGATTAAAAGTAAATGGTGATAATTATTATAAGTTACTAATTTATTTAGTCGGTCGAATTGAATTTGGAAACCAATTGCAAATGAAATGAAATTTTATATATTAACTAGGTGTATAATCAATAATTGAAGTTGAATAATAAATTGTGAATTATGTAGAAATAAGACTTTGAAATAGACTGATTTCAAAGATTTAATAATAACGAGTATTGAAAGATAATGCTACTTATTGAATGAGTTTACTATCAATAGTTGGATTGAATAATAATGCTGAATTTAATAGATGTAAATAAAGTAACGGATTGATAATGAAAATTTATGTAAAATATAATATTGGAATTTGTTGAATATTGAACAATTAAATTGTTTAAATTCAATATTTGAAAATAACTGAATAATTGAATAACGGGAGTTGAATAACTGTTTAATGGAAATGGTTGTTCTATAATTTGAATTTGTTTCAAAGGTTAAATTTTGAATTTAATATGATTAATTTGATATTGAAATTTAATATATGAAAATAGAGTGAATAACTGAAATTTGATTTAATATGGTTCAATTTGGTTTCCAAAGTGAATATAAGTTATATTTGGATTTTAATAGAGTTAATAAGATGTTAAAATTAGAATATTAAGAAATTCAGTAAATTTTGGAAAGTCGTCGATTTAATCGACGAGTAAAAAATAGCCTTCCGAGGCACAGTCTCGGAATTCGACGAAACCTATTCCATTGGATCCATAATAGTGTATTATTATCGAATTTCAAATTTCGTAGCGTTTGGAGTTACCAGCTGGTCGTACGGGTTAGAAACGCATTGAAATTGATATCGAAAATTTAATATTTTAATTCGATTCAAAAGGCTATCTTCCACATACGATCAAATTAGCTTCCGAAACATGTTCCATTGTGTTCAGAATGCGGGTAAAACATTACGAACGCCTGTCGGCACGTCTAGTTTGGAGTTCGTTCAGAAAGGTTGATAATAATAATATTTTAATAATTGGTTTATACGTATATATTCACGCTTGCTTCAGAAACCCTAGCTTATCTGGTGGCCTCCGTTTCTTATCTTCCAATGGCCAATATTCTCTTTCGTTCTCCTCTGATTATCTTCAAATCCACTCATTGATTTCAAAATCTTCCAACTGCAAAATCGAAGAGCTTGACAAGCTCTATCTATCCAATGGTCACGATCGAAATCGAGGCGATGGATTGACAGTGATTTGGGTTTGAACGCAGCGCGTTAGTGCACGTATTCCGAAGGATAGGTGAGGCCGAGCTCTGCAGAATTCCGGGCGGTGGTGCCACGTGCGTAGGGCTTCGATTTGAAGCTGCCTGATCGACGTCTCGGCGAAGGTGGGGGTTGCGGCTGGGAGGCGTTTGTTGCGTGCGTATGGGTTCCTGAGCGCGTCTTTGCCTATAACATGAGCGAAGAAGATGATTTAGGTGGTGGGTAATTAGGCTAATGACTATAATTAGTAATTGTAAATTTTATTATTAAAAATCAAATGTTTAATATATCATATCTCTCTCATCCGAGGTCGGAATCGGACGAAACTGGCGACGTTGGAATCGCAGAGATGAGAGCTTCGCTGCAGCACAGATCCGGGAGTGTTTGGAGCTCGTTAATATTTTAGGTTGAATCGAACGCCGTTCGATTTGATTTAAAATTGAAAATCAAGGTGAGTGTTTTATAACATTCACAACGTACTAAATATCTTTATGGTAGTTAAATTGGATATTATGAAGTGATATGAATTTTATTTGTCGTGGTTTGATTAAAATTTAATTGTCATATAGATTGTCATTTGAATTCACCGTTGAAAATTAAATTTGACAGTCAAATTGAAATTAAAATTGAATTGCGATTAAATTACCTGACATTGATAACTATGAAATTGCCGTGAATTGTATTGTCTATTGGGTGATGTATTTCGATGGATGCTATTGGTTGATATTTAAATGGTTGGATGTTTATTTGCTTATATATATATATCCTGTTATACATACATATGACACTATGATTTGGTTTAAGTGATATATATTCATCCCTGACATTTAATTGAAATAAATAATCACTTGGCCATAGGATATAAAATTATATACGGACACCGGATTGGTTAAATTAATAAGTTTAAAAATCGTTGATTTGAAATTCATTTAAATGTTTTGATTTAAAAGTTATAAATAAAATCAATTTATAGAAATCGAATTTATCGTAAATTGAGTTTGGAATGTCGAAATAAATTTTGGTTAAAAGAAATTGTTAGATAACTTAAGTTGAGACTTTGAAATTTAAAATTGGGATATGATTGAACTCCGGAAATTTATTTGTTTTAAAGATAGAACATTATCTCGAGCTTTGAGTATTACTAAGTAAAAGTGATATAAAAATGATATTTCGAAATTGAGCTTGAAATTGAATCATATTTGAATTTGGATTTAAAATTGAATATTAAAGGATAATTTTTGTTAAGTGTTATAAATTGATATTTAAAAAAAATCAAGCTCCAAATCGATATAAATTGAAATTGAATTAGTTAAAGGTGAATGTAGAATTGAATTAATTTGAAGTCAAAGTTGACATTCATTTGAATTGAAATCGAAATTGAATCGGTAGAGTAGGAACTGAAATTGATTTGAATTGGGAAGTTATAATTTAAATGGTTTAGTTTTGAAGTTGTTTCATTTTGTTTTCCAAATTTCTCTGTTATATAAACCATTTTTAAATACTTAAACTATTTTAACCTATATTAACTATATTAAATTTATTTATCTATTTGAAATCCATTTAAAGATTTTAAGTATTTTAATTATTTAAACTACTTTTAAACTACTTAAACTATTTTAACCTATATTGACTATATTAAATTTATTTATCTATTTGAAATCCATTTAAAGATTTTAAGTATTTTAACTATTTTAATTATTTAAAACTACTTTTAAACTACTTAAAACTATTTTCTAAAAATTTCAAGCTGGTCAATAAGGTGAAATGTTTATATTTAAATCTTGAATTTAAATACGAATTGGGTTAAATGAAGTTGCAACCTAAATTGAAATTCGAAATGATTTTGAAATCGAAATGAGATATTGAGGCGAAAAATGATTTTGAAATCGAAATGAGATATTGAGGCGAAAATGATTTTGGATGGAATCTTACATCTTGAATAGATATGATGATATTTGAAATGGATTTGATTTTGAAGCGAATATGATATTTTGATATCAATTATGAATCGATTTGAAATGTAAAAGAGCCATCGGTGTAATAATACGTAGTTATTAAAGAGACCGGGATCGGATATGGACATACTCTCTGTCGATACCGAAAACCACTTTAATAACTATTATACGCGGAGTGTCGATCCAAAATGAAGTGGATGGTTTGGTGAACGCGTTGACTGAAGAAAGAGAACGATATTGGATGACCCCTGACATGACTAAAACAGGAGCCGCGCCGGGCCATTGAGGTTCGCCACCTCTAGCGGACACACTTCTTCGATACCATGTCTATTACATTTGTGATTCGATTTGGGTGCACCCCTTGATTTGGGAGTGTTGTTTCGCGGTGTTGAGGTAGTAGCTGCTATCCTCAACATCAGTCCGGATCACGCAACTACTAGTATCCTAGTTGGTATCGCCTCATGTACCTTGTCATACTGATTATCCTATTCGCGACCACTACGTTTGGTTTGTACCTTTAGTATATGGATTGCCCTCTGGTGACTTCCGGTTTTGGGGAAACTACGGTCTTGTATATGCTCTTGGGAATAAAAATGTGTTAAGGGTGGAATGGGCCATGGCTTAACGCTAGTTTGATATTTTACTTTATGATAGACATTATTGTATATAGCGTATTGTACTACATAGTAGATAGTTTAACGGATCCTTAAGAGATGGAAAATCCTGTAACATCTCTTGAGTTATTGCACGCACGTCGACACTGGATAGGAGATGTCAAACCCCGTAAACATCTCTGACGCCGATACACCCATATTTATTCACGATTGATTTAACTTACATAAGGATATTTTAGTCCTGACTCGAGTGTTTTGTTTTTCATTACGCTCGGGTCAGTCCCGAGTTTTTTTCAGCTTATTGAAGATCTATTTCTGGAGGATGAAGACGAAGATTTGATATACTATTACTATTATTATCCTTGCATCATGCTGTCCGCTGCATTATTTTATTTGTTCTATTGTATATGTATAACTCTGATAAATGATGTATAAATGATAATCAAAAGTATATTAAACAGCTTCATGAACTGTTTATCTGATTATTATATTTTATCTTTCCGCTGCGAGATTCTGTGATTGTTTCTTGTTCCTTTTCTCTTCTTTTCTTATTTACCCCATTAACCATCCGCCCTTTTGAATGGTTTAGAATCGGCAGGTGTATTTGATCGTCGGTTTAAACTGTCCAAAAAGGCGGGTCGTTACAAGAGATATCATCATCTTAAGATTTTTCCACTACCGTCTCGTGGGGCCGATATTGAGATGCTCTACCGCCATTCAAGGTCGACAGTCCAACAGCAAGCCAGGATCCCCGGTCCGATGACCGAACCAAAAATTTGGTTCGGCGCTTGTTTGGGGCTTGAAAATCTCGAGTCTACTTGGAGTCGGCCCGATGACCGAACCAAAACTTTGGCTCGACGCTTTCTTGGAGTCGGGCCTTGAAAATCTGGAGTCTGCTTGAAGTCGGTTGGATTACCAAACCAAAACTTTGTTTCGATGCTTGCTTGGAGTCGGGCCTTGAAAATCTGGAGTCTTCTTAGAGTCGGGGGGATTACCGAACCAAAACTTTGGTTCGGCGCTTGCTTTCTCAAGTCTGCTTGGAGTCAGCCCGTTGACCGAACCAAAACTTTGGTTCGATGGTTGCTTGAAGTCGGACATGAGAAATTTAAGGGTTTACTTGGAGTCGTCTGGGAGTAATGCTGCTTGGAGTCGAGTGAAGGTTTGCTTAGGGCTCAACCCGGGTATAACTGATCAAAAAAAAGTTAGAGATTTTCATCACGGCACGACGATACTTCGGGGATTTCTTCATAACGCGTTCCAGGGTTCTTGGAGGTGTATGGCGGTCATCATAAGTGGAATAGCTTGACAATCATGTAAGGAAGGTTGAACCAAATCTTAGAGGAAGGAAGGTTGAACCAAATTCCAAATACTATATACACAGTTGCCTCTCCTCATATCTTTATTCTATAAATACCAAGCACATGGCATTATAAAAAGGGAGGATGCTGAAGAGCAAAGCTTTCAGCAATAATGGCAGACAACTTCGAGAGGGAAAAATCTTAGTTCTAATAGCATGTTTACTCGTATAAAAAGCTTGTACTTGTAATCAGAAATGAAAGGGATAATAAAAGAGGAACAGTGGACATAGGCACATTCAGGCCGAACCACTATAAATTCTATGTCTTTTTACATTTAAGTCCTTTACATATTCTTTGTTGCGAATGACTGATTTTCTACCTTAAACATCCGCAACTAATTTTCATCAAACAATGGCTATATACTACAAACAATATTTATAGCTCTACAACAATGATTTGAGTGTTTGCCCATTTTTTGTGCAAACATTTTGGTGGTTTCACTGAGAACTGAACTTTCCTTTTTTAAAAGGAAATTCTCTCTTTTTTACTTTTCTTTTTATTTTGAAACCTATTATTTCTAATCTTCTGACTAGAGATTATCGTTTCTTTTCTTAGGAAACTCTCTCCCTTTTTCTAAGATCTAAAATTTATGTTTCTTTTTAGATCTACCCTGACCGTTTTACATAAAACAAAAAATCCTCCTTTTCTCTTCAGATATGAACATCCATTTTACTACATAGAGAAATTCTCTTGTCTACTCTTTAGATCTTACTTTTACTATCCACAGACACTGTTTATTAGCAAGGAAAAATGTCACCTCTTAGATCTGAAATCCTTAGATATTACATTTACTATTCCGGGTCCACAAACGCATGTCCCTTGACCAAAAAGAAACATGCACCCATTCTTTGGATCTAAAATCAAGCCACCTCTATTTTCTCATTTGGAATCCAAAAACATGGTTTCTTGGCATAAGAAACCCCTTTTTCCCTCCGTTTAGATCTGAATCATTATTTTCTTTCACAAAAGAAAATCTGTTTCTAGTCTTGAGATATGAAATTGCATTTTTTAGTAAAATTTACACCTTTTTCTTTTCAGATCTAAAGTCACTATCTTTTTGGCATGAGATTCTCATTTTCTTACTTTTCCAGTTTGAGATCATTGTTTCTTGGATTAAAATACTCTATATCTCCCAGACCTGAAACCGTTAATTAACTAAATCTATTTCTCTTTTCCGATCTTCAACCACTATTCCTTGAAGATCAAAAAATAATTCTAACGTTCTTTTCTCTTATTTCAGATCTACAAACGCTGCTCCTTAACCAATAAGAAACATGTATTAACTTCTTAGATCTGAAATCACTATATCTCCTTTCAGATCTGCAAACACTGTTTCTCAACCAAAAAGAAATATGTATTTATTTCTTAGATTTGAAATCGTTCTATCTTCTTTTTCTCATTTCAGATCAAAAAAACACTATTTTGACCAAAAGGAACACTTAGTAATTTTTTAGATTTAAAATCATTATAGATCTTATTCTCTTTCTATCCGGAAGCATTGCTTCTTTAACATAAGAAAACTATCTTCCTCTTTTGTATAAGAGGAATATATTCCCCTATTAAAATATAAAATTACGGTTCTAAGAAATTCCTTTTCTCCCTCCAAACTTTAAATCCTTTCTCCTTATCTAAAGTCATTGTCTCTTTGAAATTAAAGTTTTTCTCTTTTTCTTTTTTCAAGTTTGTAATCACCATTTCTCGGATTGGGAAGCTATACCTCCTATCTCAAAATTCTCTCTTTATTTTAATAGTTGGACCATCAACCCTTCGAAGCTACAAAACCTCCCAATCCATTCCAAAAATTAAATTATCTCTCTCGAAAAGTACAAACTCTCTAGGAAGGGAAGGAGAACAACTTCCCGATATGCCACCTAAAGTGAGAGAACTGCGCTACAAAGAATGCAACAACTATCCAGATCTGAAATAGCAAGAAGACTAGTCTAATAACCTCCCGGTGCTAAAAATTATCGGACGTAAATTCGACATGGTTGTGATTGAAATCAGTAAACACTTCACTGCTTAACATAAGGCTTTGGTGGATAAACTCTTGACATGCTTAGGGCAGACAGAAGTGTTCGACCTCAATGTCATAATACAAGGAAAGTCTCCACATAACCAAATGAACCCCAAGCACAGCCCTTTTTCCATCCAACATCAAATCAAAGTACTACAATTGGGATCCCACTGATGGATTGAAATATCACAACTTGAAGGCCGAAGTCATGATGATTGAATACTCAAAGTCTAAATATGACAAGCACAACACTTCGTCACTCCTATCATGCACGAAGGCATCACCGATCCAATGCGTACCGGATATGATTCCAATAATGTCAATAGCTCTCCTTACCTAGGGATATGTTCAATAAATATGAAAAGAGAAGGAGATAAGACCAAGAGTTACTAGTCCACCCTCTGGGAAAACAAAAACTATTGAGTGCCTACTACAAACCTTTATAAGGGGCTAACCCGGCCCCCTAGACACTTTCCAAGATCTCAACACTTGCTTATAAACGGGGGGCACAAAGGATGTAATATATAATTACTTTTCTTTCATTCTAATCAATCTTAAGCTATTGCGGGGCTCTACCATCTACTCTTGGATCTCCATCCTTGGAAAAAGGTGAAGGAAGGATTCGTAAATCCATTGCATGTGCTGATTAACCCGAGGGTGCTTACATCCTACACGATGTAAAGACAAAAAATCAAACTAGCCCCTACAACTATGCATGACCTCTCCTTTGGGTCAGCAAGGCACATAAAGGTGAGAAAACATCACCGTCAAGAGTTCAGATAGATGGTCACCCAGAGACGCTAGCACAACTTGCAGTGCAAATGCTATAGCTAAATGGAAGAGATACAACTCTCTGCCTCCGAAGCTCGAATGATCAATGATCAGAGAGAAGCCATCCATTTGAGTATGGTGTTACCTTAAAGGGCAAGGAAGAGGACGCGATGGAAACAACATATGTCGAGAACTTGGATAACATAATAGTTTATACAGAAAGGCTTTGAAAGACTGAGCTCCAGCAATTCCAACATATTTGGCCCGCAACAGAAAAGAGAGAATTCCTATCTAAGACAACATCTTAAACTAGGCATACCACACAACCTGGTACTTTGCGCTTCTTTCGAAGTGACAGGTTTGGTCTAAACTACTCTTTCCCTTAGACTGAGACAAGAGACTAATGCATTCACTTAACACATATATGCAATTATATTCACTTAACACATATGAAGTTATATTCACTTAAACCTATGCTATTATAAAAACTATTTCTTTTGTGATTAGAAACCCAGATCACAAGCATGTGTTGGCAGATGTGAAAATAAGATAGCCATGACTAAGGGCGCTAGCCTGGGCAGTTCACTACTGACGACCGCCCTTTTCCCTAGCAATGACATACCAGTCGGGCATCCGGGCACAAATCTAGCTTGAGTAACTCAAATAATAAATGCATTCGAATCCTAACGTGGATTGACTCATGACAGGAGTTTCCCCCGGCCAATGGGCAGGTTGAAGCTGTCAACAAAGTCTTGCAACCACTAATTAAGGAAAAACTAGATAAATCCAAAGGATCGTGGGTTGACGAACTACCCATGGCACTATGGGCCTACCAAGCCTCCTACAAAACAACAACATGACATATTCTATTTGCCCTAAGCATATGAGGCTGAGCCCATGCTTCCGGTCGAAACAGTTGTCCCTTCACATCTTAGGACACATTATAATCCGGAAGAAAACGAGGAGCTTCTCAGCATGTCCTTAGACCTGATTGAAGAAAGAAGGAATAACACTGCTCTCAAGACCGCCGCACACAGACGGAAAGTGGCAAAACAATACAAATCTAAGGTGAAGCCCCAAGAATTACAAGAGGGAGATATTGTTCTCAAGCAAGTCTTTCCCTGTCCAGGCGCACTAGATCCACTTTGGGAATGACCATTTGTTGTTCATAAGGATCTCCACAACGGAGCTTACATTTCGTCGACAGTTGATGGAAAAGTTGTTTGGGAAAGGAAGGAATCTCCAGCATCTCCGCCATTACTTATCTCAGCTTGTAAAAAGCATGTATCACCTGAAACAATAAAAGAAAGACAGTGGCCGTAGGCATATTCTAGCCAAACCACTGTAACAATTAATGTTTTGCTGGATTGTTTGTCTGATATATTTTCTATTGCGATTAATCGCAAGTTCTCGCCGGCAGCAGTGAAAGCAAGATAACCATGACTAAGGGCACGAAAATAGCCTAGGTAGTTCGCTGCTGAGAATCGTCCCCCAGCCAGCAATGATAAACCGACTATAAGCAACGGATTAGGCACAATTACAGGCTAGGCAGTTTACCATTGGCATTTGGCTCACCAACAACTGCGAACCGATAATAAATCCCACGATTAAGGCATGGCTGAAGTCAGGGATAATTCGTAGTTGACGATCGACACCCAAGCTAGCCGGGCCACAGTAAATCGAATAATACTCATGATACAGGCCATAATAGCCCAGGTAGTTACTGTGCGCGAATCCTGGCTCTAAATCTTAAGTACAGCAGTCGCAAAAGTTACACTCCCTTGGAACATAGGTTGGGCTAACAAACCATATGTCACCAAAATCCGCAGTCAGTGCAAGTAACTTATGTTCCACGAATCTTAAGATTAGAAGGACTCTCTTGACGGAGAATATAGTTCGTTGTACTTAAACTAGAAGCTTCTAATAATTTCTTTTAGTCATATGGCATTACATACAGATAGTAGAAATATGAATTCAACTCTGCCAACCATGGCAGGATATTCATTCGCTTCCACTCCACCAGAGGAAACGGAGCATCGACTCAACTCCGTCAGAGATAGCGAAACATCAATCCAACATTGCCATAAGAACTAGAATATCCCTTCCAGCCAACTTCGCTCAAGAAACTATAAGGATTTTCCCGAAGCTAAGCACACTTATGGAACCTAAGAAAAACTCAGTGCAAAGGTATGACTAACTTTTGTAAGATAAGCTAAATTCGATAAAAAAAACTTGGGGGCATAGCACCACCTCACCCCTTGATTATACATATATACTACCACTCAGCTTGGTAATAGCACGTTGGAATCATGACCTTAAGTTCGCAAGTTTAAAACCTATTCATGATAGAAGGCAGCATGTTGTGAGAAGCAACCAAGTGCACTATACTAGGGGCAAACCCAGACAAATAATGAGCGCTCCCGGCCGACTTTTGAAAATGTTGCTAGAAAGTGCTCTAGAGGATGTGATGAGTATTTGAGGACTGCCATGTCCCAAAAATTACTCTCTAAACCTTAGTAATAGGGAATCACTTCGAATGATAAGGACCTCTCTAAACATAAGTGATTCAATCTCTAACCTTCTGAATGTAATTAATTCATATCAAAGTCAATTTTAACACAAATAGCTTGATACCTTTACCTAATAAATCAGTCCCGAGGACACACGGGATGACTCTAGTACATATCTATGGTAAAATTCCAAATAAAAATGTATTAATAGTCTATAACTAATTCTAAGGCAAAGATGAAAGTCCTTGACCACACTAGGCCCGAAAGGACCCTAAACTTGTAGGTAAAGTCAACAAAATAGG
The DNA here is from genome assembly GCA_030737815.1 of Allium fistulosum. Lineage (NCBI taxonomy): Eukaryota > Viridiplantae > Streptophyta > Magnoliopsida > Asparagales > Amaryllidaceae > Allium > Allium fistulosum. The sequence goes on from CM060903.1 coordinate 1,504,554,052, forward strand.
ACAATCCTCTACTGCCAAAGCCAATGGGACATTTGAATTAAAAGATTGATTCTACCTGATCAATAGGAAATAATAAACCAATACTAATCAAGGTTTCTAATGTCCAAAGATTATTCCAACTAAACACCACATACTAGGGGCATCCAACATCAGCACTTGGCATAACTCATACCAGCAATAATGAATCACTCTTACCCACAATCAGAGTATGCTTTCCAATTGAGCCATCCATAACTCACATTTTGCCGTGACCATGATTTCACACGAGAATAATGAAGTACTCCTAGTATGGACAATTCCTCATAGACCCTAGATAGAAAAGCCAATGTCGCACTCTCAAAAATTAGTTTAGTTATAGTCTTGTGTTAGTGCCAAACCAGACTTTTGACTCAGTCATAATTGATAGACACCAAACACAAGCTTATGATTGGCATAGGTAGTGCACCAGATCATTGTCTCGACCTTGGACCATGCAACCTACGAACACTTTCGTCCGACCCCTTTTTGCACCACAATTCGGCCTCTTTTCATGTACCAGACCAAGTGGTTCGGCTATCATCTTCCACTCTCGAACCAAATTGTTTCGGTCCACTAAACCCCACTAACCCAATTCCATGGTCCGACTATCCTTGCTCCTTCACCAAGCTTCTCTATCATCCAACACTTATCCGTCAAAACTTACCGGCAATCTAGTCTGTATAAGTACATTAAGGATTATCAAACCAAGCTACCGAAGAAGTTGGTAAAACTGATCATCACTTTACCAGACTGTATGCCACACAAACCAATTACACCTTATCAGGTATGAGGATTCCAACCAAAATTTATATAAAATATACATATCTTTGTACAAACATCCAAGCAGAAGATACAAAACATAGGCTAGGGAAGTCATAACGGACATTCACTCGATAACACTCTACATCATCGCCTACATACAAAGACCCTTCAACTGAGATTCTTACACTATCAAATTTGTCAATGATTGATCTTGTCAAATCATGCACAAGAGTGGAGAAAGGATTAATAGAGAAATACACAAACTTGGCGATCACTTGAGATGGTCAGGATAGCTTGACTCAACCATACAATGAACATAATCAGAGTACCACATCATAGATCCAAAGTCAATAATGAAAAGTATACATCAGTTGGTCCGCATACTGTATGAAGCCTCGACGTAGGAAACCGAAAGTCCAAGAAAAACAACATCCTATCGGATGAAGACTAATCAAAGACGACTTCAAAAAGTTAGCAAGTTCTCCTCAGAATGAACAAAGTCCCACATCAAACTAGCAAAAGGAGGCTCATCGAAAAATCAGAGGCGAAGATACCAAGACGCTCTACCGCCATTCAAGGTCGACAGTCCAACAACAAGCCAGGATCCCCGATCCGATGATCGAACCAAAAATTTGGTTCGGCTCTTGCTTGGAGTTGGGGCTTGAAAATCTCGAGTCTGCTTGGATTCGGCCCGATGACCGAACCAAAACTTTGGTTCGGCGCTTACTTGGAGTCAGGCCTTGAAAATCTAGAGTCTGCTTGGAGTCGGGTGGATTACTGAACCAAAACTTTGGTTCGGAGCTTGCTTGGAGTCATGGCTTGAAATTCTAGAGTCTGCTTGGAGTCAGCCTGATGACCGAACCAAAACTTTGGTTAAGTGGTTGCTTGGAGTCAGACATGAGAAATTTAAGAGTTTACTTGGAGTGGGATGGGAGTAATGCTGCTTGGAGTCGGGTGAAGGTTTGCTTAGGGCTCAACCCGGGTATAACTGATCTAAAAAAAGTTAGAAATTTTCGTCATGGCACGACGATACTTCGGGGATTTCTTCATGACGCGTTCTGGGGTTCTTGGAGGTGTATGGTAGTCGTCACAAGTGGAATAGCTTGACAATCATGTAAGGAAGGTTGAACCAAATCTTAAAGGAAGGAAGGTTGAACCAAATTCCAAATACTATATACACAGTTGCCTCTCCTCATATCTTTATTCTATAAATACTAAGCACATTGCATTATAAAAAAGGGAGGATGCTGAAGAGCGAAGCTTTCAGCAACAATGGCAGACAACTTCGAGAGGGAAAAATCTTAGTTCTAATAGCATGGTTACTCGTATAAAAAGCTTGTACTTGTAATCAGAAATGAAAGGGATAATAAAAGAAGAACAGTGGACGTAGGCACATTTATGCCGAACCACTATAAATTCTGTTTCTTTTTACATTTAAGTCCTTTAGATATTCTTTATTGCAAATTACTGATTTTCTGTCTTAAACATCCGCAACTAATTTTCATCAAACAATATGTATATACTACAAACAATATTTACAGCTCTACAACAACGATTTGAGTGTTTGCCCATTTTTTGTGCAAATGGAAATTAAAAGTTTCCTTCTTTGAATAAATTTGATAAGTAACCGTCACACACAAATATGTATATAAGAGGATATTTGGTATACTCTAATTTATATACAAATTAAATTAAAGTGAAACTTTATTTATGAAATTAAATAAAATATTGATTTTATTTAAAGAAACTTAGAAAAGTTCTAAATGAATTTGGACTTCATAGGTCCATTAATGATCCAAAATTGTTAAATTTTTTGAAATTAATCCATTTCTTCCGCTGCAAGCTGGGCTATTTCCTTCACTATTGATGCCCGAAGGAAAGAAGATAAGTTATGCAATACAACTTAGATTCACGACAACAAACAATAAGGCAAAATACGAAGCTTTGATAGCAGGATTAGAGATAATAAAGGAGCTGGGATTCAGGTCGCTGTGCATGCACAGTGACTCGCGGTTGACAGTGAACCAGGTGCTTGGAGAATTCCTGGCTAAGGGAGAGAGCCTGAAATCCTATTTTGAGAAGGTGAAGGTCTTACTTAATGAAATGGAGCACTACGTGATTAGCCATGTTCCACCGGAGGAGAATCAAGAAGCGGAGAAGTTGGCAAAGTTGGTAAGTTCAGGAGTTAGGCCTCTATTAGGATCGGTACCTATTGCGATTCTACATAGACCCATCTTCGAGGAGGTGGACATGTCTACAGATGTCAATGGCAAGGAGACCTAGATGACACCGTTAATAAGTTATCCGAGTGAAGGATTATTGCTTGGTAACAGAAACGAACTAGAAAAATCCTGCATAAGGTGGCTCGTTTCGTCATTCAGGATGGAGTGTTGTATCAGTGATGATTTTCTAATCCATTATTGAGGTGCATCGTCGGAAGAGAAACCGAGGAGGTATTGGAGAACATTCATTAAGGGAGCTGTGGAGACCATACTAGAGGGCATACCTTGGCAAAGAAAATGTTGCAGTATGGGCATTTCTGGCCAATTTTGAATCATGATATGATGGAGTATGCAAGGAGGTGTAACAAGTGCCGACGGTTCGCGAAGATTCCTAGGTTGACCCTGACAGAATTGATTCACATGGTTAGCCCTTGGCCCTTCGCAGTCTAGGGGATATATTTAATTGGAGAGCTTCTAATGGCGTAGGGTGGAGCTAAGTATGCTATAGTGGCGGTTGACTACTTTACTAGGTGGATGGAAGCTAAGCCCCTTACTAAGGTGTCAATGGCCAAGGTCATAAACTTTTTGATCATAAATATGATATGCAGGTATGGAGTTCTCCTTCAGATCATCTCAAACAATAGATTGCAGTTTGATAGCGAGGAGTTTGACGATTTTTTCCAGCAGCATGGAATAAAGAAAAGCTACTCTATAGTAGCCTATCCTTAGGCTAACGGACATGTGGAGGCAGTTAACAAATTTCTAAAGACACTCATAAAGAAGTGGCTGGAAAGGCAAAGGAGGCATTGGTGGACGAAATTCCTTTGGCATTATGGGCTTATCGCACTTCCTTTAAGATGGCAACTGGACATACTCCTTTCTTATTGGTTTACGAATCGAAGGCAATGTTGCCGGTGGAGACAATATTCCCATCACACTGAAGGATCCACTATGATCCAAATAAAAACAAGGAGTTGCTGAACATGTCACTGGACTTGATTGACAAAAGGCGTGAGGAAGCTGCCTTGAAGGCCGAAGTACATAAGCGAAGGATAGCTGCACAATTTATCTTTAAAGTTAAACACGGCCCATTTATGGAAGGGGACTTAGTGCTGAAGCGAATATTCCCTAGACCGAGGGCACTCGACCCAGTTTGGCAAGGGCCATATGCCCCTACAAAAACTTGGGAAATAGAGCTTTCATCCTCAGCACAGTAGATGGAGCGATATTCAGGAGAGCTTGGAATGCACACCATCTCTGTCCTTATTTTACTTAAGTTTCTGTTGTTTCGCCCATTGTATTGTAATTTTGTAATTGAAACAGTTATGAAATAGATTCTAATAAAGCGTACTTTCCTTAAAATCTTTTCATGAAAGGTAATGGTTAGTAAATGTAACTTTGCATTGCCATTTGAACGCGTTGGACAAACATTAATGCTATGAGGAAATATCTCCCAGGCTTGGAGAGCAAACATCTCGCCGATTGTGGTGGACCAAAGTGATCCCTTAACCAGGTGTCCATCAGTGACGATCGGCTCAAACTTCTCACCAACAGTGGTGGACCAGAGTGATCCCTTAATGGGATGTCCATCATTGACGATCGGCTCAAACTTCTCGCTGGCAATGGTGGACCAGAGTGATTGATTAAATGGGTGTCTGTTTACATCAAAAATTGGCACAAACACCCAACGGAGATTTTGTAAAGAAATAAGTGAAAAATAATAAATAAAAATAGAGGAAACAAGCAATTAAATAACAAAATATAAACAATAATGAGAATACAATGATTTATAGTGGTTCGGCGTTGAAAGCCTACGTCCACTTTGGAGAAGTAACTTTATTAAACACTTTAATTGCTGAGTACAGAAGGATGGGTCAGAGTAGAACCCTTAGTTACAAAGAAAAAGTGCCAAGCAATAAGCAGCATAAAGATCCCGAAAATGAACAATCTAGCCTATATTTATAAGGGAAGACGGTGAAATATCTTCTTGAAATTCGGCAGCGGAGTCTCAAGATCCAGAAGAAGTCATAGTATCGATTGTGGGTCCCACTTCACTCAAAATAACGATCGGCAACGATCGTTCCATAAGCTTTTTTTAGCATATGATCGATATGGTGGGCTCCACTCTTCAATATATTGATGTTTCTAAAGTTTCATACGCATTCAATTTGTAGATTTTGAGATATCAATCGTTTCTTGCTGAGTTGAGCTGTAATATCGATACGGTATGATCCATAATTGGTAAATATGGATCGTACCCGATCCATTTTCAGTAAATGGTATATTTTCATATTTTTGTCGTTCTAACGTGTCCGTCTTCTACTTTCGCTTCACCATTGCTTCATATTATCATATGTGCCAAATCTATAGGCTTCATGATTATTAATCTAACTTGTAAGTCTCGATGACGGTCGTGTCTAACTCATCTTGTCAGTCCGAATATAGCCAGGCCAAACGGTTGGATAACACTTGCCCCCCAAAGTACGTCTTGTTTCAACATGACGTAATTTGAATCGATGCGAGTTAGATTCGTTGAATAGGAATCCATCCAACTTTCTAAACAGTTGTCATCTCTTTGATGAATTGCTTTCTTTGAAGAATCGTATCTCTTTCTGTATGACATAATGATTGTTTGATTTGCAATAGTATAAATTCTGAATTGTAGTTTGCTAATTAATATTTATGCCCAGTTTCATAGAGCTAGTAGGCCTCGGTTATCTGGTTCTTTCTCTGATAACTCCAGGTGAGAATTCAATTTTTGTCGGTTTTAAGAAATTAAATTTTTAGGATGCATACGTGCATGTTCATGTACACATTCTTGTTGCTAGCTCCCAAATGCGTTCATACACCCACGGGTCATTGCCAATTTGGTGGAATGCAATTCAATCATTTGCAAAAAAAATTAAGATGGATCGACATGAATCCATCAGGTAAATGGATCGGGTCAAATTCATTTGAGATTGGATCATGCCCGATAGTTCTCCTCTCTCTTCTCTTCCTTTTTTTTGAAAATAATAGATCGCTCCAAAGCCATTATTTTTGGATCGTACATGATCCAGTATATGTTGAATGAACAAGTTGCACTACGTATTAAGGAGAAGGATCAACATACATCCATCACCGAACGATCGCGCCTGATCGTTTCTTGAGTTGGCCATTTGATTGAACTGCAGGCTAAGAAAAATTGATCGGTGTAGGCATCATAAAACGATCGTACCTAATCGTTTATTGGTTGGACTTCCATTCAACTACAAACATCGATGGTTCATATTGCTTCCTTCATATATATACTCAGACATTTAGTTTTTTTTCCACTTACTTCATTTATAGGAATATACTAACTGAACCAAAAAGAGAGTAAACTTCATCTTCTTCCTCCCCTTCACTTTTGATCTAAATTCTCGGATCCAAATCATTTCCCAAGCTTCACTCATATCTTAACCGATCAATCCTTCTACTATATCTGCCATCACCATCTCCATCTCCTCAGATTTTGCTTCACAATCAAATACAAATCGCTTCCTTCTTCCACTTTTACACCTAGATAGGTTCGATCCTTTTCTTAATTGTTATACTCTAGTGACGAGATAATGGGATCTCGTTCTAGTTCGCATGACTCGGGCGATGGTGATTCGATCGGTCGACAGAGGGGGTAATGGTGATGTGGTGTAAAGATTGGATGGAATGCACTTGTTTGAGGTTGAAAGAGGAAGATCATTTTTAGCTGATCATTATTGGAGTTCAAGAATGTGGGCTATCACTGACCATTTCTAATGAGGTTGATGTGGTGAAGTTGTTAGCACGGGAATTAAACGAAGTTCGACCGATCGTTTCGATGGATTAGTATTTGAAAAAATGATGAAACTTTGGACCAGTTTTTTCTGGTAGAGTTTTTGGCCGATCGTTTTTTGGATCGGTGTTGAACGATCGGTTGGAGTACGATCGGTTGAAGAACGATCGATTGTGAAATGGTCGTGCAGAAACAATTAGTCATTAGAAGTTAGTTTGGTCATGCGCATTGGGATGGATAGGTCATAACATCTTTAATGATCGGTTGTTGGTTTAAATTTGATGAACATGCTTAAAATTCTCAAATCTTAATTAGAACTTTGCGATGACCTTCGGCCTTGAAGACTTGAATGGTTGTACATGACTTGCATATGAAATGGAGTACGTATTAATCATATATGACAATCGAACTTAACTAATTTCCTGCATATTTATGTTTGTTATCTATACCTTGGACAAATTTTTAAAGCTTATCCACTTCCAAACGCACAATTCGAACTTCGACATGCCAACAACTGATCCCGATGCTTAGACTGAATCCTTAGCCAGTGACGTAGAGAATTAATTGAGACAATCATCGGTGATGGCCACTCCGATCGAATCCTAGAGTCTCGTTATAGTTGCTGTCTTTAATTCTGAACTATTTTCATTGCATTGCATGACACTGCACCACTCTGCACTATCAAACACTTTGCACGGGAGGAACATGTTATTTTTCTAATGATGATTATCTACTGAGTTTAGTAGTTATGGGTTCCAGATGCTCGAGGCATTTAGCTGCCATGTCTTCTGAACAGATTTCACAGCACAACATTACAAGTGACGAATCGAGCTCCGCAACTGCTTTCGGTAAACTCTCCCCTGGACATCATGCTGAACAACTGGAAAGTTCTTGTCCATCACTCGACTTTTTCTCTGTCGTTCTTGTCCTTTGAGTAGAAATGATAGACCTTGCTCCCGACACTCTAGAAAATGCTATATTTTTGGAAGTTCCGGAGGATTCTATGGCTTTAAAAATTAATAAAGCCTTACTTCGCGGAATATTTTCCAGACACGGGATTCCGTTTGATGATGTGTGAGTCCTGACTTAGGATGATAGAGCTCATATGCCCCCTAAAGGGTTCATTGCATGCAACAAGTTCATATGTTGGGCATGATGCATCCCACCCTTCAATTCATTTATCTTGCTACATCATATCAGGTTAGCACTGGCACGACTACATCCAAATAGCTATGCCTTGCTTAACTATACCTACATGGCATTCATGGAGTTTTTATTTCGTCCTCCAACTCTTGAAGACATTCGATTTCTTTTCACCTTCAAGCGATGAAAGGGAAACCTTTTGTTCACATTTCTTGAGTCAGCCAAGAAGTGCCAGATCCCGACTAGTACATCGAACAAGCTGAGCGCTTTCAAAAGCAAGTGGTTCTATATTCGGTGCCCATCCGGCTTTGCCATATGGTGGTTAGGAGGATGTAAGTATTACCCCTTACTTAATTTCTTGAGTGCTTTTATCCAGGTGGTATCCTGAATTAAGTAACTTTTCTGATTTGTGCAGGCTCTTACCTGCGACCTGATGGAAAATAATACACAGACACGATCTTGGGGCTTAAAAGGGTTCCATCAGAAGATAGAGACATTGAGAATCTCCTTACCAATGAACGTATCATTACCTACTGCCTGATGGAAGAGGGTCGTAGCATAGGGCTACCGACAATACTGAAGTTATAGTGATTGAGCAATAAGATACGGATGATGATGAAGCCCATCAAGCTGATCCTATCGTGCCCTCAGTTAAGGGGGCACATGAAGCTATCGATAAGGATGCAGTAGGAGATAAGGGTGACGACCCCTATAGCGATGAAGTGGGTTCTAGTTTTGGAGCTGCGGTCGGATCCTCGCAAACCTCACAACCCCCTACTCTCGAAAAAAGAAAAAGGAAGAAACTTGTTTGTTTGTTCCCTAAGAGTCGCTTCTTCAAACAGCCCAAACTACCCATTACCCCATAGGTTATTCTGGATCAGTCTGCTTCTCAACCTTTAGAGCACTCGGACGAAATATTCGAGGCATTATCTGATCTTCCGATATCGGATGGCATTGATGCCTTTCATTTTACTAACATGAGCGTCGGTCGATCGGAATCTCCTTCCAGAGCTGAGGTTGGAATCCCTCCTACCACTAGTGGAGTGGTTAATCCTGCCAGTAAAGCTTCAATAATTGGTCCGTTGGGGGGACAAAAGGACACGTACATTCACACACTTCACAATATTGCATTGCACTTATCTCGTGTCCTTTGATACTTAGAGGTGATTCATTCTTTGTCTTTCTTTATAGAAACAATGGTGAGGAAGAAGCACATGTTTCAGTCTCTACAAGAAATATTATGCCAGAATATTGGTTCTCGTTCAGGCTCGTACTGCCAAGGTAGTGGTTGTGAATACAACCATAGCTATCGCTCCATTCAGGATCGAGATTACCAGAATTGAGGCGATAGAGATAGACCTTCCCATGATAAACATCGATCCAAGTCTAAATCTCCTCATCTTAAAGATTCCGATAGGCAACAAGATCGCCGCGATGATGTTCCTCCTATTGACATCTCTCATGGTTCCCCTCCACTTTAGTTTCTTCACAGTCCATTGTTCCATCTCATCCTCAGTGATCGTCGACGTCATAGTGAGCATGATGTTCACCAACAACGGTCGATCAAAGAAAGCACTGACACCCAAGTTGTCACTAAAGCTTCACAAGTTGATGCCACCGCTCGTATGGCCCAACTTAAGTCAGATTTTCCAAATGTATGTCTTAATGGATTTTTCTTTGTACCTAATCTTAAGAAAGTTCCTAAAAAAGTCCAGCAAATGGCTATGGATTGTGTGAATGATATCAAGCGGTATAACGAGTGAATGAGAGCGGTGGAGAGGATTTCTAAAGTATCTTGGGAGAGAGCGGTGGAGAGGATTTCTAAAGTATCTTGGGATAGAGCGGTAGAGATTGAGAAATTGAAATTCCAAGAGGCCCTGGACAATCAGATCATCAAAACTCTAACCAATGAGTTAGAATCCTTAAGGAGCTCGTAGGCAGAAGCCAAGAGAAAAGTAGAAACGGCCATCAAGGCACTCGAGGATGAGAAGGCCTGGCACTTGGCCAAGGTAGAAGTGCATCATCATCGGAACTATAAACTGGTGCTAGAAAGGGATGCAGCCCAAAGAAGCATGGATGAATACAAAAATAATTTTGAGCATGAATCCCAAGATAAAGAGAAAGCGCAAAAAATCGGCCAGGATGTCTGTGTGGAATTGGTTACCATCAAGCTTGAAAGAGACGCGGCTGTTGAAAAGGCCAAAGACATTAATGCCCTCATTAAACGAGAAGCGGAGGCCACGAAAGAAAAGGCCAAGGATGAGATTATGGAAGAACTAGATCCACTGCTTATTCTTTATAGCGCTAATGTCCTGTAGCATAGAAACTTGAAGTGGCTCCGGGATGACTACTCTTACCATCTTGAACGTGCTTTGAAGTATCTTGTTCAAAAGGAGAAAAAAGCTCTCGCTATTGAAGAAATCGATATGATAAGGCTAGAGGGTGAAATTATATTGGGTGATGAACCCAAGATTCTACATGAGACCCAGCTTAAACTCCAAAAGAGCACGTCACAACCTCTCAGTATGAAGCTGGTGAAGGTTACGGATCGGTGTCACACAATGTCGCAGATGACCAGAACCTGGTGACCCAAGCTATTCCCAGCACCACCGTGGATTCTTATATCGAGCTTGGTTATGATCCGGAGAAGCCGCATACTGCTTTATCTAGCGGGCTCTCTCAAATTATGGAAGGAGGTTCCGTTAGCACTCCGGCTCACGCGGGGGACCAATCTGGAGAAGGTATTTCATTAAACTCACCTGTCCTTTAGAAAGCTTGAGTGTCCCCGGTGATATATCTAATCTCTTTAGTTATGTTTTCTCAGCTTTAGATCCGCTGACTGTAGTTCCACTTCTTCCTTAAGAATCTCAAGCAAGACCTCAGGTGCCAAGGACGGAGTCCGTTACTATCACATCTTCTGCAACAACTCAAGATGTCCAGAAAAAGGAAGCTTTTATGATCGATGAGCACTTAGTGGATGCTTTGTTGAGGGAAGAAAGCGGTCCGGGTCAAGAGATTCCCATTGATGATGACATTGTGATTATTGGAGCTTCCCAATCCTTGTCAGGCCCCTCTATACAAGAAATGGTACAGAAACTTGAAGTGGGCATTGCCCTTGAGGCAAAAGTCAAGCAGGAGAAAATGGAGATCGTTCCCCCTTTCGTCTCCATCGTTTTGCCTGGAGAAACTATGGATGCCTCTGCTCCTCAACTAGAACCTGCTTAAGATGCACCTACAGGGTCAACCCAGTCTACACCGGTGAAAGGCCAAGGAAGCAGGAAGAGAGGGGAGAAGAGGAGTAGAGAAAGTTCGAGTGAAATCTCTCCCGATTTCAAGAAGAAGAAAAGGAAGTCGAGGAGGAAGTTATTCTTCATGTGCACTCATGCTCCCAAGTCTTTTAGGTTTTGTTGGCTGAATTTTATGGCATCGGTCCCTATTTTTGATTCTTTTACAGTGAATACTTGTACTTGACTTTCCAAGCTTATATGTAAATAAAGTTGTTTTACTTTTATTGAACTATTGTGTGAATTTTCTTAAGTAGTTGAGCTATTACATTTTCCATTCAATATACTTGTAATTCGTCGCTCATTGACTCGGATAATAATCCGTTAATTTTACTTCAAGGCCTCCATACGGTCGTGGTCTCAAGTCGTACTAGACACTAGGCTCAAGCCCTAGCGTTAAGCTGTTGGATTCAGCGATTTAAGTGATTATACTCCTGTCCCCCAGTTCTTGTGTTAGAAGAGTTAGATAGTGGATGGTTGATTCCATTTTTAGCGAATTTATATTCCTCCTATTGGTTTCAGGTCAGAGTTTATGGAATAGTGAGTGGTCGAACTACACTCAACCATTTGTTCATATTTATATCCGCACTCTAGGGATAAGAGTTAGTTGGCGGGTGACTGAATCACACCTGATTTGTGTTTATATCCAGTCCACACTCTAGGGATTTAGAGTTATTTCGAAAAATAGTCGAACCGTACTTTCTATTATTGATTCATTTACCCCCAAATCTGAGGTTTGTCTTAGCGAGCGATCGATCATGTCATGATCGCTTTTGATTCATGTCCGTCCCATCGTTTGGTGGGATTAATTTTGTTATTAGATGGTCAAGCCGCATCCATTTCTCGTTAGGTACTTTGTCCATCGAGTTGTGAGCGAGAATCATCGAATGAACGGTCGGACCATGTTCATTTTGTTTAGTTCGGTCATGAACTAATGTATCCGGCTAGCTCCAAACTCTTGGAACCTGCTCGGACATATCAATATTAGTTAGTCGTGTATCATAACTAACATGCAGTGCTAAATCAATCACAGATATGAAGGAATTTCAAACTTTTATTTGCCAAATGGAAATAAATGACATAATTCGTCTTATTACATATTTTGAAAATCAAATGCTAAAGAAAATTCGAAAATTAAATTCAACTGAATGAAAAAGAATAAACTAAGTGAAATAGCATCGTAAATGCTCGCTCTTCTATGGCCTTAGGAGTGTGACTCCATCAATAGTCGCTAGCTTGAAAAATCCTTCTCTAAGCCTCTGTTCAATGACATATGGTCCTTCCCAAGTAGGATTCATGTGTAACGGGACATGAAAAACCGGTCTCAAGATGAGATCACCGATTTCAAAGGTCCTAGGTCAGACTTTACTGTTGTAGTATTGGACGACTCAATATTGATGTGCAGCTGTCCTCAAATTAGCTTCTTCGCACTTCTCATCTACCAGGTTTAGAGATTCTAAGAGGAGATCTCTATTTGCTCTGGGGTCGTAGTAGGTCACCCTATAAGAGGGGACTTCGAGTTCTACAGCAATGATGACTTCAGAGCTGTAAGCAAGGGCGAATGGAGTATAACCAATCGCGGACTTGTGGGTGATTCTATAGGCCCATAATGTTGTTGGGAGTTCATCCACCCAATTGCCTTTAGCCTTTTCCAGACATTTCTTCAGAATGGACTTCACGATTTTGTTCACAGTTTCTACTTGTTTATTTGCTTAAGGGTGAGCAACTGCCGCAAATCTCTTTTTAATATGATGCCTACAGCTAAAGTCTTTGAATTCAACATTGTCGAATTGAATTCCATTATTAGTTACAATGGTTCGGGAAGGCTAAAACGACAGATGATGTTCCAGACAACGATGTTGATTACTTTCTTCATCATGATCGTAGCCAAAGGTTTTGCTTCGGCCCATTTGGTGAAGTAATCAACTTCTAGGATGGCGTACTTCGCACCACCTTTTGAGATCAATAAGGAACCAATAATATCTATGCCCCATGTGGCAAACGGCCATGGACTGACAATCTATGTAATTCCGTCGGTGGAGCTTTCAGAACTGTCGCATACATCTGGCACTTGTCGCATCGCTTAGCTTAATCAGCAGCATCTCGATTGAAGGTTAGCCAGTAATACCCATAATGGAGTATTTTCTTTGCTAGGGTTTGCCTCTTAATGTGATCACTACATTTCCCTTCATGAACTTCCCTTAGGACTCGCTTTATTTCATCATCAGCTATACACCGGAGCAGGGGAACAGAAAAACCCTTTCTATACATGACTCCTTCCTGAATGATATATCGTGAAGCTTTGCGAAGGATTTGTCATCTTTCATTTCTCCTTTGGTGAAGGACTCCCTATAGAAAATAATCTTTAATCGGAGTCATCCAAGTTTCCTTCTCAAGCTCCATCTCCAGTATCCAGTCGATTTCCATCTAGTTTATGCTCGAAATACCTAGTACTTCGACTGGAACCAAGCCCATTTGTTGTGCATCCCCAGTGCTAGCAAACTTTGCCAACGAATCGGCCTCTTTGTTTTGATCCCGGGGAATGTGAGTGATGTCATAATACTCAAAGTCATTCAATAACTCTTGGACTCGGATAAGGTATGGAGCGAGTCATTGTCCTTTAGCCTAATAATCTCCCCGGACTTGGTATACCACCAACTGGGAATCGCAAAAGATTTCAAGAGAATTTATTCCCAGTTCTCTAGCAAGTTTGAGTCCAATAATCAGAGCTTCATACTCTGCTTCGTTATTCGTTGCAGGGAAGTCAAGTTTCAAAGCGTAGCAAATTGATCAATCTTCTGGAGTTACTAGCATAACTCCGGCTCCTGAACAGCAATCATTGGATGCTCCATCCATATACATTTTCCATTGAATGGTAGGGGCTTCACCACTTTCTGGGAGATCATCCTGCATAGTGAATTCTACTATAAAGTCCACTAGTGCCTGTCCTTGGATGGCTCTCCGAGGGAGATAAGTGATGTCGAATTGGCTCAGTTCGATGTTCCACTTCAGTAAACATCCAGACATCTTAGGTCGTTGTAAGACTTATCGTAACGGCTGATCGGTGTAAACGTTGATGGGATGAGCCTGAAAATAAGGGTGGAGCTTTCATGAAGCAATCAATAAGAAGTATGCCAATTTCTCTATCTTAGATTAGTTCATCTCAGCTCTTATTAATTGCTTGCTATCATAATAGACCGGTCTCTAGATTTGATTCTCCTCATGGAGCAGTGCTACACTTATAGCGTGTACCAACACGGCCAAGTAGATATACAAGTCTTCATGATCCATTGGCTTTGACAAGATGGGAGGCCTATCTATATGGTTCACCAAAGCTTGGAATGCGTCCTTATAGTCCTGCATCCATTCAAAGTTCATTTTCCCCCTTCTAATCAAGTCGAAGAAAGGAATGCATTTATTGGTGGCTCTGGAAATAAATCGACTTAGGGCGGCAACCTTTCTATTTAGGCTCTACACTTATTTGATGGTCTTTGGTGCTTAGATGTTGCGAATAGCTCGAATCTTTTCAGTTTTTGCTTCGATGCCACGGGCGTTGACGATTAAACCCAAGAACTTTCTCAATGCAATGCCAAAAGAACATTTCAGAGGATTGATCTTCATTTTGTAAAATCAGAGGATATCGAACATCTCTGAAGTCTCTAATGTGGTCGCTTGATTGTCATGAATTCACGAGCATATCATCCACATATACCTCCATCATCTTCCCAATCGATCTTTAAACATTCAATTAATAGGCGTTGATAGGTTGCTCCAGCATTCTTCAATCTGAATGGCATTACCACATAGTAGTACAATCCCACGTCAGTAATAAAGTTGGTGTGCTCTTGGTCAGGGATGTGCATCGAGATTTGATTATATATGGAGTACACATTCATGAAAGATAGCAACTCCTATCATACGGTTGAGTCCATCAGCTGGTCGATCCTTGAAAGGGGAAAACTGTCTTTCGTAGATGCCTTGTTTAAGTCCAAATAGTCAATGCATGTTCTCTACTTTCCATTCACCTTTCTCACAAGTACATGATTAGATACCCATTTAGGGTAGAGGGCGTCGCAGATAAATCCATTGCTTTTGAATTTATCCACCTTCTCTTTAAGGGCGGCATATCTCTCCGGATCCATGCCACGCCTTTTTTGCTTCACCAGGACATGCCTCGGGTTGATATTTAATGCATGGCTCGCAGTGGCAGGCGAGATCCCACACATATCAGAATGAGTCCTAGCGAACACATCAAGGTTCACCCGGAGAAAACCCGCAAGTTCTTTCATCATTGGGGGGCTGAGCTGTGATGTCGATCGTCAGCTCAGCCGGTGCAGCCTTGGTCTCTTTGCAATCCTCCTTATCATCCCTCGGATCTATGTCTTTATAGAACCGACTGTGGCACCCGAGCCATGGCCTAGGTGCTGGTTGTCAATCTTCGGTGGTTGGATGCTGAGAGACCTGTCCACACCCTTACCTTTCTCCTTTCATTGAGCATCCCTCAACTCAGCCACATAGCAGGCACACCCGATCACCTGATCTCCATGCATAACTCCCATGCCATTGTCAGTTGGGAATTTTAAGGCAAGACACCAAGGGGCAATGGTCGCTCGGAATTCAGCTAGGGTCGGTCGGTCTAAAAAAACATTATATGGAGAGTTCACATCCAACACAACGAATGGAAACATCATACTCTCCTCGGTTGCCTTCTCCTAACTCCACCGGTAGTTCTACATAGCCTACTGCTTCTGTTGCAACACTGTTAAAGCCATGAATATAGGCTTTACATGGTTTCAGATCTTTGGCTTCCATGCTCATCTGGTCGTATGCTTTTTTAAAAATAATATTCACCAAGCTGCCACTATCAATTAAAACTTTCCTCACTAAGGCGAGGCCGATCATGGCCGATATGACCATTGGGTCGATTGTCGGTGCCTCCACCTTATCAGCATCTCTGTTTGTGAATACAATGTCGTCTACCATTGTACGCTTTTGTTTGGCCGGAGCCCCATCTTCTGTATTTGAACAACAGTCAAAATTCATATGCTTGATTGCGCTAACATAGCGGTCCATCACATGCCAGGTCTTATCAGTCGGATGTGGTCCTCCGATTATTGTGTTGATAACTAATCTTCCACCAGTCCGCGTGGGCTCCTCGTCCCTGTGTGGTGATTGTCCTCAGTTGGGGTCGGATGTCTCTTGCCTGCTATCCTGCGGGGCTTCAACAAATTGTTGTAGCTTTCTTTCCCAAATCAGTTTCTCGATAACATCCTAGATATGCCCACACTCATTTGTGTTGTGACCATAACATTCATGGAACCGGAAATGTTTTCTAATATGCTTTTGTTTCTCCATCGATTCCTTTGGAGGTAGCTTCTATATTGCATGGTATTTCATGTAGACAAGTAGACATTCTCTAGAGACGTATTCAGTGGTGTGTAGGTATCATATATTGTAATCCTTACTTTTCCTCTTCCAGAATCCCTCTTTCATTCATGGTTCCTGTCACCGCCTTTCTTTTGCTGATTCGGTTTATTTTGGACATTTACTTAAACTTTTCTGAAACTCTTCCCAGATTGTTTCACAGCAATGTTACTCTGCACTCCCTCTCCACTCCGTCCGACAACATTCTTCTTCCCATAGCATCTAGCTTCCTCTATCCTCAAACACTAAACTGCTTTTGCATGGAGACGCTCCAACCTCATGTGTTGTTTTCCAGCTAACCAATTGCCTAAGTCAGATTATGGATCAATCTCTCCTGTTACCTCCATCAATATTGAATGGTCATTTGGATTACTGACTTATGTGGCAGTTGTATGAAACCTTTCCAAATAGTCTTTCAACGATTCTCCCGGAGCCCGAATCATGCTTGATGGGGACATTGCATCTTTGGGGCGAGTTTCGTGCATATGGAACTGGTCGACAAACTTCATTGCTAAATCGTCAAATTTAGAGATCGACTGTGGGGTAATCTCGTAAACCACATCGTTGTTATGCTAGAAAGAGCCATGGGAAAACATCTGCATTTTATGGCATCATTGGCCCGTGCAGAGTCCATCAGCCATTCATATCTCATAATGTGCTGCTTGGGGTAGGATTTTCCCTCGTATGTAGGCATCGACGGCATGCTAAACCTCATTGGATATTCCACATGTAAAATATTGTCTGTGAACAAGGTATGGCTTCTTGAGATCCCCCAATTATCATTGGTCAAGCCTTGGCTCTCCCTTACTAGCTGTCTGATCATAGCCGACAGGTCCAACATTTGGATAGTTGGGGCCAAGCGGTAGTCGTGATCCACCTCACGTGAATGATCCGGTCGATGTCAATGGGCCATTCCATGCCTCCTTGGCTCAACATTATCTTGATGTGTGTCTCGTGTTTTCACATTGTCATTATTCGAGAGAGGTAACTGATCTGCATTAACTTGAACTCCAGCATCCAGATTAACCGTGGCGTCACCAGTGTGCATTCTTCCCATCATCTGATGTAACTCGCTTTCGAAAGTTGGATCGGCACAGATCGTTCCAAGTGGATTGGTATCGATCTATCTCGATCGGTCGAATGATGACGTGTCGATCTTTCGGCATGGTATCCATCGGTTCTGCAACATCTAGGTCTGTGATAGTCATCTAATGAAGTTGAGCTCTCCGATGCAGAATAGGGAGTTGGCTCCCTCCTAGTTTTCCTGCTTTGTTGATCTCTGAGTTGATTCATTAGATCAATGTTGGCTTGAATCTTCTGGTTCAACTGTCAGTGACTATCGATGTGCTCTCTCATCAGAATCTGGAAATAAGCTCTTGTGATGGAATCAGCTGGATTCCAGACATCAACTGGATTAGTAGCATTAACATCTACTGGTAGATTTCTTTGGCCTTCTCGCTGGATACTGGTGTTCTCATTTCCCTCTATGTTTTGAGCGGTAGATCTTGGTGTTCCTAACTATAGTTTATAGTTTTCCTTATAGATTTCTTCTTCAAATCTGATTTGAAATGGAAGCTTGTTAGTAAAAAGCTGTATCTATCTTGTAAATATGGGAATCCATAGAGATTATGAGATCCAATCAAGCTGAGAATCCTTCTCAGTGAAAACACCAAAATGTTTGCACCAAAAATTGGTACAAACACCAAATGGAGATTTTTTAGAGAAATAAATGAAGAATAATAAATGAAAACAGAGAAAACAAGCAATTAAATAATAGAATATAAGCAATAACGAGAAGACAACAATTTATAGTGGTTCGACGTTGAAAGCCTGCGTCCACTTTGGAGAAATAACTTTATTAAACACTTGAATTGCTGATTACAGAAGGATGGGTCGGAGTAGAACGCTTAGTTACAAAGAAAAAGTGCCAAGCAACAAGTAGCATAAAGATCCTAAAAATGAACAATCAAGCCTATATTTATAGGGGAAGACGGTGAAATATCTTCCTGAAATTTCAGTAGTGGAGTCTCCAGATCCAGAAGAAGTTATAGAATTGATCGTGGGTCCTAATCCACTCATAATAACGATCGGCACCGATCGTTCCATGAGCTCCTTTTGGCATGCGATCGATATATTGGGCTCTACTCTTCAATATATTGATGTTCCTAAAGTTTCATATGTATTCGACTTGTAGATTTTGAGATATCAATCATTTTCTACTGAGTTGAACTATAATATCGATACGGTATGATCCATAATTGGTAAATATGGATTTTACTCGATCCATTTTCTGTAAATGGTATATTTTCATATTCTATCGAGTCTGTTTTCTGCTTTCGCTTTGCCACTGCTTCATATTATCATCTGTGCCTGATCTCTGGGATTCGTGATTGTTCATCTGACATGTCGGTCCCCGTGATGGTCCAGTCTAACTCCTATAGTCAGTCCAAATATAGCCAAACCAATTGGCTGGATAACAGTGTCCATCACCGATGGTCGGCTCATAGTTTCCCATCGGCTGCGTAAACCAGGGTTATCCAACCTGGGAGTTCATTATTGTCGATAACTTCAAACACTTGGATGAGAGAGAGAACCTGACTTACCGACAATCAGGACATGACAGCCGCCAGGTTGGTTCTTCCACAACTGTCAGGCTAGGACTCGGCCAATAACGAACAACTAAGCCCAACGATGCAAGCAACGACTATTAGTTCAAACTTACCTAAGGCACATAGGAATTATGCGATAACTAATGAACATAAAAAGAAAAAAATGGAGCATGCAAGGACAATGGATATACAAATCAAACATTCAAATCATAATTGTCTGACGTCTAGATGTTTACAGACCCAAAAATCACAAGTATTAGGGAGTAACATATGCTCAACCTCACCAATGCATTAGAAACCGTCGAGAGCAAGAAAAATGCACACAATAGTCTATCTTCGATAAAAGAAAACACAAATAGAGCACGTGCACAATTCTCATTTAGACTTATGCTTGGAGTTGGGGACGGTCTGCTTGCCGTGATGCTTTGGCTCTTTCTGCTCACCTCTTTTCTTTTTATCTTCCAGCTTGGCGGCGGCGGCGGCTGCATCGAGTTCTGCTTGCTTCTTATTCATAAGCTTCAGCTCCTCCATAGCTTTGATCTTAACTCTGGCCATATCTGTAGGTAATTTCAACAAGATTTGTTGTTTTAAAGCTTCGTCCCTGTCAAAATCCTTGGTAGGCTCTATGGCACCCATTATCTCGAGGTCAGCATCATTCTTAAGAGCAATAATTATTTCATCCTATGCTGCATCAGTAAGATGATTAGAGGGGCCGAGGTGCACAATGCCTGATGGCAGAATGTCAGAAGTAGCCATAGCTCCAACAAGGTCGGTCATAAGCATATCACTTGTGTGGAAATGAGGAGGTCCGCCAGATACATATTTCCCCAAGTAAGCTCGAATGTACTGGGCAATGGCATATGGACTATAAAGAAGAATCCTACCTCCTTTTGAAGAAATCGGGACATTGCCAGGAGGCTGAATGTGATCTAGAGGTGGAGGCACGTCTCGAGGCAGGCTTGTAGTAGATGGATCTAAGGAAACGTGGAAAACAGTCAGAGAAACATCGTGCATAGGGCATGAATAACCAGTTTCGAAATTTGACCTTGCGTTGTATCCCCAGAAACCGAGCCACCGTTCTTTTTCTTCTTTACCTCTTCCTTTCGGGTCTTCTCAGCTTCGGCTAGCTTGATGTAGCTCAGAAGAACAATTTCTTTCTACTCTATTGAAAAGCAGATGTTAATGGTTTTAAGGCTATAGGGTGGATCGCCTTTCTTACTAGCTACTTAGCTTCCTTGATTAGATGCTTGTGAATTGAAACTATGACTTTTCGACAGTCGTCCATCCACGCTAGAATCTTCTTTGTGAACATCCTAAAATAAATTCATCCAGGAGTGCTTCCACCTAGTCCAGATGGCTATTCAATTCATTACACTCTACTTCCAGCTTCTCAGCTCTAGAAGTTTCGGTAGCCTTTCCTACAGATAGGGCTTTGACCTCTGCTTAGAGGGAGACTTACTTAGCTCTCCACTCCACCACCTTTTCCTTCTAGTCGGCGATGCCACGCTCCATTCTCTCAACTACTCTTAGATCTCATCCACCCTTTTAGTAAATTTGGCTTTGACATTCCTGTAATTGTTGAAGAGCTGCCCAACCTTATCATTATAATCCTTCTTGGCAGCCTTAATATTGGCAGAGTAATCTCGGCTCAACTACTCCAGTTCTTCAGTGTGAGCAGCCTTAAGCCTCTCGATCTCTTCGGCCTGCTTCTTTATCTCTTTAGTATAAGACCTCTCCAGTGCATTTATTACTTTCTTATGGTCTAAGTCCTTTTCATGCAGCTGCTTCCTCAATCAAAAATATTCAAATTCTGTTCAACATTCTTTTTACTAATCTCCTTCCCGACCCTGATGACTTTGGCAAGGTACTCTAACAGGGATTTAAAACCACACAATCCATCTACAAGAAGATCAATCACCCATGTGAAGGAAAGAGGGGGTGCCTCAGCAAGCAAGCATGCCAGGGGATCTCTTGGCTGATAGGGCTATTGGAACTCGTCAAAGTTTGGGTTAGTAATGTCAGTGATGATAATTGCTCCCTCTTTCTCTTCCCCTTCTCTTTTATTCCAGGTGAAGGAACCATCATTCTCTTGCCGTATGGAAGCTTTCGAATCAAACAAAGGAAAAGATGAAAGGAGATGAGACTTAGAGGGACGAACTAGAATCCGAGATCTCGATTTACTACTAGGGAGTGGGATCTTTTCCATGAACTATCCTTAGGGTCCTAGTCACCTTTGTCCCCTACCGGATAATAATGGATAGTCTCCTCGGTTATCAGCTTTGTAGCTGGTTGCCCAACATTTTCACTCATGTCAAATGAAAATGCAGCCTGCTCGACATCCTTAGGAGGTGCTTCTAGCCCTAGCTGCTTCATCTTAGAAAGCAAATTTTCCCTTTTGATCTAATGCTCCCAGCAATGGCAAAATATGATGAATTAGAATCATAAAAAACATTTAGAAAGTGTATAACTATGACTTAAGCATGCAACTGTGCGAATGTGTGTATGTGAGAGTGTGGGGCATTTGGAGGAACCCTTAAGGTCCTCATGTGTCTCCAACTAACACTGGATTTCCGCTATTGACTCAGAATCCCTGTAGTCGATCCTAAGCTCTAGATCCTGAATATAGTCAAAAACAAACTTGTTCCCGAGAATGAATGTTCCTTCCTCCTCGGGACCAAAAAATTGATGTAAGGCTTCATCCACCTCTAAATTAGGCGAGTTATCTAAACTAATATTTCTGAAAGAATGCGCTTCATTATGATCTAAAGCGGTATAATCACTATGAGGAGAATGGGAGCCTGCTTCTCCTACCATCTTTATGCAAATATTGTCATGATCCCATTCCCTTAAAGTTTTGAGCTAGCCACTTTTGGGAGGTTCAACCTTGAAGAATTCTAACTCTAGCTCCTATGAACTCGTAAGGACAGTAAGAGCAACTCCACGTAGATCTGTAGTCAAAAGGGCCTCAGAAATGGAAGGCTAAGAGGATGACACTTCACTTATCTCATCGATAGCCGAGTCTTTTCTTTCTTTTTTCTTGCCAGGCTTGCGAGTGGACGGTTGCCTGCCTCTCTGGATTGAGAAATTGGTGGCCAATAGCCTAAGATGCCTTAGATTCTTATAAGTAACAAGACGAGGAATCTCACGAAATTCCTTTAGGACTTACTGGAGTTTTCGTAACATATCTTCCTAATCATCCCTAGTTGCTGCTCTTACCACACCTAGAAGAAGGTCCAAAGAAAGAAAAATTAGCATTTAACATAAAATGTTTCCAAACTACACAAAGAAACTGGTGGAAAAGAGAGACTCAAATCCAGAATGCCCTCGGTGAAAGCACGAAGAGTTATCCCGAACGAAAAAGTATTCATGCTTAAACATACTGTACTTAGAGTACATATTCTCAACCAGCTTAAATTTGCTCCTCGCTTCGAGACAGATAAAACGACTACCCTCCAGTTTTATTTTTATAGAATAGAGGAAGCCGATTTAACGGTGAGTAAGGGGCATCTGGAACTCCCTCATGAAAATGGCATACAGGCTAGTAAGGATGGCATACCTAGAACATAGCAAATTTCAAGTACAAAAGTAAGAGGAGGTGGGGCTCCGGCTGTGCAATGATAATAAGAATAAGCCATGTACTCTTCTAGTGGAGCATGTGCTTATTGTTCGGGAGTGGGCAGAAGGGTGTCCTCTCTAGGGATGTTGTGAGTGGCCACGATCAAATCTGACTGTTTATAAGTCAAGGTGGAGGCCTTATAGTTAGAAGGATTCACCAAAAGTTCAGATGGCTTATACCCATCCATGAGAGAATGTGCAAAACTAGGATGATTAGAGCGATGCCCCGATTGCGTCGAATTTGGATGTGCAAAAAAAGGGGCCCTAATCTCCAGGGATCGTCTATGAATGTGTCTTGCGATGAATGGACATACCTATTTGATACAATAATCTTTCTCACGTATTATCATAAAGGGTGGAAGTGTTTGTGTATGCGCATGAGTGCGTGTATGTACATTAAAAAAGAGTTAAGATAGTGTCAACTTAAACATCCCAATGCTATTAGAAAACTATATCAATACCACGTTCTACCCAGAAATGCATATTCAAAGTTTAGCTTAATGACTAAAGCCAAAAGTAACAAGTAAAAATTAGTTAGCATGTGACTATCATCTTTCTGTCCGGTGGCCAAGCACTCGAATAGTCGAGCCCTAGATGGGAATCAAAGAGTATATAATAACCATGTTTTTGCAAGCGCCGAGACAACATACCCTAACCTATCTGCTTGACCCATTGAACCTTAAACCCTAAGCCAACCGTCGGGAAGAGTTTGAATTATGGCCTATGTTAACCCAAAAAATGGATCAACATCCTGCATTGAGTGTGAAAGTACCAGCCCGTTTATCAAGGCAAATAAATAGAAACAAGGAATAATAACTTACAGATAAAGTGAAAAGACAAGAGATTTTTATAATGGTTCGGCTATTAACGAAGCCTATGCCAACTTATAACTTTTGTTATTGACTGACTGCAATTAAAAGTTGAATCTGATTACAATTTGATTGGATCTTATGAGTTAGATCAAATCACTAGTGTTAGAGTTCACTAGAGAATCACAGCGAACCCTTTGGATGACTGTTGTGTGGGAGGAGAAGAGTGAGGAATAGTTTTTGCAGAGTTTCAGCAATCATCCCAGAGATCCCCTTTATGTTGATGGTAGAATTGTATTTATAAGGGTTGGAGAGCACTTGGGCTAAAGCCGCTTTGTCAAAGACTCACATTCGAGGGTACGTAGGCGCCTCCAGAATTCCAGAACAAGCCGACCCAATCTGATGGATCGCTAGTGATCCATAAGGCATGGATCGCTAGCGATCTATGGGGTTAGAGTAGTTTTGGCTTGTTCCCTTTGGATCATGTTTCCTGCCTTTTGTAGATGCTCTCCATGTAATTTCATGACTAGATGCTTTGCTTTGATGACGATTCTTGCACTGATTGCAATGAACTGCTGATGGAGTCAGATGAATGCTCACTTCTCGGTCTGACTAGCTTGGAATTCCATCAAACTTAGCAAACATTCATAGAAAACTTATTAGATTATGGTGCAAGAGGACTGGAGGATCCATGAGCAACCCTTATGGATCGCTAGCGATCCATCATGGTGGGAGATTTTTGACTTCTTTTTCTTGGGTCTCTCTTGGTTGATTCTTCTAGTCCTATTAGTTGATTCTTGAGTTGCTCTGACTCGACGTAGATGTTCTGACTTCCTTTGAATTCCACTGGGTCAATAACCCGGATAACATTTGCCCTCCAGAGTCTGCTTACTTTGAAAATAAGGTGTGCTCTGGAAGTTACTGCTTTTGAGATCCCATTTGGTGAGGTTCGAGTGTTCGTGTTACGGCTATCATGCGAATTCTAGTTATATAGCCGTCTATTGAATTCCGATGGGAATTGTTATAGCTTATAACAATGAATCAATTTCAATCCTACAACTATCAAGAGGCTTGTAAAAGATAATTAGATCATGCTTGGTGAATTGGGAAAAATTTGGTTGCTATTGTATGGATCACTAGCGATCCAAGGACTTAGTATATTTTTCTGCTGCTCTACCTTATTTATTCCATTTGTGCCGACCTTCTTGCCAACATATCTCCATTTAACGATTTGAGCCAATTCTCCTACGACCCGACCTAAATTCAATCTAAACCCTAACTCCATTCGCGCAATCGTCGTTGCCGGCCATCCATTGCCTAAGCTTCCTGCCACCAACTTTGCCACGCCTTGCCGCCATCTTGGTCCAGCCTTTTATCACCCGAAACTTCGTCAATTTGGATCGCTATCAACCTACCCACATTGGATCACTGCCGACATAAACATTGTCCATTCTTGCCCTTCGGTTTTTGACTTGAGGTGGGTGGTGTAGAATTTGGCATTCGTTTAGCAATTTGGTGATGATGTTGGATTGATCATTATGGAGAATTCGAGTTGATTGCGATTTTATGGAAGAAGATAGTAAATCGAGTCTTGAGTTCTTCACGGAATGATACTTGGGTTATACCCTGGTGCTTGACATGTTTTGCTATCTTTGTCTACAGAATCAGAATTGACTTGCACTAAGTTATATTGTTAATCCGACACGACGTCGCGCGAATTGGTTTTGGTTCTTCCAGGGGGTGATAACAGCTTAGGGTAGCATCTCGCATGCAGCTTATGTTGTTATCGCCTTTTGGAGAGTTCAGGTTGGTCCCGTTATTGCACACTTAGTGTACCTAAAATGGAAGAGCTTCCCGCGTCGCTTCAGATAGTGGATCCGTTATCGATCGTTGATCGATAACGGGTAAGTATAGGAGAAATAACTTCAATAAATGATACGAGAAGCTCTTTTCTTTCTTTACTGTGAGTGAACTATCTACACATGATAGAGAATTTGTAGTGTTTAGGACACCAAGCCCATCTCATATAGATAACACACTGCACTTGCCCCAATCTATACTCGAAACCTGATTTGTCGGCATAAATCGATACTTTTTCGGAGTTCAAGTGTCGCAGGGGAACTTTTAGTTAAAGATAGAATTACCTGACTGCGTTAGATGCAAGTTCTGTTATATAGAATGAAGCACCCGTCCTCTCACCATAAGTCTAGTGGAGGAAGTCCAGCACTTTCAGAAGCTGAATCGTCATCTGTTGCGTCTACCTCTCAGCTGGTTCCGGTTGGCCCGGTTGTAGACAGGACTCCTCCAAATTTTAGAGTTCTACTTAATCTGCCAGAGAGAGCTTCCTCTGTAATCTCCACTAAATTCTTACATAACATTTACTTACAACACGACATTCCGGACGATGATGTGCGCCTTCCGTCGAATAATGAGTTTTCACATATGCTGCCTTCAGGGTACACAACTTGCCACCGATATATGTGCTTAAATGGAGCAGTACCCCTTCAATAACTTCTTGAATGAAACTCTTTTCAACTTGGGAATTGCTCCATTTTAAATTCATCCTAATGGGTATGCGATCTCGACCTGCCTTCATGTCCTGTTTATGCGAACGTTTAATCGTGTCCCGAGTTTCGATGAGTTAAGATATTTTCTCTCATTCAAGAAGAGAGACGAGTATCCATCCCTTGTCGTCATCGAGGCCCAACGAAACCGCAAGATCGTGCTGCATCTTTAAAGCAATCTGTCTCAATTCAAGACCTGGTATTTCTTTGTTAGGTGTCCCGAGGGATTTAACTGCCTTTCGACGACGGGGGGGGGGGGGTAAGTTCTCTCTTTTACTTATTGAGTTTTAATACGTCGCTATGGGATTTCTAATAGATCGAATACTTCTTACAGTTATTCTGAGGCCAAATAAAGATCCATCACTCGTTTTGATTTTCCATACTCTGAAGGCCGTAGATACCAAGGAGAGACCGATCAAATTTTTTCTAACAAACGAGAATTTGCTTCGGTATGAGCTATTGCATCCTGGGAGATCGGCCGTGACCGTCGAAGTCCCATCTTCTTCCCGTTCCAGAATACGAATATGTTCCACTTCTTTATCACATGGCTCCGAAGAGGGCAATCTCCTAGAAAGAGAAGGTTCGTTTGGCGAGTCAACCGAAAAAATTCATGAAGGAAGGGGTGTTGCGACTGAATCCAGTTGCCCGGAGAGATTCCTCCGATTCCAAAGGAGTGTGAGGAAGAATTCAAGTAGCATGAGGGCAAGGCTGTAATGGAAATAGAAAAGGAGGAGGGTGAAATTGAGGGCAGCAGCAGTTATGATTCCTCCTCTAGCGATGATGAATTCAATGCAAATTCCGACGACGGAGACTTCGAATCATGCGATGAGACTTCGAGAATGAGTCCCGTTCTCCTAGATTTGCCTCCCTGAGAAATTCATGATGAAGATGCTCCCCCAGCAGCCGAGCGACTTCAGGATTCCCCGCTTAAAGAAACTGGTATTGACTTTGGGGATTTGAGCAACGTTTACATAGACATCGATGAGCTCATGGGAGGAGATTTCCAATTCGAGGGATCATCTCCTCGCCTGGTCATACTGTGTCTAGAGTCAGCTTGACTTCTACCACGGTGGCTTCCTGATCTGGTTTGTGATGTCCTTTTAGGCTGCCTATGACATATTACACATTTCACTAGGATCACATTCACTTACACATGCATTATTTAGGTTCATTTCTTGTTGTTAATGTTCTTTATTCTTTTTTCATATCAGGTACCATGAGAGCCATGGACTTTACGATGATCTTGAACAATTCACTAATTCGCAATGTTGGTCAAGACAGCCTTCAAGCCACCACCAGCCCCATGATTTGAAGAAGAGTGGAGAAGTTGGAAAGACTTGGAAGCCGAAGCACATCGTCGGGACGATAGAAAACAAAGTAAGGTTTATAAGGGTGGCTACGAGAAGAGAAAAATTCTCGACGACCGAGAAGTGTCGCCCAAGAAGCCGAAGGTGGATCACAATTCTCATCCCTCTGAGCATCAAACTTTTGCCCCGGCCCCAATCTCTGTCGGACTTGAAGTTTCGGCTTCCATTGTCCAAGTTTCATCTTCATCCCAAGCTCCGTCAACCCATGTGGTGCCCGCTTTCGGTCCTTCATGTTCTTGCAGGAGGCCGGCTTATATTCTTCTGTGCGGCCCCCCTAGAATTGAAGCTGCGCTCACTAGGTGGTATCTAAAGGGAGTTAAGTTTGACCGTGACATGTGTCCAATCTGCAAATATTCCTATATGCCACATCTTCAGGCAATTCAAAGTGATTTAGATCAACCTAAGGGATGGGAAAAGTTATGCAAGCAACTGGCAGACACGAACCGTAATAATTATCAAGAGGTCCTCTACTTTGGATCAGAGAAATATGAGTATGAGAGGGCGTTAGCGAAATGTGATGCTAGAATCGAGCGATTAATGCAAGAGAAGGACACTGCACTCTGAGAGAGTAAAAATAGTGCTAGCCTGCTGAAGGAACTAAAAGAGGCCCAACAAAAATAGAGATCATATTCCAAGACAAAATCAAGAAGGCCCACGCGGACGAATTTAAGCTAAAAGAGGAGCTTGAAGCCCGTGACATGATCATTGAAGCTCAGAAGAAAACCATCGCCGATCATGACAAAGTTGTCAAATCCTATAAAAAGACAATTGCTGATTACATGGGAAATATGGAATCTCGCGACAAGACCGTTTCTGATCAAGCTTAAATGATTGTTTCGCTCTAGGAAAGGGTCATGCAGCTTAGCGCCGAGAAGACCCATTGAAGTGGAGAAGGTCGCCGTAACAGTGGATACTTGCTGTTGTAGGATACTTTTGAAAAGACGATGGAGAAGATGGATGATACCGTCTTAAATTTCTATGTTAACTCCTTGCTGCATTAGAGGAGCCTCAGTTATTTGGGCCTCAAATTTCCATGTACTCTTGCCGTAGTTTGGAAAGAAATCCTAGCTCATTTCTGAGAGAATGAAGATGTATATACTGAGCAAGAGTTGGAGGATGCCTACCTCAATGTAGAATCGAAGAAAGCTCTGATAGAGGGTCGAAAGATCATTCGAATTGAGAGGGAATAGGAGGTTGTCGATGCTGCTATAACTGCAATTTCCAAAACTTTACCAAAGCCTTTCATTTTCGGGCTTGGCGAATCATCAAAGTAGTCTCCCGATCAGTTAGCGAGTTCGGCCGGCGTTGCCCTGCTATCTGCCTCTCTGGGAGCTGTTTCTGAAGCTTTGGATAGCTCTAGAACTTCTCCAAAGATAGTGCAACAATCAAAAGAAGGAGAAGGCGGGGAATATGAGATTGAAATTCTCGGCCATTCCTATGATTTAACCTTCTAGTTTCCCCCGAGTTTCAGAATTTTCAGCTCACACAGCAAGAACCAGATGAACTTAATGCTTTCATTTTTGATCTTATAGGTTCGTCTTCTTTACCCACTGACCAACCAATTTCATCGATGCCCAGGCTTGCCACTATCTAAATCGCCTCGACATTTGTTTCCGTAGTTGCTTCGATCACTGCACCTATGTTTGGCTCACAACCAGAGCCGGAGTCCGAGAAGATTGCTGCATTGCACGACCTAGACGACCCTTCCGTATCTTTGGAGAGTGATTTCTTGGCAGCTGAAGCTCGAGAGCAGGAGGACCAAATTGGCCAGCTACGTAAATCTAAGCAGCAAATGGTGGCCATTAAAAATGAAAAGATCGAGGAGAGGAAATCTTCGAGGAGCTCCCGCAAATCCCGAAAGTGCAAGACCAAGGGGGAGTCTTCCGAGAAGGTCAAAGAGTAGGGAGGAAATGCCGGCGCCGAGGAGATAGTCGATATTTTAGGCAGTGACACTACTCCTAGTAGGGATTCTGAGAAGAAGTAGAAACTTCCAACTAAAGGTGGGAAGGGAAGCGGTGGAAAGAAGCATTAACAGGCTCGGGTAACATTGGAGCCAGTTTTTGGGATATTCTATTTTGTTTGATACATGTTTTGTTCAAGTGTAGAGTCTGCGCTTATTTCTTTGATTGTTGTAGCACCATATTTTCCTTTTCTGCTGGCCGATATTGTATGGGTATGGCCCCCACATTTTGACTTTGTACAGAAAATGCTATAAGTAATACAATGTTAACATTTTGATTGTCACTTTATCTGTCTACTTATCTATGTATCATGCACTCATGCCAATTTTTTTTACTGCTATTTTATTTTCTCTAGTCCTATGACCGCCAAAATTCTTTATTTGGAGTAACAAAACTTTGAAGTACTTGGTTTTTTTATTTATGAGAATCGGTGTCCGTGCCCCCAGTTCGCGGGGTTGTTTACTTCAAACCCTTGACAAACGACCGGTTGATCTAAGCAATTTTTGGATGCCTGTAACTGGACTTGTTTCGCGGTTCCTATCTCCGAGAACTCACAACTTAAGCGCCTTGGTTTTAGAGAAATTGTTGGCAAACAATCGAAATACTCTGCCGATTCATAGTCGTTTGACGTTGCTAGATTCATACCCATTACTCCCAATGGTGGGAGTGGATTGATTCTTGTTATTCCTTCAATAGACGAGTTTCTCGGTATTTCCTGGATAATACCGGTACTTAAAGTATGCACGGCTTATGGGATGTGCGGCTTTTGGGATCGATATGACCCGTCAATCCGGAATGGTTTGGAACTTCTCGACGTTACCAATCTTCAGGTATCGTTAGGAGTTCTTGTTTTGAAAGCGTGGTTCCACGACTCTAAAAGTAATGCATGGCTTATGGGGGTGTGCGGATTTGTAGTTGTGCTTGCTTGAATGTGATTCCACAATCCAAGAAGCGGTGCACAGCTTACGAAATGTGCGGCTTTTATTTGGACCTTCCCGGCGTTGCTAGAGTAGCACCTGTTCTTAAAAGGCGGGGATTGGGTTCCATCGATCTAATGGTTTGAGTCGATTTGCTTCTGTCGACCCGGTGGGTAAGTGGGGCATACTTGAGCATGCTTCTACTATCTCAAGCAGCGATCGGATGATATTGAGTTGATTTTACCCCGTCGACTCGAAAGGTTACTTTTGTGTATACAGTTTTATTGGTTCAGAAAGCAAAGCAATTTTATTAATGAAAGTTAGGAAAGTTTTTCCTATTTACAATGCCTCCGGTATTATGGGATGGCTTATTTGCTGGAAATAGGATATACATAAGATAATCTTAGGTTAAGTAACGACATAGCGGTTCGTTGTTCCATGCTTAGGGAATTTGGATTCCGTCAATGGTTGTTAGCTTGAATGTGCCATCCCCTAGCTTCCGACCGATCACAAAGGGTCCTTCCTAGTTTGGTCTAAGTGCACTTGGCATAGTTTAGACCCTCTTAAGGACAAGATCTCCCACTTTGAAGGTACGATTATAAATTTTGGAGTTGAAGTACCGTGCGATCCTTTTTTGGTGAGAGGCAGCACTTAATTCAGCTTCTTTTCTATTCTCATCGACCAAATCGAGTGAATCGAGTAGGAGTTTTTCGTTTTGCCTTTGATTAAAGTTTCGCCTCCGATGAGAAGGGCCTTCTATCTCCACCAGGATCATTGCTTCTGAACCATATGCTAGGGCCAATGGAGGGTGCCCAGTTGCAGACTTATGCGGTGTCCTTTAGGCCCACAGTGCGAGTGGAAGTTCATCGACCCAATTTCCTTTCTCTTTAGTTAGTCGTTTCTTGATGGTGGATTCGATGATCTTATACCGCATCCACTTACCCATTTGCCTGGGGATGTGCGACAGTGGATAGCATATTTGGTGAAATAGTCAACAACAAAGATAGCATATTTGGCTCCCCCTTTAGCCATTAGTAATGCGCCAATTAAATCGATTCCCCAAATTGCAAACGACCATGGGCTAACCACCTGTGTTAGTTCCGTTGAGGGGGTTCTTTTGATCTTGCTGAATTTTGGCATTGATTGCACCGTCTGGCATAGTCTGCTGCATCGCAGTTCACTATTGGTCAAAAGTACCCATATTGGAGAACCTTCTTTGTAAGGGTTGCCCCTCGGTATGATCTCCACGGTCACCATTATGAACTTTTTTAGGATCCTTTGAGCTTCGTCATTGGTCACACATCTAAGCAAGAGGGTAGATAATCCCCTCCGATAAAGTATCTCATGCTGAATAACAAATCTTGGTGCCTTTCGAAGAAGCTTTTTTTGTTGTTTCCTGTCTATAGGGAGAACTCCTGTGAGCAGGTAGTCTTTAGTCGGTGTCATCCATGTATCTGGTTTCTTAGTTGTCTCAAAAATCCAGTCAATGTCCATTTTGCTTATGCTCGGAGTGGTCAAGGTCTCAATTGGGACCAGCCCCAATGATTGAGCTTCTCCGAAACTAGGCAGTTTGGCCAGATAATTTGCCTTCGTGTTCTGCTCCCTCGGGATATGAATTGTGGTGTAATGCTCAATGTCATTCAATAGTTCATGTACTTCAGATTTATACAGGGTGAGGTTCACCCCCCGAGCTTGGTATTTGCCTTTCACCCGACAGACGACTAGCTGAGAGTCGATGTAGATGTGCACAAATTTTATGTCGAGTTCCCTCACAATCTTTAGCCCAGCTATCAATACTTCATATTCTGCCTCGTTATTTGTTGCAGGGAATTCCAAGCGTAAGGCATAGCAAACGGATCATCCTTCCGAAGTCTCGACCACTACCCCTGCTCTCAAGCAGAAGTTGTTAAACACACCATCGACGAACAGCTCCAATGTGTTTCCACTTCTGAAGTCATTCCTTCCTCGCTATCTCGTATTGTAAATTCGGCAATAAAATCTGCCAGCGCCTGCTCGTTGATTGCCTTTCTAGGATGATATATGATTTTGTACCGACTCAGTTCGATGTTCCATTTGATAAGCTGCCCAGACGTCTCAGGATGGTATAACACTTGCTTCAAGGGTTGATCTGCCAACACTCTGATAGGGTGTGCCTGGAAGTATGGTCGTAATTTTCTGGATGCAATCAAGAGGCAATATGCCAATTTTTCCAATTTTGGATAGTTCTTTTCTGCTCCAGCGAACTGTTTACTGATGTAATATACAGGTCATTGGATCTTAGCTTCTTCTCGTACGAGCGCGACACTCAATGCATGTGGCGAGACTGCTAAATAGATGTACAAATCTTCTCCGTTTATTGGCTTCGACAAGATTGGTGGGGTTTCCATATGTCGCAGCAGCTCTTCAAACACAGTTTGACAAGCTTGATTCCATTCGAAGTTTTTTCCCTTTTTTCAGCATGTCAAAGAATGTTATACATTTGTCAGTCGCTTTTGAGATAAACCGGCTTAGTGTCGCAACCCTTCCATTCAGGCTTTGTAACTCTTTCCTGTTCCTCGGGGCCTTGACTTCCCGTAAAGCGGTTATTTGCTCGGGATTTGCTTCGATGCATCCGGCACTCACGATAAATCCCAAACCTTTCTTGAGGCTACCCCGAAATGACACTTAAGTGGATTAAGCTTCATTCCATATTTGCGGAGTATTTCGAACATTTCAGCGAGGTTGTCCAAGTGATTTGCAACTATGCGTGATTTAACCAACGTATCATCTACATAAACTTCCATTGTCTTCCCAATCTGACGCTTAAACATGGCGTTTGCCAATCGTTGGTAAGTTGCCCCAACATTCTTTAAGCTAAACGACATTACTTTGTAGCAATAAAGTCCCAGGTCAGTAATGAAACCGATATTTTCTTGGTCCGGTTCGTGCATCATGATCTAGTGTTACCCCGAGTATGCATCTATAAATGATAGCAGTTCATGTCCAGCCATCCCGTCCACAAGCTGATCGATTATGTATAGAGGAAAGTTGTGCTTTGGGCAACTTTGTTCAAATCCGAGTAGTCGATACAAGTTTTCCATTTTTAATTGGACTTCTTGACCAAGACTGGGTTAGATACCCATTCAGGGTAAGTTGCATCATGGATAAAGCCATTCGCCATCTGTTTGTCCACTTCTTCTCTCAGCGATCGCTCGGGTCCTAGACTGCGCCTTTTCTGCTTCACTAGCGTATACTTGGGATCAATGTTAAGTGCATGGCATGCGATCTCCGGTGACACCCCGCACATTTCGGAATGTGTCCAAGAGAATACATCCAGATTAGTGCGAAGAAATTTGATGAGTTCTAGTCGCATCTTGTTTCCGAGATGCGATCCAATTTTGAGGACCCGTATTAGGTAATCCATATCAACTGGGACAGACATCGTCAATTCTGTCAGTGATGCCCGTTCCTCCCCTAAACTCTTCTTTCTAGGGTCCAAAGCCTTATTGAATCGGATATGGTCCCCAAGCCAGGGGCGGCTCTGTAGTTGAATTCAGCACGTTCATGAATGTGGAGAGTTCTCCCCACATTCTTCCCTTTTCTTTTCTTTTAGATTCGCATAGTTCCACGATATAACATTCCCTACTGGCACTTTGGTCTCCCTTGATCACTCCGACTCCATTTTTTGTCGGAAATTTCATAGTCAAACACCATTGAGCTAAAGCAATTCTAAAGTCTGCCAAGGCGGGTTGCCCCAAAAAGGCATTGTAGGCGGACATCTCGTCTACGATCACAAAGGATGAGGGTGACCCTTTGGTCACCTTCTCCGAGTTCTACGGGTAAGTCACCATTCCAAGGGGTTGCTTGGGTTCACCTATGAATCCCTAATTTTTTGTTTGGCAGGCGGATACATCTTTCATACCGATCTTCATTTGATCAAAGGTGCATTTGAAAAGGATATTCACGAATTGCCACTGTCTACCAATACTCGTCGGACCATGGCAGACCATGGGGTCGAGAGTTGGAGCTTTTATTCCCTTAGTCTTGATTATGGAATACTATGTCGTCGTTCAGGGTACTCTGCTACTTAGCAGGGGTTCCATCTTCGATCGTAAAGCACGCATCTTTCAGAGCATGTTTTAATGAGCTCGCATACCGCTCCATTTCCCCCCAACTCTTCTACGCAGGATGAGGCTCTCCAAATATCGTTCTAATGATGAGTCTTTGGTCAGTCCGTCTAGGTCCATCTTTGCTGGTTCCAGCTTGGTTCCCCTGAGCTTGGGGCGCTATAGGTTGGTAAGGATTTAGTGGTTTCCTCACATACTACTAGAGCTTTTTTTCCCAAATCAACTCTTCAATCAAGTTCTTTAGGTGATGGCACTCATTCGTGTTGTGGTCATGTGCCTCATGGAAGCGGCAGTACTTTCCGAAATGCTTCTGCTATTCGGTTGCTTCCTTTTTAGGCGGCTTCTTGTATTCTTCTGTCCCCTGTGTCATGAGATAGATGTTTTCTAGAGTATCGTTGAGCGGGGTGTATTCTTCGGGCCGCAAACCTCTGAGTCGCTTGCTACTTCTGTTTCGCTTGTTAGTACTCTGGTTCTTTTTTCCTGATCCCCATTTTTTCCTGTGTTCCCTTCAATGGTCCCAGAGTTGTTTATATCTTAGTTCATTGCCATACCATTCCGTCCAACGTCAATCGGTTGAAGGTTAGTAGATTTTCTTTCAAATTCATGTGCCTCTTCCAATCTCAAGTACTGGCTTACCTTTCAGTTGAAGTCCTTTCTAGTGGTGGGTTGTTTCATTTGAATCATTTCCCAAATTCAATCTCAGGGTGAATTGCATGAACTAAGGGCATGAAAACCATATCCACGTTCGGATTACTTACAGTTACCATAGCGTTGGATTGATCGTGAAAGACTTCAGATATTCGTTACGTCCCTGGAATAAGCCAAACAAGAACATCACATCTTTGGGCTATGCTGTGTGAAGTCTAAATTGATCAAGGAACCTTGTTTCTAGTTGATTAAAGGTAGATATGGATCTTGTCAGAAGCCTAGTGAACCACATGGAAGCAATTCCCTCCAAAAAAATTTGGAAACATCTACATCGAACGGCACCTGAAGCATTCGCTCCGTCCATGTACCAACTGTACTTATATAAGTCGGTTTCGGGTCTCTCATTTCGTCATAAGATGGAATATTTGGCATAGTGAACTATTTAGGGTAACACTCATTCAAAATCTCATCAATGAAAGGGGTTCGACTTGGAGCGGATCCTCATTCATCATCTCTTCTATCCTTACTTTCATTCATCAGTCGCCTGACCATGTCCGCGATATATGCCTCAGATGACTGGCAATCCGGGGGTCGGCTGTTCGTAACTACACCGAGTGTTTGGCTTTGCGAACGATCTTTGTGAGAAGTATGAAGCATAGGCTCTCTTGTCTTCAGGAGAGCCACTCCCTTAGGGTTCCGTTGGCTTGCGGTTGGTCTGATAGGGGCAGTTTGGATCTCCCTGGCGTTATTGAATGCACTGGTATTTCCTTCCAACTTGTTGTCATCAAGTCTCTCACCATCTTCAGAGTCAGAGAGATCCATGACTATATCCTACTATGAGGTTTTCACCCCTAGATTTAAGTTCACAGCTGGTTGCCTCGCGGTTGGTGGAGTGCTTGTTTTCCTTCTGTATTGATTCCTACGGTTCCACCTATCACTCCTTTCTGCGGCTGCTTCCCGTTTCTCCTATTTAGGCTAGAAACGGAAGAATTTTCTTGTTCCACGGTAGCCATGGGTGCTATCATGGTTCTTGGAGAAGCATGAGACTGCAAGGCCAATAGGGCATTCAGTTTGTCCATTAGAGCCCTTTGTCTGTTTTCCATTTTTTGATTAATTTCGTCGATCATTTTATTCAACTCTTCTCTAGTGAAACCGTCACACTGAATAGAGGATCATGGAATCTGATCACTGGAGTTAGCTCCTAATTGCGGATTGTTGGGATTGTTCACTTCGATTTGCTAGAGGTTTGTTTCTTCTCCAGCGATGGTAGCTCCTATCGATCTTTCAGAAGTTGTTCTCTTTCTTCCTGGTGCCATTGGTTCTCAATAACAAATCTTTTTAATAGAGATTGATGATCTAACTTCTGAACCTATCTGATCCAAAGTAGATAGCTAGATCTAAGCCTGAGTTCAGTTCTCGGTGAAACCACCAAAATGTTAACCCAAAAAATGGATCAATACCCTGGATTGACTGTGAAAGCACCAGCCCTGTTTATCAAGGCAAATAAAATAGAAACAAGGAATAATAACTTGTAGATAAAGTGAAAAGACAAGAGATTTTTATAGTAGTTCGGCTGTTAACGAAGCCTAAGTCCAGTTTATAACTTTTATTATTGACTAAATGCAATTACAATTTGAATCTGACTACAATTTGAATTTGATTACAATTTGAATCTGATTACAATTTGATTGGATCTTATGATTTAGATCAAGTCATTGGTGTTGGAATCCACTGGAGAATCACAATGAACCCTTTGGATGATTGTTATGTTGAAGGAGAAGAGTGATGAATAGTTTATGCAGAGGTTCAACAGCCAGTCCAGAAAATCCCCTTTATGTTGACGGTAAAATTGTATTTATAGGGGCTGGAGAGCACTTGGGCTAAAACCTCTTTGTCAAAGACTCACATTCGAGGGTGTGTAGGCGCTCCTAAAATTCTAGAACGAGCCTACCCGGTCCCATGGATCGCTAGTGATCCATGGGGTTAGAGTAGTTTTGGCTCGTTCCCTTTGGATCATGTTTCCTGCCTTGTGTAGATGCTCTCCATGTAATTTCATGACTAGATGATTTGCTTTGATTATGATTCATATACTGATTGCATTGAACTACTAATGGAGTCATATGAATGCTCACTTCTCGATCTAACTAGCATGGAATTCCGTCAAACTTAGCAGACATTCCTAGAAAACTTATTAGATCATGGTGCAAGAGGACTGGAGGATCCACGAGCAATCCTTATGGATCGCTAGCGATCCATCATGTTGGGAGATTTTTGACTTCTTTTTCTTAGGTCTCTCTTGGTTGATTCTTCTAGTCCTTTTGGTTGATTCTTGAGTTTCTCTAACTCAACGTAGATGTTCTGACTTCCTTTGAATTCCGTTGGGTCAAAAACCCAGATAACAGCCTATAAATCAATAATTTTGGATGCAAAAGTAGAAAGAGGTGCTTATCAGATCGTTTAATGATATTAGATGGAAAGTATGATGAACTGGAGGAGATTGTAGCATAGATTGGCTCTTGCAGCTTGGATAAGGCAAACGGTCTCGAAGGAGTTTGGGGACTCGGAGAAATGGGCAAGTGGATCGGTGGTTGAGGGAGCTAGAGTTTATATAGGAGCGAGGTCACATCTGGTGCCGAACCAATGTCACACTGAAACAACCCTGGCCATCGAATCATGAGCATGCCAATCCTAACTGGGAAGAGAGATAGAGATGTACATTTACTTAGGGATCCAAGGAGCTATTCAACAAAGTCCACCCCATAGTCTACGAGATGGGCTTTAGGAGGAAAGTGTTTTGGGAAATTTCACCCATGAGATCAAGGTATTGGAGGTTTGGAAGGTAACATAGACACGACTAAGAAAAGGCAATTCGGCATGTAGATCAAAGAAGTAGAGAGGGGGCAGCCCCCCTATTCGGTACTTACGGTACTGAACATGAGATCCTGTTCGGTGCCTAAGGTACCAAACAAGATCATCTGTTTCGTAAGGAGGGGGCTGAACCAAGTAGGGACATCATATGAAAACTGGATCATTATCTGGCATGGGAAGCCGAACTAAGGAGATAGTGGTAGGAACTTCCCCAACAAGGCGTCCACATGCACTTCACCAAGCCAGCCGGCCCCAAGCCGAGCTCTCAGCCAAATCATACAGGCCATATATAGAACAAAATCTGCATATATTTGGAAATTGACAGTCATATCTTTTATAAGTGAAAGTATCTGATTTGGGCGAGTTATACATGGAAATTTCCTGACCTACCGAATTAACCATATCACCTCTTCATCTCTATAAATATCCAGGCATTTGGCATTCATAGGGACAATTTTTTGAAGCTTGGAGACTCTATGCTGCAAAATAACCCAACCGAGCTTCAGATCTCTATTTTCAGTCATAATTTGTTGTATTTTATCTCAAAACTCTTGTAAAAGCTAAATTACAAGAAAAGGAATAAATATGAATAGTGGATGTAGGCCCGTTACGGCTAAACCACTAAAAATCCACATGTCTTTTACTTTCTTGCATTTATTTTCTGTTGAATCTACTATTGATAATTAGATAGGAGGTGTTTGTCCATTTTTTGTGCAAACAAAGTGAAAAATACAGGAAGTATAAAGAATGTTCTTTTTTGAACCCTAGATTGACCTGTACGAATAAATACAACTGTCCATTTCGAATTAAATGTCATACAACTTCTTCATTGGACGAATGGAAGTTGGAAGTTGTTAATTGAGTTCGTAACCATTATGCAATGGAAAACATCGAAGGTTATTTTTTTGCTGTAAGATTATCAATGGAAAAAAAACTTGCATTGATATGTCCAAAAATATGGTAAAAGCCAAGCAATTTTTCATAATTTATAAAAAATGATTCGAAAAATATTTCTACCATAAAGATAATCTATAACATTCTCAGTCAATAGAAGTTAATCGAACGGGCTGGACATTCACAAATGTAATATTTGTCAAGCAAGCTTATAGAGTTTAACTATTTAAATGACATAGTAATCAGGATGATGTAACAGACATAATCACATATATTCTCTAGGCTTATCCTATTAGTTTAGGTTTTCTACATACATTCCCTTGTATTCTTGTAATGGAATGTACGTATATAAAGAATAAGTATAGAATACCATTATTAGAGATATGCGAGAGTCACATCTTCACACCATACATTTTGCATAGCTATTGCCTACCTTGTTTCTGAGTGAAGGAAAATTATGCATGGCTTTTAGAGGTTGAAGTCTGTTATGATTACTTGTAAAATATAATTGCCAACTGTCATTGTAACGTATAAAGAGCTCGCTTTGATGAATGCATTTGACTTAGTTTTTCTTGATTCGGCCCCTTTACTTTGTAAATGGAACATTGGGAAAAACATTCTAATGCACATATAAAAATATGGACCAAGTGGCGAAAATCAATTGCTTAATGATTTGGATACATTGATATATTAAGAAATAATCAAAGCATTCACCGAAAATTTGAAAGAATTGTATACAAACTATGTCGGTTTCCATCGTTGCTGAAATATGTTTATAATCCGACATTTTGATTCGGCTATATCCGAACTGACTGGACAAGTTAGACTCGACTGTTATCAATGCCAATAGCCTAGAGCGATGATTGCGGGGTTCAAAAATCAAGCATAGATGATAATATGAAGAAGAAGCATGAAAGCTCACTACTCCTCGAAGATGGATCAGGTACAATCCATATTCAACACTATGGATCGTATCGTATCGATTCCACAACTCAATTTTGCAGCGATGATCGGTGAATAACTCAAAATCTACACATGCTATCAACATGAAACAGGATCTTGCTTTATGCTGCCAAGGCTCTTCCATTTTTATTCTTGTACTAATGGATCCCAATTGATCTAAACATTCTTGTAATCATGATCAAGTGCAAGATCAATAAAAATATGAAGTGGACGTAGACAAAGATTGTCGAACTGCTATAAAAATCTATGTGTTCATTTATGATATTTACTCTGTTTTAATTTCATTCTTCATTTAATCTCTACTATATTCTATTGGGTGTTGATGCCTATTTTTGGCGTCAACATTTTGATCCTTTCACTGAGAAGACAAATTCTCAACTTAATTGGATCTCATCATCTAGTTGTGGATTCCCATATTCGCGAGATAGATCCATCTTTCTACCGGTAAACTTCCTTTTCTACTCAAATTTGAAGTAAATCAAAAGGAAGCCGATAGCTATGGTTAGAAGAATTAAATCAACTTCCCGTGGAGCTGAAAGAAATGATGATGCTAGTGTTGTTGTTTGGAGTTATTCATGTGTTTATGTCCATTTGGAAGGGATCGGGTTCACTCATGTATGCAAGTTCTTGGGGTCAAATGCTGAAGCTTGCACTCAAGTTAGCTAAAGGCCAATCCCTCTCTCAAGGCCAAAATGGCCGATGCCACTCTCAAGGCCAAAATGGTTGATCCTTCTCTCAAGGCAAGAATGACATATCCCTCCATCAAGGCCATCATGACCGATCCCTCCTTCTTGGGGTCTAGCACCGGTCCCTTCATGACCGACCCCTAAATATATATACATGCTCAATACCGATCCCACCAAAGACATCAATATCGATCCTTTCGAAACAGCTATACCGATCCCTCCAACTTATATGTATATCGATCCCTCCGGCATATATACTGATCCCTCTACAAGGTGTATATACCGATCCCTCTGCAAGGTGTATATACCGATCCCTCTGCAAGGTGTATATACCGATCCCTCTGCAAAGTATATGTATGGATCCCTCTGCAAGGTGTATATATCGATTCCTCTACAAGATGTATATACTATTCCCTCTGCAAAGTATATATACCAATACCTATACCACTGATCCTTCCATATTACTGATCCCTCCATATGACCAGACCCTCATATGGACGGTCCATTCATATTACCGATCCCTCCATACTCCGTATGACCAATCCTTCTCACAAAACATTCAACACTGATCACTAAGGGATTGGGCATGTCATGACCGATCGGTCTACCCACTACCGATCCCTATGTCGCGTTCGTCCAGAATCGAACTCTTGTTCAACTGCTCTCTACACCACACTCAACTACAACTGATCCCTATACCACCGATCCCTCACCATAGCAATTCAGCCGATCCCTATATGGATTGGGTACGTTCTATCTGCATTCTGGATTCAAAACTCAAACTTAAAGACGGTGCATTCTATCTGCTTCCCTTACATCATGTGACTGACCGAGGCATAGAGGATCAAGCAGCAGCTGCTGAACTGCAGCAAAGGAATGGACAAGGAACTGCTACTTAAATGGTACATCCAAAGGTTGGAGAACCAAGATGATAT
Organism: Allium fistulosum; assembly: GCA_030737815.1. Lineage (NCBI taxonomy): Eukaryota > Viridiplantae > Streptophyta > Magnoliopsida > Asparagales > Amaryllidaceae > Allium > Allium fistulosum. The sequence goes on from CM060903.1 coordinate 1,504,595,637, forward strand.
GACATGAATTGGGATCAGTTACTAGATCAGGCTTCTAGGGTAGATTACGACTGCTCTCAACTAACCAGTTTTCAAACGCCTGACTTGCCAGCTATGATATGGCTTGTGTGACGACTGCCCTACACCACTTATTATGCTATCTCAAAGTATAGCTATTCATCATCAAAGTCAAACCTGAAGTAGTCACCCATTCAACTTGAAGCAAATCTAGGAAGTTCTGGCCCATGGTCAAACTTGGGTAAAACCAAGATTTTCTCCAAGCAAACACCAGTATGACTCCAAGCACCTTCGTCACTAACCCGGGACTTTAAATTTAGTGACTCCAAGTGAACCAGGTGCCGACTCCAAGCAAATAGAAAATTTTATCGGGTGAGACTCCAAGTAAATTATCACCAATCCATCACATGTTGGACAATCATGCATACGACATTCACAAGCATTACAAACAGCCATAACTTGAAAACGGACTGCACTAATGACAACTGGAGCATTTCCCTCAGTCGAAGCCCATTTACCGAGGCCATTCAATATGCAGAATATCCCAAGAGATTCAATATGCCAACTATGCTGGCGTATTTTGAAAACACCGACCCTCGATTACATCTCATGAAATTCGAGTGGCATATGAATTCCATTAGAGCGATAGATGCCATCAAATGTAGATGCTTTCCTATATTCCTTAGGGGAGTATCGATCGATCATGTGATTTACGCGATTACCGCCTAGGTCCATCTCCTCATTTAATCAACTAGCTAAAAAGTTCACCGAGCAATTCAGGATGCTTGTGACTCGCCCGAAGGATGCAATGTCGTTATCCAACTTATCTTAAGCTCTGGGCGATCCGCTCAAAGACTTTCCATAGCGATTCAATGCCATCGTCACTTAAGCGAGCAATCCCAGCGAGAACATCATACTAATTGCATTAACAAAGGGAATCGACCCCGAGATAGATTTTGGCAACTAGTTAGCTGGAGAGCCTCCTACGACCTTAGATTGTTTCTATTACAAAGTGAATCATAACCTAAGCAAGGAGGAGGTAGAGCAGACTAGGAGAAAAAACAATGTAGGCCCATTAGCTGAAGGAATTCAAAGCGAGGGCAGCATTGAGCCCTTAGATGAGGACTTAGATTCTACGAATCGACCCAGAATCTCAAAATTCGACTTATATACCCCTTTGAATGGTTCAATAAAAATATTTACTTGGAGACTCGCGACTCAAAGCAGTCAAGGAAACCAGCCCCGAGAGAGCCCACCGAAACCAAGGAGAAGTATAAGAAATATTGCATACTTCATGATACAAACGGTCGTAGCACTGGCGATTGTAGACACCTTTGAGATGTGATTGAAGGGCTGATCCAGAAAGAAAAGTTTCAACAATATGTGCAAGCCCCACAGAATCATGAGCAGGGAACATCCTATTAATAGAGAACTCTGATTGTCAATTGGACCACCAATGGTCAACTTCTCACTGAGAGGGGCTGGGGGCAAAGTGGAATAGTGAGCACACAATGCTGCTTCAATTATCAATGAGATTTATTCCGATCTTCTTTGAATTATTTCTATTTCAATTTCAATTATGTTGTGGACTACTACCAACTTGAATTAAACTACTTGCATATAATGCAGGTAACCAAGTACCTAGAGTTGGGCACCAACCAATCTCCATATACCATGATCGGACCTTTGAAGCATTACAAGACGGGCGTGACTCAACCGCTCATCAGCTACCGTATGACCCTGACTTGGGGCCAAGGATTTGAAGTGGAAAGTGGGTGTGACTCGACCATCCACTTCCTACTCTTTACTTCAATTCTAACAGAACATTTATGCCTTACTCAGAGCCTGACAACATCAGAATCTAGTACAAAGTGGACACGACTGACCATCCACTCATCAACTTCCATGCTAGACTTAAAGATCGGAGTAACACTTGGAGTGGATGCAACCCAAACATCCACTCCCCAGCTCATACTTGAAGTTCGCCAAAATACTTATGCCTCTCCAAAAGCTCAACACGACCGAGGTCCAACTAAAGTGGATGCAATTTGACCGTCCACACATTAACTCCTATCCTAGACACAAGAGGCAGTTCAAAAGGTCGACTTAAAATAGACGTGACCGACTGCCTACTCATCAGCCACCGCCCTCAACACATAGACACGACTGCAGGCTGAGGTGGATGTGACTTGATCATCCTCCGAAAAGTCTCTCCCTCGACTTGCTGGGAGGAGTACTAAGCAAATTGGACGAGACATAACTGTCCAACATAGGCATGGATGTGATCTAGCAATGCATTACTTACTACCTTCCTTGACTTGATTGGAGGAGCTACAATCACCAAGTGAACGTGAATCGGCTATCTATTTGTCAAGTTTTGTTCTTGATGCTGGGGCAGAATTCCATTCCATGGATGAACGTGGTTCGACCATTCATTAAACAATTCTTACCTTGACTTTGACAACTGGAGTATAAATCAAAAAAGGGTGTGACTAACTACTCATTGACTAACTCTGGTCCCTAGAGTGCGGACTAGAGTATAAACACCAAAAAGATGGATGTTGTACGGTGGTCCATCGACCAACTCTGGTCCCCAGAGCATGGACTGGAGTATAAACATCAAATGGGTGTGACTAACCACCCATCGACCAACCCTGGTCCATAGAGCATGAACTGGAGTATAGACATCAAATGGGTGTGACTGGCCATCCATCGACCAACCGTGGTCTCCAAAGCGTGGACTAGAGTATAAATATCAAATGGGTGTGATTGACCACTCATCGACCAACTCTGGTCCTTAGAGCGTAGACTGGATTATAAACATCAAATGGGTGTGACTGACTACCCATTCTAAAACTCTGGTCCCTGGAGCGTGGACCGGAGTATAAACAAAAAAGATGGATGTGGTTCGGCCGTCTATTTATCAACTCTGGTCCATTAGCGCGGTGTGGAGTATAAATACAATAAAAAGTGGACGCGGTTCGACTGTCCGCTCCTCAACTCTTGCTCTTGACTTGGGGGCAAACACATGATCTGGTTTGCGCCTGAGGTATGGTGAACTATCCAAGCTCTTGCCCAAACATCGGCAAGCCCAAAATCCAAACCAAGACATGGACGTTTGACCGTCCAACAAATAACTCTGGTCCCCCAGAGCGGATTGGAGTATAAACACAAATTGGGTGCGGTTCGACCACCCACCAACAAACTCTTATCCCCAAAGTGCGGATATGAGTGTAAAAAAATCGATGAGTGTGGTTCGACCACTCAATATTCCATAAACTCCGACCTGAACTCGATAGGAGGAGTATAAACTTACTACGGATGCAATTCGACCATCCATGAACTAATTATGTTAAACCAAGAATGGGAACGAGAGTACAAACTACTACAAGCTGAGTACGACATCTTACTATAGCTCTAGCTGGGTGATCTTTACAACTTAAGGCAACGACTGCAAGGAGGCCTCAATACAAAACCAATTGGAATGACATCCGAAATTACGGGTGACCGACTATATCATACCATCAAATCGAGGGTCAATATCGATCTGCACCAACCACAAATGGATGTGACCCCGTCCATTGAATAACTTCGGTCACCAGAGCATGGATAGGAGAATAAACCACGAATGGGTGCAACTTGATCGTTAATTCTCCAGCACCCTCCTTCAATCCATCAGGAGGAGTATGAAATCTGATGAGCATGACCCAACTGCAACTGAGCCAACTCTATCCCTAGATCTAGCGGGAGGATATGAATCAAAATGCATGCGACTAACCATCCAGCTCCGAATGAATGCGACACGACCGTTCATTCGTTGACTCTTATCATGATCTAACTAGAAGAGCAATACGAAATGGACGTGGCTTGACTATCCACACACTAATTCTTGCTCTTGGTCCGGCAGGGAGAGCATCAATCACCGATTGGAAATGACTTGCCTTCCTAATTATAGATGTATGTCCCAGACTTGGGGGCATTAGCGAGAAACAAGGTGAATGTGAACCGACCGTTCATCGATCAACTCTAAGTCTTTGAAGCGTAGATGGGAGTATAAACACGACTAGGATGAGACTCGACCGTCCATGCAGTACATTTATCAACCTGAGACCGTGGCTGGAAGTGTGATCATCCAAACACTGACTATGATAGCTCAATACTAGGATGCCTAGAGATAGAATCATCGAATCAATGCCCAAGATCATGGGCAAATGAACATCGCTCTAACCCGAATGGAGTAACATATCATGAGTACGTTGAATGGAAAGCACGTTGCTCAAATATAAAAGCACGTTCAAACTCAAAGCAAGAGCTAGCTATGTAGTTGCGCGCAACACAAGGCTGAACCCCACTCAACATTTGCTTCAATGTGCTTCTAAGCCTGATCTTCGGCCATTTGTAGATAATCGCTCAAAGCATTTAGCGCCCTTCACTATCAGACTCAATAACTCATGACAAGACTCTGGGATTCCACTGGAGTAACCGTCATCATTGATCGTCCCAACCAGATTTCACATTGATTGTTATGCAAAATAGTTACGTTTGAACTCAAGGAATCCAAGGCTGTACCCGCTGATCTGACAATTGACATTACAGTCAGCCATGGTGACCCATCACGGGTACTGAATATTAGATCATAGCACAGTGCAACGATGATGAAGGAATTAGCTGGCTTTCTCCGAATGAATCTTGATGTGTTCGCTTGGACACATTCTGACATGCGTGTGATCTCACTGACTATCGCGAGCCATGCATTGAATATCGACCAGAGGCATGTCCTAGTGAAACAAAAGCAAAGTGGCAAGGATCCAGAGGGATTTGATGCACTTAAAGAGGAGGTGGATAAAATAAAAAACAATAGGTTTACCCGTGACGCCCTCTACCCGAAATGGGCATCCAATCCAGTTCTTGTAAGAAAAGCTAATGGAAAGTAGCTGCCATGCGTCTACTTAGACCTAAACAAGGCATGCCCGAAAGACAACTTTCCACTTCTAAGGATCGACCAGCCGGTAGACTTAACTGTTGGATATGAACTGCTTTCATTTATGGATGTGTATTCCGGATACATCCAGATCTCAATCCACGTCCCCGACCAGAAACACTAGCTTCATTACCGATTTATGGCTATATTGTTATGTTGTGATGTCGTTTGAACTAAATAATGCTGAAGCTACTTACCAGAGACTGGTCAAAAGGATGTTCAAAGTCCAGATCAGGCGATCGATGGAAGTATATGTGGATGATATGCTCTTGAAGTCACGATGATCAAATGACCACATCGATGACTTAGTGGAGATGTTCAGTGTTCTACAAAAATATGGAATGAAACTAAATCCCTTAAAATGCTCTTTGGCATTGCGCCAAGGAAATTTCGGGGTTTCATCGTCAACTCTCGTGGAATCGAAGCCAATCCCGAGAAGATCCAGCCAATTCGAAACATCTAGGTATCGAAGATGATTAAGCAGGTACAAAGCTTAAATGAGAAGGTTGCTGCCCTAAGCCGCTTCATCTCCAAGGCCACCAACAAGTGTATTCCTTTCTTCGACTTGATTAGAAGAGGGAAGAGGAACTTTGAATGGACGTAGGATTGCATAGATGCATTTCAAGCTCTAGTAGATCATTTAAAGAGACCACCCATCCTATCCAAGCTATTGGATTATGAAGACTTATACATCTATTTAGCATTGTTGGTACACGCCATAAGTGCCACACTATTACGTGAAGAGAATCAGATCCAGAGGCTAGTATATTATGTTATCAAGCGATTGACAGGCGCTGATAGAAACTACCCAAAGCTGGAAAAAAACTCGCATACTGCCTGTTGATTGCATCACGAAAGCTTCGCCATTACTTCCAGGCACACCCCATCAACGTCTACACCGACCAGCCATTACGATAGGTCCTACAACAACCTTAGACATCTGGAAGGTTGCTCAAATGGAATATCGAGCTAAGCCAATTTGATACCGCTTATCTCCCTTGGAGAGCTATCCAAGGACAAATATTAGCAGACGTCATATTTGAATTCACTGCATCAGGCGATTATCCGAAGAGCAATGGAAAACCGACCAACCGATGGAAATGTACATGGATGGATCTTCCAATGATCGGTGCTCTGGTGTTGGAGTTGTGTTAATGACTCCTGAAGAACGATCGATCTGCTACGCCTTGAAAATCTACTTCCCTGCAACAAATAATGAAGCTAAGTATGAAGCCTTGATTGCCAGGCTCAAACTTGCTAGAGAACCGAGAGTGGAAACTTTACATATCTTTTGAGATTCATGATTAGTAGTAAGCCAAGTCAGGGAAGATTATCTTGCAAGGGAACAATGTCTTGCTCCTTATCTTGGCCGGGTCCAAGAGCTACTAACCGACTTTGAGTATTACACCATTACACACATCCTCAGAGAACAAAATGAGAAAGCCGAGTCATTGGCCATTCAGGCCAATTCTAGAGATGCGCAACAAATACACTTTGTCCCGGTTGAAGTACATAACATTCCTAGCATTGACAGATGGAGATTGACAAGATCTTGGAGACGGAGCCAGAAAAGGAGTCATGGATGACTCCTATCAAAGACTATCTACAATGGGGGATCCTTCCTAGACGAAGGAATGAAAAACGACAGATCCTCCCTAAAGCTTCATGATGCATTATTGAAGATGGAGTCATGTATTGAAAGGGTTTCTTCGTTCCCCTGCTTTGGTGTATCACCCATGATGAAATCAAACGAGTCTTGAGAGAAGTCCATGAAGAAGAATGCGACGATCACACCAGAGGAAAACCCTAACAAATAAAATACCCCACTACCGGTATTACTGGCCAACTGTCAATCGAGATGCAGCTGATCATGCTAGACAATGCGACGAGTGCTAGATGTTTGCAAAAATTCCGAGAGCGCCACCGATAGAAATTACTCAAATGGCTAGTCCATAGTTGTTTGCCACGTAGGGTATTGACATCATCAGCTTCTTGTCGATTCTAAAGGTGGTGCAAAATACGCCATCGTGGCAGTTGATTACTTCACTAAATGGGCTAAAGTAGAACTTTTAACCACGATCACGATGAAGAAAATACTCAACTTCATTGTCAAGAACATCATCTGTCGTTTTGGCCTTCCATGAACTATTATAACTGACAATGGAACCCAATTCGACAATGCTAAATTTAAAGACTTCTACTGTCGGCATCATATTGAAAAGAGATTGGCGGTAGTTGCTCGCCCTCAAGCAAATGGGCAAGTTGAAGCTGCGAACAAAATCATAAAGTCCATTCTGAAGAAACGTTTGGAAACGGCTAGAGGAAAGTGGGTGGATGAACTTCCAACAGCATTATGGGCTTACAGAACCACCCATAAGTCTACGACGAGCCATACTCCATTCACCCTTGCTTATGGTTTCGAGGCCGTCATCCTTGTAGAACTTGAAGTCGCATCTCATCGAATGACTTATTACAACACCTATTTCATTATAAAATAATATATAAACAAGTTTTTGTAATCTAATTGCAATTAAACTAAAAGGAATTGATGATGACTCATGGGCGTACAAATGCATCCGGGAGCCAATGGCAAGAACGTGTACCTGAACATGCACGTGTATATTCAAAGAATTCGATTTCTTAAAATCGACAGAAATTGAATTTTCACCTGGAGTTATTAAAGAAAAGACTGGATTAGATGGCCAAAGCTTACTAGCCCGGTAGAATCGAACACAGATAGCAACTAATGGAATACAATCCTGAATTTATACTATCGGGAATCAGCAAGCATCATGCCGATCAAAGAGGGTACAGCACTTTGGGAAGATAATTCAACGGAAGGATAGCGACTATTTGGAAACTGGATGGATTTCTTTCTGGAGACTCTAACTTGCTTTAATTCAAAGCACGTCATGTATGCAACAAGACGTACTTTGGGAGGGAAAATGTTATCTATCATTTTGATTCGGCTATATTCGAACGGACTGGAAAAGTTAGACTCGACTGTCATCAAGGCCGATAGCCCAGAGCGATGACTATGGGGGTCCAAAAATCAAGCATAGATGATAATATGAAGCAGAAGCATGAAAGCTCACTACTTCCTGAAAATGGATCAGGTATGATCCATATTCAACACTATGGATTGTATCGTACCGATTCCACAACTCAATTTTGCAGCGATGATCGATCAATAACTCAAAATCTACACATGCTATCAACATAAAAATTGGAGTACAAGCTTACTGAAACATGTGGAATATTCCCTAGAGCTCTCATTCCAATTGGAGGAAGTTGGAGGAACCGGCATAACTCCCTTTGGAGGGATCGATAGAAATTAGAATTCAAGCAACACTAATTCACGGAAAATGTGGTATCTCACAAACCGTACCTCAGAATTGCATGAAATTTAGGGAGAAAGTAGCTAACATCATGGGAAACCCTTCATAGGGATGGTGGCCCATTTGGACACACTAATAGGGATCAGTAACGATCCCTATTGTGGGCCCCGATGGGCCTGTAAATTTTTAAGTGGCCTCGTTTTTGTCTCCTGAACCTTCTGCCAAAATTTTAGTCCAGTCCGTGCATATCTTCCCCTATAAATACAGCGACCGTTCTCCATAAATAGGATCCTACTTTTTGCTGCCAAGGCTCTTCCATTTTTATTCTTTATTCTTGTAATAATGGATCCTAACTGATCCAAACATTCTTGTAATCATAATCAAGTGCAAGGTCAATAAAAATATGAAGTGGACGTAGGCTAAGATTGCCGAACCACTATAAAAATCTATGTGTTCATTTATGATATTTACTCTGTTTTAATTTCATTCTTCATTTAATCTCTACTAGATTCTATTGGGTGTTGATGCCCATTTTTGGCGTCAACAATGTTCATGAATCTTGGTTAGACCCATGGAAAGAGCGCTTTGTTCATGTATGGGTCAATAATTTTATGCATCATGGCAACTACTCATCTAATAGGTATAAATTAAAATTATTTTAACTTATTTGTTACACCCCCACCTCTACACCCATACTATCCAAGAGTATTACTAGGTAATACTGTCAGATAATACGGAGAATAAGGCGATATGGGGTACATACATGAATATTCCCTTAGGCTAACACTGGTATGTATTTAAACATAAAAAATAACTCACCAATGCACGTACACAATAGTGGCACAAAGCAATAAACACGTGTCCTTCCAGGACAGAAAAACACAAAACATATAATAAATACAGTGAGAACACAGAGTCAGAATAGTAGCGATAATATATAATAGAAAAGTATACACTGATCCAATATACAAAAAATATACATTGCCACTAAAACATCTGATACATGTATCCAGATACATCCCAATAATATGCAATGACTATATAATAACATCCTAGTCATCATCTATGCCCAACATCTATAAAATAGTCACCTTGTCTCTGAACCTGAAATGTCTCGAACTCATCCCAGTATTACATAAATAATGTACGGGTCAGACTATGTCTAATCTAGTATCATAATAAGGGTAGCATAGTATAAACAAGAAATAACAATATAATACCACTACCAGGAATAATCAAATAATAACAAGACGACATGTCAATATATATATATATATATATTACCAATATATATATAGATCCCTACATGGAATATATGTATAATACCAGAAAAAATCATCAAAGCATCACATCTCATAAATAACTCAAAATCATATGAAACAACCGACTTTAGTGTTAAAAGATGTCATCACCCATATAGAAACACATCAAATCAGAAATCGTAGAATCAATATAAATGGGTGAATCATACATATCTAGAAATCATCATTCAAAACCAGAAATAGTAATAATGAGATATCCTCAAGTGAAGTTTGGAAATGACAGAGCAATTCCCACAATATCTCTCAATCTCATATTATAAAATACCATCATCAAATCAATAAATCAATAAGAAAGATTTAAGCTAGCTCATAAGTATGTCCGAATGTAATCAACAAATAATAGGCTATCTATCAAAGAACGATACAGGGTTGACCATACTCTGGACACAGTCTCAGGTATAATCTCATCTCGTATATGCCTATCTACCACATGCAAACCGAAACCAGAAGGGAGATGATGGCTGTATGTCCGCTCCAGGAATCCATGGTCTACTAGCCGTATGTGTAACGACCCCGAATTTTATAAATATTTAAAATGATAATTTATTAATTTTTGAATTAAAATTTGTGAAATAAAACGGTAAATAAATTGCGAGTTTCACCGATATCCAAGTATATTTGTATAAATCGTTTAAAAATTTAAATTATTGTATATATGAGAATATATATCTGTATTTGAACATATCTGACTAAATTTGAAATAATAAATATGTTGATATATATATTTGATTTGAATTTAAATTGTTTAATTAATTAGTAATCAATATTGATTTAGTTAAGTTATGGATTAATTATGAATTATTGGAAATAATGTATTCGAATTAAAATTGAATTGGAGTTTATAAATAACATAAAGGTATTTGAATTCAATCTTAATCTATGGATTTTAGAAGTTGTGTAAGTGTAACAAAATTCTATTAATAAATATTTAAGTTAAAAATTGAAATAGAAATATATACATATAAATATAAGATAAACTATATAAAATATAGAGTGAACAAAATTGTAAAATTATAACGAATAAAATAAAAATAGAACTTTATTTGGTTTCAAAGTATTAAGGCCAAAACAAATAAAAGAAAATATGTGTACATTTCTAAAGGCTAAAACCAGACTTAATCTTCATGTAACAAAAATAATAAGGCAAAGCAAATATAATCTCAGCCGAAATCAAACTAGCATATTAAAACAAAGTTAAATATATATATACTATTAACATGTGTATATGTAAGTAACAAGTCTCAAACAAAATAAAATACAAAGCAAGATAAATATATGTACTATGGCAATTGAGACTTGCAGGAAAAGAAAAGAGGTAAGGAAACATAAGTACTTAAAACATTAAATGCTAGCACACTTATGTCAATTCGAAATGTTGAAAATCATCTCAGCCCCAAAACCAAACCTGCCTGATAAGCTAAAGAGATAAAAATCTCTGAAAATTTGTACAAAGTGTACACTGTTTTGCATAAGGAAATGATACCCTGTTTCATTTTATATCAGCCTGTAAGCATTTTTCTCCATATCAGCTTTCATTTTCATTCGAACTAAGTAAAAACTAAAAATAAAAACTTCATTACAAACCTAAGCAAACATCTACTATATTAAGCAACTCAACAAGATAGAGATCAAGAGGAGCTTCTGTTAGCAAATCCAAAACTGTTTTCAAAAGCCTGTGCTAAGCAAAACTAGATTGCTCTGTTCTTTCACAATTCTGGTGAGTAATAATTTATTTAAAAATTTAAATCTAGTTTATTATGGAGCATGTTTTCTCTGTGATGCTATATCTTTTTGTATATGTATGTTTGTGCAAGTCTGCAGGTATCTGTCCATATGATCCCCTGTTATCTGTGTATATTTTTATGTAGATTTATAAAACAACCCTTTCTCTCTTGATCTAGCAATTGTTAGAATGTAAAATATAAACAAAAATAGTTTGTTTAACTATAATCTAAGCATTTAAAATTTATTTAAGTTAAACTAACAAGTGTGTGTCTCTGGAAATAGAAGAACAAGGTTCAACTTCAACTAAGTTTAAAATCAAATTTCTTGTTTAACAGATTTAGGTGTATAGGGTGGAACATCATACTAAAATAGGATTTTTAAAACAAGTTTTGCAATTTTTAATGCTTGGGTTGAAGAGCAGTTTTAGATGCATGGTTTTAAGCCTTTCGAGCTGCCATAGGCGATCTCGACAACTAGAAATGTCGAGTTTGGGTCTGGAGGTGGAGGAGTTATGGGGAAGTTTGGGAAAAATGGTCAGGAATTCTCGTACATACCAAGGTGGATGATCGAAGATGTTTTAGGGTTTAAGGAGTTCTGGTATGGCCTGGGAACGCGATCGATTTGGAGATTGGGGACGCGACCGAGTTCTTCGATTTTGGGTAGGAAGGAAGAGGAATGGATGTGCTTTCGATTGTGATAGGTGGCAGGTGAGGCAGTCGTCACGATCGTCGGCGGCGAGGCGTTTCAGTTGATTGGGTTGGAGTGCCTGGGGGATCGAACTGCTCGATTTCGAGTTCGTGACTAGTTCCTTGTTCTGGGTGGTGAGTTTGTCTGAGAAGGTGTTCGACGACATGGCGAGGGTCGGAGCGTTGATCTCTGGTGGCCAGAGTAGATGTGCACGTGCACGTGTGCACGGTGATGTATGGGTTCGTTCGTTTGGGGAAGATGATGTCGACTCGAAGTAGGCTTCGGGGATTTGGGGGTTTTACTCGGGTGCGAACTCGAGTAGAAAACAGGGGAGACTCGGGGTTTGTTTAAGTGCAGCAGTTATAAAAGTTAATAACTTTGTTTTTTTACAAGTCTTAAACACTACAACTTAATAAAGGTTTTATTGTTTAAGTCAAGAATTTAATACAAGAATTAATTATTGTCGTAAATACTTTAACAATGTTTTTAAAACGCATAATTATTATTAAGCAATTAATTTAAGTATAAAGGTTAATTAACAGTAAAATTGTAGTTAATGATGATTTGATTTCCAAAGGTTTAAGAGGAGCTTTAAGATGTTGATTAGAATAAATAATTAATTGAATTATTTTAGAAAGTATTTAAGAATAGTTACTTTATAATTGTAAGTAAAGATAAATTAATGATAAAGTGATTTATAAATTATAATTAACTACTTAAGTTAATTAATGTATGACTAATAGTTAACTAAATTAATTATTTGTTAATAAATCAAAGGATTAATTAATAATGGCAATTAATTAAGATTAATTTAATAATTAAAGATTAATTGATTCATTGATTTAAGAAGTGATTAGTTAATAATTAAGGGTTAACTAATAAATTTGAAAGTAAGATTTATTTCAAATAATTTGTAATTAAATTATGATAACTAACCCGGATTAATAAATTGATACATCTGATTTAAATTAATCAGTTGATTAATAAATTCACTTGTGAATGTTTAGATTCCATTGAATGTTAAATTGTTTGATATTTCCTAATATGTGATGATTTGTGATACATCCTGATTTATGTTGTGATCTGTAGTTTATTATCTGTGACCTTTATATATCTATGATCTGTGAATGAACGATAAGCGTTGTTCTTATACCGCTTATCGAATTATATTTCTGTATTCCGATATGTGATGATTCATTGTGTTGCACTACTGTGTGAAACCCCTGGACTACACTTTTACACACACAAATATGGATTTCACGTGGAAATCGGTTAAGTCACAGATAATTTAAATTTGATGTTTTTGAAATTGAAATTTTAATTTCAATTGATTTTGAAATTGGAAATTTGGGTTTAAAGTGAAAAGCTTTTGAAATGGAATTTCAAAGATAAAAGTTATTTTGAATAACTTAATCGAGTTATGAAAATTTAAATAATTTGATTTAAATTTGAATTCAAGTTTGGAATTGAATCCTATGATTTGAAACTAGGGATTGAAAATGTTATAAATGTGTTTATCTGAATTTAAACCATTTAAAAAAATGTAATTTTGAGAATTTGGATTTAACCCAAAGACTTTAACTCGTATGAATGAATCAGATTTTCTGAAATGAAACTATTTGTTTTCAAATGATAAAAGCTTTCACATATATAAGAAATGAAATTCCAATTTAAAGGAATTTCAAGTACGAATTGAAAGATGGTTTTCCAAGTTATGAATGGATTGTTTTTGAAAGCTATGATTTGAATCTGTTATCTTTAACAGATTTAAAATAATGATTGGTTTAAATCATTTGAAATGGGATTGTTTTGAAAGCTATAAGTTAAATCTTGATTTAAAGGTTTAACGAGTTAGTCAAATTGAAATGGAAATTAATTTGGAAAATCTGTGAATGAATCTTTTGTTTAAAAGATTAAAGTGTGGAAACTGTTTAAACCGTAAAGGTTGAATCTTTTTGTTTAAAAGATTTGGAAATGGTAATTTGTTTAAACTATTTGAAAGAAAGTTTAAATTATTAAGTTGTGACTTAATTGAAATCTCATATCCATATGATTTTCGAATATTTCGCTCACTATTCGGTTTAGCCGGGAGAGGACCTTTGTGTCGTATAACCCATTCCGAATATGTGATACGTCGATATGGATCGCATTTGAAGACCGGTGTTGAAGACCGGATATTTTTGAAAACGGAAGGATTACCGTCGAGTTACTCTGCATCGGCTGATCCCCGATATAGAGGTTTTATCATCCTTAGTGACGGGAAGTCCGGACGTGATTGGAAATTATCCGGAATTGCAAGGGCTTCGTGAGAAGTGCCTTCGGTTCTGTTCGAACCCGGAACAGACTTGTATGGATTGTATGTCTGACATTACACTTTGAGATATAAAGCCGATTTCTTTCAAATACATATCTGTTTGGTGGCGGAGAATTTATTCTCTTAGCTTAACACCCTTCTCTGAGACGTACGAGCTCAGAGGTTATGTAGTTGAAATTTATCAGCGATATATCCCAATTTGGTAATGTGGCATGCTGAGTGTTGCTGTGTGATGATCAGTGTTTGATCATTTGTGATATGATCATTTGTTTGATCATTTATCTTTGTGATCATAGGTTGATCATCTGTTGACCCAAAGTGTGGCTTTTTGAAAAAGCGTAGCTTTGTGGACGAGACTTCGTCAGGGCCTCACAAACCGGAAATGGTCGAAACAGGAATGTTGCGGCAAGGTTATGAGGGTCGCGCCCTTTAGGGTATGTCATTTCCTTTTGGAAAGGGGTGGTATCATGGTATGGAGCCCAGATACTTACTCATGTGGATACACTTTCTTTATGATGTGTGATGTTGGATACCGAGCTCGGATAAAGGTCCCAAAGGACCGGGAGGTGGCATATTCGTGAGTTACCTGTTACAGGGGTAACCCGGCCTTGTTGGCAGAGAGCAGTTTGTCTCTCGGAGCGTCCCGCCAGAGGCGTTTCCTTCGTGGCATAGGAAGTTCCTTAGCCTGACCATTTGTTCGAAATCCATTTCCCAATACGGAACTGGTACGGTATTAGTTGTAGAACCTGCCATTTACTTATGGTGGCGCCCCACTGTTTAGATGGTAGCTATAGTAGGCATAGTTCGAAATGTCTATGCTGGCTAAGATTAATATTATACTTTCGAAATGTTTTCTGCACTATGCACTAATAATAATAATCCAATGATTTGCGTAGTAAGCATCTTTGACTATCATAAGGAGAAATCTCCTCCAATTCTGCATTTGCATTGTGTGTGTGGCGGGAGGCCTTATGGTAGTTTCATTTTCCAAAAGCATTGCGGATTTCAATGTTTAAAATTCTTTTGCTGTTGTTTAAAGTTAAACTGTTTTTGTTGCTCACACCAGTCCCACGACTGATCCGGAGTTTATTGTTCCTTTCCTAAACTCTGGGTGCTCATAATTTTCCACACGAGCAGTCTAGAGTTGGGTTTCTTTTCAGATATTCAGGTTTAGTAGATTATCTGGAGCTAGTTCATTCATCGGAGTTGCTTATCTTGGAGTTGTGGATTCATTCTTGTTTGAAGATCATTTTGGAGTTATCACTTCTATTGATATTGTTCCGCTGCGGTTGTTATCATTTTCTTTTCCGCTGCTATTTCTTGTATCATATCTCTGATGTATATTGATATTCATTGTATCACTCTGTTGTATCAGATATTGTATATCAATGTATTATTCTTTTCTTCTGCTGTGTTATTTACTTAATTGTGTTATAGCTCCGGCGAATCGGATTTGAACGGTCGAATCTGCGGCATTCTAGTACAATGTGAAGTACGGATGTTGATTTTCGAGCGGGCAAAACCCGATACGTTACAGTATGCTATGTAGTCGGATCTGTTCCTACAACCTTAGTTCACACGAACCAAAACCAAACAGGAGACTGATGGCTGTATGCTGACTCTAAGAACTTGGGGTCTACTAGCCGCATGCTATGTAGCTGGATCTATTCCTACAGCCTTTGTTACCTTGACAGAAATCATGACAAATATCCCCAATGGCTTGTCAACGCATAGCCTTGGTCATGACCCTGCTTTGCCCCTATAGATAATAGACTGCTGGCCTAAGAGACACAAGGGGCAATGGGCACCTACCCATCTACTATGATGTGCATCCGATATAATGAATAATAACGGTGTCGTGGACCCGGGGCGCGACCCTATGATCAGGCTGCTAAGGTGGATACTGGCCAATTTGGTTTACTCCCGAACCATGAAGGGGAGCTGGACAAAGGTAGACAGACAAATAGAATATATACAATGGCGCCACATGGCTCCATATGTAAGTCACCACATGACGATCAAATACTCAACGCGGCGAGTATCGCATATAACATGCCCCATATTGCGTGTCATCCATGAGCAAAAGAATAACCAAATAAATAAGACAACGGCATCCCAAACTACCGTCTGTTACTAGTCCGTTTATTAAGTGCTCACAAATCACACTCTCCCTTTTTTATTCTATAAAACAAGTCTAAAGAACAACTGGAAAAGTGTTATCGAAAGTACCATACCAGGCGGTATCACTAATCCGTTTATTCAGATTTCTCGTTACACAGAAATGAAATCTGACAAACCAAATATAAGGATGTCATCACTAGATCATATCAAATCACTAAACAAATCCATATCAATAGTGAATCGTTCATATAATCTAATTCAATATATAAGAAGAAGTAAAATCGGACAAATAAGATAAATAGCTTAACCAAAATAATATATATGTATAAAATAAACAAATTAATATTTAATAACCAATCTCAACATATAATCTTATGTAACAAAAAAATACTTGGAAATGGATGATAATTATACACTCTAGAACAAAATAAAAATCAAGTATTATATACTATACAATAAATAGCAAACTTCTCAATCTTGTATAAAATTGAATGATAACGTAATATTCACAAATAGCATTAGAAAATCCCATTCTTTCATTTGGTAACCCAAAACAGATTGTAAAACAAATTATCTCGCTTATGAATAATTCCATAACTTTCTATAACTAAATACTATTTATAAATAATAATAAACATCCAAATTAATATATATATATATATAATCAATTAAATACATTTTCAAGAACCTGAATTATATTTATATTAAAATCTTATACTTTTACAAAAAGGATAATTAAACACTATTTTAGTAATATAATTAAAATCACTTTATTAATTTGTTAGACATATACTTACATTCTTAAATATACATATATATAGTATCTAGTAAGTATATTTATTAGAAATCTAAGTATATTTAAATATAATTCAATTTAAAAGTAAATTTATATATCATAATAAAATTTACTGAACTTACACACATACACACATACTCAAAATTTACTAGAACTCATATGCTGATAATTTAAGTTTGTAAATATTCACATTTTCCAATACAACACAATTTATCAAAATATATCGTAAAAATAGTTTTCTAATAACAAAATATTTATGCTTGCACGAACGTAATCAGAGATAGTTCAAATATACACAAGTATGCTTCGAAACTCAAGTATACAGTTTAAAAACAGGTATGTAGGGCAATGCATAGGGTTGTACACATAAACATGCCATGGAAACTGAGGTGCAAATAAAATCAATTCAGTAAAAAGAATGTACAAGGCAGAGCTAAAATGACAAATGAACAAACAACTCAACACACACTCATGCATGAACACAGACAATCATGCACACACATCACATACAACCATTCACCTATACACATAGGTACACACAAACATAGCCATACACCCAGTCAAAGTCATGCATACATGTTGAAGCAAACACACACACACAAAATAAAATACACATTCGCAAAACCTAGAACATCTCTGTTCCAGGTTCTTCACCAGTCCTCGTGCACCGGTCAACCTATCCACAACAATAATGGTGGAATTAATCGCTTGTTTCAGGCGATACACCACCTATCTTAATCGTTTGGATGCAAACTCATTACACACAAGAAATCTAATCATAGATAACTCAAACAATATATAAAATGATGATTATATGATTAGGTGAGTGTGGAGAACTCACTTGAGAATCGCGAGCTGCTCCTTCCTCTCTCATCGTTTACATGCACGCATGCCACCAAAGAAACGAAACCTCGATGAAACCCTAACCGTCTATAAGCGCATGCATAATATAGCATCCAAAAGCACCTAAATTGAATTTGAAGATCTATATTAATTTATTTGATTTTTGTTTGATTTTAGAAGTGAAGAATGTTAATTTTTGATGGCTTTAGGAAGAAGATTGATTGGAAGAGGAAACTTGCATCAGTGTATTTGCTAAGGAACGAAAATAAAAAAAATGATGAACGAAGAAAAAAAATCTTGAACCAGAAAACTCTAGAAACGATATAGGTTTGGATGTATGGACTTGGGCCAAATTAAATATAGGTACAAAAATAAATAAATATTTTATTTTTCTTTTATATACAAACTAAATTTTATTTTATTTAAATAAATACAAATTCCCATTACAAAATACTTCCTTCCAAACAACATTATATATCAATTACATTACCCTTGTAACACATTATTTCTGCATTTTTAACTTGTTTAACTTTTTAAATATCATATTTTTCATGATTTAAATTCTTTTATTAAATAATTAAAAAAATAAATTATCAAATAAAACTCCAAATTCCAAATAAGTTGATTAAATTACCATTATTAACTTAAATCAATTATTACTTATAAATCGGATTGTATAGACTTACCCCCTTAACAAAATTGCGTCCTTGCAATTTCCCATAAAGAGAAACCTATAAAAAATTAGTTATGCTAAACATATATAATCATCATTTCCAATTTATTTTTAAACACAAAATTTTTTCCAAAAGTATAAATCAAATTTTACTATTTACAAACTATTTTATTTAAACAATTCACTTGTCAAGCATTAAATAATAATAAATTTTCCAAATTTTCATTTTATATGATTCAAACTTAATTCTAATTCTACTTTTTCATCATATAACTTTAAATTTAGTAAGAAAAGCCAAACTTTTATTAATAAACTTTATTTTAAACTGATATATGGAAAGAAGTTTAAATTTATCCTCAAAATTTAACATTTTAAAACTATATTTTTATATTTCATTGAAATAATTTTCAATTAAATAAAGTAATTAAATTTTCTTAAACTTTTACACTTCCCAAAATACTTTATTACCAGAAAAATTCTTTTACATTCAAAATAAAGTTATCATAACTCGTGTCTTATTAAATTTTAATGCTAAAACCAAATCAAATTTTTACCCCTAAATCGTTTAATAATACATATAGCTAAAAAGAAATTATTCATTTTTGCATTTCAAGTTATATCAAAAAGTCGTCAAACATATACATTTATATTCACAAGTCCTTAAATACAATAAAATAGAGTGATATTGCCTCGCCATCTATTATAGTGATTACTAATATCAATTGACTGCAATATTGATTTAATCAATAATGCCTTGCCAGTGATCACAGCTGTGCACTAAAATTCGATGGCTGCACTTATCACTAAAATTCATACAAACAAATAAAATATCATTTACAAATTAATATAAATTTTTTTATTCAAATGTCTCATTCAAGTGTTTAAATATCTCTATTGAGTACATGTCACCCGCATCAACCAAAATCCTTAACACACTCGACGGACAGGTTAACATAATTCTATTTCAAAAACTTATATAAATATTACTTTCATATATTATCTAATTTACTGGTTTCAATAAAACTTTACTAATTTATTTTCAAGTCCTCATTCAAGACTATACTTATATAATATATATACCTTCTAAATGATTTCAAATTAAAACATTTAGTTGACCTCCAAAATAATTTAATGGTATAAAAAATAATCCATATTTGGAAATATTATAAATCTTTACTTCTATCAAATACTCCACAACTTCAAAACATTTCCAAATTACGTTTAATTACTATCATATATATTTATAAGAATGCTACTCAATAAACCATTTAATAAACATTTTATAATATCAAATAAACACCATTTATATTCATTTATACTAAATATAAATCAATAGTTAAATACACACAAATTTAAAAATTAAATTCAACACCAACAATTTCAAATAACCAAACAAACTCAAAAGACTAAAATAAATGCATTCAGTGGAAACAAATAAATAAATTTTCCACTGTGCACTCTGATCAAAATCAAATGAAAACCCAACAACAATATCGAATCAAACACCATAATACAATACAAAACCATCCAAAATCATAATACAAGGGCTATTGGTTGGACTAACTCCTTTCATCCTTGCTACTCCAACCATTTTATACTTCATGCTTAAAGGAAAAGAAATTAATTATATATTTAAATATATATAATTGTAAAATCACAAATACATCCCCTAATGATTACCCCTAGTGATCATCTTATATACATAATATAAATAATTACCCAACACTCCCAAGGGTTAGGGACTCTAAGTCTTATCTAAGGTCACGACTCGTGTCTCTAAGATACAATGTATTGTCCTGAACCTTGCTCTAATGCCATTTTGTGACACCCCCACCTCTATACAGTGTATTGTTCTGAACCTTGTCTGTAGCATATAGTTTAAAATAGGTATGTAGAGCAATGCACAGTGTTGTATACATAAACATGTCGTGGAAATAGAGATGCAAATAAAATCAATTCAGTAAGAAGAATATGCAAGGCAGAGCTAAAATAACAAATGCACAAGCAACTCAACACACACTCACGCATGAACACAAATAATCATGGACACACAGCACACATAACCATTCACCTATACACACATACAAACATAGGTACACACAAAAACAGCCATACACCCACTCACAGTCACACATACATGCTGAAGCAAACACACATACAAAAAATAAAATACACGTTCGCACAACCTGGAACATCTCTGTTCCAGGTTCTTCACCAGTCCTCATGTACCGGTCAACCTATCCACAACAATAATGGTGGAATCGATCGCCTGCTTTAGGCAATTCACCACCTATCTCGATCGTTCCGATGCAAACTCATTGCACTCAAGAAATCTAATCGTAGATAACTCAAACAATATATAAAATGATGATTATACGATTAGCATAGGTGTGAGTGTGGAGAACTCACTTAAGAATCGCGAGCTGCTCCTTGCTCTCTCATCGTTTACACGCACGCATGCCACCAAAGAAATGAAACCTCGATGAAACCCTAACCATCTATAAGCACATGCATAATATAGCATCCAAAAGCACCTAAATTGAATTTGAAGATTTACATTAATTTATTTGATTTTTGTTTGATTTTAGAAGTGAAGAATGTTAATTTTTGATGGCTTCAGGAAGAAGATGGATTGGTAGAGGAAACTTGCGTTAGTGTATTTGCTAACGAACGAAAATAAAAAAACGATGAACGAAGAAAAAAAATCTTGACCAAGAAAACTCTGGAAACGATATTGGTTTGGATATTTGGGTTTGGGCCAAGTTAAACTATAAGTATGAAAATAAATAAATATTTTAATTTTCTTTTATATACAAACTAAATTTTATTTTATTTAATTAAATACAAATTCCCATTACAAGCTTACTTCCTTTCTTAACAACATTATATATCAATTACATTACCCTTGTAAATCATTATTTCCACATTTCAACTTAATTAACGTTTTAAATATCATATTTCCACAATTTAAATTCTTTTATTGAATAATTACCAAACCAATTTATGAAATAAAACGCCAAATTCCAAACTACTTGATTAAATTACTATTATTAACTTAAATTAATTATTACTTAAAAATTGGGTTGTTACGTTATTTATGCATTTACATACTTAATTTAATGTAAGATGCGATGTACAATATTTTTCTAGAGCTGAAGTGGCCTATTCAAAATTGATAAAACATCTACAAACTTGTCAAG
Source organism: Allium fistulosum (assembly GCA_030737815.1). Classification (NCBI taxonomy): domain Eukaryota; kingdom Viridiplantae; phylum Streptophyta; class Magnoliopsida; order Asparagales; family Amaryllidaceae; genus Allium; species Allium fistulosum. The sequence continues at coordinate 1,504,617,634 of CM060903.1, forward strand.
AGAACTTGAGAAAGCTTGGGAGAGTATCTATCAATTGTATTTTAGTCAACCTCATAACTTTTGCACTACGAAAAGCAAAGGTTATTTGCTAATCGTTCGGTTCAAGAGCTTAAATGAGCATTTAATGGGTAAATGTCACAAGACATAAAGTGGTTTGGCAGAGCTACCTACATCCACTGTGAGTTCCTCTTAATATACGACTCTCTTATAATTATTAGGAGTTACAAGATATACAACAAGATAAAAGGGACCAGCTCAAGTCTAAGGCTGCTATAAATATTGAGGGCTTGCTAAGCTTAAAACCGTAGATAGTGAGCTACTATAAGAATCTGTTGCTTGATGCTTAACCGAGGACGCAGGATCGTGAGTGACCTATGCATCAACCGAATAGTAGATCCTTGGAAGGTGGCGAATAATAACTGAATAGTCGACCCTTGGTGGGTGGCAACTGTTACACCCATATTTCCCGAACACTTTTGAAGGTAAGATGTCGTAAACACCAAGATTAGATCAGGATACCCTTATAATAAAAGCGAAAAAGGAAAAAACCAAAGGGTAAAGTGAAGTCAAGAGAATATTGCATTCGGAAATTTCAAGATGACGACTGAACAGATCCCCTAATTTCAATGTCACGTTATGATACTAAGCACAAATCCTGACATGGTCACATGGTGAAGAACACAGTCTACAACTATAACCCACAAAACTGCAGCATCACCAAGATATAACAATAAGGTGGAGATGTTGCACTACGACATTAAAAGCTGTAGAAAATAGGGATGTGTCGCACTCATTAACCAGTATGCAAAGATAACGAGTTTGCGATAACAATCCTACGTCCAAAAGCCAATAAAGAAGCACGTCGCCGTAAGAATAGATAAATGAAAAAACATGCCGCCATAAGAATAGGCTAATGAAGAAGAGTGTCGCCATAAAGATGTCATAAACACATGAGCGCAAAGAAAGAGACAAAAGAAGGAAATTGTGTTACAACCAAAGAAAGAGTTTTGCTCAGAGTTAGTGAACTGCGTTAGTCATACCACATTCTTCATGCGACCCGAAACCCAGATGAGATAAATTGCGAAGAATAGTTACCAATGTTTGGCTAAGATCAAGTCACATCAAACTGCGCTCTATCATCATAGTCGCGCACTAGCATAAACCCAACTATTATTCCTAAAAGCAAATGTGCTGCTAACAATTACAAGTTTAGGTCTGCGCTGCGCTTACTAAGGAATCGTTAAGCAGTACCATGAGGAATCCAAAGCATCCCAAGGGCAGCGCATGGGGTTACCTAAATAGTGAACCATCATAGCTCCTCATTTGCTAGTAAACAACAAAACTGCAAGCAGCCCTTATTAAGCAACTCGTGCATATCAACATCAAGGGTAGCTCTGATCACATTCATACATGCATTAAGCTACACCACAAGCATCCTTTGACAGCAACTTGCCTATCTCAGTGCCAAAGGCAGCCCGAGATAAATTCACCTAAATATTAAGCAAATGCCACAGTACCACCCGGACATTATGCATCAAATAGCATAGCTTCACTCAAATATGTCAGTGACACCCCAAAACAAAAGAGTAACTCTCAACTTCCTCCTATGATAGTACACAAGCCCTTCGCTCCTTTAGACCCGACCCGAAGTGCATGACCCATTTGAATTTGAGTTTCCCGCTTAAATTTCAAATGTCCCCGCTTCAATTTCAAACTTCCCACCAATTCCTAGAATTTAACTGCTCAAATTATGGTTCCCACCAAAGACACGTCAGCAATCTAGGCACATCAAACAAACCATGAAGATGGATGACACACGGCAGGATCGAAAGGTGGGAGTTAAAACGGCAGAAGAAGAATGATTGTGGGAATCCATGATCATCTTATACACTATAAATAGGAGAGACACTGGAATGTGAAAGGGATCCTTTTTGGGGGAATGAAAAAATTGTATCATTTTATTTGTGCTATTAAAAAGATACATAAACAAGGATTAGGCTCACAGACGTAGGACTCGAAGGAATTTAAACCACGTAAAATTCCCATGTCCTTTATTTTACTTCATCGTTACTTACTTTCTTCACATTAGATCTTTCAATTTCATTCGTCAATCAAATGAAAGTTTGGCTTGATATTTCAACAAACAATTAAAGTGCAACTACCTAATTGTGTAAGCTCCCAGCAACATAATTACTACTTAAAGGTGAACTTAATATTACTTAAATTTATTGGTTCAAATTCAAGGAAGTATGCAATTATTGCTTCTGTGGCCAGATGAGGTGTTGTGAGATTAATTTTTTTTACCAACAACGATCAATTACTGAATAGTCGACTCTTGGTGGGTGGTGACCAACAACCGTATAGTCGACCCATGGTGAATGGCGACCAACCATCGAATAGTTGACTCTTGGCAGCTGGTGACCAACAACCACTTTGAAGTTGCAATGCATAGGTATTTATAGTGGTTAAAACTGATGCTGGGATGGCTTAGATTATGCTGCAAAATTGGTTAGAAAGGCGCTGCATCGTAGATTTGATTAATGAGGGACAACTGGCTAAGTGAAAGGAGTCTGAAGTGGAGGCCAACATCAATAGGGAAAACCATGCCCTAGCCTTACTGTTCAAGTAATGCTCATGCAAAGTTGCAACATGTCGCATAGCATGTCCTATGTCAGAAGAGGACACACTTGGTTGTATTATTTGTTGGCTTTGCCCGTATGCTAATGTGGCGAGGCAGATTAGGCATGCTGTAACATCCCCCATTTTGAAGCCTGAAACTAAGCACTACAGATGCTGTACTCATTTATAGTGTTAATTTCAGATGATAAAATGCATTTATGTTAATGGTATCCATAATATCAGAAGCACAAGAATAAGAAATCATTTTAATTACAATTTCCAAAGTAAACTTTCACATTTCATTTAAAAGATAATATTCCTTACATAATCCCAAATGTCGCCTAGGTTCAGATAAAATATTATTATTACCAAATACTCTAAAAGCGACATATGAAGATGCCCCCTTGGTTGATCAGAGTTACTAAATAGACATATACATCTATTGTCAATACAGTCATATAACAATTGACATAACACAGTGGATAATAGAAATAGATAGACTCTTACATAGCTAGATTTGCCTCCTGCAAATCTCCGGAAGCTTTATTCGCCAAAACCTACTTAACCTATAAAGACCTTACTCCTGACCTACTTAACTTATAAAGCCCTTAATCCGTATACAATTCGAATCGTTCTCCTAAAAGATATTGACTCCACACTTTCAAAGTAAAAAATTACGGCAGCTAATTCCAAGTCATGAGTTGGATATCTAACTTCGTGATGTGTGAGCTATCACGAAGCATAGGCAGTTACTTTACCCTTTTGCATTAACATAGCTCCTAGTCATGTTCCACACGCATCAGTATACACCACCAAACCTTGATTTCTATCTAGAACAACTAATATGGGCCCATTGGTCAATAAATGTTTCAGCTTCTAGAATGCCTTCTCACATTTATCGGTCCAAACATAATTCACGTCTTTCCTCGTTAGTTTATCCACCGGTGCTGCTATACGAGAGAAATCCTTAATAAATCTCCAGTAGTAGCCAGATAATCCAAGAAAACTCTTTATCCTAATCACCGTCTCAGGTTTCTTTCAATTAATTAACTACTTCGATCTCAACTAGATCTACTGACAACCCTTTCTAGACTAAATGACCAAGAAATTTCACCTCTTTCATTCAAAAATGAAACTTCTAAAACTTCGCTTTTGGCTGATGCTGTCTCAGCATCTCAAGCACTATCCTAAGTGAACTACATGATCTCTTTCATCCTTAGAATATATCAAAATGTCGTCTATGAATACCAATATAAAGCTATTGAAGTGCTCTTGGAAAATCTGGTACATTAAGTCTACGAAGAAAGAAAGTGCATTAGACAATCCGAATGAAATTACTAACACTCGTAGGAACCATATCTTGTTCTAAAAGCCATCAATGGAATACTGTTCAACAACCACCCATAGTTGATGGAACCCTATCGGTAAATCCAGCTGGGAAAATACTTTGGCTCCACTCAACTGATCAAATAAATCATCGATTCCGTCTTTTCATTCAACTTACGATAATCGATACACAATCTTAACGACCCATCTGGTTTCTTCACAAACAACGCATCCGCTCCCTAAGGCGAACTGCTTGGTCTAATAAAATTCTTTCATTCTAAGTTCACTAGCACCTTTAACTCCTTTATCCCGGTAGGTGCCATTCTGCTAGGCGATCTACTTATGGGTTTAGCTCCAAGTATAAGATCAATTCGAACCTCAATAGCTCATTTTGGTGGTAGTCTCGTAACAGGCTCAAAAACATCTGAAAATTCTCTAACTATGAAAATCCGATTGAACTCATCTTCCTCCTCTATTACACCTAATAAAGCACAAACATCAAAACTTGGATTCTCTACTGAGTATATAACTCGATCACTACTATTAGGGTGTCTTAGTGATATTTTTCTATCATGGAAAAATATCCTAGCATCATATTTACTTAACCAGTCCATATCCAAAATAATCCCAAAGCCCACGAAATCAAACACATGCAAACTGCAGACAAATACATGACCTAATAATGCAAACTCTAAATGGTCACATCTCATTCCAAAAGTTGCATGCCCTCCTATCGGATTCGCAACCCTTAAGGAAGTAACTAGGTATGAGAGTTCTAGGTTAAGCTTATTTACCAAACAACAAGATATAAAAGAATGTGATGCATTAGTATCAAATAGTACTTTAATAGGTAAGCCATGAATCAAAAGTGTACCTCCCATCATAGCTTTTCCTTTCTCCACTGCTGTGAGTCTCGAGGTAGCAGGTTCCAAAGCAAACAATTTCCTTTTCTCCACTTTAGCTGGTTCCTTACATAGATTCTTATAGTGTCCAATCTGGTTACAATTAAAGCACTTGATATTCTTCTTGCAATAACTATGTTTCCATATCCTGAATGACACTTGTTCACACTATGTAGTTAATATCGGATAATATTGCTGATATATCACCGATATATCTCATATCGCTTCTAAGCTGATATTTTCTCAAAATATTACTGAAAATATCGTTAGTGATATATCGTCCAATATTTGTCGATATATCACTCCGATATTTAATGTAAAATACTCGATATTTTTTAAGAGTATCATCCATTGTTGTACGTGTTGGAGAAAATATCTTTACAAATAAATATCTTCGCATTCTCAATATTTGTTTTTTGTATATGGTGAATGACAATTTGTAGACCATATAAGATATCCCAATACACTAATTTTATGGCTTTAACCATACAATTTAAGGCTTCTTTATTAGTCTTTAAATAAAGAAAACTCTACTTATTCCATTATTTTATATGTTTTATTTTCCTCAAAGACTATACCACTAAAGACAAGATCATGGAAGAGCTACTTCTCTTTTTATTTATTTTTTGTTCACCATTTTTAATTGGTAAGTTAGCTTATAAAAATTCATTTTATTAGTTATTATCATGCACCTAGAACTAAAAGTTGAAAAGCAGTAAAGTTAAATATTTGACATATCGGTAAGGAAAGAGCAAAAGTAGTAATTGGTATCGATTTAACATTACTTATTCCATAAATTAAGTGTAAACTAAAATGATGAAACTACAGACATGGAAAATTTGAGAAAGTAATATAGATGATTAGATGACTAAGGAAACAATGGATATAGTACAAAAATGAAGAAAATAATAATGATGTACATTATACGAATTTCTTGGTTTTTATGAGCATATATCATAGTTTGTATTAAATAGAATATCTCAGTAAATGGATTTATGCAATCAGTCTGATAGTTATTTGGAAATATTTATAAAAATACTTGAATACTTAACATCAATATAACATTATAACATGGTATGATATCGTTCATAACATGGTCTGCACATGTTTGATATTTTACCGATATTATCATGATATTTTAAAATATCTCATATTGGTACCGGACTGATACATAATTGATACTGATATTAACGATATAGCGTTCACAAAATGCCCTTTCTTATCATACTTGTAACACTCAGCACTTACTTTCCCTTTCTTAGCTGCTCCGCCCTTCTAAGCTCCCTTCTTATGAAAGAACTTTCTTTTATGATTCTGCCCACTCTGAGCCTCCACCGCCTTATTAGCACCAAAGAAGGCTAAGCATCTCCTCATTTCTCAAAGCCATCTTCATAACTACATCACATGGATCCATGAGATGTGGTAAAGTTGCCCTAGTAAGCTCAGGTCTCAGTCCACGGATGAACTTCTTGTTTCTCTTAATCACTGTGTCTACTGTAGCATATCCATATCGAGATAGCTCCTCTAATCTGGTTGCATACTCAAGCACCGTCATATCACCTTGTACCAAATCAGCAAACTTCCTCAACAAAGTTGACTTAGCGATCTCAAACAGAAATCTTTCTTCAAACATCCTTCTGAATTCAGCCCAAGTCAAAGTTTCCTCAGCCACCCTAACAGTAACACCATTCCACCAGTACAATGCAGCTCCTTGCAGTTGCCTGGATGCCAATCTCCTCTTCTGTTCATCATTCAAACCCAGATCGGCGAAATTCCTTTCACAATGAAGCAACTAATTCTCCACTTCAATTGCATCCTCTATCCCAATAAATGATTTCCCTCCAAGTCTTGCATAGTCCCTACTCAAAACAACATGATTGTTGACAACTGGAACTTCATGATTCACTCCTCTAGCATTTCCATCAACTAACCCAACAGCAGCTCCTACTTGCATCATGTTGACAAAGAACTGATATATTGCTGTCATATCAATCGGTGGTGTTCCTACACCTACGTTAGCAGTTGTCTGTCAACCCGGATTCCTTCTAGTATTGGGCTTGACATTTCCATTGGTAGTAGTGCTTCCTCCACCGAGATACACTCTTTCGTTTCTTGCCTCCATATCTTACTTCCTTAAATCTGCATTCGAACCTTAGTAAGATATGAAATAATGGTCTAAGAGAGAGGGATAATAGGGATAAAGTGTATACTTATATATAGCAAATAAAAGTACGTTATTATAGTGTTATCACATACCCTAATCTTATTCTCTGATTCATTTGGATTATGTTTTCAAAAACACATTTAAAGTTCAAATTTCTTTAGTTTTTACATAAACCAATGTTCTAATACAAAGTTGTAACATCCTCCATTTTGAGACCCGAAACTAAGCGCTACAGATGCTGCAGTCATCTATATTATTAATTTTGGGTGATAAAATGTAGTCATGTTAATTGTATCCATAATATCAGAAGTATAAGAATATGAAATAATTTTAACTACAATTTACAAAGCAAACTTTCACATTTCATTTCAAAGATAATATTCAATATTCGTTATATAATCCCAAAAGTTGCCCAGGTTCAGATAAAATATAATTGTTACAAAATACTCCAAGAACGACATATGAGGATACCCCCTTGGTTGATCAGAGTCACTGAATGAACAAATACGTCTATTGTCAATACATTCATATAACAACTGACATAACACATCGGATAATAGAAATATATAGACTCCTACATAGCTAGCTTTGCCTCCTACACATCTTCAGAAGCTTTATTCGCCGAAACCTACTTAACCTGTAAATCCCTTACTCCTGACCTACTCAAATCAAATTTTGAGCACCCAAGAGTTTAAGGGGAAAACATAAACTTCGAGTCAGACAAAAAGCCCAGTGTGAATAATAATACGTCATCTTGTTGATTGATAATTAGTGAGACCACGCTGTTGAGCGGAATGAGTTTTTCCCTCACTAATAACCCTTTTAAAATATATCTTTTGCAAATCAATTCCTGCAACCCAACTAGTTAATATAAACAATATAAACAAGAACTTGCATGCATGCAACATGGGTAATCATAAACAATCTATCTAAATCAATGGATTATCCATCCCAACATCATAGTTTTCTTAGGCTGACTACAAACCTATGGCTGACTCGGGCCTACCGGATATATCAAATTATCTAACCTACTATTAGAATACAACTGAACGGTCTCTCTGAGACTTACTATTCCTAGGGTTAACTAATCCTAATGGTTTTGTGGGCTCACCAATAACATATCTCTTCAGTGTATATTCCTTTATGTGCGTAAACCTACTTTTAGTCTTTTCCATGACAAAGCCCTACGCACTTGAATTTTAGACTTATATTAGCTAGGGGCTACTAGCTAAAGTATAGGGCGCGACCTTACACTAGCCCATCTGGTTTTCTAATCTCTGAGTCAATTCATTCTATCATAATTGATCTAAAAGTGATAAGAACATTAATTCTTTTTAGTAAAATTTTAGGCCAAATACCTTTTGTATTTCCTTGAAAACATAACTCTTTACAACCTTTGAAATCATACTTTTAAAACAAGGATAATATAGTCCTTTACTTTATCCAAAATAATTATGCCATGATATATGCTTTTATAAAGTAAGGTGGATGAAGTTCGAAGTCATTTAAGGTCATCGCCTTACAAGACCATAGGCTATAGAGCCAAAACAATATAAAGCCTTTACATTGATAAAACACTGTAACGACATAGTTGACAAGGGTCTTCGCCCCTCAAAATATAATCCATAAAGCCAAAGTCAATAAAACCATTAATTTATAACATCTGCGACCTTATCACCTCTAAGGGTCATTGTCCCTCTACATATGCCTATACTTTTAAAACATAAGGCCCTGAGGCCTATAATAGAGACATCACACTTCATAGAGTGTCAACGTCCTTCCGTATAAAAATGGGTTTGCATAATTTAAAGTCTTAAAGACAAGCGGCGACATTGATGGATCTCGGCATCAATGCCTTAAGGAAAATAGTGGCTTCATTAGAGCCGAAGTCAATATAAGCGGCATCATAGCTGTCTTCGAAAACATAGGGCATTGAAAAAGGCGGCGTCATAATCATCGACGTCGATATAAATAAAAGTGGCATAGTTGCCTATATTATCGAAGTCAATTTGTATAAAACAGGCAGCACCGTTATTGCCGCTATAAATACTTCAAAACCAATGGAGTCGGCGTCCTTAATAAAAATAAGCGGTATTGCATTTGTCAATGTTGATAATGATAAAAGTGGCTTAGTTAATGTGTTTGAAGGAAACAAGCGACGTCAGTCACTTCGAAGCTCATGATGTCGATGGTATCAACACCGACGTCGAATCCAACCTTCCTGAATTCATTACATATCATTCTAATCCTATATATTCATTAAGGTTAGCAACGTATGACAGCGACATCATGGACTTCGACGATCATGACTTCAAAGTGGCAATGTCGTAAATAACCTAAAAACTGCAATTTTGCTATTCAATGTAATTTCTTTTCACCAACTCCTTATATTTGTCAAATTTCTATTAGATAACAAATTTTTTTATCAAATTTTTTTTTGAAAACTACCATAGGCTAGACGTATTATTCCCAAACATATTCGCAAACCATTAACTTATATTAATATTTCAATATAAATATTAAGCTTTTCTAGCCCAATAAATTTATATAAAATCATAAACACTTGGGAAAAATCCCTAAAAATCAAAGTAAATCCAATTTATTATATCCTTTAACATGTAAAAATTTTGGGACCAAAAACATAATTTAATTATTTTTAATAATTAAAACCTAAAATAATCTATTTTTTACACTTAGAAAATTCATAGCAAGCTTTATCAGAAAATTATGAAATTTAAAATCCATTATTAAAATATTGTTTCCGACATCGTACTAAAATTTTAAGTCATTTGGGTGTCATATGATAGGTTTTCTAACTTAAACATATCATGAAATTTCATAAATAAATTCCCTTAATTCACCAATAAGTATATAATCATTCAAACTATCATAGCATGGCATAATATAAGCAAAAGAATCGGATTTATACTTAAAATAGAAAATAACAATTAAAATAAGAGATGCATAGCTATTATTCACCTAGAACGGTTTAAGAAGGTTGAGATTCATATTTGATTTGATTCCCTTAAGCTTTGATCTTGTTTTCCCTAGCTTTACTTCTCTTGAAACCCCTATTAATGGCCGACCTAACTCTTATCTTTTGTTTGTGTAAATGAAAGTGAATAAGGGAGAAGGAATGTAAGAATATGTATTAGGAATTATGTCTTATTCCTAACCCTTAACGCATATTCTTCCTTCTTATCCATGTTCTATTTACTTTTATTTATTCATTAGTCAAGGCACGACCTATAATTAATCATATCTCATTTTCCTTTATCATTCTACATTTTTTTGTTTAATTTGTCTAATTAAATTACTAAATAATGTTAATCAAAATTGGGTGTTACACATGCCATCCCTTTCTAAGGATATGAAAAAGGTGGGAAATTGCCAAGGCTAGTGCTGAAGGAGAGGGACAAGCCAGGCAGGTTTGTCTGCATTACTTGGAAAGTATAAAGGACCAACAGTAAGGTTACTTGTAGGGGCTACACTAGAGCCAGGATGGCAGGTTATATCTGAGGCAATTTAGAGATGCGTTGATAAGGTGATGGGCTGATGAAGGCGCTCGAGTAGACGGACTGTCTGGAAGCCAACTAGTCATAAGTAAAGGGCCAAACGATGGGGCTGGGCCGAGGTGTAAAGGCCTTGGCTTGCTTGACTAGCTGATTGTTGGTAGTTGCTTCAGGGTGCATCAGTTGGGGGCCAACCTAAAGTGCCATGGAGAGGACGGGCTGATGGAGGTACAACCTGAAAGGTAGTCAAAGGAAACTTGCTGGTATATTTCTGATTCTCGGTTAGCTTGTGGTAGGCTGGCTTAGGTCCAGGCTGGCCCAGAGCGAATTAATCTAAGAAATTTTGATTAGCCTATCTTCTTATTTATGAAAATTTTGAGTAACATTTTACCCTCCAAGCCCGTGTCCATGAGCAGGTGAGGGCTTGTAAAATCTAGAAGACTTCCTCTGATTGACGGTTTGCTACATAATTAATGCACTATCCATATGGACTTGCGCCATTAGTCATGACAGTTGTGCTTCTCGAGATGCGGTAGAAATGTGTCTCTTCGCCCATGTGCTTGGTGTGGTACATAACTTATTACCTTTGAACCATCGTGATTTCTTTCGCCTTTTTGATTACAGCAGCATCGATTGAAGGGAGAGGCATATAAATACTCCCTTTGCCTTCCACTTTAAACCCATGGAGCTTTGCTCGTGTAATTTCTTATACAGATTTGAACTCTATATGGTTTTCTCTTTGTAAAAAATAGATGGCTTTGTCTTCCTCTTCCTTTCCCATCGCTCTTGAGCGTTTGGCTTTTTGTCAAACTTATTTGTGATTTTTCTCAAATTTAACGGGGTTTAGAAACAAGGTAGCCTTCTCGAGTATCGAACTATGTTTATCGATGGCAGTTCGGACCGTTGTTCTTGTATTTCAACTACTTGAGGTAGACCTTACCTTTGGATAGGACCTGGGTCCCTTGGCTAAAGTTATAACGTTGATCGAATGTCGGTCTCAGGTTATGGTTTCAGATAAGGCTAGAGCGCTTGCTCTATTTAATGCTCCTATTTTGCCGGCATTAGGTTGGTTTGGAAGCTTCTACACCCCTTTGGAAGGAGTAGGGCTGGTGCCTCTGATTCGGATAGCGCCGCTGAAGCCTTGGTCAACTACTTAACGAGCTTGCATGAGAGCTCTTCGCAATCTCTTATGAGAATCGTTGTTGAAGGCATTGGTGGTGGTAGCACACTCCTTCTTCAATAAGGCCTGGATAGGTCCAAAGCATTTGAAGTGCTTCAACGATGGGAGCTTTCTTAGTTTTCTTCAACAAGTTTTTGATCGTTTCTCCTAACGAGCGCTTTCTAGGCGATGTTAAGAGTGCGGGCCGGTTGGCTATGGAAGAGCATCGTTTACATGCTTCTTCTTCACTGCTCTCTTTGTTTTTTAAACTATTTAGCGATTGAAAACTGTTGTAAGCCTAGTGGGGTGGGAAATGTTCCCCCGTGCATAATTAAACTGAAAAAAATAGATTCTTTGTTACAAACTTGCTGTTTGAGAAACTAGTTGTAGTAGTTTGCCCTTGCTTTTGACTTGTAGGGTAGTGTATCACGAATAGCCAGTAGCCTTTTGTGCTGGTCTGACCAGATTTCCTCGGTTTCCTACCAAGCAGGTTGAGGGACTTAGAAGCGAGCATTAACCATGCCATGCGAGGGATTGTTAGGTGCTGAGGCCAGTGTGCGGCAGTTGAGCTGTTTCTTTGTCAATGGACGGTCCTAGTTTAAACCTAAGCGTTGTGGCTTGGAGGTTCTCCTAAGTGGTGAACTACTCAAGGCATTCCTATATGATTTTCAGTAAAAAAAAATGTTCAAAAAATGCTAAGTAGCAAGATTGTCATACGCTAAGCCCAGTTGTTTGTTCATACGAGTTGAGTGCCTGCCAATCGTCGAGTGGTGGGTGGCACCGGTGCTGAGTGGGAGTGCATGCTTGCCCATGGGTTCTCTTGTGTGATAAGCAGTCATGTGTGTAGCAGCGTACAAGCCCTGGCTCGAACCGAAGCGTGTGAGGCTCAAGAGTTCTCCCGGGTGACATGTCACCTATTGCTTAAAAGACTTCAAGGCCTTGCTCGACCAGGGGTGCATGGTTAGCTCGAGCACTCTTATATGGTAGAGTGATAATGGTGAGATGGGCGGCTGGTGCCATCGTTCATAAGAACTTAACAGATGGAAATTATTAAAAGTTAACTTACTGTGTGTTGTTTTGATGGCAGGTAGTCCCAAGTTGAAACTAAGCATTAGGCAGCTTGAATGTTTCCCAAGGTGACATGATGCAACCGAATGTTGACCCGGCTTATCCTCATGCGGGCATGCTATAGATGCTAGAAATTTACATCACTTGGGGTTACACCGCTGGTCCAGACAACAGTGTCACATCATGTTTAAAAGATGAGTGGCGTCATGGACGAGGGGTACAGACCGTTGCCGCCATGTATACAATCGTCGATGCTTCTCGGTGCATAGGAGAGAGGCCTCTCACCTAGACCCTTAGGCATAGGCAGTCCCCAAATAAAGAAATGATTGCATTTCAATTTTACTTTATTGGATAGCCTGAAGTCTTCAATAAGGAAAGAATTCTCGATAATGCGTCCTCATGGATAGCCTATCGGCTAGGAGGGGATCGATGGCTCATGTGGTCATATGGGACGAAGGGTGGTGGTCCTAAATAAGGTAATGAGAACACAAAAATTCATCCTCATTGGATAACTTGGACACTCCACAATAAGGAAATGAATTCTTAGTGATTCATTCTCATGGATAGCCTGCCAGCTAGGAGGGTAAGACGACTCATGTGGTCCTGGGTGGTGAAGGGTGGTGGACTCCAAACAAGGTAATGAGCACATAAAAACTCATCCTCATTATATAGCCTAGGAATTCCCCGATAAGGAAATGAATTCTCAGTAATTCATCCTTGCGGATAGACTGCCGGCCAAGAGGGGAGCGAAGCCTCATGCAGTCCTAGGCGGCGAAGGGCAGCTCCCCAAATAAGGTAATGAGTGCATAAAAACTCAACCTTGTTGGATAGCCTTGGCAACAATGCTGAAAATGTGGGCTCTGAATACTTCAATTCTCTCTTCATAAGAGGCCGTGGGCTAGGGAACAAGCTTAGGAGAGTTGTTGGTTGTTGATCTTGGATGCTCCCAGACATGCAGATGGGTAACTAGTTGCTCTTGGGAAACTTTGAAGGCAAAGATGGAGGAGGGATTCATTCGGTAGCTTACATAGGGCTGCTTCAGATGTTGACATAAGTGCCTGATTTCAGGGATTTTTTAAGGAGGAGTGAGGTGGAGATCAAGTTCATCGACGATGGCCATCCTTCCCTTAGGTCAACTCATGAGGCCGATCGACTACGGCATCTCATAGTGGCATGCTTAGCGAGTGGTGGGAGGCTCGTTCTCGATGTTAGGGGGTCTTTCCAAGACGAGCAGAACCATACTTGTAGTTATTACAGTTCACACTAGATAAGGGATACCAAGTGCAAAAGGGTTTGTATAGGAGGCTACTAACCTTAAGGTCGGAGGTTCAGGTCCTCCTTCTAGTGCTAGAATGTTGACTGTATTGTTTTGTCAACCTTGGAATTGCACAATGGAAAGAAAATGTTACTTGCTAATCGTTCGGCTTAAGAGCTATACTGTGCATTTAATGGGTAAATGACACAAGATATAGAGTTCTTCAGTAGAGCTGCCTACATCCATTGTGAATTCATCTTATTATATGGCTCTCTTATAATTATAGGAAGTTACAAGATATACAACAATATAAATGGGGGCGGCTCAAGACTAAGGCAGCTGCTAATCTTATGGGCTTGTTGAGCTTAGAATCATATATGGTGAGCTGCTGTGAGAATTTTCTGCTTGATGTTAAGTTGAGAACGTGGGATCGTAAGTGACCAATGGATTAACTGAATTATTGAACCCTGGTGGGTGGGGATCAATAATCGAATAGTTGACCCTTAGTGGGTGGCAACCAACAACCAAATAGTCGACTTATAAAGGGTGACGACCAACAACTGAATAGTCGATCCTTGGGCAGTGGCGACCAACAATCAATTAGTCGACACTTGACAGGTGGCGACCAACAATGAAATAGTCAATCAGTGGTGGGTGGCATACAACAACCGAATAGTGTACTCATGGAGGGTGGCGACCAACCATCGAATAGTCGACACTTGGCGACCAACAACCACTTTGAAGTTGCCATGCATGGCATATTTAAAGTGGCTGAAAACGATGCTTGGACGACTGAGATGATGCTGTAAAACCGGCTAAAGGCATAGATCTAATTAATGAGGGACATTTGGTGAAGTGAAGGGAGTCAACAGTGGAGGTCAACATCAACATGGAAAACCATGCCTTGCCTTTACTGTTCAGGTAATGCCCATGCACAGTGATAGCATATTGCACAACATGTTTTGTGTTAGAAGAAGACGCATTTGCCTATACTTCTTTATTGGCCTTGCCCGTATGCTAATGTGGTGAGGCAAAGCAGGAAAACCAGCCCTTTCCCAAGGATATGGAAAGAGGTGTGAAACTGCCAATGGTGGAGCTGAAGAAGTGAGCTGAGTCGGACAGGTTTGGCTGCACTACTTAGAATGATATGGAAGGCCAATTGTACGATTGTTTGTGGAGGTTGCACCGAAGCCGGGATGGTAGGTCCTGCCTGAGGAAATCTAGATATGCGTTGATTAGTGGACGGGCCGATGGAGGCGCTAAAATAGACGGGCTATTTGGAAACTAGCTGGTCACAAGAGGGGGTCAGACGATGAGGATCGGGCCTAGTAGTGCAGAGGCCTTACCTTGCTTGATGAGCTGGCTGTTGGTCATTGTTTAAGGTGCACTAGTCGAGGGTCGAGCTAAAGTGATATGGAGAGGACGGGCTGATGGTGGTATAACCTGGATGGCCATCAAGGACACTTGCTGGCTTATTTCTGATTCTCGGGTAGCTTGTGGTAGGCTGGCTGGGGCCCAAACTGGCCCAGATCAGAGCAAATTAAGGTAAGAAACCTAGATTAGCATATCTTCTTATTTACCAAAAATTTGAGTAACATATGCATTCCTTGTTGGAGCTATCTTTTATTGAATTAAAAGCTTATATGTAAACTAGTTTGTTAAAAGTGAGTCATGTGTACGTCAAAAATGAATTTCGTTTATTATGGAGCGTAGTTTCTATATTAACATCAGAGCTCATTCATTCCGAACTAACCAAGGTAATGCATATTGAAACTTCAAATTTGCACACTTATGAATGTTGTATAAGGAGAACGCATGGTATACCATGTTTTCATGAGCTAGCTATGTTAGAAAATTGTGTAGAAATACCCTTTCATTTAATTCATAAGCATTGGACAAGACTGAATGTTATTGGCACGAGCGATGAAAAAGATAATAGTGTTCAATTTTTTTTGAAGATTTAATGAATGAAAGAAGATAGATATGGCTCATCAGATAGAGACTTAGAAATTTTTTTTAGAGAAATTGTTTTACCTCAAACTTCGTCTCTTATTTTACTTACAAGCAAATCAAAAACTAAGGGTCATTCACATACAAAAACTGATACCTCTACCAAAAGATGACTATCTGGTTTTGAGTTGTCTGATAGTAAATCTTTGCCTTTACCTACTATCCAATGTAGTGAAAACAACATGGTAAAAAAGGAGAAGCTCCAGATTCACAAATCATCTCGATCATTTGATTTTTCTAATGTATCGACCTTTATGATGATTAGATGCCAACAAAATTAATGCCTTACATGACCAAAGTTGTTGATGTTGAACGTGATGTTAACTATGGTTTTAGATGTGTTGCTAGTTTGTTGGGCATAGGAGAATCTAGCCGACCACAAGTTCAAAGAAAATTGTGCGATGAGTTGTAAGAACATAAGGAGCTATATGACTCGGTTGTTGTTGAAGGCGGTCGAACTGACTTACTACTAAAGCAATTATCGCATGATAATGGACCTGCACTGCTAGAAAAATGGATGGAAATGCCTGTCGATTTACAGTACAAATTACGATAGTTCCAAAAACAGAATATAGCAAGTACAACTAATCAACTTTCTATATTAAGTCACCAAATGTTGCAAACGCAAATTACAATAGGTCCAAAAACATAATAAACTAATCAACTTAATGCTATGTGAAGTGCCCAACTTTATTTTGTGCTTCTTCCAAGTTTCTCCTTACATCTTCAGACATTTCAATGTTAATTAAGTTGAATTAATTCCCTAGCATTTATGTCGAGCGCATCATCAACCCATGCGCACGGTTCAAGCTATACAAATTGAATTTCACATCTCATTAATATAAGATAAGTAGTAGTATATGCATAACGTATTGATATAGCAAGTACAACCGACATACACAGTAACATATTCGCTATTTCATATTACAATGTACAACTGGTCATAGGTTGGATCAACAATCCATAGGCCAAACTCTTGGCCTGGCTCAACCCGTGTAGGATTCTCCACTGAAAACACGGTCCTAGGTTGATACCATTCAAAATAATTAGGGGAGGTCGTATAAATAGATTCATTCAAGCGTGTTGATTGATAAATTTCAACGATGACGTGACTTAGCCATTCTTCAAAAACACTCTCTATAAAAATGTAGTTGAATTTGTAGCTTTTGGAATCGGGACCATCATTTTCCCTATCCCACTAGGCTGTATTATAGGTCGAGGAATGAACCGAACTCCTTCAAATTGATGCAAAACTCTAGTGGCATAGTATGGTTCCATGACGTTGATCCACAAAAGTGTGTTGAAGTATCATGAAACTTTCAAAAAATGGATTAAACACTTTGGCCAATAAGTAAGGGTAGAAAACAATATGATTTTATGTAATTGTATCCAAATGATGACGTAACTCAACATGATCGACCTCCTGACCAACATCAGGGTATGGCAAGCAGCTCTAGGTTGCAATTCATAATACAAAATTTTCCCAATATGAAAGCGAAGAAAATGCTCGTAAATCCAATTTTGAAAAAGTAAGAAAGACAAAAATCCATTTCATCCCAGACCTACTAACTATACCTAAATCTCTATATAGATAAGCCAGCGTAGCCGAACTCCACGAATATGTATGCACTTCATCAAGATTTTGAAAAAAAGTTAAATGTTGAATTGTTACATGAGTTTTACTTTGTTGGCAAATAATTTATTGCCTACAATAATAGTAGTTAAACTCTAATTGCCTAATCTATACAGTTATGAGACCATTTATCATTCACTCCACCAAATACATCCTTTAGTGATGTAAAGCTTAATTTAAATCCTTATCATTCAGTATTTGAAATGCGATACCATGCATTATTCCGAGTTGTTCTTCGATAAGGTCAAAAGCTTATCAGTTATTAAATGTAGATGCACTAATGGCTTTCCTTCAACAAGAATGTGCAATAGGGAATGAACATCATCCAAGTCGATGGTCATCTCACCTCACCGAAAGGCAAGTGAAAAATGTTTGTTTCTGGGTGCCACATCTCAACAAAAGCTGAAAATAAATTCCTATTTACACTTCTAAAAGGAACTGTAGCTGAAGATTCTAAACCTGATAGTACAATATCATTATGGAATATAGAAGCATTTCTCGGTATTTTCCAATCCCATACCGTGTGCCATGGTTGACACATGTAAGAGTGCCACATTGCTAAAAAAAGATTTGCTACTTGTTATTCGTATATTTAAATGAGTAATCTAACATATATGAAAAATAACAAAATATATACATGTCCACTAGAAACTACACAAGTTACATGAGACTCATATGATGAAATAACATCATAGATAGTAGCACCTTCATAATCAAGGTCAACTGGTTCTCCACCAATACCTCCTTGATTGTGAAATTCTACCATTACAGTAGGGTGTTCTTCCTCTTACTCTTCCTTAGGCTCGTGTAATATAATTGACGAGCAAGCATGTCTTTGTCTTTCTGTTTTTTCTAAGTGCAGAAGTTGTCACATGCATCCTAAAACTAGTTTGTTCCTCGTGTTGATATATGTATAAAATGTAATTTTGAGATTAACATCCTTCTCTATGCGACAATTATACATTGAAATAACTTCATTTCTATTTCTCTTCCATTGATCTAAAGCAGATGATTCATTCAGTTCTTTTACTATAAGTATATTTGGTTTTAAAATAGTTGGCTTGGAGACGCAATAAATTATATTTGTTTTGGAAAAAGGTACAGTGAATTTAGTTCATTAGTTCTTTGAAACATGAAAATTTGCCATTATACGTAACATTCCTAATATGAATTATTTTTTTATATTTTGGTATTATAATGTAAATATGGTGGGTTTTAATGGCACTCAAATTTAAACATATAATTTTAACTACATATGCTCTCATTGAATTCAAACTGAAAATAGATATATACGCAAGAACCAAGAGAATCACCATAAGCATTGTAAGTACAATTGTACTTGCACTTTGTGCTTAGAATTTGTACATTTTAAAATAAGTTTTCTAAATAATACTTGGAATAACTATCCAAATTAGTTGAGTTAAAGGTATATGGGATTATACATTCGAAATTATCAACTAAAGTTTATTTTATATTGTTTCAAAAACATTCCTAATCTAAAATCAATTTTATATATTTTCATTACTATACTATAAAAGTTAGTATATTTTAATTGCAGTCAAATTTAACCATGCAATTTCTTAACTATATATAGTATCATTGAATCCAAACTAAAAATATAAATTTTACAGAACTAACAGAAGGAGTATAATTACTATTATATTTATTTAAGTATGTCAATGGATACCCAAAAAATAATCCAAAATCCACAAAATCCATATCTGAAATGTGGATAAATATCTGATATTCGTAAAAATTGATGCAGACGTGGATACGAAGGTTTCCACATCTAAAAATTATCCATCTGATTTTTGTCAAGAACATAGTATATATCATGTTTATTTTAGTACAATATAAAATTGTGTGTTTATATTTAGTTTATATTATACGCATGCAATGCATATTAAATGCTCAATACTATTATTATATTTGTTCATTTTTCGTATTTTATAATCAATGAGATTGAAACACGTTTATGTTAAAACCAAAATTCTCTACTTATGTTTCTTGATTTATCGATCGTCGATGGATAAGATAAATATCTGTTACTCGTCAGTATCCGTAGATGTTGATATTTTATATTCAAAAATGATTTTTGATACAGATGCAGATATGAAACTATATTCTATGATTATATGTAATTTAATCAACTAGAATTATGTTCCGCCAACGCAAGCATGGTTGATTGGGCCTTTCAAATTTATTAGAGAGAACAGGATTACAAGGCAGGAAAAAGGAAAACAAAACGAACAATGGGAAAAGAAAAGGAACAAAAACCAAAAAAAGAACAAGTCAAATGCCAGCAGGCCTAATAGGAGGACCCAATATAACATTTAATGCCCTGTTTAGTTGAGTATCAACAGTGTTATATTTGCTCTAATTTTCCAGTTTCTTCTTCAATAGCGTTACATTCTTCTCAAGATCCCATGGGAGGATATTTGCTTCATATTGAAGAACCAACCATTCCTTTCAGTCGATATATTGCGTACCATTTTCTTGAGCAGCAGCAACAGTATAATTGATTCAGGGTTGCGCCATCTTGTGGCCTTGAAGATTCTGTGTCATTCTTCAGGAGATTTTCCTTTTGGTGGGACGAAACCAGAGAATAAGAGGAGGCGCTTCCAGGTGATGTGTGAATAGGCACACTCAAAGTAGAGTTGTGTGTTGGACTCTTGTTAGGATGGTTCCAGGGAATGTTTTCATTAACTCGAGGGACGGAAAAATACCCAGATGGTGTTCCATAAGTATCTAACCATATTTGAACTGGAGTGAGGAAGGCTGATGGTTTTATTGTGAATATATATTTTTGCTTTGGCCTGGTCGGGGATCCTTTTAATGTGATTTTGCAATTCATTTTGATGTGGTTTTTTGGACATCTATAACGTGCTGTTTACATCCATTTGACACTAAAATACTGCAAAAATGTATACTATTGAACATTAATAGTAAGTTATTTTTTAAATAGTCTTAAATTTATGGAATTGTTCCCATCCGTCATCGTTTACTACATTTCAATTTCAGTGTATATTAATTCATTATGTCTTTGCCACACTTGGAATGCCTTTTGGGCTACATAAGTTGATGAATCTTTCATTGAAGTTGTCACTAATTTATGTTGAAAATCAGGGGAATGTCACATGGACTGCGTACATGGTAACAAACACAAATGTGTGTACAATGTCAGTCTACGTGCGTTCGTATGAATTAAATGCATGTTGAAAATGCAGCCACATGGTTATATTGAGGATGAACTTTCATTTTGTCATAGGCATTGCAGATATTAGAGGACTTTTATCCGGCCTTTTGACCATGCCATATTCAAACAGACTGGATAAATCGAACTTGGGGTTATCAAGGCAGAAAGCACAGAGAGATAGGCTAGGAGTCTGTAAACCAAGCACAGACAAAGTCGCAAGATCAATACAAGACAAACCCAAGCCAAGTTAACAATGGGATCACCAAAGTTGGGGATCGGTACCGAACCCACTCCATGGGTCGGTACCGACCCCAGATTACACCTCAAGTGGACCCCATCTTCTGCCTATGCTTCCACCATGATGCCTTGAGCCTATTTCCAATTTCGATTTGTTGTTTCAATGTAATTCTTCATCGATCTCCATGAACATTGGAGCTGCAACTCTATACTTCCACAACTTTATTATTTGGACTCGGGAACAAGCTAATATTGGTGCAAACAACTATGGAATTACGAAGCTAACCACAAGATGAGCAAAAAAGAAGAGATGATGACAACCATTTTGGCCAAGTCAGGGATCGGTACCGACTCCTACTTCCTGATGATGTGGCACCTATTTTTGTGGGAGAATTGATCTAAATCATATACAATAGCTTGGAGATATTTTGTGCGAGATATTTCTCTTTCTCTATAAATAGGAAGGTATGGCTCATTTTTCAGGATCTTTTGGCTCTAGTTCTTCCCTACAATATATTTTTATAATTTTGAAAAATCCAAGTGTCGGAGTTGTATTGATCCCTAAGAACTTCTGCCTCCAAGTCAAGGATAAGCAATAAAATCTAAAGTGGACGTAGGTCATGCTTTGCCGAACCACTATAAATGGTTGTGTCTTGTTTATTTCTCATTTTCATTTACATTTCTTTATATTTTATTCTGTATATAAAGTTCTGGGTATTTGTGCCATTTTGGGTTCAAACATTTTGGTGCTTTCACTAAGAGACTCATATTGTCAGGCTATTTGGTCCATCATCTACTATTGGATTTCCTATATCCAAGAGATAGATCCAATTTCTCAACCTTTTAATTCTATAATTCAGATTTGCGAAGATCTACTAGAAGCTTTCTGCCATGGCCCCATCAAGAAGTGACCGTTCTACTAATTCCAAAGCTACCACTGAAGTTGAGAATCAGAATGCTCAACAAGGAGATGGAGTTGTCCAGCCAACTTAACTTGAGATCCAGACTCCAACCGATGTCGTGAGCAGAGTAGAGATGGATATGATGATGAAGCAAATGGAAGATAGGTTCCAAGCTAGTCAGAATGATATGAATCTGACGATGCAGCAGAGCCTAAGATTGCTGAATGAGCTATCTCAAAATAGCTGTAGAAGGAGTAGAAGAGATTCTAGTTCTTCATCTAAAAGTTCATTATCATCTGAGCAGAGGCAGAGGGACAGGAAACAGAAGAAGACTCAGAATGCTGCTAAAACTTCATACCAAGGAAGTGGACAAGCCCCACGCTAAAGTTTGGGGATCGGTACCAACCCCTCCAATGGTGGGCCCAAAGCCCATCCTCTGGAAGGCGGCATGGACTTGGATTGAAGGCGCACTGCTAGTGGTCAAAATAGGGAGAATCATGCCGCTGTTGATGATATTGCTTACGCGAACCATACAGAGGGACTGTCGGACGAATGGATCTCCCGAAGGCTGGAAAACCTAGGTATTGAGAGCCAAACCGAGAACGTTCGCTAGGCCGAACATTCGGAGCGGAGCCCAATTACCACCGTTCAGTCGAACCTGTTGACCCAAACTACCTGGAGGATATGGTTATGAGACTTGTTAGCGAAAATTATTTCAGGATCAACGATGAATGAGGTACCTTTCCCAGTCGGAATCCGTCTATAGAGAACATTCTACGTGGGAGATACCTTGGAGATTTGCAATGCCAACTATGCCATTGTACGAAGGAACGATGGATCCCAGGCAGCACTTAATGAGATATGAATGGCATATGGATTCAGTCAGAGCTTCCAATGCCATTGTATTCTGATTTTCTTAGGAGTAGCTACGATGTGGTTCACTCCACTTCCGTCGAGATCCATAACATCTTTCGCTAAGTTATCAAAGAAATTTGTAGAACAATTCCGTTTACATATTGCACGTCCAAAGCATGTGATGTCTTTGTCAAACCTCTTCCAAGCCGAGGGAGTGTCGTTGAAGAATTTCTTGAATCGATTCAATACAGCCATGACTGAAGTTACAGATCCCAAGGATGACATAGTGCTAATGGTTAGGGGGATTCACCCCGATATAGAGTCCAGGGAATGATTGGAAAGGAAGCCCCCATCAATGATGGATGCTTTCTATAGAAAGGCTAATGATACTTAAGCTTGGAGGAAGTGAAGAAACGTCCATGGAGGACTAGTGCTCGAAATTTGAATGAAGCGATATAAAGCAACGTTGCTATAAAAGCAATCTGGAGGAAACTCTGGGAGTGTGGATGTAAATGTTGGTAATCAACACAATAATTGGAAATAAAACAATGTTGGGGCTAAGAAGAAGAATCCAGATAACATGAATCCTATTAGGACTCCTAAATACGATAGCTATACTGAACTGAACAACTTGATAGAGAATATCTATCTGGTAACTCAAAACAGTGAGCAGTACAGAAAGCCGGCTTTAAGAGAGTCGACCGAGAAGGAAAGAAAGTCAAGCAAGTTCTGCAGATTTCATGAAACTCACAATCACAATACCAACGAGTGCAGACACTTGCAGGATATGATTGAGGAGTTGATTTGTAAGAAAAAGTTACAACAATATGTGAAAGCCCCACAGGATGGCGGACAAGGAAACTCTAACGCCCCTGATCCGTCTTCCCAATGGGAGCAAGCAAAGCCCGGTGTTGATGCATTCAGGCATTCGGAAAAATGATTGGTGATTAATACTATTATCGATGGGCCACGCCCTGCTGATAAAAGTCTAGCGGAGATGGACAGATATGTTGGTGCTATTAAACATGCACATAGTGAAAGTTATTTCGCCATTAAAGATGGGACTACAGAAAAACAATGCAGAACGATGACTGACAATATTGTTTTCTAAAACAGAGATGCTGATGGAGTGGAAGCTTCAATAATTGACCCACTCGTGATCACAACCATGATTGGTCTTGCTATTGTTTGGAAAGTGCTTGTTGACCATGAGAGTTAATTCAATTTCTTGTTTAAGAAGGCTTATGATCAGATGATGTTGGAGGAGAAAGATTTGAAACCTTGTAAATCTCAAATACAAGGGTTCTATGAGACAGCTACTAAGCCGATTGGATATGTAGAGTTACGGATGGTACTCGGCGATGGCGACCGCAAGCGAGTGCGAGTCGTACCTTTTTTGGTGTTGGATGTTTGCTCAACTTACAATGCATTTCTAGGCCGACCGACCTTGGCTGAGTTCAGAGCGGCTATAACACCTTGGTGTTTGACTATGAAGTTTCCTACAGAGAATGGCGTAGGGATTATCCAGGAAAATCAGGTGACTGGACGTGAATGCTGCGTCGCCGAGCTAAAGGAGGCAAAGCAAAGGGAGAGAGGAAAAAATGTGGACGGGACCCTCTACATTAAAGCTTTAGACGTATAATAACTACAACCTGAGCCTTGGCCCGAGCAACCCAGTCGATTCCATAATGACATGGACTAACGTAAAGACCCAGAAGGTAGGAGAGCAGCTCCCGCCGAGTTGACGATCGTTGTTCCGATCAGCCAAGATGATCTGAATCGGGTCTTAAAGTTCGGATCGTAGCTCGGTGCAAGGGTGATGAAGGAGTTAGTTAGTTTTATCTGGGAAAACCTGGATGTGTTTGCCTAAACACACTCAGATATGTATGGGATCTCGCTGGAGATAGGAAGCCATGCATTAAATATAAATCCCAAACGCGTTCCTGTGAAACAGAAACGCGGTAGCCTGGGTCCAGAGAGATCTGCTACATTCAAAGAAGAGGTGGATAAGCTGAAGGACAACGGCTTCATCCGTGATGCCTTATATTCGGAGTGGGTATCTAACTCTGTCTTGGTGAGGAAAGCGAATAGGAAGTGGAGGACATGCATCACCTATTTTGATTTGAATAAGCCATGCCCGAAAGATAGCTTTCCGCTCCTAAGGATCGATCAAATGGTGGATTCGATAGCTGGACATAAGCTACTTTCATTCATATATGCATACTTGGGATACAACCAAATCCCAAAGCATGTCCCGGATCAAGAACACACCAGCTTCATAATAGACCTTGGACTGTATTGCTATCTGGTCATGCCCTTTAGATTAAAGAACATAGGAGCAACTTACCAAAGGCTTGTTAACTGAATGTTCAAAGACCAGATTGGATGCTCGATGAAAGTCTATGTGGATGATATGCTCATGAAGTAACGGTGCTCAGGAAACCACACTGATGATCTGGTAGAGATGTTTTCTGTTCTCTGAAAGTACGGAATGAAGCTCAATCCCTTGAAATGCTCTTTCATCGTTGCATTAGGGAAATTCTTGGACTTCATTGTAAACTCCCATGGGATTGAGGCCAACCCAAAGAAAATCGAGATACTGAGAAAAATCGAAGCCCCGAAGTTGATCAAGGAGGTCCAAAGCTTAAATGAGAAGGTCGCCGCCCTGAGTCGGTTCATTTCCAGGGCCACAGATAAATGCATCCCTTTCTTCGAGGTGATTAAGAAGGGAAAAAGGAACTTCGAATGGAATTGCAAGTGTAAAGACACATTCTAAGCTCTGGTGGATCACATGGGGAGACCCCCATCCTTTTGAAGAAAGTGGATGACGAGGACTTGTTTATATACATGGTGGTTTCGATGCATGCTTTAAGCGCCACACTTGTACGTGAGGAATCTCACATCCAACGACCAGTCTACTTCAGTAAGAGGTTGACAGGCACAAAATGAAACTATCCGAAGCTAGAAAAGCTCGCATACTGCCTTTTAATAACTTCGAGAAAGCTCCGCCCTTATTTCTAGGCACACCCGATCAAAGTTCTTATCGACCAGCTTTTGTGACAAGTCTTGCAGTGACCTGAGACTTCTGGAAGGATGTTGAAATGGAATATTGAATTGAGCCAATACGACATAACTTATCACCCTCGGAAAGCAATTCAGGGTCAGGCCTTGGCAGATTTCATAACAGAATTCACTGCACGAGATGATCCTCCAGAGAGCAGCGATGAGAAAGAAATTGGATGGAAGATGTACATGGATAGTGCATCTAATGAATGGTGTTTCGGTGCTGGAGTTGTACTTGTCATTCCCGAAGAATACCCGATCTATTATGCCTTGAAGCTCGACTTTCCAACAATAAACAATGAAGCTGAATACGAGTCCTTGATTGTAGGACTTAAGATCACCAAGGAGCTGGGATTAAAGTCTTTACACATTTTCTACGACTCCCAGCTGGTGGTTTGCCAAGTTCGAAAAGAGTTTCAAGCAAAAGGAGTGAGACTAGCTCCTTATCAAAACTGAGTCCTTGAGCTGCTCACTAACATTTAATATTACACACTCACTCATATTCCCAAAGAGGAGAATGAGAAGGCCGATTAACTGGCTAAACTGGCCAGCTCCGGAGATGTGTAGCTCATGAGATTGGTTCCGGTGGAAGTACTTTCGACTCGGAGCATCGACCAGATGGATGTCGATTGGGTCTTAGAGACCAAGCCTAAAAGGGATTTGTGGATGACTCCGATTCAGAATTATTTGGAGAGGAATCCTTCTAGAGAGAAGGAATGAACGATGGAACCTCCTTTGACAAGCTTCAAGATATATCATGCATGAAGGAGTACTTTGCAGGACGGATTTCTCTATCCCCATGCTCCAGTGTGTCACTCATGATGAGGCCAAGCGAGTCCTAAGAGAAGTTCATGAAGGGGCCTGTGGTGACCATACCGGGGGTAAATCCTAGCAAAGGAGATCCTCCACTTTGGATACTTCTGGCCAACTGTCAACCGAGACGCAGCTAATTGTACCTAAAAGTGCGACAAGTGCCAAAGATTTGCTAAAATACCGAGAGTTCTACCGGCGGATATTACTAAAATTGTCAGTCCTTAGCCGTTTGCAACCTAAGGGATTGATATCATCGGAGTGTTGCCGATATCTAAAAGTGGCGTAAAGTATGCCATCGTTCCAGTTGATTACTTCAACAAGTGGTCTGAGCCAGAGCCATTGGCCATGATCACCATAAAGAAAGTAATCAACTTTGTTGTTCGGAATATCGTTTGTCGTTTTGGAGTTCCACAGGTAATTATTACTGATAATGGGACCCAATTCGACAGTACCAAATTCAAAGACTTCTGCCATTGGCATCACATAGGGAAGAGATTTGCTGCGGTGGCGCACCCTCATGCGAGTGGACAGGTTGAAGCTGTGAATAAGATTACCAAGTCCATTCTAAAGTTTCGGTTGGAAAAGCCAAGGGCAAGTGGGTCGATGAACTTCCATTAGTACTATAGGCTTATCAAACAACTCACAAGTCAACAACTGGCTACTCTGCATTCACCCTAGCCTACGGGTCAAAGGCTATGATTCTGGTTGAACTGGAAGTACCTTCTCATCGAGTGATTCACTAAAATCCATGGACTAATAAGCCCTTTGGGATGGACTTGGGACGGAGTTAGACCAAGCTCTTGAAGGAACGTGCACAGGAATGGATTGAAAGGTGGCATAGCGCCGCCTATGCACATATATCTATTGCATATCATATAACCTGTTGAAGGATTGTGTGCCCGTTGGATTTGCATTGGAAGCAGGACATCGTCCTAGGGAATACCATGATGTCGATATATACTTCTAAGCTTATTTGTGGTTAGAATCGCTAGCACTTGTTCAGGCGGATCATCCAGAACTATAAAACCCACATGGACATTGATGGGAGGAGGTGGATCTTGCATCGGCTTTGCTATCACTATCATTCTCTACAGTTCAGCAATAATTAAACGCTTAGATCTAGAAGGCATGGAGGTTGAAGCCTAAGCAGTGGTAGACCCAGCTTCAGAAGGAGTTAATGGCCCAGCGCCAACATGGAATCTGGGAGAATGGCGAGTCATTCTAAATAGGAAAACTTGGCCTTCAACACGGTCAGGTATGTTTTATTTTGGAATTCTATTTTAAGTTTAAACCCGTCTGATCGACGCCCTGAATCCAATGGATGTCAAGTGTGTTGACCAATCAGATTCTAAATGCCGACCGTGGCAAGTAAATGTGTTAATCTATGTAGTGTGAGTCATGTGTCCTGCACATAATGAACAGACCATCCTATGTAGATAGCTCGCTCATGCTAGAAAAATGAGGCATATTGAATGAAGGAACTATTCTTCAGATTTAGCCATTATCGTCGAATAATCGATAATGAAACCGCTGTCCGAAGCAACGTAGAGCGTTTCTTTTGTAGGAATAATGAAAGTGTAATGATTCAATATATTATGCAATGGAATTGTCTAAATGTCGGGATGCATTCGACATGACCATTCTTTGGAGCAAAAAACGTCTCATCGAACTTTTAAGTAGCGATTTGTAGGCTACCATGTCTTTTGGAGCATATGCTAGTGTTTAGAGTACACAAAGGAGACATGGCCATTACAAGCAGAAAGACCCCGAGCTGTTATAAGGGTGACTCGAAGCAAGGCATTCGAAAACTCAAAGTCAACACTAGGAATGCATAGGACCAGCACGACCTGAAGAGGTGCATCATTTACTCCAACTTGAACCCAAGGCCACCCTCGGGAAGCAAAGGCATAGCATAGCCCCAAATCCCTTAGCCTCCACCAACCTAGATCGACAATTAGACAGCCACGAACATCGCCGTGGCATTAGAGGACGGCGATCCACCTCTTGATGGATGGATCTAAGGTCAGAAAAGAGGTCGATGTCAAGATCTCTAGAGATAATGACGATTGTCGAGATGGATGGCTAGAAGCGGCAACAGTTAAGTGAAGGTGGCGGTTGCTGTTGGGATACAACGGTGATCGGTCTTAAGCAGTCGAAGTTCAAAAGGGTCAATGGAAGTAAGAGCTCTATCACGAAAAGGCAGGAGTAAAAAATGAATAAGAAAATATTCTAAGTACTCGGCTTATATAGTGACATCGAATTGAAAGGGAAAAACTACTTGGTACCGAACAATAGAGGTCCGTAGAGAGAAGAATTGTAACTCAAATCTAAGAAGGGAAGAAAGGAAAGGCAATGGAAAGATAGTACACACTTTGAGGCAACCCTTGGGTAACCAATGGATGTAATGGACAATAGTAAATGCTTGTCTTGTTCTAGAGCATGCTTTGTTTCCAACAAAAAGCATACTCTAGAGGGCAAGTGTTATCCGACTTTTTAACCAAGCAGCCTTCAAATAGATCTGGACATTACGATGAAGATGAAATGATTCACAGACATGGGAAGATGCTTGGAAGGACCAAAGGAATGAGATCAAGAATTTAGAGAAGGATTGGAGCTAAGTAAACAGGTCGGTACTGCCCTTTTTAGGTCGGTACATTGGTACCAAATACATTCTGCTTTACTTGTGAGTCTCTGGAGTTATTTTCTGTGCATTACTAGCAAGAGTGATCTAATCGGGGTCCATTTCTCAAGAAATAGGTGAACAACTCCAAGGAATTTCTAAAGGAAAGAAGAAAAGTACAAGTGATATTAGAACCTTTTGGAGACAACACAAATTCTATGGAGAAGTGCTCGAGGCTCAATGAATCAAAGATAGAAGACTAATGGAGGAAAGAAGTAACTTCCCCTCTAAAAATCAGGTTGGTACCGACCACTTTAGATCGAAACTGAGCTAGTTTTATGTCTTTGGGAAGTCTATTTTTGCCTCCCGCATTCTCGAATCTAAAGTTAGACCTGGTATATTGATATCTAACGACTTTGTTGGATGGTTTCCCTATGAATATAGCACCTATGGCAACTGGAAAAATGACTTATTGCACTTTTCTTTCTTCATCTTCGATCTCTTTTCAACTATAAATACTAAGAAAGCTACTCTTGGCAGTTCTAGGCTGTTAGACTTGTCAAATCCTTGTACTGGTGACTGTTAATCTACAGTCAATAACAATACAGTGGACGTAGGCCATAGATTTTTCGAACCACTATAAAAACTCTAGTGTTCTCTCTATTTTACTTATTATTTCTGCCAGATCTTTTTTATTTCAGTTTGCTTCACGTGTTGTGTTATTTTTAGGCTCAACTATGTCATTATAATTTGCTTTTGACTCGAAGTTAGAAACATTTAGCTAGAGTGAATTTGATTGATCGATAATTGTTACCAAATGAACAAAGTAACTTTAGAGTTCAACTTCACAATTAAATAAGGATATTATTAAGGTTTTGAATGATAACCTAATCTTCAATGGCTAAGTGACACGGTGTTGACAAAGATACAAATATGCACAAATATTGTTGCATAATGGTGCAAATTGAAAAGTATTATGAAGTAGGACTTCATCTATGTGATCGATTAGCATACAACTTTGTGACCTTCATCGTGCTTCAGTAAAGTCCATAGAGACTTTGATTTTCAAATGGTTTGAATATTATCTGAGGACTCAAGTCACACACAGCGAATTTTAGCATTAGAGAAATATTCTCTTCTTTATCTCCTCCATTAGAGCAGTTTAAGCTAGGCCTTGTAAACCGTAACTAGAACCTAAAAGGATTTCAAAGGTCGATCTACAATTCCAACGTGTACAAATCTAGGCTATTTCTTTATGATAAATTCTATTTTTTCATTTTAAATATTTCACCATAATTCACATGATTTTATTCATCCATTATTCACTAATTTGTTTTACATAAAATTGATTATATATATTAATTCATAATCTTAATTCAACATATAATGTATATATGATAATCATTTGCAAATTATATCTCGTGTTTTAATCATAATACATATAAATATGTGTCTACTTGTGTGTGTGTATGTATGCATTTTTCCTTTTTCTCAGCTTCACTGAAGAAAATAATTATTATAGCCAAATATTATATAAACAATTGTGTATGTGTGTATATATGATATTATATATTATCGATTTTGCATTAAATTCGAATTAATGTGTGAATCCTAAACATTAGGAATTATACCTTGTCTCAAAATAGTAATTATTTATCATGTTAAATTAGAGATATATAGAAGCCCTATTTAATAGGGTAGGGAAGACATCTTAATAAACACTACCTAAAATATATCATATAAAAATGTAAATACAAACATAAACAAATATATGTGTGTATAGATATACACATATATATGTACATTTCAAAATTCATTAAATATATATTTCAAATAACTTGAAATAAGTAAGTAAAAAATTGTGAGTATATATATACACTTGAAATATGGTTGTGTATATATGTATAGGGTGTTTCACATATATAGCTTATATATATGTATATACACACACACACTTGTATGTATATTATTGCCATTAATATGCATTTATATTAAATACTATATATATATATGCATATAATGCTTGCAATTAATACACACACATGTAGTTATAAATCCCAATAAATATATGTGTTTGTATTATATTATATATACATTTATCCACGTTATCATATTTTTTATTGCATGAAATTAAACTAATACATATGTTTTTATACGGATACTCATATAATATAATTTATTTTATTTTATAAATAACTTTTAGATCAAATCTTACTGAATTTATAGTAAATATGATTTAATATAATTTTCTCTATAGTTCATAATAATGCGAAATTGATCTTTTGGTAAGTTTAATTTAAAGAAAAATATGGAAATCAACCTTTCTAGTCCACTGTATGGTCCACTAGATCCAGATAATGGTATGAGACCCTTCACGTGTTGTTATGAATAAATTGACCAATACGTAGGGTGGACCTTATCAGAATTCATTAAGATGGGTGTCTAGGTATGGGTGTTTAACTAAGAAGTGGGTTACCCTAATCAAGGATCGTTCGTATGAACGGAAAAATACATACCCTAGGCTTTTCCAGCTCATCAAGGTGTTCTACCTATAGGGTATGACTAAGTATAAGACCCAAATTACTTGTGCTTTATATTGATTCAAATACGAGTTTGAATCGAATAAGATTCAAATTTGAAAATTGTTTCTAAATTTGAATTTGTAAATGTTATAAATTCAGGTTTTAAATAGTTTTAATTTTGAGTTGATATTGTGAAACTATAAATATTTTTTTATTAGAATTAAATACAAAATATAAATGTTCTAAATTTAAAGTAAAATTAAATTGTATATGTTATAATAATTAAATTTTAAATTGTTTGGGTTTAAACTGAAATTTGAAACTGAAAAATAAACGAGTTCAAATTAAAAACAAATTAATTTTAAAGTTCCATAATGAAATTAAAATAAACTCAAAATTAATTTGAATTAAAAATATAAATTATAAATGTTATAAATGTAATTTCAAAATTGTCTGAAATAAAATATACGTTCTAAACATATAAACCAAATAATTAAAATAAGTAATTTTAATGAGTTAAAATTATATTAAATATTATGAAATTGTACATCTTTAAGGGATGTGTATGTTATATCGAGTTATGATGTGTCATATGATGCTACGTACTTACTATCTCTTATTACCTATAACACTCAAAATTCATTTATATAAGTTATGAATTTATATATAAATGTTGCTCTGTATCATTTACACACAAGCCAACTTATTGTGTACATAGATGATTTTTTAGCACACTTAATTTGTTTGTATTTATTATAGAAGCCTTGTGTGCCCTTTATATAGGTAGGACAAACTCTATGGATTTGTTGGGCACACTCAAGAGCCATATACTTGTACGTACACACCACAAATTGATAAGTCATGAGTATCTAATGTATTTTGTGATTTGTTGAGCTCATTGAAGGTCATAATGATTATTAGGAGCAATGGTTAAAATGTTAGGAGTTATACATGATATAACCAATAATATATATTAACCATTTACATGTAACACAATTTTCTGAGCACACTAAATGTTGTAGATACATGATAAATGGGTCTTAACACCATTATAAAATTTTTTATGAATTCTCACATCTTCCTTAGGGTTTGGGAACATGTGGGAAATTTGGTGGAAACGTTATTAGAAAAATTTGTTAACCATTCTAATAAGTATAAGAACATATGCAACTATTATCTAATGTACTTGATAAATTTGTGAGAAATTGTCTCTTGAGAAAATGGCATAACTAGTTAATTTAAACCATAATAGATTGACTAATAGGTGTAATTTAATACTCTCCTATGAAACTTTGGCATACAGTCTTCTTATTTACTATATACAAACCAAACAGTAAGACAACTATCAATAAGAAAACCATTGATAAGATTAAAATTTTCAAGTCTTGCTCGCCTAGCAGTGAACTTACCCAATGCCATGTGTTGATTACTATGAGGCAACACAAGAGTTTTCATTCCATGTTCAATCATGTACAACAGTTTTATAGTGAAATTTCTCATTTCATGCGGTACAAAAGTTTTGAAAAATTATTTCATTTAAATAGGGGTAAGGAATCTCAATGCAAGATAATGTGCTAAAATGATTAAGTATATTGAAAAATTTGTCGAGTTGAAAGATGACTCTAGACCAAGACCTATAGATAAATCTTTTTCTAAGATCACAAATGAATAGCTCGATTCGTTCATATTATGAACTCACCAAAGTCCATTCTAGTCGAAGACCTTAAAATGTTAGGGACGATTATAGGAACTTCTACGAAAGAAGTACAATTTATTGATTTACTTCTTCTAAAGGTTTAATTGTATAAGAGGAAGAAACAAAAGTTAAAAGGTAATAATAATGGCACCATTGCTCAAAGAAAGGATAAAGGGGACGGAACTGTTCAAATTATTTAAATATGCCTAAAGAGAAGAAGGAGTGTGATTTCCCTTCTCGAAGTATTTTCTTATAGAAAATTATCTTTATATTGGAAATAATTCTTGAGTTTTAAATTCTAAATATTGAATTTGCATATATAAATACGAAAGTATAAGAAACATATTAAATGATTTGATAAAACTTTACATCACAAATGGTGTTATCGTAAGAATCAAAGTAGTGGGAGAGCACCATTAAATACTTGTTGTAAAGACCCAGAATTTCAATCATTTAAATTTGGAATATTTAATTGATTGAAATATTGAAAAGTTTATTTTGTAAGTTAAATAACTTATATTTCAAATATAGTGATTTATTTGATAATTAAATTGTTAAATTTAATATTTGGAATTGTTTAAATAATTTGAAACTTGAATTTAACATGAATGAAAATGATTTCAAAGTTGATTTAAATTTTATTTGAATAAGAAGGAGGATAGTAAACTTTTTAATTTTGAATTAAAAGTGATTGAACTGATTTTGGAAATTACTCATTTTAATTAACATGTAAAAAATAGCCTTTTGGGATACTATCTCGGATTTCGACGAAACTAGTTTCAATAGATTCATAATAGTGAATTATTATATGTCGTCGAATTTCGTGGCGATCAGACATATCGTTTGGTCGTGCGAGTTCGAAACGCGTAGAAATTAATTAAAAGAATTTAAATTAATATAATTTGATTTTGAAAAGCTAACTTCTATATATGATGTAATTGACTTTCGATATATATTCCATTGTGCTTGGAATAGGGGTATAACATATAGAATGCCAAGCGGCACGCTTCGTTTGGAGTTCAAAATTTTCACGGATGAATAGTGCTGCAAAATTCCCTATAAAAGGCCATCCATTCCTTTCATTTTGCAAACCCTAAACCTAATTTTATTTAGCCACCATCAAAACATAACCATCGAATGGCCATGGTTGATCGGTGCCTCTAGGGGTCGAATTAGCGAACGACTTCAACTAACAAAAGTAGGGCATGACAATACGAAACTATCTACCGGTTGGACCGTCGATCGACGAGCCGAGGCGGCGGCAGTTGGGCTCCGTTCGCGAGCAGATGTATTTGGGTTTTCACGCAATTATGTGATGTGCATGGCATGGAGGTGAGCGAGGCAACAATGGTTGTGGCGGTGGCGCGGTGCGGCAGCAGGGGGTCGACGGCGAACTTTGATCGAACGATTTGAACAAAATAAAAAAAGGAAAAGCCGAGCTCGGTCTTGGAAAGGAAGCATGAGTGATAGGGAAAGATGGAAGAAGGTTAAAGTTTAAACTTAATTTAATTAAGTTGATTATTTAATTTAATTATTTCAAATGTTAATTGATCCATAACTTGCTCATACGAGGTCGGTTTTGAGCGAGACAAGTTGTGTTGCGATCGTATAAGCGACTACTACGCTATGGAGCTGGAATGGACGGATTCAGAACTAGTAGGAATTTTGGGTTAAATTGAACAACTTTTTAATTTTAATTCAAACTGGAGCACTTTTGTGATTTCTGGAATTTTTGTGAGTAAACTCACCTTTCTGGCCTGCTTATATTTTTATATAAGTGGAAACAATTTTATTTATGATGTTCGTTGCTTGTTTGGATGATTTACTATATTTATTAGTTGGTTTGGATATATTACCGTCTATTGGAGTGGATGAGACCCTATTATGTTCCCGTGTAAGAGCTGATAACCCTTTGTATACGAATACCGCCTCGAAACGATTGAATTTTATATTATCTGATTATATGATGTTTGTGATGCAAGGGTACAGGTTGGAGGGATTCAATGGGATCCCTCACATTGTTGATTTACTTTTCATATATTTTGATATATGATGTATTGGATGTCATATTTGATGACATGGATTTGATTTGACTTATGTAGTGCTTTAGTAGCACTGGGCCTTATTTTTGGTATATTTGAAATAGTAAAATGATGATTTTAATTTAAAAAGGATTTCAAAGAAATTTTGAAAGTATAAATATGTTTTAATAGTTTTTGAATTATTAAAAGAAGAAATTTATTTGAAATAAAATAAAAGCTTTATTTTGGAACATTAAATTAACTATTTGGTGAAATATGCTAAATAGAGATCTTTGAAGTATAAATAAAGATTTTAAAACTTAAGAAATAAGTTCAAACCTTTTATAATAAAAGAATACAGTTTTAAGAAGGTGAAATAGTTTTGAAACAATATTTCTAAGATTGATTATATAAAGGATTTGAAAAAGTGATATTTTATAAATAAAGAATGTGTTTATAAATGATGTTTTAAAAAAATATAAAAATTGATTTAAATGGATTTTCTAAATAAATTAGATTATAAAAGAAAAGGGACTTATAAATGGATTTTATAAAGTAAATGCGATTTTGAAAGAATGATATATAAAAAGGATTTAATAAATAAAGAGAAGTTATAAAATAGAATTTTATAAAATAGAAGTGAAATTTATATATGTAGATTATAAATATAGAAATGATTTATGTTGAAGTTTAGGTATGGAGTTAATCGTTTAAATGTGGTTTATCTTTTCAGGAATGTTTGAAAGAAATATTTTGATGGAGTTAATGGTTTTAAAAGTAAATTATTTTTTGAAAGTAATGTTTTGGAAAATAATAATTCCAATTGAAATCTAATAGTTTGAAAATGATTTAAAATGTGATAAGTATCGAAAGCATATATTTCAACATTTATTGTTGTAATAGACATTTTTGGGGAAGTAAGGAAGGCATGGACTGTAACACTGCTGTTATAGTAAATGATTTCCAAAAAGAAATATTTTATATAGTGTATGAGATATATATATATATATAATTAATCGAATCCTTATACTAGTGTTTTGGGTTGCCGTAACGATGTTTTACGTAACATTCGTTTTGACCCAAATAAAGTGCGTTTTGAAGAATACTTTCCTTAAGATTTGTACATGTACTTATTTTTGTTTTAAGTATATGGAGATATTTTTCCAAGTATTGAAAATGAAATGATTAGCGAATATGCTTATATCATTGATATAAGTATATGGAATTGTTTTCCATTATCGAAAATTAGAAATGGTTTTGTGAATATTGAAAGTGCGCTATGGACCGTGTAATATGGATATATGATAATACAGAGTATAGAGATGATATTAATACTATAAATAGTGCGGAATATAAAAGAAGTATAGTAAAATGACACCAGGAATTTTTATACTGGTTCGAACTTCCCGTTCTACGTCCAGTCCCAGAATACCCTCTGGATTTAAACTAAACCCCTCACTTAACCCGGAGGAATAGGTATACGACACCTGAGCAGCCGAACAGGAATTTTCCGCCTCAACAGCCGAAGAGGACTTCAACTTAATACAAATAGTTTGTTGACGAATGTGTTCTGAATAACACTGATTGTCTTTTGATAGTACAACTTTCCTATAATCAAATCCTCAAGAGTATGTATGTGTGTGAAGATTTAGAAGGAAGATAATCACGTAGAATCGAAGTATATGAATTAATTCAAGGATTCTAGTGATATTGAATGAGAATGAATGCTTTTTATTTGCAGAGAATAATAGAGAATAGATTTCAGAATTAAAACATGAATTGGTTGTTGTAGAAGTGAATTGAACATGTTTATATAGTTGTAGAATAGTTACAATCTTTCATGAAGAGTTTCAATCAAAAGTTGTGTCCGTATCTCTTGGATTGAAGGACATTCCTCTTCATGAACAATCGCAACTCTTCAGAAAACTAGCCGTTATGTTCAGGTCGGTTGACCGAGGTTTCTGGTCGGTCAGCTGAGTTTCAAACCCGTACATAGAAAAATGTATATCTGTGCATTTGACACAGAGTCGGTCGACCGAGGTTTCTGGTCGGTCAGCCGACTTGTAGTCAATTGCACAGTACACACTAATTTATGTATATATCAATATAAATCAATTTTTGTGTGTGTGTGACTACTTGAGGAATGATTTTAACAATATTCTAAGACTCAATAAAATAAAATATTCATACTAATCTCTGGATTGTAGTCTTGTCTCCTTTGTAGTGCATAATATACGTTTATTCTCTTTTTGTCGCTTTCGTATAGTATTCTCTTTGTAATTCGTCGTATGATCTCTGAAGCTTGTGTCATGAATCAAAACTCATGAATCAACATTCTCCCCCTTTTTGATTGATGACAATACTTATGTGACGAATTA
The DNA here is from genome assembly GCA_030737815.1 of Allium fistulosum. Classification (NCBI taxonomy): domain Eukaryota; kingdom Viridiplantae; phylum Streptophyta; class Magnoliopsida; order Asparagales; family Amaryllidaceae; genus Allium; species Allium fistulosum. The sequence continues at coordinate 1,504,655,585 of CM060903.1, forward strand.
GTATATATTATAATTCTCCCCTGAATATATGACGACTTTTCTGCAAAAAACTTGTTAGCTTTCATATATTTCTCCCCCTTTGTCATCGACAAAAAGGAATACTTATTAGATGTAATAATGAAAAAATATGGAACATGTAACACAAGTAAGAAAACATCGAGTTTAAATATTACATACTCAAACCAAATAGGAATATTGATGATGTTTACTTACTACACAACATCTAAAAATAGACATATTGTTAAAAAAAACAGAATACTTGAAATTATGAAATAGCAAGTTGTAAAAAAATATGATGCATGTATAGATATTCAAAACATAGAAATAAAAGAAACAAGCATTCATACATTGCATCATCACAAATAAGAGTTTTAAGGTAACACTTACTTTTCTCCCCCTTAATCTGTGCTTGCATTGTTTATTTCTGAAAATTGTGTTAGAGCAATATCTTTCTCCCCTTTATCATTGACGAAAAGGAGAGTTTATATGATAACAAATATTATATTTCACACAAGTGTTAACAATATAGAACAAAATAATTACTACTTGTAAGGTATCAGAAAACAATGAACATTTAAAGCATGTGATACCCAAGATTCTTATAATTTCCTAATTTTTAGGAAACCATACCCATTTGGGTGTGGTTGTACCTTTATAAATATAATTTTCATTATTGATTACCATATCAAAATAATTATTAATGCATTTTTCTCTATTTTTCCAATTAACAGGAACCCAAATACTTAGATAATTTTTATTCATATTTCTCGTTAATGATTTTGTACTTCTAGAGAAATTATAAACATTATTGGTCATAGCAGTTTTTGAATTTCGATAAAAATTTGATTTCGACTTTACTCGAAATTTAGTAGTAGCACTAACATTTTTATTATACATAAAAGCGTATCTAGTGCTATTTCTATGATTATATCCTAAACTATTTTTATTATGTAAAGGTCTAGAACTAGATAAAATCATGTTTAAATCATTTTGACCTTTATTAAATTTTGTGACTTCAGTGTTGAGTTTATCAAATTTAGCTTTAAAGTCACACTTATTATTTTCAAAAGAAATATTACTATTATTTAAAATATCCATTTTCTCATTTAATTCAGAATTCTCATTTTTTAACGTACCGTTCTCATTTTTGAGAAGGAAATTTTGAGATTCTAAATTATCTAAAGAGGATTGTAATAAATCATTTTGTCTTTTCAAATCAAAATTTTCTTTTGAAAATTTTTCTCTCTCGTTTTCAAATATGGTGTTTTGTTTATCTAGAAAATCTGTAAGAGTTATAAAATTATTCTTTAAATCACCAAGTTGATTTTCTAATTTTAACTTCTCGTTTTTCAATTTCTCATTTTCAAGTTCAACAGATTTCATCTTTTTTAAAATAATAGAATTAAGCTTTGAAATCTTATTGCTTATACTAACTAATTCATTATTATCTTTTACTGAAATTTGTAAATCAGAAAGTACCTTTTTACAGTCCTCATTGGTCGTTGCTCTAATAGTTTCAGGCTTTTTGCTTGGTGTACTTCGACCGGATCTTTTTCTAGCCATTATTCTATGATGTTGTGACGATCGATAGAATACCAGGCTTTGATACCAAATGAAAGTGCGCTATGGACCGTGTAATATGGATATATGATAATACAGAGTATAGAGATGATATTAATACTATAAATAGTGCGGAATATAAAAGCCGTATAGTAAAATGACACCAGGAATTTTTATACTGGTTCGAACTTCCCGTTCTACGTCCAGTCCCAGAATACCCTATGGATTTAAACTAAACCCCTCACTTAACCCGGAGGAATAGGTATACGACACCTGAGCAGCCGAACAGGAATTTTCCGCCTCAACAGCCGAAGAGGACTTCAACTTAATACAAATAGTTTGTTGACGAATGTGTTCTGAATAACACTGATTGTCTTTTGATAGTACAACTTTCCTATAATCAAATCCTCAAGAGTATGTATGTGTGTGAAGATTTAGAAGGAAGATAATCACGTAGAATCGAAGTATATGAATTAATTCAAGGATTCTAGTGATATTGAATGAGAATGAATGCTTTTTATTTGCAGAGAATAATAGAGAATAGATTTCAGAATTAAAACATGAATTGGTTGTTGTAGAAGTGAATTGAACATGTTTATATAGTTGTAGAATAGTTACAATCTTTCATGAAGAGTTTCAATCAAAAGTTGTGTCCGTATCTCTTGGATTGAAGGACATTCCTCTTCATGAACAATCGCAACTCTTCAGAAAACTAGCCGTTATGTTCAGGTCGGTTGACCGAGGTTTCTGGTCGGTCAGCTGAATTTCAAACCCGTACATAGAAAAATGTATATCTGTGCATTTGACACAGAGTCGGTCGACCGAGGTTTCTGGTCGGTCAGCCGACCTGTAGTCAATTGCACAGTACACACTAATTTATGTATATATCAATATAAATCAATTTTTGTGTGCGTGTGACTACTTGAGGAATGATTTTAACAATATTCTAAGACTCAATAAAATAAAATATTCATACTAATCTCTGGATTGTAGTCTTGTCTCCTTTGTAGTGCATAATATACGTTTATTCTCTTTTTGTCGCTTTCGTATAGTATTCTCTTTGTAATTCGTCGTATGATCTCTGAAGCTTGTGTCATGAATCAAAACTCATGAATCAACAAATATATCTTTTTAAAGATAATTTGAAGTAAATATTTGGAAATTGATCTAATTAATAAAAGATTAATAAAATGGGCCTAGTGACTGCTTATGTGCTAGGTTTTATTGGTTCCTTTGATAGTTAAATAATCGGCTATCAAATTTTGTCTCTTTATCGTTGTTGATCCAGAGAGACCGGGATCGGATTTATTCGAAAACCACTTTGGACCAATATATGTGCGTTCGAATGTATAGGTATCAGAAGACATTGATATTTGGGATTTTTCATGATGAAGGACTGCATGTTGATCATTTGGGGATAAACTACCAATATACATATAGTAGCAGTGGTCTCTTCATTATGAAATATCCAATGCAAGGACTAATCGCTACTGATCCTAGGGGTGATTCCCAAAATAGGATATGATAGGAGAAGTGCCTTCAGCTTGTCCTGTTCCTGGAAAACTTGTATGGACGAATGTCAGACCTTGCATGTCTTATCATATTGATTGATCTCTATAAACGTATCATCTGCTTGGTGGTGGAGAAGGCAACTTCTCTTAGCTTAACACCCTTTCCTGACACGTACAAGCTCAGGAGTTATACGTTTGTAGAAACCAGTTATGTGATTGTGGAATGGCAATGTGGCATTCAAAGTGGAAAGATGATGTGCTATGTGAAAGGTAATCGTTACCTCAGGCCTCACACCCGAAAATGACCAAAATAGGGTAGATGCGGCAAGGCTATGTGGTTCGCAACCATTAGGATATGATCATCCCCTTCCAGATATATTTATTCCCGCTATGACGTTTGGGTTTTATATTATCGTGGTGTATGCGAAGAGGGCCCTCGGATAGGTCGGCAACGACCGAGGTGATGACATATTCGGTACTATCTAGGAAGAGGTAGGCCAGTCTTATGTTGGTAGAGGACAATTAGTTGGGCCTCTGTAACGATAAAGATCTTTCGACGCTTGAAAGTCGACATTAATACGTCCACTGTATCAAATGCCGCGCAATCGAATGCCGGAAAACCGAACCATTAGGGTTTAAAAGAAGAGGTAGAAGTAGACAGAAGAAAAGAAAGAACAGAAAAACAAAAACAACAATAGAATCTCACATTTGCAGCGGAACAATATATAATAGCTGAATGAAAAATCTTTAAAACAAAAGACTATATCAGTTTATACATTACATCATATCATCAGAGTTTACAATAATACACATCACTGGACAGTTATATAACTTGTCCACATACATAATACACAGCGAAATAAATAAATAAGTACGAGTGTACGCCTCGCCATCCAGCTCATCTCCAAAGCTCCAGAATATCCAGAATATCCTGATAACATAACTCTAGGCTGCTCGTGTGGAAAATTATGGGCACCCAGAGTTTAGAAAGGGAACAATAAACTGCGAGTCAGTCATGGTGACTGGTGTGAGATCGTAAAACAATTATTTTCACAAAGAAAATAAAATTAATTCGAAATGCTTTTGGAAAATTAAACTACCATAAGGCCTCCCGCCACACACACAATGCAAACGCAGAATTGGAGGAGATTTCTCCTTATGATAGTCAAAGATGCTTACTACGCAAAATCATTGGATTATTATTATTAATGCCTAGTGTGGAAAACATTTCAAAAGTATAATATTAATCTTAGCCAGCATACAACCATTATTGTATGCCTACAATAGCTACTATGCTCAATAGCAGGTTACCGTCACATTCCATAGCAGGTTATACAACTAAAACCGTACAAGGTTCGTATTGTTTCTTTGGATTTTCCAACAAATGGTCAGGATAAGGAACTTCCTTACACCGAAATGGAAACGCCTCTGGAAAGACGCCCCAAGAACCTAACCGGATCTCTGCAAACACAAGGCCGACGCTACCTCACGATGTACAGCTGTAACTAGGTAACCAACACACTGACGCTACCTGACGCTGTACAGCTGTAACTAGGTAACTAACACACAAGTATGCCATCCCCCGGTCGTTACCGACCTTTATCCGAGGATCCTCAACCACAAAGCAACAACCACAAAGTATAATAAATTTGCAGCATCAGCATAGGTAAAATATCTGGGCTCCATACCATGATATCACCTATTATCCAGAAGGAAATGAACATACCCTAGGGGCGCGACCCCTAAAAAACCCCTAGAAATGTATTTGATAGAAACCATCTTTACATCTCAAAGTGTAACGTCATACATACATCCATACAAGTCCATTCCGGGATCGAACGGAACCGAAGGCACTTCCAAAGAAGCCCTTGCAATCCGGGTATTCACTAATCACGTCCGGACTTCCCATCACAAGAAGAGTGATATAAATCTGTGATGCCCCACCTCTATACCCACGCTAGCCAAGAACACTGCGGTGTAGTGTTGTCAACTAGCACGGAGAATAAGGCTGTTGAGGAGCGACCATTTATGTAATTGCTTTGTGCGAGCACCGATATGTCAGATAATAAAACATTGCATTTCATTTTTAGAGGAAACCCGACATACCGATACAAACTCAAAGCTACTACACAGTGGTTATAATAGTTTAGGACAATAGATATAAAAATAACACGGAAAACATAAATGCGGAATACAGATGGAACGAAAAGTCTCATATATATAATAACTGATATCAGTTACAATACATTTGACACAATACAAATGATACAACTACAACTGTCGACTCAAGAAGTTATATATACAAGTACATTATCGACTAATATACATGAATACATTATCATCTTAAAACAGACACACTGACTACTAAAACAAGACGAAGACCACTTCAAATGATATAAAAAGTCTTCATAGCTCTAGCAGCAACCCAAAGCTAAAAATCTACAACCTGTAAATACTCGGTCTGACCCGAGTATTACATTCAAAAGAAAATAATACCCGGATCAGTCTAATTCAAACTCAGTTATTAGCGCAGAGAAGCAATAATAATCAATTTCAATATAGATGACAGTCACAGAAATCTCGTATATCCAACTCTCGATACGAGAATTGGATAACGGCAGATATAACACTAAACAGTGTTAATCCACAAAACAGAAATCCAAAGCAGTTTAAGCAATTGAAATGTCAATTTAAAAATATCAATGCTAATTGGCTGCAGTACACGCTAACGTGTACTGCCTCGCCAATACAGCCTACGGATTACGCAACAGGTCGATGAATTAAGAACAAAAGAGATATCGATTAAAATCTGTCAATTCAGTGTGGCTGCAGTGCATGCACGCGTGCACTGCCTCGCCACAACAGAATATAAAGTCACCACAAGGGACAAGGGTAAAACTGCTACGAAAATGCAGCCACCACTTGTATTTAAGGGCAAGGCTGCATTAGTGAAATGAAACAGTGTACCCAGTGAAAGAGACAATAAGTGAAACAAGTTCAACATGTCGCAAAGCAAGGCACAGGGAAATAGCAAACTGAAGGCGAGAGCACCAAAGATATGGCACTACAGCACTCAACAGAAAAGGCGCAAATCAGCCTCATTAGAAGATAAGGTCATCAGTGAAGCAAAATGACAAAAATGCAAATGATACAAGGCATCAATGCAATGTATCAGGTTCGAGAACAAGGCAATGCAGTTCAATATCTAACCCAATGTCGAAGATAACCAGAACCAAGTTCAAACTATGCCAAGTATCCCGGATGTCACGAAATCCAAACAAGTCAGAACTCACATTTATATGCAAATAAACAGTGGTGATAGAATTACAGTGATATGCAAAAGTAACAGGTAAGTGATAATTCAAAAGCTACACCATATCAAAGTGCTACTGGAGGCAGGGGATAACAAGGCAAGGTCGAACCAGACCAACATCACAAAATGGAGTGTGCAGCCGAAGACAACTACAAGTATAGATACAACAAAATGCAGACCCAACTCCTCAAATGACCAAGTAAAGTTCAAAGACAGCGAGCTACACCAACTACAAGCCCCATGTGACAGCAACACGAAGGAAATGCAACCACAAGGCATAGAACCATAGTGGAACAGGTCAAGCAACAACATGAAGCAGTGCAGACTACCCTAAATGAAGACTAGAATAGGTGACCAAATGCAATAACTCGACTAAACACAATGCCACAATGAAACAACCCAGTGACAACAATGTTTAAAACTGCAGACACCAAACAGTAGAGACCAGCAATGCTATTGGATGAACAAACATAGCCGTAGTAATCAAGTACAAGACCCGCGCTCATCACAGTAAAAATGTTAATCCAGGTCAAGGTGATAACCCATAAGTTCTACATGAATGCATATGCAAGCGATCAGGTACAGCAGCTCCAGCAAGTATATCAATATCATCACCGAAATAGATGATCAAAGTCAAAGATCAAAGTCAGGTGAAGCCAAGACAGTGAAGTGTATCAAGTCCAAGTAAAGACCAGAAAATACTAAACATCAAAATGCACTAACCAAAAGAACTCGAGCAGTAATCAAACCAGACTCAAATGCTTCACAATGTAACAGTGATCAAATGAAGAACATCAAAAAGTAGACTTAACAGTGACCAAGTGTACAAGTGCAGATACAACATAGTGTATACATGATGAAGGAATACGTAGTGAAACAAAGTGTTGAACCAACAAGAATATGCAAACTCAAGTCACACAGCATGTACATGTGCGTACCAGACTCAAGACAGAGACCAGAGAAATGCAAATGATCCAATGAGTACAAGGCTAAATACAGTCTCGACAGCAGCTGGACCAGACTACAAAAGTCTAAATTATCAAGCTACAGATCATGTACAAGTAATGCCAGCAAAGCTAATGTTCAAGCAATCAGGTTATACTAATAGGTGAAGTGCAACATGAACCAAAGTGATACATGAACTCAAAATGCACAAAAATGACGAAGTCAGGTGAATACATGAAGATGCGAAACCGAGATTTCAAAAAAAGTCAAGGCCGAATGAAAACAAGGAAGAAATTCACAAAACAGGAAAAGTTCGTATCTGTACTTTTGAAAATGTCAGAGAAAAATCCCAAAATCAAGTCCAGATTCAAGCCGAGATTTCCAAAATCAAATCAATGCCGTGGAAACCAAGTAACCAAGATATATACGCAATATGAATTGGTCAAGGAAAATCGCAATCATCCAACAATGATCAAACGACCAAAGCACATATTTAGAAACAAATCAGACGAACATATACGAACAAAATTCAAGGCATTAATTAAGTGTGAATTAGAAGACGTGAGTGAATAAAATCACTCACCTCTGTTTCGAGCTCGACCAAGAAGGAGCGGCCGTGAGCAACTCCAAGAGATAGACGATCGACGAAGCTAATTGAGAATGCCCTAATTCGTAGAGGAACGAAGACGAGGACGAGGCCGCCATCCCTTCTTGTTTGCTAGAAGCCCTAGCTTCGAACAGGAGATGAACGAACACGAGAATTTCTCGTGGCCGCCATTTTATTCGCTCGCTTGATTTTGGCTTAGGGTAAACGAATGGAGGAAAGGGGGGTTTGATGAAGAGCTGAAGATAATTGAAGTGGGCCAAAGAAATATATTTATTTAAAGCCCAAAACAATTTCTCACCAATTTTTATAAAAGAATTTCAACTCGATAGAATTCCGATAAAAATTGGCGAACGATTTAATCACCTGGTGTCGATAATTAATGGCTACGAATTTGCGGGTTGTTACAGACTCCCCTCCTTAAAGAAATTGCGTCCTCGCAATCATAAGGAATAAATGGACAAAAGGTAACAACCATAAGAGCATGGCAATGTCGAATGCATAAGCCAAGCAAATGCCACAGGGAAGCATTAGAATTATGGAAGTATCAGATAAAAATCAAAAGGTTCGATTGCTTAAAATCAAAAGAATCAACATCGAGGGGATCAAGGAATCAAAATCAGACGACTATCAAAAGCAAGAATCAATCGAGTTCTAGCAATTGAAAGAAAAGGAATCAGAGCAGAAATCACGTACTGCACGAATTGAATGTGAGTAAATCAAATTACTCACCTGAATCGTTAGAGAAAAAGACGAAGCTCGAATCTCAAAATCGCAAATATCTGATTATCAAAAACGATAATCAGAAATCACAAAGATTCGATTATCAAATCGAAAAATATTTAATTATCTCAAACGATAATCAAATTTCACAAATATCTGATTATCAAAAACGATAATCAGAAATCACAAAGATTCGATTATCAAATCGAAAAATATTTGATTATCTCAAACGAGAATCAAATTTCACAAATATCTGATTATCAAAAACGATAATCAGAAATCACAAAGATTCGATTATCAAATTGAAAAATATTTAATTATCTCAAACGATAATCAAATTTCACAAATATCTGATTATCAAAAACGATAATCAGAAATCACAAAGATTCGATTATCAAATCGAAAAATATTTAATTATCTCAAACGATAATCAAATTTCACAAACATCTGATTATCAAAAACGATAATCAGAAGTCATAAATATTCAATTAACGAGTCCGGAATTAACCGAAGTAGTAAAAGTATGGTTTCATACTCCGTACTTTTGCTAAATCGTTTAAATCTCTTTATCGTTTCCTTGAAAGTGCAGAATTGTGTGTTTTAAAAATAACATTTCACATTCTCAAACGGACAAGTCCGGAATTAAGCGAATCAGTAAAAGAAAGGGGTCATAGTCCTCGATTTTTCTGAAACGTTTAAATCGCTTCCTCGTTCTTTTGAAAATGTAAACTGTAAAAAATTTTGAAAACAATTTTAATTTATATTTTTGAAACAACTTTTTTTTTTATAACGAATTTTGAAAATACGTGATTAAATTAGCAATATTAATGTTGCGGGAGAACCGCTTGTAAATCCATTTCAAAATTGACGGATACTGAAGTTAACACGTCAAAATTTCATCAAAATAACTGGCATCAAAGTATAATACCAATGAATTTTCATTCATAAGAAAATGTCACAAGAATCTTCTCAAAGATAGAAAGGGATATCATACCCTAAACTTGTATTCATAATAAGTCAATAACACATGAATTCACCAATGCACAAAAATTGATAAACATATCAATAGAAATCATTAAAATTGGTGAAGCATAAATTCCAGATTTCATCACAAGAAATCCAGAGAACACAAATTCTAGAAATCTACACACGAAATCCAGAAAACACAAATTCTAGAAATCTACACACGAAATCCAGAAAACACAAATTCTAGAAATCTATACACGAAATCCAGAAAACACAAAGAAGGGGGAAGTCCGAACACACGGACGAGAAGCTATTTCATGGAAGCTATCCATTTAATTTTCCGAACACACGGATGGGCCGAAGGCAGTCCGAACACACGGACGAGAAAGGCAAATCCGAACACACGGACGGGAAAGGCAAGTCCGAACACACGGACGGGAAAAGCAAGTCCGAACACATGGACGGGAAAGGCAAGTCCGAACACACGGACGAGAAAGGCAAGTCCGAACACACGGACGAGAGACATCGCACATTGCTAGTCTAAATCATAAAAATGATCGTCATCGATCATAAAGAAGTGTCAATTACACTAAGCTAGTAAATATAAAAGTTTAGCTTCATGTCCCATAACCACTTGCTTAACTTAAATATTTACGAACAAACTGTAAATCTACACTAGAAAATTGTCACAAAAGGTTCAATCGAACAAGTCCAGGAGTTAACCGACGAAGTAAACGCAAGCGTTTCATACCACTTGTTTTACTAGGCTGTTTAATTCAATTTCTCATACGAGTGAAATAAAGGCTTGTATATACTAATAGATTGGAAAACAGTTTAAGAAAAAGAGCTTTGTAGTAAAATAGTTTTGAAATCGTTTGGAGAAAAGGATTTTGATATTTACTATTAGTATAGAAAACCTTTATATTTTTAAAGTGACAAATCACAAAAATGATTGTAGAAACAATCAATCACAAGAATTCACATACGAAGATGTGAATGGAATCCAAAGAAATCGATACTGAATCCATCAGAAAGTATGTTCACAAAAATCCCAAAGAAAATGTCATCAAAGTTGCTAATAAATGATAGCAACAAATCGGGGAAATGATCAAGAATCGATTAAATTAGGAAACCAAGTCAGTTCACTAAAATTTCACATTCGAAGACGTGAATAAAATCCAAAGAATTCGATTCCAAATTCATCAAAGTAGGAATACCCAAAAATTCCAGAAATAGAAGTTATCAAAATCGACAAAGGTGATAACAACTAATTAGAAAAGAAGAATCGATTATCAACTGGAAAAACAAAGCAAAACGAGCAGAAATGCATAAATGACTTCAACAAAAGTAAGAATCAAGTCAATGTTGAAGCCAACAATTAATAGCCGTAGTCGAGTACAAAATGATTCAATCATCATTATCAAAGAAACCAACGGCAAACAAAATCAGAGTCTTAAAAATCAAGAAATTAGCAATTTCTCAAAAACAAAGTGACCGAAGTCGAATGGAATTCAAGATGAGGAAAACACAAAATATCAAGTTCAAAATTGCTGAGATTCGAACAAAATCAACATCGGCTAAATCAATTCAAAGCCGAAAACACAAGAATAAGCGTCATACCTAACAGTCAAAAACAATCATATGTAAAGATGAGAGATAAAACATCGACAAATAGTTGTAACACATGCTCCATCTAAGTTATGTTTTATAATTGTCCTAAACCCCAGGCTCTGATACCAAGCTGTGACGCCCCACCTCTATACCCACGCTAGCCAAGAACACTGCGGTGTAGTGTTGTCAACTAGCACGGAGAATAAGGCTGTTGAGGAGCGACCATCTATGTAATTGCTTTGTGCGAGCACCGATATGTCAGATAATAAAACATTGCATTTCATTTTTAGAGGAAACCCGACATACCGATACAAACTCAAAGCTACTACACAGTGGCTATAATAGTTTAGGACAATAGATATAAAAATAACACGGAAAACATAAATGCGGAATACAGATGGAACGAAAAGTCTCATATATATAATAACTGATATCAGTTACAATACATTTGACACAATACAAATGATACAACTACAACTGTCGACTCAGGAAGTTATATATACAAGTACATTATCGACTAATATACATGAATACATTATCATCTTAAAATAGACACACTGACTACTACAACAAGACGAAGACCACTTCAAATGATATAAAAAGTCTTCATAGCTCTAGCAGCAACCCAAAGCTAAAAATCTACAACCTGTAAATACTCGGTCTGACCCGAGTATTACATTCAAAAGAAAATAATACCCGGATCAGTCTAATTCAAACTCAGTTATTAGCGCAGAGAAGCAATAATAATCAATTTCAATATAGATGACAGTCACAGAAATCTAGTATATCCAACTCTCGATACGAGAATTGGATAACGGCAGATATAACACTAAACAGTGTTAATCCACAAAACAGAAATCCAAAGCAGTTTAAGCAATTGAAATGTCAATTTAAAAATATCAATGCTAATTGGCTGCAGTACACGCTAACGTGTACTGCCTCGCCAATACAGCCTACGGATTACGCAACAGGTCGATGAATTAAGAACAAAAGAGATATCGATTAAAATCTGTCAATTCAGTGTGGCTGCAGTGCACGCACGCGTGCACTGCCTCGCCACAACAGAATATAAAGTCACCACAAGGGACAAGGGTAAAACTGCTACGAAAATGCAGCCACCACTTGTATTTAAGGGCAAGGCTGCATTAGTGAAATGAAACAGTGTACCCAGTGAAAGAGACAATAAGTGAAACAAGTTCAACATGTCGCAAAGCAAGGCACAGGGAAATAGCAAACTGAAGGCGAGAGCACCAAAGATATGGCACTACAGCACTCAACAGAAAAGGCGCAAATCAGCCTCATTAGAAGATAAGGTCATCAGTGAAGCAAAATGACAAAAATGCAAATGATACAAGGCATCAATGCAATGTATCAGGTTCGAGAACAAGGCAATGCAGTTCAATATCTAACCCAATGTCGAAGATAACCAGAACCAAGTTCAAACTATGCCAAGTATCCCGGATGTCACGAAATCCAAACAAGTCAGAACTCACATTTATATGCAAATAAACAGTGGTGATAGAATTACAGTGATATGCAAAAGTAACAGGTAAGTGATAATTCAAAAGCTACACCATATCAAAGTGCTACTGGAGGCAGGGGATAACAAGGCAAGGTCGAACCAGACCAACATCACAAAATGGAGTGTGCAGCCGAAGACAACTACAAGTATAGATACAACAAAATGCAGACCCAACTCCTCAAATGACCAAGTAAAGTTCAAAGACAGCGAGCTACACCAACTACAAGCCCCATGTGACAGCAACACGAAGGAAATGCAACCACAAGGCATAGAACCATAGTGGAACAGGTCAAGCAACAACATGAAGCAGTGCAGACTACCCTAAATGAAGACTAGAATAGGTGACCAAATGCAATAACTCGACTAAACACAATGCCACAATGAAACAACCCAGTGACAACAATGTTTAAAGCTGCAGACACCAAACAGTAGAGACCAGCAATGCTATTGGATGAACAAACATAGCCGTAGTAATCAAGTACAAGACCCGCGCTCATCACAGTAAAAATGTTAATCCAGGTCAAGGTGATAACCCATAAGTTCTACATGAATGCATATGCAAGCGATCAGGTACAGCAGCTCCAGCAAGTATATCAATATCATCACCGAAATAGATGATCAAAGTCAAAGATCAAAGTCAGGTGAAGCCAAGACAGTGAAGTGTATCAAGTCCAAGTAAAGACCAGAAAATACTAAACATCAAAATGCACTAACCAAAAGAACTCGAGCAGTAATCAAACCAGACTCAAATGCTTCACAATGTAACAGTGATCAAATGAAGAACATCAAAAAGTAGACTTAACAGTGACCAAGTGTACAAGTGCAGATACAACATAGTGTATACATGATGAAGGAATACGTAGTGAAACAAAGTGTTGAACCAACAAGAATATGCAAACTCAAGTCACACAGCATGTACATGTGCGTACCAGACTCAAGACAGAGACCAGAGAAATGCAAATGATCCAATGAGTACAAGGCTAAATACAGTCTCGACAGCAGCTGGACCAGACTACAAAAGTCTAAATTATCAAGCTACAGATCATGTACAAGTAATGCCAGCAAAGCTAATGTTCAAGCAATCAGGTTATACTAATAGGTGAAGTGCAACATGAACCAAAGTGATACATGAACTCAAAATGCACAAAAATGACGAAGTCAGGTGAATACATGAAGATGCGAAACCGAGATTTCAAAAACAGTCAAGGCCGAATGAAAACAAGGAAGAAATTCACAAAACAGGAAAAGTTCGTATCTGTACTTTTGAAAATGTCAGAGAAAAATCCCAAAATCAAGTCCAGATTCAAGCCGAGATTTCCAAAATCAAATCAATGCCGTGGAAACCAAGTAACCAAGATATATACGCAATATGAATTGGTCAAGGAAAATCGCAATCATCCAACAATGATCAAACGACCAAAGCACATATTTAGAAACAAATCAGACGAACGTATACGAACAAAATTCAAGGCATTAATTAAGTGTGAATTAGAAGACGTGAGTGAATAAAATCACTCACCTCTGTTTCGAGCTCGACCAAGAAGGAGCGGCCGTGAGCAACTCCAAGAGATAGACGATCGACGAAGCTAATTGAGAATGCCCTAATTCGTAGAGGAACGAAGACGAGGACGAGGCCGCCATCCCTTCTTGTTTGCTAGAAGCCCTAGCTTCGAACAGGAGATGAACGAACACGAGAATTTCTCGTGGCCGCCATTTTATTCGCTCGCTTGATTTTGGCTTAGGGTAAACGAATGGAGGAAAGGGGGGTTTGATGAAGAGCTGAAGATAATTGAAGTGGGCCAAAGAAATATATTTATTTAAAGCCCAAAACAATTTCTCACCAATTTTTATAAAAGAATTTCAACTCGATAGAATTCCGATAAAAATTGGCGAACGATTTAATCACCTGGTGTCGATAATTAATGGCTACGAATTTGCGGGTTGTTACAAAATCTCTATACCGGAGCAACTCGGTGTAGAGACATTCGACATGTTGTCCTTTCATTTTCGAAAATACCCGGTCTTCAAATAATTTACATTCACGACGTATCACTATTCGGAATGGGTTATATGACACAAAGTCCTCTCCCGGCTTAACCGAATAATGAGCGCTTGTTTTAAAAACAAATTCAAGTGCCACTTCAAAGGAAAATATTGATAGTCGGTTATTTAACTATCAACAACATTCACAACAATCCACCAATTTAAATAATTTTCCTAAATTATTAAATTTCAAAATATCTTCGCAAGATATATATTTTTTCCACACTTCATCACTTTGAAAACAAATTTCAAATCATATTTTCACTCGCGAAATAAAATTTCCGAATGTTATTTGTTTCCACTTTTCCTTTACAAATTCCATTGTGAATGTAAATTTCCAAATATTTACTTTCAAACACCAAATCAAATTCCAAATTGATTCCTGAATTTATTTCAACACCCAATCAATTACAAATTGATTTCTAAGTTTATTTCCAAATATCAAATCATTTGCAAATCGATTTCCAAGTTTATTTCAACACAAATCAATTTTTCATTCAACATCAAATAAAATTTCATATCGATTTCTCAAAGATTTAATTTCAAATACCAAATCATTTATCAATTGGATTTCACACAAATTTATCACTTTTTTAAAATAAATTCCTTTATCTCTTCCAAACCATTCAAAATTCCATTTTAAATAAATTCTTCAACTTTTAAACAATATTACTCAAAATCCATTTAAAAAAAATCTTTTCTATATTTTTGGAAATAATTCGATAAGATTACAAAAATCAACTTTATACTTTCAAGTTCCTTCTTTGAAATTCAACCAATTCTTTCACAAGAGATTTACTTAAAATTTCCAACTTTAATTTCAAAAATCCATTTTTCTTTATTTCTGGTATCCAACGATACCAAAAATACATTTGGCTAAATTATAGCCTTCAACAAATTCAATCGTCAATATAATCGTTCACGGATTATAAATAAATTATCACACGGCATATGAAACAAATTCATACAATATATGAAACAAATTCATACAATTTGAGAAATCCAGTTGGATCCCTCCAACCTGTTTCCCTGCATCCACAGATGTTAGCACAATACCAATTCCACTTCGAGGTGGAATATCGCGGTATATGGGATTTATAAAATATCATCCGCTATTATGCGGCGCATAGGGTCTCATCCGCTATATAATGCGGGAAATCACAACTCCAATATATATATATATATATATATATATTCCAATATATATATATATATATATTCCAATATATATATTGCTATATACTACTACCATATATACTATCATTCAAGCACACAATCAACACAATCAATAATTTTAAATATAACTATTTAAATTTAGACAAAACCCTTTGTTTGAGTGAGAAGATCTCACCTTTGCTTTTAATTTGCAATCCATTTCCATTCCAGTTTGTTTTCTCGATTTATAGACCTTGTATAAACAATTTATACAATTTATTAATATTCGAAAAATCCATCAACCAATTTTCATTTTATAATTTAATTAACTAGTACTTTATTTTAAACTAATAATTTTCCTTTTAGAAAAAGTATTTTAGTAACTAAAATAAATCAAATTTCATACAACTTCAAACCTTTAAAAATTCCTGTTATTTTTCCCAAAACTTTATATATATCTATATATATATATACTTTCTGTGTTTCTTTATATAATAAAATATGTGCGTTTATGTAGATATACTTATATTTATATTTTACCTTTTTGAAAATATCAAAATAGAACTTCTTTACTGTGAACACTCTAAAACTCCTATATATATATATTTTTTCAAAATCTTATATATATATTTCTGCTTTTCTGATTTCCTATATACACATATGTTTTCTGTCTTACCTGAAAATATATATATATTTATTTAAATTCTAATGAAAATAAATTTTTCTTCCTAACACATATATTAAACTTAAAAACAGAGAGGGTGTTAAACTTTACTGCAAAAATTTCTTCTTTTGTATACATATATATATATATATATATATAGTTGTATAACAAAAAAAACACAACATATACCTCACTCTCGACCTCGATGCCATCCCGACCTCCCCCTGGTGTCGACATCGGCCCCTCTTCCATTTGTCTTAAACGAATCACGAAACCACGAACCCAACTGTCTCCATCACGCGACCAATCTCGACATCGAACTCCTGCTCGCCAACATCAATTTGATTTCGAACTCGAGCCATCATCACAGTCGACCTAACGACTACGCACCTTCCGATCGACGCCTCCCTTCCAGTTCCACGCGACCCCAAGCGCGCACGCGAGCCTCCTCAAATCCCAAACCCTATTCGAATTAATCCCGCTGCCATCTAATCGAGTTCGAAGATTTGAAAATCGATTTAAATGAAGGAGGGAGGAACTCGACTGAATCGAGGGCAACATCGTTTCTTTTTATTATTTATAAACGAACAATTTCGTTAGATTGAATATCTGTATTTGAGAATGAACACGCGTTTTCCTTTTATTTTTTTCGTTTTGATTTTGTCGAGCTGAAGATAGGAGGAGGGAAGAATTTGCGGCCATGATTTTTCTTTTTGTGACTTTGATTGTTGTCGGCCTGCTTACACTTTGGGAAAACGAATATGGGGAACATGAAAAGATAGTTTCATGCTTGAACAGGTAAACAGTGTTTTGAAAAGTGCTGATGGGAATACAGATTTGAATGTTAAAATGTATATATGTGTTTAAAAATTTAAATCGTCTTGATTTACGAAGCTTAAGATAGCAAATCCCTATCAAGGCATGCCGCTAGGCGTTTGTAAGGTAATACCCCTATTCCAAACGCAACGGAAAAGGTTCTGAGTCCAAGTTCGATTGTATGGAGAATGTGACGCCCCACCTCTATACCCACGCTAACCAAGAACACTACGATGTAGTGCTGTCAATTAGCACGGAGAATAAGGCTGTGGAGGAGCGACCATCCATGTAACTTCTTTGTGCGAGCACCGATACGTCAGATAGAATAGAACTTTTAAGGAGGGAATCCGACATACCGATACAAACACAAAGCTATCACATGGTGGCTATATATAATCTTCGAAAACAAACATAGAAATAATCATAACATAAATCAGTCACAGACATCCATATCACAAAGGCGGAAGAAGATATGAATAAATATATATCACATGAAAGTGTACATCAGAGTAGTGGTCAGAAAGATCCACTATAATACAAAAGAATAGCATCACGTGCTATACAAAAGAATAAGTACATAACATAGAGTCTATATCTCAAAGGTGTACAACCAAAAACTACTAATCTATGTAGTTAGCCAAAAGTCAGAGTAATCCAGAAGAGAAGTCAAGCAGAAGCACCTGTAACATCTCGGTCTGACCCGAGTATTATTTATAAGAAAATAATAAACGGATCAGTCTAACTATAAATATCAGATGACGTGATATAGGATAAGGGGTATGGCATAAACATATAATAACCATGATGGCATACTACTATAAGTATGTAAATGATAATCAACAAGGGATTAATCAATGTCACAAGAATCTTCTCAAAGATCCAAACACATAAAAAGGTAATGACACACAAATTCACCAATACACAAAAACTGATATCATATCAGTGAAAACCACAAAAGTTGGTGAAGCATTAAATCCAGAAATCAACACACGAAATCCAGAACAAATCCCAGAAATCAACACACGAAATCCAGAAATCACTATAAGGGGGAAGTCCGAACACACGGACGAGAAGCTATCTCATGGAAGCTATCCATTTAATTTTTCCGAACACACGGATGGCCCGAAGGCAAGTCCGAACACACGGACGAAGAGACATCGCTCAATCGCTAGTCTAAATCACAAGAATGATCGTCATGATCATAAGGAAGTGTCAATCACACTAAGCTAGTAAATATATGAGTTTAGCTTCATGTCCCATAACCACTTGCTTAACTTAAATATTTACGAACAAACTGTAGATCTTCACTAGGAAATTGTCACAAAAGGGTTCAATCGAACAAGTCCAAGAGCTAACCGACGAAGTGAACGCAAGCGTTTCATACCACTCGTTTTACTAAGTCGTTTAAGTCGATTTCTCGTTCGAGTGAAGTAAAGGCTTATATATTAGTAGATTGGAAATCGGTTTGAGAAAACGAACTTTTGATATTAAAAATAGTGTTGAAATCGATTTGATGGAAGAGTTTTGATATTTACTACTAGTATTAAAACCTTCATATCTTTAAAGTGACAAGTCATAAAATGATTGTTGGAACAATCTATCACAAAAATTCACATTCGGAGACGTGAATAAAATCCAAGGAAATCAGCTCAAAATGCATCAAAGTGGAAGTTCTGATGAATGCTTTTCAGATAAGATTGCCTACGCAGAGTAATACGGGGTTCGACCTAAGGGGGCAGCGCCCACGGTGCCCCGTCACGGTACGACTTAGTGAAGGCAGGCTGGTCAAGCGACCTAAGGAAAAGTAGGTCATACGACCTAAGGGAAGACTACTATGCGACCTAGGAGAAGAACAGGTCGAACGACCTAAGTGCTAACTCGCGAGCGACCTAAGGTCTGCGACCTAAATGCGAGCGACCTAACGAAGTGCGCGACCTAACAGTGAGGCGCGACCTAAGTGTTCACGACCTAACGTCTTAACTAGGTACGCGACCTAACGTCTTAAGGCCAGACGACCTAACGACTTAAGAGGGTTACGCGACTTAAGGTGATTCGCGACCTAAGGGTACGCGACCTAACGTGGTTCGCGACTTAAAGCTTGCGACCTATAGTTTGCCTGGGGGTTTATAGGTCGGCAACGACCTAAGACTTAAGGGCGAACGACCTAAGGATGGTGCGCGACCTAACTGGTTCGCGACCTAACGAGGGTGCGACCTAAGGTCTTACGACCTAAGGAAAAGAAAAGTCTTACGACCTAAGGAGTTAACTCGCAAACGACCTAACTCTTTAACTCACGAACGACCTAAGCCTTTAACTCATGAACGACCTAGGCCTTTAACTCGCAGGCGACCTAAGCCTTTAACTCGCAGGCGACCTAAGACCTATGGTTGAGCGACCTAACTCCGAACGAGCTAAAAATGGCCAGAACGACCTAGTAGCAGTTTTTTCACCAAAATCACTAAAATTTGGAATTTTTCGCCAATCCAATCCAAACCAAATGCAACAAACATGCAAAAGTGATGAGGAATCATTCCCAACAGTCCAACGACGATTATAGGCAAGATGTGAGATCAAAAATCTCACCTTTTCCACGAAATTGATGTTGGAGAGCTTAAGAGCAAAGCAAGAATCAACCCCTAGCTTGAATCTATGTTCTTCACCTTGAATTCGGAGTTTGATGCTGAATTTACTAAGGATCTCGAGCTTGGAATTTTAATTTCTCTTTCCCTCCACCATTTTTGAAGAAGCTTGAAGTATTTGATGAAGTGATGAAGAGAAGAGGGGGTTGGGCTGAGTTAAGAAGGTGCAGTCCCAACCAAAGTCACAAGTGGGAAAAGTGACGAAAATTTCACTATCTCCAAACATATCGAAGTTTACACTCAAAAAGATCGCAAACGTCATTTTGAACTCAATGGGGGTGGTCTCGAGTCCTAATTTGACCGTATGCAAAAAGTAGCTTTTCGGACTAACATCCGACTAACGATAAAATATTTAAATATAAAATCGATAGATATGCGGGTTGTTACAGAGAAGATAGATTTTTTTTGGACCAGTTACAATATTGAATTCGATATAAATTTCAGTGCGTTTATATATCGTACGCTCACACAACAACTCCAATCACTACGAAAACTGAAATCTGATAATAATACAATATTACGGATCCAATGAAACTGGTTTCATCGGATTCCGAGACTGTGCCCCGGAACGCTATTTTTAAATATCGATTTAAACGATAAAATTCAAAACTGAACAAAACAGTTTCAAATTCAATTCTGAAAGTTCTATTACCTTCAGAATTATCAATATAAATTTTCTAAGCCTTGAAATTATTTTTAACAGGCTTAAAACTAAAGATTCAAATTTTTACCCATCTTTAGTAAATTAAATTCAATAATTAAATCGCCAAATTCATTCTGATATCTCGAATTACAAATTAAACTAACTTCCAGATATTTAAAATCAATTAAATATCCTGATTTCCAATATCAAAAATTCAGGGTTGTTACAATCTTCCCCCCTTAAAAGAATTTCGTCCCGAAATGACAAGTTAAGAAGAATGATCCAATCCCCGTTAACTATTTTTCCAAAATCAAACAGTTTTCAACAACTTGCCAAAATAAATCTTTTTATTAAAGAGTCATTATCATTTCAACTAACTTTCCAAACACTTTCATAGTTTTCAAACAACTTTATCTTACTTCACAATTCAAATTTTAAATTCTCCAAAATTTCTCAAACTAACTCTCTAAATTCCCGAAAAATTTCGCCAACGTCTCCTTTGCGTGGCTAGCTCGGTACAACTACAAAATGTCCCTACGGACTCTCAAATTCCAATAGAAAACAAAATGCCAAGTGGCAAAATAAAAAACCCAATCAAATTTCATACTGAAATTCAAACACATACCTTTTTGTTGAGAAATTCAAATTCATCTTCGAAATCTAAATCCAATTCCATTTTCCTATAGCCTTTATAATCCCTCTATACTTTACTTAACAACAATGGCCAAATTCACTTATTGGATTTCCAAATACCCATTTTACTTAAGAATTACACCATTCATTTCTTAAGTGCAATATAAGTATTTACATACTTTTTGTATTTATTTTCACTTTACTAACAAAGTTATATATTCATTTTCATTCAACTTTGCATTTTCAATTCCATTTAAATTCAATTTACTTCATTTTAGATATTGAATTCTATTTACCTTATCTCAAATTCAACTTTGAAATCATTTGTCGTTACTGAAAATTTTCAAAAATTCAAATTTTTTTTTCTAGCTCCCAAAATTTTCAGAAAATTTTGACGGAGTCTCCTTTGTACGGAGGAGCTTTTGCAATTTGACAAAAGATATAAATATATATACATCGACCCACACGGTCGGAAAAGCAAAAACAGTACATATTTCCTATTTTGTATTGCGTAGGCATACCTTTATTAGCATTTTAAGCAAAGCGGCTTATTTATTAGCATTTGCGCGACAAAAACCAGCCAAACGGCTTCCAAAAAACCTACACTTACTCAGTTTAAACACCTAAGTGACAAATATAGGAATTCTATTAACATTTCATTTATTTTCAATAGCAAACACATAGTTTTCATAAGCAATGCACTTAAAATAATTCCCATAAGCAATTTATAAAGTTTCAATACAAATTTAATCGCTTTCATCTAATTTACATTCAATCCAATGGTTTACAATGCAATTCCTTATATTCAATTCATTTTTAAATGAATCGAATTCATATCCATTTCAATTGATTTCAAAATCAATTTCATTTGCTTTCATTAACTCATAGATTTTAATACAATCTCGTTTGCGTCAAATGACAACCATTTATATGCAAATTTAATTATATTCACTTAATAGAATATCCATTCTAATTTATAACTAATTTAAATTGATACCAACTCAATTTATTTTAATTCCATTTCATTTCCAATTGATTCCATTCAATTTTAATTCACATTTCATATTCACATTCATTTCATTTGAAACCATTTTACAAAACTCGACAACAACCATTTTACAATTTTGCTTAAGTCGAGCATTTATCCAAATATTGCTTAAGTTATTTCAACTCAAAACTCAAATTATAGTTCCTTGTAAACAATTTCCAATTTAAATCTTTGATTTGATTTTTTCATTTATCAAATCCATTCCATCTACTAATTTAATTCAATTAGTATATTCACTTATCCCTTTTAAATTTCAAATTTCCATATTCAATTCATTTCGAATTTATTTTATCTACAAGGAAATTTTCAATTTATTTCTACTACTTATTTGAATTTATATACAAATTCAAACCATTTTTATTCAGCTCACAACTCAACTTTAATTTAACTAATTCAACTTCCAATTCATTACTTCATGAATTAATAAATTATCAAGTTAGTTTACTTGAATTCAATCCATTTTATTTTATTTTCCAAGTTGGATTTTCTCTTTGACTTGATTCAAATCAAATCTCATTCCATTTTATAAAACTCATTTATAAATTCACATTACCAATTTCATTCCATAAATGAATTTTATTTTCAAATATTTTTCTGGAATTCTATTTCCAATTATAAATCACATTACAATTTACATTTACAAATCTCATTCGTATATGAATTCATTTCCTTATACTTTTCAATTCATATTTATAAATTTCATTTGTTAAATGAATTTATCTCCAAATCTTTGGTTATACCATTATTTCTCATTCAATTTCCATATAACAATGATAATAATTCAATATTATCACTTCCTAACAACCAAGCATCCATATACAATAATAATTTATGGAAAATGATTTCTTTTCTATACAAAAATAGTTTTGGGTAAAATTATTTCATTTACCCTATTTAAAACAATACTGTGTCGGTTTATCTTGTTTAAGAGTTTAGAAATCCCTATCGATTACAGTTGGCCAAACTGAACCGACCAGAATCTATAAACAATCAACCGATAAGTCAACACAATATAAAACAAATTTTTGTATTCACTAACAAATACGTGCTCATATCTATTATTACACTCACACTCATTCTAGAGTACTACTGACTCCATCTCTAATGAGTAACACCCAACAGAGCCAGGGTTATCGCTTAACCAACAGCTCTGATACCACATGTAACGATAAAGATCTTTCGACGCTCGAAAGTCGACATTAATACGTCCACTGTATCAAATGCCGCGCAATCGAATGCCGGAAAACCGAATCATTAGGGTTTAAAAGAAGAGGTAGAAGTAGACAGAAGAAAAGAAAGAAAAGAAAAACAGAAACAACAACAGAATCTCACATTCGCAGCGGAACAATATATAATAGCTGAATGAAAAATCATTAAAACAAAAGACTATATCAGTTTATACATTACATCATATCATCAGAGTTTACAACAATACACATCACTGGACAGTTATATAAATTGTCCACATACATAATACACAGCGGAATAAATAAATAAGTACGAGTGTACGCCTCGCCATCCAGCTCATCTCCAAAGCTCCAGAATATCCTGATAACATAACTCTAGGCTGCCCGTGTGGAAAATTATGGACACCCAGAGTTTAGAAAGGGAACAATAAACTCCGAGTCAGTCATGGTGACTGGTGTGAGATCGTAAAACAGTTATTTTCACAAAGAAAATAAAATTAATTCGAAATGCTTTTGGAAAATTAAACTACCATAAGGCCTCTCGCCACACACACAATGCAAACGCAGAATTGGAGGAGATTTCTCCTTATGATAGTCAAAGATGCTTACTACGCAAAATCATTGGATTATTATTATTAGTGCCTAGTGTGGAAAACATTTCGAAAGTATAATATTAATCTTAGCCAGCATACAACCATTATTGTATGCCTACTATAGCTACTATGCTCAATAGCAGGTTACCGCCACGTTCCATAGCAGGTTATACAACTAAAACCGTACAAGGTTCGTATTGTTTCTTTGGATTTTCCAACAAATGGTCAGGCTAAGGAACTTCCTTACACCGAAATGGAAACGCCTCTGGAAAGACGCCCCGAGAACCTAACCGGATCTCTGCAAACACAAGGCCGACGCTACCTCACGTTGTACAGCTGTAACTAGGTAACCAACACACTGACGCTACCTGACGCTGTACAGCTGTAACTAGGTAACTAACACACAAGTATGCCATCCCCCGGTCGTTACCGACCTTTATCCGAGGTTCCTCAACCACAAAGCAACAACCACAAAGTATAATATATTTGTAGCATCAACATAGGTAAAATATCTGGGCTCCATACCATGATATCACCTCTTATCCAGAAGGAAATGGACATACCCTAAGGGCGCGACCCCTAAAAAACCTTGCCGTAACATTCCTGTTTCGACCATTTCCGGGTTGTGAGGCTCGACGAAGTCTCGTCCACAAAGCTACGCTTTTTCACAAAGCCATGCTTTGATCAACAAATGATCAACAGCACTTCGTATGCCACATTACCAAATTGGGAATGTATCACTAGTAACCATCAACTACATAACCTCTGAGCTCGTACGTCTCAGACAAGGGTGTTAAGCTAAGAGAATAAATTCTCCGCCACCAACAGAAATGTATTTGATAGAAACCAAGTTTACATCTCAAAGTGTAACGTCATACATACATCCATACAAGTCCATTCCGGGATCGAACGGAACCGAAGGCACTTCCAAAGAAGCCCTTGCAATCCGGGTATTCACTAATCACGTCCGGACTTCCCATCACAAGAAGAGTGATATAAATCTCTATACCGGAGCAACTCGGTGTAGAGACATTCGACAGGTTGTCCTTTCATTTTCGAAAATACCCGGTCTTCAAATAATTTACATTCACGACGTATCACTATTCGGAATGGGTTATATGACACAAAGTCCTCTCCCGGCTTAACCGAATAATGAGCGCTTGTTTTAAAAACAAATTCAAGTGCCACTTCAAAGGCAAATATTGATAGTCGGTTATTTAACTATCAACAACATTCACAACAATCCACCAATTTAAATAATTTTCCTAAATTATTAAATTTCAAAATATCTTCGCAAGATATATATTTTTTCCACACTTCATCACTTTGAAAACAAATTTCAAATCATATTTTCACTCGCGAAATAAAATTTCCGAATGTTATTTATTTCCACTTTTCCTTTACAAATTCCATTGTGAATTTAAATTTCCAAATATTTACTTTCAAACACCAAATCAAATTCCAAATTGATTCCTGAATTTATTTCAACACCCAATCAATTACAAATTGATTTCTAAGTTTATTTCCAAATATCAAATCATTTGCAAATCGATTTCCAAGTTTATTTCAACACAAATCAATTTTTCATTCAACATCAAATAAAATTTCATATCGATTTCTCAAAGATTTAATTTCAAATACCAAATCATTTATCAATTGGATTTCACACAAATTTATCACTTTTTTAAAATAAATTCCTTTATCTCTTCCAAACCATTCAAAATTCCATTTTAATTAAATTCTTCAACTTTTAAACAATATTACTCAAAATCCATTTAAAAAAAATCTTTTCTATATTTTTGGAAATAATTCGATAAGATTACAAAAATCAACTTTATACTTTCAAGTTCCTTCTTTGAAATTCAACCAATTCTTTCACAAGAGATTTACTTAAAATTTCCAACTTTAATTTCAAAAATCCATTTTTCTTTATTTCTGGTATCCAACGATACCAAAAATACATTCGGCTAAATTATAGCCTTCAACAAATTCAATCGTCAATATAATCGTTCACGGATTATAAATAAATTATCACACGGCATATGAAACAAATTCATACAATATATGAAACAAATTCATACAATTTGAGAAATCCAATTGGATCCCTCCAACCTGTTTCCCTGCATCCATAGATGTTAGCACAATACCAATTCCACTTCGAGGTGGAATATCACGGTATATGGGATTTATAAAATATCATCCGCTATTATGCGGCGCATAGGGTCTCATCCGCTATATAATGCGGGAAATCACAACTCCAATATATATATATTCCAGTATATATATTGCTATATACTACTACCATATATACTATCATTCAAGCACACAATCAACACAATCAATAATTTTAAATATAACTATTTAAAATTAGACAAAACCCTTTGTTTGAGTGAGAAGATCTCACCTTTGCTTTTAATTTGCAATCCATTTCCATTCCAGTTTGTTTTCTCGATTTATAGACCTTGTATAAACAATTTATACAATTTATTAATATTCGAAAAATCCATCAACCAATTTTCATTTTATAATTTAATTAACTAGTACTTTATTTTAAACTAATAATTTTCCTTTTAGAAAAAGTATTTTAGTAACTAAAATAAATCAAATTTCATACAACTTCAAACCTTTAAAAATTCCTGTTATTTTTCCCAAAACTTTATATATATCTATATATATATATATATACTTTCTGTGTTTCTTTATATAATAAAATATGTGTGTTTATGTAGATATACTTATATTTATATTTTACCTTTTTGAAAATATCAAAATAGAACTTCTTTACTGTGAACACTCTAAAACTCCTATATATATATTTTTTCAAAATCTTATATATATATTTCTGCTTTTCTGATTTCCTATATACACATATGTTTTCTGTCTTACCTGAAAATATATATATATATATATATATTTATTTAAATTCTAATGAAAATAAAATTTTCTTCCTAACACATATATTAAACTTAAAAACAGAGAGGGTTTTAAACTTTACTGCAAAAATTTCTTCTTTTGTATACATATATATATATAGTTGTATAACAAAAAAAACACAACATATACCTCACTCTCGACCTCGATGCCATCCCGACCTCCCCCCGGTGTCGACATCGGCCCCTCTTCCATTTGTCTTAAACGAATCACGAAGCCACGAACCCAACTGTCTCCATCACGCGACCAATCTCGACATCGAACTCCTGCTCGCCAACATCAATTTGATTTCGAACTCGAGCCATCATCACAGTCGACCTAACGACTACGCACCTTCCAATCGGCGCCTCCCTTCCAGTTCCACGAGACCCCAAGCGCGCACGCGAGCCTCCTCAAATCCCAAACCCCATTCGAATTAATCCCGCTGCCATCTAATCGAGTTCGAAGATTTGAAAATCGATTTAAATGAAGGAGGGAGGAACTCGACTGAATCGAGGGCAACAGCGTTTCTTTTTATTATTTATAAACGAACAATTTCGTTAGATTGAATATCTGTATTTGAGAATGAACACGCGTTTTCCTTTTATTTTTTTCGTTTTGATTTTGTCGAGCTGAAGATAGGAGGAGGGAAGAATTTGCGGCCATGATTTTTCTTTTTGTGACTTTGATTGTTGTCGGCCTGCTTACACTTTGGGAAAACGAATATGGGGAACATGAAAAGATAGTTTCATGCTTGAACAGGTAAACAGTGTTTTGAAAAGTGCTGATGGGAATACAGATTTGAATGTTAAAATGTATATATGTGTTTAAAAATTTAAATCATCTTGATTTACGAAGCTTAAGATAGCAAATCCCTATCAAGGCATGCCGCTAGGCGTTTGTAAGGTAATACCCCTATTCCAAACGCAACGGAAAAGGTTCTGAGTCCAAGTTCGATTGTATGGAGAAGATAGATTTTTTTTGGACCAGTTACAATATTGAATTCGATATAAATTTCAGTGCGTTTATATATCGTACGCTCACACAACAACTCCAATCACTACGAAAACTGAAATATGATAATAATACAATATTACGGATCCAATGAAACTGGTTTCATCGGATTCCGAGACTGTGCCCCGGAACGCTATTTTTAAATATCGATTTAAACGATAAAATTCAAAACTGAACAAAACAGTTTCAAATTCAATTCTGAAAGTTCTATTACCTTCAGAATTATCAATATAAATTTTCTAAGCCTTGAAATTATTTTTAACAAGCTTAAAACTAAAGATTCAAATTTTTACCCATCTTTAGTAAATTAAATTCAATAATTAAATTGCCAAATTCATTCTGATATCTCGAATTACAAATTAAACTAACTTCCAAATATTTAAAATCAATTAAATATCCTGATTTCCAATATCAAAAATTCAGGGTTGTTACAATCTTCCCCCCTTAAAAGAATTTCGTCCCGAAATGACAAGTTAAGAAGAATGATCCAATCCCCGTTAACTATTTTTCCAAAATCAAACAGTTTTCAACAACTTGCCAAAATAAATCTTTTTATTAAAGAGTCATTATCATTTCAACTAACTTTCCAAACACTTTCATAGTTTTCAAACAACTTTATCTTACTTCACAATTCAAATTTTAAATTCTCCAAAATTTCTCAAACTAACTCTCTAAATTCCCGAAAAATTTCGCCAGCGTCTCCTTTGCGCGGCTAGCTCGGTACAACTACAAAATGTCCCTACGGACTCTCAAATTCCAATAGAAAACAAAATGCCAAGTGGCAAAATAAAAAACCCAATCAAATTTCATACTGAAATTCAAACACATACCTTTTTGTTGAGAAATTCAAATTCATCTTCGAAATCTAAATCCAATTCCATTTTCCTATAGCCTTTATAATCCCTCTATACTTTACTTAACAACAATGGCCAAATTCACTTATTGGATTTCCAAATACCCATTTTACTTAAGAATTACACCATTCATTTCTTAAGTGCAATATAAGTATTTACATACTTTTTGTA
Organism: Allium fistulosum; assembly: GCA_030737815.1. Taxonomy (NCBI): domain Eukaryota; kingdom Viridiplantae; phylum Streptophyta; class Magnoliopsida; order Asparagales; family Amaryllidaceae; genus Allium; species Allium fistulosum. The sequence goes on from CM060903.1 coordinate 1,504,684,710, forward strand.
TTTATTTTCACTTTACTAACAAAGTTATATATTCATTTTCATTCAACTTTGCATTTTCAATTCCATTTGAATTCAATTTACTTCATTTTAGATATTGAATTCTATTTACCTTATCTCAAATTCAACTTTGAAATCATTTGTCGTTACTGAAAATTTTCAAAAATTCAATTTTTTTTTCTAACCCCCAAAATTTTCAGAAAATTTTGACGGAGTCTCCTTTGTACGGAGGAGCTTTTGCAATTTCACAAAAGATATAAATATATATACATCGACCCACACGGTCGGAAAAGCAAAAACAGTACATATTTCCTATTTTGTATTGCGTAGGCATACCTTTATTAGCATTTTAAGCAAAGCGGCTTATTTATTAGCATTTGCGCGACAAAAACCAGCCAAACGGCTTCCAAAAAACCTACACTTACTCAGTTTAAACACGTAAGTGACAAATATAGGAATTCTATTAACATTTCATTTATTTTCAATAGAAAACACATAGTTTTCATAAGCAATGCACTTAAAATAATTCCCATAAGCAATTTATAAAGTTTCAATACAAATTTAATCGCTTTCATCTAATTTACATTCAATCCAATGGTTTACAATGCAATTCCTTATATTCAATTCATTTTTAAATGAATCGAATTCATATCCATTTCAATTGATTTCAAAATCAATTTCATTTGCTTTCATTAACTCATAGATTTTAATACAATCTCGTTTGCGTCAAATGACAACCATTTATATGCAAATTTAATGATATTCACTTAATAGAATATCCATTCTAATTTATAACTAATTTAAATTGATACCAACTCAATTTATTTTAATTCCATTTCATTTCCAATTGATTCCATTCAATTTTAATTCACATTTCATATTCACATTCATTTCATTTGAAACCATTTTACAAAACTCGACAACAACCATTTTACAATTTTGCTTAAGTCGAGCATTTATCCAAATATTGCTTAAGTTATTTCAACTCAAAACTCAAATTATAGTTTCCTTGTAAACAATTTCCAATTTAAATCTTTGATTTGATTTTTTCATTTATCAATTCCATTCCATCTACTAATTTAATTCAATTAGTATATTCACTTATCCCTTTTAAATTTCAAATTTCCATATTCAATTCATTTCGAATTTATTTTATCTATAACAAGGAAATTTTCAATTTATTTCTACTACTTATTTGAATTTATATACAAATTCAAACCATTTTTATTCAGCTCACAACTCAACTTTAATTTAACTAATTCAACTTCCAATTCATTACTTCATGAATTAATAAATTATCAAGTTAGTTTACTTGAATTCAATCCATTTTATTTTATTTTCCAAGTTGGATTTTCTCTTTGACTTGATTCAAATCAAATCTCATTCCATTTTATAAAACTCATTTATAAATTCACATTACCAATTTCATTCCATAAATGAATTTTATTTTCAAATATTTTTCTGGAATTCTATTTCCAATTATAAATCACATTACAATTTACATTTACAAATCTCATTCGTATATGAATTCATTTCCTTATACTTTTCAATTCATATTTATAAATTTCATTTGTTAAATGAATTTATCTCCAAATCTTTGGTTATACCATTATTTCTCATTCAATTTCCATATAATAATGATAATAATTCAATATTATCACTTCCTAACAACCAAGCATCCATATACAATAATAATTTATGGAAAATGATTTATTTTCTATACAAAAATAGTTTTGGGTAAAATTATTTCATTTACCCTATTTAAAACAATATTGTGTCGGTTTATCTTGTTTAAGAGTTTAGAAATCCCTATCGATTACAGTTGGCCAAACTGAACCGACCAGAATCTATAATCAATCAACCGATAAGTCAACACAATATAAAACAAATTTTTGTATTCACTAACAAATACGTGCTCATATCTATTATTACACTCACACTCATTCTAGAGTACTACTGACTCCATCTCTAATGAGTAACACCCAACAGAGCCAGGGTTATCGCTTAACCAACAGCTCTGATACCACATGTAACGATAAAGATCTTTCGACGCTCGAAAGTTGACATTAATACGTCCACTGTATCAAATGCCGCGCAATCGAATGCCGGAAAACCGAATCATTAGGGTTTAAAAGAAGAGGTAGAAGTAGACAGAAGAAAAGAAAGAACAGAAAAACAGAAACAACAACAGAATCTCACATTCGCAGCGGAACAATATATAATAGCTGAATGAAAAATCATTAAAACAAAAGACTATATCAGTTTATACATTACATCATATCATCAGAGTTTACAACAATACACATCACTGGACAGTTATATAACTTGTCCACATACATAATACACAGCGGAATAAATAAATAAGTACGAGTGTACGCCTCGCCATCCAGCTCATCTCCAAAGCTCCAGAATATCCTGATAACATAACTCTAGGCTGCCCGTGTGGAAAATTATGGACACCCAGAGTTTAGAAAGGGAACAATAAACTCCGAGTCAGTCATGGTGACTGGTGTGAGATCGTAAAACAGTTATTTTCACAAAGAAAATAAAATTAATTCGAAATGCTTTTGGAAAATTAAACTACCATAAGGCCTCTCGCCACACACACAATGCAAACGCAGAATTGGAGGAGATTTCTCCTTATGATAGTCAAAGATGCTTACTACGCAAAATCATTGGATTATTATTATTAGTGCCTAGTGTGGAAAACATTTCGAAAGTATAATATTAATCTTAGCCAGCATACAACCATTATTGTATGCCTACTATAGCTACTATGCTCAATAGCAGGTTACCGCCACGTTCCATAGCAGGTTATACAACTAAAACCGTACAAGGTTCGTATTGTTTCTTTGGATTTTCCAACAAATGGTCAGGCTAAGGAACTTCCTTACACCGAAATGGAAACGCCTCTGGAAAGACGCCCCGAGAACCTAACCGGATCTCTGCAAACACAAGGCCGACGCTACCTCACGTTGTACAGCTGTAACTAGGTAACCAACACACTGATGCTACCTCACGCTGTACAGCTGTAACTAGGTAACTAACACACAAGTATACCATCCCCCGGTCGTTACCGACCTTTATCCGAGGTTCCTCAACCACAAAGCAACAACCACAAAGTATAATATATTTGCAGCATCCACATAGGTAAAATATCTGGGCTCCATACCATGATATCACCTCTTATCCAGATGGAAATGGACATACCCTAGGGGTGCGACCCCTAAAAAACCTTGCCGCAACATTCCTGTTTCGACCATTTCCGGGTTGTGAGGCTCGACGAAGTCTCGTCCACAAAGCTACGCTTTTTCACAAAGCCATGCTTTGATCAACAAATGATCAACAACACTTCGTATGCCACATTACCAAATTGGGAATGTATCACTAGTAACCATCAACTACATAACCTCTGAGCTCGTACGTCTCAGACAAGGGTGTTAAGCTAAGAGAATAAATTCTCCGCCACCAACAGAAATGTATTTGATAGAAACCAACTTTACATCTCAAAGTGTAACGTCATACATACATCCATACAAGTCCGTTCCGGGATCGAACGGAACCGAAGGCACTTCCAAAGAAGCCCTTGCAATCCGGGTATTCACTAATCACGTTCGGACTTCCCATCACAAGAAGAGTGATATAAATCTCTATACCGGAGCAACTCGGTGTAGAGACATTCGACAGGTTGTCCTTTCATTTTCGAAAATACCCGGTCTTCAAATAATTTCCATTCACGACGTATCACTATTCGGAATGGGTTATATGACACAAAGTCCTCTCCTGGCTTAACCGAATAATGAGCGCTTGTTTTAAAAAAAAATTCAAGTGCCACTTCAAAGGCAAATATTGATAGTCGGTTATTTAACTATCAACAACATTCACAACAATCCACCAATTTAAATAATTTTCCCAAATTATTAAATTTCAAAATATTTTCGCAAGATATATATTTTTTCCACACTTCATCACTTTGAAAACAAATTTCAAATCATATTTTCACTCGCGAAATAAAATTTCCGAATGTTATTTATTTCCACTTTTCCTTTACAAATTCCATTGTGAATGTAAATTTCCAAATATTTACTTTCAAACACCAAATCAAATTCCAAATTGATTCCTGAATTTATTTCAAACCCCAATCAATTACAAATTGATTTCTAAGTTTATTTCCAAATATCAAATCATTTGCAAATCGATTTCCAAGTTTATTTCAACACAAATCAATTTTTCATTCAACATCAAATAAAATTTCATATCGATTTCTCAAAGATTTAATTTCAAATACCAAATCATTTATCAATTGGATTTCACACAAATTTATCACTTTTTTAAAATAAATTCCTTTATCTCTTCCAAACCATTCAAAATTCCATTTTAAATAAATTCTTCAACTTTTAAACAATATTACTCAAAATCCATTTAAAAAAATCTTTTCTATATTTTTGGAAATAATTCGATAAGATTACAAAAATCAACTTTATACTTTCAAGTTCCTTCTTTGAAATTCAACCAATTCTTTCACAAGAGATTTACTTAAAATTTCCAACTTTAATTTCAAAAATCCATTTTTCTTTATTTCTGGTATCCAACGATACCAAAAATACATTCGGCTAAATTATAGCCTTCAACAAATTCAATCGTCAATATAATCGTTCACGGATTATAAATAAATTATCACACGGCATATGAAACAAATTCATACAATATATGAAACAAATTCATACAATTTGAGAAATCCAATTGGATCCCTCCAACCTGTTTCCCTGCATCCATAGATGTTAGCACAATACCAATTCCACTTCGAGGTGGAATATCGCGGTATATGGGATTTATAAAATATCATCCGCTATTATGCGGCGCATAGGGTCTCATCCGCTATATAATGCGGGAAATCACAACTCCAATATATATATATATATATATTCCAATATATATTGCTATATACTACCACCATATATACTATCATTCAAGCACACAATCAACACAATCAATAATTTTAAATATAACTATTTAAAATTAGACAAAACCCTTTGTTTAAGTGAGAAGATCTCACCTTTGGTTTTAATTTGCAATCCATTTCCATTCCAGTTTGTTTTCTCGATTTATAGACCTTGTATAAACAATTTATACAATTTATTAATATTCGAAAAATCCATCAACCAATTTTCATTTTATAATTTAATTAACTAGTAATTTATTTTAAACTAATAATTTTCCTTTTAGAAAAAGTATTTTAGTAACTAAAATAAATCAAATTTCATACAACTTCAAACCTTTAAAAATTCCTGTTATTTTTCCCAAAACTTTATATATATATCTATATATATATCTATATATATATATACTTTCTGTGTTTCTATATATAATAAAATATGTGTGTTTATGTAGATATACTTATATTTATATTTTACCTTTTTGAAAATATCAAAATAGAAATTCTTTACTGTGAACACTCTAAAACTCCTATATATATTTTTTCAAAATCTTATATATATATTTCTACTTTTCTGATTTCCTATATACACATATGTTTTCTGTCTTACCTGAAAATATATATATATATATATATTTATTTAAATTCTAATGAAAATAAAGTTTTCTTCCTAACACATATATTAAACTTAAAAACAGAGAGGGTTTTAAACTTTACTGCAAAAATTTCTTCTTTTGTATACATATATATATATAGTTGTATAACAAAAAAACACAACATATACCTCACTTTTGACCTCGATGCCATCCCGACCTCTTGCCGGTGTCGACATCGGCCCCTCTTCCATTTGTTTTAAACGAATCGCGAAACCATGAACCCAACTGTCTCCATCACGCGACCAATCTCGACATCGAACTCCTGCTCGCCAACATCAATTTGATTTCGAACTCGAGCCATCATCACAGTCGACCTAACGACTACGCACCTTCCGATCGACGCCTCCCTTCCAGTTCCACGCAACCTCAAGCGCGCGTGCGAGCCTCCTCAAATCCCAAACCCCATTCGAATTGATCCCGCTGCCATCTAATCGAGTTCGAAGATTTGAAAATTGATTTAAATGAAGGAGGGAGGAACTCGACTGAATCGAGGGCAGCAGCGTTTCTTTTTATTATTTATAAACGAACAATTTCGTTAGATTGAATATCTGTATTTGAGAATGAACACGCGTTTTCCTTTTATTTTTTTTGTTTTGATTTTGTCGAGCTGAAGATAGGAGGAGGGAAGAATTCGCGGCCATGATTTTTCTTTTTGTGACTTTGATTGTTGTCGGCCTGCTTACACTTTGGGAAAATGAATATGGGGAACATGAAAAGATAGTTGCGTGCTTGAACAGGTAAACAGTGTTTTGAAAAGTGCTGATGGGAATACAGATTTGAATGTTGAAATTTATATATGTGTTTAAAAATTTAAATCATCTCTATTTAGGAAGCTTAAGATAGCAAATCCCTATCAAGGCGTGCCGCTAGGCGTTTGTAAGGTAATACCCTTATTCCAAACGCAATGGAAAAGGTTTCGAGTCCAAATTCGATCGTATGGAGAAGATAGAATTTTTTTGGACCAGTTACAATATTGAATTCGATATAAATTTCAGTGCGTTTATATATCGTACGCTCACACAACAACTCCAATCACTACGAAAACTGAAATCCGATAATAATACAATATTACGGATCCAATGAAACTAGTTTCGTCGGATTCCGAGACTGTGCCCCAGAACGCTATTTTTAAATATCGATTTAAACGATAAAATTCAAAACTGAACAAAACAGTTTCAAATTCAATTCTGAAAGTTCTATTACCTTCAGAATTATCAATATAAATTTTCTAAGCCTTGAAATTATTTTTAACAGGCTTAAAACTGAAGATTCAAATTTTTACCCAACTTCAGTAAATTAAATTCAATAATTAAATCGCCAAATTCATTCTGATATCTCGAATTACAAATTAAACTAACTTCCAGATATTTAAAATCAATTAAATATCCTGATTTCCAATATCAAAAATTCAGGGTCGTTACAGCCTCGGTACATTCCTCTAGAGATATACTGCCAGAAGGTAGTCCCTTTACCTAGTCATTTGTATGGAAATCCAAACTCCACTACGTGCCTTCCATTTTATTTGTAGAACCCACTTTGTGGCTAGTATGCTAGAATTTAATCAATGTAACAATTTCGGCTATGATTAATATTATTTGTATACTAGACACTAGTATAATATAACAGATTTGATATGAAATGTTTTGGTTATCGTAAGGTTAAAACTCGTCTGTGCTTATGTGTGGTGTGGTCTTACGAGATACCTTTGTTTTGAAAGGTTTTTATAACTTTAAAAATTCAGTTGAGATGTGTTTTCTCACATTGGTTTACCAGACTGATCCGGGCGTTTTTTCCTTTCACTACTCGGGCAGACCAAGCATATTTAGAGATTCAGATTTGGATGCTTTGGAGCTTCAGTAGACGAGCTGGAGGTCTTCAGGACATATTTCCATATTCGTTTATTTTCCGCTGCATTGTTGTATAAATTATCAGCATTTATGAGGACATGTGATTATAACTGTCCAGGCTGATGATTGTGATTTGATTGTTGTACTCTGATGGATGTATGTATATTACAGTTTCTGTTTTGTAAATATCATTATTATATTATACTGCGATTGTGAGATTCTGTGATTGATTTAGTTTCTTTTTCTTCTTTTTCTCTTCTCTTCTACTTTCCTCTTTCTTTCACATGATGTAACGACCCGTAAATTTTAGCGATTTTAAATAACGTAATTAACTAAAATTTTCTGGAAATTAAATAATAAATTTTTTGCAATGAAAACTTGATATTTGGTATGCATCTATTGAAGCATAGCAAGTGGCAGATTTTCATCGAAAAATATGAAAGCTTGTTTGGTTGTGAAATTTTCAATTTTAAAATTTAAATATTAGTTAAATTTGTTGGAAATAAAATATTTTTGAAATCTGAATATTTTTATATAATAAATTTGTAAACCAGTTTCTGTGTGAGACGTCGTATTTCATTTCGCCAAATTTGGACTGCTATAGCCCCGTTTATCTTATTTTTGGCGAATTAGCAGCAGTTTTGGCAGCAAATATCAAGTTTTGATAGGTTGGTCATATAGCTCATATATGTGTACCATTCTGTTCGTCTCGTCATGCTGATCTCCATGGTATATTCATTTCTGTATTTCGACGTCCAGTGCACGGCGAAATCTGTGAAACGATTAGGCGTATTGGTAACCATTTTGATTTCCCTATGTCAGGTAAAGTTAATGGCGACTAGCTATTAATATTTCTAGAAATCAGCATCTGACCTTCACCATTCCCATCGTTTAATTTATATTCAAGTTCCCATTCTCATTCTCTTTCCTCCCTTTCCATTTGTTCTTTCATTTGTGAAAAGAAAAAATATATAATATTAAGTTCATACTTTTGCTTTCTGAGATAACCCAGCATCACTTTCTTCTTCGTGAAGCCTGCTCTCCTATCTTTGCAGCCGATTCGCCTCATCCCCTTCAACTCACTCTCGACCAGATCCGTCCCCTTCTCCACCCCCCCGTCCAGACCTCGCCCACATAACCGCCTCCACCCAGAGATCCCTCCGCTGACAGCCTTGTCACCAGCCGAACCCTTGAGTTCTCCTTCACCACTCCGCCGCCCACAACACACGAGCACATCCATCCCCAACCTGAAACCAGCAACCACGTGATAGCCATAGCCTCAGCCTCGTCTCCAAACAACATCCCTCCACCTTACCAGAACCCGCCTTGCCTTGGAACACAACTGCCACAGCCCTCTCCAACCGCATCGCCAGTCCTCTCCACCTCCGCTTTCCCACCGAATGCCGAACGATACCCACGCAGCAAGCCTCCGACCACTACAACACAACATGTAGCCCAGCCTTGCTTCCCACAACCACAATAGCCTCCACTTGCCCCGCCTACGCCGAACTACCTACCTTCTCATCCTCGCAATAGCCGAAGTCACCATCTTCACGCGACAGCAACCTGAGCAGCCTTGCCATCCATGTCCACTTCACAGCTCGCAGTAGCACCTAGTGCTACAGCCATCTCCCCTTCTCCTCCTTGTTGTATATAAAAAAATATTGATTTTTTTAAATATTGATTTTTAAAATGTAAAATATAGATATTTTGATTTTAATATATGTGTTTTAATAAATATTGATTTTTAAAATATAATATGAAGATTTTTATTTTAAATATGTGTTTTAAATTGAATATTGATTTTTAAAAATATAATATAAAGATTTTTTTAAATATGTAAGTAAATTTTAGATTTTTAAAATTTATATATTTTGTTTTCGTCGAATTCATGTTCACCTTGTTGCCTTGGAAATTGTCGTTTGGATTGGTCGATTGTCGAGTTTATGATTCAAAATCGTAGCTTGTTGTGTTGTCTACTTTCTCTAGCCTTGAAAGGTGAGCGATCACTCACGATTAACATTCTTATATTTAGTAAATTTAATTCACATGAAACGACGACTGAAATATGTCGTTAAATTTTGAATTGGTTAGAAATTTAATTGTTAAGTATGATATGTTATTATCTGCATTTGTTTACCTATATTAATTGATATATGGCACCATAACTTGCTGTATATATTATATTTAAATTGTTAGTTATGATCCATGCTTGTAATTGATATGTTATGCTATTTTAAATTATCATTTTATTTTTCTCACACTGCAAGTTCCCTGTTAGTTTAGGAATTCCCTATGGGTTGAAATGATACACACCCAAACGATATTATAGATTAAGGAAAATCGTTATGGGTTGAAATGATAAACCCAAGCGATTTTATTGATTTTGAAATTTGGGATTGCGGGTTGAAATGATATATACCCGTAAATATTAAATTTTTGTGGATTGAAATGAAAAATATCTGTATCACTTGACCGTAGGATAGAAAATTATATACGGACACCGTTGGTCTATTTTTTTGAAAAATGATTCCCAAAGTTTTGAAAGGAAATATATGGGTTTTAATAAATATTGATTTTTGTATATATATATATATAAAGATTTTTATTTTAATATATGTGTGTAAAATTTAGATTTTTAAATTATATGTTTGAAAATTTTAAATTATGAGTTAAGTTTTGAAAAATGTAAATTTTAAAATATTAATTATAATTTATTATTTTTAAATATATAAAATATAGTTTAATATAAAATAAAATAAGATTTAATTTGATTAATATTTAATATAATAAAATTTAATTTAATAGAATTTAATTGGATAAGTATATATATTGTATTTAAAATATTTATTTAAAATTTATATTAATATTTTGAAATAGATGTTGTAATAAATTTAATAAATCAAGGTTGGGAAGATAAATTAAAGATGATTTGTAATTTAATTTGTTTAAGAATTGAATTTAAATTAAAAAAATTGATTTGAAACTTATTAATTTTAATATTTGGCATTCCTATTGCTTCTCGGTGCCATTGCTGTGCTCTGGGGCGTGAATCTGAAGAATCTTTACATCACTTGTTCTTCGCGAGCAACTCGACCTTGGTTGTTTGGTCCCACTTCGGGATCTTGATCGATCATTCACCCCCATCCACTAACGTACTTACCACACTTCTGGTTACATTTGCTGGCATATTTGGTGCACTAGAAACAAGGCGGTATACGATGATTCTCCCATGAGGTCTAGTAAAATTATCCGGTGTGTGGCCGATGAAGTTTCCTTTATGTTTAAAGGAAGACCCTTTTCCGGTCTGGTCTTGGCTTCTTTTTCTCCTCTGGTTAGGAATTTCAACATCTCTTTGCACCCCAGGCCCCGCGCGGGCGTGGGTTGATTGATTTTTTTTGGGCTACATTTTTCTGCTTTGTCTCATTTCTCTGCTTAACTTCATTTTTCTCCCCGTCCTCCCTCCAGGTTGGTAACCCAGGGGGCGATCTTATAGTTTCCCTCTAGATGTGTTTTATTCCATGGTGCAGGTTTATTATTGAGGGCTTCTCTATTTATTTTGCTTGATGGGAGCTTGGGCTGAGCAAGAGTATGGAGCGCTAGCTTTTATCGGTTTGTCTATGGATAGGACGTTTTTTACTCTGGTATTGATGCTCTTCTGTATCCGGGAAGTGACTCTCTCCTTGATAGCCTGTGATCGCTAGGTATATAGTGAGATTGCAAGGGGGTCATTTCTTCGTCGATTGTTTGTTTGGGTCGTCCTGGACGTTGGCCCGGTTTTAGCTTAGTGTTTTTGTTTTTCTACTTGTCTGTTGTATAGAGGTGCTTTGTATTTTATTTTTTTAGTTCTTTTTAGGCTAGTCGGTGTTTTTGTCCATGACTGGATTGATTTTGTATGCCACCAGAGAAAGGCTGTTTTTCTCCATTTTTGCTATATATTTCCATTTTTGAAAAAGAAGAAAACAAAACAAAACAAAAAAAAACTTATTAATTTTGAGATTTCGGAAGATAGGATTTTATAACTTGATAACTGGATTTTGATTAAAGGTGATTAAATGAATATTTTCAAATTTAAATAAAATTGAAATTGAATATTTAATTTTGATTTAAATTTGTAATTTGAGATTTTATTTAAATGTTATTAAAATGATTAAGTGAATATTTTCAAATTTTAAATAAAATTAAAGTTGTATTTTGAAATATGAATGAAATTTATCAAATTGAGTTATTGTAAAACGTTGAATATTTAAACTTTGAAACCTATTGAATTGAAAGTGGTTAAATTCATAGTTCAAACCTGGATTTGCAATCGATATAAAATAAAATGGTTTTAATGAGAATTTGAATTGAACCTTTAACCTTTTAATTGAAATTGTTGAACTGAGATTGATTTGAATTGAATTTTGGAACTAAAGTTGATTTGAATTGATTGGTGAAATTAGAAGAAACAATTCTAATTTGAAACTATTTTCGATATAAACTCTTTTAATATATATACTATTTTAATTTATAACCTATTTTTAAATATAAACTATTTTTAAATATAAACTATTTTAATATATAAACTATTTTAATTTATAACCTATTTTTAAATATAAACTATTTTTAATATATAAACTATTTTAATATAAACTATTTTTAATATATAAACTATTTTAATATATAAATTATTTTAATTTATAACCTATTTTAAATATAAACTATTTTTAATATATAAACTATTTTAATATATAAACTATTTTAATCTATAACCTATTTTTTTAAATAAAACTATTTCTAATGTATAACTATTCCAATATACAAACTACTTTCAATATTCAAACTATTTAAGTTGGAACTGTTATGATTTAGATTTAATGGATTTAAATGCGAATACTTTGATGTGATGGTTTAACATATTTTGTGGTTATGATTTTGGAAATGAATGTGATTTAATATGAATATGATTTAAAGTGAATATGATTTCGAAAGTGATATGAATTTTAAATGAATATGATATTTTGATATGAAGTATGAACTGTTTGAAATATAAAATGACCACGGTGTGAAATAAGCGTTTGGTTGTTAAAGAGACCGGGATTGGATATTGTCATACTCTTTGTCAATACCGAAAACCACTTTAACAACTGTGTACGTGGTGGAGAATCCAAAACGAAGTAGGATGGTTTGGCAAACGTCTGTATGAGGTATGAACGCAGCCCTGACCCCCTCGGGTCAGCTTGATGTGACTAAAACAAGAGCTATACCGGGCCAAGTGAGGTCACACCTCTAATCGAGCATGCTTCTTCGATACCATATCTATTACTTTGTGATTTGATTGGGTGCACCTTTGATTTGGGAGTGTGTCTCGAGGTGGGCGGTAGTAGCTGCTATGCGTTACCACCAATCCGGGAGTGCAAATGGTAGAATCCTACCCTAGCATTGCCTCGCGTGCCTTGTCACATGCCTTATCGCGCCCTCTACAAGTTTGGTTTGTACCGTACCTATAGAGTGCTCCTTGAGTATCCCACCGGTTTGGTGGAGCTTACAGCATCTGTATAGACTACGTGAATTATATAAAATGTGTTAAGGGGGATATGGTTAATGCCTTAACGCTATTTTAATATTTTACTTTACTATAGGCATTATATATGTAGCTTATTGTACTATGTATGTAGATAGTTTCACGGATCCTTAAAGGATGGAATCCCAAACATCCTTTAAGTTATTTATATATCTCTTGAATATTTTACTTGAGTTGATTTACTTGCATAAGAATGTTAATCCTGGCTTGAGTGTTTTGTGTTTTGCTTTATGCTCAGGTCAAACTGAGTGTCACAACATTTGAGACTCACCTTTAGAGCTTGGAGTTTTGCATGGAGATCTATCTTTTATCTACTCAGCTATTCAGTTGTTTATGTTCAGACTTGTTAGTTGCTTTTGGTATTAGTGACTTCTATGTTCTTGGGATTTTCTGTTGTATCTGTTTCAGACTCTGATGTTCTGTAGTAGCTTCATGAACTACTATTTATCTATTCCGCTGCTTATTGTTGTATTACTCTGTGTCTGTGATTGATCTATTTACTAAATATGCTAAGTTTTACCAAATATAAATTAGCAATCTGTTGTTTTGAGCAATTCAAGTCTGACATGTGTGGATGATTGTCGATTTGAATGGTTTGAAATGCAGGTCATTATAGTTGGTATCAGAGCTCTGGTTTAGGCAAATCTTAGAATATGGAGTAAAAACTCATTAGAGATAGTGTAGTGATACCCTAGAATCAGTAGAATCAATTATAGAATCATCTTCTTCCGAGCTTGAAATTCTTCGTTAGGATCCTCTTTGATTAGGATTTCTTTTGAATTTTGGATCTTTACCTTTGTTCTAAATCTATTCTTATCTTTCGTGTTCATGTTCTTCTTAATACTGGAGCATCCTATAGCTTTATTTATGTTGATTTCTATAATAAATTTGAGCACATCTTGCAACCTCAGTAGGCAACTTCGTCCTTATGTGTGACTGATCCCATTGGCAGTCCTGCCAACCTTAATATGATTTGTAAAGGGGTGAAACTCCTTTACAATAGGCGTCGATTCACTGGAGATTTCTATGTCTTCGGTTTTGAGGAATTTGGTACCTTACTTTGCGGTGATTGGTTAAAGCGTTATGATGTTTTTAATTCTTGCAAAGCCCAAACTGTTTTTCTTGTTGACGACTAGGGTAATTCTCTTGTGATCAAATGTAGATTGCCTAAGGATTATGCAGGCAGCTTTATCTTTTCACTTGATTCTCATCCTAGTGATCTTGACTCCACCCCGTTGTCCAACTATTTCCGAATGTCTTTGGTGAAGTCACTTCTCTTCCTCCCAAGCTGGAAACTAAATTCTGCATTGATCTTATTCCAGGAGCTCGATCTTGCTACCGGTTTTCACCAGCTTCGTGTAGCCCAGGAGAGCATTCCCAAGATAGCTTTTCGAACCAAGAATGGTTTCTATGAATGGTTAGTCATGCCCTTTGGATTAACCAATGCTCCCGCCTTCTCTGTTGATCTTATGAATCGTGTTTTCCACAATGTTCTTAACAAGTTTTGTCCTGGTTTTCATTGATGATATCCTCGTCTTTTCTAAGTCTGAGAAGGAACATGAGTCACATTTGGGCTATCTTGTTCTAAGAATCCATTCTTGAATCATCTTGGACTGTATTGTAATTGATATAAAAATGTTTTATATTGTGTTGTTTGAGTTGTTAAGTTTGGATTTTGGGTTTCGATCGATTCGTCTGGCCAATGCTATCGATAGGAATTCCAAAACACTTGAACAAAGCAAACTGATGCAATATTGTTTTCGAAATTGGTAAATGAAATAATTTTATGTATGATTATATTTTGTATATAAAGTTTAATTTTCTGAAATTAGATAGTTAAATCTATTGGTTGTTAGAATTGATAATACTAGATTATCATTTATTTTTCTGTCAACATTTCTAAATCATTAACTATTGTTGTTTGTTATAACGAGTTGAAATTTTTAAAACATGGTTTATAAATCTAATTTGCAAATGAAATGAATTTAAATTGTGGATTTGAGAATTTAATTTCCGGTGCTCTTCAAATTTGGTTTTCAACGTTTTGAACAAATATACTATTTGAAAGTATTTTCGAATGGAAATTGTTTCCAAAAGAAATTTAAAAGAAGTAAGTCAGTCCTCTCCTCTTATGTCGCTGAAAAATAATTTTGGTAATGACTGCAGCATCATCGACATTCATTTTCAAGTCTCAGAGTGGAGAGACCACTGAGTAGCTTTGCTACGCTTTTGTTTTGGAAAATGGATTTGGTTTGAATTTCTTGAGTATGATTTGATGTACAATATATATATATATGTATGTATGTATATGTATATGTATATGTATATATTTATTTCAAATGGTTTGATGTGAAATCGAAAATTTAACTCTTAAGTTTTATGTTAAGTGATGGTTTTCAATTATTGAAATGAAGTAAATTTTTTGAATAATTGGAGTGTCTAAAATGTGAACTGGAATTGAAACAACTTGAAACAGTTAAACTAGGGTAAAATTAATTTGTATAATACTCAATTGCATTCTAAAACATATATAACTTACTTGGAAAAAGGTTTGAATGTAATGAAAACATGTGATTGAATAGTATACAATATAAATGTAGGTAATAAGATGTCCAAAATGAAATTTATATGGTTTTGAATTAATTGTTGTATTTGGTACTATGTATTTCGAATCTATCTTTCCTTCCTGTTTGTTTCTTTTCTCCTATCTCGTTCCTTTTCGGAGACGAAAAGTTTTGAGTGGGGGAGAGTGTAACGACCTATAATTTTTGACGATTTTAAATAACGTAATTAACTAAAGTTTTCTGGAAATTAAATAATAAAATTTTTGCAATGAAAATTTGATATTTGGTATGCGTCTATTGAAGCATAGCAAGTGGTAGATTTTCATCGGAAAATATGAAAGTTTGTTTCGTTATGAAATTTTCAATTTTAAAATGTATATATCAGTTAAATTTGTTGGAAATAAAATATTTTTGAAATATGAATATTTTTATATAATAAATTTGTAAACCATTTTCTGAGTGAGACGTCGTATTTTGTTTCGCCCAATTTTGACTTCTATAGCCCCGTTTGTCTTATTTTTGGCGAATTAGCAGCAGTTTTGGCAGCAAATATCGAGTTTTGATAGGTTGGTCGTATAGCTTATATATGTGTACCACTCGTCTCGTCGTGCTGATCTTCGCAGTATATTCATTTATGTATTTCGGTCGGTGCACGGCAAAATCTATAAAACGATTAGCCGTATCGGTAACCATTTTGAGCCTTTTGATTTCCCTATGTCAGGTAAAGTTAATAGCCACTAGCTATTAATATTTCTAGAAATCAACATCTGACCTTTACCATTCCCATCGTTTAATTTATATTCAAGTTCCCATTCTCATTCTCTTTCCTCCCTTTTCATTTGTTCTTTCATTTGTGAAAAGAAAAAAAATATAATATTAAGTTCGTACTTTTGCTTTCTGAGATAACCCAGCATCACCTTCTTCTTCATGAAGCCTACTCTCCTATCTTTGCAACCGATCCGCCTCATCCCCTTCAACCCACCCTCGACCAGATCCAACCCCTTCTCCACCCCACCATTCGAACCTCGCCCACACAGCCGCCTCCACCTAGAGATCCCTCCGCCCCTCACCCTCTCCGCCGACAGCCTTGTCACCAGCCGAACCGTGAGTTCTCCTTTACCACTCTACCACCCACAACACACGAGCACATCCCTCCCAAACATGAAACCAGCAGCCACATGACAGCCATAGCCTCGGGCTCGTCTCCAAACAACATCCCTCCACCCTACCAGAACCCGCCTTGCCTTGGAATGCAACTGCCACAGCCCTCTCCGACCGCATTGCCAGTCCTCTCCACCTCTGCCTTCCCACCAAACGCCGAACCATACCCACGCAGCAAGCCTCCGACCACTACAACACAGTGCGCAGCCCAGCCTTGCTTCCCACAACCGCAGCAGCCTCCATTTGCCCCGCCTGCACCGAACTACCTACCTTCCCATCCTCGCAATAGCCGAAGTCACCATCTTCACACAACAACAACCTGAGCAGCCTCTCCATCCACGTCCACTTCATAACTCGCAGCAGCACCTAGTGCTACAACCATCTCCCCTTCTCCTTCTTGTTGTATAAAAATAAGAATATCAATTTTTTTAAGTATTGGTTTTTAAAATGTAAAATATAGATATTTTGATTTTAAAATATGTGTTTTAATAAATATTGATTTTTAAAATATAATATAAAGATTTTTTTTAAAATATGCGTTTTAAATTGAATATTGATTTTTAAAAATATAATATAAAGATTTTTTTTAAATATGTGAGTAAATATTAGATTTTTAAAAATTATATATTTTGTTTTCGTCGAATTCGTGTTCACCTTGTTGCCTTGGAAATTGTCGTCTGGATTGGTCGATTGCCGAGTTTGTGATTCAAAATCGTAGCTTGTCGTGTTGTCTACTTTCTCTAGCCTCGAAAGGTCAGTGATCACTCACGATTAACATTCTTATATTTAGTAAATTTAATTCACATGAAATAACGATTGAAATATGTCATTAAATTTTGAATTTCTTAGAAATTTATTTGTTAAGTATGATATGTTATTATCTGCATTTGTTTACCTATATTAATTGACATATGACACCATAACCTGTTGTATGTATTATATTTAAATTGTTAGTTATGATCCATGTTTGTAATTGATATGTTATGCTATTTTAAATTATCATTTTATTTTTCTCACACTGCAAGTTCCCTATTAGTTTAAGAATTCCCTATGGGTTAAAATGATACATAACCGAACAATATTATAGATTAGGGAAAATCATTATGGGTTAAAATGATAAACCCAAGCGATTTTATTGATTTTGAAATTTGGGATTACGGATTGAAATCATATATACCCGTAAATATTAAATTTTTGCGGATTGAAATGATAAATATCCATATGACTTGACCGTAGGATAGAAAATTATATACGGACACCATTGGTCTATTTTTTTGAAAAATAATTTCCAAAGTTTTGAAAGGAAATATATGGTTTTAATAAATATTGATTTTTATATATATAAGGATTTTTATTTTAATATATGTGTGTGAAATTTAGAGTTTTAAATTATATGTTTGAAAATTTTAAAAAAGAGTTAAGTCTTGAAAAATGTAAATTTTAAGATTTTACTTATAATTTTATTATTTTTAAATATAAAATAAGGTTTAATTTTAATAATATTTAATATAATAAAATTTAATTGGATAAATATATATATTGTATTTAAAATATTTATTTAAAATTTATATTAATATTTTGAAATAGATTTTGTAATAACTTTAATAAATCAAGGTTGGGAAGATAAATTAAAGATGATTTGTAAATTAATTTGTTTAAGAATTGAATTTAAATAAAAAAATTGATTTGAAACTTATTAATTTTGAGATTTCGGAAGATAAGATTTTATAACTTGATAACTGGATTTTGATTAAAGGTGATTAAATGAATATTTTCAATTTAAATAAAATTGAAATTGAATATTTAATTTTGATTTAAATTTGTAATTTGAGATTTTATTTAAATGTTATTAAAATGATTAAGCGAATATTTTCAAATTTTAAATAAAATTAAAGTTGAATTTTGAAATATGAATGAAAATTTTCAAACTGAGTTATTGTAAAACATTGAATATTTAAACTTTGAAACCTATTGAAGTAAAAGTGGTTAAATTTGTAGTTCAATGGATTTGCAATCGATACAAATTAAAATGATTTTAATGAGAATTTGAATCGAACCTTTAACCATTTAATTGAAATTGTTGAACTGAGATTGATTTGAATTGAATTTTGGAACTAAAGTTGAATTGAATTGATTTTTGAAATTGGAAGAAACAATTCTAATTTGAAACTATTTTCGATATAAACTCTTTTAATATATATATATACTATTTTAATTTATAACCTATTTTTAAATATAAACTATTTTGGAATATAAACTATTGTAATATATAAACTATTTTAATTTATAACCAATTTTTAAATATAAACTATTTTTAATATATAAACAATTTTAATATATAAAATATTTTAATTTATAACCTATTTTTAATATATAAAATATTTTAATATATAAACTATTTTAATCTATAACCTTTTTTTTAAATATAAACTATTTTTAATGTATAACTATTCCAATATACAAATTACTTTCAATATTCAAACTGTTTAAGTTGGAACTGTTATGATTTAGATTTAATGGATTTAAATGCGAATACTTTGATGTGATGGTTTAACATATTTTATGGTTATGATTTTGGAAATGAATATGATTTAAAATAAATATTATTTAAAGTGAATATGATTTCAAAAATGATATGATTTTTAAATGAATAAGATATTTTGATATGAAGTATGAACTGTTTGAAATATAAAATGACCATGGTGTGAAATAAGCGTTTGGTTGTTAAAGAGACCGGTATCGGATATTCACATACTCTCTGCCAATACCGAAAACAACTTTAACAACTGTGTACGTGGTGGAGAATCCAGAACGAAGTAGGATGGTTTGGCAAACGTCTGTATGAGGTATGAAAGCAGCCCTGACCCCCTCGGGTCAGCTTGATGTGACTAAAACAAGAGCTATACCGGGCCAAGTGAGGCCGCACCTTTGATCGAGCATGCTTCTTCGATACCATATCTATGACTTTGTGATTTGATTGGGTGCACCTTTGATTTAGGAATGTGTCTCGAGGTGGGCGGTAGTAACTGCTATGCGTTACCACCCATCCGAGAGTGCAAACGGTTGAATCCTACCCTGGCATTGCCTCGCGTGCCTTGTCACATGCCTTACCGCGCCCTTTACCAGTTTGGTTTGTATCGTACCTATAGAGTGCTACTTGAGTATCCTACCGGTTTGGTGGAGCTTACAGTATCTGTATAGACTACGGGAATTATATAAAATGTGTTAAAGGAGATATGGTTAATGCCTGAACACCATTTTAATATTTTACTTTACTGTAGACATTATATATGTAGTGTATTGTACTATGTATGTAGATAGTTTCACGGATCCTTAAAGGATGGAATCCCAAACATCCTTTAAGTTATTTGTATTTCACTTGGACATTTCACTTGAGTTGATTTACTTGCATAAGAATGTTAATCCTGACTCGAGTGTTTTGTGTTTTGCTTTATGCTCTGGTCAGACTGAGTGTCACAACATTTGAGACTCACCTTTGGGGCTTGGAATTTTGCTTGGAGATCTATCTTTTATCTACTTAGCTATTCAGTTATTTCCAGTTGTTTATGTTCAGACTTGTTAGTTGCTTTTGGTATTAGTGACTTGTATGTACTTGGGATTTTCTGCTGTATTTGTTTCAGACTAATGTTCTGTAGTAGCTTCATGAACTACTATTTATTTATTCCACTGCTTATTGTTGTATTACTCAATGTTTGTGATTCAGTGATTGATTTATATATTGTATATGCTAAGTTTTGCAAAATATAAATTAACAATCTGTTGTTTTGAGCAATTCACGTCTGACATGTGTGGATGATTGTCGATTTGAATGGTTCGAAATGCAGGTCGTTACACATGACTATCTGTCTTTCCGTTCAATTTGGGTTGGACATGTGTAGATTATTGTCAGCTTGAATTGGGCGCGGGAGTGGGTCGTCACTGCGTGGTATCAGAGCTTAGGATTGTGCGAACACTTAGGCTTTGGTTGGGTACTCATTACAGATAAGGTTAGTAATGCCCTAGATTGGATTTGAGTGTATTATATATATTAGAGCATAATTGTTAGTGATTGTAAATGTTGGGCGTGTTTCCATCTCCTACCAATCCAACACTCTTCCCACACAGAGCCGAACCAGTCCTTGTTCCACTGTCTGCCGAATCAAAGCAAGATGCCCCTACCGAACCATCTCCCTCCTCGTGACTACCAACACCACTCCACCCATTACCGGTCCAAACAACATACCAACCTATATCGAACCAACTCCCCACCGGTCCAAACCTCTCCACCGAATGAAGCCTCCACCGAATGAAGCCACCACCGAACGAAGTCTCCACCGAACGAAGCAACCAGACCACTTATCTCACCACCGAACCAAAGGAAACCGGACCAGATCCACCAGGCCAGATTACATATGCCCAGGCCCGCCAGCTGCTATATACCTCCAAGACCCCTACCCCCAGCCTCACTCTATAAATAGAGGGGCAGGGGTACAACAATGGGGGACGAGTTTGAGAGCTCCAGCACGGAGAGAACTTTCAAACAACTTTCTTTTACTTGTATCAAAGCTTTGTACTTGTAATCAAAACAAGAGAAGAGAAATAACATATAAAGTGGATGTAGGCACATTCAGGCTGAACCACTATAAATCTGCGTGTCTTTTTACAGTTTAGCCCCTGCTTTTCATATATTTGCATAAATCACCCAAATCGCTAAGAACAACATAAGATCTACTAAATCATACGACTTTGAGGTGTTTGTCCATTTTTTGTGCAAACATTTTTGGTGCTTTCACTGAGAACTAGAAGCTCGAAGCTTCAGCTTCATCCACTTAACAGTTTTCCTAACAGCATCGTTCGCCACTTGGAAAACATGCCTCCCAAACAGAGAAAAGATGTTAACAAAGGAAAAAACATCGCATCCAGCAGTCTTCCAGATCCAGCTGTCACGAATCAAGTAAATCGTTCTCCTCCAACAGCCCGCAACAATTACTAGGGCAGATTTAGACAGGGTTGTGGTTGAAGTAACTAACCGCTTCACATCCCAGTAGGAAGCCTTGGTGGACCATCTCATGTCACGCTTAAGGGATGCTGAAGAGTCCAACTGCAACACCGAATCATGGGGCAAATCCCAGTCTGGAGGATCTCAGAGACAACAAAGATCTTCCTTCTTCGAAGAAACTAACGGCAGAAGCAGCCATGGTAGGAGCCGAGATCGAGCACAGCCGGAAGTTAGGCCTGAGGAAACGCTTGGAACCGAACCCCATGGGGGAGGTACCGGGCGAAGGTCAACTGTAGCTGAGCCTGTCATGCTACCTAACCACGGAAACGCCAGTGAGCGGGGCCGAGCTAGAAACCAGCCCGAAGTTGGACCCGAGGAAGTGCTTAGATCGGAACCCGGCAGGGGAAGATCAAGGCAAGGGCCAACTATGGCTGACCCTAGCATGCTCCTAGAAGACCAAAGGCAGCCACCGGAAAATACGAGGAATGACAGACGATACCATCCCTACAGATCATCTGGACAGGATCAATCCCACAGAACAGAGCCAAATTCGGTTCTATCTGCTCCAAGTTCTGATGAAAGGATGGCACGCTTATTCAGAGAGTGCATCCAACAGGAGCAAAGAGATCGAGGGATAGGTGCTAGGGTGACCAGCCCTTTCGCCCGCAACATCGAAATTGCTATCACCCCCTGAGAATGGAAGATGCCAACAATGGAACCTTACAAAGGAACCTTCGACCCCGTTGTACACTTGCAGAGATACACACAACATATGCTCATGAGTGGAGCGACAGAGGGAGTACTGTGCAAATGCTTTCCACTCTTCTTAGCAGATCTCACTACCTCTTGGTTCTGTCATCTACCTCAGGGATCCATCAGCTCATGGGAAATGTTGAAAGAAAAGTTCATCAGCCAGTTCCGCATTCATGTGGAACAACCTAAGGATGCTTATTCCCTATCCAGTATCAAGCAGAAACCTGGAGAGAAGCTGCAGCAATACCTAACCCGATTCAATGCCGCAACGGCCACAGTCCAAGATGCCGACGAGAAGCTTATCTTAATGGCCCTCTGTAGTGGTGTGCATCCGGATACTAAATTTGCTAGAAGATTGACAAAAGAAAAACCAGCTACTTTACCCGATTTCTTCCATGAGGTCGGGAAATATATGAGGCTTGAAGACGCTGCCACTAAAGGGCAGTCAGGGCGACAAAATAAGGCAGCTCACGGCAGCACGTCCGCTGTAGCAAAGGACGTTCGAAGGGATGCTTCTAGAGACAATGCTGGGGGCAAGAAGGGAGAAAAGTGCCTGTATCGGCCAGAACCGAGATTTGACGCTTATACTCCTTTAAATGAAACGATCGAAAACATCTCCCTGGCCACTCAAGACGAAGTTAAATACAAACGCCCCCCGCACAAGAAGAAACCAGATATCCTAAACTTGAGAAGCTAGCCTATTGCCTACTAATCACATCACGGAAACTGCGTCACTATTTCCGATCTCATTCCATCAGAGTTCTGACCGATCAACCACTAAGGCAGGTACTCCATCGTCCCGACGCTTCTGGGCGACTACTTAAATGGTGCATTCAACTAAGTCAATATGATATCACCTACCATCCTCGCACCGCCATCAACGAACAAGGCTCGGGGGCAGGTGTGGTAATAATCACTCCCAAGGGAAATGAACTACACTATGCTGTAAGGTCAGGATTCACTGCCACCAACAACGATGCAGAGTATGAAGCAGTGATAGCTGGATTAGAACTTGCCTTAGAAATCGGAGCCAATTCTTTGTGTCTTCATAGCGATTCTCAACTTATTGTAAATCAAATACTAGTAGGATTCCAGGCTCGAGAAGAACGACTCATAGCATATTTAAAGAAGACCAAGTTGCTCCTCAATCGATGGGATCACTGTTTAATCAAACACATCCCTCGGGAAGCAGAACCCCTAAATAAAGTATTTTTAGCAAAAGTTATTAACTTCTTGATAAAAAAATGTTCTATGCAGATACGGAGTTCCATTCAAAATCATATCAGACAATGGACTTCAGTTTGACAGCGAGGAGTTCGCCAACTGGTGCCAAGAGCACGGAATTCACAAAAGCTTCTCATCCGTAGCTTATTCCCAGGAAAACGGAAAAGTTGAAGCCGTCAACAAAACTCTCAAAACTCTAATCAAAAAGAAACTCGAAAAGTCAGAAGGCGAATGGGTGGATGAACCTCCTACGGCACTATGGGCCAATCGCACGTCTTTCAGAACATCAACGGGGCATACTCCTTTTCTCTTTGGCATACGGATCGGAGGCTATGCTCCCAGTTGAAACTATAGTGCCTTCCCACCGTAGGATCCACTACAACCCAGAAGAAAACGAAGAGTTCCTCCTCATGTCTTTGGATCTAATTGAGGAAAGAAGAAATGATGCAGCCCCCCAGGGCAGCAGCTCACAAGCAAAAAGTGGCAACGCAATACAACTCCAAAGTCAAGCATCATAGCTTACAGAAAGGAGATCTTATCCTCGAGCGAATCTTCCCGCGCCCCGGAGCGCTAGATCTAATCTGGAACGGACCATATGTAATTCATAAAGATCTTCGCAATGAAGCTTATATTTTGTCAACAGTGGACGGGTAGGTGTTCCAGAGGGCATGGAACATCCAACACCTTCGTCGATACTTTTCTTAACTCATACTGCCCATATGAAGTGAATTAACAAAGAGAATCAGTGGACGTAGGCATTTTCGTGCCGAACCACTTTAAAAAACTTGTCTCTTTTTAACTTGTTCCTTCATATCTTGGCTGCTTGTTAACTGTATCCTTTTCTGTTGAACAAAATCCTTTGCAAATAGCATTTTCATTCAAGGCGCTCCACAGCGCAACTTCTCCTGGACAAGACCTAACAGGTACTATGCGAATCTATGCCCTCGCCAATGAGACACTTTTGCTCCGGCATCCCTCTGCTGCAGGTTAACTCATTGCTCGCGACGGCCCTTAAAGCCAACTGTAATGAGCCGATTATAAGCCACCGAGAAGGCCGACTATAGCCGAGGCAGATCATTACGGCGTTAGGCTCGCCGGCAACTGTGAACCGACTATAAGCCCCAACATAAGGTGTGGCCAGCCAGGGGCAGTTCACAGTTGACGATCGGCACCCACGCTAGCCGGCCACAGTGAATCGAATAATACCCACGATTACGGGCCATAATGGCCCGGGTAGTTACTGTGCGCGATCTCGGCTCCGATGTGTCTTAAGTGTGGCTGTGGTAAAAAAGAATTAACTCCCCGCGGAGGCGTAAGATGGGTGACAAATGTCTCCAAGACCCACAGCTAGGGAAAGTGACTACAAAGCCCGTTTGCCACGAACTTAAGCACATCGAAGGCCTTCCGTGATTGGAAGTTTTACTATTTCAATTTTACTTAAGAAACTTTTCTCCTATCCTCTGTAACAATCCCTGAAGTGCAGGACACAAAACAGGAGACACTCACTAATAGAAGCGGATACTCACAGCAAGATACTGGACCGCATCCCTTACTCGGTCACGCAGGATATTCAAAGTTGCCATCTACAAGCAAAATATAAAGGACGGTATTTCCTTCTTTCATATATACCTATAATTTGTTCACACCTCACGCTAACCCTGCAAGTCATGAAATTATGTTCTAAACAAGAACCTGACATCAAACACAATTTAATTACAAGAATATGCATATCTATATTTCTTATGCAACATGTCAAAATAGCAAAAACATTCAAAAGACGACAAAATCAGCTTAAGTTAAAGAATTACACATCAAGAATAGAGCTATTTATTACAAGTAGCAAGAATTACAACCTAAAAGTTACTCTACTGTTTTAAGACTAACATATACAGCCATGTCAAGTCCACAAAAAGAATTTTCCAGGTCTAATCAGGGAGCCGGCTACGTCGGAGTCTTGTCCTTGCCCTGTTGCCCACCTGTCCGGTCAGAAAAAGAATTCATTAGTGATAAGCAACCAAGTTAACGGAAAGACTAGAAAGGAAGACTTACCAGCACCTGCTTCTTGACCATCCTGGTCGTCATCCTCTACCTGCACACCTGCCTCCTCAGCAGCAAGCAACCGCATACCCTCCTTTACCGCCACTTTCTCCTCCTTGGTAAACTGGGCAGTGACCACATCCATGCTGAAGACCGTTCCACCTTCTTTATCCGCATCAGCCTTAGCCTCCTCCAGAGCTCGGAGATAAATCCTAGCCATGACCCTGGGATAGTCATCCATCCAGGATAGGTTGCCCTGCTTCCAGGTACGGAAGTACATGTCCTGGAGCATCTCGTCCATCATCCCCTCATTCTCCTCAAATTCCCTCATCCGGGCCTCGGAAGCTGACAGCCTTTCGACGGCAGCTTCTCTCTCCAATCGGTATCTCAAGCAGTCAGCCTGAAGGGATTCCCGCACCACCTCCATCTCCTCCTTCAGCTTAGCCTGAGCAAGCTCTGCGACCACAAGCTTCCCAGATAACTCCTCCATATGCTCAAGATCCGCCTTCCGAACCTCATCCACCGTAGCAATAGCCATATCGATCCGTTCCTTGCAGGTAGCCTCCATTTTCTGCAATTCGGCCCGGTTGGCCTCTTCCATAGTTTTCTTTAGACGTCCGGAGGCGGCCTCATGCTGAGAGATCTGGATAGCCTGATCAGCAAGTTGCTTGGCTTGGTCGGAAACCACTAACCGCAGTCTTATGTTGGCGCTCCCAATTTCCTCCCCAGCCTTGACCAATCGGGCGTGATGCCCCATCAACTTCCTGGTCTCCTCAGCAACCCGGTCGATATTTGCCTTAGCTTCGTTCCCCATAGCAACAACCCGAGTAGTAAGCAAATCAAGGTCCAGGGACTTGGCCTCATCAAGCACCCTTACCATAGGATTGCGAGGAAGAAGGTGCTCACCAGTAACCTCATCAAAAGAGACATTATGAGACGCCGGGTCCAGATCCAGATGACCCGCAAACGGATTGCGTGCTAAGCCCGGATGATCTATTGGGATGACGGTTGGGTTCTCAGACGGATGAGGAGAGGGCATAAGCTCGGTATCCTCCTCTGTAATGCTGGAGTGGGGCCGGGGGTTCAATAAGAGGTTCAGACGAAGATCGACTCCTCTTCCTCTTCTGTATATCTTCTTCAATAACTCCGAGAAGAGGATGATAGCCGACTACGCCTCCCGGGCGGTTAGTAGAGAGTTTCGTCTTGGCTGAAGCTTTCGAGAGCTTGTATTGTTCAAGCCTGTGCCGAAGATCCGAGGTCTTTGCCGTTTTACCCGCTCCTGATATTAAAACCAAAGTGTCACCGGTATGTTTTAAGCCATCATTCAAAGATTAAAAGAGTAAAGAGAAATTCACCTTGAACCATCGAAGTTGCTTCAGTAGAGGCGCTCCTGGAAGATAAATCAATGCCGGTCCCCACTTTATCGGCTCCCTTGGACTTCTCCGTCCCCTCCGAGCCTTCGAAGGCTTGACGGAAAGCGTCATCCGTCCACTCTTGCATTTCGCCTACTTGCCCGGAAGACAAAGCCCTGGGGCCATCACCACCCTGTCCATCGCCACCATCATCACCATGACGATCACCGTCACTTCCGCCCTCAGCCTCACCTCCTTCGTCCTCACCTTTCTCCTCCTCCTGAACATCCGGATGTGTGCTGGGAGAGGGACCGTCAGACCTTTTGAGCTTCTTCCCCCTAGCAACCGGATGTTTCGAAAAGGGCCTCCTTTTACTGCTCTTCGACATGGCCCCTTCTTTAGCTTGGGCAGCCTTCTCTTCAGCCGTGTCCCTCTGCTTGACCACGGATTTCTGTGGAAGGATCAAGTTGTACTCCAAGAGTGTGGCGTCCCTGATCAGATAGGCAGCCGACCTATCTCTCCCAGTAATAGCTTCTATCTCTGCTGCCGTCTGAACCAGGCGATCATTCTCCACAACTGCAAAACCACCTGTCGCTAGCAAGAAATAAAAGCACGTAAGATAAAGCACTGCAGTTATAATGGAAATTATAAATAAAGCTTCACACTTACAGCCGGAGGTGAAGCGACGAATGGAAACAGAGTCATCCCTGATAAAGAACCATTCTTTCTTAAACATACTGAACTTCGAGTATAAGTCCAGGACGGGCTTAAAGGATACGGCAGATTCCAAGCTGATGTAGGGAGACCCCTTCTTGTAGCCTCTCAAGTTGTACAAATACCGGATCTCCCGGTTGGAAGGAGGACGCCCATATCTCCTCTGAAAGATGACGAAGAGACTCACCAGAATGGCATAAGAGTTGGGCTGAAGCTGGAATGGAGCCACCTTTAGATATGTAAGAAAGCTGACTACCCAAGCGTTGAGAGGCGGGATGGCACCACACATACAATGGTATCTGCTGTAGGCAAAATATCCTTCAGGAGGATCATACGGCATCACTCCCGCAGCCGGCAATAGCATGCACGCTCGATCGATCCCGAAAGAGCGAGATATAACATCAAGTTGCTCGCCCTTGAGTGAGCTAGGGAAGCAATCAGGAGGCAAGTTGAGGAGCTCCTGAGGACCGTACCCGTCCACTAATGATCTCGGAGTGGGCCCACGTCGTTCTGGATTCGACTGAGCTGGGGGCACGGCGGAGGACCCTCCTTCGCCCTCGGATTTCTTTTTGTCTGATCGAGTTTATGCTTTGCGAGACATTATCTGCAACATCGGAAAAACATATTGTTAGAACAGAGGATGTAAACAAGTAAGTGTATAATATGAAATTTCACTCATAAAATCGAAATGCTCAAACTGCCGTTGTCATTCGGTAAAGTGAATACAAAATTCTCAAGGCCATTCGGTAGTTCTCATGTCCATTCGGCATTTAAAGTCACCGGTTCCATCCGGTACTTAAAGCCCCTTGCCCATTCGGCAAACCAAAATCAAAAGAAAAAAGAGAGGAAGCCATTCGGCGAGGGAAGGCAAAATCACCTGATTCGGTATTCTAACACGGTTCGGCAGTGGGTTTGATTCGGCAAGGAAATCAGATTCGACTATCCCTCTGGGTAAGGAATGAACCATAACTTACAACCCCTACTTATAGGCCAATGCCAACAACCGGACCAATGGATTCAGCACACAGGACCGGATAAGAATTCCTCCAAGCTAAGTGGCATCAAACAAAGCGCGACATATGCTGACATATGCCCCACTTTGGGGGGCAAATGTTGGGCGTGTTTCCATCTCCTACCAATCCAACACTCTTCCCACACAGAGCCGAACCAGTCCTTGTTCCACTGTCTGCCGAATCAAAGCAAGATGCCCCTACCGAACCATCTCCCTCCTCGTGACTACCAAACCAACACCACTCCACCCATTACCGGTCCAAACAACATACCAACCTATACCGAACCAACTCCCCACCGGTCCAAACCTCTCCACCGAATGAAGCCTCCACCGAATGAAGCCTCCACCGAACGAAGTCTCCACCGAACGAAGCAACCGGACCACTTATCTCACCACCGAACCAAAGGAAACCGGACCAGATCCACCAGGCCAGATTACATATGCCCAGGCCCGCCAGCTGCTATATACCTCCAAGACCCCTACCCCCAGCCTCACTCTATAAATAGAGGGGCAGGGGTACAATAATGGGGGACGAGTTTGAGAGCTCCAGCACGGAGAGAACTTTCAAACAACTTTCTTTTACTTGTATCAAAGCTTTGTACTTGTAATCAAAACAAGAGAAGAGAAATAACATATAAAGTGGATGTAGGCACATTCAGGCTGAACCACTATAAATCTGCGTGTCTTTTTACAGTTTAGCCCCTGCTTTTCATATATTTGCATAAATCACCCAAATCGCTAAGAACAACATAAGATCTACTAAATCATACGACTTTGAGGTGTTTGTCCATTTTTTGTGCAAACAGTAAAAATATGTTTTATATTTTGTTATTTTACATGTTGTGTGGCTTATGAATTCTATTCGATATATGGGATGCCCTGTTATCGATGGGGATTTCTAAATGCTTAAACAAGGCAAACCGACACAGAATTGTTTTGAAGTGGGTAAATGCAATAATTTTACCAAATTATATTTTATATATATAAAGGAATAATTTTTTAGAAATTATTATAGTTATACGTGGTTTGTTTGTTGTTAGTGAATGGTAATATTTTCTTATTATCATTTGTTGTTTATTGCTTATGTTCTGATAAAGTTGTTATTATAATGTAAATAAAGATAAACAAATAAGAAATGGTTTTATATAACCAAGGTGAAATAAGTGAAATTATATATGAGTATAAATTTATAAATGCGATTTATAAATAAAAAGGATTTTTAAAAGGATATAAAAAGCACTAAACTCACTATAGTCGTTGGGAAATAATTTGGGTGATGACTGCAACATCATCAGTATTCATTTTCGAGTTTCTAAGTGATGAATTGCTACCTTAGTAATTTACTATTGAAGTTGTGTTTTGATAAAACAAGTTTTGATTGTAAAATTCCAAGTATGATTTGATAAATATATATATATATAGACACACACACACACACACACTAAGTTTACAACTTATGAATTTAAACAGGAAAGTAAAACCAAATTTTAAAATGGTTGAACATTTTGGTTAAGCAAAAAAAAGGAAATTTGAATTTAAGATATGGAATTAAAAAGTTTTAACTTAAGTAAAGTTAAATAAATTGAGTTAGTGAAATGAAGTAAATGAAATGAAGTTTAACTTAAGAAAGGTTAAATGAAAGTGAATTGAATTTGAAATGAATTAGATAAAATAATGAAATGAATATACACTTAATTCTTAAATTGATTTTATAAACCTGAATTGTAAATATAGTATGTGAATAAACTTAAGTCAAATAAATTCATGAAATTTTAAGTAAATAAGTTTTTATAACTTATAGATTTGAAGAATATTAAACTAAAAACAAAATTTAAAATTGTTGAATGTGAATGTTAAGAAAAAAAGAAAAATCTGAATTTGAATTATAAAATGAAATCTAACTCAAGTTAAATGAGATGACTTTTAAAATGAAATTTAGCTCAAGTTAAGTAAAGTGGGATGAAACGAGTTAAATGAAATTGAATTTGACTTTTGAAATGAAAATGAACTTAAGTTATAAAATGCAATTCAGTTTGAGTTGTAAAGTGAATGGAATATGGTTTAGAATGTTGTTTAACAGAACTAAATATGAACTTAAGTTTAAAGTGAAATAAACGTAAGAAGTGTTGTAAAAAATGTTTATAAACTTAAGTAAAATTTAATGAAAATAATTCATAAATGAATTTAGTATGGAATGAAATGTTGTTAAACATAAATTGAATTTAAAGTGAATATTAATAAGTGAATGTTAATGAATTGAATGTAAGTGAAATTAATATGAATAATTGAATTTGATTTAAATTGAACGCGGATCAAATGAAAGTAAATGAATGAATGTAAATAAAAGATTCGAGGAAAAAAGAATGGGATATAACAAGAAACCAATTGAAATAAATACGTAAGTTGTACGTATATTATTTTATTCGCATAACTGTTTGATTCAGATTCGAATATACGATTTCGAGGTGATTTACACCGATCCAAGTTTGGATTTTTCACTTGATTACTTAACGACAAACCCTGGATATGAATTTTTGATTGAGTCTGATATTTCTATCATAATATATGGCTATGCAAGGAGAATGAAGGTTTCTAATCAAGAAACCGAATCTGTGTCCGCACTAGAGTGGTCGTGTGAACGATACTAGTTCGGAAGTGAAATTGTATGATCGAGCGAGCGATCAGGTATGGTTTTGCATACGGATGCTATATGTACATCGTACGGGCTTTAATAAATCAAATGTTGACATTGGAAAATGAAAATTAATATGATTATGAATTAATTGAATGGATATTAATTGTTTGATAGTTTCTTTTATTATCTTTGCTTCATTTGCATATAATTATTGTATTAGTACATGTTATATATTGATATTACTTTCCCTATACTTGTTCTCATTGGTTGTTGAGTGTTTAGTAGATGCGGATGGCGTATGCTTCGCATTTGGAGCTCGCTTATGCATTATATTCGTTGTATATGCTTACTAATATAATAATTAATGGTACACATCTTGGATTACATATCGTACTTTTATATTTTCCTTACGGGATGCCTCAGCCTCAAAGATGAGATGTATATTTGTGATTACATTTATATTGTAAACTTTGCCAATCGAGCCGCGCAAAGGAGACGTTGGCGAAATTTTTAGTAAATTTAAGAGCTAGAATTTTTTTGCAAATTTTGGAGAAAATTTTTGATAACTAAAATTTGATTTTGCGTTATAACTTGGAATGAATAAATGAATGGATCGTATTAGTTGGTTTTGGAAAGTTAGTTATGGATTTAAAGATTGAGAAAATATGGTAACAAAGTTTCAACTAATTGATTTCGAAAAGTTAAAAGGTTTAAAAGAATTTGGTAATCTATTTTAACTAATTGGCTTTGAAAATTTAATGGGTTTTGGGGTCATTTCTCTTACCTTGATAATTTCGGGGATGAAATTCTTTAAGGAGGGGAGAATGCAATGACCTAGAATTTCAATCATGTAAATTTGGAATATTTAATTAATTTTAAATATTGCAAAGTTAATTTTATAAGTTAAATAACTTATATTTCAAATATAGCGATTTATTTGATAATTAAATTGTTAAATTTAATATTTAGAATTATTTAACTAATTTGAATCTTGAATTTAATATGAATGAAAACGATTTCAAAGTTGATTTAAATTCTATCTGAATAAGAAGGACGGTAGTAAACTTTTTAATTTTGATTTGAAAGTGATTAAACTGATTTTGGAAATTACTCGTTTTAATTAACGTGTAAAAAATAGCTTTTTGGAACACTATCTCGAATTTCGATGAAACTAGTTTCAATGGATTCGTAATAGTGAATTATTATATGCCGTCGAATTTCGTGGCGCTCGGACGTATCGTTTGATCGTGCGAGTTCGAATTGCATAGAAATTGATTAAAGGAATTTAAATTGATATAATTTGATTTTGAAAAGCTAACTTCTGTATATGATGGAATTGGCTTTCCATATATATTTCATTGTGTTCGGAATATAGACATAACATATAGTACGCCAGGCGGCACGCTTTGTTTGGCGTTCGAAATTTTCATGGATGAATAGTGCCGTGAAATTTCCTATAAAAGGCCATCCATTCCTTTCAATTTGCAAACCCTAAATCTAATTTTCTTCAGCTGCCATTAAAACATAAACCATCGAACGACCATGGTTGATCGGTGCCTCTAGGGGTCGAATTAGCCAATGACTTCAGCTAACAAAACGTAGAGCACAACAATATGAAGCTATCTACCGGTTGGATCATCGATCGACGAGCCGAGGAGGTGGTAGTTGGACTCCGTTCGCAAGAAGATGTATTTGGGTTTTCGTGCAATCGTGCGCGCGAATGCGTGGTATGGAGACGAGCGAGGCAGCGGCGATGCGACGGCAGGGGGTCGGGGGCAAACTTTGATCGATTGATTTGAATAGAAAAACAAGGAAAAGTCGAGCTCAGCCTGACAAAGGAAGCGTGCGTGAGAGGGAAAGATGGAAGAAGGTTAAAGTTTAAATTTAATTTAATTAAGTTAATTATTTAATTTAATTATTTCAAATGTTAATTAATCCACAACTTGCTCATACGAGGTCGGTTTTGAGCGAGACAAGTTGCGTTGCAATCGTATCAGCGAGTATTACGCTATGGAGTTGGATTGGATGGATTCAGAGCTAGTAGGAATTTTGGGTTAAATTGAACGACTTTTCAAGTTTAATTCAAACCAGAGCGCTTTTGCGATTTCTAGAATTTTTGTGGGTAAACTCACCTCTCCGGCCTGCTTATATTTTTACATAAGTGGGAACAATTTTATTTATGATGTTCGTTGTTTGTTTGGATGATTTACTATATTTATTAGTTGGTTTGGATATATTCCCGCCTATTAGAGCGGATGAGACCCTATTTTGTTTCCGTGTAAGAGCGGATGACCCTTTGTATACGAAACCCGCCTCGAAGCGGTTGATTTTTATATTATTTGGTTATATGTTGTTTGTGATGCAGGGGGATAGGTTGGAGGGATCCAACAGGGTTCCTCACACTATTGATTTACTGTTCATATATTTTGATATATGATGTGTCGGATGCCATATTTGATGACATGGATTTGATTTGACTTATTTAGTGCTTTAGTAGCACTGGGCCTTATTTTTGGTATATTTGAAATACTAAAATGATGATTTTGATTTAAAAAGGATTTTGAAGAAATTTTGAAAGTATAAATATTTTTTAATAGTTTTTAATTATTAAAAGAAGAAATTTATTTAAAATAAAATAAAAGCTTGATTTTTGGAATATTAAATTAACTATTTGGTGAAATATGTTAAATAGAGATTTTTGAAGTATAAATAAAGATGTGTTTTCTCACACTGGTTTACCAAACTGATCAGAGCATTCTTCCTTTTTAATGCTCGGTCAGACCGAGCATATTTACAGATTCAGATTTGGATGCTTTGGAGCTTCAATAGACGAGCTGGAGGTTTTCAAGATGTATTCCCGCATTTGTTTAGTTTCCATTGCATTGTTGTTTAAATTATCAGCATTTGTGAGGACAGGTGATTATAACTGTCCGATTGTGATTTGATTGTTGTACTCTGATGGATGTATGTATATTACAGTTTCTGTTTTTTTAAAGATTATTGATATTATATTATATGTTGTTCCACTGCGATTGTGAGATTCTGTGATTGATTTAGTTTCTTCTTCTTCTCTTCTTCTTTCTTCTTTGTTTCTCATGACTATCCGTCTTTCCGTTCAACTTGGGTTGGACATGTGTGGATTATTGTTAACTTGAATTAGGCGCGGGAGCGGGTCGTCACACTTGTTATTTAACACATCTACATTATAATTATTGTCATTACGTACCAAA
The DNA here is from genome assembly GCA_030737815.1 of Allium fistulosum. Classification (NCBI taxonomy): domain Eukaryota; kingdom Viridiplantae; phylum Streptophyta; class Magnoliopsida; order Asparagales; family Amaryllidaceae; genus Allium; species Allium fistulosum. The sequence continues at coordinate 1,504,719,390 of CM060903.1, forward strand.
TTTTTTTATGGTATAATATCTATTTCATATTTGACCGAGAGTGGATATAGTTTTATAACGAGAATATTGTGAATATTCGTTTGAAACAAAACTATTATGGTACATGTGAATAATGACATTTGAATTCTAAATAATGATGTGTTTGTTATTGAAAGCATGAAAGCCTCTAAACAGATGAAAATTAATTTTGGCATTATAGACTATACATATTGTTGAGAAATGATTATACAAATCGATAAATGAAAGTTATCTCCCATCGTATAATTTTGGATCATATGATATTTGTGAATCGATTCACCAAAAGAATATAGACAAGCACCCATTTAGCGGTTGCAATAAAAAAATTGTTGAACTCTTTAGACAAATACATATAGATGTATATAGTCGAATGCTTGCGAGTACTAAATGTGAATAAAATTACTTTATCACACTTACTATTGATTTTATAGATATGGATATGTATTTCTTATGAAACTAAAGTCAGAGGTCAAATACAAGACTGAAGTAGATAATATAACTTGCAAAAGAGCAAAATACTTTGATCGGTTCGAAGAGGCAAGTATCTTAAATATGACTCTAAGAACAACTAAATGACGTTAAGATTCTCTCTCAAGTTACTCAGCCCTATAATTCACAACACAACTGTATTTCGAAAGGGAGAAATCAAGCCTTGTTGGATGATTTGATTTATAATGAATCAATTTGAGTTATTGTTTTCTTTATGGAATAAATATGCATAAAAGTCTGTAACTAATATGAAGAATATAGTATCATCTAACATATGCTTGGAACTTCGTACTAGACACTGACTGCAAAATAGCCATATCTTAAATCATTTGAATATTGAGTTTTGTAGCCTACGTTAAAGAACGTAAGCTGTATTAACTTAAAGCTATGTACGTTTTGCATAAATTAATAGGGTATACTAGGATACCCATTTTATCATACTGAGGAACAAAAGTCATTGTTTAAAGACATGTCACCTTTTGAAATAAGGAATTTCTTTGTAGGGAAATTGGTGGCAGTACGATAAACTTGGATGAGATCCAAAATTCTAACTTGCAAACTAATCAAGTAGATGGTATAAATTCACTATGCCTCAAAAGATTCTTCTATTAGATAGTCTGCTAGAAAATCTTGTGCATTGGTGAGAAACTATGATTATCTTATTAATAGTAAGTGGATTGTATCATTCATAATGATAATCCTCACAGTTACCAACGAGCAATGGAGAGTATAGACTCACCTTATAACCTAATGCCATGAAATAAAAAATGGATTTCATGTACACTAGTGAAGTTTGGACTTTGGAAAGTACTCAAAGGAATGGTGCCCATGGACTGCAGTGGAACCATCATTTAGGAAGATTGATGTAGATGGAAGAGTGTAGACTCATAGATCAAGGTTGTTGGGAAAAATAATTTTGTCAAATTCAAACTGTTGATCGTGACAAAACCTATTCGCCTATCACCATGCTTATGTCCATTAAGATTCAATTTCCAATTGTTGCAAGTTATGAGTATCAGACATGTCATATGGATGTTAAAATGGTCTAAATTATGATTTGTATGTGAGTTTTTGGCATTTCTGCAAAAGGTTTTCGAGTTCAATGGGAGCAGTAATAAAACTCGTGATCTTCTTGTGATATTAAACAAGCGTCCAAAAGTTGGAATAAGAGTTTTTTCCAAGATAACCAAATAGTTTTATTAGAGTCAAAACATAGAAAAAGCATGTTAATATAAGAATGGAAGAAATAGGATACTACAATTTTTTTATGGAAATGTATGTCAACCAAATAACGATTCGAAGTGATGTATCTATGTTCTAATTAATCAAAGTTCATATAAAATTTATCAATGTATAATTTAGCAGAGATATCATGTATACTAGGTATAAATATCCATAAAAATGGATCGAGGAGGATGTTGGCATTATCCCAATCTATGTACAAAACACCATACTAAAATGTTTAGTATATTATTCTAAGAAAACAAATGTTCCTATATAACTTGTAATTCCTAGATATAATGAACTCCACATTTTTAATGTGAATTGTGGGAGCATATAAGAAGGATACCTTATGCATTGACAATAAGATCCATTATGTACACTATGTTGTATTAGAACCCATGTTGCTTGTGCATTTGGTGCATGATTGAATCCTAAAGAAAATCATGCGATAGCTAGTAGTGATATTTAGACCAATGTTATCATAGTGATATCAATAAAATTGAGTCAATTTAGGAGTTTGAATTCAACCTTAATAGGCGGCCGTGTTTTGGAAGGTTCCAAAAAAGAAATTGTAGCATATTTAACTGTATAGGCTGTGTAAATCATTTTGAATGATATCGCAATAGAAGTTGCATGTTTTATAAAATTTATTGGAGAGCTAACAGGATTCTGACCGTAGAAGATTTGTACTTGTCTATTATTATTTCAATGATTCAGTTATTGTGAAAAGGAACTAACGGGCTCCCAAAAATCTGGATGCTTCACTATAATATGCATGTTGAAACTATTCATAAGCATGTTAAAACTATTCATCAGCTACGAATAATAAGGCATTGAACAAATATATATGAAGGATAATACTATATATCCACTCATTAAGGCACTTTCTTTGTCTACTCTAGGAAGACTGCTCGAAAGATATGGTTTGAGGCATAATAATTGGTCCCAACTAGAAGTGAAAAATTGATAGAGTTGAGGGTATGCCCTATGAGTGATATGGTAATTTTGATTACATAAATGTGAACTTAACTCTTATATACGAATCTTATTTAGAATGAAAGAATGTTTTTTGGTCTCTATTTCTATTATATGTGCATATATTTATAGTTAAATGTTAATGGTTGCATTTCATACATACAATAAGAAACACCTAAGAGAGCATCAAATTGATTGTGGTTACAAATATGCTCATAAACATTAGTAATGAATCAACATATACAAAATAAATACTTATGATAGAGTTAAGGGAGCGCCCCAGAGGCAATTATGTAATTTCTTATGTAACTCAACTCTTATAAGAGTCTTGTTTGAAATGAAGTAGGCCTTTTGTTTTATATTCTTTTATATATGTTGTTATATAGAGATATAATACTGATAATGATACGTTAAACATGTATAAGTAGGAAATCCTTAAGAGATGTAATTTACCGATTGTAGTTACAGATGTGTTCGTAACCATGAGTATTGAATTGACACACACATAGATACATACATACATACATATATATAGCTAGCTAGGAATGGATCCATAGCCCCCTTATTTAGCACCATTACTAACCCTCTGATATCAACCACATGTTTATATTTAAATAATTGGTCTTTTTCTCTCTTTTCACATGAGCTAATTATTTAAATATAAACATGTAGTTGAAATCGGAGGCTAGATGATGGTGCGAAATAAGGAGGCTGTGAATCCTAGCTCATATACACACACATACATAAATACTCAATCCTTAAATGTTTCTATTCAAGATGTGCCGAGGAAAGGATATCGATACATCCGTTGGGACTAGTATATGCAACGCTCTCCATATAATGCATAGTGATTTGTAGGATCGTGTAATATAGTTTAGAGGGGGTGAATAGGGTTTCTAATTTTTTATAGATTTACCGTTAAAATATTAAATAAAGTACAAAAACATAAACGCGACAATTAAATGACACAAAGATATACCTAGCTTCAGCCTAGTGTCAACTACCGCCCAAGATTACTACTAGAATTTAATATCCAACGCTTACAATACCTATAAATTTGCAATCTATGGTAAGTTGAATATACTAATCTTATGCTTAGTAGCCCTACCTCAACTTTATTCCCAAGTTAAGAATTCCCAAACACAAACCGTAGCTCAATCCTTAATGGATATGGGGTTTCTAAGTTCAATGTTTGAATAGAAAATACAAAAAAAATGAAATAAATTTTCCTTATAATAAAGAGGTATTCAAATGCTGTAAAAACTAAAATTTATTTTTTTCCTTTTGATATCATGCATTAGATCTAAGAATTTTACATCCAAAGATAAATCCCCTACTAATAAAATTAACTACTCCTTCCTCAAAAACATTCTCATTTTCATTCCAAAGAAAAAAAATCAAATCTTTCTTGTCGGCTTGAAGTCATGTAGCTTGAAAATTAAATTTGACGTGGTGTGAATGCTCATGTTGCTTGGAAAAATGAATGCTTCCTAGATCTCAAGCCATGCCTAGATTTACTTAGGTCGTTGCCTATAACTAACGTCGAGCCTGAACATGACACATTGTCATCACCTGCTCCAAGATACTGCCACTGAAGCTTGCACCATCGCTTAGAATTGTTGATATCATAGTTTAGATATGGAAATATGCTGGAATTGCTCATGACCGAGCTTGCTTGAATCTTAGTTGAAGCCAATTAATTGTTGTGATAGTATCTGAAGCTTAAGTCCATGCGTTTTGGTCACGAACCTGAGATGCTGATATTGAAATTTTTGGCACCCTCCTCGCGTCTCCGCTATGGTTGCACTTCATTTAGTGTAGAAGAGGCAAGACCATTGCATGAAGCTCTTTTGGTGCTAGCATCATGATTGGATATCCCAACATCCCCCTGGAGCACATATATTTTCATAGCAACATTTATTGTAACAAAAGGAATCCATGTTGTTACATTCTACCAGTCCCATATATATGCTCATCTCTTTTAGGATATCTTGCGATGTGGGATTAATCATAATCCAATATATACATCCATTTTAATACAATGCAAGCCATACCTAACAGATCTCGACCTTGACGAGCATTTTTTCTCAATTCAACTTGAAGTTATATAGAGTCCTCAAACACTTGGACAAGGTCGCTAACACCTCTTAGTAGTTCAGATTAGGTCGCTACCACCACTCAGCAGTTTGACCAAGCTACTTTACAAAGTGTCCTCTTTTCCATAGTTGGAGCATGCCGCTTTCTAACATATAACTCCATCTTAATGAGAATCCCGAGATCAAGCCACATACGGGAGCATACTTAGGTCACTGTTGCACCATATTGGTCCCCTCGAACCATCAGCTCTAATACCATGTTGAAATTTTCGGCACCCCCTTGCATCTCCGCTATGCGCACACTTCATTTGGTGTAGAAGAGGCAATACCACTAAACAAAGCTCTTTCGGTGCAATCGTCATGATTGGATATCCCAACATCCCCCTGGAGCACATATATTTTCATGGCAATGTTTGTTGTAACAAAAGAAATCCCTTATTGTTACATGTTACCAATCTCATATTGTAACGCCCCACTCCGAGACCCACTGTAACAAAGAGTATTACGGGAGTAATACTGTCTGTTAAAGCGGAGAATAGAGTATAGTGGAAGCGACCATCTATAATCAAGCTATAACTATCTACCGAATACGTCGAAAGGTGGAATCTATTTAAATTTTTCTCAATCAGGTGGTTCGACATATTCGGTAAATACTTATAACGAAATTACAAATGGCTAAAGATCTATCAGGACAAAGCATAATAATAAATGATAAAACATCACAGAACAGAATCACATAACAGATATAAAATCCCAGAACAATACATCGTCAATACAGATCCAAATATCATAAGTGGGTACAAAGCCACTGCTCACACATGTGAGTCAAAAATATGTACATATAAGAGTCTGAATAATAACAGAGTAGCGGAATAGTGGGCAAATAAAAGCGCTATCTATCAGCATAGCAGATAATGTCCAAGCGGAAGCACAGAAGCTAAGTCCAGAGACCTAACCTGAAACAACTCGGTCTGACCCGAGCGAAAACACTTGGGTCAGGCTAGCTAAACAATCAGTAATAACTGAGATATAGAATAATGCGGTACATAAATAAAACAATACTTATCCAAAGAGAAGTATATTATGAACCACATGAATATAATGACGATCCCTAATCATCAATAAACAATAAAAATCTCCAAAGAGAAATCAACACCAAAGTGTAGAATAAATAAAATTGCCTCATATCATCGGCGTAGCCAAAGCTATAAAAAGATGCCCATAGGCAATAATCCCAAGAGTGACCAGAGTCTGTAATCAATGCCCAAGCAAAGATCGATGCTCCAAAGAGCAATGGGGATATACTGAAAAATCAATGAAATCAAACACTGAAAAGCAGTGTCCAGAGACACTGTGAATCCACAAGGTAATCACACTTACATCCTATGGTTCCATAGAACCAACGCCGAATGGCGGTACTCGAATGGATATAAAAATCATCAGATAATACAAGTTTTGCACGTGCACCGACCAGAGTCGTTGTTGCCAAGTACTGTAGAGTTGTGATCGATCACTCGCACCGATGCGAAACGCGCGAGACGGCGAGATCCTTCCCAGAAGGATAAAGGCCCAGAGGCACACTCCGAAAAATAAACTGCTCCATAGAGCAGGTGTCCAGAGACGGTTGCCCAGAGGCGTGGTGACCCAGAGGTCCAGTACTGGCCGCCCAGAGGCTAATGTGTCACTAACTTCTTGGAGAGGAACCCGCAAAGTGTTAACAATGAGTCCCATACCCCACGTTCGCACTAAACGGTTTCCTAACCAATAGCAAGCTCACACTCCAAACAATAAAAAGTCTACCTCATATCATCGGTAAACTAGACCCAAAGGTCAAAACGATCAATCGAATAGGTCGGGGATTAACCGGAAAGAAAATACACACGGTTCCATAAGCCGGAGTTTTTCCCAACCGTTTAAGCACCTTTCCACTTCGCTCGAAGTGCTAAAGTGTGAGTGTGGGGTTTTATTATAGAAAATAATTGTGCGAAACGGATTTATAATTGATTTTTGAAATCACTTTAAAACGGCTTTTGAAAACTCTCCTATTATAGAGTAATTAATTTAATAATTAAAAATAATATTATATAATAATTTCGAAAGCCATTTAGGAGTGCAAAATCTTTTGAAAAGGATTCATAAAACCCGTGTACGAAATCTAGAGACAAATTTCAAAGAAATCAATGAAAACCAGAAAATCATCAAAAATATTAAGTATTTGTAACCATTCAAAAACAGCTGTGAACTCAAGTTCGATAATTTATTTGGACTAGCAAACTGTGTCCAAACGTCATGAAAATTTGCAAGCATGTAGTCCAACATCCCTACTTTAAGATGCAAAAAGAATTTCTGGATTCCGAGTTGAGACGAAGTGGCAGCAACGTCTCAAAGTTGGACCCAAAACAAGATTTACACTGTTTACAAACAGCGACTAGAGTTCAACTTCGGCACGAAATTCGAAGTACCAAACGAACTCCAATGTTGTCCAAATTTTCCTGAGATGGAGTTCGGAACTCCACCTTTCTAACGAGACCAAAAACGTCGAATTCCGACTTCCGATGCGAACGTGGCGGCATCGCGGAGTGGCGCTCAAAAGCTGGAAACAGAAGGGATATTTGATTTTCATTCTAAGTGTTTGACCATTCAAAAACTGCTGCGAACCCAAGTTCGGCAATTTATTTGGACCAGCAAACTGAATCTAAATGACATGAAAACAGGTAGGAATATAGTCCAACATCCCTACTATAAGATGCAAAAAGAATTTCTGGAATCCGAGTTGAGACGAAGTAGCAGCGACGTCTCAAAGTTGGACCCAGAACAAGATTCACACTGTTTACAAACAGCGACAAGAGTTCAACTTTGACATGAAATTCGAAGTATCAAAAGAATGCCGATGATGCCTAAATTTTACAGAGATGGAGCTCGAAACTCCACCTTTCCAACGAGACCAAAAACATCGAATTCCGACTTCGGATGCGATCGTGGAGGCATTGCGAAGTGGAGATAAAAAATCTGGAACATGGTTTAAAAAAAATTATTTATTATTATTTTTTTCTTTTTTTTTCTCGGGACAGTGGTAAGAATGTACAATTTTGACCAAATTAACTTCGAAATTTCATGAAACTCAAAACATGAAAGTTTTAGCTCTAAATCTAAGCTTTCCAGAACATCCAAAATTATTAGATTTGGATAAGAAACGAGAGAGATACATGCAAAACAATGTCAGATTGAAACTCAAGATAACTTGTTAAAGACAGAATTGGTCTTCTGTCTTTGAACGCATTTCAGGTCATCTAAATGGCAATATTACAGAAAACTCACTGAACAAAAATTGTAGCATATGTTTTAAGCTTTCTGAAACATCCAAAATTATCTAATTCGGATCAAAAACGAGTAACTTATGGCCAAATCAATTTCAGGGTTTTATTTTATCAACCCTGTAGTTTGTTGTCAGGTCAGCGACAAACAAACGTGATTTCGACCATTGAAACCACAAAATTAGGCAAAGCTCAAAACATGAAAGTTATAGGCTACAGAATAAGCTTTCCAGAACTTAAAGAAAATTTTAATTCCGATTTAAGATGAATGAGATATGCCTAATTTACTAACAGCAATAAACTAATTATAATTTCAGCTAGCATATATTACCTCTTTCCAAGCAATGAAAAGAAGATCAAAGAGTTTCACAATCTAAATGCACAAAAAAAAAGAGGATTACAAAATAATTTCAGAAATTAAAGAATGAATTAGAGGTGGGTTTTGTGATTGCTATTACCTCTTTTAGTAGTTTGGATTAACTCTCTTTGATTTGGTGTAGATTGGAGTCTTGCTTAGGAGGCCATGACAAGGTTTTGGAGCTTTCTAATTAGGTTTTAGTGGTTATGAAATGAAGTGTTGGCTGAAATGGGAGAGTAAAAGATACTTTATAGGCTAATGGTTAGGGTTATTGGATCTAATATCCATTAGGACTTTGTATTATTCATGTGCATACATATATAGGCAATTTTCTCTAAGTACACTCTACATACAAATTACTAAATACATTTCAAACCATAGAAAATTATGAAAATATGTTAACAATTACTTTTAGCCATTTCGTAAAATCCTATATCAACAATATTTTACATTTTAACCCCTAATTTTTCCAAAACACCGTTTATAGTTAATATTAGCCAAAATCACCATTTTGCAAATAAATTGCAAATTAATTTCCCAAATCAAATATTGCACTATTTTACACATATAAAATTTTGCAATAATATAAATTACAAATTTCCCTAATTAATTTCCTTGAAATGCTCCATTTTACACTTAAGCCCAAAATATTAATTTATTCAAAATGACTAAATTTTGAACAAATTAGCCACATTAAAAATTCATTAATAGCTCCAATTAAATTAAAATCCCAATTTTAATTTATTATTTGGTAACCGCAATCACGGGTTGTTACACATATATATGCTCATCTCTTTTAGGATACCTTGCGATATGAGACTAATCATAATCCAATCTACGCACCCACTTTAATACAATGCAAGCCACACCTAACAGTTGATGTTGCAATTGATTGACTTGTGGTTTCGGACTACTGAATATCAGAGATGCTACTAAACAAGAAAATACTAATATATATTTATATATATATATATATATTTAAATCAGAGGAGAAAAAGAAAAAACTGAAAAAAAATTCTCAAGTTAGAAAAAAATTAAAAAAAATAAAGAAGTGAAAAAAATGAAACAACACTCAAATAAACAGAAATCATATAATATATATCCATAATCCCCAAATCTAGATGTAATCAAGCAAATCTACCTTTTTAAAAGGGGTTTTGTAAAGCTGCCATCAAGTTGAAAATCAGTAGAGATGAATTCAACGCAAATGTTAACTTTTGAAATACGATCTTGAAGAAGTGATGTCTTACGTTTATGTGTTCAATATGTAGCGGTGAACGGGATTGTTTGACAAGTCAACTGCACTTTTACTATCACATTTAAAGTCATACATTGAAGTATATAGCCAAATTCTAATAAAGTTTACCTCATCTTGAGCACAATATCGGCATTACATTCCATGTCAATGGTAGATAGTGTAACATAGTTTTGTTTTCGACTTGACCACGAAACTAATAAGTGACCAAATAAGAAACATGTTCCACTAAGGCTTTTTCTATCCATGAGATAACCGGCATAATCAACATTAGAATAACCAATTAATTCAAAATTATCACATGATAGATACCATAATCCAAATTTTTGTGTGTGCAAAAGATATCTCAAAATTCTTTTAGTGGCGTTTAAATAGGATTCTTGTGGATTAGTGTAACACCCGCAAAACAAACAGCGATTAATAAATAATTAATAATGCTTAAAATTGGAATTTGAGCAAACATTGGAATTTGACCAAGAAACTTGCACCATTGTGTTTGTGGCGATTTTCCGAGCAACTTTCACATTTGGAGTTTTGCGAGCGGAATTCAAACAAAGAAGTTATCAGCATTTGAAGTTTTTAGAATGAAAATAATTAAAAACAAAAATAGGAAATAAATAATAATAAATGGAGGACCCAACCGATCGACCCCGGTGACGACCCACCTTTTTGGACGATTTAAGTCGACAATAAACCACACATGTCTAACTCAAACCATTCAAAATGGAGGATTGTCAACGGGGTTTAAGAAGAAAAATAAGAGAAAAGAAGGAAAACAAAATGCAGAATCTCGCAGCGGAATTGACAAAATATAATAATTAAATAAACAATTCATGAAGCTATTTTACAATATATATTTGATTACATAATTTTTACAACATAATCAGAGTACAATCAATAAACATATCAAAATAATGCAGCGGAATAGTACTAAAAATATAATATACCAAACTCCGTCTTCGTCCTCCAGAAATAATGTCTTTAAACACTGAAAAGCTCAGGCTGACCCGAGCGTAATGAAAAGACAAAACACTCGAGTCAGAACTAAAAGTTCTTATGTAAGTTAAACCAAAAACAAGTAAATATGAGTGTAATAGCTTCAGAGATGTTTACGGGAATTTACATCTCCTATCCAGTGTATAATGTGAGTGCAATAACTTAAGATATGTTACGGGATTTTCCATCTCCTAAGGATCCATTAAACTATCTATATGTAGTAAGATACGCTATATATGTAGTGTCTATCAGTAAAATAAATATTAAAATAGCGTTAAGGCTTTACATTAATCCCCCTTAACACATTTTTAAGCAGGTAGTCTATGCCGGCCCTGTAACACAACCAGTAACGTCGGTAGTCAATGAGTCCCTTATAGGTACCATACTAAGACAAAATCGTAGTGGGCGTGTATAAGGATAAAAGTATGACAAGGCACGTGAGGCAATGCCTAAGGTAGGATACTACCAGTTCGGGTCGTAGGGCTGGTGGTAATGCGTCGTAGCCACGACCGCCCACTGCATCCAACACCCCCAAAATAAAATCAAGGTGCACCGATTAAGTCAAAATCAATATAGCAATATGAAGAGGTGTGTCTGCTAGGGGTAGCTAGCCACTTGGCCCTGACAAACCATCCTGTTTTAGTTATTTTAAATTGTCACATGTGCCGGGGTCTATCCATCATCGCTCTATTCCTTCAAATCCGACAACGTTCACCAAATCCAACCATTTCATTCTAGATCATCCACCACGTACACGGTTGTTAAAGTGGTTCCAATATTGACAGAGAGTATGCCAATAAGACGCCCCGGTCTCTTTAACAACTAAACATCATTTTTCACACTGGTTGGTTCTTTTACATTTCGAAAACAATTCATATTGAATATCAAAATATCATATTCACTTCAAAAATATCACTTCATTTCAAAATACCATATTTACTCAAAATATGTCATTTTCACTTGAGAATATCATTTCAAATTCCAACTAAGGTTATAACTTCATTTAACCACATTCGCATTTAGATCAACGATTTAAATATAAACATTCCAACTTTCAAATCAAACTATTTCTTTCCATTTCAACGAATCTGGACCCATGTCCAAATTTCAAATCAACAAAACTCAATTTCCAATCTTTCAATTCAATTGAGTCAATTTCGACTTAGTTTCAAATCAACTTGATTTCAATTTCAATTCGAATTAACCTCAATTTTGAAATGTCATTTTTAACCTCAAGTTCGATTCAACAATTCAATTCAATGATTTAAATTTCAATCCAATTCTTATTTTAAACCATTTCAATCCATATCAATTTCAAGTCCAATTTCAATTTACCGATTTAAAACACTTAAATCAAATTAAACTCCATTGTTCAATTTTAAGGTTCGAATCTTTAAAATAATTCAATTTTCAAAATTTAAGTTATATATCGATTATAATTTCACATTCCAATTTAATTCTTAAAAACAATTTCTTTTAACCAATTTCAATTTCAACATTTCAAAGCTTGAATTAGAAATAATTCAATTCATATAAATCCACAATTTATTTCCTTTAAAACAATATCATTAACCAAAATCAAAATTCAAGATTTAAAACCATTTAATTTAACCAATCCAGTATCCGCATATAATTTTCTACCCTATTGCCAAGTGATCCATTATTTCAATTTTAATTACATGGATGGATATATATCATTTCAATCCAAATCAAAGTGTCATAGGTATATATCATTTCAACCTAATTTTTAATTTATTCGAAATAATCCAAATAATAGTTTATATGTTGTCACTTAATATACAGAGTGATAACAGGGATATATAAAAATAAATAAACATCCATCACAATCAACATCCAAATCAGCCAATAAATCACAACAACTAAATAGTTATCAATATTAGGTATTTAACTAGCAATTCAATTTCAATTTCAAATTTAACTGTCAATTTAAATTCTTATCGGCTCAAACCATATGTCAATTTAAATGTCATTTAAATTACCAAACAACGGCCAATAAAAATAAATAACTTCACGATTTAATTAACTAACATCAGACTCATTTTAGTATTTGTGAGCGGGTTTAATCACTCACCTTTGATTTATAGCCCATCAAAAATCAAATAAAAATCCGAAAATTCAACAGTCTCCAAATTCACCCAAACCTATTTCATATTGTCCGAAATTTCAATACGAGTCTAACGGAAGAAACCGCATATCAATTGGAGTTCATATGCGGAAGATATTCAAGTTATAAGAATTTTATGAAAACGAAATATAAAAACAAGTACTCACATTTTAATAGTAAAATAAAACAAATTAGTTACTCACTTTAAGAATTTTGAAGCCTGCTCATGTTTCTAAAGCCTGGAGAATCAACGGAAAAAAATGACATGATGGTTCACGCATGTAGAAAGGAGGCTTTAGGAAATGGATTTGCAAACAAATGGAAAAGATTGGCTTCATGAAATATTGCTCACATTTGTTTTTTTAGAAGAGAAAGAAAAACTTCAGGCATAAGAAATAATGGCAGCACGTTTTGGAAATGGAAAGTTAGACGAAGAGATTTATGAAATAGAAAATGAATAAGGGTAAAGCACATTTGGAAATTGGAATATGAAAGGGAAGGGTACAAGAAGATGTGAATTTGCAAAATGAAAAGAGACTAACATGCAGGTAATTAACAAAGGATGAAAGACACACGGTGGAATTTGAGAAGGCGTGTTTATATGGCAAGCAAATCTTTTGGTATAAAATTTCTAAACGTGCGCTACCTCAATTAATTTCATTAACATACTGGAAATGTTTCAAGGCAAGGCGCACGTGTAAATAAATAAAATTTAATGGAAAACAAAAAGAGGCATGTATTTAATAAAATAAAGCAATAAAATAAAATAAATGAGAGCAATGATTTAAATTTGAGAAGGTAGACTGCACATGGAAAGTAAAACTCTAATATACTCAAATTTAAAAACGTTCATTTTAACCTATTTTATTATCCTCAATACACTCAAACTTACACCTTTACATATCTTTATTTAGTACACTGTAAATAGCATTAAACACTGCAATTAACGTAATGGGGACCGCCGCTACACACAATAAATGATGAACCGGGACTCCAAATTCAAATTTGAAACGAAATAAATTTCTTACGTAAACATGCTAATTATTCCAAATCAAAATTTTAATCTAACCTTCAAGTTATTTTCTTACCTTTTTTTTATAAATTAAATTAAAATCAACTTTAAACATTTAAATAAATCGAATATTCCAACTAGAAACGTGCAACAAAATTCAATTCTTTATTTTAGTGAAATTAAACTTACATTCACAAATGAAACATTCACTTTATTTGATAAAAATGTTCTTTTCGTTAAATGAAACTTTCCTTTTGTTTTCACAAAACTTAAGCTACGTTTAATTACACCTATTAATTTACAATTTAGTGTTCTCTCTCTTATTAATTGAAATTATTGAATTACATTAATTTCAATTGATTACGAAGGTGAATATCAAAATGGACTAAATAAATGTAAGGAGAGATAGAACAATTATTTCCTATCTAATAGTAATTTAAACATATTCATATATTATTACAAATAGGAGTTATACATTTCATACTAAATAATAGTTTCTCATCCCTATAATCAATCTATAAGCTAAAATACATTTCAAACAAATAAACATATGTTTACTCCTTTACTAAATTTATTCATTTTATTCTTTATTAAATTAACACTTATTCATAATAATTGATTTCTTATTCATAAAATAAACCTTTCAGCTACCAAACATTCCAAATAAATAAACGTATGATTTATTAAGGAACATTTATTATTCTTATTAACATTTATTATTCCAATAAATTGGAAATTTACATTCAGTGGGTCATCTATTTCATTCAAACCAATGTCATTAAAATACTGATTAACATATGTTATCATTCTTACATTATTGCAAAACATATCTCATTAACAGAGATTTAAATTAAGTTCATACCTTATATTATAATTTAATTTGTATCAATACAATCTTAAATTCTTTTTTTTCTAACAACTTTATTCAAAAATCTTATTTAATTTAATATTTTTAAATTGTTAAAAATATGGGTCATTACAATTTCTCCCACTCAAAATTTTTCGTCCTCGAAAAGGAACAAGAAGGAATCAATATATAAAACAATTTAAACTTACTTAGCTAGTTTTAATATAAATTTGAAAATAACCCAATTTCCATGAAAAATTTCTTCTAAGTCCTAAATTTACGAAAAATTTCGGCAGCATCTCCTTTACGCAGCTAGGCCAGAAAATAACAATATCAATAATTACATTATATATATATCATATTTAAATAATAAAGTATCCCAAACCATAGGAAAAACAATAAAATACCGCTACAAAAACCGTAATCTGAAAACGTACCTATTTGTCGGGAAAACAAAACTCTACTTATGAAACCAAAAGCAACTGCTATTACTTCCATAAACCTGTATCTTACTTGCATAATCCAAAAGGGTTAAAATTATGTAAAAAGAGCAATATATTAGTTGTTCCAATCAATAACACAAACAACATAATAATAATCATATGCAAACAAAAGCAGCAATAACAATGGTTTGCAACAAAAGAAACCATTCAACAATTAATATTCATCTATTTTATTCACATTTATTTGATTTACATTCAATTTATTTGCATTCAATTTGTTAAATTTCAATTGTTTCACTTTATGTTACCAACATTTCATACTAAATTCATTTATGGACCATTTTATAAATCATTTCATTTAAGCTTATTTAAGTTAAATTTTATTTCATTACCACTTAGTATATTCTCTTTAATACTAATATCATTATTAGTCCATTTCATAAAACCATTTAAGTTTATTATGAACATTTTATAAAACACAACTCATGTTATTATTACTTCATAACTTAAGTTCATATTAATTCATTGATTCACTTCATTAGTTCATTTCATTAATTCATATCATTAACTTTACTTAAGTAAATTTTGTTTTATAACTCAAATTCATGTTAATAATTTTTTTTCTTTTTATCACAATCAATTTCATTCAACTTTTCTTAAGTTAACTTTCATCTTATAATTCATTTCATTAACTTATTTCATTAATTCATTCCATTCAACTTGACTTAAGTAAAATTTCATTTCATAATTCAAATTCCAACTTTCTTATTTCATTAATCATTTCTTAAATTTATAATCATTTTAGACAGATGTATCTTCTTTTACACAATATTATTCAAATTATAATTATCTCAGAAAGCTACAACTAAACCTTAAAACATCCTTTGCGATTTTTTTTATATCAACATTTCTTTAAACACAATTTCAATTTGAACATTTTTATTACTTTAAGTTCGTACTTGTATAATATTCTATTACATATTCATATTTAACATTTCAACCTTTTAAACATTTCTGGTAAGTTTTATATATGTTTATAGAATGTAATTGAGTGTAATACAAATTTATCTTATTCATTTTAGTTAACAAGAATGTTCAATAATTTACACATGTTTAAATTTCCATTATCTTGAAATTTAAGAGTTATAATTTAACTTCTCATAATTCATTTAAACACTTAGCTTCAATTACTTATTTCTCATTTTAGAAGTTTCCAACTTTTAAAATCACTTTATTTCTACAACTAAAAATCATTAATTAATAGGAACTTAAGAATTCAAATACCGGTTTCATTTCAAATCATTTTGAAATAATATATATACTCATATCTTTTTTATATATCAAATCATATTTGGAAATTTTAAATCAAAATCTGTTTATTGAACCAAATGCGTAGAAAAGCTACTAAGTGGCCTCCCCCACTTTGAGACTCGAAAATGAATGTCGATGATGTGGCCATCATCACCGAAATTATTTTCCAGCGATAGAAGAGGGGAGTACAGAACTTACTTCCTTTTTAAAATTCTTTTAAAAACATTTCTTTCAAATCTTATTGAAAATATTTCTATCTGAAAATACTTCCAAATAATACTAATATTATTTGTCTAAAATCTTTGAAAACCAATTTCAAAACACCAAAATTTAAGTTCTCAAATTTTTAATTTAAATTCATTTTATTTGTAAATCATATTTTATAAACCTTATTTATAAAATACATTTTCTTATAACATACAATAATCAATAGTTTTAAGAACCTTGACTAACCAATAATAAATGACAACAATCGAATATTATCATTTCCTAACAAACAACACACCAAAAATAAACATATCAATTTATGAAAAATTATTCTTTTAAATACAAAATATAATGCTAGGTAAATTATTTCATTTACCTATTTTAAAAACAATATTGTGTTGGTTTACCCTGTTCAAGTGATTAGAAATCCCTATTGATGCCACAGCGTTATATGTACTGACTGGAATTCATAAATACTCAACATAACAAATTAACACAATACAAAACATTTTTATAGCACTAACAAATACGCCCTCCCATATATCTATACTCTCAATTCATAATAGGACAATCCATTACCATATCTCTTAATGAGTTTAACCACCAACGGGCTAAGGTATCTCTAAACCAAAGCTCGGATACCAACTGTGACGACCCACCTTTTTGGACGATTTAAGTCGACAATAAACCACACATGTCTAACTCAAACCATTCAAAAGGGAGGATTGTCGAACGGGTTTAAGAAGAAAAATAAGAGAAAAGAAGAAAATAATACAGAATCTTGCAGTGGAATTGACAAAATATAATAATCAAATAAACAGCTCGTGAAGCTGTTTTACAATATACATTTGATTACACAATTTTTACAACATAATCAGAGTACAATCAATAAACATATCAAAATAATGCAGCAGAATAATACTAATAATATAATATACCAAATTCTGTCTTCGTCCTTCAGAAATAATGTCTTCAAACACTGAAAAGCTCAGGCTGACCCGAGCGTAATGAAAAGACAAAACACTCGAGTCAGAACTAAAATTTCTTATGTAAGTTAAACCAATAATAAGTAAATATGAGTGTAATAGCTTCAGATATGTTTACAGGATTTTACATCTCCTATCTAGTGTATAATGTGAGTGCAATAACTTAAGAGATGTTACGGGATTTTCCGTCTCCTAAGGATCCATTAAACTATCTATATGTAGTAAGATACGCTATATATGTAGTGTCTATCAGTAAAATAAATATTAAAATAGCTTTAAGGCTTTACATTAATCCCCCTTAACACATTTTTAAGCAGGTAGTCTATGCAGGTCCTGTAACACAACCAGTAACGTCGGTAGCTAGTGAGTCCTCTATAGGTACCATACTAAAACAAAATCATAGTGGGCGCGTATAAGGATACAAGTATGAGAAGGCACGTAGGGCAATGCCCAAGGTAGGATACTCCCAGTTTGGGTTGCAGGGCTGGTAGTAACACATCGTAGCCACGACCGCCCACCGCGTCCAACACCCCTAAAAAAATCAAGGTGCACCGATTAAGTCAAAATCAATATCGCAATACGAAGAGGTGTGTCCGCTAGGGGTAGCTAGCCCACTTGGCCCTGACAAGCCATCCTGTTTTAGTCATTTCAAATTGGCACAACTGCCAGGGTCTATCCATCATCATTCTCTTTCTTCAAATCTGGCAACGTTCACCAAATCCAACCACTTCATTCTAGATCATCCACCACGTACATAGTTGTTAAAGTGGTTCCAATATTGACAGAGAGTATGCCAATAAGAGGCCCTGGTCACTTTAACAACCAAACGTCATTTTTCACACTGGTTAGTTCTTTTACATTTGGAAAATGATTCATATGTGATATCAAAATATCATATTCACTTCAAAAATATCACTTCATTTCAAAATACCACATTTACTCAAAATATGTCATTTTCACTTGAAAATATCATTTCAAATTCCAACTTATGTTATAACTTCATTTAACCACATTCGCATTTAAATTAGCGATTTAAATATAAACATTCCAACTATCAAATCAAACTGTTTCTTTCAATTTCAACGAATTTGGACCCATGTCCAAATTTCAAATCAACAAAACTCAATTTCCAATCTTTCAATTCAATTGAGTCAATTTCGACTTAGTTTCAAATCGACTTGATTTCAATTTCAATTCGAATTAACCTCAATTTTGAAATGTCATTTTTAACCTCAAGTTCGATTCAACAATTCAATTCAATGATTTAAATTTCAATCCAATTCTTATTTTAAACAATTTCAATCCATATCGATTTCAAGTCCAATTTCAATTTACCGATTTAAAACACTTAAATCAAATTAAACTCTAGTGTTCAATTTTAAGGTTCGAATCTTTAAAATAATTCAATTTTCAAAATTTAAGTCATATATCGATTATAACTTCACATTCCAATTTAATTCTTTAAAACAATTTCTTTTAACCAATTTCAATTTCGACATTTCAAAGCTTTAATTAGAAATAATACAATTCATATAAATCCACAATTTATTTCCTGTAAAACAATATCATTAACCAAAATCCAAATTCAAGATTTTAAAACCATTTAATTTAACCAATCCGCTGTCCGTATATAATTTTCTACCCTATGGCCAATTGATCAGTTATTTCAATTTTAATTGCATGGATGGATATATATCATTTCAATCCAAATCAAAGTGTCATAGGTATATATCATTTCAACCCATTTTTTAATTTTTTCGAAATAATTCAAATAACAGTTTATATGCTATCACTTAATATACAGAGTGATAACAGGGATATATAAAAATAAATAAATATCCAATCATCCAAAATGTCAACAAATAGACATCCAACACAGTTAACATCCAAATCAGCCAATAAATCACAACAACTAACTATTTATCAGTATCAGGTATTTAACTAGCAATTTAATTTCAATTTCAAATTTAACTGTCAATTTAAATTCTTATCAGCTCAAACCATATGTCAATTTAAATGTCATTTAAATTTCCAAACAACGGTCAATAAAAATAAATAACTTCATGATTTAATTTAACAAACATCAGAATCATTTTAGTATTTGTGAGCAGGTTTAATCACTCACCTTTGATTTATAGCCCATTAAAAATCAAATAAAAACCCGAAAAATCAACAATCTTCAAATTCAACCAAACCTATTTTATGTTGTCCGAATTTTCAATACGAGTCCAATGGAAGAAACCGCGCATCAATCGGAGTTCATGTGCGGAAGATATTCATGTTATAATAATATTATGAAAATGAAATATAAAAACAAGTACACACATTTTAATAATAAAATAAAATAAATTAGTTACTCACGTTACAAATTTTGAAGCCTGCTCATGTTTCTAAAGCCTGGAGAATCAATGGGAAAAAATGACATGATGGCTCATGCATGTAGGAAGGAGGCTTTAGGAAACGAATTTGCAAACAAATGGAAAAGATTGGCTTCATGAAAATAAGTTGCTCACATTTGTTTTTTTCAAAAGAGAAAGAAAAACTTCAGGCAAAAGAAATAATGGTAGCACATTTTCAAAATAGAAAGTTAGAGGAAGAGATTTATGAAATAGGAAATGAATAAGGGTAAAGCACGTTGGAAATTGGAATATAAATGGGAAGGATACAAGAAGATGTAAATTTGCAAAATGAAAAGAGACTAACATGCAAGTAATTAACAAAGGATGAAAGACACACGTTGGAATTTGAGAAGACGTGTTTATATGGCAAGAAAATCTTTCGGTATAAAATTTCTAAACGTGCACTACCTCAATTAATTTCATTAACATACAAGAAACGTTTCAAGACAAGGCTCACGTGTAAATAAATAAAAGTTAAAGGAAAACCAAAAGAGGCATGTATTTAATAAAAGAAAGCAATAAAATAAAATAAATGAGAGCAGTGATTTAAATTTGAGAAGGTAGACTGTACATGGAAAGTAAAACTCTAATATACTCAAATTTAAAAGCGTTCATTTTAAGCTATTTTATTATCCCTAATACACTCAAACTTACACCTTTATATATCTTTATTTAGTACATAGTAAATAACATTAAACACTGCAATTAACGTAATGGGGACCGCCGCTACACATAATAAAAGATGAACCAGGACACCAAATTCAAATTTGGAACGAAATAAATTTCCTATCTAAACATGCTAATTATTCCAAATCAAAATTTTAACCTAACCTTCAAGTTGTTTTCTTACCATTTTTTATAAATTAAATTCAAATCAAGTTTGAATATTTAAATAAATCGAATATTCCAACTAGAAACATGCAACAAAATTCAATTCTTTATTTTAGTGAAATTAAACTTATATTCACAAATGAAACATTCACTTTATTTGATAAAATGTTCTTTTCATTAAATCAAACTTTCCTTTTGTTTTCACAAAACCTAAGCTACGTTTAATTACAACTATTAATTTACAATTTAGTGTCTCTCTCTTATTAATTGGAATTATTCAATTACATTAATTTCAATTGATTACAAAGGTGAATATCAAAATGGACTAAATAAATGAAAAGAGAAATAGAACAATTATTTCCTACCTAATAGTAATTTAAACATATTCATATATTATTGGATACAAACAAGAGTTATACATTTCATACTAAATAATAGTTTCTCACCCTATAATCAATTTGTAAGCTAAAATACATTTCAAACAAATAAACATATGTTTACTCCTTTACTAAACTTATTCATTTTATCCTTTATTAAATTAACACTCATTCATAATAATTGATTTCTTATTCATATAATAAGTCTTTCTGGTACCAAACAGTCCAAATAAATAAACATATGATTTCTCCTTTAATAACGGAACATTTATTATTCTTTATTATCATTTATTATTCTAATCATTTGGAAATTTACATTTAGATGGTCATCTATTTCATTCAAACCAATGCATTAAAATATTGATTAACATGTGTTATCATTCTTACATTATTGCAAAACATATCTCATTAATAGAAATTTAAATTAAGTTCATACCTTATATTATAATTTAATTTGTATCAATACAGTCTTAAATTCTATTTTTTCTAACAACTTTATTTCAAAATCTTATTTAATTTAATATTTTTAAATTATTAAAAATATGGGTCGTTACAATCCCCTCCTTGTGCGGGTCGGCCGCTACCGGTCCTTATAGTGGTGGCTAGGGTTGAACCTTGGCCAAATGACCCGGGTTTAATTATTTAAATCTAATGGATATGATTGATTTGAGTGCCTATAAATACATGCCTAACCCCTTACTTCTCTTCTCATATTTTCTGATTAAAGCAACAAAGCTCTGCCATTTTCCCTTCTCGTTATTTCTTGAAATTATAAAAATATTATATATATATATATATATGTATGTATATATAAATCTGAGAAGGGTAGAAAATAAAAGAGAAGAAGAGAAGAAGCGAATCAATATTGCGAAAGAAAAAGGTAATTTCAATAATTATAAATCTATATTTTCCTCTTCTCAAATATGTAATTCTAATGGTATGTATATATCTCGTTATACATATTCTTTTGGATTAGAATGGAAAAGGAGTCAAGTAAAGGGATGAATTTGGAATTGGGAGATTTGAAAAGCTAGAAAGGTGAGTGGAAATTATATAATTTATTTATAACATTGAAATTTATATCGTTGATTACACCTATATAAGATCTAATGAGTTGTAGGCTTAAAACGAACGTATATGAATATCGCCTATGTATTTTGCAGGATAAGTAAATTAGAATAGGAATGTCATTACACCCTAGTCTAGAAATTTGGAAATCAGTCCTTAAATTTGTTAAAGTTAAAGTTGTAAAGTTTATTCCAGATTTATAGTTGGGTTGTAAAATGTTAGTTTTAGTGCAAAATGCCCTAATTTGACTTGGAATGTGAATTTCTATATTTTCAATTTATTGGGAGCAGGGTACAATTTAGTTGTATCTATTTCCGTGTAATCTTCATAAATTATCAATTCCACAATTTTGTATAAAAGTGTGTCGGTTGAAATAGTAAGGAATATACCAAAAAGGAAAGGGATGTGCAAAGTACGGAAATAATAAGGAATATACCCTATGATTTTTTTGTATGTGTATATATATTTATATATATGTTTATGTAGTATAAGATATGTAAATACGTGAGAAGGAGTTGCGATTTGGAATTTCGAGGATGAAATTCATTTTAAGTGGGGGAGAATGTTTACCCTATGAGATTTAGATGTATATTTTATTAGTAGGGGAAAATTGGTATTTTAGAAATATTGAAACTAGGCAACGAGAACATACCATTGCATAGAGCTTATTTTTCTGATCGAGATGTTATTTCAGTTTATTCGTATCAGAGTTTGTACGAAGGAGTTATGTATATTTTAAATAATGAGCTTTGGTTGACTTAAATGAGCCTATGCCCATTTAAATAAAACAACCGTTCAGAAGTTATGAAACAGACTCAGAAGTTTGAATTCAGTCACTCACGTACGATTTCAGTTGCAACTTCCCCTTCTTCCTCCTTCACTCTGTTATCACATTCCTCTTTTAATTCTAAACAAAACCCAAAACGTGTGTGTGTGTTTATATCAAATCGGCGAGGCAAGAAGGGCTACACAAAGATACTAATTTTTTGTGGAATCACGGAACTTTGGAGAACAAAAATTCTTGATAGTGAGGAATTGAAGGGCAACTTGAATATTTCTAAGGCTTGGTGACATCGATAGGTGAGTGGGAACCATTATTGGCCTTTATGTTGTTCATAGGAGAGTAGTTTGCACTGTTTAATTTCTAATTAGGTAAATCTAGTATTGAATTTGTAATAATTGGATTAGGGGATAAATACTGATGAAATTGTAGGATTAGATAATGTTTAAGGACAATTGATTTAGGGTTAAATTGGTATAAGAGATGAAGATTAGAGTAAAATGATGAATTTATAATGGTTTAGATGAAGATCAAGGACATATGTTTGATATGTGATATATGGAAATTTAGGGAAATAGGAAATAATGTTTAGGAAGTATAGAAACATACCAAAACCTTGATCAATGGAGGAAGATCGAATTGGGAAGGAAACAGTTCAACTTTTGATCGGATTTCAATGCAGTTCGCATAGTTATCGATCCACCAGTGTTACAAACCGGTCCGCCAGTGCACATTCAGATTGTTGGAACTATGCGAGCTCGCAACGGAAGTTATGGGTGAATTTCAATTTTTTTACCCTACTAGATCTTTGTTGGGCCTATGAAATCGAATTTATTTTGAACATTTCTAAATTTAATTTAAATAAAATCATGTATTTCATTTAAATTTATAAATTGTAATGACCCGTAAATTTTAATAATTTTATTTGTTTTATATATATTTAATTGAATTTTTGTGAAATTTTAAACAATAAAATTTTGAAATATAAATTTGATATTTGGAATACGTCTAATTAAACATAGCAACTGGTAAATTTTCATCAGATAATATGGAAGTTTATTTTCTTGTGTAATTTTATTTAAATTTTAAATCAGTTAAATTTGATGATAATAAAATGTTTTCCAAACCTGAATATTTTTATACAGAAAATTTGTAAATCATCTTCTGAGTGAGACGTCATCTTTAGTTTCTCCAAATTTTGACCGCTATTGTTCCGTTTATCTTATTTTCGGAGTTTTAACAGCATTTTTCAGTACTGATTATCAACTTTGATAAGATGATCGTACCACTGATATCTGCATACCGTTTTGATCGTCTCGTCGTACCGATCTCAACAGTATATTCATTTGTGTTTTTCGGTGACCGGATCGCGACGAAACCATGAAACGTACAACCGTATTCGTACCCGTTTTAAATCTTTTGGTTCCTGTGTCTTTCAATTTGTTCACCGTATAAATTCAACGGCTATTTTCTTTTATCATCTCCATAAATTTAGGTGTGACTATTTCTATTCCAATTGATTAGAATATATAAACTAGTTCTCTTTTTCTCTTATTGCTAAAGATAAAATGAAATATATACAGCTCTTATTGTTCGCATTCCTTGGTTAAAGTAGCCTGCTCATCTCCTCTCCCATGTTTTTCTTTCCCCTCCTTCCCATTTTCTTCTCCACTCTTCCACCACTTCAGCCAAATTGTTCCCCTGACCTTCCAGGCTGCAACCATCATCACCATGAAACCCACCGACCTTAGCTTCCGCAACCACCCTTAGCGCCTCCTCTACCATGACCCATCTCCACCAATCCCGCTCCGACCGTGTTCCACGCCTTCCTAGCTAGCCGAGCTCAAGCCTCCCTTATGTATATACTGTAAGTATATATATTAATTAGATATGTAAACTTTCGTATTTTGTTCCATTTGTTATATTCCACTTTTATAGTTTTAAAATACGCGAACATATTTTTATATACAGGATCTAGTTTTATTTTATAAAGGTATCATATCTATATATATTTGGGTACGCCTATATATATTATAATTTTAATAAGGTGAATGTTTATATATGTATATTTCATATGTTGCATAGACCAGTTGTTTACTATGTATATTTTACTGTTTGTTATAAATAACAATGTACAGGATTTTTCTGGGTATATGTATATAGATATTTATATGGTCGTTTTATGTTATATTAGCTATTATAGTGTTATAGCATGTTAGTATAAGATATATATTACGGCGTGTAAATGTATGTGATTTTTTTGAGGAAAACTTGGTTGTTAT
Source organism: Allium fistulosum (assembly GCA_030737815.1). Lineage (NCBI taxonomy): Eukaryota > Viridiplantae > Streptophyta > Magnoliopsida > Asparagales > Amaryllidaceae > Allium > Allium fistulosum. The sequence goes on from CM060903.1 coordinate 1,504,744,784, forward strand.
TAATGTTTATTTTGGATTGTACCTATATGAAAATAGATGAGGTTTCTAAAGATCTGTTTAGATCCAGATAACAGTGTAAAGTTATATTAGTTTTCTTCATTGATTTTAAAGATGAAATATATAGGTAAGTGTATGTAGTTATATAAATAGAACTGCAATATGACATAGTAACCTGTAATGGGTACATACCAACGCTAGTATTTAAAAACGCAAATATATATGTTTGGCCTGATATTTATTTTTGTTGCATTTGAAATGGGCCTGCATATTTTTATGGTCTGCATAGTGATATATATATATATTGACCTTTCTTTATTTATGTATGTAAGTTTTATAAGTTATTATATATATATTAGTTATATATTTTATCGGAGTAATAGATTGATATATATGTATATTTATATCAGGTTGATATTTTAAGCTTTATATTAGTAATAGATGTAATGATACGTGTATATATATGTCAGCATATGGTAGTGTTCTTATTTTTGAAAGCTATATATATACATTAATCTGGATATCAGTATATAGGCTTCCTGGTTAGTATATTATCAAGTATTATATAGGTGTGTTGATCGTATATATATGATTCTATAATAAAGTATGTTATATATACATTTCTTACAGATTCAATTGTAGAATGGGAGTTGGGAGTCTTGTTCATTCGTGTGTTGTTTTTATATATCTTAATTTCCAGATATATATATATATATATATATAAAGGTTTACTCAAGTTATACCTATGTTCATATATTGGTATGTATGCTCTGGTTAGTTCACACATATATGTTATAGATTTATAGTATGCTAGTTTATATAAATTTCAAAATATGTTGGTTATGCAAAATAATATGGCAATCTATATATGTCAGTATATATATGTTTTAAATGGATTTTTGAAAGTTTATATATATCTTTCATTTTATATCGAGCTAATTTGATTCATTTCCCATCGATTCCTTTTATCAGCTTTGTTCGTTGAATGAGTGTCTGTACTGCTTCGCTTTGGAAATTCGTGCTTGAATCAGTAACTCATCTCATCTTCTTGTTTCTCTAGCCTCGAAAGGTGAGCAATCACTCACAATTAACGTTCATATATTTATTAAATTTGATTTCAATCGAAACGTCAATTGAAATATACTACTGTTAGTTATTTACATTGTTATATATATCATTATCTGTATCTGTTCACCTGTGACATCTGACACCATTATCTGTTATTTATATTGATGTTATATGCCTGTTATATTATTATCATATCTGTTATCACTCTACAAGTTCCCTGTTAGTATAGAATTCACTATGGGTTGAAATGATACATACCCGAACGATCTGTAGAATAGGAGAAAATCGTTATGGGTTGAAATGATAAACCCAAGCGATTTTCATTTGAATTGAATTTGGGATTGCGGGTTGAAAAGATATATACCCATATATATTTAAATTGCGGATTGAAATGATAAATATCTGTATCACTTGACCATAGGATAGAAAATTATATACAGACAACGTTGGTCTATATATAAATACTTTGAAAATGATTTCTATGGTTTGAAAAGAAATATACCGTTTTAATAAATATTGATTTTAAAGATTTATTAAAGTTGATTTAATAAAGTTGATAAATAATATGTTTAAGTATTTATTTAATATCTATATTTTCAAATATAGAGTTTATAATGATTTGAAATTATATTTATTTAAGAATTTTACTTAAATAAGTTTGATTTGAAATTTATTAAATTTGAAATTTTAAAGCTATGATTTTATAACTTGAATTTGATTAAAAGTGACTTAAATGAATATTTCAAATTTATATAAAATTTAAGTGGGATATTTTGTTTATTTAAATTTGTAAATTAAAGCTGTATTTGGATATTTTTGAAATGATTAAGTAAATATTTCAAAACTAATAATAGTAAAGTGAATTTGATATATATATATATAAAATTATCGAATTTAGTTTTGAAATGTTGAATATTTTGACTTTGATATATATTGAAATTTGAACGGATTGTTTTAGGGTTCAAATATGTATTTGAAAATCGATAATTTGAAATGATTTATTGAGAAACAGAATCGAGTTGAAATCGATGATTTGAGATTTGATTAAATTTGAATTTTGGAATTCGAGTTGAGTTGAATCGATTTGTAAAATTTGAGCAAACTATTTTATTATATAAAGTATTTTAAAATATTTTAAATTATATTTAAAACTATTTTTATATTATTTTATAAACTATTTTAATATAAACTATTTTAATATAAACTATTTTAATTATTTTAATATATATTGTTTTAACTTATAACTATTTTATAATAAATTATTTTATTTTATAAACTATTTTATTATACATACTATTATTGATATCTAAACGGTTTAAGGGAAAATGCTATAATTTCAAAAGTGTTATGATTTCCAAAATGCTATGATTTAAAAAGTGTTATGAATTTCAAAGTTTTGATTTCCAAAGGGTTTTGATTTTTTAAAGACTATGATTTCGAAAGCATTATAACTTTGGAAAGCGATACGATTTTGGAAATGGATATATTTGAAGTGAAAATGATATCGTATTGATTTGGATTTTGGAATGAAAATGATATTTTGGTTTTGAAGTATAAACTATTTTGAAATGACCGCGGTGTTATAATAACGTTTGGTTGTTAAAGAGACCGGGATCAGATATGGGCATACTCTCTGTCGATACCGAAAACCACTTCAACAACTGTGTACGTAGTGGAGATTCCAGAATGAAGTAAGATGGTGGCGACGATTCCTATTGTGGTATATACGTGGACCCGACTCCCGTGAGTTGTCATAAGGTGGCTAAAACAGGAGCGATTGACGGGTCAATGAGGTAGCTCCTCTGATCGGACGCATTCCATCGTATACTATTCTATTACTTTGTGATTGATTTGATGGCCATCCTCGATTTTTGATTCGAGAGTGTGTTCCGAGGTGTGCGGTAGTGGCTGCTATGCGTTACCACCAGCCCGGATGCGTAATTGGTATATCTACCCTGGCATTGCCTAGTTGAGTCATGTCACCTACCATATTGAGCTTTACTATGAGTTTGGTTTTGTGTCGTAGCCTGTGGAGTATTTAGGGTAGCTCCCGATCTGGGGGTACGCTGATACTGGATAGACTATTGGGACTATTATCTGTTAAGGTGGAAAATGTAAAGCCTTAACGCTATTTAAAAGTAAGTTTATTTTACTATTATACATTATTATAATAGCGTATATTACTACATAGTAAATAGTTTAACGGATCCTTAGAGGATGGTTATCCCAAACATCCTTTGAGTTACTTGTATTTCAGTTGATATTTCACTTGAGTTGGATTTATTGATATAAGAATGTTAATCCTGACTCGAGTGTTTTGTGTTTTGCTTTACGCTCGGGTCAGACTGAGTGATACAACATTTGAGACCCACCTTTGGAGTTGGAGCTTCGCTTGGAGATCCAGCTATATCGATTCTGCTATCAGTTATTCAGTTGATTCCAGTGATGTATTCAGATCTTGTATTTGACTATATTATTGAGACGTCTATATATTCGAGAATTCTGTTGTATCTTGTTTAACTCTGTTATATATATATATAGTAGCTTCATGAACTACTATTCTTTTGTTTCCGCTGCATTATTGTTATATTACTCTGTGTCTGTGATTCTGTGATTATTTATTTACTGTATATGCTGAGTTTTGCCAAATTTAAATTAACAATATGATATTTTGAGCAATTCATTTTCCGACATATGTGGATACGAATGGTTGCAAATTTCAGGTCATTACATAAATTGTTGATAGAAATTTATTTAATTTATTTTCAACTTATATATAAATATACATATGTATCATATACATATGTATATGTGTGCATGTGTAACATGATATTCTGTGAATGGTATAACATGCCCATATATAGATGTTGTGATTTATATTGCAACGGACACGTTAGCTCTTCCTATATTTATTGTATGTTGTCCAAATATGTGTATGAATTTATAGTTATTATATATATATTCCAAGTGAAAATTATATATATTTATATTATTAAAATATCATATATATATACATAAAATATTATAGTATTATTCTACACTTTTTCCTCCTTTCATGGCAGCTCCACTACCTCCCATTCCTTCCCCTTTGTACTTTTCTTCTTCTAACCATGCTTTCATCCATCACCCTATCACTTCGTAGTCACCTCCTAAACCTGACATGCCACCTCCTCCTGAAACTTCTCCTCATCCTTCCTCCTCTCTTCCTCCTTTTGCTCCTCCTATCCCTTCCTTCGGTCCTTTTGCTTCCTCTACACCATCTACTTCCAACGCCAACCCATCTGGTCAATAGAAATGGACTTATTTGTTTTGCAACAAACCAAGAAATGGGAGGAAGTACACCCCTATTGACATGAACCCCCTCCTTCTCTGGTGAATGCCTTGTTCTGCCACCTTCTATTGTTGAAGTTGGAACCAAGGTATGTAATGATTATCTTGCGGGCTTCTTCCTTGACAAGCCATTGTCATGCTCAACGGTTATTTACACCTCAAAAGAAAGTTTGGAAGCTTAATGGGTCCATCAAAGTAAAATCAGACGGTTTTGTATTTATTTTCCTCTTCTCTTGTGAGGAGGACAGAAGTAAGATTCTCCAAAGTGATCTTATTATCATGCGAAACAAATTGATTATCATCAAACCATAGGACCCCACCATTGGAAATGTATGTGATGGAATCTCATCAGTTCCAGTATGGGTTAAGTTCTTTAACATTCCCATATTTTCATGGTCGCCCATTGGTGTTAACCGGTTAGCTTGTAGATTGGGGAAGTTGCTTTGCATGGATGAGTCAACAGAGAAAATGGGGAGAGTTGACTTCGCTAAGTGTATGATTGGGGTAAAGCCAGACAAGGAGCTTGTTGATTCATTCCCAATTCAATTAGTTGATGGTGGTATTCAAACCATTGAAGTAAGGCATTTATGGAAGCCGGATATTTGTACTAAATGTAGAGTGTTTGGGTATGGTATAAAGAGTTGTGATAAAACAGATAATCTGAATAAGCAAAAGGAGGTGAAAGAAAGCATAGTAAAGGGAATACGCAAGATGTTCAAAGAGTTAGAACTGAAGTAAAAAAATCATATGTTAGAACAAAACAAAAGTGGCATATGATAAGCAAGGCAAAATGAAAGTGAAAAATCCCAAACGAAGATGGAGATCATAATTCTGATGAAAAATCTGATGAGAAAACCTCATATTATTCAGAAAAGAAATTGGAAGAAGGTGAAATAGTAAGTGAGACAAAAGATAAAGGAAAGAACAAGGCTCCAAGTGTCGTTAATGATGATGAAATTCTTATATACACTAGCAATCAGTTTGAGATACTAAATGACATGAATGAATCAGATGGGAACTTGAATAATGAATCAGTTGTCAACATGGTCAGTGAATCTATAAAGGAGAAGTTATGTTATGAATAAACCTCAGTCATTGTACTTGAGCCTCTGGTTGAACCAAATGTTTGTGTAGGAAGTGAACTTGCTGAGCCAAATTCTTCTTTGAATGACCCTTTAGCAGAACATGGTACTGCTCAAATGGTTGATGCTAATGGCAAAAAATTTGAAGTGAGAGCTAAGCAAGTAGATAACACATTGCAATTTGAAAGTGCATGTGTAACAAATGGTCCAGCTCAAACATTACCAAATCATAACAACACCTTACCTGAAAGGGTTACCCACTTATCCTCTCTTTCAACAGTTTCCTCATCTAATTCAATTAATTTATCATATAATTCAAACTCTCCTGACCCCAAGTTGCATCTCAATGTGAAACAAATATAAATGTTGTACATGTGCACAACATAAATGTCAGTGATAAATCTGTCTCTTAAATGTCAGTGATAAATCTGTCTCTTCTTTTCCCCTGCTTGTTCCAACCAACCATAACACTCTCTCTTTCACCATTTCCATGCAAGCTTCATCTTCTACCCCTAATTCTTCAGTTCCTCTTCAGTCACCTCATCTACCACCAATCTCCCATCCCTATGGCCACGTCATTCCTCCTCCGGCTTGGAAAGACCCAACCTCACTCCTCTTTTCATCTACCCACTTTTTCCTTCTCCCAAAGCATCAAACCTTCCCTCGTCAACATACAAACCAAAAAATCACAAGAGAGGCAAGTCACTAGATGGTGATTTAAATGCAAAAGGTGAAACCAAATCAATAATTCTAGAAATCAGGAAACAACACACCCCCATGACTAGGGGTAACAAAAAGAAACTTCTATCTAATCAACAGTTTACTCAATGATACATAAGATAGGAGTATGGAATATTAGAGATACCCATAGTGATATAAAGTTAGACCAGTGTAAATAATTGATAATGGAACACAATCTGAAGCTTATTGCTATTTTGAAAATAAAACTTGACACTGCTCTTTCAGTTAGAGCTGCAAAATATATCAACCCTTCTTGGGTGATGAATCATAACCTAAGTGATGCACCATATAGCAGAATTTTAAACATCTATGATCCTATCATCTTCAAACTCTCTCCAATTCTTTTAACTAGACAAATCATTCACTTGCACTCCACCCACATCCCTACCTCTACTTTATTTTGCACCTCCATTGTCTATGCTGACAACTCCTCCTCTTCTAGGCAAGGGCTTCTTAATCTCTTCCCTTCTTTTAGACAAGAAAATCACCCATGGTTAGCCCTAGAAGATTACAATTGTGCACTGAAACTATCTGACAGGTATGGTGGCAAATCTTTATCACTTGCTGAAATCAAACCTCTTAACAATGCAATTGAAAACTCCAATTTAGTTGAAATCAAATCCTCTGGAGCCTCCTTTTCCTGGAACAACTCTAGCAAGGATTGTAACATCCCCCATTTGGAGGCCCAAAACTAACCGCCACAGATGCTACAGTCATCTATAGTTATTATTTTTCGGTTACCAAATGCGATAATGTTAGATACATTGATATACCAGAAACACATGGATATGAAAAAAAATTAACTAAATTTTAAAACAAATTTTTCATTCCGTTTCAAATCGCATTTCAGATTCATTACATAATCCTAATTCGTAAACCACATTTAGAGAAATAAAATTATTATAAATTACGCCAAAAGCGACATATGAAGATGCCCCCTTAGTTGATCAGAGTCGAAAAATAGGCACTAAATAACTTTGCCATTACATCCAATTACACATCGGAATCAAACAAAAAGAATTCCTAATAGCTAGCTTGCCTCATGCACATCTTCGAAAACTTATTCGTCTAAAGGAGAACCTGAAAACCTTAACTCTCAAACCACTCAAAATCAATTGATCACTCAAGAGTTTAAGGGGAAAACATAAACTTCGAGTTAGACAAAAAGTCTGGTGTGAATAATAACCTACCATCTCGAACCATATAGACATATAGTAAGACCACGCCGCTTAGCAGAACGGGTTTTCCCCTCACTGGTATCTTAACCCAGTTTATAACAACCATATACTGTGCACCTGCATCCACAATGGTTAAGACATAACATAATAAAATGTATCACGATGATATGCAAACATGCAATATGCTCTAGATTTCCCATCCCCATTCACCTAACTATTTGTCTCAAGTTATAGTTTCTAGGGTCACTTTTAACCTTTTAGTTTTCATGGGCTGACTAATAACAGGTTTCATAATTTTTATGGGACCACTAAGAACCTATTGGATTCTATAATAACATCTCTCATGTCATAGTTTTCATGGGCTGACTATGAACCTATTGGGTCCTCCAATAACATCTCTTATGTCATAGTTTTTATGGACTGACTATGAACCTATTGATCTTGATCAACAACCTGTTCCGGATATAGTTTTCATAGGATCACTAAGAACCTATTGGCCCCTGCCAATAACAATTTCCATAACATAGTTTTTATGGGCTTGCTAAGAACCTATCTAAACCAATAACCTTCTGATCAGTCTTGGGCATCCTATATTCTGGTCTGTCTGACCTCTTGGATGCAATTCTGCTCACACATGAGTTAATTTAATGTATACTCACTACTGGGTCAACCTAGCCTATTATTCTGCCCTTAACACCCCAAAATGCAGTTATGGGTTATAAATGAAGTGAATATGATTACACAAGCATACATGATTACTAATCAAACAACACAACAGTATAAACATCCATGGTTTCATCCTTGGAATCATTTTCTAATGAAATATGGTTAATACCCTTAAAACACTATCTTTAGCAAGGAAGGCTTCCACTAAAATTTCAAATTTAAATGTCATTTTAAAACTCTTTTACATTGCTATATGTTTACTTTAAAATGAGATTTTGTTCTCTAATTTGAAAAGTAAGGCTTTTGACTATATCCTTCGACCATTGTGACATCATGAGTTTCCCCCATCACTCTCTCTTTCGACATCATGGAGCAAACAATCCCTCCGTCCCCTTCCATTTATCTAATGGGTTCGAAACAAGTGGCTATGCCCCTTTTGCCACTCTACTCTAGCGGCAGAACCTTCGAAATCATTGCTTAAGCAATGTTGAAGGCCCTTTCCACTACTTCTTTGAAATCATGCGGAAGGACCCTGTCGACACCAATGATTGAGTGCGGCACAACCCTTCCATCTCTATAATTAAACATGCATGCAGAAGGACCCTTTCGACACTATCAACTAGTGCGGAAGGTACCTTCTGTAATGATTGGACTTACTCAAGTATAAAGGCACGGAAGGTATAGTGTCGACACAATTGATTAGTGCAGCACAACCCTTCCGTCCTTATTGACTTACATACTAGTGGAGCATATAAGAGCAGAAGGAACTCCTTCGACCTATCTACTAGTGCGGAAGGTCCTTTCTGTGACAATTGGATCAATTTATGTGGAGGTGCCCACTTGTTAAAGTTTTTGCATGCGGAGGGACCCCTTCGATACTATTGATTAGTGCGGAAGGACCCTCCCGCCGTCATCCTAGACAAGGCTATATTAACTACAGCGACACCCCTATCCCCTTAGTGTTCAAAGAAAAGCGGTATTGTATGCTTTCGAAGGGTTCAATGCTTTCGAAGGCATCAATGCTTTCGAAGGCAAGTGGTGTTGCTGTCATTATCATTAAAACTGATTTTTAACTAAGTAAAGCAATTTATTTTTCACCTAACCCTTTATGTTGTAAATTTTCTATTGGATAACAAAATCTTTATATAATTCTTTTCAGAATTTGCTGCCGCATGTAATTCCCAATGCCCCAATGTTTAATTAAAAATTATTAACTTAACCTTGTATTTAATTAATCATTAAATACTAATCTTTCTAATTAAATCCAAAACTCATCCAAATCTCTTGAGAAAAATTCACATACATTCCAAAGTGATAATATCTTTATCACATAAAATTTTCAGCCCAAAAATTATTATTTAATTCCTTAAATTAATTAAAACCCGAAATATCCATTTCTTTCACTCGAAAATTCATAATAAATTATCCATAACTTGGAATATTATGAAAGTTTAAACCCATCTCCAAAATAATGTTTTGCATAACATATTCAAAAATCAGGGCATTTGGAAATTATTTTGCATAATTTTAGCCTTAAAACCGAACTATATTATTCTTCAAAATCCTTGTTTAAATTATAACATGGCAATTAAATCAAAACATATCATCATCCATCCAATCATACGGTTTCAAACCTCCAACCCGAATTACAACATTCAAGATGACTTATATGAGATGGTTTAGATCGTTATTCACTTTGTTTGGATATGGAACTTGAGATTTGTTCTACACTTTAATCTTCCTAGCTTGAATCTTAGCCTCTAATTGATTTTTGAGTTCCTCTTCTCCTAAGGTTATGGTCGGCCTTATTTTTCTTTTGTTTATGTTTTGTAAGAATATAAATAAGAATGGGAATATGGTAGAAGGTTTTAGGGGCTATAGGGTTCAGCTACTCCCATATTTCCCTTACCTTATTCTCTTAAGTATTTAACTTATAAACCAATCTTATAGATTCATTTAGTTAAAGCCTAACTCTAATTAGCGTTCAGATCTCAATTTCCTTATCACACTAGACTCCACATTATTCTATTTAATTTATCTAATTAAATCTCCTGAATAATGTTGATCAGAATCAGAGGTGTTACAAGCACCCCTCCTTAAAGAATTTCATCCTTGAAATTCAACAAGGACTATACACTAAGCATATTATCTATGAAATCATCTGTAACATTTCCTAACTACCATACTAGCCTACCTGATTAGCAAACAGTCTATATAAAGTAAATATAGAACATACCCTTAAAGCAGATCAGGATAAGTATCCCTAATCCAGACATCGGTTTCCCAAGTACAGTCCTTCTCGTCGTTGCTCCACTAACTTCCACCAACTTTACTCTCTTGTTTCTTACACTACACCATAGAGAGGATTTTGGCGCTGCCGTAGGCGGCGCATTTGATACGGCTACAAGCCGTATCAAATATTAATACGGCTTATAGCCATATCTAAATTGTTTAATACGGCTTTAAGCCGTATTAATATTTGATACGGCTTGTAGCCGTATTAAATTCCGTGCCTCTTTTCGTGGGAAAATTTCCCCCAAAATGCACACTCTCCCTCCCTTTTTTTTATTTCAGTCATCAAATGAATCCCGTGCATTCATGGCTCCTTCCCATTTGGTAGCATAGTTAATCGCTTCCTTTTGCGAGTTCGACATCTAGGTTGAAATTGAAAAGGTTAATCCTTCTTGTTCGACGTCTAAAAATTTGACATCTGACTTGAGTTTGGTTTTTCGAGATAAAGGTTAGATCTTTGAGCTAATCCTTCTTGTTGATGATTAATTTTAACACTTCCTAAACTTCATTATTAGATAAGTAATGATTTGGATCAAGTTAGTGTTGAGATGAGCGTCTTTGTTGTATTATTAGGGTGCATTGGGTTTTGCGTAGATGTTTTGTTATATTGATCTGTAGTTTTATTATTTTATTTTCTGTGAAATTGGTGTGTTTTTCTGTATTTTTACCCTAAAATGATGGTTAAACTTGATTGGATTATTTGCAGTTAGATTTATGAATGTTAAAAGAGTTGGATGTGTGCAACAAGGTGGGGGATTGTATTGCTACTCCCTGGTTTTACTTAGGATATAGTAATTCTTGCAAGTTATTATTGGAACGTTTCTATCATTAGTTAAACAAAAATGCTATTAAAAGATATATGTTTATCTCATGAGAAAACTTCATAATTGATATAGTTACAGTTATATCTCATGAGGAAAGTTGCAATTATTGGAACATTATCTGGAACTAAGGCAATTGTTGTGTCCTTGTTGGACCACTGACCAACAAATCCTATGTTTTTTACCACGTCTCCACCAAAACATCGTCCATCATTATTAACTATTTGACGTCAGTTTATTACCTATTCATCTCATACTGATTCTGCATGGATGGAGAAAACTGTTACATGGAGCTGTATTTAGTCCAGAGTTTTTCCAACACCTTCAACTCTATCCGTATTGGATCACTGATGTTACGTTGTCATTGAATGTTTAAAAGTCGGACGTCCATTTAATGTACTCTAACATACATTTGATGGACCTTAACGTTGTAATGCATTATTCATTTATCAGACGTTTATTAAATAAACGCTTGAGTATGATCGTTTATTAAATGGATGTTAAATTTCAATTCAGATTTTCAACGTTACCGGGTAATCAAACCGTTGAAAGGAGAAACACCTTTGTACTGTTCAGCAACTTTGGTGGGTATTTCAGTTTTTACCTAGTATGATTTTATTACTTCATTAATATTTGTGTTCAACAATCATCTAGATCAAAGAATATTTTGTTTATACTTGCAGTCTGCCAAGGTTTCAACTCATTTGTGGAATGTGATAATAATAAAATCATAAGAATTACAGTGGTAAACTAAGAAATGTCAATGTCGAGCTGTAATATAGCAGGTTCATTATTACGAAGAAACTTATTCACGTATAACTAGTAAAGACAAAATGTAAATGGAACAGCCTGAAGATGCATATGAAATTTACCTGCTGTCTTTTTTCATGTGGTACTTAGAATATACTTCTTAAATATTTCATCAATACTTAGTGACAGAAATGGTTTCATACGAGAGTTCAATGATTTTATTTTAGATGAACATGGATGTTAAAGTACGAACTTAATGGGAATAGATGTGCGACTCCTAATAATATTTGTGCAGTAAAAATTAGTTCTTCTTGCAATGATTGATCTTTCTTTAAGTGTTTAATATCTTGAAAAGATGAATTTACAATCAAATGTACTGTCCCAGTCGTCCTTGAAGTAAAAATTCGTTGGTGTATTCATTATAACAAAACCAAGTGGCTTCTTCAATAAAGTCGTAGATTAACCATGTAACTTGGTAGAGGTTCAATATGATTGGATTTTTTTATCCTTGCATAATTTACAGCTTGGTGCTAATATTGTATATGGTTCTGACATTGTATATGGTTTTGATATTGTTGTATAAGTGGATAAAATTAGTGTTAATGGCGCAAGCCAAGTATCAGGAGAGGGGTAATGCATAGACATTACTCCGGTGCTATAAAATAGCGCCGTTGTAATGGCAAATTTTTTGAAAACAGTTTGGTGTAGCAAAAAAAATTAATTTCTACATAAATTTTGTAAGTATAGCAAGAAACAGATATATATAAATAATAGAATATAAATTATGTGTGTGTGCGCATTATTATTATTATTATTATTTAAAAAAAACTTGTATTAATTACACTTTGATATAGCAAAGAACATTCACAAATGCAAATGGGACATGTAGTGCACAGAACATTTACTTGAAATTGTAATATTTCCTATTGGTATACATCACCATATTAACCTAGATTTTGAAATAAATTCATAAATCAAACGAATAAACATTTTATGCATGTTATAAATATATGACCAGAACGATTCAATCGTTTTTTTATTTTTCCTTTTTATTACAATAAGTTATGGCCACTGTTCATGTTCTTCCACAAAACATAGCATTGATAGAATGTTGCTACATCACCATGAAATAAACCTTTAATAAGCTGTATATTGCAGTTAAAAAACAGATAGTCGAACACCCAATGTTTGGTTGAACTAAACTATGGCCAGATCTATATATAACGCAACAATTTATCAAACTAGACGATATGGTGATCAATTTGCAAAATCAACATAATAGAATTAAAAGGTTAAATGAAAATAAAAATAAGATTTGGGTATCCGATGGACTTTTACCATGACGTGGGTTCAATTCCCGGAATATCATAATCTCTGATCTTATTCAACTAATTGATTAGTTACAAAATCAAACTATTGGCGTAAAAATAGAGGGTCAATATATAAAGCCCAAACGATGGTGGTCTATACACGCAAGCCCATATATTTATTCTTCCATGAAAAAAAAATCTCTTTTCCGAATAAAGGGCTAGGTGATTACCATTATGATTATATATTTTGCGACTCAGCCTTGTCAGCAAAGATACAAGTGCAGGGGCACTCTCCCAATGAGAGAGTGATATATGATAAGGTGGCAAGTGCAGGTTTTCAATGTTAAATTTAATAACTGCAAGTAGAAAATGCACATCAAGAAATTATATGATAATTACTCTTATATAAGGGGAGTTAGAACTTGGCGAACAGAGCAGCATGATATAGAACAGATGTTTAATATATAGTTGTACAAACTTACCAACAGTAATTGTTGTAGTTTGCCTTTTAATTGATTAATTTTTTTATGCTAACATTTAAATTATTGTGAAGGTCATTAGTGCTGAATTCTGCTGGACCATAAATTTTATGTCAATTTTTGTAAGCCTTCGGTCATCCAACCATATTAATTTTTTTATTTGGATATTTTCCTTTTGTGGTGTTATGAGGAAATGATGTAAACAATAACCAATGCACTTTCACCATTAATAATCCAAAACAACTGTAGGCTGTCAAGTTCTCTATTTTTCTTTTGCGTGCATTTTTATCATGAATTAAGCTTCATTTTTTAATAAATATGAATTTAAATACACACGGTACACTGTCATGTGATGTTATTTCTTTCAGAAAATTGCAGCTGGTCTAGTTTGGCGAAAAATACTTATAGAGTATAACGATTTCACGGTGGTTACACACCATTGAAAAATAATAGAGCATGGCAGTACACCACTATGGGGTCTCTACTTTTTTTTAATTGACAGGGATGAGGTGTTTAGTTGTCGAAGACTTTCGACAAAGGTCGATTTTAGATGGCCATACAGTGTATATAGCACCGTACTGTACAAAGCTCAAATATCACTGCTGCACACAACCAACACTCCTAAACACATTCAGTTGTAATCAACTGAGCTGAAACTTATGTATCGTGCTAATATTTTTTGTGGTTGTTAGTAATCGAAGCTCCCTTTGGATATGCAACGGAAAGGAATCGACCAACTTACATAATTGATTTTTCACATATTTTATTATACAAATGATCGGTAGTTCCCTATTAGAAAACGGGAAAAAAAATAAGGTACAACTTACAAGACAGTACATAAACTTGTAATTATAATAATCTCATTGTATTATATTTTCCTTAAGTATGCAAAAAATTATTTCCCCTTTAGTATGAAACGACTATGCTATTTTAGCGCATGGTGTATTCCTCTTTCAGTTGTAGGGACTGAAATAAATCTTTGAACATTTTTTTCTTTTCAAGCCATTTGCTCTTTATAAATGATTGTTTACTCGTCAAACTTCATGGTTATGTTTCCCTTCATAAGTTGACATGACTACTCTTGGGAAATTCACATGAATTTTAGCAAGATACACCAATCTGTAACAAAGTATAATCGAGTTTAGATTGCATTACACATTGTAATTGTAATTTAAAATTTGTATATAAAGAAAGTTATTATTCAATGCAAAAAAATTTCTTTCACTTGAGAACTTGAGATTACCTGCCATTATTTCCCGATTGAGTAGCATTTGTTATTGAAATTTGAGTTTTGGTAGCTCGTACCAAACATTTTGTAAACATATGTGAATATTTAACTAATTAATGGTAATACCTGGCAATCAAATCTGCCAGATCACTTAGTGGACGGAAAGGTAAACTCACCTAAAAAAATATCCGTACATGTTAGTGTGAAAAATTATTACATTAAAGCGTACGCCTTGTTCAGTTAAAACAAAAAAAAGTTGAAGTAAAAATTAAAGCCAATGAAATCAAACTTGGGACTTTTAGAGTACGTCCTATATATACACTCATATATATATATATTATATTTACGTCTAATGTTCTAATATATATGATATAGGAGGGCAATATGTCTTTAAGTATAGACAAAAAGTGGATAAATGAATCTGATCAAAGATCTACATACTATATAGACGGGGTGAAGAAGTTTATTAGTTTTGTTGATGAAAATGGTGGTAAGAAAGGAGTGTATTTATGCCCTTGCACTCGGTGCAAAAATATGAAGACGATCAAATTAGATGACATTCATTTTCATTTGTTTAGATGGGGTTTTATCCAATCATATACCGTATGGTATTTTCATGGGGAAAAAAAGGTAGAGAAGGAAAAACAACAACCAGTTAGTCATGCCACAAGTACCGACGAGTCTGAACCTATTATGATGGAAGATCTAGTCAATGATGCAGATAGATTTCATTATTTTATACCTGAAAATCCGTTGTCTGATCATGCTAATGTTAGAGAGCCGTCTACGGTTGATGGCAGTTGGCAGGCCAATGAAAGTAAGAAGTATAAATCACTTTTTGGTAGCGCAAAAGAGCCACTGTATCCTTCATGTTCAAAAGGGTTGACGAAGCTGTATACCATTGTGAAACTGAATAGCTTGAAGACCCAATACGGCTTTTCAAATAATGGTGTGACTGCACTCCTCGAACTAATAAAGGAGTTACTCCCCGAAGGTAACACGCTGCCGACAAAGTACTCCGACGTGAAGAAGTTAATTAAGCAAGTTGGGATGAATTACAAAACTTATGATGCATGCATCAATGATTGCATATTATACTGGAAAGATGATGCGAATAGAGTTTCGTGTACAAATTCCAACGAACCAAGATATATGACATCATTCAACGAAGAAAGAAAAGGCATCAAAGTACCTCGAAAGACATTAAGACATTTTCCTTTAATTTCTAGATTGAAAAGATTGTATAGTGTACCATGGATAGCAGATGCGATGACCTGGCATGGTCGTGCCAAGTCTGATCCAACCGTAATGCGTCATCCATGTGACACTTCTTAATGGAAAGCCGCGGATTATTTTGACCAAACGTTTGCTGTCGAGCCACGAAATGTCACACTTGGAATAGCAACAAATGGTTTCTGTCCACATGCTTCTCTATCTAACCCTTACAGTTGTTGGCCAGTAATTGTAGTACCATATAATCTTCCACCGTCTATGTGCATGAAATGAGAGTTTTCAATGTTAACACTGTTGATTTCTGGGCTAAAACAACCAGGGAAGGATATTGATGTTTATTTACAGCCGTTGATAGACGAGTTAAAGCAGTTATGGGAAGGAGTCGTTACATATGATTCATTAAATAAATCCGAATTCACAATGAGAGCTAGGGTGTTGTGGGCAATCCATGATCACCCTGCTCTTGGGACTTTATCGGGATGTACAACTCACGGTTATTTTGCATGTCCGGTTTGTGGGGAAAACACTTGTTCTTATCATCTTCCTGAGAGTAAGAAGGTGTGTTACATGGGACATCGAATGTTTCTTCCTAAAGAACATAAGTATCGATACGACAAGACAAATTTCAACAACGAACAAGAATTTCAACGTCCTAAATGGACATTGACTGGTTTTGAAGTTGAAAAGAAAGTAGCGAATATCAAAATGAAAGTTGGTAAACACAAAGAAGAAATTAGTCAAAAACGGAAAAAGTCAATTTATGAAGAAGTTGACAATGTTTCTGCATGGTATAGGAGGTCTATCTTTTTTTATTTACCATATTGGAAAGCAAATATGATTCGCCATAATATTGATGTTATGCATACGGAGAAAAATGTCACAGAGCATCTCATCAGCACCATTATGGACCATAAAGATAAGTCAAAAGATGGCATTAATGCACGCAAGGATTTGAAAATCATGGGTATAAAACAAAAGTTGTGGGTGATGGAAGATCCTGAAACAAATAAAATAATCATACCAAAGGCAACTTTCACTTTGAGCAAAGAAGAAAAGATACGGTTTTGCACCGTTTTGAAAAACCTGAAAGTGCCCAACAAATTCTCTTCAAACTTCCACAACAATGTGAGCATCAATCCTCCCGAACTAAGAAATATGAAGTCACATGATTACCACGTCATAATGCAACATTTGCTTCCGGTATTGCTTCAACATTCTTATCCACAATATAAGGATCTACGAAATGCTATTCATCGTATTAGTCTATTCTTTAACATTTTGTGCTCAAAGGTGATCAATAGGGAACACCTTATAAAAGCAAAGGCTAGTTTGGTAGAAGCAATGTGTGTTTTTGAAAAACATTTTCCACCTGCATTTTTTGATATCAGTATCCATCTTATGGTTCATTTAGCCGATGAAGCATTAATTTGTGGTCCTGTCAGATATAGATGGATGTATCCCTTTGAACGGTAAATAACTAATTTCAGTTATGTACATTATTATTCGATAGAAATAGCTATTATGTACAATATATAATTGATCACATTCACAGGTTGATGAAAACATATAAAGGATATGTGCGCAACAAAAGATACATTGAAGGTTGTATTGCAGAAGGATATATCGTACAAGAAGCTAGCCTTTACTGCATGGAATATATGCCAAACGGAGGTGATGGCAATCATAAACATACCCGCGAAGCGTTTTTAGACGAGGACGATGAGTTTGCTGGTGAGATACCTTTAGATAATGGTAAAGATATAACGTTAACCCAAGTGCAGTTTGAACAAGTACGTAGATGGGTCCTTAATAAGTACGATGGATTGGATGAATGGAAGAAGTAAGTTCACACCTTTGTTTTGAATTTCCATTTTTTAATTCAATTTATGTATTCGGTTTGATATGTGTTTTCCGTAGGAGGTATAACTCCTATGCGAAAAGTACTAGATTTCAATCACGAGGCAGAGGTACAACTGTCGAAGTCGTTCAAAGTTTTACTCTATGGTTACGCAACGAGGTATTACAGCATCTTAAGTAGTTCACATGTTTATAAGTTGGCAATACACCTTCGTGACCATGTTTTGTTTTATTTATTGTATTTTATGTAGTTGTTGAAGTGCATCGATGTTGATCCAACTCTCTGGCGGCTAGTGCATGGGCCGAAGTTCACGGCGCTTAGTTATACTAAGTACCAAGTAAATGGTTTTTTATTTTCCACGAAAATGTACGAAAATCGTATGGTAACACAAGATAGCGGTGTATGCATGAAAGCAATTACAAAATTTAGAGCGAGTGGTAAAGATAAAAATTATAAGGAAGCAGAAACAACGTATTACGGAGTCATTCAGCAGATACTTGAGTTGGATTACACTGACTTCAAACAAACAGTTTTTTATTGTGATTGGGTAAAGGTCGAGGATAAGATCAATGGTTGCAAAATAGATCCTGTTTCAAACTTGATCATGGTTAATTTAGGGAAATTGAAGAGCAAAGATAGCATGAATGATGAGCCATTTATTCTTGCATCAGAAGCAAGTCAAGTGTTCTACTCAACAGATTTAAAAAATAACGGTTGGTCTGTGGTTTTGCATACACCAAAACGGTTGACTACAAATGTGGATGACATTGAGTTTCCTACCGTCTATCAATCGGCTTTTGAAGATAATGAAAAATTAGAAGACCTTACCAGAACCATTTGTTAACTGATGAATTGTTAAATGCTTCATTTCTCGTTTGAATTCCTATTCCTTGGTGTAGTAGGAGTTTGAGATATCATTGAACCAAACAAAAATTCACATAAAGAGAAGGTTTCTTAAAATGTCTATATTGTTGTTGGTTTCTGTTATATTGAAAAGTTTCATGATAGTATGTGTTTTATAGACTTGTAGATAAAAGGGGATTTATTTTTAAAACTAAACGTGGAATCTAAATTAAAATTTAAAGTGATGTTGATTTCATTTTTATTTCAGGGCAGCTGAGTTGATCAAAACTTATTTGGTATTCAGAAAATCCAGCATTTTACAGTTATGTCATAAAATCCAGCATCATCACATTCATCATGTTCAGAAGAAAAAATAGTTGATCAAAATTTTTTTGGTATTCCAGTCTCAGAAAACGCTGGAAAAATCGCCACTATGCTGGGTAAACTAGTAAGAGCTCATGTGCCGATATCATACATAAGTTGGAACAAAGTACCCGGTACATATAAGGATGATGTTTGGAACCAATTGGTGGTAAGTTTTTACTTTGATTCATTTTTGACGATATTTAAAAAATATTTATGGTCAGTCACTCTATTTGCAATGTATGCAGTCGGTTTCTGAAACCCGTTTTAAGTCTGATAGAACTGATTAACTTGTTTATGTATTTTACTTTTGCAGAAAATGTATGCGCTCGACCCGCTTTCAAAGGAAATATTTTTAAAAAGAATGTCTGAGGCTTTTAGGAGACACAAAAAAACTTGAGAGCAAGTTTTTATGACACTTTCGACAATGACGAAGAACGAATGAAAAATTGTCCACCTACAATTGCTCAAGAAGATTGGAACGAGTTCATAAAAAATGAAGCAACGCCTGAAGCGAGTGGAAGAAGGGAGTTAGCCAAAAAA
Source organism: Allium fistulosum (assembly GCA_030737815.1). NCBI lineage: Eukaryota > Viridiplantae > Streptophyta > Magnoliopsida > Asparagales > Amaryllidaceae > Allium > Allium fistulosum. Next base: position 1,504,764,566 of record CM060903.1, read on the forward strand.
AATAGATCATTGCTCAGTTATGCTCACCATACAGACCGTAAAAGTCACGCTAGAATAGAACACGAAATGGTAAGTTATATTCATTTTTTTTTCAAAATGATAAAAATCACAACTAACATATTTTATATATTGCAGATCGTTGCAAATCCATCTGCAAATATCAACCGTCGTCATGTATGGGAGAAGACGCACACGAAAAAAGATGGTAGCATATCAGATGTCAATTCTTTGTACTTCGTAAGTTATTTTTATTCCTAAAGTTAAACATAAGCAATTTTCTTTCTTTTATGCACTATGTGTCCATATAAGTATTATGCAATCTCAGGATCAAATTGCGAAATTGAAGGAAAAGATCACTGATAGTGATGAAGAAAAATTGACAGTGGATGAAGATATCGTATCACAAGTGATGGGAAAGGATACAAGGGGTAGGAGCCGCGGTGTTGGGACCGTCATACCAAAGACTAATATTAAGGCTTCTGCTATTGCACATAAACGATTGAAACATGTTTGTGGAGACAATGCTGAGTTGAAAATGAGGATGGGAAGTTTGGAGGGTACGATGGGAAATTTGGAGAGTACAGTAGGAAATTTGTCTGGGCAAATGGAGCTTCTGATCAACATGGTGGGAAACATAGAACAAGGAGAACGCAACACACAACCCAATGCTTCTAAATTCGTTGTTTCTCAATCCCAGGATACGGCCAATGTGGTGAACAATCAAAAATGTGAAATCCTCAACTCTGATCTAGACATAATAGCAACAGGTATTTATTAGTTGCTTTTTATTCTTACTTGTTTTCGATGCAGTTATTTTGTTGGATAGATCTAGACAATAAATTTTATTGCAATAGGTACTGTATTTCGAGATTCTACATCGTCCAAAATCCATGGGTGTACCATCCACTCATGAAAAATTGGTTTTGGACAATATACTGCTACCAGATGAGAGAACCAACAAAATAAATCATCAATTTGCAGAGACCTTTGTTGATGTTGGAGTGGGTGGGTATGTGTGCCATCCGAAGATTATGATTCGATATCTTTAGCAGGTATGTGAGCTCATCCAAAAATTATTTATCTTTAACATGTCATTCCTTAGTAGCAAAGTGTATATCCATATCCAATATATCTTTCTTACAAGTATGGTGCAAGGATACCTTGGCTAGCCATTGAATTGCACTAACATGAATGGGGTTGGCAAAAGAAAATTAGATAAGCTAACTTTTATGCCTAGTGCCAAAACCATAGTTAAGGTTGGCAAAAGAAAATTAGATAAGGTTTTGATAGGCCACAACAGTTACAGGCCAACCATAGTTCTGCTAAACATTTATTTCCTTTTGGTTAAGAACCTTTTATAGCCCACTATTGAATAAAAAGTATGTTGTGGTTAGCTGCCTTTCCGATTAAGTGAGATTGCATCGCCATTTTGCCAACTCCATCCAATTTCTACTCGACTGAAAAGTCCCAATTTGCAATCCTAATTTAGGTTAATAATAATAATAATAATAAACGTCTGCAGAATTGATTAGTACAAAAAAAATTACGCATTGGTTTGGCTTGAACTGTAGAACCACTTTTGTGTGCATCAAAGGGTTTTCTGTTTACCACCGATTGTGCAGCGTCATCGTTTTTTTTCTTACTATATTTTTATGTTTCCGTTAAGTTTCGCAGAAGTGTTACTGAGTAAAAAACTGGGCAAATATTAGTAATTTCCAAATTAATTAAACCCTAACACATCACATATTTCTTATTTATGCCTTGCTGAAAAATATCTTTGGTTTTTGACTGTTGAGTTGCAGCCCTGGGACTTTAAAAAGTTTTTAGTGTTTCTAAATACATTTTTCAAGTCTAACGCACACATAACATCAGCTTTTTTCAAAACTGAAAGCCACTAGCATACATGAGATGAATAACATCAAACTCAGATTTCATAATTGGTTTAAAGAAACACGAGGATACTCGTCCTACATCATTATTGTTTCCTTAAGCTTTCCCTCCATATTTTAAATGGAAGATGAATGAAGCATGGTTCCAGTTAATGTTATCCATTTCTTAAGGAATCCCTTTCTTTCGTATCGTGTGTGAGAAAATCTGTTAATGCTATTGATTTTCTTTTGTAAATCAACTACGGTGCTCATTTTCCCACTGCCCTTAAAACCCCTGATATATTAATGAGCAAATATTTGTGATGCCCCAATGAGTCTTAGCCTCCATTTGAAAGTTTTTTAGTTCTGATTACCTCTAGGCTTTCTGCCGATATGATCTCATGTCATTTATCATTGACATTCACTAACTTGTCCCCTTCAATGTTGCTTGCAGGTGAAGTAGTGAGTAAGTTAGAGGTTTGAGAAGCTGTTTGGATACTCTTAGGCTGATTATCAGGCCTCGTTACTTCAATGGGAACCTGCACGGGATTAACAACATTATTATGGTTTAAATTGCAATTTAAGCAATCTGATGTAATAACTGTATGTCAGTTATTTTGATATGAAGCACTTCTCTGAAACCTTCAGGAATATCATAATGATGCTATGCTAGTTGATTACTCTTAATTGCACTTCTTTTCATTTCTTATGTTATTGCATTGTTATATATTGCGTTGATATTTTACCACAAGTTCCTTCGCATTATTTGATAGTGCATTTGCTCTTATATCAGATGCTACTTGTTCCTTAACTTTTGATGAGTCAACGTTAGATAATACGGCCTTGGGCCGTATCTAATGGGAAAATACGGCCTTGGGCCGTATCTATTTCTCCAGTTAGATACGTCCATGGTCGTATCTAACTATCCAATTAGATACGGTCCATGGCCGTATCTAACAATCCAAGTAGATACGGTCCATGGCCGTATCTAACTATCAAATTAGATACGGCCGTGGACCGTATCTACTTGTCGAAATAGATACGGCCCATGGCCATATCTAAATCTCCAATTAGATACGGCCCATGGCCGTATCTAATTCGACAAGTAGATACGGTCCATGGCCGTATCTAATTGGATAGTTAGATACGGCCATGGGCCGTATCTAATGGTTAAACAGGCTTATTTTTGATACGGCTTATGGCCGTGCCTAATGACTTTTAATACGGCCCTAAGCACTGCCTAATTAGCCTTTGTGGTGTAGTGTTAAACTCTTCTCATCTCTTGCTACAACCCAAACTTGTTGCCTAACAAAAGTCGGATCCAGTTCTACTATTAAGTCTTCCAATGCAGTCGGAGGGATAGTAGTCTCTGGATCATACATATACTTAGGAAGAAGAGACACATGAAACACATTATGGACACCTGCCAAGCTGCTCAGCAACTCTACTTTGTATGCGAGCTTTCCAATCCTCTCTATAACTGGGAACACTCCAGCATATCTTGGTACCAGTTTCTCTGACTTTTCGAATCGTATCACCCTTCATCGGTGATACCTTAATGAAAACCCTATATCCAACTGAGAACTCTAGATCCTTATGCCTCTTATCCGTGTAACTCTTTTATCTTGACTGAGCTTCCTTCATCCTACCTCAGATCAACTCAATCTTCTATGTTGCCTCTCTTACCAGATCTTGATCTAAGACTAATCTGTCTCTGGTTTCCAACAAACATGCTGGTGACTTACATGGCCTTCCATATAAAACTTCGAAGGCGTCATTCCTATACTAATCTGAAAACTATTATTATAGGAAAAATCAACTAAATGTAGGCGATCTTCCCATGATCCACCAAAATCTAGCACACAAGCTCTCAAAAAATCCTCGAGTACCTTGTTGACTATCTCTATCTGCCCATCTGTCTAAGGGAGATAAGCATTACTAATCTTGAGCTTGGTACCTAACACATCCTGTAGGCTCTTCCACAACTCGCTAGTAAACAAAGTACTTCTGTCGCTGACTATACTACTAGGAATCCCATGTAGTCTAACTATGTTCTTCATAAACAATTTAGCCAAAACAGGTGCAGTCCTGGTTGATTTGACTGGAATGAAATGGGCACTCTCGATCTACCTACCCACTATGACCCATATACTTTCATTTTCCCCATTCGATCTTGGTAACCCGTTGATAAAATCCATGGATATCGAATCCCATTTCCAAACTGGTATCTCCAAAGGTTGAATCAACCCGCTTGGCGTCTCATGTTCGGCCTTCACTTGTTGATAGTTCACACACTGCTTTACCCACAAGCCAACATCCCTCTTCATACCTTCCCAGTAGAAATTCCTCTTCTTATCATGATACATCTTGGCTCCCCCAAGATGAATTGTAAACTTCGATCGATGAAATTCCCTAAGAACTTCTCTCCTTAGGTCCCCAACATTCGGAACACACACCGTCCCTTCTTTCTCAACCATCCCCTCTGGTCAAGACTAAAATCTTTTAGAGCATCAATCTCTGATCCAACTTCAAGCTTCTAATCTTCTCGACCAATAATGGATCCTCTTTCTGCTTAGAAGCAATCCTTTCAATCAGAACTGGTTGGACTTCCAAGCAGGATAAGATGACGGTGCTTTGACTAGAATTAGCAGTCGATCTTAATTGCACAATATAAGCAGTCAAAGCCTTTAGGGCCTTCCACTCTGCTAACATAGCTAACACTACATTATGATGTTTTCTGCTAAGAGCATCCGCTACTTTATTTCCTTTTCCAAGTGTATACTCTATACCAAAATCATAAGCTGCCAAAAACTCCAGCCATCTTTGCCATCTCATATTCAACTCCTTCTGAGAGAATAAATACCTTAAGGACTTATGATTTGTGTATAACTCAAATCTCTCCGCTAAGAGATAATAGCTCCATACTTTCAATGCGAAGATCACTGCTGCCAACTCTAGATCATGAGTAGGATATCTCACTTCATGCGGTCTAAGCTGTCATGAAGCGTAGGCAATAACTTTACCTTCTACATCAATACAGCCCCTATTCCTGTTCCATATGCATTGGTATACACTACTAATACTTGATTCCCATCTGGAACTACTAACACAGGTGCATTGGTCAATAAATGCTTTAACTTAAGGAATGCTTCCTCACATTTTTCAGACCAAATAAACTTCACGTCCTTCTTGGTTAGCTTAGTCAAAAGCACTGCTATCCACGAGAAATCTTTAATAAACCTCCAGTAGTATCCAGCAAGCCCAAGGAAACTACTAATCTTAGTCACCATCTCTGATCTCTTCCAATTGTTAACAGCTTCGATCTTATCTAGATCAACTAACAAACCCTTCTCTGAAACTAAGTGACCATGAAACTTAACTTTTTTCTTCCAAAAATTTCACTTTGAACGCCTCAACGTCTCAAGCATCACTCTAAGATGAACTTCATGCTCTCTTTCATCCTTAGAGTATATTAAGATGCCATCTATGAATACCAATACGAAGCTATCCAAGTGCCTTTGGAAAACCCGGTTCATAAAATCTAAGAAGAAAGCTGGCTAATTCGTTAACCCGAATGGCATCACTAACCACTCGTACGAACCATACCTAGTCCGAAACGCCATTTACGAAATATTGTCATCTGCCACTCTTAGCTGATGGAAACCTACCACCAAATCTAATTGGGTAAATACTCTGGCTCTACTCAACTGATCAAATAAATCATCGATTCTCGAAAAAGGATACCTATTCTTGATTGTCTTCTCATTCAACTTACGGTAGTCCATGCACATCCTTAACGACCCATCCGATTTCTTTACGAACACCACGGCCGCTCCCCAAGGTGAACTGTTTGGCCTGATAAAATTCTTTTCCTCTAAGTCCACTAGCTGCACCTTTAACTCCTTCATCTCTGTAGTGTCATCCTGCTAGGAGGTCTACTTACAGGTTTTGCTCCTAGCACAAGATCTATCTGAAACTCAATGGCTCGCTTCGGTGGTAGTCCTGTGACTGGCTCAAAAATATCTGCAAACTCTTTCGCTAGCAAAACCTGATTCAACTCTTCTTCTACTTTCATATCACCCAACAACGCATAAGCACTCAGATCTGAATTCTCCACTGAGTATATAATTCAGTTATGACTATTAGGGTGTCTTAGAGATATTTCCCTATCTTGGCAAAATATCCTAGCGGCATAGCTATCTAACTAATCCATACCCAAAATAATGTCGAAGCCTATGAAATAAAAAAAATACAAACTACATGCAAACTTATGACCTAACAAATCAAGTTCTAACCGATCACATCTCATCCTTAAAGTTGCATACACTCCTATCAGATTCGCAACCCTTAAGGAAGCAATAAGATTGAGGGTTCTAAACATAACTTATCTACCAAACACTGAGATATAAATGAATGAGATGCACTGGTATCAAATAGTACCCTAACTGGTATACTATGAATCAAAAACGTACCTTCCATCACAGTCTTTCCCTTCTCAGCAGTGGTTGGTCTAGAAGATGATGGTTCTAAAGCAAAAACCTTTCCCTTGTCCGCTCTGACTGGTTCTAGACACTGATTCTTGTAGTGCCCCATCTGATCATAGTTGAAGCATTTCACTCCTTTCTTGTTAGCATCCTTCTTTGCTTTGTCTGTTCGACAGTTATGAGCAAAATGTCCCTACTTATCACACTTAAAGCAAACCAGATCAGCTTTTTCCTTCTTGACAGCTCCACCCTTCTGAGCTCCTTTCTTCTTAAAGAATTTCCTCTTCTTGCCCTGATAATCCTGGTTTTCAACCTGCTTCTCTTTCCCAAAACTAGAAAGCATCTCTTTATTCCTGATTGCCATCTCTACTACAATTGTACTTGGATCGTGGAGATGTGGCATAGTCACCCTAGCAATCTCGGGTCTTAACCCTCAAATAAACTTCTCGTTCCTTTTAATGACAGTGTCAATAGTAGAATATTCGTATCTAGACTCAATCATCGACATCTCACCTTGCACTAAATCCATGAACTTTCTCAGCAATACCGACTTGGCAACTTCAGACAAGAACCTCTCTTCGAATCTCCTTCGAAACTCTGCCCAAGTCAACTCTTCCTTGGGAATTCCCACGCTAATACCATTCCACCAATAAAGTGTTGCTCCCTGCAACCGCCTAGAATCAAGTCTCATTTTCTTCTCATCATCTAATCCCAAGTCAGAAAAAATTCTTTCACAATGCAATAACCAGTTTTCTACTTCAACAGCATCCTCTGTTCCCAAAAACGGTTTCCCACCAAGATTGGTGTAATCCCTGCTCAGCTTTGCATAATGTTGCCAACTGGGGCCATAGGATTTCCTCCCTTAGCATTCACAGCATTTCCCCTAGCTACTCCTACAGCTGCTCCAGCTTGCATCAGATTGACGAAGAACTGATACATCGTCCCCATATCTACCGATGGGGTTCCAACACCTACATTGGCATTTGCGTTTGGATTAGCATTCGCCTGTCGACCCAGATTCCTCCTGGTATTGGGTCAATCATTTCTATTAGTTGTGGTGCTTCCTCCAGTAGATTTCCTCTTCCATTTCCTACCTCCATATCTTCCTTTCTCGTATATCTGTATATGAATATATATATATATACACGTACTTATAGATATATATATATATATACATATATATATATATAACAAATGCAAGTAAGTTACTACAGCATTAACCCAGACCCCGGTCTTATTCTCTGATTCATTGGATTATGTTTTGAAAATATTTTAGGTTCAAATTTCTTTTAAATTTACATAAACTTATGCTCTGATACCAACTTGTAACATCCCCCATTTGGAGGCCCAAAACTAACCGCTCCAGAGGCCGCAGTCATCTATAGTTATTATTTTTTGATGACCAAATGCAGTAATGTTAGATACATTGATATACCAGAAACATATGGATATGAAAATTTTAAACTAAATTTTAGAACAAAATTTTCATTCCATTTCAAATTGCATTTCAGATTCATTACATAATCCCAATTCGTAAACCACGTTCAGAGAAATATAATTATCACAAATTATGCCAAGAGTGACATATGAAGATGCCCCCTTGGTTGATCAGAGTCAAAGTATAGGCACTAAATAACTTTGCCATTACATCCAATTACACAACGGAATCAAACAGAAAGAACTCCTAATAACTAGCTTGCCTCCTGCACATCTCCAGAAGCTTATTCCTTTAAAGGAGAACTTGAAAACATTAATTCTCAAAATACTCAAAATCAATTGAGCACCCGGGAGTTTAAGGGAAAAACATAAACTTTGAATCAGACAAAAAGTATGGTGTGAATAATAACCTACTATCTCGAACCATACAGATATCTAGCGAGACCATGCCGCCTAGCGGAATGGGTTTTCTCCCTCACTGGTATCTTAACCCAATTTATAATAACCATATACTGTGCACTTGCATCCACAATGGTTAAGACATAACATAATAAAATGTATCATGATGATATGAAAACATGCAATATGCTCTGGATTTCCCATCCCTATTCACCTGACTATCCGTCTTAAGTTATAATTTCTAGGGTCACTATTAACCTATTAGTATTCATGGGCTGACTAATAACATATTCCAAGCTTAGGAACTATCTGTCCAGTTTTATAGTTTTTATGGGCACACTAAGAACCTATTGGTATCTACCAATAACATCATCCAATCATAGTTTTCATAGGGTCATTATGAACCTATTGGATTCTCCAACAACATCTCTCATGTCATAGTTTTCATGGGCTGACTATGAATCTATTGGGTCCTCCAATAACATCTCTCATGTCATAGTTTTTATGGCCAGACTAATAACCTATTGATCTCTATCAACATTCTGTTTCGAACATAGTTTTCATGGGGTCACTAAGAACCTATTGGCCCCTACCAATAATAATTTCCATAACATAGTTTTTATGGGCTTACTAAGAACCTATCTAAACCAATAATCTTTTGATCTGTCTTGGACATCCTATATTATGGTCTATCTGATCTTCTGGATGCAATTCTACTCACACAGGAGTTAATTGAATGTATATTCACTAGTGGGTCAACCTAGCCTGTTATTCTGCCCTTAACCCCCCAAAATGCAATTATGGGTTATAAATGAAGTGAATATGAGTACACAAGCATACATGATAACTGATCAAATAACACAACAATATAAACATCCATGGTTTCATTCCTTGTAATCATTTTCTAATGAAATATGGTTAATACCCTTAACCTACTATCTTTAGGAAGGAAAGCTTCCTCTAAAATTTCAAAGTTAAATGCCATTTTAAAACTCTTTTACATTGCTATATGTTTACTTTAAAATGTGACTTTGTTCTCTAATTTGAAAACAAAGGCTTTCGACTATATCCTTTAGATCATTGTGACATCATGAGTTACCCTCCTTCGCTCTCCCTTTCGACATCATGGAGCAAACAAGCCTTTCATCCCCTTCCATTTAACTAATGGGTTCAAAACAAACGACTATGCCCCTTTCACCACCCCACTCTAGCGGCAGGACCTTTCGAAATCATTGCTTAAGCAATGCGGAAGGCCCCTTCTACTACTTCTTTGAAACCATGTGAAAGGACCATATCGACACCATTGATTGGGTGCGGCACAACCCTTCCATCTCTATAATTAAACATGCATGCAGATGGACCTTTTCGACACTATCGACTACTACGGAAGGTACCTTTCATAACGATTGGAGTTACTCAACTTTAAAGGCGCAAAAGGTATGCTGTCGACACAATTGATTAGTATGGCACACCCCTTTCGTCCTCATTGACTAACATACTTACGAAGCATATATGAGCGAAAGAAATCCCTTCGGCACTATCTACTAGTGCCGAAGGTACTTTACATGATAATTGGATCAATTAATGTGGCGGTGCCCACTTGTTAAAGTGTATGTATGCGGAGGGACCCCTTCAACACTATTGATTAGTGTGGAATGACCCTTCCGCCTTCATCCTAGACAAGGCGCTATTAACTACAGCGACACCCCTATCCCCTTAGTGCTTAAGGAAAAGCGGCATTGTATGCTTTCGAAGGTATCAATGCTTTCGAAGGCATCAATGCTTTCAAAGGCAAGTGGTGTTGTTGAAATTATCATAAAAATTGATTTTTAACTAAGTAAAGCAATTTCTTTTTTACCTAACCCCTTATGTTGTAAATTTTCCATTGGATAACAAAACCTTTGTAAAATTCTTTTCAGAATATGTTGCCACATGTAATTCCCAATGCTCCAATATTTAATTAAAAATTATTAACCAACCCCTTGTATTTAATTAATCATTAAATACTAATCTTTCTAATTATATCCAAATCTCTTGAGAAAAATCTCAAAAATTCACATACATTCCAAAATAATAATGTCTTTATCATATAAATTTTTCAACCGAAAAATAATTAATTAATTCCTTAAATTAATTAAAACCTAAAATATCCATTTCTTTCACTCGAAAATTCATAATAAATTATCCATAGCTTGAAATATTATGAAAATTTAAAATCATCTCCAAAATAATGTTTTACATAACATATTCAAAAATCATGGCATTTGGAAATCATTTTGCACGATTTTAGCGTTAAAACCAAACTATATTATACCACAAAATCCTTGTTTAAATTATAACGTGGCATTTAAATCAAAACATATCATCATTCATCCAATCATATGGTTTTAAAATGGAAACCCAAATTAAAACATTCAAGATTATTTGTATGAGATGATTTAGATCATTATTCACCTTATTTGGATAAGGAACTTGAGATTTGTTCTACACTTTAATCTTCCTAGCTTGAATCTTAGCCTCTAATTGATTTTTGAGTTCCACTTCTCTTAGCGTTATGGCCGGCCTAGTTTTTCTTTTAGTTACGTTTTTGTTTTGTAAGGATGTAAATGAGAATGAAAATGTGGTCAGGGGTTTTAGGGGTTATAGGGTTCGACTATTCCCATATTGCCCTTGCTTTATTCTCTTAAGTATTTAACTTGTAAACCATTCTTATATATTCATTTAGTTTAAGCCCAACTCTAATTAGCTTTTAGATCTCAATTTCCTCATCACAGTAGACTCCACATTATTCTATTTAATTTATTTAATTAAATATCCTGAATAATGTTGATCAGAATTAAGAGTATTACAAGGACTTTCTCAAAAATTGACCATGCCTTTTGCAATCAAATTTTCCTACACAAATGGCCTAATATTTCCAACTTCCTTCCCTTGCCAGGTCTCTATGATCATTCCCCTCAAATTCTTTCTTTTGGTGATGTTGCTGTGAAATAAAATTCAAATTTTAAATTTTTTAATGTATGGGCTTAGAAGCCTGATTTTCATATAATGATGGCTTGGTCTAACAAATTTTGTGGCAACCCTATGTTTATTTTGCAGTCTAAACTTAAGGTAACAAACCAAGCACTAAAGGAATGGTCAAAAAAAGTTTGGGTGGGGTTATTTATCATCTACTGCTTTGAGAGACGAGTTGATCAAAATTCATACTACAATGCAAAAGAACATGGATGACTCTTCACTAGCTACTATAGAAACAAACTTGTAAAATCAATACAATGAAGCTCTACAAATGGAGGCTCAGATGGTCAAGCAAAAACGGAAAATGTGCTGGTTTTCTGAGGGGGATAGAAACACAGCCTTCTACCTTTCTTCTCTGAAGTCTAAATACACTAGAGAAAACATCAATGCGCTCTTTAATCAAGATGGTGAGCTTCAGTTTGACCCTAAAATGATATGTTTCATACTTTTTCAGGGAACTATTAGGCAACTCTGCTAGTTTTACTCCAAACCTCCAGAAGCTTGAAAGATTGCACTTTCCTAAGATTAATCAGCAGGACTTCAACTTCTTAAGTAAAGCTATTACAAACACTGAAATAAAGAATGTTATCTTCTCTTTAAACCCTAATTCCTATAGGAGGCCTGATGGTTTTAATGCTTACTTCTATACAACTTGCTGGAGTATAATTAAGCATGATGTTTATAGGGCAGTCCACAACTTTTTCAACACATGTAAAATGCTTAACTCGATCAATGCCAAAAATATTTCTCTCATCCCAAGGTCAAGAATGCTGATCATGTTCACCAATATAGCCCAATCTCCAGTTGCAATACTATATACAAGTTTATCAAAGATTATTGCCTCCAAACTCAAAGTTGTCCTCCCTCAAATCATCTTTCCTAATCAGGTAGCCATCCTTCCTTCAAGAAGCATACTTGACAATGTATTAATGACCCATGAATTACTTAAAGGTTATAATGATGCTCATATTTCAACCAGGGCAATGCTGAAGCTAGATATTTCTAAGGCATTTGACTCTCTTCATTGGGATTCAATTGTGAGGATAATGTTTATGATGAATTTTCCTAAACATATTGTGGCATGGATTTATGCTTGTATTTCTTCTGCTAGCTATTCAATTATTGTAATTGGTAACAATGTTGGCTATTATAATTGTGATGGAAGTCTTAACCTAGATATTTAATCAACTAGTTCAAAATGGCCGATTTAAACTCCACCCAAGATGTAAGGACCCTCAAATAACATCACTTATGTTTCCTAATGATTTGGTAGTGTTCACAAAACCTGACATGCCTTCAGCTGCTACTACCTTTGATGGTCTTGATCTGGTTTTTAGCATGACTGGTCTTAAAATTAACTTGTCCAAATCAGATATTATGGTAGCTGGAGTTAGTGATTCTCACAAGAACTTGATCTATTGTGCCACCTCCTTACATCCAAGAAATGAAGCTCTGAATTACCTTGGCCTTCCTTTCGCCACTTCCGGAATCACTAAAGCTCAACGTATGCCACTGTATGAGTGAATACTTGCAAAAATGGATAACTGGTCGAAAAGATTTCTAAGCCAAGCAGGTAGGCTAAGCTTGATCAATTCAGTCATTTTTCTATGATAGTGTATTGGCTAAGAACTTTTGTTCTTCCATCTAAGCTAATTCAAATGATCAGAAGTGCTATGCTTAGATTCTTCTAGCATGGATCCATTCACTCTACTAAGCTTATTCCATGCCCTTTCTCAAAACTAGAGTATCCAAAAAGTAAGGGTGGTCTAGGTATCAAAAAATGGCTTTATGGAATAGGGCAGCCTTTGGTAAATTCACCGATGATATCTTTGCGACCAAGACAATATCTGGGTCAAATGGTCACACAAGCACACCATTGGAAATAGAAATTTGTGGAAGATGAGGCCACCCCAAAACTGCAACTGGACATGGAGAAATATATTCAAAATAAGGCAAACTATCCTTCCTTTGGTCAAATATGAAGTTGCCTTTGCTGGCAAGGTCAGTTTATGGCACGATCCTTGGCTGAAGACTGGTCTCATCTTGAGTAATCACCTTAATGCTCAATAAATTCAACAATCTGGTATTTATTCTCATGCTAAAGCTTTTGAGTTTATTCATGATGGCCACATTCTGCTCCCATACTCAAGTAATCAAGTGATAAGGCAACTATGGACCAGCTATCATGAAGTGCCTTACCATTTCTCTGTTTTGGATGGTATAAAATGGACTGCGAAGCACTATGGATTTGAAATCTCAAAAGTTTACAAAATCATTGTTGTGAATACTGAAGTAGGTGATTTCAGTTGGAGCAAGAGGATTTGGATAAAACACAATAGTGAAAGAGAGAATCTTCTTCTCTGGAAGATTTTCAGGAATGCGGTTCATACTAAAGCAAACCTACTCTACAGGGGGTGATAACTGATATGCTGTGTCCTTTTTGTAACATGGAAGGGGATGATACTTTGCACACATTTTTCAACTGCTCTCAAATCTACTATTTATGGAATAATATTATGCAAAGAGTAAGAAGGAGTAATGCTAAAGTCATAAGTGTAGTTAAATGGTCATTGATATACAAGGTCACTAGATGGAAGAATAAAACATCATTTATCATGCTATTCACTCTAAAAGTCTTTGTTAGAGTTTTCTGGGAAGAGAGGAACTCAATTGGGTTTTATGCTAAAAGACAATCCAGAGACCAGTTGCTTCATAAAATACTTCATGAAATAAGTTTTGGAATGGTTGGTTCAAATATGATTTTCATGATGACATCGTGAATGCCATTTTATGAAAGCAGACTCTGTTAATTTTTTTTCTTGTTTGTCTTTGATCTCTTGGTGTATTAGTGTACCTTGTTTCTACGTTTTCTTGTTTTTGTATTGTGTTTCCTTCCAAAGCATGTTTTGGACGGTTTTCTTTTCTAAGGTTCATCAATAAACTGGTAGGGGCCCAGTAAACCTTGTTAGCTTTGCCAAAAAAAATTATACTATAATATGTATATATATATAAGATATAATTTGACATCATTTTTTTAATTATTAACATATATATATATGTATGTATTAAAGTAACATAATTTTATATATATATATATTTATGTGTATGCATATTTAAATATAAATATAATAATTAAAATGTAAATATGAGTTATTAAAATAAATATTATTGTTATTGTTATTATTTTTTATAAAACATTCCAAATCATATATATAGAAAATCTGAATATAAATATAATTTTATTATATTAATATAAAAAAATTATGAATTGGTTAGTTAATTAACAATAAGTAAATAATAGAAAATAATTATATAATAGATATTTAAAATTTTAAATTTTCGGAAAATCTGGAATAGTATTATGTAGGTTGTGAAATTCTTTTAGAATTTTCCAAGTCAAAATAATATTTTTTATTAATTAAATGATATTCAGTCGAATTTTAAATATTTTTTGAAAATATAAAAAATGGTTTAAAAATTATGATTCTTTGACCAACAGCATATGTGATAACAAATTAATTTTACAAAATTTAAAATTGAATTTTTGAGAAATAATTATTTTACATAAATTTATTAATTCGTGCAAAGATTAAATAATATTACAATATGTTAAATAATTTTCAAAAATTTATTTTCGGTTATTAAAAATCATAATTAATATAAATATACATTTAAAAATTATTAGATCAATTATTTATGCAATATAGCTATATGGTTTAATACATGTCATATAAATAAATTAGTTAATACATTAATCTATGTATATATTAATTAATAAAATATAAATAATTAAATTATAATGATTTTGGCCATGTGTATCGGATCCTTAATAAAATTGTTTTTTAATTTGATAAACATATACACATAACCAATCAATATATGTGACGACGACGACACCTATAGGAACCTTACCTAACTAACAATTCAATAATAACAGTGTGTGTGTGTGTGTGTGTATTTGAATAAATAGAGATATATAGAGAATATGCATCATATATAAAACTAAAAACTTACTAAACTAATGCCCTTATGTACACCTTGTAATGATGGGTTCCCTTCCTCTTGAAAACTTCCCGATTCGCCAGATTCCTAGTCTTTGAATCGCAGACCCTTTGTTATCGAATAACTATTAATTTGATCTGATTTGACATTTTATAGGGTGTAGAGAGGTATGGTTCGACCAAGATATGAATAGAGGAGGTAGCCAAAAAAGTCTTGAGAAAGTTAGGGTTATGATTCCTTTTATAGTGGTTGAATCAAAGAGAAAAGTAGGCCACATCACTTATCTTTTCTCACCAGATCTTAACCATTCATCACATACTCTAATACTTTATTTGACAATCCCCTATGTCACATAGTTGCTGCTGAATTTTTCCTCTAACATCATGGGCTAATAGTCCATTTAAGCCTAAATAAATATATTTAATTAAATCCAATTTAATTTCTTTATCGATATCTCACATCGATCGATATATTTATAACTATTATAAATATATACAACAATATTTATTCCTGAAATCATATTCAAACTTTATAACTAATACTTCATAAATATTAATTAATTTAATTAATTTATAATAATTATAAACTAATGAAATTGTTTGTCTAAAGAGAATTCATCATTTCGGTTGTGTGACTCATGGGTATGAATTCGGTCAGCGATTAACATTGAACTATTCGAATGTAAACATTCACACATCACTTAGCAGGTGGTGTGACATTTTGGCCAAATTTATCACTTAGTTTCAGTAAAATCCAATTTTAGTTTAATAATCGTTACCCGGTTATGATATTTATTTACACCAATTCTCTTCGTCAAAACTATATCACTTTGGACTTATGAAATTCGGTATTGGTCAAAATTCCAATATCGTCCATATTCAACTCTATAGTCCAAACACAAAGTCCTTGGTTCAATAATAACAATTATTATTAACCGAAATGCCCTGGCCAGAGACTTTGACTTTGGGTTGACTTGAGTTGACCGTGATACTAACCCCATATAATTGAGGTGACGAATCCTCTCTTGAATAGTGCTTCACTTCCAATTTTTTCACTCGACTCAACTATAGTCACTCGATGGAACACCATGCCATGATTTAACTATAATCAAAGCAGAGCTTTCATATTGAAGATCCACATTATTCTCAAGTCCAGTGATTTGTGTAAATTAATCACATCGATAGTTTCTATTTGAAATTAGTTATATTAACCAATAGAAAAATATCGAGTGAGTCGTTCCATAGTTATCCAATAACTATCGGTATGTAACCTCTCGATGCCCCCAATAGTTATGAGTATTACATTGCCTAACATTTGGAGAGTATTACGTACTCTAGTCTCAACGGATGCATCGATGTCCAATCTCAATGCACTATGACAAGGAACATTTGAATTTATACAAAGCACTTCAATATTGATTAAAATGATAATTTCTAACATATTAGTATTTTTCAAATTTTGTGAAATCAAATTTATAATTTATAAAACATTGTTTAGTGTAAATGAGTATGTTATAGGTGATAAAACAAAATATAAATTAGCAACACTTCTCTTAGAATTGCAACACTTTGTTAATGGGTTCATAACCATACCCATTTGGCCCATTTAGGTGATTTTAGTAAGGAGAAATGAACTTACGTTCATTCTCTTTCTCACATAACTTCAGTTCTAAAATATGAAATAAGAAAAACTCTCGCTCTCATAAACCCTAGCTCAAACAATCCCCAATTCTAGTTGCAAATCATAGGGCTTTGGCTAATTCTAGTAGAAATTAAAAGAAGGTAATCTCCTACACCTCCTAGTACATCAATTAGAGTTATCAATCTCAGTTTTGTCTCTTGGTAGTAATTTTATTTTTGCAATTTCTAAAATTAAAACTTAGGTAATTGCTGAAAGGTATTAGCTTAGGAGAATTCAAGGTCTTTGCTCCAATTCAAGTTCATATAGGTGAGTTAACACCTACACAACTATTTCTAAACTGATATTGGGTGCATGTGCGGTTTTGAATGGATTGTTGTTAAATCTATTGTTGAAACAATATATAATTCTTGAGTTGTTTGCATATTTATATATGACTTTTAGTTGCTGAAAATCCTAGGTGTTTAATCACTTGAATCATCAAATTATAGTTGAATTAGGGTTGCATGACAGCAAAATTAGTACCCTAGGAGTCAAGACAATCACCACTAGAGAAACCATCAACATCGGATCATTGGGGAGGTGATGATACTACTTGGAACACTATCCAGGCAGTGCCACCGGTCCATCGTTCCACTTGGACCGGGGCACCAGTCATGGCCTGGACAGAGTTCTAGGTTGTGTTGTGCTTCCTCTCCGATCGCCAATTTGGTTTCGCGTTCGCCCGTTTTATTCTTGGTAATTTATGCCTTGTTTCTATTGCCTATTTAGTGATGATTATGGTGCATGGTTTTCAAGTTTTAAATTATTGAATTGGATAATTTGCGTTGGAATGTGTATACCAAAGAGTACATAGCACAACACTAAATTTCTGTCGCATGTTTTCAACAAGGATTTTCAAAGAGATTGATTTTCAAATCAAACCATTTCTACTAAATCATTTGAAGTAATAAATTATTTTGTTTATAAAGAACATTTGAAAGAGTGTGTGTGTGTGTGTATTCATTTATTTAAACAATTATTTATTATTTATATAATGAGAATGATTTTCAAATGTAAACAAGGTTAGTTCTAATTAAAGGTTTAAATACCTATATGGTTTTGGATAAGAGTAATTATGGATTTATAAAATACAAGGACATATATATAAGTTTTGGAACATGGTTTATTAACTAAATATCCTATATGGAATTTTGAGACAACTATATATATATATAAGTGCATTTTTGGAATAATTCGGATTTATGTAATATTAAATCAAATAATGAATATCTATATAAAGTTAAATAACAATCAAGTTATGGGTTTTTAAATAAAGGAACTAGAAAACTAATTATATATTAAAATTATATTTAATTACTTTCAAACCTTAAACTCTTATAAGATTTTCTGCCATTAGGCATTTCCATGCGACTTTTGGTCTTTTTTTAAATAAAAATGTTTTGAGAACCTTAATTCTATAATTTAGGGAAATACTAGTGATCGACTTAGTGTTATTGATTGGTTTAGATGCTTTCAAGTAATGCTTCGTCGAATATAGTACAACTCATTAAATCGAATGTTTGAGTGGAACTTACTAGCCCATTGGCGAATACTAGAATTTCACCGGGTAGTATGGGATGCCATGGTTAAATTATTGTGATTAATATATGAACTATTTAACACTTTAGAGTTGTATTCTCATTTGCTGTTTGGTGGGGCCAACAAATCCTTAAGAGGATATAGTTTTTATTTTCCAGTTATATTTGTAATAATTGTGATTTACTAGCTTCTTGTAAATACTTGAATTTCAACGGACGATATGAGACGTTTTGGTTAAGTTCTTATGATTACTAACAGCGATAGTATTCGACACTTTAGAGTGTATTCCTTTCGGTGTTTTGCCGGGGGCCGATAGATCCTTAAGGAATATTCTCCTGGATTTTTTTAAAAACTCTTGTTTCGTGCTATGTATTCTACAATCATTTTGATCGGTACAGACGACCCTTGTGATTAGCTGCGGTTTTGTTTCATGGTATATGGACGATCCTTGGCATCAGATCGGTATAGATGATACCAGATTTGTTTGTTTTCCACGGTACGGATGATCATTGTGATCTGTATGAATGTTCAAGGTGATCGGTATGGATTGTTTCGGGTTTTATGACTTTCTAATGTTTCGTGATTTAAATGTTCTTACGCTTTGTGATATGTTTTGAGTTAAACCATTTATGTAACTAGATCACATTTATAGTATCGTATACCTTATGTTATATCCCATTCTCACCCTTTTAGATATTTAGAGATAGTCTGGCCTGTTTATTTATAATACTAGTGTCAGACCGAGACTTTTTAGGTATTTGGACCTGCAGGCTTTTGGGTAGGTATGCTAGCAGATGGTAGACCTTTTGACCTTTCAGTTTATCATCTGTAGAATATTTATGTATTGTTCTATAGGATGTATTATTTGAGATAGTGACTTATTTTGGATGTATTTTATGTGAGTCTAGTATTACATTTTGTAGACTCGCTGTATGTATTATGTAGATGTAAATTATCCACCGTGATCTGTGGCTGATGTTTATATCATATATTGTTTTGATTTTGAGTAACCGATGTGTTTATTTCTTTAAAATGAGACTATACGTTAAAATTTCATTCTAGATATTGATTAAAAATAGTAAGTGTGATGTGTCAGTGTTAGATTAAATATATATCCACATTTGGTCGCCCTTAACAAGCCGTATTCTTCGTATTATTAGACGACATTATTTATAATGTTCTTCAATAATATGAGTATCGCAGTGGGGTCATTACATTAATAATTTGGAGTATGTTTCTTGACTTCCAATGAGCTCTTAGTTCTGTTATGAACTATATAGTGACATTGTTATCATATAACAATATTGTGAGATTCTCGACATTTGGTGTCATCCTCGACTCAGTTATAATTTTGTGCATTTATTATATATACATTGTTTTTATTGTGGTGCCATTCAAGTCAATGAATCAACTACAATCTCTTCTATTTGGAACCATTTCAACTTAAAGATCCTTATCTTGAATTTATTATTGACATATTATGCTCAATATCACTTATGAATTTTGATTCCGAACACTCCTTCGTAAGGGGTTCATTTTTTCTGTAAACAATTCTCTAGTATTTCGCAACTACACGAAAAAACTCCAAACTACCATTAGTGATATCAATATGAATTTGGTATTTTCTTCATGTAAACAAATCTCGATATTATTTACAACATAACATGTATGATCATTCCTATTTCCAATGCATAAGGAACTCATCTCATGTGTTATGTATTAAACAATTTAATAAGGTGTCATTGCATATCGATTTGGGACATTCCCAATATCTTTTATACTCACTATAGAAGACATCATTTACAATCCAAAGTCGAGTATTAAAACAGCTAAGGTTGATTTTAACACAAGTACATCATTAAAATCAACAACGTGTTGTTTGCTTATAGTTTAGAAATATTAATGTACATTTTAATGTTCATTCTTATGAATACACGCTTCCTCTGCATTTTGATTGATAATTAAACTATTTGATATTTCTATCAAATATTTGTTCAATTCCGATGCTTATAAAATGATATTTTCTATCATTTCTTGGATCATATCCAAAGACTCTCAAACTTAATATCGCTCATACTGGCTTCTCGAGACATTTTGGTTATTATGTAAACAGCTTACTCTAAACCATTATTTAGAATTTTCCATTTCAATACATGCATACAAAACCTAAAGTCATACAAAGTGATAATTTTGGCAGTAAATCTGAATTAACTTGAGCACGTCGAAGATCGAATATATTATGCTAATTTCAACAATTGAAATTTGTGATGTTATTCTAATCAATGTTGCTCGTTATATTCCAACCGCATTAGTCTTGCTCTCGAAGACACATTCACAGTCGGTGGATCATATCCTTTTTAGGCACATCTACCAAAATCACATTTTGATAACGTACTTGGAATCTATTTTAGATCTGTGCATCATACCATATCATAGTGTCAACACTCTTAATGGTTTATTTAAACAACGGAGGATTATGTATTTTTGACATTGGTAAGAAACTCATAGTTTCTCTTTAATATGCGAGAATACTTATTAGACACTCTAATGTGATGTGTTCATTTAGGTTAGGTTAATTTCATTTCATCTTGCATAATCTGTTTTATCTTTGGATCATATCTAATTCCATTTTACTACCAATAATTTCTCAAATAAATTCCTTTACAATGAAGTTGGTATTTCTTGAAACGACAATTGTTTCTCAATACAACAGAATAGGTATTCATAAACACTTTATGAATTGCCTTTTATATAAAACTGACTAAGTTTTAGTTTACAAAACCTATGTTCAAAAGATAAATATGTCATCCAATGACAGTCCTTCCCAAATTCCTTTTGAGGAGATTCATACAAGATCTCTCACGAACAATTATTACGTGTAGACTTCGGACTCGCATAACCTGTTAACTCCTTGGCCTATGATATATCGGGGTTTTTTATAAACCCTTATCTTGTATGATTTTGTAAACTATTATTCAGATGAAATAATATTAACCTTATGTACCACTCCTAAGTACATGACTTTATAGAAAGAAATTAACTCAACTTCACTCACAATTAATTGTACTTTGTCCAACAAATCCGATCACTCCTTATCAATACATCATTATGTATCACATGGAAAGTGACTTTTGAGATTGGAATTTTATTCATATTTAGGTACCTTTGAAACTCACTCCAATATACTCACCCATTTGATTAAATCGAATCATTTCTATTGCAGGTTATACTATTTACTTTCGTTTTATACTCTGTGAGTCTGTCTTAGACATACTACATATGTATCAAATACGCATGTCCATGTCAGTGATTACTCATCGGTGAATATGACGAAGTATGTGAAACCGTTTTGGTATTAATAGACTTATGATTGCATACATCTATATGTATCAATCCAAATAGTTCATCAACTCTTATGATGCTCCAATTAAATAGGTGCATAGCCTTTAATCGTTTGAGATATAATAACCGGTATCAAATGATTCATAATCATATTATAAAATTATTTCTCAAAACTAAGGCTTAGTCTATAATTCCAAAATAACTGTAAATAATATTAGATACTTCTGTATTTTCTAATGCATCACTTTTGTTATGAAAAAATATACCACGTTATATTTTACTTCATAACGAATATTCATATTGAAATATAGCTATGTCTATCTTTCAGTTGATACCGAAAAATAGTCATTATTTCACAAATAATGTTCGATATGTTTTACAATTTTTTTTTTGTAATTTGATGCAATAAATAAGTGTTATATGGCATGCTCCCAAAATTTCCTCCGTTACTATAATAGCATAATAAATTCGAAGGTCCATCATTCACTTAATATAATTTATTTATTTCATATACTATATTACAGCGAAGAGTTCTTTGATCGAATGTCTTGAACTCAAAGCAATAAATCTCATAGAAAACAATTTTCTATATGAAAATACATTTTAGAATAGAAATCATATTTCTTATTCCAATGTTAAGTATCAATTATTATTATTACAATTCTTGTTTCTGATATTTCTTTTTGAAGCAGAAGTGACTATTCGCTCTCTTCATCCCAACTGTACCTTAAATTATATCTACTCTTGTACGTTCATTTTTCTTTCTAAATGGTCGAACCATTCGAAAGAAAACACTTACTATAACATCATAACGAACTCTTTGCAAAGATGCAGTTGATTGTCCTTAACATTTAAGGACGTCAAATATGATGCACCTCATGTAAACTGATCAAACTGACATTCTAGTGATCGAATTCTTAGATTTTTCTTGTAGTTTGATTCTAGCGTTACATTTAATACAATATGACCCTTTTGTAATCAATCAAATTGAATACTCGATCTCACGGTACCGTTTATTGGCTTATTTCAAATTAACCAACTTCACTAAAGTATCGTACGTTATGAACTGCGACCGTTTCCCATATAACATTTATATGCTATATGGATCAAATATCCATAGTCTCATATTAATTTTAGAGTTTGAAACTCATAGAATGCAATACACGGTCTTGACCAAATAAACACGTAAGTAACCAAATTATGAACGTATTTAGTAGTTGTAAAATCGGGTGCTTGAATAGGTATTGAAACATTAATGTGCAAGAAGCATTTATTAGTAAGTATATTTTATATTTCTATCTATCAATTTTTGATTGAAATCATTTGTATATCTTAATTGATAAACATTTTATCAATCATATTAAATGCATAAATTTATCATTGTAGATTATTATAACATTATATAACATATGTTGTTGTAGTATTAAAAAGGTTAAATGTTATCATTTCATTTTTCTAATAAGGCTCCACTAGTCTTTTATGTTTCAGCAAACCCTAAGCGAAACATAGAAGTCTTTCGACTTCACTGGTGGGTGTTTGGACTCGTATACCTTGAGATTCTGACCATGAGGAAAGCTCAACAAATCATACTCTCATATACGATAGAGAACTCCTTATCAGTTATATCACATACAACTCCTAACCCATGGTTCTTTATCCTAGTCCTGCCTTTACCTTGAGGAAAGCTCAATAAGTAAAGTGAGACTATTCACTCGGACCTATCATTTCGCAAGGCCTAGTATAATGCACATACCTTGAGGAAAGCTTAACAAATATGTGCAGTTATCTTACCTTGTCTATTCAATATATTAATAATACTACACATAACATCCCTAGCTGGAGGAAAGCTCAACAATTAAAGAGTATGTAAGTAATCTATTAATATATAAATGATAGAGGGGAAATTTATATTAAAGATCCATAATCTTAAAGTTTTTATATCGAGTGATATCGACTTATGGAATAATGTAATTCTTATGAAATACCCTCGTGATTCAATTGTCAGACACATCTGAAATCACAGTAAACGTACAATATGTATATATTTATCTCTTAAGTCTATTTAGAGTTTCTTTAATGTTCCATATTTAGTTTATACATTCATATTATATAAGTTTTATTATTATATAACTTTAATATTTCATACTA
Organism: Allium fistulosum; assembly: GCA_030737815.1. Classification (NCBI taxonomy): domain Eukaryota; kingdom Viridiplantae; phylum Streptophyta; class Magnoliopsida; order Asparagales; family Amaryllidaceae; genus Allium; species Allium fistulosum. Next base: position 1,504,788,483 of record CM060903.1, read on the forward strand.
CTTATATAATAGTCTTATATATATTATTATATTAAATAACTCTTATTTAATTAATTTTTTATTAACTAACATTTAATTAATTTCATATTATTTTAATATAACATTTATATTAAATATTTATTACATACTATAACCTTTATAGCATTACTATCTTATACATGTGTATATTCATTTAACTAATTAACCTTTAATTAATTTAATTAATTAACCTTTAGTTAATTTACTTAATTAAACAATTTTAATTAAATTATATTAATTTCAAAATTCAACTCATATACATACATGTATACTTATGTAAATTTAAATAGTTTAAAATATCATAACGTATATCATAATATATAATACATGCATATATATTTTTATTAATTAACTTATTTAATTAATTAAGTTTATTAATCCAATTAATAAATTTTAAATTTTCCGAAATTATTATATATATTTTCAAACATTTTGAAAATTTTATTATATTATAACTATTATAATATATTTGTATCTTGTTTTAAATTCAACTTTTAAATTTAAAATCTTATATTTTAATTTTCAACCAATTTTTGAAAATTTATATTATAACATTTATAATATTTTTCTTAATTTAAATTTAACTTTTTAAATTTAAAACTTTTAGTTTTACTTTCAAAATAGTATTGAAATTAGCCCAAGACCATATTCGAATTGAGCCTTTTCTATTAGGAATAACCTTTTGGGCCGTGAGCTTAATAGTTAACCCTAATATAGACCGTATAGGCTTTTGGGCTCTGATACTATTATTGGAACTGGGTCGCCCGCAATGGAAGTTATGGGTGAATTTCAATTTTTTTACCATATTGGATCTTTATTGGGCCTATGAAGTCTAATTTATTTGGAACATTTCTAAATTTAATTTAAATAAAATTATATATTTCATTTAAATTCATAAATTATTGATAGAAATTTATTTAATTTATTTTCCACTTAAATACATATATATATATATATATATATGTATGTATGTATGTATGTATCATATACATATGTATATATGTGTGCATGCGTAACATGATATTCCGTGAAGGGTATAACATGCCCGTATATAGATGCTATGATTTACATCGCAACAAATACGTTAGCTCATCCTATATGTATTGTATGTTGTCTAAATATGTGTATATATATAGTTATTATATATATATCCACGTGAAAATTATATATATTTATATTATGAAAATATCATATATATATATAAATATGTACATAAAATATTATAGCATTAAATATTAAATAAACATACGTATATAATATGTATATATATATGATTTGATTTTACTTAAAAATTTTTTTTTAATTATTTTCATATGTATGTATTAAAATAACATAATTATATTTATATATATAAATATAAATATAATGATTAATGTAAGTATGAGTTAGAATAGTTTATAAATTATAAAATTAAAATAAATATTATGATTGTTGTAGTTATTTTTTAAAACATTCCATATCATATATACAGCAAATCTGAATATAAATATAATTTTGTTATATTAATATATACATATTATTAATTAATTAATTAACAATAAGTAAATGATAAAAAATATTTACATAATAGATATTTCAAATTTTAAACTTTTAAACAATCGGGAATAGTATTGTGACGACCCACCTTTCTGACCCCTGAGAACGACACTTAATACATCCATGGTATTCATGTGCTGTTGCCCAAGTATCTGAAAGACGAGTTGTCATGGGGTAAAATATAAGAACACAACAATAATTTCACAACGGAACGGTTAAATATAACATAAAAATAAGACAGTACATAAGGTTACTCCCAACATGGAGTTATCAGAGTTACAACAAAAGTACTACTTTTAGTGTAGGCAGTTATAACAACCTGCCTTTAAATATACATACATAGAGCCAACATCTCATAACAGCGGAAATAAATAGCTAGATAGATAAGGAGCCTCCTGCTCATCCACCATCTTCAAAAGAGCCTAAAGAAACCTGTCATTTCCGGACTACTCAAATATAAATGAGTACCCGAACGTTTAGGGAAAAAAAATAATTCGGGTCAGACAATAAGTCCGGTATGAGTAAACTCCAAAAATAGAACACACAAAGTAACTAGTGAGACCACTTCGCAAAAATGCAGAATGGGTTTTTCCCTCACAAGGAAAACATCCAAGTGTTTCCTGGAGATTTGACCAGGCACGTAGTACTCGGCATCCTGTGGAACTCGGCATCAGGGAGTGTTCGGTATCTAGGAGTACTCGGCGTAGTACTCGGCATCCTGTGGAACTCGGCATCAGGGAGTGTTCGGCATCTAGGAGTACTCGGCGTAGTACTCGGCATCTTGTGGAACTCGGCATCAGGGAGTGTTCGGCATCTAGGAGTACTCGGCGCAGTACTCGGCATCCTGTGGAACTCGGCATCAGGGAGTGTTCGACAACTAGGAGTACTCGGTGTAGTACTCGGCATCCTATGGAACTCGGCATCAGGGAGTGTTCAGCATCTAGGAGTACTCGGCGTAGTACTCGGCATCCTGTGGAACTCGGCATCAGGGAGTGTTCGGCATCTAGGAGTACTCGGCGTAGTACTCGGCATCCAGTGGAACTCGGCATCCAATAGCACTCGGTGTCAAGGAGTACTCGGCATCCAAGAGTACTCGGCATTAGAGGACGTTCGGCGTATATGATTACTCGACATGACAGGATCGTTCGGTCAAAGGTATCGTTTGGCCAGAATGCATCGTTCGGCCAGAGAGCGTTGCTTGGTCAAGCACTTCGGACAGAGGCACGTTCGGCTTCGACTGATAACTACTCTGCACTTCCCACACATCAAACATACCGTTCGGCATAGGAAGGATTGTTCGGCGTCATTCTGTTCGGCCTACCTGGTTCGGCATACAACGACCATTATAATTGGGCTAGAGTGTTCGGCTACCGAGCCCACCTGGGAAGTCCAGCCCATCTTTGTCTATAAATAGAGGGGCAGGGTCACAGTGAAGGGGGACCTTTTTTCAGAGAACACTGGGGAGACTCTGCCATTTTTGAGACTCATCTTCTCTACTTAACAACTTCATTCAAGCATTTGATTCACGAATTGTATTTAAAATCGACTATTAAGAAGATCAATAAAGTTTAACCTCAAAGTGGACGTAGGCAATTACGCTGAACCACTATAAATTTGGTGTTCTTACTTTCTGCATTTAAATTAGCATTGTCTTCTCTGTTTAATTTACCTTCATCACTTATTTCTCTACACAATCTTTCTCTACGAGGTTAGTGACCAATTTTGGTGCTAACACTTTGGTGCTTTCACTGAGAATTGAATTCTCGGACCTTAAGGATCTGCTTTGAAGCTACTGGATTGAACAAATCCCCCAAAGAAGATCCGACTCATTGATAGGACATCCGTTGATTCTACTCAGAGTTCATACCAATAACTCTACAATGGCAAGACCACGTACAAGGTAAGCTTCTCATAATGCGGATGCCCATGAGACTGCCAGCGTGCAACAAGCAGGACCTAGCAATCAGCCAGCAATTCGGGGTGTAGGAATTGCCGCCCAGGACCAAACTCCAGTTGTCACCAGAATAGAGTTCAACGACTTGATGAGAGAACTTAGGGAAAGCAGGAGACAACTAGGAGAGCAGATGCAAGCTAACGCCAACCTGATGGCACAACTCACTCAACAGCAGCAATAGAATGCTGGGGGCAATCCCACTCCCTATTCCTCATCCGACAACTCAACTTCTTCTGATGAACCTCCTAGGCGCAGACGCCGTAAGCCTGAAGCTGCACGGACGGGTGCGGCTGCCCAAACAGTTGGAAACCGCGACCAAGTCGGAGCTGGAAACTTAGGAATTGGAGTACAGGTGGAAGCTGGAGGCCCAGACCATCAAAACGCTAATGATGTCGAACCTCAAGACGCATGATTGGCAGATCACCAGGAGAGGAGGCATCAACATGGACAGTCACGTAGAACGAACTCTAACCTCCCACCTTCCATACAGACACCAGACCTGACAGCCATGGTCAGGCAATTGATGAAAGAAAATCAGGGCTTGTCGAATGACGATTGGGGAGTATCAAGGAGTCACACTCCGTTCACAGATGTTGTGTTACAGGCGGCGTACCCCAGAAATTTTAGTATGCCAACTATCCCTGCGTACGAGGGAAAGACTGACCCCAGACAGCATGTCATGAGGTACGAATGGATGATGGATTCAGCTAGAGCAAATGATGCCACCAAGTGTTGATGCTTTCCAATTACTCTATCTGGGATCGCTACTATGTGGTTTACCCGACTTCCTTCGCGGTCTGTATCCAATTTCGAGGAGTTGGCAAAGAAGTTTATTGAGCAGTTCAGGATACACACTACTCGTCCAAAGGACGTAATGTCTCTGTCAAGTGTAATCCAAAGTCCTGAGGAGTCATTGAAGGAATATTTACAAAGGTTCCATGTTGCGGCAACTGAAGTCAGTAATCCCAACGATCATGCAATCCTAATGGCTGTGATGAGAGGTGTGGATCCAGATTCCGAGTTTGGAGATTGGTTGGCAGGAAAACCTCCGACTACGCTTGAGCGTTTCTACTCAAAGGCACACCAGTTCATAAGAAGAGAGGAAGCTAGGTGGGTAAGGCGAGATAAGGCACCAGGACCTGTCCAGGAATCCGTGAAAAGCAACATTGTTGTGAAGCAGTCCGGAGACAACACAGGAAAGGTCCAAGTCAATGTCCAGAACAAGCCTGGGCAGCCTAAGGAGTCCGGAGGAAGAAATCAAGGGAAAAAGAGAGAAGCGGGGAAGTGGAAGTCAAGAATTCCAAGCTACAACGAGTATACTCCGCTGAATGCGCCTCTTGAGAACATTTACCTATCTACCTGCAATACTTTTCAGTACAGAAAGCCACGTCCAAAAGAATCAACTGAGGAGCAGAAGCGAACTGGGAAATATTGTCGCTTCCATGAGACTTATGGGCACAATACGGAAGAGTGCAGACACCTGCACGACTCTATCGAGAAGTTGATCAGGCAAAAGAAGTTGCAAGAATTTGTGAAGGATCCACAGGAAGGAGGACAGGGAACGTCCAACCCAGGTCGCGCACCGGCCCCGCGTCACCCCGAGGAGCCTGCCCGAACCATGGGTAGACTAGTCATAAATACTATTATCGGCGGACCTCACCCCGCGGATAAGAATTGGCAAGAGATGGAGCGGTATGCAAGCTCCCTGAAGCATGCAGATTTTGAGTGCTGTTCAAACGTGGAGGATGGGACTCCTACCAAGCAGCAGCGCGTAATGACAGACGACATAGTGTTCAGAAACAGGGATGCTGATCAAGTAGAGGCTCCAACCATCGACCCGATGGTCATATCTGCGACGATCGGACCGGCATATGTGAAGAGAATTCTGATTGATTGCGGAAGTTCTGTCAACATCATCTTCAAGAAGGCTTATGACCAAATGAAAATGGAAACAAAGGACTTGAAACCGTCCAAGGCTCGTATTCACGGCTTTAACGGCGCTGCGACCGATGCAGTAAGGTATGTCGAGTTACCAGTTGAATTGGGACAAGGCGAGCGTCGGAGGGTGCGAATTCTACCCTTCGTAGTTTTGGATGTGGATTCTCCATATAATGTTTTCTTGGGCCGGCCGGCCCTGGCTGAGTTTAGGGCAGCATTGGCCCCGTGGTGTTTAACTTTGAAGTTCCCAACCGACAAAGGAGTAGGTATTGTTCATGGCGACCAAGCAGCTGGTCGTTCCTGTTATGTGGCTGAGCTCCGAGAGGCCCACCGGAGGGAAAAAGGAAAGGTTGCGGACAATCCCGTCCGCATCCATAATACGGATAATTGACAAGTAGTGCCCGAGCCCTGGCTCGGGCATAACTCTCGGATCTTCAGAGACATAGATCCGAGAGACGACGATGAGAAACCCAGGGAAGAAAAGGCAGCGCCGGCTGAACTAACGGTTGACATTTCAGTCAGCCAAAGCGACCCTTCGCGAATACTGAAGATCGGATCACAGTTTGGCCCCGCAATGACTGAAGACCTTAGTGACTTCCTCCGGGCGAATCTTGATGTTTTCGCCTGGACGCATTCTGATATGTGTGGGATTTCTCCCGCCATCACGAGTCATATGTTGAACATAGACCCAAAATACGTCCCAGTTAAACAAAAGAGGAGAGGAATGGACCCGAAGAGATCCGCTGCTCTCAGAGAGGAGGTGGACAAACTCAGAGCCAATGGGTTCGTCCACGACGCCCTCTACCCTGAATGGGTATCGAACCCCGTACTGGTGAAAAAGGCAAATGGGAAATGGAGAACTTGCGTAGACTATTCCGATTTGAAAAAAGCGTGCCCCAAGGACAGTTTCCCGTTACCAAGGATCGATCAGTTGGTCGACTCCACCGCAGGACATGAGCTGTTATCATTCATGGATGCATACTCGGGGTACAACCAAATCCCGATGCATATTCCGAACCAAGAACACACCAGCTTCGTTACAGATGTCGGGCTATATTGCTATGTAGTAATGCCCTTCGGACTGAAGAATGCAGGGGCGACTTATCAGCGTTTGGTGAATCGAATGTTCAAGGACCAGCTTGGTAGGACGATGGAAGTCTATGTGGATGACATGCTCGTGAAGTCACGGCAGTCAAACGACCACATTCGAGACTTGGCTGCAATGTTCGACATACTCAGGTATTACGGGATGAAGATCAACCCTCTGAAGTGTTCCTTCGGCGTTGCGTCGGGGAAGTTTTTGGGATTCATCGTCAATTCTGGGGGAATTGAAGCTAACCTCGAAAAGATCCAAGCTATTCGAGATGTGCAAGTGCCCAGGACTATAAAACAGGTACAGAGCTTGAATGGAAAAGTAGCTGCGCTAAGTCGATTCATATCCAGGGCAACTGACAAGTGCATCCCTTTCTTTGATATAATAAAGAAAGGGAAAAGGAACTTTGAATGGACGTCTAGTTGTGAGGAAGCATTCCGGGATCTGGTGAGGCATCTGGAGAGTCCACCAGTGCTGTCAAAACCGGTAGACCACGAGATGCTGTACGTATACTTGGCTGTATCCCCACATGCAATAAGTGCGGCTTTAGTTCGCGAGGAGGACCGAATCAAAAAGCCGGTGTATTATGTTAGCAAGCGTTTGACGGGGGCAGAAAGAAATTACCCTAAAATCGAGAAATTGGCCTATTGCTTGGTGATCGCATCACGTAAGCTGCGCCCATATTTTCAAGCATACTCAATCAGTGTTTATACCGATCAACCCCTGCGGCAGGTACTCCAACGACCAGAAACTTCTGGAAGATTGCTAAAATGGAACATCGAGTTGAGCCAGTTCGATATCGCCTACTTGCCACGGAGAGCCATACAAGGGCAAGCATTAGCAGATTTTATCGCTGAGTTTACCATGCCCACAGAACCAGATAATCATGACGCCATTCACCCCGTTCGATGGAAATTATACACTGATGGGGCATCCAACGACCGTTGCTCCGGCGCGGGTGTAGTTCTTATAACTCCGGAAAACCGATCAATCTGTTATGCTTTGAAGCTTGATTTCCTAGCTACGAATAACGAAGCAGAATATGAAGCATTGATTGCTGGCTTGAAGCTCATCGGAGAACTCGGGATCAAATCAGTTGAGATCTTTTGTGACTCACAGTTGGTGGTTTACCAAGTGCGGGGAGATTACCAAGCCTAGGGACAGAAGCTTGCTCCGTACCTTGTTCAGGTCCAAGAACTACTGTCGAATCTCGAGCATTATGACATTTCGCATGTCCCGCGCGAACAGAATAAAGAAGCCGACTTGTTGGCTAAGTTTGCAAGCACAGGCGATGCACAGCAAATGGGATTGTATCCCATTGAGGCCTTGCACGCCCCGAGCATAGATGAGATGAAAGTTGATTGTATATTGGAAACGGAAATCGAGAAGGAATCGTGGATAACCCCATTCAAACTGTACCTGACGACCGTGACTTTACCAGAAAAAAGGAGCGAAAGACGGCAGGTCCTTCGAAAGGCCGCGCGATACGTGATGCAGGATGGATTAATGTATCGAAAAGGTTTCTCAGTCCCATTATTACGATGCATCGCTCATGACGAAACAAAGCGGGTCTTAAGAGAGGTTCACGAAGGGGAATGTGGCGACCATACTGGGGGGCAAACGCTAGCAAAAAAGGTACTCCGCTATGGATATTACTGGCCGACCATAAATCGGGACGCTGCGGACTACGCAAGAAAATGTGACAAGTGTCAAAGATATGCGAAAATACCGAGGACTCCATCAACGGAACTCACACAAATGGTTAGTCCCTGGCCATTTGCAATCTGGGGAATCAACATAATCAGCTCTTTGCCTATATCCAAAGGTGGTGCGAAATACGCGATAGTTGCAGTCGACTATTTCACAAAATAGGCTGAGGCAGAGCCTTTGGCCACAATCACCTCCAAGAAGGTCATTAACTTCGTTGTACGAAACATTATATGCCGCTTTGGCCTTCCTCGTACCATCATTATGGACAACAGGACGCAATTTGAAAGCAGAGAGTTCAAAGAGTTCTGTTTAAAGTATGGCATCGAGAAGAAGTTCGCCGCCGTTGCACACCCAAAAGCTAACGGACAAGTCGAGGCCGTTAACTAAATAATCAAGTCCATACTAAAGAATCGTCTGGAGAAGGTTGGAGGCAAGTGGGTAGATGAACTCCCAACAGCACTATGGGCTTATAGAACTACCCACAAGTCCGCGACCGGCCACACTCCATTCGCCTTGGCATACGGCTCGGAAGCCGTTATACCCGTGGAACTTGAAGTTCCATCACACCGAGTGACGTACTATGATCCCAAGACGAACCAAGACCTCTTGTTGGAATCACTGAACTGCATCGATGAAAAGCATAAAGAGGCCGAATTAAGGGCGGCAGCGCATAGACACCGAGTCAAGCGTTACTACGACGGCAGAGTCCGCCCAAGAACTTTTGATATAGGTGATCTCGTTCTGAAATGAGTTTTCCCGGTACCATCGCGTATGAATCCCAGCTGGGAAGGTCCATACGTCATTGAACGGAAGCTTGGAGAAGGAACATTCAAGCTAGCGACCGTTGATGGCACGACACTCCCCCGAGCATGGAACAGTGAGCATCTGCGGCACTGTTACATTTAGCATGTTTTCTTTCTTGTTTTAGGCACTGTTATTTCCTGTGTGTTTTCGTTCAGTTGTAGCTTAGTTTCTTTTTAACTATGTAATCAAGCAGTTTAGTTGTTTTTCATTAATAAAGGCTTGAAGCCGTATTTTCCACAAATGACTAATGTTTCTATATCTCATGATCGGATGACGAATTACATTATCCTATACGATGTACGGACTCGTATAAACGATCTCAAATCTCCGAATCCCCAGAGCGAGGATCGGAGTACTCTAAGTCCCTGGAGCGCGGACTAGAGTATAAGCGATTTCAAATCTCCGAATCCCCAGAGCACGGATCGGAGTACTCTAAGTCCCCGGAGCGCGGACTAGAGTATAAACGATTTCAAATCTCCGAATCCCCAAAGCGAGGATCGGAGTACTCTAAGTCCCCGGAGCGCGGACCAGAGTATAAACGATTTCAAATCTCCGAGTCCCTAGAGCACGGATCGGAGTACTCTAAGTCCCCGGAACACGGACTAGAGTATAAACGATTTCAAATCTCCGAGTCCCCAGAACGCGGATCGGAGTACTCTAAGTCCCCGGAGCGCGGACCAGAGTATAAGTGATTTCAAATCTCTGAGTCCCCAGAGCGCGGATCGGAGTACTCTAAGTCCCCGGAGCGCGGACTAGAGTATAAACGATTTCAAATCTCCGAATCCCCAGAGCGCGGATCGGAGTACTCTAAGTCCCCGGAGCGCGGACTAGGGTATAAACGATTTCAAATCTCCGAGTCCCCAGAGCGCGGATCGGAGTACTCTAAGTCCCCGGAGCGCGGACTAGTGTATAAACGATTTCAAATCTCCGAATCCACTGAATGTGGATCAACTTACTCTAAATCCCCAGAGCGCCGATTCAGAAAAGAGTCCAAGTACTCGATTGATGTGGAACAAGAAGTACACCACGTCTGGAAATGTTTGAACAACACGAAAGTAGACTGGGAGATAATGCAACTCGTAAAAACTGAAGTCATGACTACAGTTAGTCAGCAAACCGAAGAAAAGCAAAAGAATCATTCAAACGAAAAAGAAACTAAACTTCATTTAGTAGTTCAAAATGGGGTTACATAGTTATCTACAAAACTCAGAGTTCAAAACCTATCTATACAAACTGCAAGCCACAAAAAATAAAAGCAACTACAAGACTTAAGCAAGAAGCTCGTTGAACGAGTGTATCGATTACTTCTTCGGTTTCTTCTTCTTATCTTCCTTTGTTTTTTCCGACGACTCCTCTCCCTCACGCTTTTTCTTGGATTTCTTGCTTGCTAAAGAAGCGGAGTCAGGAGTAGGAGATAGAACATCCAGTGGTTTGGACCTGCCCGGGAGAATGATTTTCAAAGGTCTGTTCCGAGGGTCGGTGAGTTCCAGTATTTCGGGTTCAACTTTGACCTCGACCTTTTTCTTCTCCTCTGCGGCGAGGCGGTCCTTCATGATCATCTTTGAAGTATGCTCAGAGGCACCAATAATTTCAATTTCATCACTCCCTTCGGCAGGAGATGAAGCGTCAAGCTTATCGTCATCTAGCGCCCCGATCACTTGAGCATCGGGACCAGGAATTACTCCCGCATGGACAACATCACTTGTTTTCTCTGCCTCCTCCTTGGCGTCATCGCTCCTCGGAGTTGGCTCGGGGTCAGAGCTGCCTGCACGAAAACATAAAGAATGAACATTAAAACGAATAACCATTGCTGGAAAATGACAGATCTTTCAACTTCTAGAGAAGAAGAATTTCCCACCAGGTTCCGGTTGGCTATCGGTTGCGCGAGGGGTTTCACCCTCCAAGATGGGGGATAACACATGAGCGCCGAGCCCGGGGTCTTCAGGGTCATAACCGGCATGCTGCTTGAATGGATCAAGTGTCGGCCGACCGGCCAGTTGAGCAGCGGGAGGAGCAGCAATATGAGGAGCATTAGTCTCGGCCCCAGATGGGCCAGCTTCGTCATTTTTCTCTTTTGAAAGGGGAGAGCCTTTGCTATAAAGCGCCAAAGCTGCGGATAGATCCGTTGGCTCATTCCCCCTAAGAAACTCCTTCACCAAGGCATCCTTATCGACCTCTTCAGAGCCCGACTCGATTTTCCTAATCTTTACCAAGGTTTCCCAGGCCTCAGCCAGGGATTCGAGATAGCCCTCGCCCAAGAATGTTAAGTCACAATGCATAAGGACGCGGGCTCCATACTCAGCAATCACCGGGTCAAACATGCATTTGACCTCTTCCCTACCGGCTTCTGCGGCCGCCTCGAGGCGAGAGTCAATCTCTTCCGCAGCTTCTCTTTTGCCCTCCTCACGGGCTCCGTCCTTCATTTTCTCGACCCCAGCAAGTTCGTCATCAAGCTTTGTTTTCAGAAGCCGAGTAGCGACGATTTCATCATAATATCGTTGTGATTCTTCTTGAGCAGCTACTTTGTCCTCTTTCTCCTTGGAGAGTAACTCTTTCAGCTCCCTGACTTGTACGACGAGCGCGTCCCTTTCTTTTTGGACAGGGTCTTTTTCTAGAGCGAGGGCACCGCTGCGCTGGACTGCTTCATCAAGCTCTTTCTTGTGAGCCATCTCTAAACGAGTAACTGCTTCAGCAGTATCTTTTTCGCTTTGCTCGGCGGCTTCCAGCTTCGACTTGTACGAAGCGAGCTCTTTGTCCTGGTGCTTGATGATGTTCTTGTCGCAGCCAGCCTCCAATTTCAAGTGATCAATCTCATATTGACGCTCAACGGACACCTCCGAGATCTTTTCAACCAAGTGTACAAACGCGTCATGTTGAACATAGACGTCATTATTGTAGGCAATGGCACTCTGCTTCACGTGCCCAGGAATATGGTGAATAGCCGGGAGGAACTTCAGACCGTTAAAGCAAATTTTTGGGAACTTGGCCTTAAGATCGACCATCTTTTCCGCTACAGTTGGATCAACCGCGGGAGTAGGGGGAGGAGGCTTTGGAAGTTCTGCTCTTTTTTGTTGCTCCCGAATTTGCCTTGTGCTCGATGAACCGGAGTGTTGGTCTCGAGGAGCATCAGGTTGGTAACCCTTCTGTGAAGACTTCTCTCTATCCGGCTCAGTTGGAGGAAGAGGATCACGGGACTGTGAAGATTGAGAATATGCTTTCTTACGGTAAGACGAATCGCGAGGACGATTGTCTCTATCTTCATAATCATCTCTGTCCCTGCGTCTGCCTGAACCTGAGTCCCGTCCGGAATGATGAAATATGGAAGAGCCGTGAAGGCGATCGAATCCGTGAGAGCGCCCCATGTCACCTACAAAGAATAGAGATAACAACGAGTTAAGAAAGATCCGGGAAACAAGAAAAAACTTGAAGTGTATGATGGGATGCGTATTTGCGTGTGTGTCCTAGTGTTCCCCCCGACGGACCAGTTCTTTTGTCTTTACTAATCGGAGTATTGTCCCCCTGGACTGGGATTTGAACTCCTGCATTGCCTCTAGCGGGCGAAGAAAACTTGAGGGCTTCAGGATCGTCAAACACGTAATTAAGTATATCGTCGGGGATAGAAAGATTCGACAAACCCCTTAGAGAACTCTCCATGTGCTGTGAGGAAGCCTCTTTCTCTGGCGGGATAGGCATATCTTTTGAAGTGCCGCCAACTTTTTCCCTCCGAATATTGTATTTTAACCTCTTCTTTCCCTTCGAAGGAGAGGATGACGTTTCAATATCATGGACTTCGACCGTCGGATTCCAAGTGGGACCCATATTCTTGCCTTGGGTCTCAGGAGCTTCGTCCTCTTTATGCTCACCTTCTTCATGCGTATCGGGAGTGCGGCGTGATGACGATCCGGCCTGTTTTTTCCCTTTACCGGATGCTGGCTTGGGAATGGAGACGCCCTCCGGGAGGCTAATCCGACGACCTGGGGCTAGCAAGCCGAACCTTGACAATGATTCATTGGAAATGATGGTTCGGATGTCTCGTTCCTCTACAGGAAGAGCTCTAATGGCCTCAACGGCCTCAGAATATCCTCGACCCTCCGGACGCGGGTTGATACCTAAAAAGATGAAACGAGGAGTTAGAAAAAGCATGACTCCAATTAAAGGCGAATGATGACTCAGCGAAGAGACTTACTGCATTCAACCCATCTCCTCGCAAAACCAGGAGGGCAACGCACGTAGAACCATTCCTGTTTGTACAGGGCGAATTTACTGCATGCTCATGTCAAGATTTGGCATTTGTGGTACGGCTCGAGGAACATGAAGGAAGGGCTATCTTTCCGTTTCTTGATCATATAGATGTATTTGATGTCGCCAGAGGTTGGAGGTCTAGAGAAGACGGCCATGAAGAGTAGATAGGTCCCGTATAGAAACGCGTGACCGTTCGGATGCAGCTGGGACGGAGCAATGTCGATGTACTGCAACACGTCTCGGAGGAATAAATTAAATGGAGGCACGCTGCCCATCCAACACATGAACTTGTTGCATGTGGTATATCCGACTGGGGGCAAGTGAGGACGATCGTGCCGCGAAGGGACTAACACATCGGCAAAAGGAATCCCATGAATGGAGCATATCCGTTGAAGTGCGGCTTTATTGATCTTCGAAGCTTGTGAATCGATCGGATTATCTAAAAGAATTGTTGCCTCCAAGGCATCGGGCGCTAAGTTATGGGCAGGGGAAGTCGACGGATTTGAAATATCAGTGGCTCCTTGCCTTGATGACGGCCCAGGCCTGTCAGAAATGGTGGCGGAGCTAGACTTCATAGACATCCCCAATAAATAATGAATCTGTTTAAGTGCCTGCGAAAACTATACTTGAAAAACGTTGAACGTTAGAGTTAATAACACGAATATTCCCCCCACGTGATGTGTGAACTAGTGCAAGCAATCGTGTACAAGCAATAAGAATCTAGAGATTTCAAAGATATAAAAATGAGCTTTGAATCGTCGCCTTCAAAGACCGTCGTCGCTGACCATCTCAAAAAGCCCGCCTTGTGGTGATTACAGTTTCAAATTCAGAAAACGAATGTTAATCTAAGTTCAGATTTATGTCTACTAAAGCTAGGGAGTTAATGATCCGGGTCAGTTTCATGTGATAGTGTGCTTAGGTCCAAGTCCTTGTTTTGCTATATGAATAGGCAAGGTTAATGAGTGTTCGGCCTAGTTCCTGTTCGGCTAAAGGTATTGTTCGGCATGTTCGGCTAAGTTTGTCCGGCCAGAACAGGTTTCAGCATTCGCAAACGTTCGGCATTCATGTGGTTCGGCATCTGTGTTGTTCGGCGTTTGTATTGGTCGGCATTTATATATTGTTCGGCATTTATGATGTTCGGCATTTATATTGTTAGGCATTTATGTTGTTCGGCATTTATACTGATCGGCACCCAAGGTGGTTCGGCATTTGTGACTGTTCGGAAAAGCATCATTCGGCCGAAATCTTGTTCGGCCGGGACAACATTCGACATCCTATTTGGCTCATACTCCCTCCACATCCTTCCATTGCACTGCCCGGCATATGACGAATCGTGCCGAGCCAAGGTTACGCCGAGCGCTAACGCTCGACACACCGTCCTCTACAGCGACCTCATTCCCCCTTTTCTTCCTCCATCCACACCGAACCATAAAGACGAATCGTTCGGTAAGTCACACCGAACCATCCTGTTTGGAATTCTAATCAACTCCTACCTTCCTCCACATCATCTGGCCCTAAAATTCCACGCAACATCTACAATTTACGGACTCGAGCTTCATGTTGGAATCCCTTTGTGGATTTAGTTAGAGGGATTGTTACCTAGTTAGGAGATCACGACTTGGAGAAATTTGGAGTTGAGGCCACGGTTTTGATTAACGCCGAATAGGTTAGGAAGAGTTATTAAGTCCTTGAAGATTGTTGATAGGCGAGTTTCTCGAAAACAAGATAGGAAAAGTGAGCGTGAAAAGAGAAGGAGAAAGAAGGCATCGAATTTTATAGGACAGAAGGAGAAGTCGAAAAGGCCATATCCGGTGGAACCGGTCAAGGTCATATCGTTCGGCATCGGCGCACAATGGTTCGGCACTGAAATATCGTTTGGCAAGGAAGCATCGTTCGATAACGAATGTCTCGTCCGACATTTGGAACACGCTCGGCACACACCTGAATCGCTGGAATTCACAAAAGGGGCATCTCTGTTCGAGGTTAGCCAAGGGTTTGAGACGTGACGAAAGGATTCAAAGCGTACCACGTTCGGCCACGCGATACACTTTGGGGGGCAAGTGTTTCCTGGAGATTTGACCAGGCACGTAGTACTCGGCATCCTATGGAACTCGGCATCAGGGAGTGTTCGGCATCTAGGAGTACTCGGCGTAGTACTCGGCATCCTGTGGAACTCGGCATCAGGGAGTGTTCGGCATCTTGGAGTACTCGGCGTAGTACTCGACATCCTGTGGAACTCGGCATCAGGGATTTGTCGGTATCTAGGAGTACTCGGCGTAGTACTCGGCATCCTGTGGAACTCGGCATCAGGGAGTGTTCGGCCTCTAGGAGTACTCGGCGTAGTACTCGGCATCCTGTGGAACTCGGCATCAGGGAGTGTTCGGCATCTAGGAGTACTCGGCGTAGTACTCGGCATCCTGTGGAACTTGGCATCAGGGAGTGTTCGGCATCTAGGAGTACTCGGCGTAGTACTCGGCATCCAGTGGAACTCGGCATCCAATAGCACTCGGCGTCAAGGAGTACTCGGCATCCAAGAGTACTCGGCATTAGAGGACGTTCGGCGTATATGATTACTCGACATGACAGGATCGTTCGGTCAAAGGTATCGTTCGGCCAGAATGCATCGTTCGGGCAGAGAGCGTTGCTCGGTCAAGCACTTCGGACAGAGGCACGTTCGGCTTCGACTGACAACTACTCTGCACTTCCCACACATCAAACATACCGTTCGACATAGGAAGGATTGTTCGGCGTCATTCTGTTCGGCCTACCTGGTTCGGCATACAGCGACCATTATAATTGGGCTAGAGTGTTCGGCTACCGAGCCCACCTGGGAAGTCCAGCCCATCTTTGTCTATAAATAGAGGGGCAGGGTCACAGTGAAGGGGGACCTTTTTTCGGAGAAGACTGGGGAGACTTTGCCATTTTTGAGACTCATCTTCTCTACTTAACAACTTCATTCAAGCATTTGATTCACGAATTGTATTTGGAATCGACTATTAAGAAGATCAATAAAGTTTAACCTCAAAGTGGACGTAGGCAATTACACTGAACCACTATAAATTTGGTGTTCTTACTTTCTGCATTTAAATTAGCATTGTCTTCTCTGTTTAATTTACCTTCATCACTTATTTCTCTACACAATCTTTCTCTACGAGGTTAGTGACCAATTTTGGTGCTAACACCAAGCATAAAAGAATGGACATAAATAATTAAACATCGCGAAGAGTGCAAGACGCTTCCCGATGCAATTAAGAAAGAATCAATCCAAAGATTTGAATCAAAAATAAGGAAAAGGAAATTTTCCAACAATGACTAGGAGGGTACGCCCCCCTTACCGAAAGTATACCTCTAGAAAATATACTTGATAACTACGATGGCTCTCGGAAACCTCCAAGCCGGACCCCGCCAACCTTACCGAGTATCCGAGTATTTCACATCTCCGTGTGCATACAACCGAAACCAATCTAGAGTAGATGTGAAAATACCCTAATGGGAGCAACCCCACATAGCTTGGCCCCCACTCGCTCTTTATTTAGTCATTTCCGATAAAGGATATCAATGCTCTAATTGAGCAACAAATCGTCTTAGATTGACGAAACCAAAAACAAAAGGAAGAAAGGTATCGAAATTGATAGTCAAGATATCAACTATCGGGGATAACAAAACGATCGTATATGGAAATTAAATCTTATACTTTTTCAATGCTTGGAAAATATCCATATACTTATCCCATCGGTATAAGTATATTCACATAACATTTGGAAGGATTTCATATTTCAAAAGCATACTTAGATGGGTCAAAAACAATTGTCTATAAGAAATGCAATGTTTTCCATTATAGTTATAACGATCATTTATGGAAATCAAATCTCCTACACTTGTCACGTTTCCGATATTCTCGACTTACTCTACCCCTCGCCCAGAAACAAAGCCAGGTAAGTCAGGGCACTGGTTGCTCCTAGCCTTGCCTAGACACTTCGGTTCCAGATCTCACAGATAGAGGATCAATCTACTCATCGGCTTTTAGTGCCAAGTATAGGACTACTTAATTTCCATAAATAACCCATTTAAATCATTATATAAATTTTAAAGCTCCTTTAAAATACTTTAAACCCAGATTTAAAACTTGCATTCAAATCATAACTTAAACCTGTCATCTTTAAAGGAGAATACGACCAAGAGGGGTAAAGCTCCCTCTTAATCAAATTAGATAGCTAAAACGGGTGTTATTTCCTTTTAACAAAAAAGTCAATATATGTCAATCCTAAGTTAAAAGGTGGTGTAAGGTCCCTTTAACTAAACATCAAAGTTATTGCTCATAAACTGGCCGAGCACAAATCAAACAACCAAACAAGAATAATAAAAAGAATAAGAACAGACTCATTATTATTAACAATTTACAATCAATAGTTAACACAACATTTATTAAAATGTGAATGAGTCAAAGGAAAGAGATTAAGATTACACTCACTGTAAAATAATTGAATCATACTCACAGAACAAGTTATACCCACTAAACTATGAAAACAAGGAATGTACTCACTAAACTATGAAAACAAGGAATGTACTCACTAAACTATGAAAACAAGGAATGTACTCACTAAACTATAAAAATAAGGAATGTACTCACTAAACTATAAAAATAAGGAATGTACTCACTAAACTATAAAAATAAGGAATGTACTCACTAAACTATAAAAATAAGGAATGTACTCACATCCTATTTGCTTTGATGGAGACTTGGAATACTTCACCTTTGATAATGAATTTTAGTTCTTTTCTTTAGTTTGTGAATGAATCAAAATGAGACATGGACTTGGGTATTTATAGGTGAAGAGAAGGGTACTTTAGTAATTCCTTATGGCTAACCTGATTCGACCAGATTTTGGTCCAATAGAAACCAGCCATATGGCCTAATTTGATTTGACCACATTTTGGTCTAATAGAAAACATCCTTGTGGCTTAATTTGATTTGACCACAATTTGGTCCAATAGGAATTCTCCTTATCAACTATGGCCTAACCTGATTCGACCAGATTTTGGTCCAATGGCAACCATCTGCATGGCAAAACCTGATTCGACCAGATTTTGGTCCAATGGCAACCATCCGTATGGAATATAATACCCATTATGCTATTTTGTTTTATTAGGTAAGTAATTATACTATTCTGTTTTATTAGGCTAGGTTAATAATTCTTTCTTGTTTTATTAGACAAGTAATTATACTATTCTGTTTTATTAGGCAAGGTTAATAATTCTCTCTTGTTTTATTAGGCAAGTAATTATATTATTCTGTTTTATTAGGCAGGGTTAATACTTCTAGATATAAAATCCATTATTTAATCATTTAAAAACATATTAACTATTCATGTTCAAAGTGAATAAATTATGGGTCGTTACATCCTCCCCTCCTTAAAGGAAATCTCGTCTTCGAAATTAATCGGATAAACTCTAGATATCAAAGAACCCAAATGATATCATATATACCACACAAAGATACAAGTAACACAACTGGTGAGTACACTAAAAAGAAACAACAAAATACAAACAACAACTACATCAACTCGGGATAAGAATCCCTAATATAGTCCTCAGTTTCCCAAGTACAATCTCTAACATCTCCACTCCACTGAACCTTAACAAGATTCACAACCTTCTTCCTTAATCGCTTTATATCTCGGGCGACAATACGAATTGGCCGCCTAAGAATAGTTAGGTTAGGCTGAACCTCCAAATCAACTTGTTGTCTCGGCTCTACTATCATCGAAGGGTCGTGTACATACTTACGTAAATGAGATACGTGAAATACGTTGTGCACATCTGATAGTCGATCTGGTAACTCCACTTTATATGCAAGTTTACCAATCCGGTCCAGTATGGGAAAAGGACCAATATATCGAGGGGCTAATTTCCCTATCTTTCCAAACCTCACGACACTTCTCAGAGGAGAGACTTTTACAAATACCAAGTCCCCGACTAAGAACTCTAGATCCCTACGCCTTTGATCTGCATAACACTTTTGCCGATCTTGCGCTTCCTTCATCTTTCTTCGAATATAAGCTACCTTCTCATTGGCTTCTAAGATTATGTCGGGTCCAAGAACAAGTCTGTCTCCAGATTCAACCCAACACGAAGGAGAACGACATGGACAACCATAAAGAGCTTCGAAAGGGGCCATACCAATGCTTACTTGATAGCTGTTGTTATAAGTGAATTCGACTAAGGGTAAATGATCTTCCCAAGAACCCCCGAAGTCTAGAATGCTTGCTCGCAATAAATCTTCCAAGATCCGGTTCACTCTCTCCGTCTTCCCATCTGTTTGGAGATGGTATGCTGTACTTAGACTTAGCTCAGTCCCTAAAGCATTCTGCAGTCCCTCCCAGAACCTACTAGTGAATATCGGGTCTCGGTCACTGAAAATACTACGAGGAATCCCATGGAGTCTCACAATCTCCTTCACATACAAACTCGCCAGACTCGTAGCAGTCCTAGTCAGCTTAACAGGAATGAAATGGGCACTCTTGGTTAGCCGATCGGCTATAACCCAAATGCCATCGTTACCTCTTCTTGACCTAGGAAGCCCATCAATAAAGTCCATAGAGATCTGCTCCCACTTCCACTTTGGGATCTCAAGTGGTTGAAGCACTCCAGTTGTCTTCTGCTGGTCACTCTTAATATGTTGGCAGTTTGCACAACGACTCACAAAGATTGAAATATCTCGCTTCATCCCCTTCCACCAGAATACCCTCTTCATATCTTTGAACATCTTGGTCACTCCTGGATGAAAAGATAATTTTGAATGGTGGCATTCGGCTAACACTTCTTGCCTAAGTCCATCAAAGTCCGTAACACAAATACGCCCATTCATTTTCAATATGCCCCGAAGATCAATCTCAAAGCTAGAAACAACACCTTCTTTAACATCCTTCTTAAGTCGAGCTAAAATAGGATCTGCCTCTTGACTGGATGCAATTCTCTCTAACAATACTGGCTTAACTTCTAAATTTGCAACCATTGCTACATTCCTACTCAATGCATCAGCAACAACATTTGCTTTTCCAGGGGTATAAAGAACCTCTAGATCATAAGAGGAGAGAAACTCCAACCATCTCTGCTACCTCAAATTCAAATCTTTCTGGGTAAAAAGGTATTTTAAGGATTTGTGGTCCGTGTATAACTCGAACCTTTCACCCAAAATATAATGTCTCCACATCTTTAGTGCGAAGACAACAGCTAAAAGCTCCAAATCGTGTGTAGCATAATTTTTCTCATGCGGCTTTAGCTGTCGACTCGCATAGGCAATAACTTTCCCATGCTGCATCAGAATTTCTCCCAGTCCGGTTCCACAAGCATCTGTATACACGGTTAAACCATCGCTCCCATTTGGAATGGTTAATACAGGAGCGCTAGTCAACTTCTCTTTCAGTTCGTTGAATGCTTGATCACACTTAGAAGTCCAAACAAACTTAACATCTTTCTTCGTTAACTTCGTCAGATGAGAAGCAACCTTCGAGAAGTCCTTGATAAACCTACGGTAGAAACCAGCCAATCCCAAGAAACTTCTAACTTCTGTCGCACTTTCGAGCTTCTTCCAGTCTTGAACCGCCACAACTTTAGCTGGGTCCACTGATATGCCTTCTCCTGAAATAACATGCCCTAGAAACCTAACTTCGGATTTCCAGAAATGGCACTTGGAAAACTTAGCCTTCAACACATGTCTTCTTAAGGTATCGAGTACGACACGGAGATGATATTTGTGTTCCTCCTCTGTCTTGGAATAGATAAGAATGTCATCAATAAAGACGAGAACAAATTTATTAAGAATGTCTCGAAATACTCGATTCATTAAGTCCACAAAATAAGCAGGTGCGTTAGTCAATCCAAACGGCATAACTAACCACTCGTAGAAATTTTCAGGAGTTCAAAAAGCTGTTAAGGGAACACTCTCCTTTGCCACTCTTAATTGGTGGAAACCGGTGGCAAGATCTAATTGAGAAACTATTCGAGCACCGTGGAGTTGGTCAAACATATCGTCGATCCTTGGCAAAGGATATTTATTCTTGATAGTCCTTTTGTTCAGGTCCCGATAGTCTACGCATAACCTTAGAGAACCGTCCGCCTTTGTAACAAAGACGACTGGTGATCCCCAACTCGAGGTACTGCGTCGGATCAAGCCTTTCTGCAACAAATTATAAGTCTGCCTTTCTAACTCCCTCTTCTCTTTTGGAGCCATCCTTCGTAACGGCTGTACAATAGGTCTAGTTCCCGGAACCAGATCAATACGGAACTCGACTTCACGGTGAGGAGGTAAACCTTGCACCTTATCAAAAATATCTGTGAAATCTCGAACAATCGGCACATCTCCTAGCTCCGCTTTAGCCACTTCGAGTGAATAGAGAAAACTGCTCATTAACTTCTTAGGCTCTTCACAACTAATATCAACACCAACATCTCCTGCATCACTAACTCTAACGAGCCTTCTACCACAATCCAAGATAGCTTTAAACTTAGATAACCAATCCATTCCCAGCAACACTCCAAAACCCATAAACCCAAGAACAAACAAGTCATAAGGAAAGAGATGATTTCGACAAGAAATAGGTACATTTAGACACATGGTGTCAAGATTTGTCGGACCTCCAATTGGGTTTGACACACAAAGAGGATTACTTATGATAACATATTTAAGGTTTAGTTTGTCCATTAGATCATAAGAAATTAAACTATGGGAAGCTCCTATATCAAATAGCACCCTTACAAGAATATCATAGATGGATAATGTACCTTGCAACACTTGCTTCCCTTTTTGATCTGAAGAAGTGGATGGTATCTCTTCAATGGTAAAAGTCTATCCTTGAGATCCCTTTTTAGGAAAAGGGCACTCATTCTTCATATGTCCTGGCTGGCCACAATTAAAACATGGGGCAATTGGGCAATGATTTTCAAAGTGGCCCATCTTATTGCACTTGAAACAAAGAATGTTGGCCAAGTTGGTCTGCTTCTTCTGTGCTGGAGCGCCATCTTCGGATTTCTTCCCTACACCCTGCTTCTTTCCCTTAAACTTACGCTTGAAGTTTGGCTTTCCTTCAACTGGTATAACTGATAAAGGCTTGGCACTTATTGCTGGTACTACACCCTTCTGGACTCCTTCCTTAATATCAAGAGCCTTAAACCTCAAAGCCATGCTAATAATGTTGGTGAATGTACACGATGGAACTTTGGTCGCATTCCATTCACAAACAATTCATTTTTCTTGAGCGGTGTGTCTATCAATCCAAGTCCAAAATGGGACAAAGCATTGAACTTATGCTCGTACTGCGACACAGTCATATCACCCTGCTTTAAGTTAATGAAACTTCTAAACAACTGAGTTTTCCCGACTTCTGGAATAAACTGTGCTTCAAAAACTTCCTTGAACCGGGCCCAAGAAAACTCCCCCTCCGGAGTACTAGCTGTTTCTGAATCCCACCAATCCATCGCTGACTTTTGAAGTTGTCGCGATGCCAATAGCCGTTTCTCCGCATCCTCCAATCGAAGATCTCCAAATATTCTTTCACAAGTTCGAAGCCACATCTGCACTCCAAGAATATCTTCAGTCCCATAGAATGGTTTCCCACCCAAAGTGGTAAAATTCTTACACAAAGCTGCAAAGTTCATAGGGGTCTGAACGTGTACTAGCATTTCCTCTACCGAATCTACAGCTGACATGGTAGCATTTCTAGGTACCCTACCATTGGTAGTCGTGCTAGTTCTAGATCCTCTCCTTCCTCCTCTTCTTGTATTCATTTTCTATTATCTGAACAAATAACAGGTATCTTTAGAATACAATAATAGGATTAAAATTGTGTAAGGAAATAACACCAAAGGATCTAAAACTAGATTTTAGAGGATAAATATTATTATTATAAAATTACAAATACGCTCTCTGAAATTAACTCATTCTAGGGCATCACTTACCCTATATCTAATGAGTTGTACCCCAATCAGGCTAAGGTGTTCGCTCAACCAAAGCTCTGATACCAACTGTGACGACCCACCTTTCTGACCCCTGAGAACGAAACTTAATACATCCATGGTATTCATGTGTCGTTGCCCAAGTATCTGAAAGACGAGTTGTCATGGGGTAAAATATAAGAACACAACAATAATTTCACAACGGAACGGTTAAATATAACATAAAAATAAGACAGTACATAAGGTTACTCCCAACATGGAGTTATCAGAGTTACAACAAAAGTACTACTGTCAGTGTAGGCAGTTATAACAACCTGCCTTTAAATATACATACATAGAGCCAACATCTCATAACAGCGGAAATAAATAGCTAGATAGATAAGGAGCCTCCTGCTCATCCACCATCTTCAAAAGAGCCCAAAGAAACCTGTCATTTCCGGACTACTCAAATATAAATGAGTACCCGAACATTTAGGGAAAAAAATAATTCGGGTCAGACAATAAGTCCGGTATGAGTAAACTCCAAAAATAGAACACACAAAGTAACTAGTGAGACCACTTCGCAAAAGTGCAGAATGGGTTTTTCCCTCACAAGGACAACATCCAAGCATAAAAGAATGGACATAAATAATTAAACATCGCGAAGAGCGCAAGACGCTTCCTGATGCAATTAAGAAAGAATCAATCCAAAGATTTGAATCAAAAATAAGGAAAAGGAATTTTTCCAACAATGACTAGGAGGGTGTGCCCCCCTTACCGAAAGTATACCTCTAGAAAATATACTTGAGAACTACGATGGCTCTCGGAAACCTCCAAGCCGGACCCCGCCAACCTTACCGAGTATCCGAGTATTTCACATCTCCGTGCGCATACAACCGAAACCAATCTAGAGTAGATGTGAAAATACCCTAATGGGAGCAACCCCACATAGCTTGGCCCCCACTCGCTCTTTATTTAGTCATTTCCGATGAAGGATATCAATGCTCTAATTGAGCAACAAATCGTCTTAGATTGACGAAACCAAAAACAAAAGGAAGAAAGGTATCGAAATTGATAGTCAAGATATCAACTATCGGGGATAACAAAACGATCGTATATGGAAATTAAATCTTATATTTTTTCAATGCTTGGAAAATATCCATATACTTATCCCATCGGTATAAGTATATTCACATAACATTTGGAAGAATTTCATATTTCAAAAGCATACTTAGATGGGTCAAAAACAATTGTCTATAAGAAATGCAATGTTTTCCATTATAATTATAACGATCATTTATGGAAATCAAATCTCCTACACTTGTCACGTTTCTGATATTCTCGACTTACTCTACCCCTCGCCCAGAAACAAAGCCGGGTAAGTCAGGGCACTGGTTGCTCTTAGCCTTGCCTGGACACTTCGGTTCCAGATCTCACAGATAGAGGATCAATCTACTCATCGGCTTTTAGTGCCAAGTATAGGACTACTTAATTTCCATAAATAACCCATTTAAATCATTATATAAATTTTAAAGCTCCTTTAAAATACTTTAAACCCAGATTTAAAACTTGCATTCAAATCATAACTTAAACCCGTCATCTTTAAAGGAGAATACGACCAAGAGGGGTGAAGCTCCCTCTTAATCAAATGAGATAGCTAAAAGGGGTGTTATTTCCTTTTAACCAAAAAGTCACTATATGTCAATCCTAAGTTAAAAGGTGGTGTAAGGTCCCTTTAACTAAACATCAAAGTTATTGCTCATAAACTGGCCGAGCACAAATCAAACAACCAAACAAGAATAATAACAAGAATAAGAACAGACTCATTATTATTAACAATTTACAATCAATAGTTAACACAACATTTATTAAAATGTGAATGAGTCAAAGGAAAGAGATTAAGATTACACTCACTGTAAAATAATTGAATCATACTCACAGAACAAGTTATACCCACTAAACTATGAAAACAAGGAATGTACTCACTAAACTATGAAAACAAGGAATGTACTCACTAAACTATGAAAACAAGGAATGTACTCACTAAACTATAAAAATAAGGAATGTACTCACTAAACTATAAAAATAAGGAATGTACTCACTAAACTATAAAAATAAGGAATGTACTCACATCCTATTTGCTTTGATGGAGACTTGGAATACTTCACCTTTGATAATGAATTTTAGTTCTTTTCTTTAGTTTGTGAATGAATTAAAATGAGACATGGACTTGGGTATTTATAGGTGAAGAGAAGGGTACTTTAGTAATTCCTTATGGCTAACCTAATTCGACCAGATTTTGGTCCAATAGAAACCAACCATATGGCCTAATTTGATTTGACCACATTTTGGTCCAATAGAAAACATCCTTGTGGCTTAATTTGATTCGACCACAATTTGGTCCAATAGGAATTCTCCTTATCAACTATGGCCTAACCTGATTCGACCAGATTTTGGTCCAATGGCAACCATCTGCATGGCAAAACCTGATTCGACCAGATTTTGGTCCAATGGCAACCATCCGTATGGAATATAATACCCATTATGCTATTTTGTTTTATTAGGTAAGTAATTATACTATTCTGCTTTATTAGGCTAGGTTAATAATTCTTTCTTGTTTTATTAGACAAGTAATTATACTATTCTATTTTATTAGGCAAGGTTAATAATTCTCTCTTGTTTTATTAGGCAAGTAATTATACTATTCTGTTTTATTAGGCAGGGTTAATACTTCTAGATATAAAATCCATTATTTAATCATTTAAAAACATATTAACTATTCATGTTCAAAGTGACTAAATTATGGGTCGTTACAAGTATTATATAGGTTGTAAAAAAAATTAGAATATTTCTAGTCAAAATAATATATTTTATTAATTAAATGCTTTTCGATCGAATTTTAAATGATTTTAAAAATATAAAAATGGTTTAAAATTTTTCATTTCTTGACTCACAGCATCTATGGTAACAAATTAATTTTCGAAAATTTAAAATTGAACTTTCGAAAGATAATTTATTTTATATGAATTTATTAATTCGTGCAAAGATTAAATAATATTAAAATATATTAAATAATTTTCAAAATTTTATTTTCAATCATTAGAAATCATAACTTATATAAATATACATTTGAAATTATTAGATCAATTATTTATGCGATATAGTTATATGGTTTAATACATGTCATATAAATAAACTAGTCAATATATATTAATCTATTTATATAGTAACTAATAAAATATAAATAATTAAAATATAATGATATTGGCTGCGTGTATCGGATCCTTAAAAAATTTGTTTTTTTATTTGATAAACATATACACATAACCAATCAATATATGTGACAACAACAATACCTGTAAGAATCCCACCTAACTGACAATTCAATAATAATAGTATATATATTTTTGAATAATATAGAGTTATAGAGAGAATATGCATCATATATAAAATTAAATACTTACCTAAACTAGTGCCCCTAAGTACACCTTGTAATGATGAGTTCCCTTCCTCTTGAAAACTCCTGATTCGTCAAATTGCTAGTCTTTAAATCGCAGACCCTTTGCTATCGAATAACTATTGATTTGATTTGAGATTTGATGGGGTCTAGAGAGGTATGTTTCAACCATGATATGGATAGAGGAGGGAGCTAGTCAAAAAAGTCTCGAGAAAGTTAGGATTATGATTCTTTTTATAGTGGTTGAATCAAAGAGAAAATTGGATTACATCACTTACATTTTCTCACCAGATCTTAGTCATCCATCACATACTCAAATACTCTCTTTGGCCACCCCCTATATCACATAGTTGCTCTCTAGTTTTGCCTCTAACATCATGGGCTAATAGCCCATTAAAGCCTAAATAAATATATTTAGTTAAATCCAATTTAATTTCTTTATCGATATCTCATTTCGATCGATATATTTATAACTATTAGAAATATATACAATAATATTTATTCCTTAAATCATATTCAAATTTTATAATCAATATTTCATAAATATTAATTAATTTATAACAATTATAAACTAATTAAATCGTTTGGTATAAAGAGAATTCATCATTTCGGTTGTGTAACTCGTAGGCGTAAATTCGATCGGCATTTACCATCGAACTATTCAAATGTTAATGTTCACATGTCACTTAGCAGGTTATGACATTTTGGCTAATTTTATCGCTTACTAAGTTTCGGTAAAATCCAATTTTAGTTTAATAAGTGTTACCCGGTTGTGACATTTATTTACACCAATTCTCTTCATCCAAACTATATCACTTTGGACTTATGGAATTTCGTAATGGTCAAAATTCTAATATCGTCCATATTCAACTCTATATTCCAAACACAAAGTCCTTGGTTCAATAATAACAATTATTATTAATCAAAATGCTCTGACCAGATAATTTGACTTTGAGTTGACATGAGTTGATCGTGATACTAACCCTATATAACTGAGGTCATGAATCCTTTCTTGAATAGTGCTTCACTTCCAATACTTCCACTCGACCCAACTATAGTCACCCGATGGAACACTATGCCATGATTTGACTATAATCAAAGCGAAGCTTTCATATTGAAGATCCACAATATTCTCAAGTCGTGAGAATTATGTAAATCAGTCACATCGATATTTTCTGTTTGACCCTAGTTATATTAACCATCAAAAAACGATCGAGCGGGTCGTTCCATTGTTATACAATAACTATCAATACGTAACCTCTAGATACCCCCCAACAGCCATGAGTAATACATTGCCCAGCATTTGGAGAGCATTACGTACTCTAGTCTTAAAGGATACATCGATATCCAATCTCGATGCATCTTGATTAGGAACATTTGACATAGTATGTTTTTTTTATTTTGATAAATTACTCACGGTTACAAAACTTTGTAACTACTATCACAAAACATACCATTTATGGATTTTCTACTAAATATACTTTTAATTAAATTAATTAATTAAATAACCACATTATATCAAGTATGTAGTAGAAAGAAAATACCTTTGATTTCAAACAAGATTGGTTATTAAGTTAGATATATGTAATAAATTACATAATTACTCCTAGGGCATACCCCTAACTCTATCACAGATTTCCAGGTTGAATTTGGGCTACGGCCGAAGCATTTTACTTTAGCCAGGCCTATACGAAATAGATGATGAGTGACGTGTTGATTTCTCGATGACATCGAGAAATGTTTAATGTCCAGAAATGTGCTTCGATGATTATTCATTGTGATGATGGTGTTGAGCCATTTATTAAAGGAGTCGAGTTGTGTTTACCCATCCTTTATGTGAACTTCTATGTGTATCGTTGGGTTAGTATATGTTTAACTAACTCTTTCTTTCTCTCCTTTGTGTGTAGATAGGTTAGCCTATGTTTAACTAACTCTATTGTATGTTTAATATTGTTAAGTATTAAATAGTAATTCTATATTGTGAATGATTATGATAGGCTAACACTTTAGATGCATGTGAGATAAATTTTAGGTATAGTAAGTGTTAGCTCTCATATGATGTTTATGAAATCATGCTATTAATATATACTTGGCAATATTTTTACTTACCAGACCTGTGTTTGACCCCTTTCCTCATACACTGGTTAACGGAGTAAACTTGACATGTGCAACATTTGAAGTTGGTGACTATGATGACAACATATGTTATCCGTTTATTTTTAATTATTGTATATGTAGTGCAAAAATGTATGTATGAAGGCTATGTGTGACTTATGATGTATATAGATGAGAATTGTTTATTTTATCTATATTATAGTTTGATCCATTCCGTTGTGAGTTTTGAAAGATATAGTTAGTTAACTTGGCTTCCTGTATATTATTGCGCTTTAAACAATCTAGCATTTCATTTTATGGCGCATATAACTCGATCATATGGTCTCCAAAAGTTGGGTTGTTACATTATCCTGCTAACATACATACTTATAAGAAGAAAACGATGCCCTAGAAAGCTTTATAGGTCTATTAACATTTGAGACTGGAGAGTTTTTTTATTCCAAAATGTGTTAATTCATTAGGGTTATCGATAGAGCTTTTAGGAACCCAAATTCGCCTAACATTTTTTCTTTTGTTCCTATACCAATATCTATTGTAACTGTGTCCAATTTTACCATAACCTAGACGTTTTGGAAATGCACTTTTACCTCAAGGATTATCGGTTATATTTTCCCTATTGTGTTGTGATTTTCCAATACCAAGCCATTTTCTACTATTTGCATATATTTCATTTCCCAATAGCATATTCAATGATTTTTCACCTCTAGAAAATTTATTAACAGTTGAGTCAAGGTGGTGGACTTTGGATTTAAGTGACGTGTTTTCTTTAACTAGCACAGTACATCTACTAACAAATATTTTTCTCTTTTTGTTGTCATTTTTCTTTAGAGTTATAATCTAATTCTCAAGAGTTTCAAATTTGGTCTTACATTCATTCAACTCTTTATTTAAAGATCGATATTCAAGGTTTTGAGTTTCTTTAACTTTTTGAAGTTTGGTTTTTAACCTATCATTTATGTGAAGTAGCTCAGCTTTTCCAGATTTCAATTATTTATTCTTAATCAACTGTTCCAAAAAGTACATGACACATTAAGAGTAAATCTTGTAAAGCAAAACTTGATATCGCTTAGGTCATCATCATTATCATGGGTTGAATGTTTGATCAAACACAGATTTGCATCGTCTTCATCACTATCAGTGCATTCTTCTCCTTCATCATCCTAAGTTGTAGTGAATGCCCTTCTTTTCTTTTTATTTCCTTTCTTAATTTGAATCGAAAAACGATTGGTTTTGATATGACCTATCTTTCTTTATTTGTAGCAAATGAATTCTTCTTAAATGGCTTTTACTTGACACCTTCCCTTTTGACTGAAGATTTGAAGTTTATTTTGGACCATTTCTTAAGACCGTTCATCAACATTTCTAGCTCGGTGATAGAATTATCTTCATCGTCACTATTAAGAGTGCTACTAAGTGTAATTGATTTTTTCTTCGAGCCTGAGTTGTCACATTTTTCCTTAGTGTTTCGTTCCATCTCATAGGTTATGAAATTTCCAATCAATTCCTCTATAGTTTGTCTGCTCATATATTTAGATTCTTATATAGTTGTCACCTTTGCCTCAAAATTTTAGGAAGAACTCTAAATATTTTTAGAACCAACTCTATTTCACCTTGCCTAAAGCTTTGGAATTGTATACCAACACTAAGAAGCATCCATACATCTCTTTTATTTTATTTTTCCTTTAGCATTACAAAATTTTCATATTCATTACTGAGCAGATCAAGTTATGATTCCTTGACTTGAGATGTACCTTCATGTGTAACCTGCAAAGCGTGGCAAATTTCTTATGCCGTCAAACAATGAGAAATTTGATTAAATTTAGTTTTATTGAGCTTAAATAAGAGCACTCATTGCTTTAAAACTTAATTAAAGCATTTTTCCTTAGGCTTAGGCAATTTTAAATCATTGATTGTTGTCATGGTGGAGTGTATAATGTTTCTACTATATCCCAAACATCATAATCAGTTGAAATCAAATATATTTTCATCCTAGGTTTCCAATAAGCATAATAGGTTCCATTAAACATAGGTAGCCTAACCATGGACCGACTTCAAGAAAAAACATTATTTGAACTACTTTAGAGTGATCCTAACAACCACGCTCTGATACCACTTGTAGGATCATATAATATATCATATAGGGGTGAATAGCGTATCTAAAATTATTTTCCAGATTTACTGTTAAAATATAAAATAAAGTGCAGAAACATAAATGCAAAAAAAACGACACCAAGGTATACCCACCTTCGTCCTAATGCCTAGTCCTACCCCCAAGATTGCTACTAGAATTAAATATTCAATGCTTAGTAAACTTGTAATCCTTGCTAACTTGAGTATATTAACCCTATGCCTAGTAACCCCATCTTAACTTTATCCCCAAGTTGAGTATTCCTGTACTACAAACTATAGCTCAATCATAGATTAATCTAGAGTTTCAAAGTATAAAAAGAAAGTACAAAAAAATTGAAATAAATTTCCCCTATAATAAAAAGGTATTCAAATGTTGATAAAATCTTTGAGGGGCTTTAAAGTAAAATTCTTTTTTTCCTTTTGATGTCACCATGGTAAATTTGATAATTTTACTTCCTAAGATAAATCCACTTACCGATAAATTAACTTTGGCTAGTTCTATTGACATCCCGATATTTTCTTTATGCACCCCAACAAAAAATATTAAAATTTAGTTGTAGTTATACCCCTTATTCTTTCGGTTTTGAAATAAATGATGTGTAATGGCATGATAACATGATTGTTTTCATTTTCTTCTACAATTAAACATCATCTTTTACAATAGCAACAGTTTAGAAATTGTGTAACAATATCTAGTTGAAACATAGTGTGTTATGCACTAGTATTCGATCAAAACCTAGTATGCTACATACTAGGATTAGATCGATTCCTAGTGTGTCGTCCATTAGAGATTGATTAAAACATAATACAAAGCACGTTAGGATTTTACAAAATTTATTGTTACTGATCAAAATCAATAACAACACTCAATTAGGGTGAGAAGAAGAAAATACAATGTTTAGGATGAACAAGGATAAGGAAGAAGACAATACTGAAGTTGAATGTGAGCTATGAAATTTAATTAAAAAATAAGAGTAAATATGAATGTAATGGGGTGTAAAGGAAATATATGGGGTGGCTAATTCTTTTAACACTTAATGGGGCGAGGAAGGAAAATTAATGGGTGTTAATAGTTCTATTCATTAACTTCTCCTACCTCAAAAAAATACCCGTTTTCACACCAAATAAAAAAAATCAAATCTTCCTCAGTTTGACGCCGCATCGCTTGAAAATTAAATCTACTACTGTTTGAATGCTCATGCCACTTGGAAAAATGTGTGCTGCCTAGATCTCAAGTCGTGCATATATTTACCTACGTCTTTGCTTGCAGCCAACATCATGTCTAAAGATGACACTGTGTCGTGCCTACTCCTAAAAAATGCCATCAAAGCTTGCGTCATCACCTAGAATAGTTGATGCTATGGTTTGGATATAGAAACATGTTGAAGTTGCTTTCACTCTAGCTTGCTCAGGTCTGAGTTGAAGTTGATTGATTGTTGTGATTGGATCTGAAGCTTAAGTCCGTGTACCTTGATGTTGAACTTGAGATGTTGATCTTGCAATTGATTGATGTGTGGTTTCGGACCACTGGATGTCAGAGATGCTATTGAGTTGGAGTGATGGTAATTTGGTTGTTGAATGTAATGAGACAATGGTTGGAGTTTGACATGGTATAGCCGGAGTTTGATGTGGTATGCCTAGAGTTTGATATGGTATGGCCAGGGTTTGGTTGATCAGTAGTTGAGAGATGAATTGTATTTAATGTTGATGAATTTTGATGTGTGTTTTAGGCTTGTTACATAGGAGATGGTGATGATCTTTGTTACTGCTTGAATTTGGATTGAGATAATTTATTTCCTTTTGTAATAATAGAAAAATCTATATATGGAGAGAACGTTCTCGATACATCCGTTAAGACTAGTATATGTAACGCTCTCCATACGATGGACGGTGACTAACTCATGATCGTTGGGGACATTAAGTGGTTACGTAATTATGGTCGTGTTAAGTAATCATACGATGACTTGACGATAGTCTTCTATGAGTTAATACTACTAAGTCAAAACAGTAGACCTTATGGTAATGATGTACATTAGTCTTCTGACTTGAGAGTACCATCGATCTTAAGTTGGTAGACAATACTTAGACTATGGTCAAACACATGGCATGACGACCATGTTACGGCTATAGTAGGGTATACATTGAGCTACTTGAAGTTAAGCACTACTCAAGAGAGAATCCGTCTTCTTCATTGTAGAAGGTTAGCATCACCATAATTGGTAGTCGACTTAAAGTCAAAATCTCTATCCAGAGTAAATCAGTTAGTCGATAATTGTTATCGGATTGAACTAAAGACTTTAAAATGGATTAGCAATTGAATATAATAGTAATAGAGTTTTTGACCTCGGGCCAATTTGTAGATATCTAATGATATAGTGATGAAGAAATGAATATGTGTATAAAATATCATTACTAGGTGAGCTTAAAATAGATTAGAAATTTGATTTATCCTAAATGATTTGTAAGTATTGAACCTATGCTCAATATTGTACTTTCGCAAAGTCCATACCGGCTTTAATATTTAAATTGTTTTAACATCGATCGAGGTTCGAGTTCATACTAGAGAGTCAACACAATCGAGTTGTTAGTTATTTCTAAATTCAACCAATGTAATATTAATTTATAAATGTTGTAAATTAATAATAAATTAAATAAATATGTTATAATAAATCTTGATGGAATTTAGTTATTTATATGTGGGTTGAAAATTTATTTAAAACAACGCATAAACGTTGTACGTTGATTTAATTAATAAACAACTTTGGAATAAGCGATTTCAAGTGTTAGATCATCTATGACTGTTGTTTGGAAGTCTAAATATCCGTGTAGTGCTTTAAATGCAAGGAGGGAAGAGGGGGCAGGAATTTTGAAATATGGGAAGATCAATGGTTTATTGGAAGATGGAAAGTCATCTATTGTACATGGCTCAAAATACCTATAAATATACCTCTTTCACTCTAACCCAAAATACTAGAGAAAACCCTAACCCAACCCACTAGTAAGAAAACATTGGTGAAGCCAAGGAGACGACGTTGCAAAGTGTAGCCAAGGAGATTG
This sequence comes from Allium fistulosum, assembly GCA_030737815.1. Lineage (NCBI taxonomy): Eukaryota > Viridiplantae > Streptophyta > Magnoliopsida > Asparagales > Amaryllidaceae > Allium > Allium fistulosum. Next base: position 1,504,822,470 of record CM060903.1, read on the forward strand.
AGGAGATAATCAATGACCAAAGGTTAGACAATCGGCAAGATCACAAGGAGGAGGTAATATTATGATTTGAATGTATTTGTAATAGTCTTGTGTATATGTTTTTCCCCTTCTCATCTTGTTAATTTAGCTATGATTAAAAAAATTATTTTGAAATTATTTAACTACGGTTTTGATGATATATTATTAAATAAAATAATTATATCGTCTTACATATATATATATATATATATGATTTTGATTTTAATAATAAAATATAAATTTTGACATTATTTAATTTTCAAATCTGAAATACACACACGGATATGTATATATATATTATAATATACATGATTTACTCATTTTGATTTTTCCAAACAAGTTTTTAGAATTTATGTTTTTAAATAATGGATTCACCATTTTATTCATTATTATACCATTTTTGGATTTTTGAAATAATGGAATAATTTGATTTTTGAAAAATCCGAAACTTGTATTTAAGAAAATTACAAATATATGTAACCTCTTTTAATGGCTTTATTATTTCGTCCATTATTATGATATTTTGGATCTGAAAGGTCAAAATGATTTTTCAATTTGATTGTTTAAACATCCAAAACTTGCATTTAAAACAACCACAAATATACGTAACCCATTTTAATTCAAAGCTTTATATCATTGAATATATAAATAATTATGAATTAAACTTATATATATAAATTTATAGGTACAAATGAATATTAAAAAATATATCCATTTTTTTGTATTATTGTAGATGTAATTATTTTCATGTATCCACATATCTCTTTTGGCAACATCATTGACATATGACTTTAATCTATATGTTTGTTAATCGTAAGTCATAATGGTTAATTACGTACATTTTCCTGTATTACCAATAGATTAGAAAAACTCTTGTAATATAGTTATAATGTTTGTATAGTGAACGAACTTGTCAAAATATTAAATAATGTGATTAAGTTAAAACTAAATTAGTAAACCAAATTGAAATTAAATTGACAATAAAATATGATCATTAAACAATAACAAATAAATCAATGTCTTAAATACAAGTAAATATATATACTCCAAACTCTTTTATTAATAAATACTAAATATGATTTAGTATAAACTTATTAGTCATTTAAATATAAAACGATCTCATGCAAATTAATAAAAGGAATTTTTTTAGATTCACTCTTTTACCCCTGATGTTAATGCAGCTAATCCAACAACATGTACTTAAATGTTCCTGCTCAAGGTGATTCGAGAAAGGATATCAATTCACCCATGTGACAAGTGTACATAATGTTCTCTATATGATGGACATATATTCACTCATAGTCATTGGGGACACCAAGAGGTTATGTACTTATCGTTGTTATGGATCAACTACGGAACGACTCGTCGATAAACTTTATGTTTTGTTTAAACATGTCAGCATAATTCATATGACTATATTTAGTGCTAAATATAAATACAATTTTTATATGAAATAAATGATATATATATATATGAATTTTGCAATGGCCCATCATTTATGATATCCTGAATTAGTGCTAAAAACCATAAGGGATCCTGAATATCGTTTGTCAATATCCAGGAAGTTGAATTAAGGTGAAACAACCACAAGTAATCATCTCCAAATCTTAAATGCAAAGATAATTATTGCCAACTCAAAGTCATGGGTTTGATAGCAAACTTCATGTGGTCTCAACTACTAAGGTGCATAAGTTATCACTCTTCCCCTTTGCATTAATGTTGTTTCTAATCTGGTTCCATAAAGAATAGTATAACAATAAAATCATGATTCCCTTTAGGTAAGATCAAGACATGAGCATTCATCAATAACATCTTCAACTCCAAAAATGACCCTTCATACTTATCAGTCCACTCAAACTTCTCGTTCTTCCTGGTTGACTTAGTCAAGAGTGCTACTATTTGTGAGATATCCTTAATAAATCTACAACAATTATTAACTAATCCCAAAATATTTCTAATCTTTGTCACGATCTCTGTCTTCCTATCATTAATGGTCTCAATCTTTAAAGGATACACATCTAACCCATTTTTCCAAATGACATAACCAAGCAACTTAACTTCACATTTCCAAAAGTAATATTTGGAAACTTCACCTCTAACTTATATTGTCTCTGTAAGTCAGCGGAATAGGGATCTTAAGGCTAAAATAACACTAGAGGGGGGTGAATATTTTTTAATGGATTATATGAATATTATTCAAATTCTTTAGGATTTTATTTGGAATGACGGAATTAACAATCATAGAAACAATCGCAGAATCAAAGTACAGACAAAAGTAAATGCAGTAAAAGTAAAAAGGAAAGAACACAGCAGGATTTTATACTGGTTCGGATTTACCCTGCATCCAATCCGGCACAATTCCTTGTACGGATTTCTTTTCAACTAGTAATGTAAATACAATCTCGATTTCAAGGCTACGAGACACACCCTCCAGAATCCCGGCCTCTGGGTAAAGCCACTTGATTTCAGGGCCACAAGCATACCCAAAAGTTAACAATTTAAAACAATTTGTGTCCCTTTGACCTTTTGACACTACTCCAAACTTCTCCTTCTCTACCATCATAAAACTTTCGTTTTAAATTTGCATAAAACATATTTACTAATTTTGGATAACAAACAAAATCATTTTGTGAAGCATCGATTAAACAAAGAATTTCATTTTGCAAACAAAGATGAAAAAGATCATAAGTAGGAAAAGCTTCACAATAGCAAATCTTTTTGGAAAGATTTTTCTGAAAGATAAATACTCAATATCGGCTTAAATGGCTTCTTGATCATTGAAAAGATATTCTTTTATTTTCTTAGAAAGCCTCATGGTTGCCTTAGTATTGCTTGAGGATGCCATTGAAGAATAGTCTGAAGAGATAAGAGAGTTTATGATTTTTGAATTTGAAAATGAAAGTGAGGAATAAATGAATGGAGATAAAGTAAGTAAATAGAGAATCAAAGGACATGTTCTTTGGTCAAAAAGGCAACTTTTCAGAATATAGGAGTTAGAGAAAAGGTGGAGGGAAATTCAAATTTTGAATTTGAAATTCAAATTCAAATTCTGTTTGCATATGCCGACATATGATCGTGGAGTATGTCGACATATAGGTCGAAATTTTCAAAAATCATTTTTGTTTAACTATTTCCTATTTTATTATGCTGATCTATTTATAGTTATTCTATTTTCAAAAAATTATTTTAAAAATTATTTCAAATATTTTATATTACTATTATATATTTTAAATATTTTATATTGCTATTATATATTTTAAATATAATCACACAATATTTAACTAATATTATTATTAATCTATAGGATATTCCTAACAACCAATAAAGCAACCAAAAGAAAAGAAAAATTCATTCAAGAAATTAAAAAACTTTTGATATATTAAATGCGTAACTTTTTCTGATCCATTTCACCATTTTTTTTTGAATTATGTATTGCTGTGAAGCACATGTTAGCAATTTCTGTATCTGATTCATTATCACTTGAGGATGTATCTGAATCATCTAATGTCGCAGTATAGGCTCTTCTCCATTTTCTGGATGAACCAGTGTTTCGTGTAATTTTCAGTTTATCGAGATGTGCATAGTCTCGTTTTAAATGACCAGGGTCATCGTAGTTATAACATCTAATGCCATTTCCGTTTCCACTTCCGCTTCCTGGATTTTTGTTGTCATTTCTTTTGAAATTGTTCATCTTCCTATCTTTTAATTTTTTGAAATTCCTTGTCATGAAAACAATTTCTTCATCTTCATCGTTGTCTGAATACAGATTATCCATCATTGCATTAAAAGCTACAGATTTCTTTCTCTACTTCTTTGCTTTCTCTCTTACCCTTCATTTGTGCTTCAAAAGACATTAAATTGCCAATTAACCCTTCAATTTTTAGAGTGCTAATGTCATTAACCTCTTCGATTGCAAGAGTCTTTTGATCCCATTCAGGAGTAGGTGAATTACAGATTTTTCTAACTTGATCCTCTTTAGAAAAACTGTTACCCAGTGCAATAAGAGAGTGTACTATATCTTGGAATCTAATAAACATATCAGATATGGACTCATTTTGAATAATTGAAACTAGTCTATTAACATGGAAATTTTGGTCTGTTAGACCTTACTTGTCCCTTCATGTGTAACTTGCAAAGTTCTCCAAATTTTAAATGCAAACTTACATATAGATACTCTATTAAATTCATTTCTATCTGGTGAACAAATAGTATATTTGTAGCCTTAGAGTTACTTTGTGCAAGCGCTTTTTAGTCAGCATTCCACTATGCAAAATTTGTCTTGGGTTATGTGTACTTAGTTTGTGTGATATTCCAAGTGTCTAAACCAATTGACGGTAAATAAATTTTCATTCTAAATGACCAATATGTGTAATGACTGCTGTTAAAAAAGTGGAGGTCTAGCAGTAGATTGTCCTTCGACAAATTAGTTACTAACAAGTGTATTAACAGTGTTACTAACAGTACTATTACCTGTGTTGGTAGCCATTTAAACTTTCTCAAAAATCAGATGATGAATACTTTGAAAACCAATGCTCTGGTACCAAATGTGAGTCAGTGGAATAGGGAACATAAGGCTAAATTAACACTAGAAAGGGGTGAATAGTGTTTAATGGATTATATGAATATTATTCAAATTCTTTAAGGTTTTATTGGGAATGGTGGAATTAACAATCACAGCAACAATCACAGAATCAATGTATAGATAAAAGTAAATGCAGGAAAAGTAAAAAGGAAAGAACACACCATGATTTTATACTGGTTTGGAGTTACCCTATATCCAGTCCTGCATAATTCCTTGTACGGACTTCTTTTCAACTAGTAAATGCAAATACAATCTCGATTTCAAGGTTACAAGACACACCCTCCAGAATCCCGGCCTCTGGGTAGAGCCACTTGATCTCCGGGCCACAAGCACACCCACTAGATTTATGGGCAACCAAGCATACCCAATTGATCTAAACAGTCTACAACAACACCTACTTGGATTTCAAGGATACCAATCACACCACAGAGTATAAGAGTATAATTTGATAGAGTTTACAGACTCAGATCTTCGATCTTGATTATAGTTGATCCTATAACTCTTGAAAACACTTTGATCTTGAGAGAGATGAGAGAAACCAAAGAGTATATGAAATAGAATCAAACTAGTAATGATTGAGTTTGATTATGGTTGAATTTCGATAGAGTTTCGATAGAAATTGCTTTAGAAATCAAGAGAATGAAAAAGAAGAGAAAAATAAGAAAGTAGTTAATCAAAATTCGTTTGGAAGTCTGGTATATATAGGAAAACAAAGGTCATATCCATTTGCGAAGAGATACGACGAAAAGATACTTCCATTCAAATTTGAATTTTGAGAAGTACAGCTAGTATGTCGACATACTTGTAGAGGATATGTCGTCATATCCCTTTGTATTTTGAAAAATCATTTAATAAAAATTGTTTGAAAATATTAAGTTTTGTAAAATATTTTGAAAATTTGTACAAACACTTAAACATAGTTTATACTTTTTAATAATATAAAAACTTTATAAAACAATTTTGAAAGATTTAATAAGAATATTCAATATAATGTAAATAATATAAATAAAATCAATATAGTTATAAATTATTAAAGCATAAAAAAATTCAATATATATAAATAAACTTAAAAACATTAAAATAATATATTTATAAGTATAAGAGATTTGAAAATCATTTTGGGAAATATTTTGAAAACATTATTTAAAAATAGAATATTTGAAAAACAATTTTAAAACAAAATTAGAGAAGGTAAGAGAGATCAAGAAAGTGCTATCAAGGTTTTAACATAAATTCTATGATTCTGTAACTTATCTGGACTACCTTGAAGTCTTGAATTCTTCAATAATCATGAGTCTTCATTCTTGAAATCTTGAAACTTTATATCAGCATCTTGAATATACTCTTAATATCAGCATCTTGATACTGTATAGTCTTCTTAATCAATACCTATCTAATATCCTGCACTATATACTATTTATACCTTGATAAAATATTAGTATCTATATTTTATATAATGTCCTACAATTGTTATCATCAAAACCAATACCTAAGGTACTAACAGTCTCAAGGTTTTCAACACCAATCTTGGATTAACTCGTGGTCTCGCTCATTCTTAGAGTACGCCAAAAAATATCATTAACGAAGACCAACACACACCCATCCACATGACAGTAAAAGATTCGTTTCATAAGATCCACAAAGAATGCATGGGTTTTGGTCAATCCAAAGGGCATAACCAACAACTCGTATGAATTATATCTAATACCGAACAAGTCAAAGGGATATTATCTTCAGTTACCCATGGTTGGTGGAATCTCTTTGCCAAATCTAGCTTTTGAGAATACTCTAGTGCCCCTCAACTGGTCAAATAAGTCATCTATCCTAGGAAAATGGATAACTATACTTCACGATCAACTTATTCAACTTTGAATAGTTGATACACATCTGAAGTGATCCATCAGACTTTTTCACAAATACCATGGATGCCCCTAAGTAGACTACTTGGTATAATGAAACTTTTATGCTCTAGTTCGAGCAGTTGATCCTTTAAGTCCTACATCTCCTTGGACAACATCTGCTTGGTTGTCTACTAATAGGCTATTCCTATAGTATCAAATCTATTTGGAATTCAATCGCTCTTTTAGGTGGTAATCCTACCACATGCAAAAACATCTAGAAATTATCGAATCAATAACAATCTATCGTTCTCATTTCCCTTAGCTTCTAAAGCACACACAAGGATGGTCTGAACTTCTCCTTCAACATAATTAATGCTAATGTAATCCTTTCACCTCCTTATGTGTGTCGTAAGGAAATTATTATATCGGCACAACAAACTCTAGTGCCATTATGTACTAAAATAACCACGTAACTTATAAATTCAAACACATATAAATCAAAAGAAAATATATGTCCATACAAAACAAACTCTTCATTAGAACACCCTAATCCAAGAGTGGCATACCCACTAATTGGATTAATCACACACACATGCATAACTAAATAAATGGTATCTAAACCTAGTCCATCAACCAAATCCTTTGGAATGAAAGAGTATGTAGCCTCGGTATAAAAATAGAACTCTAACCGAAATATAGGAAATCAAAATCGAACTTCAAGCATTACACTCTTCCTTTTCTCATCAGTGGATGATCTCGCTGCTAGATCTTCCAAGGCATACACTTTTCCTATATCAAATCTATACAATCCCTCTTCTCATGGTCAAACTTGATATAGTTAAAGCACATAGCATTCCCCTTATTCTCTAATGTAATACACTTAGTCGAGTAGTGGACCTACAATGCACAGTTGAAGAAACTAATATCAGCCACATTCGTCTTTTGAGTTCTTCCCCCCTAAGGTTTTCCCTCCTTTCCACCAGTTCTTTTTCCTCTTTTGATATGGATTGAACCTCTTCTTCTGCTCACTCTTGGGTCTAACATCGGCTTTTCTTTCCTCTTGTTACAATCGATCATACCTCCTTGCCATCTCCACTACCAACTCGAAGAGAGATAACAAATGTGCCATCACTTTATGGTTTAACCCCTTCCTCAAGCCTTTAAAGAACTTCTCATTATTCTCCAACGGAGACTAGATATGCTCCCAACCATACTTCGACAATGCATTGAAGCACCAAATATACTCTTCCAAAGTCATCTCTCCAAGCTTCAATTCCAAAAACTCTCGCGCAAGGCACTTTTATGTGATTCATGGATGAACCAAGCCTCGAATCACTCATTAAATTGATCTCAAGTAATCTCCTCCTCTGTAATTTCAGCAATCAATGCCTTTCCCAATTCAAGGCATCTTCTTGAAGTTGACAAGAAGCGAACCACCTCTTCTTTGCATCATCATACCCTATGTTTCCAAAGATGTGCTCGCACACCTTCAACAAATTGAGGACCTCCAACGTTGGTCCTTCCTGGTAAACACTTATCCTTTATATTTCTTGAAATCTCGGTTCATCTTAGAAAAGTCTCATCCAACCACCGACCTTAGTTCAACAGCTTCAGCTAGCTTTAGCCTCATCATTTCCATCATAGAATGACGAAAGTGAGCATTCATGTCCATAAATCCAACTACCAGGCAGGCATTCAAGCTCCATTCTCACTGTTAATATTTGAGGATACCTCCCCTCCTTGAGTGTAACATCCCTCATTTTGAGGCTCGAAAATATATACTATTGCCACTGTAGTCATTCTTAGCATTATTTCTTAATGACAAAATGAGATCATCTACTGTATCATTAACATCAAGAGCATAAGAATTTGCATACTTTAAAAAATACTTTCATTAATTCATTTGAAAATTCATTACATTTCAGTTATATAACCCCACGATTATATCCCTCGGATAAAATATAATAAAACAACATAATTCCAAGAGCGACATATGACGAAGCCCTCTTTAATGATCAGAGTCTTAACTATCTAGACGGTTATAAACCCCGCCATTGCAAACAATAGATAAAAAAGTAGTTAAACTGCATAACAGATATAAGCTTTAAATAGTAGCTTTCCTCCTACACGTCTTTGGAAGCTTATTTGTCTGAACCTGAAAATTCCATTCTCAACCTACTCAATTTCAATTGAGTATAGGAGAGGTTAAGGAAAAGTCAAAAACTTTGGATCAAACAAAAGTCAGGTGTGAATAATATTATTCCATATCAAAATAAAAATAGGTAACTAGTGAGATCATGTCGTTGAAGCATGGAATAGGCTCCCCCTCGCTAATATCTTATCATACCATACATCAATCATAAATATCCTACAACCAAAGTGATTAGAACATACTAATAACATTAGTAACATGCATAATGGGTTAAAGTGAATGGTCGGTTCATTCACTAGGGCCAAAGGATCACACATTCCTATAATTGCATGTCCCATAAAATTGTCCATTTAACGACATAGGTTTCCTAGGGTCACTGTAAGTTTATAGTTTTCACAGGCCACCTAAAAACCTATCGGCATGACTTTGGCATAAAGTATACTAGATAGTCCAATGGTCTTCTAGTTCATTTAGAAGAAGTTAACAACAGTCTCCTAAGATCAGTTGGGAAAGGTAACTAAGTTCTCCTAAATATAGTAGGAGAAAATAGTAATAATCTCCTAAATACGGTAGGAGAAAATGGCAATAGTCTCCTAATCACGGTAGGGGAAAATACAGTGAGCCTCTCTACTATGAGTTCCTTTGGATGCGTAACATAAATTTTTAGCCTCAATGTCCACAAAGCCCTATGCATTGGAATCACAAATCTGACCAACCGAGGGCTTAATGCTTGGAAGTTAGGGTGCGACCTTACCCTAATCTCTACCCTCGAATTTGGTTTTAAAATGTCAATGAGTCATATCATTAGATCAGTTCAGGTATCCTTACATAATTTGATATTCACGATCCCCTGGATGCAATTATACTCACTCAATAGTTTACGTCTGACCATACCTACCACTGGAACAACCCTAACTAGTCATCATTTCCTAATCCCCAAGGTAATAAACATTGGGTGATAACATATAACATATAACTGAGCATGTTAACAATTAACATATATATTATCAACCGATTAAGATGAAAAATTGAACATTTAATAATGTCATCCAACATAAATATATGTTCATATGATATCCATTTTATACACAAAATCATTACCTATACTTAAGTAATAATTTCCTTCACAAAATTCTTTAAAAATGGGCTAAATGTCATTTCTTTCCTTTTTAAACTTTGTCAAAATACTTACCAAAAATAATATTCTTATGTAAAGAAAAAACAACCCCAACTTAGAGTTATTTCCAGTGTCAAAAATAGGCTATCTCACTCTTTAAAACTTTGTTCTATCGCGCTTTAAATTTCATAAGCTATCGCATGTAAACTTAAATAAGCTATCGCATGTAGAGAAATACAACAATATCACATAGTGAAAAACTTAAAGATATTGCACATTGAAGAAAGCATAGCTATCATAGAATAAGAGATGCATAGCTATCATAGTTGAGAAACACATAGCTATCGCAGGTTGAAAACATGAAGCTATCACATGTTGATAAAACCAAAGCTATTGGATGTTGACAAAAACAAAGCTATCACATGTTTAAAAAACAGGGCAATTGCATGCTGATAAAACAAAGCTACATGCTATCGAAGGTTGAAAAACATATAACTTTCACCAGTTGAAAATAAATAGCTAACGCATGTTGAAAACAAGTATGTCGCATGTTGAATACAGAATGCTATCACGTGTTGACAAAATAAAGCTATTGAATGTAGAAATAGCTATCGTAATTAAAGTGGCATTTTCATAAATATCTGAAAAATTGATTTATTTCCTTTAAAAGTAATAACTTTTTACCAAACCAATATCTTTGCCAAATTCTCATTTGCTAATCAAATCTTTTCAGAAATCTTTGCAGCAAAACCATAGAGAAAATTTCTCTTATCTTTACAAAACTTGAATTATATGCCAAAATCATTTAGTTATTAACATTGATAATTGAATCCTTTCTTTACTAAATAATTCATAGTAAATCGAAAATACATGATAAATATTCCAAAATTTCCAAAAACAAAATAATTTCTTTGATCACATACAATAATTTTGAACAAAATAATTAAATTTCATATTTCAAATAATATAAATCCAAAATTACTCATTTCCCCAACTTGAAAATTTCATAATTAATTATAATAATTTCAAAAAATTATGAAATTTGAAAATCAACTCCAAAATAATGTTTCTCATGTCATACCAAAATTTCAAAGCATTTGTAGATCGATGTAGTGATAAATAGACAAGAGGTGACCATATTATTCACCTTAGGTTCGATGTAGCGATGAGATTGCCCTATGTTTCTTTTTCTACGAAGTTTGCTCTTCCTCTTCTGAGTGGAAATAATGAGAACGTTGATAATGGTGGCAACCTTCTTTTTTCTTTATTTTGTTTTAATTTTAGAATGAACAAATTATGGAAGGGAAAGAGATGCTAATCTTTTATTCCCCTTTTTCCCTCTTTTATTTAATTCAGCTTAGTTTCCTTCCGTTAATAAAACAATTCTTCCATTATATTTACAGCCAAATTTATTTTATGTTGGAAAATCCTACACTTACATATCTTACCCACATACTAATTTAATTCTCTTAACTAAATATCCAGAATAATATGAAACAAAAATTAGGAGCGTTACATGCTTCCCTCCTTAAAAGAATTTCGTCCACGAAACTCTGATAAGGTACAAACAATTAAGCATATCCAATCATGTTAACATGTCATAAGCACCAAAATTAAACATTACTTGCATAACCACTATTCAAAAATCTATACAATAATATGGAAATACATCAAAATAACTCAGGATAAGCCTCTCTAACCCTATCCTCTGTCTCCTAAGCACAGTCTCATTCATCATCACTCCATTAGATCTTTACTAACTTGACCGTCTTTTTTCTAAGCTCCTTAGTATCTCTATCCACTATACTAATAGGTCTCCTATGATAGTCATATCAGACTCTACACTAAATTTTCCAAAACCATTGGATGAATAGTTGTCTCTCGATCACGCATATACTTTCTCAAATGTGATATAAGTAAACATTATGGACTCCTGCCAAAGTACTTGGTAACTCGATACGATATGCGTGTTTCCTGACCCTCTCTACAATATGAAATGGACCCACATATCTTGGTGCTAGCTTTTCCATCTTTCCAGGTCATATTTCACCCTTCATCATTGATACTTTCACAGAAACATAATCTTCCACTGAAAATTCTAAGTCCTTATGTCATTAATCAATGTAACTTTTCTTCTTTGATTTAGTTTCCTTTATCCTTACACAAATTAACTCAATCTTTTCACTTGCTTCTTTCACCAGATCCAGACCAAGCATTGTTGTATCACTGGTCTCCAACCAACATGCTGGTGATTTGCATGGCCATCCATAAAGTGCTCTAAAAGGTGTCATTCCTATACTATTCTTATAACTATTGTTATAGGAAAACTTGACTAAGTGAAAATGGTCCTCCCAATACTCTCCATAGTCTAATATACTAGCTTTTATTAAATCTTTGAATACCTTATTAATCCTTTTTGTGTGCCCATCGGTTTACGGATGACAAGTGGTACTCATCTTCAGCTTGGTACCGAAAACTACTCTTCCAAAACTCATTAGTAAACAAAAGATCTCTATTACTTCAATGCTACTTGGTACTCCAAGAAGTCTTACGTGATGACCGTCCTACACCTCTAGTACCTAATATACCTGCTCGGCCGATACAGGACAATAATCAAGGGTGTAAAGCAACGAATATCCAAACACAGAACCTGTAGGACATCTCAAAGTACATAGACAAAATATGATGATCAAATAGATGTAAAACATGAGAGACAATAACATAATCAAATGAACCATTAATATGAACATCAGACTACAACAAGTTCACAGATTATACAAAACTGAAAATAAAAGAGTTTATACATCCCAAATCTCCAAAATAAACTCTAGAACTGTCTCCCAAAATAAAGTACTAATATAGCTCCACAATACCACATAGTGGAATATAAGCGATAGTAAGCTCCAAAGTATAGATATACGAAAGCGCGACCTCTTGTTCATGCTCCGTATAGATCCATGCACTATTTAGACCTGTAATCCCTAATCTACTCATTTAGGAGTACATGAGATAATAAAAAGCAAAGCATAATACCTCGGAATAGAAAATAGTTTAGTGTGAGCGATATATCATCTTAAAATACTATAAAAATCGTATATAGTATAAGGATATACGGTACGTAGGACCATACCTGACCTGTTCCTACATCCTAAAGTTTACATATAATAATCAATACATGCTAATCTACTATCATCATCACATGGGGGTACTACAATCAAAGTAAGATATCTAGTATTTAGGTATGCAGTCGAATATACCTACGTCATATGACACCCTAGAGTGATAAACAACCATGGAAAATATAGTACCCATCAAACAATCCTCAACATCACTTATGTGTGTTGGATATTTGATAACTCGTATGGCACAATCGCAAGCCATAGACTCAACCAAATCTCGGTTTCGTGGTGCTTGAATCCATGCCACTTTGAAAGGCTAGGAACTAGGCTCATAATCGCAAAAGTCCAAGGTAATCCATGGTCATAAGATCTGGAAACAGTTGCAAATCCAAAAAGGCATCCCTATGTACCCCATATGTATAAGCAACTAGAAACCTCTGAGTTATCTATGATCCCTTTGCATGTGCCTCCGTAGTGGAACTCAATCGTTATCCCATTCTGGCTATGTCCATAGTAGAAGATAGTTGCAAATTCTACTCACAAGTCCTCATCGTCGAACTTGTCCTTATAGATCACCATCAAAACACCTATCTTTGAGTCGTCGTCAGTAGAACACTTCTAGACACCCATCGTTCGTCATAGAACCATCGTACTATGGTACCGAGGTCATTGTGTCGAAGTGTCATGCCACCACTTCATTAGTCACCACATAAGCCCCAAAGTCACCTTGTGACATCCTGAAGTTGTACGCCCTTGCCCTAATAACAACCCCAAAGTTATCCTATAAGAGACCCCAAGTTGACCTAAAGTGGACCCTAAGTTTCCCCCAAGCTAACCCGAAGTTACCCCACAAGCTCCACCACTCCATTTCTTGTCCAGGTAAAACCCATGACCAGACTAGGGCAGCCTCTCCAAAAACTCAAATCGACCACCAAGCAACCCCCGAACCCATTTTCCTATCCAGCCCCTTAACTATAGCACTACCGGACAACATTTGCTATTTGGTCTTTCATAGCTTTGTAATGCAACACCACTCGACAACATTTTCTATATGGGTCTTCAAACAAATATATTTCCACAGAAAGTGGTTTGAGGACCAAATTTAGCTCAATGGAAAGTCGAAATCGCTATTATGACCACTCAATGGAAAGGGAAAACATAATATATTTCCCCTCAAAGTGGTTTGAGGACCAAATTTAGCTCTTATCAAAGTTATAGCATTTACAAGTTTTTAGGGGTAAAATTGTCCGATAAAATTTCCTAGGTGAAAAATGTCACTACTCAACACTCACGAGAAATCATACCAAACATCAAACATGTTGATACGCTATATTTTGATCAATGACAATGTGCTTCAACAAAAAGGAAGAGATATGTGCAAGGCTAAAGGAATGACTATGAAGACCAAGGATATCATGAGTACTTATTATATTTAGGTCTTAGTCTTAGTTTTATTGTTAAAATCTATCCTCAAGAAACTTGCACAAACACAAGAACACATTTTCATAACTTAATTTTTTAGTTAAGTGTTCACTGTGCAGAAACTACCAGTTCAGTCGACTGAACAGGAAATCCCAGTCGACTGAACCTGTTACAGTATTACAACATGCACAGTTTCAGTCGACTGGAATTCCTTGTTCAGTCGACTGAATTTGAACCTGTGAATTTTTTATGAAAAGACACCTTCTTCCCAAGAGTTGCAACCATTCTCCAATGGTAATGGATACATCTCTTGCCTGAATCTTTTGCAAATAGATACACCTCTTCTACACCTATAAATACATGTTTCTATCATTTGCAAATTACCAATTCTAATTGCTTTAATCTCTCTATTATCTTGAACATACTTTCAGATTTTCTAAAGTTTTCAAAGCAATCACAAACTATTTGCTTGAATCCCTGTTTTGTCTATAACACTCTTTTGATTCATAGCAATTCACATTTCCTAAATCTTCACAAACACTTTGCATACTCTCGAGGATAAGATTATAGGAAAGTTGTACTCAATTAGACTCATTAGTGTTATCAAGAACACAACAAGTCAGAAATACTCTTTGTATCTAGTTGAAGTCCTCTTCGGTAGTTGAGGCAAGAAATCTCGTTCGGTTGTTCGGGTAAGTTTTAAACCTATTCCTCCGGGTTAAGTGAGGGTTGTTGGTTAGTTGAATTCCTAAGAGGAGCTTAGGGACTAGACGTAGGACAAGAGGTCTGAACCAGTATAAAGTCTTGGTGTCTACTTTACTTACTGCTTATTGCTATCTACCTAGACCATTCCACTATTCCATATTATACGATCCTACCGCATAGCCTCTTTCAATTGGTATCGGAGCAAGGTTGTCTTATAACCATTATTTGACATATTGATAATATGGAAAATAACACAAGCACAACATCTGCCTATAACTCTACATTTGCGGAAGGACAATCTACCCAAAGACCCCCTCTATTCAATGGACTAAACTATAATTATTGGGCTACAAGGATGAGGATTTATATGTAAGCAACAAGCTTTGAAGCTTGGAATGCAACTCAAGCAGAACTCGTTGTACCCACAACTGATTACACTACATGGACGCAAACTCAGAATAATGAAGTTAGTGCAAATGCCAAAGCTATGAATATGCTATTTTGCACTTTGGATAGAAATGAGTTCAATCGTGTTAGCATTTGTACTACTGCACATCAGATATGGAGTACACTTAGAACCATACATGAAGGCACAAACAAGGTCAAACAAACAAAGATCTCCATGCTAAAGAATCAGTTCCAAAACTTTAGAATGCGACAGAATGAATCCATCAATGACATGTACTCGAGATTTCAAGACATTCATCATGCCTTAATAGGACTAGGAGAAAAATACACGGATTTTGATATTGTATCTAAAGTTCTAAATTTACTCACCGATGAATGGGAGAGAAAAGTCTTAGCAATCGAAGAAGCACATGATCTATCTACAATGAAACCAGAAGAATTAATTGGAAATCTTATGTCGTATGAAGTAAATATGCAAGCTAAGAAAGATCAAGCATAAGAAAGAAAGAATGTAGCTTTTCATGCGGAAAAGGAAGAATCAGAGTCTGAAGATGAGGATTTAGCATTTATAGCCAAAAATTTCTAGAAATTCTTAAGGTATAGAAAAGGAATTAAAAACGGATTCAAAAACAATTTCTTGAACAAACCTACATCCTCGAATATAGAATGTTTCAACTGTCACAAGAAAGGTCACATGCACAAAGATTGTCCAGAACAAAAGAAGGAGAATCAGAGAACTCTCAATAACAAAGACAAGAAAGAAAAATTCAAAAAGAAGGCATTCTCTGTAACATGGGACGATTCAGATTCATCTTCATCTGAAAGTGAAAATGATAGCGACAATGAACAAGCGAATGTATGCTTTATGACTCAAGAATCTGAGGTTAGTAATTTAACTTTCGACGATTTAATTGATGTAAACACTAAACTTCTGAGCACAATAAAAACTCTTAAAAGGAAACTCAAGGAAACTCGTGAAAATCAAAACAAAGCTAAATTTGAAAGAGATATGTTAAAAGATGAAAAGAAAATTCTAGAAGAAGAACTTGAAAAGGTTCAAGAGTCTCTTTCAAATTCGGAAACTCAATTATCACTTTTAAGTCAAGAAATTGAAACTCAAAAGACAAAAAATGATATAATTGTTTCTGAAAATCATGAGTTAAAAACTAAGATTAGACAAGTTGAGTTAGAAAATAATAGTCTTCAAGTTAGATTAGATAACATCACTAAAAATGTCTCTAATTTTAACAAAGGAAGAGAAAATTTATCTAAGATTTTAGAAAATTCTCAATCCTCCTCAAATAAACATGGATTAGGATATAAAAAGGAGTAAAAAATTCCTAAAAGGAAAAATAAAATTTTTAAGAGGAATATTGATTCAAAACAACAAATGTTATTAAGAGAACCTATTAGAACAAAAGAAGAAACTAAGATAGTTAAAATTTGGGTTCCAAAGACTAACAATATTTTAATTAGGAATAAATATATTAAAGCATTTATGGATAGCGTTCATAATAATAAAAATTATATTTATAAAAAGGACACTGAACCAAATTGGGTTTGGTTTCCTAAGTTCTAACTTTTAGGACCCTATTGAAAGGTGGGTACCAATAATTTTGTATTTATTTTCAGGTCCCACTCAAAAAGAAGAAATGGATACTAGACAGTGGTTGCTCAAAACACATGACTAGCGAAAAAGATATGCTTACAAACATCACATACTTTGATGGTGGCTCGGTTACCTTCGGAGACAATTCAAAAGGCTATATCATTGGCAAAGGAGATGTGAGCAATTACGGTACATCGAATTTACCATTTATTACAAATGTTTCATTAGTTGAAAATCTAAAACATAATCTACTAAGCATAAGTCAACTTTGTGACAAAGGTTTTAAAATAACTTTTTTAGAAAATAAATGTAGTATTTTTTATCAAAACCAAAATCTTGTTTTTGAGGGAAATAGAGATAGGAATATTTATGTTCTAAATATGAAAATTAATCATAACACAAATATGTGTTTACTAGCCAAAGATAATGATCCTTGGTTGTGGCACAAAAGATTTTGTCATATTAATTTCAAAACTATTAGAAAACTTTCTAAAAACGAATTAGTAAGAGGTTTACCTAAGATAAACTTTAAAATAAAAAATCTTTGTGATGATTGTCAAATAGGAAAATTAACAAAATCATCTTTCAAATCTAAGAAAAATATTTCAACTTTACATCCACTAGAATTACTTCATATGGATCTTTTCGGTCCAACACAAGTTCAATCCATTAATCATAATCGATATGTATTTGTAATAGTTGATGATTTCTCAAGATATACATGGACTATTTTTATGAAAAATAAAAGTGATACATTTGAGCATTTTAAAACATTTGTCAAAAGAATTCAAAACACTAAAGATTTGAAAATTAAGAATATACGAAGTGATCATGGTGGCGAATTCGAAAATGAAGCTTTTGAATCTTTCTGTAAAAAGAAAGGAATAAATCATAACTTCTCATTTCCTAGAACTCCTCAACAAAATGGAGTAGTAGAAAGAAAGAATAGAACATTACAAGAATGTGCAAGAACATTATTAAATGGAAGCCTTCTACCAAAACATTATTAGGCAGAAGCCGTAGCTGCTGCATGTTATGTATTAAATCGTATTTCTATTAGACCATTAACTAAAAATACTTCATATGAACTTTTTAACAATAGAAAGCCAAATATCTCTTATTTTAAAATATTTGGATCAAAATGTTTTATTTTAAATACAAAAGACCAACTAGGAAAATTTGATCCGAAAGCTGACGAAGGAATTTTTGTAGGATACTCAGAACGAAGTAAGGCATATCGAGTTTTTAATAAACGAAAGAATATAATCAAAGAAACTTTACATGTATCTTTTGATGAAAACTTTAATAAAAACTTGAGTATAAAAGATGATGATGAATTTATAATAAATACAGACAATACAAATCTTGAAAATATGAATAATACTGAACTTAGATCTCCACCTAGAATCTTACGAGAACACCCTGTACAAAACATAATCGGTGAAATTGATTCTCAAGTTAAAACTAGAAGTCAACTAAACCAAATGGGACATGTTGCTTTTATTTATGCATTAGAACCTAAAAATCCTAAAGAAGCATCAATAGACGACAACTAGATTGTTGCTATGCAAGAAGAATTAAATCAATTCGAACGTAACGATGTTTGGGATTTAGTTTCTCGTCCTAATAATCAATCTGTTATAGGAAAAAAATGGGTTTACAAAAATAAAGTAGAAGAACAAGGAAATATAACTAGGAATAAAGCTAGACTAGTAGCACAAGGATATAATCAAGAGGAAGGTATCGACTTTAAAGAAACATTTGCTCCCGTTGCAAGACTTGAAGCAATACGTATTCTATTAGCCTTCGCGTGTTTTCACAATTTTAAACTTTATCAAATGGATGTTAAAAGTGCTTTTCTAAATGGTTTTATAAAAGAAAATGTGTACGTAGAGCAACCCCCTTTATTCATACATGAAAAATATCCGGATCATGTATATAAATTAAAGAAAGCCTTATATGGTCTTAACACAAGCACCTCGTGCTTGGTATGAGAGACTTAAAAGCTATTTACTAGATTCGGGATTTCAAATCGGAAAAGTAGATCAAACTCTATTCATTAAAAACACTACTAAAGACATTCTAATAATTCAAATATATGTAGATGACATTATATTTGGTTCAACTAATGAAAACTTGTGTAAAGAATTTTCAAATATAATGACTAAGGAGTTCGAAATGTCACACATGGGAGAATTATCTTATTTTCTCGGATTACAAATTAAACAATTAACGAATGGAATTTTCTTAAACCAAGAAAAATATTGTGCTAATCTAATTAAACATTTTGGAATGGAAAACACTTCTGGAAAACCTACTCCTATGAGTACCACAACTCATCTCGATCGAGATGAAAATGGCAAAAGTGTAGACCAAAAGTTGTTTAGAAGTATGATAGGCTCTTTACTATACTTAACCGCTAGTAGACCAGACATAATGATGAGTGTATGTTTATGTGCACGTTTTCAAGCAAATCCTAAAGAATCACATTTAAGAGCCATAAAACGAATTATGCGATATCTTAATAATACTAAGGACTTTGGTCTTTTCTATCCAAAAGATTGTCCATTCGAGTTAGTGTCATTTAGTGATGCTGATTTTGGTGGATCTCGAACTGATAGAAAAAGTACAAGTGGTACGTGCCATTTCATTGGAAAATCACTTGTATCTTGGTTTAGTAAGAAACAAAATTGTGTTTCACTTTCAACTTGTGAAGCGGAATATATATCTACTGCTCTGGCTTGTACCCAAGTCAAATATATGCAACAAACACTTAAAGATTTTAATATAAATTTAACAAATTCTACAATATATTGTGATAATACAAGCACAATAAATTTGTCTAAAAATCCGATAAATCACTCTCGTACAAAACATATTGATATTCGTCACCATTTTCTACGTGACAATATTGAAATAGGAATTATCAATTTAGAGCATATTTCTACCGAAAACCAAATTGCCGATATATTTACTAAACCATTACTAGAAAACTCGTTTATAAAATTACGAAGAGAAATAGAAATAATTTCTTTCAAAGATATTTAATAGCAAATATGATAATAAATATAATACTTAAATGTACTTCATCTAAACAAAAGTCAAACAAAAATTTAGTCCACTTAATTATAGGTTTAAAAACTTAATCTACTCCTAAGACCATTCATTTAAAAGTAAATATGAACCAATAACATAATTACTGGCTCTAAATCCCTATTAACTCTATACCACACATTTTTAAACCACTAATTCTATATATACATGCACATATGATTTGTCAAAAACTAAAAAAATTCAAACTTTGTAGAAAAAAATGTCTTCCAACAAATCAAACTCTCCAATCAACATAACCTCCTCAACCGATATCTCACCTACATCACCACATCTTCCTACTCCAACACCAAAACACGAGCCGGTTTATAATGGGAAAATTATCGAACTGGCTATACACCGGATTCGAAGAAGGCCAAACGTGGACTATTTACCTCTCCTGATACGAAAAGAAAAATTGATGAAATTCATCATTATCAACAGCAGCAAATTGATCTTCAACGTGAATTATATTTTGAACAAAAAGTAACTACTAGACGCTTGAGCTTTCTTGAGCAAATTGGTTTACGATTTTGTAGCTCGAAGAAAAATGATGTGAGTGAGCCCCTACCTCGACCAGTTAGTTCGTTTGATCCATCTTCATCATATCGTACACCAAACGATCCGATAAATCCTTGGGTATCGCCAAAAACTCCTCAATATAGCCCAAATTCATGGGACAGGAACTATATGGCAAATGAAGGAAATAAAACACCGAAAAACATTAGTCCTTCTCCAAAGAAATGATTTTTTTTAAGATCAAAATAATGTGTTATATTGTAATATGTTTGTACAATTGTAATCATTTCTTTAAATAAAACATTTGCATTCAAAAAGTCAAGAAAAACCAAAAATGCAAAATTAAGTCGACTGAATAGTTCTGCACAGTCGACTGAATATATGGCAGAAACTTTCAGCCAACAGTTCAGTCGACTGAAACTCTCTGTTCAGATGACTGAATTTTACCCAGAAAACTTTCAGGTTCCAGTTTAGTCGACTGAACAGATAATTTCAGTCGACTGAACGTAGTTTACCAGGTTTTTTTACCCTACTTAGTCATCTTTCTCACTTTTACTTTTAGTTTTTACCAATTCCAAACTTCATCTTCCCCATCTCAAAGAAAACCCTAGCCCCCAATTTCTACTTTTCACAATTTCTTCCTCAAATTTCCACAATTATGCCTCCTAAACGTTCTAGAGCTTCAACTTCAACCTACTCCGACTCAATTGATGCCCAAATCGCTCAATGGCTATACAATGATGTTGCGGTCACTCGGTGGAACAAGATGAAGAATTCAAGGATCTTCGAGCACTCATTTGTTGATTTCCAAGGTCTTCAATCCTACAATATTCAAGCTTTAACAGACCAGGCAAGTTTGACATCACTTTTAGACATTAATCGGAATGACCATGCCATCAACCATATTATGGTCAAATTATTCTATGCCAACCTCAACCTTGGACACCAAACTCCACGAAATTCGAACGACAGTGTTTGGAGTAAGGTATGGTTTTCACTTGATCGCATAGCTCATATTCTAGGATCCCCAAACATTGGTATAAAGCTTGAGGACATAGATTTCAATCCTCATATTTGTGATAATATAAATCATAAATTTTTAGACGATGAAATCAACGTCCTAGATATTAAATCCACCTCCTTAAGATCAAGAGCTAGGCTTCTACACAAAGCACTTATGAGGACCAATACCCCCGCACCGGCTCCTATGAAATAGTATATCCGACTAATTACCGGGCACTATATGCTATATGGGGAAATATTAAAGTAAATTGGGTGCAATTGATACTTGATGAATTTCTTCCTTCAATAATGGTAAAATGAGAACGATATATTTTGGCGAATACATAATGAAACTTCTACTAGACGTTGTTACGCCACTATCGGACTCAGAAAATATGATGGTTCATCAAATCAACCATCGGACTATAAGTCTCATGCAACTACCAGTAAGGCCTCCTCGTATCATGTCTCTAGCCGAATGGGAAGCACGTCATCAAGAACCTCACCAACCTCAACCTCAACCTCCACAAAAAGAACCTCGTTATCACGATGATGAAATCCGTCTTGTTCAACCAGATTTTACTACAAATCAATCGTTGGGAATTATATCAAGAAATCAACAAATCCTTGATACTCGTCTCAAAACGGTTGATCACAAACTTGATAAGGTAAAAGGGTTCTTCACAAAACTATGGGATGCTATTTCATGCACCAGCACCACTTCTGTTTCAACCTCACGTGGCAAACGTCCAACTCCAACGTTCACGTGGAAATCTTCCGAGGAGAATCCGAGCAGCAGCACTAGTGGTAACAATGATGGTCAAAGAGGAAGAGCTTCTAGACAACCAACCGGTGGCCCTATTATTCGTGAACCAGAAGGAGATCGTGAAGGCTCTTATGATTGGGACAAGGATCCTTGATCATTTTGATGGTTTGATTTCTAGAACTCTTTATTAATTTTTAACTACTTCTGAAAAGGCTTTTATAAATAGCCTTCTTTTATTTGTGATACTCTATGGTTTGTATGATTCACACTGTGGTTATATATGCATGTAGTTGCTTTGTTGCTTGCAAATTATATACTTCTACATATTATTATTTCCTTTTTGTCGATGACAAAGGGGGAGAAATCTATGTTACTAACTTTGTTTTGTAGGAAAGATAGTGCATATATTCAGGGGGAGGAAAGATAATTACATCTCCACAAACATAGGTATTGTCATCAATCAAAAAGGGGGAGATTGTTGATACGCTATATTTTGATCAATGATAATGTGCTTCAACAAAAAGGAAGAGATATGTGCAAGGCTAAAGGAATGACTATAAAGACCAAGGATATCATGAGTACTTATTATATTTAGGTCTTAGTCTTAGTTTTATTGTTAAAATCTATCCTCAAGAAACTTGCACAAACACAAGAACACATTTTCATAACTTAATTTTTTAGTTAAGTGTTCACTATGCAGAAACTACTAGTTCAGTCGACTGAACAAGAAATCCCAGTCGACTGAACCTGTTACAGAATTACAACATGCACAGTTTCAGTCGACTGGAATTCCCTGTTCAGTCGACTGAATTTGAACCTGCGAATTTTTTATGAAAAGACACCTTCTTCTTCCCAAGAGTTGCAACCATTCTCCAATGGTAATGGATGCATCTCTTGCCTGAATCTTTTGCAAATAGATACACCTCTACACCTATAAATACATGTTTCTATCATTTGCAAATTACCAATTCTAATTGCTTTAATCTCTCTATTATCTTGAACATACTTTCAGATTTTCTAAAGTTTTCAAAGCAATCACAAACCATTTGCTTGAATCCCTGTTTTGTCTATAACACTCTTTTGATTCATAGCAATTCACATTTCCTAAATCTTCACAAACACTTTGCATACTCTCGAGGATAAGATTATAGGAAAGTTGTACTCAATTAGACTCATTAGTGTTATCAAGAACACAACAAGTCAGAAATACTCTTTGTATCTAGTTGAAGTCCTCTTCGGTAGTTGAGGCAAGAAATCCCATTCGGTTGTTCGGGTAAGTTGTAAACCTATTCCTCCAGGTTAAGTGAGGGTTGTTGGTTAGTTGAATTCCTAAGAGGAGATTAGGGACTGGACATAGGACAAGAGGTCCGAACCAGTATAAAGTCTTGGTGTCTACTTTACTTACTGCTTATTGTTATCTACCTAGACCATTCCACTATTCCATATTATACGATCCTACCGCATAGCCTCTTTCAAAACATGCACACATGAGCAAGAAATATAATATATGTCTATCCTAGCATGTAGAACAGTAAACTACCCTATATGATATCGAAAATGAAAGTAAATGCGATAAACAGAAACTCTCACCAAGTAAAGAGCTCTAGATAAGTGGTCCTCATGCTCTCCTCGGTCTTCCAAGAACAATCGTCTTCACTTTCACCATATTAAACCTTCAATAAATCCATCGTCTTCCTCCTAAGCTGCTTCGTATCACGTATGACGATATGAATAGGTCTACAAGGTCTCAAGGCTTTGGTTCAATCTCAATATCATCAAGCCGATTCGGTTCAACAATCATGCCTGAGCCATGCACGAACTTTTGCAAATGAGAAACGTGAATCACGTTGTGCACACCCACCCTCTTCTGAGGTAAATCAACTCTATGTGCTAGGTTATCAATCCTCTCAATTATCAAAAAAGGACCAACGAATCTCGATGCCAATTTCCCCTTAGTATCGAATCGTATTAACATTCTTCAGCAAAGAGATCTTGACAAACACCATATCGGTAACAAAGAACTCTATATCTCATCTTCTCTTATCTAAGTAGCTCTTCTGTCTATCTTGAGCAGCTTTTGTTTATTGCCAAATGATCTCGATATGCTCCAAAGTCTCTCTAACCATATATGGCCTAAGTATTAGTTTTTCATCCGCTTTCCACCAACATGAAGGAGCATTGCACGATCGGCTATACAATGCCTCAAATGGTGCCATACTGATGCTGGCCTGATGACTGTTGTTGTATGCAAACTCTATAAATGCAAATGATCATCCCACAAGCCTCCAAAGTCGAGAATGCAAGCTTACAAGAAATCCTTCAAGATATGATTCACCCTCTCGGTCTACCTATCAGTTTGTAGGTAATAAGCCATACTCGGATGTAGCTCCGTCCCCAACGAATCTTGTAAGCTCTTCTCAAAGGGTTTTAATCGCTCACAATGCTCTTCGGCACACCATGGAATCACACAACCCACTTCATATACAACTCGGCCAATTTGGACGTCATTCTACTTTAGTTTACTGATATAAATCTAGCACTCTTCGTCAATCTATCAACTATGATCCAGATTCTATCGTACACATCTCTGGCCCACAAAAATCCATCGATGAAGTCTATCATAACTTGTTCCCATTTCCACTCGGGAATCTCAAGCAGTTAAAGAAAACTACTCGGCTTCTTCTCCTTAGCTTTAACTAGTTGACACTTCATGCACTTTGAGATGAATTCCCTCACGTCCTTCTTCATCCCTTCCCAATAAAATATCTGTCGCATATAATGGAACATTTTATTGGAGCCGGGATGTATAGTCAGTCTCGAATGATGGAACTCTTGTAGCACCTCATCCCTTAAACCAACGATGTCAGACACAAACAATCTCCAACATTAACGGAGCCAACCTTTACGGTGAGTCTGTACTACTTCATCTCCTAAGACTCTACTCCTTCCTCTATCTTCACTATGACCTTCACTAGTCTAGTGTCTCACCTCTAACTAATACTGATTCGCTCGATCAAAGTAGGTCTGATCGTCAAGCTAGCCAACACATTCGATTTTAACTCACACCAAGGTTTGAAAACATAGCCAATAATAAACTCAAGTACTCAAGTTGCTTCCACTCTAGGAACATCTCTCCCAAACTAACACGACTGCATTCCCCTTACTAGGTGTATATGATATTTCAAAGTCATAGGAGTCCAGCAACTCTAACCATCGCTACTGGCGAAGTTTAGGATCCTTCTATCAGAAGAGGTACTTCAATATGATTTGTGGTCCACGAATAGCTCAAACCTCTCTCCAAGCAAGTAGTGCCTCCTAATCTTTAATGTGAATACTATCACATCCAACCCCAAATCGTGATTTGTATACTTCTTCTCATGTGGTTTCAGCTGTCGACTAGCATATTTGACAACCTTTTCCCTTTGCATTAACACCGCAACCAGTCCAGTACCATAAGTGTTTGTATATACTATCCACTCCTTATTCCCACTTGGAATCACTAACACCGGTGCACTCATCAACCTCTTATTTAGACTCACAAAAGCATGCTCTCTCCTCGTGTTCTAAGAAAATGCCTGATCCTTCTTCATTAAATTGGTTAATAGCACTGCTACTTTAGAGAAGTCCTTAATAAAACGTCTATGGTATCCCGCCAATCCAAGAAAACTTCTCACATCTATAGTAGTCTTAGGTCGATCCCAATCTTGTACTACTGCCACCTTCGTAGGATATATAGCAATTCCCTACACGGAAACACATGACCCAAGAATTGCACTTTCCTCCTCTAGTAGTGACACTTAGAAAAGTTTGCCTTCAATCGGTGCTTCCTTAGTACCGACAAAAAGTGTTCGGTATCAACATCTAAAACTTCACCAAATTTTGGGGTTAAGTCCCTCCTTTTCCTTTGCCAAAGCCTTTTTCAAAGTTTTGTAACCTAGGTCCTGAAGTAAACCCCCTTCACCGACCTGAACAGCAACTTCCCAGAATTAGCTATCTGCTCGATACCGACATGAGGTTGAGCACCCAAATCAGGTCCATTTCACCTATGACAAAAAATATAGCTTTCTCTCCTCTTTTAGAAACCCTCCTCTTAGTTTTGTGCGATTTTGAGTATTTTTGACCTCGTTTATCCCAAATTGACAACCGCAACCTAACTATACTAAAGCACTAGAAAAACATCAAACAATACATGTAATAACACCCATCATCCATAAGAATTCATTCCACACATACAGTCCATCCAAACATGTTTTAATTTTTATAATTTTTGGATCAAAAAATAAATTATTATGACTTTTATAAGATGAAAATGTGTAGATTTGGCTATAAAATTATGCTTAAAAATATCAAATTATTATTTTAATCTAAAAAATTTATAACTGGTAAAGGAAATTGTTTTCGATTTTCTATGAAATTTTGGTAATTTTCCTATAAGTTTTCAAACTATTATGAATTAAATGGCAAGCTAGAAAATATCCCTAAATAATGTAATAATTAAAGAAATAGATTAATTAAGGATTTATCATGGAAGTAAATAATGGTTTGTGTTAGTCCCTGAGGAGTTGGTTTTGATGACAACAACCTTACTTAGAATTAGATTATAAAAAATATAATACTAACATTATTATGTAGATATATATAGATATGTTTGCAGGTACTAAAGAATGAAGAACTGTACAGTATAAAGATTCAAGATCAAAGATTGAAGATATCAAGATTCAAGACTCATGAGTATCAAGAATTTCAAGAGTTCAAGTTTCCAAGATAAGTTATATAGTTAGGAATATTGTTAAAACTCATAGAAAGGCACTGACATCTTAAAATATATTTTATTCGTGGAATGGAATCCACTTCGTGCTCGTTAAAGGGATGGAACCCTAAGTAGGATGGAACCTATGAAAAATCTAGTGGAACATCTTTTTGTATCCACTTACTTTTATTTCAAAATGACTTTCAAAATATATAGCTTGTTTTTCAAAATGATTTTAAATATTCCTGTTTAAAAACCAAAATCATCTGTCCTGGTTTTTCAATATATTTTAGCCTCAAAAATATCCTTAGTTTTAAATATCCTTAATTTTTAAACATCTCTGATTTTAAATTATTATCCTAAGTTTTAAACTATAATTCTGATATTAATATATTTAGCTGTTTTATATATTTATACTTAAGATTTAAATATAAAAGTATAGAAAATTATTATATATATTTTAATATTGTTCTCTATAGCTATTTATGTATTATAACTATATATAAGTATATTTTAAAATTTAAATATAAGTATAATATAATATAGAAATTATTTTCAAAGAAAAACAAATCACCAAAAATTACAAGGGCATGTCGACATGGTCACATGTACCCCTGTCGACATGGTGACAGTTAAATTGTTTTTTAAAAAGAAGTGTCTATTCGCCACATCCCTTCACCAATGGACATGGCTATTGATCTACTATAAATAAAGGGTGTTTTCAATGAATTTTAATCATATTTTTTCTCTGATTTAACTTCTCTACTTCTTCTCCACTTTCTTATTTACAAATTACACCATTACTCTGCCGAAATCAATATCGAATCTAACTAAATAATTTCTGGTTTTGATTTTGTCCACTATCTCTACAAGATCCAAGTGCTAATTTGAGTTATAGAGTTTTTGTAATCAATTGAGCGAGAGAAGGTGTGATTGTAGCCCTGGAAATCAATTGGGTGAACTTGTTGCCCCGGAAATCAAGTATCTCTACCCAGAGGATTGTAATTCTGGAGGGTGTACCTCGTAGCCTTGAAACCGAGGGTTGTAATTGTTGAATTGCTTTTGAAAGGAAATCCATACTTAGTTGTGCGGGACTGGATGTAGGGTAACTCCGAACCAGTATAAAATCCGATGTGTTCTTTCCTTTACCGCTTTTACTTTATATTTGCATCTGTGTTTGATTCTGTGTTCATATCTGTGTCTGATTAGTGTATACATTATTAACAAATTAAGATAAACTCAAAAAGATTAACAAATTTCTTAAAACACTATTCACCCCCCCCCTCTAGTGTTAATTCTAGCCTTAAGATCCTTAATCCGCATTCTCACATTTGGTATCAAAGCGAGGTTTTCAAAAGTTTCATAATCTGAATTTTGAAAAGTTTTAAAATGGCTATTTTTGAAAAATCTGTTAAAACTAGTTTAGAATTGTTTAAATCATCATTGTTCCATGAGTCTGCATATGAATGTTATTCAAATTCTAGTTGTCTACCCAAATTTTATAATGTGCTGGAAAGATGCTTTATGGGTATTAAGGAATCAATCCACAATGGACAATCTGTGCAGATCAAAAGGAATAAGTGGATACTTGATAGTGGATGCTCTAGACACATGACTGGTAATCCGGATATGTTGAATAATATTATATACAAAGATGGAGGACTGGTTAACTTTGGAGACAACTCGAAAGGATACGTGATTGGCATCGGTAATGTCGGTAACTCTGAAACTACTATTATTACTAATGTTTTGCTAGTTAAGAATCTAAAACACAATCTGCTAAGTATAAGTCAACTATGTGATAAAGGATATAAAATTAAATTTGAAAAAGATAAATGTCATATTGAAGATAATAACTCAACCATAATATTTGAGGGAACTAGGAAAAAGAATATTTATATTCTTAGTATGAAAGTTTCAAATGATAACCTATGTCTTTTGGCAAATACAAGTGACCCTTGGATTTGGCATAAGAGATTTGGACATTTGAATTTCAAACTCTTATCTAGACTGTCAAAACATGATCTAGTAAGAGGTCTCCCTAAAATGAATTTTAAAGTAGATAGTTTATGTGATGCATGTCAATTAGGAAAGCTTAGAAAAAGTTCCTTTAGATTAAAAGATATGATTTCAACTTCAAAACCCCTTGAGTTACTTCATCTTGATTTATTTGGTCCATCTCAAATTCAGTCAATAAATCATAGTAAATATGTTTTTGTAATTATAGATGATTATTCTAGATTTACATGGACAATATTTTTGAAACATAAAAGTGATACTTTTGAATGTTTTAAGAACTTTACAAAAAGGATTCAAAATCAATTATCTTTAAAAATTATAACTATTCGTAGTGATC
Organism: Allium fistulosum; assembly: GCA_030737815.1. NCBI lineage: Eukaryota > Viridiplantae > Streptophyta > Magnoliopsida > Asparagales > Amaryllidaceae > Allium > Allium fistulosum. The sequence continues at coordinate 1,504,851,926 of CM060903.1, forward strand.
ACGGTGGTGAATTTGAAAATGAAAAGTTTGAGGAATTCTGCAATAAGAAGGGAATAACTCACAATTTCTCATTTCCAAGAACTCCACAACAAAACGGAGTAGTTGAACGTAAAAATAGAACGATACAAGAGTGTGCGAGAACTATGCTTTCAGATAGTAATTTACCAAAACACTTTTGGGTAGAAGCTGTTGCTACCGCCTGTTATATTTTGAATAGAATTTTAATTAGACCTTTAACTGATAAGACACCTTATGAACTTCTTCATGGAAAAAAACCTAAGGTATCATACTTCAGAATTTTTGAAAGTAAATGCTTTATTTTAAATACAAAAGATAATTTGGATAAATTTGATCCTAAATCCGACAAAGGAATCTTTATCGGATATTCTAATAGAAGTAAAGCTTATAGAGTTTTTAATTTAAGATCTAACACCATCGAAGAAACAATGCATGTTTCGTTTGATGAAAATTTAAAAGATTTTGAAATTACAAATGATGAAGAAGATTTAATTACTCAAAATCAGGAATCAACCAAAATTAATAATGAAATTAATCATCCTAATAAAAGGATTAAACTTTTAAAAGATCATCCTATTGAAAATATAATAGGAGATATGCAATCTATTGTTACAACTAGAAATCAACTAAGTAAAATGAGTAATGTAGCATTTATATCATCTATTGAACCCAAAAATCCAAAAGAAGCATCAACTGATGACTCATGGATTTTGGCTATGCAAGAAGAATTAAATCAATTCACTAGAAATGAAGTTTGGGAACTTGTTCCTAGACCTAAAGATAAAACTATAATTGGAACTAAATGGGTCTATAAAAATAAATGAATGAACAAGGTGAGGTCGTTAGAAATAAAGCACGATTAGTCGCCCAAGGTTATTGTCAAGAAGAAGGTATAGATTGTGACGAAACCTTTGCTCCTGTAGCAAGATTAGAAGCCATTAGGATTCTACTTGCTTTCGCAAATCATAATAATTTCAAATTATTTCAAATGGATGTTAAAAGTGCATTTTTAAATGGATTTGTAAAAGAAGAAGTATATGTTGAACAACCACCACTTTTTGAAGATGAAAATTTACCAAACCATGTGTACAAACTTATGAAAGCTTTATATGGTCTAAAACAAGCTCCTAGAGCCTAGTATGATAGACTAAGATCTTATTTATTACAATCAAATTTTGAAATTGGTAAAATAGATAATACTCTTTTTATTAAAAGAAATAAAAATGATATTCTACTAGTTCAAGTATACGTAGATGATATCATTTTTGGATCAACTAACTTCGAAATGAATAAAGAATTTTCTGAAATAATGACAAAAGAGTTTGAGATGAGTCATATAGGTGAATTAAACTTCTTTCTAGGATTGCAAATAAAACAGTTAGATAATGGTATTTTTATTAGTCAAGAAAAATATGCTAAAGAACTAGTTAATAAATTTTGTTTGACTACTGTGAGTGGAAAACCTACTCCCATGGCAACCAATGAATATCTAAGTAAAGAAGATTTCTCGAAAGATGTAGATCAAAAGTTGTATAGAGGAATGATCGGATCATTGCTCTATATCACTGCTAGTAGACCTGATATCATGCATAGTGTATGTCTCTGTGCAAGATATCAATCTCATCCTAAAGAAACTCACTTAAAAGCTGTAAAACATATCATAAGATATATTAAACACACCTCTGATTATGGCTTATTTTATCCTAAAAATGATTCATTTGATTTAATATCATACTGTGATGCTGACTATGCTGGATGTAAATCAGACCGAAAAAGTACAAGTGGAACTTGTCACTTTTTGGGACATTCTCTGGTTTCCTGGTTTAGTAAAAAGCAAAATACAGTTTCTCTATCAACAACTGAAGCAGAGTATATTTCTGCTGATTTGGCTTGTTCTCAAGTAATATATATGCAACAAACCTTAAGAGATTTTGGATTAAATATCTCAAAATCGCCAATTTATTGTGATAATACTAGTGCAATAAATTTATCTAAAAATCCTACTCATCATGCTCGAACTAAACATATTGATATTTGACATCATTTTCTTAGAGATAATATAACTAAAGAAGTAATTACTCTTGAATATATAAACTCGGAGAATCAAACTGCTGATATCTTAACAAAACCATTAAATGAATCTATATTTACTAAATTAAGAAGAGAATTAGGTATTTGTTCAATAACTGAAATATAAAACATAAATATATAACAAGTATAATTAAATAAATTAAAAATAAATTAGAAGCCAAAATTAAAATACCCTTGTCGACAACCCCATATCCCACCATGTCGACATATAACAGTATTTTTTGAAAATTAAAATTCCCACCAAAATTTGAAAAATTGGTTATATATTCTTCCATATTTCGACTTTCTCTTCATTCTCTCTCATTTTCTTCTGTTTTATCTACTGAAACAAAGAAAATAATGGCTTCTCCATCAAATTCAAACATAAACTCGACTTTCTCATTTCTCTCTCCTACTCTCGGCCCTCTTCAACGCTCCATTCACACTCGTGTGATAAAATTAGAGGATACTACAAAGGATATTCTGCAAATGGTGACTGAGATTCAAGTCAAATAAATTCGGATGAGTAAAGAACAGGAGAAGCAAGGTCGAATCCTTAGAAATTTGCAGAAGTTCCTAATGGATAACCAAGCGAACCCGATCTTGATCGAAGAAGAGTCTTCTAGTGACCATACACAAGAGGACAGCGAAGAAGAGCCAATGGAAGAGGAAGAAGCACCCTTGGAAGAAGAGGACGCACCTGTTCATGAAGTGCAAGTTGAAGACGACGACACCGTAGTTTGCGTTGGTGAAGTATGTTTTGATAAGGATGGAAACCTTGTCGAACAGCGTGGAAACTTCTGTCTCCACTATCCTAATTGTTCGATTCATAGGTCTCCTATTGTCAAGAATACTCCTTAGTGTTCTTTCTTTCATTCTTTCGTTCGTATCATTGTATATATAGTTGTTTATATTAAAAACACATGTATATCTGTTTACATAGTTTACACACATATAAATATAACATTATATAATAAATTGTGTTCTCTTATTCGTATATTCTCGTATCTTTTGAATATATAGTTTATTAGTTAAGAAAAGTAGTTATTAAGAGTTTAGTTTAAAGTTAAGTATTGATTATGTATGATAACACTATCATCATAATCACAAGTAATGTAGTCTTAGTTTCAGGAGGAGTTATATAGAGTTATATAGTATTAGGGAGTTATATGGTTTTTGTTGATGACAAAGGGGGAGAAGTATAAAATAGGATAGTTAGGCATAGATTAAGGGGGAGTTATTAGAAGTATTAGGATAGAAGTGATATTTTATAAACAAAGGTTGTCATCATCAAAAAGGGGGAGATTGTTTGTCCCTGAGGAGTTGGTTTTGATGACAACAACCTTACTTAGAATTAGATTATAAAATATATAATACTAACATTATTGTGTAGATATATATAGATATGTTTGCAGGTACTAAAGAACGAAGAACTGTATAGTATAAAGATTCAAGATCAAAGATTGAAGATATCAAGATTCAAGACTCATGAGTATCAAGAATTTCAAGAGTTCAAGTTTCCAAGATAAGTTATATAGTTAGGAATATTGTTAAAACTCATAGAAAGGCACTGACATCTTAAAATCTATTTTATTCGTGGAATGGAACACACTTCGTGCTCGTTAAAGGGATGGAACCTACGAAAAATCTAGTGGAACATCTTTTTGTATCCACTTACTTTTATTTCAAAACGACTTTCAAAATATATAGCTTGTTTTTCAAAATGATTTTAAATATTCCTGTTTAAAAAGCAAAATCATCTGTCCTGGTTTTTCAATATATTTTAGCCTCAAAAATATCCTTAGTTTTAAATATCCTTAATTTTTAAATATCTCTGATTTTAAATTATTATCCTAAGTTTTTAAACTATAATTCTGATATTAATATATTTAGCTGTTTTATATATTTATACTTAAGATTTAAATATAAAAGTATAGAAAATTATTATATATATTTAATTATTGTTCTCTATAGCTATTTATGTATTATAACTATATATAAGTATATTTTAAAGTTTAAATATAAGTATAATATAATATAGAAATTATTTTCAAAGAAAAACAAATCACCAAAAATTACAAGGGCATGTCGACATGGTCACATGTACCCCTGTCGACATGGTGACAGTTAAATTGTTTTTTAAAAAGAAGTGTCTATTCGCCACATCCCTTCACCAATGGACATGGCTATTTATCTACTATAAAGAAAGGGTGTTTTCAACGAATTTTAATCATATTTTTTCTCTGATTTAACTTCTCTTCTTCTTCTCCACTTTCTTATTTACAAATTACACCATTACTCTGCCGAAATCAATATCGAATCTAACTAGATAATTTCTGGTTTTGATTCTCTCCACTATCTCTACAAGATCCAAGTGCTAATCTGAGTTATAGACTTTTTGTAATCAATTGAGCGAGAGAAGGTGTGATTGTAGCCCTGGAAATCAATTGGGTGAACTTGTTGCCCCGGAAATCAAGTATCTCTACCCAGAGGATTGTGATTCTGGAGGGTGTACCTCGTAGCCTTGAAACCAAGGGTTGTAATTGTTGAATTGCTTTTGAAAGGAAATCCGTACCTAGTTGTGCGGGACTGGATGTAGGGTAACTCCGAACCAGTATAAAATCCAGTGTGTTCTTTCCTTTACTGCTTTTACTTTATATTTGCATCTGTGTTTGATTTTGTGTTCATATCTGTGTCTGATTAGTGTATACATTATTAACAAATTAAGATGAACTCAAAAAGATTAACAAATTTCTTAAAACACTATTCACCCACCCCCCTCTAGTGTTAATTCTACCCTTAAGATCCTTAATCCGCATTCTCATAGTTTGACTTTAAAATTTCCATACTAAATCTAAAAGTAATGGATAAATAAGTGATATGTGTAAAGTCTAAGTCAAAAGGTAGTTACTTTGTTAAGTAATATATCTGTTTTCCATTTATCCATGGATTTCCCATTATATAGACTTGATAGCCATTGTATATATTCGATAGAAATTTATAGGCACGATAGCCATTGATATGATATCATTAAGTCTATGAACTCGATAACAATTGTAACATCCCCCATTTTGAGGTTTGAAACTAAGCGCAGCGGATGCTGCAGTCATCTATAGTTATTAATTTCCGGTGACAAAATTCGGCTATGTTAGTTACATTGATAATACCAAAAGCACATGATTATGGAAAATTTCAAACACAATTTAAAAAAAATTCACATTTCATTTCGTGATAGCATTTCAATTTCATTACATAACTCCAACGTAAACCACGTTCAGAGAAAATATAATTATTACAACATATTCCAAGAGTGACATATGAAGATGTCCCCTTGGAGGATCAGAGTCAAATATCCGACATTAATACAACTTGCCATAACAACACAAAAGCAGAGTCAAAACATAGCGGAAAATAAATATATATAGCTCCTACTAGCTAGATTGCCTCGTGCACGTCTCCGGGAGCTATTCGTCTAAAGAGAACCTGAAAAACCCTTGCTCTCAACCTACACAAATGAGTAGCCGAGAGTTTAAAGGGAAATACATAAACTTCAGGTCGGATAAAAATTCGGGTGTGAATAATAACCTACCATCTCGAACCAAATAGATATCTAGTGAGACCACGCCACTGAGCGAAATAGGTTTTCCCCTCACTGGTATCTTAACCATAATACAATAACCATATATACTATGCACCTGCATCCACCATAGTTAAAACATAACATAATATGATGATATTCAAAACTGCAATATGCCTTGGATTTCTCATCTCAATTTATCCTACTATCTGTCTCGGTTTATAGTTTCTAGGGTTACTATTAAACTATTAGTTTTTATGGGCTGACTAATAACATGTACCTATCTTACAGACTATCTGTCTGATTTCTTAGTTTTCATGGGATCACTAAGAACCTATTGGTTTCTACCAATAACTTTATCTAATCATAGTTTTCATGGGATCACTATGAACCTATTGGATTATCTAATAACAACTCTTAAATCATAGTTTTCATGGGCTGACTATGAACCTATTGGATTCTCCAACAACATCTTTCAAATCATAGTTTTCATGGGCTGACTATGAACTTATTGATTTTTTTAATAACATATTACATACCTAGTTTTCATGGGATCACTAAGAACCTATTGGCCCATGCCAATAACAATTCTCATAACATTGTTTTCATGGGCTAACTAAGAACATGTCTAACTCAACAATCTTTTATTAGTTTTGGGAATCCTATGTTCTGGTCTACCTGACCTCATGGATGCAATTCTACTCATACAGGAGTTAAGTAGATTTATATTAACTACTAGGTCAACCTAGTTGGTTATCCTGCCCTTATTACCCCAAAATACAGTTATGGGTCAACAATGAAGTGAATATGATAACAATAGCATTTATAATGACCGGTCAAATGCACACAATAATATAAACATCCATAGTTTAATTCCTTGTGATCATTTTCTTAATGAAATATGGTTTATACCCTTAACCCTAAAATTAACAAGGAAATCATTTTTTTATATTCTCAAAGTTTAATGCTATTTTATAAAACATTTTTTATATTGCCATGTACATGATTGAAAATGATATAAGGTTTGTTGCTTTCAAAACATCTTAGTTTGATCAATGTCGACATTATATCATGTCGACATCATTATTTAAGGCTCTCTGCTTCGATCTAAAGCTTTAAAACAACATATGCAGCATCATTCGCCTCACCGATGATGATGACATTGAGCTTCATAAACTATAGGCTATCCACCTATTAAACAAAACTTAAAACCTCATAAGTTATATGGCTAACAACCGAAGTTATAGGGTCGTCACCCTTAAAAACCTAGGCCGCATCGCCCTTCTTAAAACAGATTTATTCAACATCGAAGACAAGTCTCTTCGGCATTCAAAAGATAAGGCACGACGATGTGATCAAATGGCGTTGACGTTAAAGCATAAGGTCATCGACCTTAATGCTCATCGACCCCCAAGACCCTCCACGATGCTATAAAACTTTCACACTTAAAATACTTTGGCTACTATGCCACTTTTTGTATAAAGTCGAAGACATAATAGGCGGCGTCATTGCCTTGGTTTGAAAAACAATCCAAGAGATGAAATGCGACACCATTTAAGACATATTCAACACATAAGCAAAGAGATGAAACTCGATGCTCCAATGCCGCAAATTTAGAATATCGTCGAGGTCCACTTCGACCCATTGGAATCGTTCGATAACTATCTAATTAGTTACCATGCGCTTCCCACTTCGTCAACGTCGACACTCATGGATGTGTCCATGTAACAGGCTCGATGACTATAGTAGAGGCATGGTTGTGTTGTAATTACCGTGAAAACTGATTTATTTCTAATTAAAGTAAAATCTTTTCAGCAAATCATGCTCCAATTTCCATTGGATAAAATAATCTTTTACAAATTCCTTTCATAAATCTCATCCACACTCAATATTCATGTTCCAAAACATACTTTCAAATAATTAATTAATATCCATAATTAAATAACTTTTAAAGTGTCTTTCTAGCATAATAAATTCACCATGATTCGAAATTACTTGGGAAAAATCCAAAATATTCACATAAATTCAGAAATATGATATTCTTTATCATATAAAAGTTTCAAGGCCGAATTTCATATTTTATTATTTTAAATAATTAAAACCCAAAATTTAGATATTTCCTCCTTAGGAAATTCATAGAATATTGATCTTAACTTAGAAAATTATGAAATTAAAAATCCATCTCCAAATTAATCTTTTCCACATCATATCAAAAATTCATAACATTTGGAGATTGAAAACTATGGTTTTAGCCATAAAACTGAATTATTTAACTTCATAAAATCCTTATAAATTATCACTTATCCAAAACATGGCAAACTCATCATGGCATATCATCATCATTCATATATTTGGTTTTAATCTTAAACCCAAATTTAAATCAATTGAAATAAAACAATATGAGATGGTATAGATCATTACTCACATTGATTTGATAATGGATTGAGATTTGAATCTTGCTTTTAGATCTTCTTAGCTAACTCTTGGAACCCTACTTGATTTCGTGCTCTCTTCTCCTTAGGATTAATGGCCGGCCTTGCTCTTTGGATTTTTGATTTTTGGAAACATAAATAAGAAGGAATAAGGGTTTGGGGGTTATAAGATCTATCTATTCCTATTTTACCCTTTCCCTATTCAACTATATTCTTAAGTTATAAAACAATCTTATGTATTTACTTTATTAGGGCATGACCTTACTTATTTTCAAATCTCAATTCCCTTATCACTCTAATCATCACATTATTCTACTTAATTTACCTAATTAAATCTCCCGAATAATGTTAATTAAAATTAGGAGTGTTACAATGATTTATAGGCTCGATAGCCGTTGATCCTATAGAATTGAATCCATGGACTCGATAGCTAGTTATAAACTCATTTGTAAGCTATGAATTCGATAACAAATTATAAACTCAATAGCAAGTTATAAAGTCGATAAAAAGTTATAAACTCGATAATAGGTTATAGACTCAATATCATATTATGGATTCGATGGCGTTTGGAAGTTATAGACTTGATATCATACGAAAGCTGAAGAACCAATAGCATCAACTTATTCATGCAATATCACTTTACTATATAAACTCGACAGCCATGATGCATAGGCTCAATAATACCCCATCATATTGACTTGATAGCTCTAGGGCCGATAGCATATATAGAATCAATAGCTATATGGTCGATAGCTTTTCCAATTGAAGGTTAAAGAGATGATAGCCAATTATGGATGCTAATGAAAGCATTTTGAAAGCCAATTTCCATGATGTTTAACTTGAAATTTTATAGCAAGTGAACCTCCAAGATAAATGGTGATAAGTTAAAATGTGATAACTCGTATAAAGGTGGAAATAACTAAAGCTTAGCATAAACTATAAAGTGATAAGTCACGTCTTTAAAATCATGTGAAAGATAAAAATGTTTTATCAAAAAGATTGAAGGGTTTTGACCTAAATAAGAGGGTCTAGGAATATGTAGGGTGCACAATTAATAAAACGAAGAAATGGATTGAGCTCAAGATCTTAAAATATGCCCAGTCATGGATATATTGAATGGTAGGGTGCTAAGGCTTAGTGAAGTTTGAATTCAACATGTATATCATAAGGTGCTAAGAATTAGAAGTCGAATGGGTTCAGTTTAAAAAATTAACTCTAGTGTGAGAACATAACATTTGGATGTAGTGAATGAATGAATCAATAACATGAAAAGAAATTATTTCTGGGACTAGGAGATGTTATTGACACTTAGTAAGGACGCTTGCTAAAATGTATTCAGGGTGCTTAAATTCAACCTTTTAAGAGAATCAAGGTGGATGCAGTCAGGGTAGCTCCCAAGGTGGATGGTGTTCATTTCACCGATGACATTGTTCTAAAAAGTTGAACTAGTGATAAATAAACCTAGTATGGTAATAACTAAATAAAGTTAAGGATAACTTATAAAAGGGATACCTAAATAAGATTTTAGGTGACGTATATAAACGTGAATGATAACTATATGACATGGTTCATAAATTGTTGATAAGTATATGTTATGCTTATGTTGAAATTGATGAATGGATGTTATGGTTCATAACTTGATATTAAGTATAGCCATAATAATGTTTGAAATGATGCTTATATGTTTGTGCTTAAAATATGTTGTTTTGATATTGCATAATATGATGCAATTATTATTGATGATTTACTAAGGGGAAAACCTATTCCGCTAGACGGCGTTGCCACGCTATATCTTTAGAGAGAAGTATTACCCGTACTATGCTTTATGTCTGATCTATGTTTTTATTATTATTGTTCAATAAACTCTTGGGTATTCATTTGAGTAGGTTGAGTTTATGGGATTAGTCAAGTTATTCGAAAGATGAATAAAAGCTCCAAAGACGAAGCAGGGATCTTAGTAGATAATAAAGTTTTCTTTTAATTTTGCTGTTGTAAAACCAGATTATATAACAGGTTAAGTGAACATGTTGACATCTTCATATTACGGGCATGTAAATATTATCAATGATTAGTCATTATATTTACTGCTGCATGGACACTAATTGAGAAGTGAAAATGTACAGACAATTTGTGTAACGAAGATTATTCAGTTGCTTTGTTTACTTAATATTGTTGGAAAAAAATAATCACATTTTGTCGCTGGAAAATAATTCCGGTTATGACGGTAACATCATCGGCATTTGTTTTTTATTCTAAAAATGGGGGATGTTACAACATGGTTTTAGAGTGAGGATAGGGGATACTTCAGTAAAAGAGAGCTAAATAGAAACCTAGGCATAAAACGAACACCTTGGAGAAGGGTGTGCGCTGTATAGGTAGCATACTTGTATTTTGATATAAATATATACATGGATATATCTATCTCTCTACTATTTCTTTCACTCCCTTTCTTTTCATTTCATACGAGAGCCTGCATATGCAGAAAGCAAGAATGGAGACTATTAGTGGACGACTAATGTTAGGAGGTGTTACAGCAAATGTTAGTAGGGGAATTGCAAGTACACAAACAAATGGTCAATGTAACACCCCTAATTTTTGTTGAATATTATTCCACATATATAATTAAGAAAATTAAATTAATAATGTAGGTAAGATAGGAGTGTAGGATTTGCTCATATAAAATAAATTCGACCATAAATATAATGAAAGAAACCATTTTATTAAGGGAAAAAACTAAATTGAATTAATTATAGGAGGGCGAGAAGGGAATAGAAGATTATGCATTATCTCCCATCCTTTTATTCATTCATTCTCAGACTAAAACAAAACAAAGGAAAATGGAATCTGGCCACTATTATCAACATTCTCATTATTTAAACTTAGAAGAGGGAGAGCAATCTTGGAAAAAAAGAAGCTTGAGGCAAATCTCATCACTACATCAAACCTAAGGTGAACAATATCATCATGTCTTGTTTGTTTATCTTGTTAAATTCAGATTCGATATGGAACCCAAATTTATGTTGATGTTTGTTATGCATAGATCTATGGTTATCATTTGTGATTTTTATGGAATTTTCCTAAGGAGTTTTTGGTTTTAAAACTATGTTTTTAATCTCAACATGCTTTGAAATTTTGATATGATTTGGGAAACATTCTTTCTGAGATAGCTTTTAAATTTCATAATTTTCTGAAATTATGTGAATTAATTATGAATTTTCTAAGTTGGAAAAGGGAGTAACTTCGGATCTTTATTATGCAACGTTTGAAAAATAATTATTTTGCTACAAAATTTTTATATGTTATTAATGAAGATATTTTAGGTTTTTGAGAATTTTTGATGATTTTTCCCATGTATTTTTGATTTATTATGAATTATTTAGTAAAAGAAAGATTTAATTATCAATGGTAATAATTAAATGATTTTGGCATGTAATTAAGGTTTCCCATTGCATTAACACTACACCAAGTCCAGTACCATAGGCATCTGTTTATAATACCAGCTCCTTGTTACCGCTCAGAATGACTAACATGGGTGTGCTCGTTATCCTCTCCTTCAGACTCACAAACGCGTGCTCGCAACTCGCATCCCAAATAAATGTTTGATTCTTCTTCGTCAAATTGGTTAACTGCTACCTAATAGAAGTCCTAAATAAAACATCTATAGTATCCTATCAATTCAAGGAAACTTCTCACATCTGTAGCGGTCTTGGGTCGATCTCAATCCTGTACCACTGCCACCTTCGCAAGATCTATAACAATACCCTGCTTGGAAACAATGTGGCCCATAAATCGCACTTCCCTCCTCCAAAAGTGACACTTCAAAAATTTCGCCTTCAATCGGTGCTTCCTTAACACCTCGAGTATAATCCTTAAATGCTCCTTGTGTTCTTCCTCTGTCCTTGAATAATCAAGGATATCATCCATGAACAATAGTACAAAATTATTTAGTTAATCTCTTAAAACGTGGTTTATAAGATCAACAAAGTATGTCAGAGCATTGGTTAGCCCAAACGACATAACCAACTGCTCATAGAACCCTGACGATGTACGAAACGCTGTAATTGGCACACTCTTCTTCACAACACTCAGTTGATGAAACCCTGTTGCAATAACCGAGAGAATACCCCTAACACCATAGAGCTGATCAAACAAGTCATCAATACGCTAGAGGATATATTTGTTCTTCCTCGTCATCTTATTCAGCTCATAGTAATCAACATATAATCTCAAAGAGTCGTCCGCCTTAGTGGCGAACACTACATGTGCTCCCCACTCATATATACCCCGTCAAATGAATCTTACTCACAATAGGTCATTCACATGCATCTCTAGTTCCTTCTACTCCTTCGGTGCCATACGCCTTAATGGCATAACAATCGGTATGGCATCCTTCACTAAATCTATACGGAACTCGATCTCTCTAGGTATTGGTAATCCGGTTACCTCCTCGAACATGTTCGGATACTCTTTAGCTATAGGCACAGACGACAACTCATTGTGAGGGATCTGTAGCGAATAAAAAAGTCTACCCATCACCTAATCATTAGGTAGGCAGCCTATCTCCAATCTATACTCATTGTCTATCCCAATTATCACCAACAACCTCTCACAGTCCACCACTATTTCGTACCTCCTTAGTTAGTCCATCCCCAGAATAATATCGAACCGCACAAAAATGAAAACAAAGCAATCACAAACAAATAAACATCCATGTCTCAATAAGGCTAGGTCTCAACAAACCATGCACAGAATGGATGAGCCCCCAACAGGGTTTGTCACAATTTAGAGGTCGATCAACTATCTCGGGTCTCATCCCAGTCTATCTACCAAATCACTAGACATGTAGGAATGTGAAGCCTTGATATCGAATAAAACACGTATAGGTGTATCAAAAATAGAAAACATACCTTGTATAATAATGCTTTTCCCCTTCTCCTTCACCAATAGAGCACCTGACAAAGTTAGGATAGCGCCCAAAGCGTAAGCAAACTCAACTTTCTTGTTCCTAGGCGGTTCTTGACAATCCTTCTTTGTATGCCCAAGCTTATTGTAGTTGTAGCACTTTTTGCCTTTCGCCTTACAGTCTTTAGCAATATAGCCCTTCTCCCTATAATCATGGCAAATAGGCTTCCATTTGCTCTTCCTTGGACCATTCTTCATTTGTATTGCGTCTCCTTAACCGGCTCTGGACAATTTATCTTAACGTGCCCGGTCCTACCACAGTTGAAGCACTACCTCTCACCACCTTTTAGGCCCTTACAGTCCTCACTAACATGACCCCTCTCGTTGCAATTAAAGCACCTCGGCTCCCACTTGCGTTTCTTTTGGTCACCTTTTTTCTGGGACTGTTTTCCAGCTTCGTTGTCCCTTGTTCTCTTGCTACTTCTGCCTACTTGTAGTTTAGCTTCGTCTTGAGGAACAACAACCTAGTGTGCTTGCATTTGAGCACCACTATCAACTATCCCTATAGCTCCTTTTTGGGTTGCTCGCATTATGCTCACCATCATACGGATGAAAGTTATCTGCACCTCTGGGTCATTAGCTATCCCGATGACCCTTTCATCCTTAGCTTTCAGTGTAGAATTCCCATTATGAATGTCCATTCTTACAAACTGTAATAAGAATGATCAGTCTATCATAGAGAAAAACTACATCAATTATACTCATATGTGCAATGTGACTTACTATTGTATAATACTATATAGTTTTGAAAACCAAAATATAACAAGTACACTCTCTCATATATCGCTTGATCCATTCTAATACAATAGCTCCATCCATATCACTAATGGATCAAAATATCAACTTAGGTCGTCTATGCAACCTAAGCTTTGATACCAAATGTGATGACCGCCCTACACCACTGGTACCTAATATACATGTATAATGCGCTATGGAGGTACCCGACCGATGTAGGATGGTAGCCAAGAGTGAAAGTAAAGAAAATACAAACACATAACCTATAGAACATCTTACAGGACAAAAAATAATATAACAACACAGATGTAAAACAGATGAGATAGTGATATAATCAAATGAACCATAAATAAGAACATCGGAGTGCAACAGGTTCATAGATTATACACAAACCGAAATAATAGAGTTTATACATCCCAGATCTCCAAAATAAGCTCCAAACTATCTCTAAGGTAATACAAGTACTGTATAACAGAATATAAGCAATAGTAAGCTCCAAGTATAGAAAAATGAAAGCGTAGCCTCCTGTTTGTACTCCGTACAGCTCCATGTGTTGTCCATACTTGTTATCCCCAAGCTACTCATTTAAGAGTACTCGAGATAATAAGAAGTAAAGCATAAAACCTCAGATCAGACGACAATCTGGTGTGAGCGATACATCATCTCAATAATACAATAAAAATCTTATATAGTAAATAGGGGCATAGGGTATGAAGAACCATACCTGACATGTCCATGCATCCAAAGAGTTAGCACATAACGGTCGATATATGCTAATCTACTATCATAGCCATATGAGTGTACTACAGTCGATGTACAATGTCCAATGTCTGGGTATATGGTCAAAAATACCTACATCGTTTGACACTCTAGAGTGATAAACAACCATGGCAAACAAAGCATCCATCAAACAATCCTCATCATTATTTCACAATTGCAAACTAAGGACTCAATCGAAATCGTATGGAACAATTGCAAGCTAGGGACTCAATCGAAATCCTAGCTTCATTGGTGCTCGAATCCATGCCACTCCAAAGGGCTAGGAATCAGGCTAACAATCGCAAAGCCTAAGGTAATCTACTATCGCAAGATCTGGACACGATCGCAAATCCAGGTGAGAGCTAACCAAATACCCCTTGTTTACGAGCACACTAGAAACCTCTGGGTTATCAACGATCCCTTTGCATGCGTCTCCATAATAGGACTCAATCGTTATTCCATCTTAGCTATCTCCACAGTAGAATATGTTTGCAAATTCTACTCATAAGCCCTCATCGTTAAACTTGTCCTTATGGATCAACATCACGTCTCCCATTGTTAAGTCGTCATCTTCGGAAAGCCACTAGACACCCATCGTAAGTCGAAGAGCAATTGTACCAAAGAAATCTACAAACTCTCTTGCTACTTGAACCATCGTACAAGATCTATTTGAAACTCAACAGCTCGTCTCGGTGGTAGTCCTGTGACTGGCTCAAAGACATCTGCAAACTCTCTTGCTACTCAAACCTGACTTAGCTCTTCTCTAACTTCCATTGCACTTAACAAAGCACAACGACTCCGGTCAGTATTCTCCACTGAGAATATGATTCGGCTATGACTATCAGGGTGTCTTAGTGATATCTCCCCATCCTGGAAAAATATCCTAGCCTCATGCCTTCTCAACCAATCCATACCCAAAATGATTCTGAAATCTACGAAATCAAAATCATATAGACTACATGCAAACGTATGACCTACAAATCAAGTTCTAACTGGTCACATCTCATCCCCAGAGTTGCATACCCTCCTATTGGATTCGCAATCCTTAAGGAAGTAACAAGGTATGTGGTTCTAAGCATAACCTATCAACCAAACACTGAGATATAAATGAATGTGATGCACCGGTATCAAAAAGTATCCTAATTGGTATATTCTGAATAAAAAACGTAGCTTCCATCACAGTCTTTCCTTTTTCAGCTGCAGTTGGCTTAGCAGATGATGGTCCAATAGCAAAAACCTTCCCCTTGTCTGCCCTGACCGGTTCTTGACATTGATTCTTATAATGCCTAACTTGATCGCAGTTAAAGCACTTCATGTTCTTCTTATCTGCAGCCTTCTTCCCCTTGCCTGACCGGCACTTATTTGCATAGTGACCCTGCTTGTCACACTTATAGCAAACTAAATTAGTCTTTGCCTTCTTGGTAGCATCTCCCTTCTGGGCTCCCTTCTTTTTAAAGAACTTCCTCTTCTTTCCCCGAGAACCCTAGGTTTCAAGTGGCTTCTCTCTAGCACAAACAACAAGCATTTATTAATGGCGAATTGCCATCTCCACAACTAAATTACAAGGATCTCGTATATGTGTCAGGGTTGCCCTAGCAAGCTCAAGCCTCAAACCCCAAATGAACCTCCCATTCCTTCTGATGTCAGTGTCTATAGTAGCATACCCATATCGAGACAACTCATTAAACTTAGCAACGTGCTCGATAACTGACATCTCTCTCTGAACTAAATCCATAAACTTTCTCATCAACGCCGACTTAGCAACTTCAGATAAAAACCTCTGCTCAAATCTCCTTCTGAACTCAGCCTATGTCAACTCTTCCTCTGGAACTTCGGCAATCACACTATTCCACCAGTGAAACGCTGCCCCTTGCAACTACCTAGAGGCCAGCCTCCTCTTCTACTCATCATCCAAACCCAAATCAGCAAAGATTCTCTCACAATGCAACAACCAATTCTCAACTTCAATAGCATCCTCTGTTCCCATAAACTTTTCCCACCAAGACTGGTCTAATCTCTACTCAGCTTAGCATAATTATTCCCAACTGGAGCCACAGGATTAGCTCCTCCAACATTTCCAGCAACTTCAGCAGCATCTCCTGCTTGCATCATATTGACGAAGAACTAGTACATCGCCCCCATATCTACTGGTGGATTTCTAGCACCCACATTGGTATCAACATTTTGGTTAGCATTAGCCTATCGACCCGGGTTCCTCCTGGTGGGTCGATCATTTCCATTGGTTGTGATGCTTCCTTCACCGAGATTTCCTCTTCCGTTTCCTGCTTCCATATCTTCTTTCTCGTAAATCTGCATACGAGCCTTAGAAAGATACAGAAGAATGGTCTAAGAGAAAAGGGGATTACGTACTTATATATATATATATAACTATATATATCAATTACAAGTACGTTACTATAACGTTGACCCAAAACCCCAATCTTATTTCCTGATTCATTGGATTATGTTTGAAAATATTTTAGGTTTAAATTGCTTTTAAGTTTCATAAACCTATGCTCTAATACCAACTTGTAACATCCCCTACTTGGAGGTCCAAAACTAACGGCTACAGATACTGCAGTCATCCATAGTTATTAATCATCGGCGACCAAATACGGTAATGTTAGATACATTGATATAACGGAAACACATGAATATGGAAAATTTTAAAACATCAAACAAGTTCCATATTCCATTCCAAAACATTTTAAATTCATTACATAATACCAATACGAGAACCACGTTCAGAGAAAATATATTTATTACAACATACGCCAAGAGCGACATATGATGTTGCCTCTTTGGATGATCAGAGTATATATAGGCAATTTAAAAACTTTGCCTTTACAAAAACAACACACGGAGTCAAATAAAAGAGAACTCTAAGTAGCTATCATGCCTCCTACACGTCTCCGTAAGCTTATTCCTCTAATGAGGTACCTAAAAACCTCAACTCTCAAACTACTCAAAATCAATTGAGTACCCGGGAGTTTAAGGATAAAACATAAACTTCGAGTCAGACATAAAGCCTGGTATGAATGATAATCTTCCATCTCAAACCATTTAGATATCTAGTGAGACCACGCCATCTAGTGGAACGGGTTTTCCCCTCACTAGTATCCTTAAAACCTTTATAAAACCATAAACTGTGCTCCTGCATCCACAATGGTTAAAAAATTTCAAAACTATATGATATGGTGATATGCAAAATAAGCGAATCGATTCTAGATTACCCATCCCCATTCATTTTGACTATCTATCTCAGTTATAGTTTCTAGGGTTACTATGAACCTAACAGTTTTCATGGGCTGACTAATAACCGGTTAAATGCTTATGGACTCCCTATCCTATTTCATAGTTTTCATGGGATCACTAAGAACCTACTGGCCCCTGCCAATATCTTTAATGTTTCATAGGTTCTCCCTAAACCTATTGGTAACTCCAATATCGTTTCTCTTATCCTAGTTTTCATGGGTTGACTAGGAACCTATTAACATCTGTCAATATCTTAATCCGGATATAGTTTTCATGAACTAACCACAAACCTTTTGGCCCCTGCTAATATCAAATCATAGTTTTAGTGGGCTAACTATGAACATGTCTTCCTGACATCTTCATTTATACATAGTTTTCATGAGCTTACTACAAACCTATTGGCCCCTACCAATATCTTTTCTGTACACAGTTTTCATGGGCTTACTACGAACCTATTAGCCCCTACCAATATCTTCAATTAATTTAATTTATATTCACTACTGGGTTTACCTAGCTGATTATTCTGCCCTTCCCCAAGTTATCATTATAGGTTCATTACAATGTGAATATATATATATATATATATATATTTGAAGAAGTAAACATAATAACATAACAATACCATTCCTGTGGGTTTAATATCCTTGAATTCATTTTATATTAAAACTTGATTAATCCCTTTAACCCTTTAATCAAGGAATACTTCTCCAAACTCCATTTTAAAACACTTAACTTATGCCATGGTTTTTCCTTTAAAATGAGATTGTTTTTTTTTTTTGAAAAACTAAGGCTTTCAAAACCTCCAAAACTTTACTTTTGACCTCACTGGGTAACCTCCTTCGAAAGCATATAACTCTCTTTTCAAAACATTAGGCCCCTACCTTTCGAAACACTTTAGAACCTCTCTTTCAAAACCTTTCGAATGTAATAAAGTATTACTTATTAACTCTTAGGAGCATAGCTTTGAAACCATTGAACGTAGCTTCGAAACCATTGAAAGTACCCCTTTCGAAACCTTTGAAAGTACCCTTTTCAAAACCTTTGAAAGTACCCCTTTCGAAACCTTTGGAAGTATCCCTTTCGAAACCATTGAAAGTCCCACTTTCAAAACCATTGGATTTATATTTAAAATATCATTTGGGTCAAAGTGAATATAAAAGAAAGTTTCTCTTTCAAAACCATTCTTTATCATATAAAAGTATTGGGGAAAACTTGATAGCGTCGGCACCATCCCTTTCGAAAGCTTCAAAACATTTGAGCAAAACACTTAAGGATAGCATCTAAACCCCCTTTCAAAGCCATTGCCTTCGAAACCCTTGGACCCTTTCGAAAGCATTTAAGAAGTGGCTTAGCATAAGTTTAAAACAAAGGCACTCTTCGAAAGCATTGATGACTTCAACACACTCGAAAGATATAAAAACAGCAGGAGAGTTTCGACTAGGTCGAAACCATCATTTTCGAAAGCATTCTTTTATAAACAAGGGTCTGAGTCAGAAGCTCTACTTTTAAACAAAGAAAGGTGGCAATAAGTTCGAAAGCAACTGGGTATCGACTTGGTCGAAAGCACTCTTCAAAAACAAGGCAGGCGCATATCTTTTAAAAGTAAACAATGGTTTCGTCTCTATCGAAAGCAATGCCTTTGACACTCTGCCTTCCGCACTTCACCAATCCACTTCGTACCAATCTCATTAATACCATGTGGATTTGTTTCGGCTAGGTTGGTCTCAACTGAGATGAAGCGGAGGCACTGCAGTCAAAAGACACTTTTAAATGAGGCGGAACCAACTTTTCTAGATGAAAACTGATTAATGCCAATTAAAGCAAATACTTTCTAACTAACATGCCATGTGTAAACATATGATTGGTTGTCTTAACTTTTCAAATTCTTTACCAAAATAGCTGCCGTTTAAGTTCAGATCTAAACCAAGGTTAATTTAGCAATTAAGCTCTTCCATTAAGCAAAACCAATATTGCAAATAAGTCCTTCTTCTAAAATAATTTAATTTCCATAGCAAATCACTTGGGAAAAAATCCACAAAAATTATAGAAATACACTTTCATCATGTTATCTAACATATCAAATTTTCAAACCCAAATTCTCAACATAATTTCTAAAATAAAATTCTAAACTCAATTAATCATATTTTCCTTTAAAAATTCATAATAATCTTTCCATAGCTTGGAAAATTATCAAAATTAAAACCCAACTCTAAAATTATTTTTTACATAACATAAAATTTTTCCATGGCATTCAAAGATCATTTACAATCGGTTTGGCCCTAAAACCTCATAAATTCATAAAAACGAATTATAATTCAAGCATATCATCATCCAAATCATCATAAAAACGAATTTAATCTTAAATTCAGAAACATATGATCATAAAACAAAAATAGAGATGTTATAAATTATTATTCACCTTGATTAAGATAAGGAGATTGGATTGAGATTGAGATTTATTCCCCTTGCTTTAATTCCTTAGCTTTTGATTTAATTTCTCTTCTCTTTTCTTCCTAGCAATGGCCGACTCCTCTTTATGTTTGTGTTTTGTTTTTGAGAAATGACGTGAATGGTGTATGGAACGAGAATATATATAAGGGTAAGGGTTACGTGCGGTTATTTCCCAATATACCCTTATGTAGATTAATTAACTTATAACCCATTCTTAAGCCTATTTAATTAATTAATTGAGCACGACCTCCAAGTATTTATTCAAATCTCAATCCCCTTATCACTTAAAATTTACATTACTCTATTTAAATTATCTAATTAAATCTCCTGAATAATGTTATAAAAAGTTAGGGGTGTTAAAGAGCCGGATCCAATCTCCTGCACAAGGATAAGAAAGTACCTCCGAGCGACGTATATCTCTAGATATAATATATCTTTAGGTAAACATAGCTGGTCCAGGCCCAAACACGTGATCCCACATATCATCAACTCTCATTGGACAATAATCGATAAGTATCTCTAGATATGGAGTTGATATATCCTATCGTGGGTTAACTAAACCCTAGGCTATGACGCCTACTCTGTTTTTAGTCATTTTCGATGTCGAGGTTACGTTCGGCATCTTTTGCACGAGTCTTCATCACCTTAATAGAACACGAATCCCTAAATGGATTCCTTTATCTCGGACAGATCATGAATCACCATGGATTCTCTTTCAACCCTTCCAAGAGATAGAACATGTATCGCAGTCTTGAAGTGGTTTTTGATAAGTAAAACTCTTACTGATCCCAGTCTCTGCAAGACTGAATCGATGAATTTGGTCATTCAATGATATGAGAGAGATCGCATATGGAAACCAAGTATCGTATACTAATCATGTTTTTGATATTTTCCGCTCACACTATCCCTCGATCAAGGGTGAAGCTGGTAGGTTAGAGCTCTATTGCTCATATCCCTACATAAACATCAGTCTTAATTCCCACAGATAGACAAGCTTACTTCATCGGCTTTTAGTGCTAAGTATATGACAATTTTTTTTCCATAAATGAGTAAACATACAAAGCACGATCAAGTCATACAAAGCACGATTAAGTCATACAAAGTACGATTAAGTCACATAAGCGACTTCTAATCCCTTTTTGTTTAATTAATCTTTTATTAATTAAAACCTCTTTTATTAGTAAAACTTCTTTTATCTAATAAAACATTATTTATCAATTTCTACTATTCATTTTCACTCTTTTCAATACTTCAAAAGGTATTCATATACTTATATCAAATGGTATAATCATATTTACAAATCATCAACAAGATTTCTTACTTTAAACCTTTACTTTTTCTATCTTCAAAAAAAGTATTTATATACTTCTCTCAAATGGTATAAGTATATTCACAAATCATTAACAAGATTTCTTATTTTAAACCTTTACTTTTTCTATCCTCAAAAATTATTCATATACTTATCCCAAATGGTATAAGTATATTAACAAATCTTTAACAATATTTCTTACTTTAAACCTTTACTTTTTCTTTCTTCAAAAATTATTCATATACTTATCTCAAATGGTATAAGTATATTCAAAAATCATTAACAGGATTTCTTACTTATAATTTCCTTTAAAAATATCCATTTTAAAGATCTATGTATTGCACAAATCTATTAAAAAGGTTTAAGACTAATGTTACTTAAACATTTCTACTATAAACTTAAAAGAATTTTACTTATGCTTATCTTTAAAACATTCTTTTAAAGATCTATTTACATTCATAAGTATAAAAAAAGGGTTAAAGACGAATGTAATTAACACATTGTCACAACAAACCCAGAACCATTTCCATACTTATACAATCTTTAAAAACATTCTTTTAAAGAAGTAAGTTAATAATAAGTTAAGTTTGATAGTCGACTAATCGATTATCTAGTTAAAACAATTGCTTATGCAAATCAATGTTTATATACTTAACTCGTTTCTGACATTTCAACATAACCATTCCTCCTTCAAGAGTGAAGCTAGGTAAGTTAGAGCACTGGTTGCATCATTGCTTAAACACTTTATTCTTGAATCTCACAAATAGACAAGCATACTATTCAGATTTTAGTGTTAAGTATAGTATTAACGATTCCCATAAACAAGCAACAAACAACAAGATTAACCTGTTTCCGCCATTCCCTACTTAACTATTCTTCGCTCAAGAGGGAAGCCTAGTAGGTTAGAGATATATTGCTCCATCCCTACTCGACATTAGTTTTAACTCTAAAAAAATAGAGAAGCCGACTTCGTTGGCCTTTAGCATTAAGCAAAGTTAATTACCTTTTAAACAAGTAAGTAAACAACAAGATTAAAACGTTTTCGACATTCCAACTTAACCATTCCTCATTCAAAAGGGAAGCTCGGTAGGTTAGAGCTCTATTACTAAGTCCCTACTCGACATCAATCTGAACTCTTAGAAATTAGAGAGGTCTACCTCGTCGGCCTTTAGTGTTAAACCTATTCTTTGTTTTTCCAAAATTTATATATAATTTATAAAAATACATTTAAACTTCAAACCAACTTTAGTATACTTCAAAACATGTTTGAAAACAACTGTAAAAAGATTAAAGAAAAATACCAAATTTAAATATCATTTTTAAACACTTAAAACCATAAGCGACTTATACAGCATTTATAAATGTTGTTAAAAGTCCTACTTAAAACAACATTGAAAAGCACCATCTTTGTAACTAGTTTTAACCACTTTAACAAATGATTTAAGACTTGAAATTTTTATAGTAAGTGCTATCATTAGGGTACTTTTAAAACCATGGAAAGAAAACCCTAAGAATATTTTTCCATTTATTAATGAAAATTCTCGAAAACATGGGATTTGGAAGTACACTTATAATGACTATTCTCACTTCAAACACTTTCAAGCTTACTTTAATTTAACATATAAGTTAAACAACCATTTAAACATCAATTCCGGGCCATGCCACATGTATAATAGGGTAACATAAGTGATGTTATACAATATAAACTTGTCTTTTGCTTTCAAAAGCAAGAGGGGTCCACAGTTTATAATTTTACTTAGTTAATGTCACTTTAACTATTATACTTTGCACACAACATATACACACACAATATATACTTAAGATAATGAGATAACTCACTTAGATCCATGCCAAACCCAAGCACAAAGCCACAGGAACAAAGAACCACCTCCCACCATCACAAAAAGCCTAAAGATCCAACCTTTGGTACTTTCAAACCAAAGCTACCACCTCCCTTTCCTCCTCCATGCTCACGGCCCCTCCTTGGAAGCCCTTCTTTCTCTTACCTTCTCCCACTACTTACTTCATAATCATTCCTCCCATGATGTCTTAGGCCCAAAGCCAAGTTTAAAAGAGATTGAAGATGATTTGGTTAAGGCATGAAAAAGTTAGAGAATAATTAGTGGATTAGTGCTTAAGCACTTGCACAATTTTTAATTCTCATACTTCATCTCAAGCTTAGTGAATTAGTGATTTATTATGTATGCTATGCCTCTCCTTATATAGGGTTTTACAAGAGGTCATAACCACCTATTACCTTCCATGAAAGGTTACAATGGAGCCTTCTTTTCACATGTTAACTTTACACCTCTCTTCTTTTACTTAAAAGTTAAGTATTATCATAAAAACTCATTTCATAAATATCTTTTATGACATCACCCATTGCATCATCCATAAAGTTTATTTCCATCAATGGCGAAAAATAATTATTTCATTTTATTAATTTCCTAAGTAAATAAGTATATGTAAAAAAAATCTGAACAACTTCTGATGGTTAAAAAGCTGTTTATCGATAATACGATTTTTGGTCACATTATTGATATTTTTTCAAAGTATTTATTTTTGTAAACATTTTTCCAAAATAAGTTTACCATCCTTACTTATGATTTAAAAGGGGGTTATAAAGCTTATTAAATCAATTTAATAACATTTAATCCAAAAATCAAATATTTAAATAGTTTAGATATTTAAATACGAAGTGTCCAAAATTCTGGGTCGTTACATTCTCCTCTGCTTAGAATATTTCATCCTCGAAATTCCAACAAGAGCAACCAAAGAAACAATCACATAGAAATACTTAATAGTATTCAAAATCACTTAGCAAACAAAACTCACGGTTTGCTCAAGTTCAGAATCCTTCTATCGCACAAGGATGATAAACAACCTACTAAGCGTACCTTACGCTTAACGGCCTCAGGTTATTACTTAGTCGACGATTCACAATACCTCATAACAAATCGAAGAGTCGTCACTTAAACTCTCTATAAGCCAACAAAACTTAGCATGTAAATATACAAAAGCTCGTACGGTGTACATGGATCTTCCGTATGCAATATCAAATTCGATCACTTGCTCGATCACATAAATTTCACTTCCCAGCTAGTATAGATCACTTGACCTCTCTAGTGCTGACTCCGATCATGTTCCTTGATTAGAAACCTTCGTTCTCCTTACACAGCCATATATTGTGATAGAAAACTTTGGTATCCTATCAAGAATCTGTATCAAGTGTTTGCCGTCAAGAATCTAATGAAAAATCTTTATTCGGACCGATGTAAACCACCTCAAAATCATATACTCGAATATTGGATCAAGAACACTCATGCGAATAAACGATCTACATACAACTTGCGTACTTATCCTATTGGTTTCTTAACTATACTAGTATCTTTTATCACATTATTTTTATACAAATAGTATGTCATTCAATACTAAAATCATTTATGAATCATTCCATAAAACATAACTTCAAGTTTATCAACATTTTACAATTTAAGTTCATACTCATATAATACTCCATGATATCCTAAAAGTATATACAAAAACATCAAATTCATTTTTATAACAAGCATGTTTAACCAATTCAAAACTTGTTTTAACTTACTACCTTCTCAATTCAAGTGTTATATAAACTCATCTTTATATCTTTACAAAACACTTAGTTTCCAATTCTATAACGATTCAGAAGTTTCCAACTGTCCAAAATCACCGAAAATCCTATTTTATTTTAACAAATGAAAACTACCAAAAATATATCATAACATGATGCACATACCATACAATCCTAATGCATAAACTACATGTATCCATAAAATAGCTTAACAAATTTCAATTTTATTAAACACACTTTACCCAAAAAGGGAAAACATGAAAAGTTCCAACATTTATTCCGGACTATGCCACTATCACTCGGCACCCTACATTGTATACATATAAAACTTTTCTGCACAAAAATTTCATATCAAACTTCTTTCCAAAGAAAAACTTTAGAACTAAACACAGGGTTTTATTTCTACCCATTTTGAAATAATAATGTACACGTATAACTTTTGTATAACAAATCATACTTTCAAAAACAAATCAAAATCCATTTTATTAAAACAACCCTATAGCATTCCCCACTTAGAAACCCAAAAATGAACACCGATGATGTTGAAGTCATCACCAGAATTATTTTCAAGCGATAAGAGCGAGTTCAGTACATCCAATTCAAGCATTTTGGACTTAACCAAAATCATTTTAAAATGGCATCAATACTTCGTAAATTCATAAACCAATTTTCCAATACTTTGAAATAATACTACTATTATTTTCTCCAAAATCTTGAAAAACATTTTCAAAGACACTGGGATTTGAGTTCTCAAAAATATCAGTTAAATCCTTCTTGTTTATAAATCATATTTTATAAACCATACTTATATAAAATTACTTTCTTATATAAATTCTTTTCATAAATGTTTATTTACCAAAATATCTTATCTTTCTCATATTAAAATAAACATCTTTTACTAAATTCAACTTTTAACCCAACATTGCCACCGAACGCCTTATAGTCAAACCGTGAAACTAAATTAACAAGGTGTTCGTTTCAATGCATCTACACATACTGTCAACCCAACCCATGCAGTAGAAGGTAAAACTGTCCATAAACTGGTCGAACGCAAATTAACAATCAATAAATGATAGTTAATGCTCATAAACTAGTCGAGCATAACTAAACAAATTAATGAGGTATAATAGATATACATCATTAACCCTTACATTAATTAAACTATACTTCGACAATTCTTTTACATAAGTTACCTTATACAAGATCTTTAATTTTCAAAGTTGTAAAATACCTTTACGGTATACGTTAATAACAATTACAAATACGCTCCCATATGTATAATACACTCGACTCATGCTAGGACATTCCATTACCCTCTCTGTTAAAAAGTCAAACCCACCCAAGTAAGGTCCTCGCTTAACCTTCAGCTCTAATACCAACTATAATGATTCATCCTTTCGACCCCCCAATGTCGACACTAATACATCCACGATATTCGTGTGTCGCGCATCCAAGTGCCGGAAGGACGTATTGTTACAGATAAAATAAAAAGAAAAAGAAAATAAAACAAGAAAGAAGGAACATAATATCAGAATCTCACTAGCTGAACAGTAATATATACTATCAAAGGAACAGTTAAAGGGCCTCCGATACAGAAATTTTGAAGTTACAAAACTTAAGTAATATCATTGGCCTGGACAGTTATAACTGTCTGTCCTCACAAATGCTGATATATGCAATAGTAATGCAGCGGAAATAAGAATTTTACGGTAGGTGAGACATCCAGCTCGTCTTCTCGAGTTCCAAAGAACATCAACGAAAACCTGCCTTTCTCAAACTACTCTAAAGAGCACGCGAGAAATTTAGGGAAAACAAAAACCAAGCATCAGACATAAGTCTGGTATGAGAAACTCAAGAAATATGTAGCTAGCATATAAAAGTACTTTTGAGACCGCATGAAATACCATAACAGTTATCCCCTCAAAAGAACCACCATCTAATAAGTTCATAAGGTGATATATTAGATAATGTCAAGGGTGTAAAATATAATATATATATATAACATAGCCGAAATGGTTACATTCATTGCATTCAATAACATATTAGGAGTACAATCAAATCCAATAAGGAAGATTTGCATATTGGATTTTCCGTGGAGATCTCTTCAGTGGAGCCAAATCCAATCTCCCGCACAAGGGTTAGAAAGTACCTCCGAGCGACGTATATCTCTAGATAGAATATACCTTTAGGTAAACATAGTTGGTCCACGTCCGAACACATGATCCCACATATCATCAACTCCCACCGACCAACAATTAATAAGTATCTCTAGATATGTAGTTGATATCCTGTCGTGGGTTAGCCAAACCCCATGCTATAAGGCCTACTTTGTTTTTATTCATTTTCGATGTTTGAGGTTATGTTTGGCATCTTTCGCATGAATCATTATCACTCGAACAAAACTCGAATTCCCAAATGGATTCCCTCATCTCGAACAGATCATGAATCACTACATTGATTCTCTTCCCACCGCTTCTAAGAGATAGAACACGTATTTCTGTCTTGAAGTGGTTTTTGATAAGTAAAATACTTACTAATTCTGGTTTCTTCAGGACTGAATCAACGAATTTCGTTTGGTCATGTAATGATAATGAGAGCGATCGCATATGAAAACCAAGTCTCATATATTTATCACATTTCCGATATTTTCCTCTTAGACTATCCCTCGATTAAGAGTGAAGCCGGTAGGTTAGAGCTCTATTGCTCATATCCCTACATGAACATCAGTCTTAATTCCCACAGATAAACAAGCCTACTTCATTAGCTTTTAGTGCTAAGTATACGACTAAATGTTTTTCATAAACAAGTAAACATACAAAGTATGATCAAGTCACAAAAGCACGATTAAGTCACACAAATCACGATTAAATCACACAAGCGACAACAAATCAATGTTCGTATACTTAACACTTTTCCGATATTTCAACTTAACCATTCCTCGTTCAAAAGTGTGAAGCCAGGTAAGTTAGAGCACCGGTTGCATCTGTTGGGTGAATTTTCACCCAACAACCAGCATCACCGGTTCAACCACCGAATGAAGCAATACCGAACCACCACACTCCTAGCCAGACCAACTCCTAGCCGGACCAAATCCAAGCCGAACCAACTCCTAGCCGGACCAACTCCTAGCCGGACCAAATCCAAGCCGAACCAACTCCTAGCCGGACCAACTCCTAGCCGGACCAACTCCAAGCCGGACAAACTCCTAGCCGGACCAAATCCAAGCCGGACCAAATCCTAGCCGGACCAAATCCAAGCCGGACCAACTCCAAGCCGGACCAACTCCTAGCCGGACCAACTCCAAGCCGGACCAACTCCAAGCCGGACCAACTCCAAGCCGGACCAACTCCAAGCCGGACCAACTCCTAGCCGGACCAACTCCAAGCCGGACCAGGACCTCATCTCCCACCATCTACTACCGAACCACGGCATTGCCGAACCAAAGTTGCCAGGCCAGATTGCGTCGGCCCAGGCCCACCAACAGCTATATACATCCAAGACTCCTGCCCCCAGCCTCACTCTATAAATAGAGGGGCAAGGGTACAACAACGGAAGGAAGTTTGAGAGCTCAAGCACGGAAGGAACTTTCAAACAACTTTCTTTTACTTGTATCAAAGCTTTGTACTTGTAATCAGAATAAGAGAAATAACATATAAAGTGGACGTAGGCACATTCTGGCTGAACCACTATAAATTTGCGTGTCTTTTTACAGTTTAGCCCCTGTTTTTCATATATTTACATAAGATCTACTAAATCATACAACTTTGAGGTGTTTGTCCATTTTTTGTGCAAACATTTTTGGTGCTTTCATTGAGAGCTTGAAGACTCGAAGCTTCAGCTTCATCCACTTAACATTTTTTCTAACAACATCATCCATCGTTTGGAAAACATGCCTCCCAAGTAGAAAAAAGATGTTAACAAAGGAAAAAACATCGCTTCCAGCAGTTTTCCAGATCCAGTGGTCACAGATCAAGTAAATCGTCCCCCTCTAGCAGCAGTACCGAATGAAGGACAGGCTAATCCGACCACTCCTACCGCGGAACAGCCCGCAGCAATTACTAGGGGAGATCTAGACAGGGTTGTGGTTGAAGTAACTAACCGCTTCACGTCCCAGCAGGAAGCTTTGGTGGACCATCTCATGTCACGCTTAAGGGATGCTGAAGAGTCCAACTGCAAACACTGAATCATGGGGCGAGTCCCAGTCTGAAGGATCTCAGAGACAACAAAGACCTTCTTTCTTCGAAAGAGCTAACGGCAGAAGCAGCCATGGTAGGAGCCGAGATCGAGCACAGCCCGAAGTTAGGCCAGAGGAAACGCTTGGAACCGAACCCCATGGGGGAGGTACCGGGCGAAGGTCAACTGTAGCTGAGCCTGTCATACTACCTAACCACGGAAACGCCAATGAGCGGGGCCGAGATAGAGTCCAGCCCGAAGTTGGACCCGAGGAAGTGCTTAGATCAGAACCCAACAGAGGAAGATCAAGGCAAGGGCCAACTATGGCTGACCCTAGCATGCTCCCAGAAG
This sequence comes from Allium fistulosum, assembly GCA_030737815.1. Lineage (NCBI taxonomy): Eukaryota > Viridiplantae > Streptophyta > Magnoliopsida > Asparagales > Amaryllidaceae > Allium > Allium fistulosum. The sequence goes on from CM060903.1 coordinate 1,504,881,628, forward strand.
ACCAAAGGCAGCCACCGGAAAATATGAGGAATGATAGACGATACCATCCCTATAGATCATCTGGATGGAATCAATCCTACAGAACAGAACCAAACTCGTTTCTATCTGCTCCAAATTCTGATGAAAGGATGGCACGCTTATTCAGAGAGTGCGTCCAACGAGAACAAAGGGATCAAGGGATAGGCGCTAGAGTAACCATCCCTTTCGCCCGCAATATCGAAATTTCTATCACCCCCCGAGAATGGAAGATGCCAACACTGGAACCTTACAAAGGAACCTCCGACCCCGTTGTACACTTACAGAGATACACACAACATATGCTCATGAGTGGAGCGACAGAGGGAGTACTGTGCAAATGCTTTCCACTCTTCTTAGCAGATCTCGCTACCTCCTGGTTCTATCATCTACCCCATGGATCCATCAGCTCGTGGGAAATGTTGAAAGAAAAATTTATCAGTCAGTTCCGCATTCATGTGGAACAACCTAAGGACGCTTATTCCTTATCCAGTGTCAAACAGAAACCTGGAGAGAAACTGCAGCAATACCTAACCCGATTCAATGCCGCAGCGGCCGTAGTCCAAGATGCCGATGAGAAGCTCATCCTAATGGCCCTCTGTAGTGGTGTGCATCCGGACACTAAATTTGCTAGAAGGTTGACAAAAGAAAAACCAGTTACTTTACCCGATTTCTTCCATGAAGCCGGTAAATATATGAGACTTGAGGATGCTACCGTTGAGGGGCAGTCAGGACAGCAAAATAAGGCAACTCACAGCAACGCGCTTGCGGCGGCAAGGGACGTTCGAAGAAATGATTCCAGAGACAATGTTGGGGGCAAGAAGGGAGAAAAGCGCCTATATCGGCCAGGACCGAGATTCGATACTTACACTCCTTTGAACGAAACCGTCGAGAACATCTTCCTTGCCACCCAAGGTGAAGTTAGATACAAACGCCCGCCATACAAAAAGGAATCAGATAACGCGCAGAAGTCTGGAAAGTTCTACCGCTTCCGCGAATCTCATGGGCATGATACCAATGAATGCCATCATCTTCGGGACTTGATTGAAGAACAAATCAGAAGGAAGAAACTGGAACGCTATGTAAAAGGTCAGGACAGGACTCCAGCTCTTGCCAATGAGAACCCAAGGCTACCCTCACCGGAGACCGACAGAGGAAACCGCAACACTAGCGGCTCTAGTCAAGAGAAGATAGTGGTCCATACCATCTCAGGAGGACCGCACGTCGCAGGCAAAAGCTGGAAAAAGATGGAAAGATATGGAAAGTCGCTTAGAGACAGTAAGGACTGTGTCAATTCGGTTATAGAAGAACGCCACCCGAAACGGAAAGAAAGTGATGACATTACATTCGGTAAGCGTGACCTAGAAGGAAGGCAGTACCCTCACATGGATCTCATGGTTATCTCTGCCCAGCTCGGTCCCGCCGAAGTTTACCAAATCTTAGTAGACACTAGAAGCTCAGTGAACATCCTGTTCAAACATGCATTCGACAAAATGAAATTATCAATGAAGGATGTATCTCCCTGCGATAAACCACTACACGGTTTCACTGGAGATGCGAAGATGCCCCTCGGGCAACTAGACCTCTTTGTTGAGATTGGAAGCCATCCTCGCTCCATTGTACGAAAACAGACGTTTGTGCTAATAGAAAACCATTCGGCCTATAACGCCTTCTTAGGAAGGCCAGCCTTGTCTGACTTTCAAATTGTCCTAGCCCCATGGTGCCTAAAGATGAAATTTCCAACGGACAATGGAGTAGGGGAAGTAGAAGGAGACCAGGACGTTGCTCGAGACTGCTATGTGACTGAACTTCGCAACAACCACAGGAAGGATAAAGGGAAGGGTGTAGAGGTTGCCCTCTGCACGAAAAGTCTAGAAGCATAGCAACTAAAGAAAGCCCCTCCTCTTCGATATACCAGCGACCCTTTCAATGAATTAGACCCTAGGGACAAAGAGGAGGAGGCCACCGTCGAGCCTGCAGAGGCTATGGAGTTTGTATCTGTAGACGAGCACGACTCAAGTAGACTATTGAAAATTGGGTCCCAACTAAAAGCAGAGTTGAAGGAACAACTCATCGATTTTCTCCGCCACAACTTGGATGTATTCGCATGGTCACACGCTGTCATGACCGGAATCTCCCCCGACAAAGCATGTCACGTATTAAACATTGATCCTACCAAGGTGCCCGTAAAACAAAGAAAGAGAAGTATGGGGGCAGAGCGGTCAGCAGCCCTCGACGAAGAAGTAAAGAATCTGCTCGCCAATGACTTCATACGAGAAGCCATCTACCCGGAATGGATCGCTAACCCAGTGCTGGTAAAGAAGGCTAATGGGAAGTGGCGAACATGCATTGACTTTCCCAACCTAAACGACGCCTGCCCAAAGGATTGCTTCCCACTTCCCCGAATCAACCAGCTTGTAGACAGCACAGCCGGGCACGAGCTCTTATCTTTTATGGATGCATACTTAGGATATAACCAAATTCCTATGCATGCTCCCGACCAAGACCACACTAGTTTCATCACCGACCGGGGTTTATACTACTATAAGGTAATGCCTTTCGGACTTAAAAATGCAGGAGCCACCTACTAGCGCCTCGTCAACAAGATGTTTGCAGGGCTAATAGGACAAACTATGGAAGTATACGTGGATGACATGCTGGTAAAGTCAAGGAAAGCCGACGATCACGTAAGCCACCTAGGCGAGATGTTTCAAGTACTTCGCTAGTATGGAATGAAGTTGAATCCTCTAAAATGCTCCTTCGGAGTATCATCAGGAAAGTTCTTAGGGTTCATCGTCCATGCCAGAGGGATTGAAGCAAACCCTGATCAAGTCCGAGTGCTAAAAGATATCAAGATACCTTCCACTCGAAAGGAAATGCAAAGCCTGAATGGAAAAGTGGCCGCCCTAAGCCGATTCATCTCCAAAGCAACGGACAAGTGCGTCCCCTTTTTCGAAGCTCTAAAGAAAGACAAAGGAAAGTTCGAATAGACCAACGAATGCTTGACCGCTTTCCTTAACTTAATCGAACACCTCCAGAAACCACCGGTACTCTCCACTCCAAGCGAAGGCGAAGAATTATACCTATACCTTGCTGTGTCATCTCACGCCCTGAGCGCTGCCTTGGTAAGGGAAGACAACCGCACGCAGCGGCCAGTTTACTTCGTCAGCAAGAGGTTTACGGGGGCAGAAGTCAGATATCCTAAACTTGAGAAGCTAGCATACTGTTTACTAATCACATCACGGAAACTGCGTCACTACTTCCAGTCCCATTCCATCAAAGTTCTGACCGATCAACCACTGAGGCAGGGATAAGCCATGGCTGATTTCAGTGCAGAATTCACTACCAACGAAGATAAGGAGCAATTGGAAATAGCAGAAGATATCAAGTGGAACCTCTTTGTGGATGGTGCATCAAACGAACAAGGCTCGGGGGCAGGTGTGGTAATAATCACTCCCAGGGGAAATAAGCTGCACTATGCTATAAGGTTGGAGTTCGCTGCCACCAACAACGATGCAGAATATGAAGTAGTGATAGCTGGATTAGAACTTGCCATAGAAATCGGAGCCAATTCTTTGTGTCTTCATAGCGATTCTCAACTTATTGTTAATCAAATACTAGGAGAATTCCAAGCTCGAGAAGAACGACTCATAGCATATTTAAAGAAGACCAAGTTACTTCTCAGCCGATTGAACCACTACTTAGTCAAACACATCCCTCGGGAAGAGAACCAAGAGGCCGACGAATTGGCAAAGCAAGCAAGTGTGAGAGACAGCGCCATCTTCGGAGCAGTAACCATCTCAAAGCAACTGACCCCAAGTTTTGAGCAAGTGAATCTGATAGCTGCAACCGAAGAAGCAACTTGGATGACTCCCATCCGAGACTACCTACAAAGCGGCACACTACCCAACGGGCGCAACGAAGTCAAGAAAATCTTGAGGAAAGCTTCCCGCTACACAATACAAGAAGACATCCTCTATCGGCGCGGATTCTCTAACCCGTTATTAAGGTGTGTCGCTGGGAGGGAAGCTAGGGAAATCTTATCCAACATTCATCAGGGAAGCTGCGGAGATCATACCGGAGGGCAAACATTAGCAAAAAAAGATACTCTGATATGGATATTTCTGGCCCACCTTAAGCAAGGACGCCTTAGATTTCGTCAAAAAATGTGACAAATGTCAGAAGTTTGCTAAGATTCCACGGTTACAAACAACTGAGATTACTCAAATGAATAGCCCTTGGCCCTTTGCAGTACGGGGAATTGACTTGATTGGCGAACTGCCAATGGGCCGAGGCGGGGCCAAATATGCTATAGTAGCAGTCGACTATTTCACCAAATGGGTGGAAGCAGAACCCCTAAATAAGGTATCTTCAGCAAAAGTTATTATCTTCTTGATCAAAAATGTTCTATGCAGGTACGGAGTCCCATTCAAAATCATATCGGACAATGGACTTCAGTTTGACAGCGAGGAGTTCGCCAACTGGTGCCAAGGGCACGGAATTCACAAAAGCTTCTCATCCGTAGCTCATCCCCAGGCAAACGGACAAGTCGAAGCCGTCAACAAAGTTCTCAGAACTCTAATAAAAAAGAAACTCGAAAATTCAAAAGGCGCTTGGGTGGATGAACTTCCTACGGCACTGTGGGCCTATCGCACATCTTTCAGAACATCAACAGGGCATACTCCTTTCTCTTTGGCATACGGATCGGAGGCTATGCTCCCAGTTGAAACCATCGTGCCTTCCCACCGTAGGATCCACTATAACCCAGAAGAGAACGAAGAACTCCTTTACATGTCTTTGGATCTAATTGAGGAGAGAAGAAATGATGCAGCCATCAAAGCAGCAGCCCACAAGCAAAAAGTGGCAGCACAATACAATTCCAAAGTCAAGCATCGTACCTTACGAGAAGGGGATCTTGTCCTCAAGCGAATCTTCCCTCGCCCCGGAGCACTAGATCCAATCTGGGATGGTGTAATTCATGAAGATCTCCACAATGGAGCTTATATTTTGTCAACAGTGGACGGGGAGGTGTTCTAGAGGGCATGGAACATCCAACACCTTCGTCGATACTTTTTTTAACTTGTACTGCCCATATGAAGTGAATTAACAAAGAGAATCAGTGGACGTAGGCATTTTCGTGCCGAACCACTTTAAAAAAACTTGTCTCTTTTTAACTTGTTCCTTCATATCTTGGCTGCTTGTTAACTTTATCCTTTTCTGTTGAACAAAATCCTGTGCAAATAGCATTTTCATTCAAGGCGCTCCACAGCACGACTTCTCCTGGACAAGACCTAACAGGTACTATACGAATCTATGCCCTCGCCAATGAGACACTTTTGCTCCGGCATCCCTCTGCTGCGGGTTAACTCATTGCTCGCGACGACCCTCAAAGCCAACTGTAATGAGCCGATTATAAGCCACCGAGAAGGCCGACTATAGCCGAGGCAGCTCATTACGGCGTTCGGCTCGCCGGCAACTGTGAACCGATTATAAACCCCAACATAAGGTGTGGCCAGCCAGGGATAGTTCACGGTTGACGATCGGCATCCACGCTAGCCGGCCATAGTAAATCGAATAATACCCACGATTACGGGCCATAACGGCCCGGGTAGTTACTGTGCGCGATCTCGGCTCCGATGTGTCTTAAGTGCGGCTGTGGTAAAAAAGAATTAACTCCCCGCGGAGGCGTAAGATGGGTGACAAATGTCTCCAAGACCCACAGCTAGGGAAAGTGACTACAAAGCCCGTTTGCCATGAACTTAAGCACATCGAAGGCCTTCCGTGATTGGAAGTTTTACTATTTCACATATTTCAATTCTATATTTAAAGAACTTTTCTCCTATCCTCTATAACAATCCCTGAAGTACAGGACACAGAGTAGAAGATACTCACCAGCGGGAATGGGAATTCACGGTTGGATAGCAGGACATTCAACTGAGCTCCATCCTCGGTCGTACAAAAATATTCAAAACTGCCATCTACAATTAGAACATGAAAGGCGGTATTTTCTTCTTTTATACAAATTCCTGACTATAATTTATTCATACATCACACTAGCATTATAAGGCATGAAATTATGCTTTAAGCAAGAACTTGGCATTAAACACAACTGGATTACAAGCATATGCATAGCTATATTTCACATACAACATGTGAAAATAACAAAAGCATTCAAAAAATGACGGAATCAGCTTAAGTTAAAAAATTACACGTCAAGAATAGTGTTGTTTATTACAAGTAGCATAATTACAACCTAAGAGTTACGTTACTATTTTGAGACTAACGTATACAACAATGTCAAGCCCACCAAAAGATATCCAGGTCCAATCAAGGAGCCGGCCGCGTCAGAGTTTTATCCTTGCCCTGTTGCCCACCTGTCCGGTCAAAGAAAGAATTCATTAGTGATAAGCAACCAAGTTAACGGAAAGACCAGAAAGGAAGACTTACCAGCACCTGCTTCTTGACCATCCTGGTCATCATCCTCTACTTGTACACCTGCCTCCCCCGGCAACAGCATGCGCGCTCTATCAATCCCAAAGGAGCGGGAGATAACATCAAGCTGCTCGCCTTTGAAAAAGCCTGGAAAACAGTCGGGAGGTGAGTTCAGAAGTTCCTGAGGGCCGTACCCATCCACTAGTGACCTCGGGGTAGGCCCATGACGTCCCGGTTCTGACTGAGCTGGGGGCACTGCGGAAGGATCGTCTCTATCCTGGGATTTCCTCTTTTCTGATCGGGTTTCAACTTTACAAGACATTTATCTGCAAACACAAAGAAGTGCGTCGTTAGAATAAAGGAAGTAAACAAGCGAGTGTGTGCAGTCGGGAATTTCACTCATAATTCAAGTCCTAAAAGTGCATTCGGTAGTTCAAGGCCGAAAGGTCATTCGGTATTCGAACTCCCCTATCTCGTTCGGCATATCCAACAAGGGACCCATTCGGCACTCGAATTCATTCGGTAGTCCAAGACCGAAAGGTCATTCGATATTCAAACCATCAATCTCATTCGGCATTCCCAATACTACAGTTCATTCGGCATTCCCAATACTACAGTTCCTTCGGCACTCCCAATATCACAGTTCATTCGGCATTCCCAATACTACAGTTCGTTCGGCATTCCCAATACTACAGTTCATTCGGCATTCCCAATACTACTGTTCGTTCGGCATTCCCAATACTACAGTTCATTCGGCATTCTCAATATCACGGTTCGTTCGGCATTCCCAATATCAAAGCTCATTCGGCACTCAAGTACCTATGGTGCAGATTCATTCGTTAATTCAAAATATAAGAGCCATTCGGTAACTACCTGATTCGGTAGTTAAGGATGATCCGGCAATGACTTTGATTCGGCAGACGAGAATTTCGATTTGGCTGTCTTCAAACGGTAAGGAATGGTGGAGACAGAAGGTCAATACTTATAGGGGGAGGTTGATTGACCGGACCAGCTGGTTCGGTTCTCAGACCGAATGAGATCGACAAACTGAAACAAAGCACAACATATGTTAAACATATGCCCCGCTTTGGGGGGCAAATGTTGGGTGAATTTTCACCCAACAACCAGCATCACCGGTTCAACCACCGAATGAAGCAATACCGAACCACCACACTCCTAGCCGGACCAACTCCTAGCCGGACCAAATCCAAGCCGAACCAACTCCTAGCCGGACCAAATCCAAGCCGAACCAACTCCTAGCCGGACCAACTCCTAGCCGGACCAACTCCAAGTCGGACAAACTCCTAGCCGGACCAAATCCAAGCCGAACCAACTCCTAGCTGAACCAAATCCAAGCCGGACCAAATCCAAGCCGGACCAACTCCTAGCCGGACCAACTCCTAGCCGGACCAACTCCTAGCCGGACCAACTCCAAGCCGGACCAACTCCTAGCCGGACCAACTCCAAGCCGGACCAACTCCAAGCCGGACCAACTCCTAGCCGGACCAACTCCAAGCCGGACCAGGACCTCATCTCCAACCATCTACTACCGAACTACGGCATTGCCGAACCAAAGTTGCCAGGCCAGATTGCGTCGGTCCAGGCCCACCAACAGCTATATACATCCAAGACCCCTGCCCCCAGCCTCACTCTATAAATAGAGGGGCAAGGGTACAACAACGGAAGGAAGTTTGAGAGCTCAAGCACGGAAGGAACTTTCAAACAACTTTCTTTTACTTATATCAAAGCTTTGTACTTGTAATCAGAATAAGAGAAGAGAAATAACATATAAAGTGGACGTAGGCACATTCTGGCTGAACCACTATAAATTTGCGTGTCTTTTTATAGTTTAGCCCCTGTTTTTCATATATTTACATAAGATCTACTAAATCATACAACTTTGAGGTGTTTGTCCATTTTTTGTGCAAACAGCATCAAACCCTTACCTAGACACTTCATTCTTAAAACTCACAAATAGTCAAGCATACTCGTCTACTTTTAGTGTAAAGTATAGTATTAATGATTCCCATAAACAAGCAACAAATAATATGATCAACCCGTTTTCGATATTCTCGACTTAACTATTCCTCGTCCAAGAGGGAAGCCCGGTAGGTAAGAGCTCAATTGCTCCGTCTCTACTCGACATCAATCTTAACTCTCAGAAAATAGAGAAGCCTACTTCAGAAGCTTTTAGCGTTAAGCAAAGTTAATTACCGCGTTAAGAAAAGTTAATTACCTTTTAAACAAGTAAGTAAACAACAAGATTAACACGTTTCTGACAATTAATCATTTCTCGTTCAAGAAAGAAGCCCGGTAGACTAGAGCTCTATTGCTCTGTCCCTACTCGACATCAATCTTAACTCTCGGAAATTAGAGTACCTCGTCGGCTTTTAGTGTTAAACCTCTTATTTGCTTTTTAGAAATTTATATATAGTTATTAAAAATATATTTAAACTTCAAACCAACTTTAATATACTTCAAAAAATGTTCGAAACATCTATAAAAGATTAGAGAAAAATACTAAATTTAATTATCATTTTTAAACACTTAAAACCATAAGTGACCTACTACAGCATTTACAAAAGCTGTTAAAAGTCCTAGTTAAAACAACATTTAAAAGCATCATCTTTTTAACTAGTTTTAACCACTTTGACAAATGATTTAAGACTTGAAAATTTTATAGTGAGTACTACAATTAGGATACATAAAAGCCATGGAAATAAACCCTTAAGAATATCTTTCCATTTTATTTATTAAAATTTCCGAAAACAAGGGATTCAAAAGTACACTTATAACGACTATTCTAAGCTTCAAACTTACTTCAATTTAATACACAAGTTAAACAACCATTTAGACATCAAGACAAGGCCATACCACATGTTTAAGAGGGTAATAGAAGTGATGTTATACAATATAAATTTGTCATTTGCTTTAAAAAGAAAGAGGGGTCCAAAGTTTATAACTTTACTTAGATAATGTCACTTTAACTATTATATTTTGCACACAACATATACATACACAATATATACTTAAGATAGTGAGATAACTCACTTAGATCCATGCCAAATCCAAGCACAAATCCATAAGAACAAAGAACCACATCCCACCATCACAAAAAGCCTAAAGATCCAACCTTTAGCACTTCCAAACCAAAGCAATCACCTCCCCTTCCCCCTCTATGCTAACGGCCCCTCCTCGGAACCCCTTCTTCCTCTCACCTTCTCCCACTTCTTAATTCCTAATCATGCCTCCCTTGATGTCGTAGGCCCAAAGCCAAAGTTTAAAAGAGATTGGAGATGATTTGGTTAAGACTTGAAAAGGTAAGAGAATAATTAGTGGATTAGTGCTTAAGCACTTCCACCATTTTTAACTCTCATACTTCATCTCAAGCTTATTAAATTAGTGATTTTTTATGTATGGTATGCCTCTTCTTATATAGCGTTTTACAAGAGGTCATAACCACCTCTTACCTTCCATGAAAGGTTACAAAGGAGTCTCCTTTTCACATGTTAACTTTACACCTCTCTTCTTTTACTTAAAAGTTAAGTACTACCACAAAAGGTCATTTCCTAAATATCTTTCATGACATCACCCATGACATCATCCATAAAGCTTATTTCCATAAATGGCAAAAGATTTTTATTTCATTTTATTAATTTCCTAAGCTAATAAGTGTATGTAAAAAATCTAAACAACTTCTAACGGTTAAAAAGCTGTTTATCGATAAAATGATTTTCGATCACATTATCGATATTTTTTCAAAGTATTTGTTTTTGTAAACATTTTTCCAAAATAAGTTTACTATCATTACTTATGATTTAAAAGGGGTTAAAAACTTATTAGATTAATTTAATAACATTTAATCCAAAATTCAAATACTTAAATAGTTCGGATATTTAAATATGAAGGATCCAAAATTCCAGGTCGTTACAGTATCCTTGACCATATTTGGTCCTATCACAATATGGTCTCCTTTCTCTAACTAACATGCAGGCAATCTACACAACTTTCCATAGAATGCTTCAAATAGGATCATCCCAATATTGCTCTGGTAGCTGCTGTTGTAAGGAAATTCTACCAGGTGTAAGTAGTCTTCCCAAGATCCCCCGTAGTTTAAAATGCAAGCTCTCAACAAGTCCTCTAGAACCTTGTTGACTCTCTCAGTCTGCCTACCTATCTATGGGTGGTACATAGTACTTATGCGCAGCCTCCGTACCCAATGCCGTTTGCAAACTACGTCAAACTCACTATTAAATGAGTCTCTGCCGCTAACAATAGTTCTAGGCACTCCATGTAGTCTCACTACCGCCTTCACATATATCTTGGCAAACTTTGGTGCAGTTCTCATGGCCTTCACTGAGATGAAATGAGCACACTTAGTCAGCCTATCGATTAAGATTCATATACTTTCATTCCCTGCCTTTGACCTTGGTAACCCATCAACAAAGTCCATAGATACTGAATTCCATTTCCAAACTAGAATCTCCAAGGGCTACAGGAGCCCACTATGCTTCTGATGCTCCACCTTCACTTGTGGGCATGTAAGACACTTTGTAATATATTCTCAAACATATTTCTTCATCCCTCGGTAGAAGAAACTTCTTTTCATATCCCGATACATCTTAGTACCCCCTAGGTGAATGGTGAACTTTGAACGATGACATTCGTCCAAAATTTTCCTTCGCGCTTACATATTTGAGACATACAATCTTTCACCCTTCCAGCGTCTACCTTCCCTATCAACATTGAGCCCCTTCTACTCTACTGCCTAAGTTCCTACGTCTAAGCTCCTCTTTATGTCGGCGCAGGTCATATCTTTCTTTTGCAGTTCGGCGATCTTCTTTACCAACGTAGGCCTTACTTCTATGCAGTACTCCGAAAGTACTGCTCGAACCTACATCAGACAGAAACTGCACATTACATGAGATAATGTTTCCAAGACGTCCCATTCTTCTTGTAGGAAATGCGGATTACGGATCATAAGGCAGAATTAACACTAGAGAGGGGTGAATAGTGTTTAATTAATTTTATGAATCTTTTTGAAATCTTTTGAAATTAAACCCAAATAGATGCAATTCACAAGCATAAAGACAATCACAGAACCAGACACAGATACAAATAGTAAATAAAAGGAGTAAAGGAAAGAACATATCGAAATTGTATACTGGTTCGGAGTTACCCTACATCTAGTCCCAAACAATTTCTTGTGCAGATTTATTTTCAAATATAATGTCAATATTACAACCTCGATTTCTAGACCACGAGATACACCCTCCTGTCTCCGAGTCCAGGGCAAACTCTCTTGATTTAACTAGGCTACAAGATCACCTAATTGATTTACGGGCTACAATCACACCCAATTGATTTACGGGCCATAATCACATTGTTTCCAATCACACTTTGATAGAGAAAGACTCGATACACTTCGATCTTTGATTACAAATGATCCTATAACTCTAAATAGCACTGAGATCTGTGAGAGAGAGTGGCGGAGAATCAAACTAGAGACGATCGAGTTTGATTCACTTAGGATTTCGGCAAAGTTTTGTTAAGAACATCTGAAAATAAGAATGGAAGAGAAAGAGGAGAGAAAACAAAGAAATCTTAAGTGAAAATTTGTTGAAAAATACTGGTATATATAGGAGAATAACGGTCATGTCCATTCGTGAAAGGTTATGATGAATAGACACTTCTTTTGAAAATTTGAATTTTAAAATCTACGGCTACCATGTCGACATGGGGGGTATAGGCATGTCGAAATCCCCTAGTATTTTTTGAAAATTGATTTTTGTTTTAAAAGAGATTTTCTTTCTAAAGTTTTTCGAAACAATCTTAGAACTTTGTAAACTATTTTGAATATACTTTGTGATTATAAAAACCTTTGGAAAGTGATCTTACGAAATATAAAAGTAATAAAAACTAAATATATAAATATTTTGAGATTAAAGCTAAAACATTAAAACCAGGAGATAGTTTAAAAACAAGAAATGATTTTGAAATTAATATGATTAAAAATAGTTTTTGAATTAAGGCTAAAATATTTAAACCGAGGGAGATGACTTTTTAAAAAGATAGTTTTGAAAAAATCTAAAAATAAGTCTTTTTGAAAATTTCGTGGATTCCATTCCACTAGAGACGGTCGTGGGTTCCATCCCACTAAAGAGGTCGTGGGTTCCATCCCAGTATTAAAGTGAAAAGGTGGATTCCATTCCACAATTAAAACCCGAATAAAGATTTTAGTGTTATTATGAAGTTTTAACATAAATCTAGACTCTATTACTTATCTTGATATCTTGAACTCTTGATAATCTTGATACTCATGAGTCTTCGGTCTTGATTTCTAAAATCATGAATTCGTCGGTCTTGAATCTCTATACTGTACAGTCTTCATTCTTAGTACCTGCATATATATATCATGCATATACGTATATATCTAGACAAAGATATTAGTATTTATATTTTATAACAAGTCCTAAGGTTGTTGTCTTCAAAACCATCATCTCAGGAACTAACAATCTCCCCCTTTTTGATGATGAAAACCTATGTTGATAAAATATACTCCACCAAACTCTGATTCTACTCCGACTCCCCCTTATTCCAACAACTTCCCCTTTAATCTACTAACTCCCCCTTAATCTAAGCCTAACTAACATCCTAACTATCCTATTTTATAATTCTCCCCCTTTGTCATCAACAAAAACTAAGCCTAAACTACATAACTCCCCCTTAAACTAATACTATGGAACTAAATGCTAATAACGAAGTATAATAAGTTAAACATAAATCTAATTTTATTATATATGAAACATAGAGACAAATATATACAAGTACACAAAATATAAAAACATTAATATAATAACAATCTAACGAGAGTCCTTGACAATTGGTGACTTGTGAATCGAACAATTAGGGTAATGGAGACAAAATTTTCCATGTTGTTCGACCAAATTACCATTTATGTCAAAACAGACTTCTCCAACGCAAACAACATTATCGTCCTCGTCCATTTGCGCTTCCTCCTCCTCCTCTTCTTCTTCTTCATCGTCCTCTAATGGATTATGAATACGTGTGTTAAAGGAATCATCTTCAATCACAATAGGGTCTACATGATTATCCATTAGAAATTTTTGCAAATTTCTAAGAATCTTGCCTTGTTTCTCTTGTTCCTTTGCCATCCTTATTTGCATAACTTGTAATTCAGTCAGCATTTGCAGAGAATCCTTCATAATTTTCTCGATCTTCATTACTCGAGCCAATGTAGTATGTTGGAATGGACAAGAATTAGGAGAAGGGAAGGAAATGGTTGCATTTTGGTTTGATTTAGAAGAGGAGACCATTAATTTGTATTTTCAGAAGTTTATTACAGAGAAAATGAAGTGAGAAGACAGATAAATTCGAAATATTGTGGTTATATAACCACCAAACTGATTTTAGAGGGAAAATCAAAATTTCAAATCTGACCGTTGTATGTCGACATGGGGTGTAGGGGCATGTCGACATCCCTTTGAAAATTTTGACAATTTTGTTTTTCTCTATTTATTTAAATGTATATGTTACTATATCTATATTCTATATCTCAGTTATAGAACAAATACCTAGTTCTCTTCTTAATTTAGTAAAGGTTGATTGATTCAAAGATTTGGTCAAAATATCAGCTATTTGATTCTCAGTGTTGATAAATTCAAGAGAAATAATATCTTTACTTATATTATCTCTGAGAAAATGATGTCTGATATCAATATGTTTGGTTCTGGCATGATGAGTAGGATATTTGGATAAATTTATTGCACTTGTATTGTCACAATAAATTGGTGATTTTGAAATATTTAATCCAAAATCCTTTAAGGCCTGTTGCATATAAATAACTTAAGAACAAGCCAAAGCAGCAGAGATATATTCTGCTTCAGTTGTTGATAGTGAGACGGTATTTTGCTTTTTTACTAAACTAGGAAACCAGAGAATATCCTAAAAAGTGACAAGTTCCACTTGTACTTTTTCTGTTTGATTTACAACCAGCATAGTCAGTATCACAATATGAGATTAAATCAAGTGAATCATTTTTAGGGTAAATAGGCTATAGTCTAAAGTGTGTTTAACATATCTTAGGATACGTTTAACAGCTTTTATATGGGTTTCTTTGGGTTAAGATTGGTATCTTGCACAGAGACAGACACTATGCATGATATCAGGCCTACTCGCAGTTATATAGAGTAGCGATCCAATCATTCCCCTGTATAGTTTTTTATCAACATCTTTTGACAGGTCTTCTTTATTCAAGGCTTTATTGGTTGCCATAGGAGTGGGTTTTCCATTCGTAGTGGTCATATCAAACCTACTAACTAGATCCCTAGCATACTTTTCTTGGCTAATGAAAATACCACCATCTAATTGTTTTATTTGCAATCCTAAAAAGAAAGTAAGTTCACCCATATGATTCATCTCAAACTCTTTTGTCATTATTTCAGAAAACTCTTTGTTCATTTAATTATTTGTTGATTCAAAAATGATATCATCTACATAAATCTGTACTAATTGGATATCATTTTTGTTTCTTTTAATAAAAAGAGTACTATCTACTCTACCAATTTCAAATTTTGATTGTAATAGGTAAGATCTTAATCTGTCATACCAGGCTCTAGGAGCTTGTTTCAGACCATATAAAGCTTTCTTTAATTTGTAAACAAGATTTGCAAACTTTTCTTCTTCAAAAAGTGGAGGTTGTTCAACATAAACATCCTCTTTAACAAAACCATTTAAAAAGGCACTTTTGACATCCATTTGAAATAATTTGAAATTGTTGTAGTTTGCGAAAGCAAGTAGAATTCTAATGGCTTCTAATCTTTGTATGGGTGCAAAGGTTTCATCAAAGTCTATTCTTTCTTCTTGACAATAACCTTGCGCGACTAACCGAGCTTTATTTCTAACGACCTCACCTTGTTCATTCATTTTATTTTTATAAACCCACTTAGTTCCTATTATAGTTTTGTTCTCAGGTCAAGGAACAAGTTCCCATACATCATTTCTGGTGAATTGATTCAGTTCTTCTAGCATAGCAAGAATCCATGAATCATCAGATGATGCTTCCTTTGGATTTTTGGGTTCAATGGTTGATATAAAAGCTACATTACTCACCTTGTTTAGTTGATTTCTAGTTCTAACAATAGATTCAATATTTCCTAGTATATTTTCTATAGGATGATCTTTTAAAAGCCCGATCCTTTTATTAGGATGAACAGTTTCACAATTTGTTTCATTTGATTCATTATTTAAAGTAACAAAATCATCTTCATCATTTATTTGAACAAAATCTTTGAAATTTTCATCAAAAGATACATGCACTGTTTCTTCAATGGTGTTAGTTTTTAAATTGAAAAATCTGTATACTTTACTTCTATTAGAATATCCGATAAAGATTCCTTTGTCGGATTTAGGATCAAATTTATCCAAATTGTCCTTTATATTTAGAATAAAGCATTTACTTTCAAAAACTTTAAAATAAGATACATTTGGTTTCTTATTGAAAAGAAGTTCATATGGTGTTTTACTGCTTCAGCCCAAAAATTTCTTGGTAATTTACTATCTGAAAGCATGGTTCTTGCACACTCTTGAATCGTCCTATTTTTACGTTCTACCACTTCGTTTTGTTGGGTAGTTCTTGGAAAAGAAAAATTATGAGTTATTCCTTTTTTATTACAGAAATTTTCAAAATTTTCATTTTTCAAATTCTCCACCGTGATCACTACGAATAGTTTTGATTTTTAAAGAAAGTTGATTTTGAATTCTTTTTGCAAAAGTTTTAAATAAATCAAAAGCATCACTTTTATGTTTCTAAAAAATTGTTCATGTAAATCTAGAATAATCATCTACAATTACAAAAACATATTTACTGTGATTTATTGACTGAATTTGAGATGGACCAAATAGATCTAAATGAAGTAACTCAAGAGGTTCTGAAGTTGAAACCATATCTTTCAATTTGAATGAATTCTTCCTAAGTTTTCCTAATTGACAAGCATCACATATACTATCTACTTTAAAATCCATTTTAGGAAGACCTCTTACTAGATCAAGTTTTGAAAGTCTAGATAAGAGTTTGAAATTCAAATGCCCAAATCTTTTATGCCAAATCCAAGGTCACTTGTATTAACCAAAAGACATAGGTTATCATTTGAGATTTTCATACTGAGAATATAAATGTTTTTCTTCCTAATTCCTTCAAAGATAATGTTTGATTTATTATCTTCGATGTGACACTTATCCTTTTCAAATTTAATTTTGTAGCCCTTGTCACATAGTTGACTTATGCTAAGTAAGTTGTGTTTTAGATTTCTAACCAACAGAACATCAGAAATAGTATGTGTTTTAGAGTTACCGACATTGCCGATGCCAATCACATATCCTTTTGAATTGTCTTCAAAGGTTACCATTTCTCCATCTTCATAAATTATGTCATTCAATATCTCCAGATTACCAGTCATGTGTCTTGAACATCCACTATCAAGTATCCATTTTTTTTCTTGACTTGCACCATTTGTCCATTAAGTGTTGATTCTTTAAAAACCATATAACACATCTGTTCCTGCACAACACACCAATTCGGTAGATAACTTGATTTTCTATAACAACAATATGCAGACTTATGAGACAATGATGATTTGGACAGTTTTGAACTAATGTTAACAGAATCTCCAAAAATTACCATTTTAAACTTTTTCAAAATTCAGATTATGACAACTTTGAAAACCAATGCTCCGATACCAAATGTAGGAAACGCGGATTACAGATCTTAAGGCAGAATTAACACTAGAGGGAGGGTGAATAGTGTTTAATTAATTTTATGAATCTTTTTGAAATCTTTTCAAATTAAACCCAAACAGATGAAATTCACAAACACAGAGGCAATCACAGAACCAAACACAGATGCAAATAG
Organism: Allium fistulosum; assembly: GCA_030737815.1. Classification (NCBI taxonomy): domain Eukaryota; kingdom Viridiplantae; phylum Streptophyta; class Magnoliopsida; order Asparagales; family Amaryllidaceae; genus Allium; species Allium fistulosum. The sequence goes on from CM060903.1 coordinate 1,504,899,005, forward strand.
TAAATAAAAGCAGTAAAGGAAAGAACACAACAGAATTTTATACTGGTTCAGAGTTACCCTACATCCAGTCCCACACAATTTCTTGTGCAAGTTTCTTTTCAAATATAATGTCGATATTACAACCTCGATTTCAAGGCCACGAGATACACCCTCCTGTCTCTGAGTCCAGGGCAGACTCTCTTGATTTAACCAGGCTATAAGATCACCTAATTGATTTACGGGCTACAATCACACCCAATTGATTTACGGGCCACAATCACACCGTTTCCAATCACACTTTGATAGAGAGAGACTCGATACACTTCGATCTTTCGATCTTTGATTACAAATGATCCTATAACTCTGAATAGCACTGAGATCTTTGAAAGAGAGTGGCAGAGAATCAAACTAGAGACGATCGAGTTTGATTCACTTAGGATTTCGGCAGAGTTTTGTTAAGAATGTTTGAAAATAAGAATGGAAGAGAAAGAGGAGAGAAAACAAAGAAATCTTAAGTGAAAATTCATTGAAAGATACTGGTATATATAGGAGAATAATTGTCATGTCATTCATGAAATGTTATGACGAATAGACGCTTCTTTTGAAAATTTGAATTTTAAAATCTACGGCTACCATGTCGACATGGAGGTATAGGCATGTCGACATCACCTAGTATTTTTTGAAAATTGATTTTTATTTTGAAAGAGATTTTCTTTCTAAAGTTTGTCGAAACAATCTTAGAACTTTGTAAACTATTTTGAATATACTTTATGATTATAAAAACCTTTGGAAAGTGATCTTACGAAATATAAAAGTAATAAAAACTAAATATATAAATATGTTGAGATTAAAGCTAAAACACTAAAACCAAGAGATAGTTTAAAAACAAGAAATGATTTTGAAATTAATATGATTAAAAATAGTTTTTGAATTAAGGCTGAAATATTTAAACTAAGAGAGAGATGTCTTTTTAAAAAGATAGTTTTGAAAAAATATAAAAATAAGTCATTTTGAAAATTTCGTGGATTCCATTCCACTAGAGAATGTCGTGGGTTCCATCCAACTAAAGAGGTCGTGGGTTCCATCCCACTATTAAAGCGAGAAGGTGGATTCCATTCCACAATTAAAATCCGAATAAAGATTTTAGTGCTATTATGAAGTTTTAACATAAATCTAGACTCTATTACTTATCTTGATATCTTGAACTCTTGATAACCTTGATACTCATGAGTCTTCGGTCTTGATTTCTAAAATCTTGAATTCGTCGGTCTTGAATCTCTATACTGTACAGTCTTCATTCTCAGTACCTGCATATATATATCCTGCGCATACATATATATTTAGATAAAGATATTAGTATTTTTATTTTATAACAAGTCCTAAGGTTGTTGTCATTAAAACCATCATCTCAGGAACTAACACTTCTAGCATAGCCAAAACACAATTATGTTGTTTTTGGCTTAAGGCATCAACTACTATATTCCCCTTCCTTGGATGATACTCTATCCCAAAATCATAAGATGCTAAGAACTTTAACCACCTCTAGTACCTCATGTTTAAGTCCTTCTGAGAGAAAAATATCTTAAGGACTTGTGGTCAGTAAATAATCCAAATCTTTCTCCTAAGAAATAGTGTCTCCAAATTTTCAATACGAAAACAATGGTCGCTAACTCCAAGTCATGTGTAGGATATTGAACCTCATGGGGTCGTAACTGCCTAGATGCATATGCAATCACTTTGCCCTTCTGCTTCAATACTGTCCCTAACCTCGATCCTAACACATCAGTATATACAGTCATATCTTTATTTCCTTCAGGTATCACTAACATAGAGGCATTCGTCATGTTTCAATTCCTGAAATGACGTCTCGCACTCCTGCGCCCAAGTAAACTTCTCACTCTTTCAAGCCAGTCTCGTCATTGGCGCAACTGTACGAGAGAAGTCCTTAATAAATCTCCGGTAATAGCCAGCCAATCCTAATAAACTTCGTACTTCGGTCACAATCTCAAGTCTCTTCCACCCATTCACTGCGTTAACCTTCGAAGGATCTACTGTTAACCCTTCTCCCGAGACCACATGACCTAGGAACTTCACTTCCTTTCTCTAAAAATGATACTTGAAATTTTTTGCTTCCAAATTGTGTTGTCTCAACATCACCAACAAGAGCCCCAAGTGAACTTCACACTCTACCTCATCCTTCGAGTATACTAGGATGTCATTTATGAACACCAACACATATATACCCAGCTAGTCTCAAAAAAATTCTATTCATCATGTCTACAAAGAACGCAGGTGCAATGGTTAGTCCAAATGGTATTACTAGCCATTCATATGAACCGTACCTTATTTTGAACGTAGTCAGAGGAATGGTTTCCTCCACAACTCTCAACTGATGGAACCCTTAAGCCAAGTCTAACTTCGAAAACACCTTAGCTCCACTCAACTGATCAAATAAGTCATCAATCATTGGCAAAGGATATCTATTCTTCACCGTTCTTTCATTTAGCTCCCAATAGTCGATGCACAATCTTAAAGAACCATCAAAGTTCTTCACAAATACTGGGAAAACATCTTAGCTCCACTCAACTGATCAAATAAGTCATCAATCCTCGACAAAGGATATATTCTTCACCGTTCTTTCATTTAGCTTCAAATAGTCTATGCACAGTCTTAAAGAACCATCGGACTTCTTCACAAATACTACCGCTCCCCAAGGTGAGCTACTTGGCCTTATGAAGCTTTTTCCTTCTAACTCTACCAACTGCTTCTTCGGTTCCTTTATCTCTTTCAGAGACATTCTACTGGGAGGTCGACTGAATGGTTCAGTCTATGGTAGCAAATTTATACGAAACTCCACCACTCTCAGAGGTGGCAATCCCAAAACCGGTTGAAATATATCTAGAAATTCTTTTACCATGCACACCGCTCCAAGGTCCTCTTCTTCCAAAGCTAAAGCAAACAGAACACCTCTACATCTAGCCCTACACTCCCCTAAAGTAATTATTCTTTTAGCATAGTACACCCTTGCGTAGTACTTCTCTAACTAGTGTATCCCTAAAATAACTCCCAAGTTTATGAAGTCTAACACGTAGGGATTACACAAAAACTTACACCCACTTATCTCAATACCTAAGTTGGTGTGTCCTAATCCAAGAGTGACATATTCCCTTATCGAATTTACTACACTTATAGAAGTGACTAAATAGGTAATCCCTATCTTAAGTCGATTAACTAGATCTTTAGTTATAAATGAGTGTGTGCCACCAGTATCAAATAGTACTTTAACTGATATACCAAAAATCAAAGTCATACCTTCTAAGACTTTTCCTTTACTTCTCTCTTCGACAGATGATACTTCCCTTGGTCCTTCCAAAGCATAAACATACGCTTCAAGCTCAAGGTAGTCTCTCTTCAAATGCCCCATATTTTCACACTTGAAGCACTTCACCCTTGCAAGATTCTTTAGCATCGGACACTTTATTGCATAGTGTCGCTTATGTCCGCAGTTAAAACAAACATCTGTAGTAGCAACCTCTCTACCTTTTCCCTTTTGCACTCCCTTCTTGCTTTTGGTATATGGAGTAAACTTCTTCTTCTGCTCTACTTTGTGCCTCGTCTCCACTCGCCTCTGCTCCCGGTACATCCCATCATACCTTTGAGCCATGTCAACTACAAACTCGAAAGGAGATGTTAAATGAGTCATCACCTTATGGTCAAGACACTGCTTTAAACCCCTAATGAACTTCTCATTTTTCTTTATTAGAGTATTAATGATATCTCTGTTGTACTTAACCAAAGACTTAAACTTATGGATGCACCCCTCCACTGTAAGATCGCCCTATTTCAGATCAATGAATTCTCTTAATAGCACAGTCTGCTGAGACTTTGATATGAACTGAGCCTCGAACCTTTCTTTAAATTGCTCCTAAGTAATCTCCTCTCCTGAGGTCTCAGCAATTACTATCTCCCACAAATCCAATGCATTCTCATGCAGCTGCCTTGATACCGGTCTCCTCTTCTGCGCATCATTCAGCCCTAAGAGTCTAAATATGTGCTCACAAACTCTAATCCAATTCAACGCTTTGATTGCGGGCTCCTACCCTTAAACATCTTCCCTCCCGAGTTTCTATAGTCTTTGTTCATCTTTGAGAAGTCCTCTCTCACTACCGTAGGTCTAGGCTCAACCGCCTCTAACACAATCGCCCTCATCATCTGTAGCATAAGCTGCTTGAACAAGGTATTCGCATCCATTCCCGCAACATTTGCTGGTTGTGCAGGTTCCTCCCCAACTGCTTTGGGGACTTCCCTCGTATTCACTCCATTGGTCTGCGTACTTTCAGTCTCCCTCCTTACACTTGCCCCTCCTATCGTAACTTTCCCACTTCTCAAACCCATCTTGCTTTTTCTGTTAGGCAAGCCTTTATTAGAAACAAGGAGAAAGAGAGCAAAATGATAATAGAAGGGTAGATATGTGTGTGTGCATATATATATATATATATATATATATATATATATATTCAGCAAAGTACAAGTACGTTATAGCTTATACCCTCTAAGTTGTTCTCCATTTCTAGCTCTGTTTTACTTAAGTGTCCATAACTTATGCTATGATACCGATTGTAACATCCCCCACTATGAAACCTAAAAAATGAACGCCGATGATGCTGCAGTCATCATCAGAATTATTTTCAAGCGACATAAGTGAGTTCTGTATATTCATAAACAATTTAAGTAAACAGAGCGACTAAACAATTTTATTACATATGGCATGTCTCAAAAATTTATTACACATAGTTTTACATATTAATACTCTAGTCATGCCTACGTAGGGTTAAATAACAATAGAAAATAACATAGTACTGCTCCGTCTGAGCTAATAAAACTGCAGAAATAACATTCTTCATTAGCTAACAAAGGCTCTTGCGCCGTTTTCGATCTGAGTATTGCGGCGCCTAAATAAACCTACCTGAGCCCACAAACTCACCCTACTCAAATGAGTACCCGTAAGTTTATAGGGAAAACGATAACAAAATATGGATTAGACATAAAATCTAGTGTGAATAATACATTGCCTAAAATTTATATATATATATATATATATATATATATATATATAGTGAGACCACGCCGAGATCGCAAAATGGGTTTCCCCTTCACTATTCACCATTTCACAATATAAATAATCTTAGTTTTACTTCTACGGAATTTCTTAATACCCAGTGCCTACTGAGGTGCGCCCCTACGTAAATCCCCTCTACTTCTGCATCCCAATGTAGTTACCCCGTAGTTTTGTTTTAAACCGGATGATGCATGGAACCTACCCCCTACACTATCCTTCTAGCTCACTTATTTAATTTGATACTCTACGGAATCAGCCCCTCGTAGTATTTCTTTAGTTAAACTTTGGACTATAGTGAACTAGCCACCCGCAGTTATACTTTTTATTTGTTAAATTCTAGACTACAAAGAAACAGCAACATGCAATCCCTATGTATTTATTTGCTTAAATTTTGGACTATCATGAAACAGCCACCTGTAGTCCCTAAATATTTATTTAATTTGAAACTGCATATAATCGGCCCCATGTAGTCTCTTGAAAATTGAATGTCTATCCTCACCTTCTTTAGGTAATTGAGTGAGCGTCCCCAACCAGCATCAATAGCCCTTCCAACCTATCTCTAGTGCAAGAGTTCTTTCCCTTACTAGCCATAGGCTCCCCCGAGTCCTATCTTACTGTCTTCTATTAGGTTTCATTCACATCTTGCCTTGGCTCAATACAACCCTACCCTACATGTGCAATACACTTTCTTATTAAGTGTTCACTTTCACATTGCGGTGCAGTATGTCTTACTCATATGGTGGCCCAGTTTAGTCTCTTTCAACTTTACATTTTTTGGCACAGTATGTCTTCTACATCTTGCGGCGCAGATCTACTTTCCCTTGAAAGTCCCTGGATTCCCTTGGCAAATCACTATCCCCGACTCCCTAGCATAGTTCTATTAAAGGTCGAGCCACCATGTCTTACTCAATAGCGGTCTGGTTTAGTCTCTTTCAACTTTACATTTTTTGGCACAGTATGTCTTCTACATATTGCAGCGCAGATCTACTTTCCCCTGAAAGTCCCTAGATTCCCTTGGCAAATCACTATCCCCAACTCCCTAGCATAGTTCTATTAAAAGTTGAGCCACTCCTCAGTTCAACATCAAACAAAGTCTGACATGTCTGACACCGTCTTTACATGTGTCGCTACCTGATATGTCACGATTCCACTTTCTATTATTGACAGTGTCCTTTATTTTTTTTCTTTTTGGCTTTTATATGAATCTGATCCCCTATTTATCTAACACTTGTTTTACTATAAAATTATAAATTACAATCGACAGCGCAGTTCCCCTTTCCCCAGAGTAGTTCCCGTCTTATATTAGCTTATTTTCTTCATAGAAAACCTTGTTAAAATTCCAAAAAATTCATGGATAACTGTTCTAACATACTTTATTCTTTATTTTGATTTTATAGATATTTTCCTTATTTATGTTCTTGGTATTCTCCTTCAAAAATTAATAATAAATTATTTTGACATTGGAAACCTCTTAAACCAAAAATTCATTTTTAATTTCATGATTAGAATATCATATTAAATTTTCATAGCATGTCAAAATCTTTAGAGTAGGAAAATACATCTAAACATCCCATGTTTATCTATTTTCCCCCAAAACATCCATTAAACATTTCACTTGTTAATGAAAATCCATTTGAAAATCCATTTGAAACTCCATCATATATAAATGTATATAAAATCATACCGAAACCAAATAATTGATAACAATAAAATATGTTTAGTATCACTCACATAGATCTTTGAAATATCTTGCTTTAGTATTCTTAATCCCTCTTTAGTTTGTGCTTCCTTATCTCCTCTATATTTGCACTCTATAGGCTTCCACCATTAATGTGCTCTCAAATGTTTATTTTTATTTTTAGTAGAATGGAAGGAAGGAATGGAAAAGAATCATGCTTATTGTCCCACGATAATTAGAGCCTTGACCCTCCTACTCTTTTTCATTAGTTCATTACCTATTTTCTATGGTTTAATCTACCTCTTATATCATTTGCAAGCCCATCTTAATTCTTTAATTAGTAAATTTGGAGGACCTTAAGATTGCTACTGCTATGAAACTCTTTTGGAGATTTCTGCAAGGTAATATTCTTTGGGCTATCTGGTTGAAAAAAAAGATACTGTCATGGAAAAAATTTCTGGAGCATCCTAGTAGATAACAATGCTTCTAATTCCTAGAAAGTTATGTTAAAGGCAAGGCAACATCATAAGGGTCTAATTGGCAGAAAAATAGTTGATGGTAAAACTACTAACATGTAGTTTGATCCTTGGATGGATGGTTTTAATATGGTGGAAAAGGCTGGCCAGTAGTTGATGTCAGTTGCCCAACATGAATGCATCTTCTCTAATACATGAAACTGCATCGAGAGTTCCCAACTCTTATCTGCCTTCCCAAATCTGTCACCAAATCAGTAACATAAACATTAATAGAAATGCCAAACCAGACTACTGGATCTACATTCTTGATCCAAAAGGTGCTTCTTCCTTTAAATCAGTTTGTGAGGGTTTTAGACTAAAACAAACTAAACTTGAGGGGTGTAAACATGTATGGAATAACAATCATGCACCAAAAATGTCCTTCTGCTCAGTATTAGGCAAATTAAAGAAATTAAACACAAAAGACGACATTATGAAATGAAACCTTGCCATTGACCTGATATGCAATCTATGTTTACAAATGAATGAAGACTTATATCATCTTTTTTTTGTTCCTACTCATTCAGCATGTGGCAAGAAATTGGAAACAAACTGAAGCTTTTAAATATCACTAGGAACAATTTATCTAACATATTTAAACAAGTATTTGCAGATAAAACAAAACAAAAGCTATGAATCGTCTCATAGACATAGCCCTTACAAATCTAATATGGCAAATATGTTGTGAATGAAATTCAAGAACTTTTAGGGTTGTTCAAGCGCCTACAACTGTGCGAACTAAATTACTCATGCAAGAATGTAACATACTACTGAGTCAAATAAATTTCAAAGAACAACAAATAAAGGAGAAAGCTCGTATCTTTGGCAAATTTGATGTAAAAACTTCGGCTTCTCAACAAGATCATCGTAGATTTGGAGGTAAGGAAGCAATAAATCAACGCCTTCGTCCTCCGTAATCCTTCAGTCTTCTATTATCTCTAGATGGTTCCCGTGTTCTCTTTCTTGTATATTTAGAGATTGGTGGGTTGTTCTTGTTGTTGTTGATCGGTGGTGGATTTTCTTTTAAGATTTTACTGCCATTATTTTGAGATAGTAAAGGAAAGGGAAGAAGTGGTGATAATGATGCTCATTTTCCAACATAGAGAACACGATGAACACAGTGATTGTCTTTATTAGTTTGTTTTCTTTTTATGTAAGTATTTACTTATGGGAGTATTGGATGTAACCGTGTAAGGGGTTTTGAGCGATGATTAATTGAAGTACTCCCCTTATTTGAGCATCCAATACTTTTCTCTTTTATATCTTGTTACGAACTCCTTTGTACATTAATATATGAAGATAATACGTACTTTTTTTCTTGCAAGGCACTCATTTAAATTAGGGGATCATAAGATTTTGATGAGACATATTATTGAAGTATATGAGTTAGTATTAATAAAAAACCAGTTTTTCAAAAAAGAAAAAGAAAACGACGATCCCATGGTGAGGTCAAGGCTCAAAAATATTACACTAAACAATCGTTGCTTTTTTTTTAAGAAATAAGTACTCTGCTTCTATAAAGTACCATACCTCTTCTAAAAGAAATTTAAAGAAAGTAAAATATGTATAATTTACACTTTTTAGTTTCTTACAAGTCAACAAAAAAATAATCAGCAGATCCAGGCCAATGCAATGAGTCTAAATATTGAATTAAAACATAATAAATGTCCAAATACAAATAAAGCAAGAATCGGTTTAGGTGAGAAACAACCAGGGACGGAACTATTCAGCACATGGGGTGGGCGGCTGCCCACCCCAAAAAAAAAAAAAAAAAAAGAAAAAAAAAGAAAAAAAGAAAAAAAAGGGACGCATCTTCCGTTCTTCTTCTATTGCTTAGGCTTCTCTAGATTCGACGATCGCTCGCCGCCGCTTCCCCTTCTGGCCTTCTTCAACGACAGCCAGCAGACTACGGCTCCAGTTTCAACATCCGGTCCTCCTTCTCCAATCTCAGTCCTCCTTTTTCAGTCTTCAGGAAAATCTAGTAAATTACTAATTTTAGATTCAAATTACATAAACCCTAGTTTGCATTCTGAATTGTGAATGATGTTCCCAATTTTAGATTCAAAAGTCTATATTCGAATTTTAGAGGTAAACATAAACAACTACCAATGAAATTGCAACTTGCAAACAACTACCAATGAATAGATACTTACAGTGGCAGTAGCATTATATTTGTAGCAATGAAGTGCTTGACCGATAAATTGACAATAAATTGTGCAAATTATGCAGTAAATTGCAGCACAGTAGGCTATTTTGTCGATACTGGCAGCAAGTATTTTTATTATTTAATTTTCTTCTATTTTTCGCCCACCGCAAAATAAATTTCTGGTTACGTCCCTGGAAACAACATATCACAATTAATCAAAGTTGTCAGTTTCAAAGTGGACGATGAACAGCTACTATTTTGTAATTCAAAATTAGTTGATTAGTTATCCAAATGATTCCGACCATAACGATTGGATAACCAATCAGCCATTGTTGAATTTTTAATATATAAATCCAATCTGGTCCATTTTTTTTTAATTGGATAGATTCCTCAAATGACAAGCTATGTGGGCCAATAATGCTATTCCTCAAATGACAAGCAGACTGGAAAAAAAAAATCTTAGTGGGAAAACTACTTGCCTGCTCCCAAAGGAAAAATGTTGGAATCAAGTAAAATGGCTAAGAAGAGAAGGGAATCATGAGAACATAGATTATCGAATATAACAGCATTTATGTCATCATCTTTTTATTCCATTTTCATACTGAGCAGAATATCAACTAACATAGATTATCCGATATCCGTCTGTTTCCGTAGATGCGAATATCTTATATTCGAAAATAATTTCGGATGCAGATGCGGATATGACACTATCCGTATTCGAAAGTATCCATTTACATGTCTAAATTACGTCTTTTGTGCATCATACTAACATATTGTTTAGACAAAGTACTGTTATTTGCACAGCTATACAACATCCAAACTCTTTCAATATATCAGCATCACAGTTCCATGAAGTGAATTCCTTTATTCATGTCTTTTGATGTCTCTACTATCAATGGCTACACACCGTTTTTCTGTTCAGAGTTCAATGAATCCAACAGTGTCATATAATCAAAATCCAAGATAATTTAAGTCTGACTCATATTTATTATTTCCTTACGTACCCATATAAAGCCATATTACTGAGTATCAATAATCACAGAAACACTAGGTAAAATATGAATACTAAATACAATTACTATAATGATATAACATAAATTTACAAGCTAATGGTGTTAGTGACAATGCAAATTATCATAAAATTAACCACATCTCTGCATTCTTTGATTATAGTGCAAAAAATAATATTATATAATCAGACAGTTAAAATGGATTGCCTTATACGTGGCAATGCAAGTGCATTGAATGCTTGAAAATAAAGTCAATGTGCGTTCATCATGAAAAGATGGGAAGGAACTTGATCATCTAATCATGTACTCCAAGTTTCTAAATTAACTTAAATTGTTTTAAATGTATCCCAAACAGACTCGATCAAAAGCCTATTATGAAATTTATAGTTTTTCCAACTTCTATGAACACTTCAATCTTGGATAAGTTGTATTAATAATGATCTCTTCTAACAATAGTTTGAACAGCAGAGATGTACGCCCTAATCAATCATTTAATCTAACCATGTTTGTCTTCTAACCATTGTTTATCTTTGAGAAAGATAAATATTGCATCGACAACAAGTATGAAATGTCGAAAATCAATCATTTATGCCTTTGCTTTTTATAGATCATTCATAGTACCTTTATTAAATAAATGAAGCAAAAATTTCTACAAACATCTTATGCTCACAGCAGAAATAAGTGATTATTAGAGGAAATTTGTACCACTGATGCCAATTTCATATCACGAACCATTGAAACCAAAGTATAAAGAGGAACAAATTAGACTGCCTTGTCCGCCTTCCCAATTGAATTTGCCTTTGCTTTCTTCAAAATGGTTTTATCGACTGTAATGAAGAAGCCGCACGTTCCAGCTGCGGATACAATAAGAGATTGAGCAACGTGATTGAGATTCGCTTTTGCCCATGGAATTCGACGGCAAGCAGGAATCGTTATCGCTGCCGCAACGGCTGCTGAAATTGCACCGTTCTTCAATCCAGATATTACTGCTTCTTCTACAACGATTTTGGATTCAGCAGGAGAAGCTATCAGAATCGGGGATGAAGGATACTTTCTTCTGCTCATCCACACGTCTCTTAATTCTGAAGGATTCCCCATTGAAAAAATTATTGATTGTTACTATTGGTTCGGTTGAAATTTATGAGTTTTTGTTTTCTTCGTGTCTATTGATTTTGCATTGGTTGTGTGATGAATGCACTAAAGAGTGGTCGTTTGTATCTGAACCAATCAATTGAATCTGAAATTTTTGGTAGCAGGATTAAGATCCCGTTCACAACCAAATTTTGGACCGTTCCATGTATAGCGCGTCATACGGCACAACGGGATTTGCCACATTTCCAACACCGTTGGATGAATGGTGGAGAAGATACGTTGATGTCCAACACGTCGGACGCGTTTTCAACTGATGATATCTTGATCTCTTGATTTCTTTTCTTTCTTCATCCTCTCCTTCAAATACATCGTTCAAACACTTCATTCGTAACCCTAAACACATATCCGTCCACTCAACTTTCTCGCTCAAATACCATGCTACCGTTCCTCGCAAACACACTCTAATTAATAACATATATAATATTATATACCAATCATAAAAGCATTAATAAGTAAACTTAAACTATTTCGAATAATATTTTGTTCCATCTACTTATTGTACATATAAATCAAATCTTAATTAAAAAATAACATTTTATTACTCATAATTATTAGATAAAACGTCATCTGAGGAAATTTATTAACTAAAATGTGCAACTCGGTTTATTATGCATTATATTACCGATATCTTTTATGACTATAACAAGCTGAATTTAAAAATTGGAAATATTTCACTAAAAGTAGTGTACATCAAATAATATACATTTGGGTTAGAAACAAGAAAGAGATGGAACCATGTATAAGCTAATGACATGAAAACGAAACTCAATACAATTATGATGCAATCATTTATTATCGTTTGCTCCCAAGATTAACACAAGAATCTTCAAATTTGTGCATTAAAGGTTGAAGAATTTAGAGAAAGACAGTGGATCGTCTGCCCATGAGTTTAGAGTAGTTCAGAGGATGAATTTAGAATTTTTCTATATGCTTTCACTATTAAATGAATGAATGTCAATAAATATGCATAGGTGGAAACGTACCTCAGGATAAACAGAAGTGGTAAAATGTAGACAGTCGAACGAGAAGGGACAATTTTTAAATGTAAATAGGATTTAAATTGATTATAACAAAAATAGCCAAACACATGAGGAGACTTGTCTTATAAATTAATATATAAGCTAAATGAATCAAAATAAAATGAGAAATACAACAATGGAGGCCAAGCAAGCCCATTCTGTTACATTGCACAATGTACAATGTCAAGTACCAAGTGTTAGATGTGTCATCAAAGCATGTGCATGCACATACCAGCTTGTTTATACATCCATACTCCATACGTTTAATCACATAATGGTGGAAATAAGGATATATAAAGAAGATAATAAAATAATACTAGAAGATGTGCTATAAACAGTTTGATTGTTGTTATCTAACAATCCCCCGTTAACTACAATAAAACTCCAAATAGAAGAAAGCATAAGAAAAGTTTTCATAAGTACATACAAATGTATTTCGATTGAATTGATACATAAAGAAGCGAGGTTATAACTTAGTCCATGTAGTAATTTGAATTGCAATATTTAGTTGAAAACTCACCATGCGTACTTCACTTTTGATTTATACAAATTCCACAATAAATATGCATTTTTTATGATCATGCGCTCAGCTTAGAAACTCATGAGTGCTATAGAGAGATTGTTTTAATATCTAGCAGAACGCATCCCACCTACACACTCAAGAAAGTAAATCAATCAACCACATTTCTCTAGCGCCGTCCAAATATGGTTACAAACTCATTACGAGCATGAAATTTAAACTAAATAATAGAATCCATCAAGTGTATTTGAAAAGCACCACTAATGCTTGTTATGGATTTTGTAAGAGCAATCAGACATAATCTAAGAAAAATAAGAAAAATCTATTATGTGTGTCTCCAAAGCATTACCAAAATTGGCTATGGATTTAATAATAACTGGTTTTAAAAACATTAATAGAATCCATCAAGTGTATCTCGAAAGGACCTATTAGATCAAGTGCATTGACAATGGAGCAAAAAGGAGAAATTTCAAAATAAAATTATTTTATAAATTCTGCGCTAAATCTTATTTTGTATTTTCATGAATAATTTACTTACACTAAATCATATTCAATAGACATTAATAAAGGGAGATCATTATTGTTAGTCTAATTTTGTTATATTTTATATAGAAACTTCAATATATGTATGTGTACGCATGTGCGCGTGCGTGTGTGTATATATATAATTTTACTTCAATTAAATTTTTGTTTATTATATTTTATTTCATAGGAATTCACACTCACAATGTGAATATTATAGATGTTGTAAACTAATAGATAGAGTTAAGGTGTGCCCTAGGGGCAATTACGTAATTTGATTGCATAGCGCAAGTCTTATAACGAATCTTGTTCAAAATATGGTAAGCTTTTAGTTTTACTTTCTATTGTATATATTATTATATTGGATATAAATAATGTTATAAATACATTAAGTATATAAAAGTTGAAAATCCTTAGAAAAATTATTTAGTTGCCTACAGTTACGAATGTGTTCATAGCCATGAGAATTGAATCAATAAAATAGATATTTGTCCAAAAATGTTCCTAGTTAAAATGTATCAAGAATGAAATATCGATATATCTTTTGAGACTAATGTATGTAACGCTCTCCATATGATGGACGGTGAATAACTCATGATCGTTGTGGGCACCAAGAGAATACATACGTGTAGTTGTTTGGGACAATTACATAACTGATAGAGCTAAGAGCGTGATACATGGACAATTATGTAATTTGATTATACAACTTGACTCTTACGGTGAATTTTATTTGAAATAAAGTAAGCTTTCGGGTTTATTTTCTAATGTATACATTGTTATATTAGGATATAATTAATATTTTGAATACATTAAACATATACAAGTAGAAAATCCTTATGAAAAGTATTTAATCGATTGCAGTTATGAATGTGCTCGTAACCTCGAGTACTAAATCGAGTAAAGTACTTGTCCTTCAATGTTCATAGTCAAGTTTTATCAAGAACATGATATCATTATATCCACTAAGACTAGTGTATTTAACTATGATTGACGTTGAATTGCTCATAAGTATTGAGGAATCCAAGTGGTTATATATATGTAGTTGTTTGGGTTAATTACAAAACGACTCACCGAGAGACTTTTAATGGCTAAAAGTCAAATAGAAGATCTCACATAACAATGTGCAGTAGTCTTCTAACTTTAGAATACCGTGAAGCTTAAGTGTCTGAACTACACATTGCAAACACAAGGTCGTGTTAAGGCCGTAGTTGGGTGTAAGTTGAATCACTTCAAGCGAAACACTATTAAAGAAATGATGGGTCTCCTTTGACTAGAAAGTTAGTATACCTTAATTGGTAGTCAAGATTATTGAAAACAAGCCAATCAGAAGTGGGTGAAACAGGTGGATTTCATAAAAAAAATTCTATATAGTGGGCCTATGAAGTATAATGGGTTGAACTAAATCCAGTCTAGTTAATTTAAATAAAATCTAATTTTACTTAATATTCTGATTTAGTTAATCAATGAGATTTAATTTAAATATATTTATATAGTTGGTGAGTACATCGATATATACTCAAATGTGTATAACTTGTACATACAACATATTAATAAGTGTGTGTAACTAATGTATACATATATAGATGTTAGGTTTCACATCTACAACGTATACATTCACTATTTATATGCACATGGGCTATTTTAAACCATTAATTAAATATACATATAAATATTTATATATAATATCAAATTTTATTTATATATCAAATAAAATAAACTTTTAAAATAGTTAAATAGATTTCGACCAATAAATTTTAAAAATAAATTTAATATACAAAGTGTCCAATTTTAACTAAGTAAACTATTTCAAAATTCAAATTCAAATTTAAAAAATCAATTAAATATATTTAATTATTAAAATAAAATATATAATTTTATTATTGCCAAAATTACAAAAAAAATACTTTTAAACACAAACTATTTAAAACCATAAAATAGTTAAAATATTTATTTTATAATAAAATAAATAATAAAATAATTTGTTTATTTTAATTCTTTTTCGACCATGTAAGAAATAATTTGTTATTTTATAAACAAAAACGAAACCGATATTATTATTTTAAAAAATTATATATATTTACATATTGTATATTTATATATTATCATAAAATATGTTTGTGATTATTAAAATAAATGTTATGTGTGTGTGTGTTTGGTTAGTAAAAATTGAATAAACAAAACAGAAACCCATATTATTATTTTGACAAGTTATATATTTATATATTTACATATTAATATAAACTATGTTTAAAATTATTAAAATTAAATATAATATATAGGCAAATAGAAATTAATTTTTTTATTATAAAATATGTCAAAACATGTTTATACATGTAATTAATTTTATAAGTATTTTAAATACATAATGTATATACATGTTATTTAAAATTAGCAAATAGCCATTTTTAATCATTAAAATATTTCAATATTTAAAAATACATAATACTTATATAATGCATGGTTAAGCTAATTTTATTTATGACATATAGTGATTAAACAACAATATCAAATAACTTAAATAAATCAATGTGATAATATAACATATGATTGTGGGAGACAACATATACGCATATAAAATTGTTGTATAATCGAACTATTATCTACTACATGACAAATATAATATAAAATTTTAATAGGATTTTATACATTACCGATGTTCTTAAACACATGTTGATTGATGTGTTCTCCTAGATTTGCCATGAATCAATCTCTGAACATTGCAAAATCTAGAGTACCACGATTTTATTTGATTTGATGTAATTGGGACATTGGTATTTTTGACCATGAAAGGTAGATGGTATACACTGCCATGAGGAGGAAGAGATAGCGTATACAAAGTGAAAAGGTGTGCTAGTAGTTTAAATAGAGAAAAGGGAGGAAATAAATTCACTTCCTTTTACTAATTCTATATTTACTAATTCCAAATTCATATCCAAAAATAAAACCAAAATATCCCTTCCCTTCATCGTGCTTTGCTGACCATCTGATGGGCTACTTGGACCCTTGTAACATCCCCTATCTTGAGGCCCGAATCTAAGTACTACAAATGCTCCATTCATCTATAGTATTAACTTCCGGTGACAAAATACGACAATGTTAATGGTATCCATAATATCAGAAGCCCATGAATATGAAATAAAATCAACACTGAATTAAAACATCTTTTCTGATTACATTTAAAATCCATATTTCATATTTAGATACATGATCCCAAAACATTTTCCAAGTTTTGATCAAATATAATTATTACAAATTACGCCAAGAGTGACATATGAAGATGCCATCTTGGATGATCAAAGTACTAAATGAACATGTCTGCCATAAATACATCACAGCGGAAATAAAACTAAATAGCTTCTACATAGCTAACTTTGCCTCCTACATGTCTTCGGAAGCTTATTCATCCAACTTACGAAACCTGAAAACCTTAACTCTCAATCTACTCAAATTAATTTTGAGCACCCGAGAGTTTAAGTGTAAAACATAAACTTCGAGTCAGACATAAAGTCTGGTGTGAATAATACTATTACATCTTGGTTTACTGATATTAAGTGAGACCACGCCGCTTAGCGGAAATGAGTTTCCTCTCACTAATATCCCTTTTTAAAACATATCTTTTGCAAATCAGAAACCTGCAATCAATACCGATTAAAGCAATAATAGCAATATCATATATGCACATAAATTAGGTAATCAGTGGACTATCTGTCCGAACAATATAGTTTTGTTTGGCTAACTACTAACCATTGGCTGACTCGGGCCTACCAGACAAAATAAATAATCTAACTTCTGTTAGACACACTCTTGGACGGTCTGTCCTTGACTTACTTCTCCTAGGGTCAACTGATCCTAATGGTTTTGCGGGCTCACCAATAACCTATTTTTCTCTGTATATTCCTTTCTGTGTATAACATCATTTTAGTCTTACCTGTAACAAAGCCCTACACACTATAATATTGGGCTTATATTAGTTAAGGGCTATTAGCTAATGTACATGGCGCAACCCTGAACCAGTCACATCTAGTATTCTAATATCCGAGTCATTTACTTAGGGTTAATAACCCCATCAAATTTTCCTTGAAAACATTTCTTTCAAATTGATTTAATGTTTGACGGCTAAATCTCTATCGGATTAGAAAAATAGCCGAAATTTTTTAAATTAAAAATAACCACAAGCGCACGGCGTACAACTCTAGTACGTGGCGAGTACGGGTCGATCCGTAGGGAATTGTTTAGATTTTAAATTTCTATTCAATCAAATTAAACCAAGAATTGAAAGTGTTGTTAACTACAAAAAATTGCAAAAACAAACTACTACAAAAGTAAATGAAAACTATGAGATGGAAAGACAATTTAGAGATAAATCTACTCTCATGATCACATAAATCAACACAACATAAAATTATGATCTCTCTTTTTTGGTCATTAGTGAATTTAATTGATGTGTTTACCATAAGTATGGAATATTTGTGCTATTAATTAGCCCAATATAAACCATCAAACTATAACACACTCATTAAACCACTTCTTAACTCTCATGAAAATGACAATGAAATTAAAAATAAAATCTATTTTAAGCATGGCTTATTTACTATTGAATTAGTAACATAAACCATCACTTTTTGATTCTAAATACACTTCCATTACCAAAATCAATTAATTAGATGATGATGTAAATTGTGTTTATTTGAGCAAGAATAGCCTATATGTGGTTAACAGCATAGACTATCAAATTATTTAATAAACTTACATCAACATGCAACTTCCCATTAAGCACAAAAGGAGAACATAAGTTATCAAAATGTTGAATCTACATGATAAGAAAGCTTCATTACCCCTAAATTGAAGGGGTTTAGCCTCTCATATTTGTTATCACTTCAACAAATGTAGATTGTAACATGAAACAAAAACAAGTAGAAAATACAAGCTAATTAAAATGAAATAAAAGCAAATCCATTTGCATAAGAAATAAAACTAAGCTACTAACATAAGAGGAAAGAGAGCATGTAAATAGAAAAGAGCATAAATTAAAATTTGCATATAAGAAAATTACATGAAAGAAAATGGCTAAGTAGCCATGCAAAAGTAAAGAGAATTTTTTATTTATTTTTTAGCCTAAAACTAAACTAACTAAAGAGGAGGCTAAGAGCTTGATTACATGAACATATGGGGTATTTATACATGTTTTGAAACCCCAATCATATTTTTGGGGACTACCCAAATTGCCCTTGAGGAAGTGTGGTCACCATGATATCATTAGCATAAATTAATCCATCATCAGGTATGCATGTAACTTTAACCTTCACTAGCTTGTGCATTAGATCCTAATTATAGATTAAGATAAGTGGGTAGGTGGGGTCTTCCATGATGCATGAGTTGAATTATTTCCATCTTCATTTCTTTGTTTCCATCCTTGTGCATGCATGAATAAATGAAGCCTCTTGTAATTTCCACCCAATTTTTCTACAAATAAAAATAAAATGTGCAAAAAAATATTCTTAAATTAATATATGCACAAAAATGACCATTTTGCCCCTATATGAAGATGAATAAATGACGATTTGAAAATAATTTGAATTTTGGTTTAAACATGTTAAAATACCCTATATGCTTATTTATTTAATTAAATTAGATTAAATATGGAAGTAAAAATATGCACATTTACGTGCACATCAAATACCCCCACACTTATCTTTTTAGTCGTTCTTGAATAAACTAAAACTAAGGTAAATCTGTTTTCGTAGGAAGCACGATTGCATTGAGCATATGCAACAAGCCGTTAAACCTCTAGGTGTCCCTAGTAGGACGATTGTTGTCTCGTGAGGGTTTTCAGCGGATACTACCTACAAAATCCAAATGCAAAGTGAAAAATTCCTAAATGCAAGATTTATTTACAAAGAGATGAATGCAAGTTTTTTTAAAAAATATTTACAAATGAAGAATTTACTTTTAAATTAACACGAATAATTAAATATAAGTTCTGGTCATTATCAAGAAATTTAAGTCCTTTTACTTGTCAAAATTTCCAACAAAAATTAAGTTATCATCACAAACAGACTCTAGTTTGGCTAGTTGTTTCGGTTGATAACATAGTGTAACCATGAAAGGGATCCTTAGTTGATTATCAAAGTTTTTCAAAGTGGTATTTTTATTTTTTTTAAATAACAAATCGAATCAAGAAAGTCAAAATAGTGCTTAGATTTCAATTGCTTACTCTCTCTTTATTTAATTTTTTTATTGATATTCACAATATTTACATATTCCTAACTCAGAAAAATGAGGCCAGATATATGACCCATGCACTGCCTTGCGGGCTTACGTGAGGGGAATACAGAACGTGGCGAGTGTACACACAAGTATATACACCTATCGACTGTAGGCATTATTAATGAAAGAATTTTTATATACACCACCTAACTCAGATAAACTGAGGCCAGATATGCTAATCATGCACTGCCTTGCGGGCTTACGTGAGAAGGGTACAGAGCATGGCGAGTGTACACACTTGTGTGTGAACACATGACTCTAGGTGTTTATTAAAATATATACATATATACAATTTTTTTTTCTTTTATTTGTTGTTTTTTTGAAGAGAGAGTTTTGCAAAATCATCTTAGCACCATTTAACTTAGAAGATAAAAAATATTATATCATTTTCTTTAAATCCACCACTTCTTAAACAAAGATTTTAATTAGGATATACTTAATAATTATCACCCATGAATCAAAATCAAAAACATATATTTATCATATCTGTTGAGGCAAATAAATTTCAATTTAATAACCAAAATTATGTAATCGTCATTTTGTTGAGACAAATAAATTTATCAAAAATTCCAATTTAATAACCAAAAACATATATTTATCATATAATGTTTCTTTAAAAGTAAATTAATATGCTAAAAAGAAAATTTGTTTTTGGGATTTTTTTGAAAAAAAATTTGGAATTTTTTTAGGTTTTTTTAGGTTTGGAAAGAAAACGCAAAAATAAACCATGAAAAAAAAAATGAAGATGAGACTCCCCCCCACACTTGATTTTGACTGTGTCCCCACAATCAACCCAAGTAAAAGGAGAAAATAAAAATATGAACTATATTTGCATGGAATGATTATTATTTACATGACCTCAGAAAATATACTGTTAAAGAGTAAATGAAACGGTCTTTCAAAGACCAATTCATTTGCCTCATCAAGTATGAGAGACAAAGCTTAAGCTCAGAAAACCAAATCATAAAAGATTTCAAAGTTGAATGTTGATTTGGGAAAATGAATGTCGTTTTATTAAAAATCGTATGGGTTGTTTTTTTTCGATGATTTTCAAGGTAGATAAAATGATTGATCGAAGTTCAAGTTTATTTTCACCAAATTGAAATTCAAACTCATCATTGAAAAGTTCTTTAGAATTATTGATTTCAAAATCAAAATGACGATTTAAATCTTCCCCTTCGAAATTCAATAACTCATCTTCGAAAAGTCCAAAAAAATTATGTTCACAAAATTCATCTTCCTTTGTTGAATTATTCACAACTTCATTACATATATCAAGTTCAAAATCCAAAGTTGTCGTATTCAAATTTTCAAAATCGGAACAAGGAAGATCGAACTTTAAATCGATTTTCTCACCCTCAAAAGAACTGAAATTCAACTCAATTACCGAATTTTCAAAATCGTATTCACGGCTTCTCTCAAAGCCTGGTATAGTCTCTGCTCAAGTTAGCATACTGGTTGACCATCAGAGCTTCCTGAACTCCACCTCCAGCAACATTTCCACCGACAACTCCAGCTGCAATTCCAGCTTGCATCATGTTTACAAAAAGCTGAAACATGGCTCCCATATCCACTTGGGGAACCCCAGCACCAACATTTTCAGCTTGAGCCTGACCTGGACCTCTTCTAGCATTTGTCCGGGCATTTCCATTAGTGGTGGTGCTATCTTCTCCAAGATTAAATCTATCTCTTCTTCTTTCCATATCTGTATTTAAACCTCGTGAGATACAAATGAATAGCCTACTAAGATAGGAGTTTAGAAATATAGCGTATACTTATATATATAACAAATACAAGTACGCTACTATAGCGTTATCCCATACCCCGATCTTAACTCTAATTACTAAGGATTATGCTTTCAAAACCATTTTTTGTTAAAGTATTTCATAAACCATGCTCTGATACCAAGCTGTAACATCCCCTATCTAGAGGCCTAAAACTAAGCGCTACAGATGTTATCCCGCCTTTTGGCAAGGCCAGGACACCAAGGAATTGGTTGGATTCCAAATATCACTTGTCATGGATATCGCTGAATTTCGCCTGAATCCAGATCGAGCTACAATTGATATGACATGACTAGGAAAGCTAAGGGAACCAACGTTCAAAATTTCAAGTCAATCCGAGTTCGTACGATCAAGGTATGATGGATGCAAGGTGAAGGGAAAAACTTGTTTTCGTATCCATCAGAAAGTCCCATTTCGTATCCATCAAGGAGCATTGGTCCGTATCGACGAAGTTGGCCATGTTTCGAATCCATCGAGTTCGTATCGAGGGACTTCATATCCATCAACTGAGGCAACAGTCGCCACTTCGTATCCACCAATGATCCTCATTTCATATCCATCCACTTCACATCGATCAGCCTTCAGCCAGAAAGGCTCGTTCGAATCCATCAGTAAGACTTCTGATTCGTAACGAACAAGTTGGCAATGTTCGAACCCATCGAGTTCGCATCGATCAGATGCGTATCCGTTAGCAGCTGACGTGTCCCGCAACCATCAGTCATTGTCTACTTCGTATCCATCGGGCCACCGTCCTTCGCATCCATCAGAAGACTTCACTTCGAATACACACTACCAGTGACTTATTCGTATCCAATGAGTTAACCAACCAGGATGACGTGTGATCCATCGAAGCAAACAAGGCGAGATCCATGGAGTCGAAGCGGTCAACAAGGAGTGAATACCGGATCGAAACGAAGTACGCGCGCCACACCATCTCAGGAGCACGTGCAGTGGTCGATAAGGGGGATCGATTCGAAACCATGGAGACGAGCCAGACAACCTTCGAGAAATCTCACTTTGTATCAACCATATCTCGTGATCTACTGATCCAAATCCAATGAAATTTTCAGGGAAGCTTTCATACACATTGAAGGATGTGCATGCCAAATTTCAGCTCAATTGGACATCATCTTGATCGATACGAAATGGATTCGTATCGATCGCAGATCGAGGCGAAACTTTCTGGAAACGGTCGCGTGGGCCCCCTCACGTGCCAGACCAAGTCTCCCAAAGTTTGAGCGAGATCTGAGCCTCCTACGCCTATAAATAGGGCCCCAGAGCATACAGAAAAAGGGCTTTTTGATTCTGAAGCGTCCAGACTCTGCCGGATCAAGACTTGCATCATACCTTTGCTGTCAATTTCGAATTCTATTATGTAATCTGCTATTGTTTGTTATAATCGCTTGGAATCAGTCAAAGAGAATCAATAAAATCATCAAAACTTCATGGTGGACGTAGGCTATACGCCGAACCACTCTAAATCGCTTGTCTTTGCATTTTACATTTCTGTTTGTTGGAGTTTTTGTTCGATAATCTATGTTTTACATTTACATTCTTCATTTTATCTCTTCAAAAACTTCCGAAGAGTGTTGTGCCCATTTTTGGTACAAACACTTTGGTGCTTTCACTGAGAAAACCAGTTTTTTTCTCCTGCCCTTTGGATCTGCCGTCAATACCGGATTGCATAAATCCAAGAGGAAGATCCAGATATCCGATCCGGAATCCTTCCATTCTATTCAGATTTGCTCAAAGTCTAGGAAAGGACTCCACCACTAGAAATGGTTAGCACAAGAACTGCCGCTACCGCCGCTGATCAAGAAGGCCAGGATAGACAGAATCCTACACAACAGCCTTCTTCCAATCAAGACAACACTGCTCACTCGGATCCATCCGGGCCAGTCACCCGACAAGAGTTTCAAGTGTTGCTCCAAGAACTGACTCAAAGCCGACAACAGTTGGCTGAACAGTTGCGCGCCAACATCGAGCTGACCAACCAGCTAAACCGCCAGGGCCACAGAAGGTCCAGGAGGGATGATGTCTCTCGGGCATCTACTGAAAGCTCGGCCTCGTCTGGCTATCACCATAGGTCTACCCGTCCCCAGTTAGAGGGAAGTCGCGCTCAAACTACTGGATATCAACCCGCCTTGACCGTTGGGCAATTGAGGACAGGACCGTCGACCAGCTTCCAAATAGGACCCTCGACACGAGGAGGCACTGCTCCACAGTACACCACGGACAACCGTGCCACTACCGCCGCGGTAGAAACCAGAGTTGATATCCGGAATCAGTCAGAGCCGAACAATCAACAACAGGGACATACTCCTGAACCATATGTCCCAGAAGACGCTGAGCCAAGGAGGCGAAATACGGACCGTTGACAGCGCCCGGTCCAAACTCGCACTGTGGAACCCGATCACACCTTAGCTCAGCATGCCCAGAATGTGCCGGTGTCAGACATTTCGACCATGATACGTCAGATGATACGCGAGAGTCAGGGACTCACTAATGATGATTGGGGGATCTCCCGTAGTCATACCCCTTTCACAGACGAGATATTATACGCCGAACCCCCTCGGCGATTCAGAATGCCAACTCTCCCAATGTATGAAGGAAATAGTGACCCCAATCAACATATTTTGAAATACGAATGGTCAATGAGTGCTGCAAGAGCTGACGATGCAGTGAAGTGTCGAAGTTTTCCCATCTCTCTGGGAGGAATCGCGACAATGTGGTTTACACGCTTACCACCTAGGTCTATTTCTTCGTTCGATCAACTGGCCAAGAGGTTTATAGAACAGTTTCGTATGCATGTTGCTAGGCCCAAGGACGTTAATACCCTGTCCAGTGTCACTCAAGCCCATGGAGAGACGCTCAGGCGTTACTTAGAAAGGTTCCACGCAGCCTGTGTTGAGATTAGTAACCCCAACGATAACTCAATCTTGATGGCTTTGACCAAGGGGATTGACCCCGATTCTGAGTTTGGGAACTGGCTAGCTGGAAAACCACCCGCATCGTTGGACCGTTTCTACTCCAAAGCCGCTCAGTTCTTACGGCAAGAGGACGCGAAACAGTCTAGGAAGCAGGACGATGTGAGGCCCAGTATTGAGGGAATACAAAGTAATGTAGCGATCAAACAGTCCGGTGAGAGTTCCGGAAAAGTTCAACTGAATATACAGAACAAGCAAACCCAGCCGAGAGGAAGCAATGGCCAGGATAAGAAAAGAGATCAGAACCGAGGTCCACGACGTAGGGCTCAAATGTTTGACAATTACACACCGTTGAACACGTCATTGGAAAACGTATACTTACAGACTTGCAACACTGTACAGTATAAGAAGCCTGCTCCGAAACCCTCATCGGAGAGGCAGGTTCAAACAGGGAAGTTTTGTAGATTCCATGAGAGCTACGGCCATAATACCAATGAGTGTCGACACTTGCAGGACCTCATCGAGAAATTGATCAGAGAAAGAAAATTGGATCAATTTGTGCGGGCGCCGCAGTCTGGTGGAGCGGGCCCTTCGAATCAGAATCGTTCACAAAATCAGGAAAGACAGGAAGAACCCACTCGTGCGGGCGGGAGGTTGGTTATCAACACAATAAGTGGTGGTCCCCATCCGGCAGACAGAAGCTGGGGGGAAATGGAGTCGTATGCTAGTTCTATCAGGCATGCAGACTTCGAATGTTGTAGTAATTGTGAAGATGGAACTCCAGTTAAACAACAGAAGATAATATCTGATGATATCGTGTTCAGGAGCCGAGATGCTGATAAGGTCGAAGCCCCTACAATCGACCCACTAGTCATATCTGCCCAGGTAGGTCCTGCTTGGATGAAGAGGATCCTGGTTGACAGTGGGAGCTTTGTGAATATCTTGCTTAAACGGGCTTACGACTTAATGAAAATGGAGGCAAAGGATTTGAAACCCTGTCTGTCCCGAATTCACGGTTTTAACGGAAGTGCCACGATACCCATTGGAGTAACTGTACTACCGGTTGAGTTGGGGGATGGAGAACGCCGGAGAGTCCGGATGTTACAATTTGTTGTCTTAGAAATTGATTCACCTTATAATGCATTTTTGGGCCGACCGGCCCTAGCTGAGTTTAGGGCGGCCATCGCCCCATGGTGTTTAACTCTGAAGTTCCCCACCGATCGTGGGATTGGAGTCGTTCAAGGAGATCAAGCCACGGGAAGGGCCTGTTATGTTGCTGAGCTGCGCGGGGCGCAACGTAAAGAGAAGGGAAAGGGCGTAGAGGAATCTCTCTACGTCTGTTCTATTGATAATTGACAATTGATGCCTGGGCCTCGGCCCGGGCACCACAACCAATTCCTGAAAGACCTTGACCCTAGGGACAATGAGGATAAAGACGAATCTACGGAGAGTCAAGCTTCTCCGGCCGAACTGACTGTGGATGTCCCAATCAGTGAGGATGATGATTCAAAGATGCTGAAAGTTGGGTCTCAACTGAGCAAGCAGACACAGCAGGAATTGGTTGAATTTCTTCGGGCGAATCTCGATGTCTTCGCCTGGACACACTCTGACATGTGCGGGATCTCGCCAAATATTGCAAGTCACTCCCTGAATATAGATCCGCGATATGTCCCGGTCAAGCAGAAAAGGCGCGGTATGGATCCAGAGAGATCTGCCGCCCTTAAGGAGGAGGTTGATAAATTACAGTCGAATGGGTTTATTCGAGATGCCTTGTATCCAGAATGGGTATCCAACCCCGTACTAGTTCGAAAACTGAACGGAAAATGGAGAACTTGCGTCGATTACTCTGACCTAAACAAGGCCTGTCCAAAAGATAGCTTCCCACTTCCACGAATCGATCAGCTCGTAGATTCGACAGCCGGACATGAGCTACTATATTTTATGGATGCTTATTCTGGCTACAATCAAATACCCATGCATTTACCTGATCAGGAACATACCAGCTTCGTAACCGATCTGGGACTCTACTGTTACAAAGTCATGTCGTTTGGTCTAAAGAACGCTGGAGCAACATACCAACGCTTAGTCAACCGGATGTTCGCCGATCAGATCGGGAAGACCATGGAGGTTTACGTGGATGACATGCTGGTGAAGTCTCGATTCTCCATAGATCACGTCAGAGATTTAAATTCGATGTTCGGCATCCTCCGGGAATATGGAATGGAGCTTAACCCATTGAAGTGCCACTTCGGCGTTGCGTCTGGAAAATTCCTCGGATTCATCGTTAACGCTCGAGGGATAGAAGCAAATCCCGAGAAGATCTGGGCAATAAGGAACCTACAGACCCCAATAACTATAAAGCAAGTCCAGAGTCTCAACGCGAAAGTAGCAGCATTGAGCAGGTTCATCTCAAAGTCCACCGATAAATGCATTCCTTTCTTTGATCTGATCCGGAAAGGAAAACGAAACTTTGAATGGACCACGGAATGTGAAGGCGCGTTCCGATCGCTAATTCAGCATCTCTCCACACCCCCGATCTTGTCGAAACCAGTTGACCACGAGCAACTATACCTCTATCTGGTAGTATCAGAACATGCGATCAGTGCTACTCTAGTTCGGGAGGAAGACAAAGTGCAGAAACCGGTATACTATGTTAGTAAGCGGCTAACAGGAGCTGAAAGAAATTATCTGAGACTGGAGAAACTGGCCTATTGCTTGGTCATTGCCTCAAGAAAGCTCCGCCCTTACTTCCAAGCTCATCCTCTTACTGTGTACACCGATCAGCCGTTACGACAGGTCCTCACGCGGCCTGAGACGTTCGGTAGGTTACTCAAGTGGAACATTGAGCTAAGTCAATTTGATATCGCATATGCTCCACGGAGAGCCATTCAAGGACAAGTCCTGGCAGATTTCATAGCTGAATTTACCGTTCCAGAAGACTTGCCCGAGACCAGTGAATCCCCCGAATACATCTGGAAGCTGTATACTGACGGTGCGTCAAACGACCGGTATTCAAGCGCTGGGGTTGTACTTGAGACTCCCGAGGGCCGATCCATATGTTATGCTTTGAAGTTCGATTTTCATGCAACTAATAATGAAGCTGAATATGAAGCCCTCTTGACTGGCCTAAAACTTGTCAGAGATTTGAGAATTATCGCTGTGGAAATTTACTGCGATTCGCAGTTAGTTGTGTGTCAAGTACGGGGAGAGTATCAAGCAAGAGATCGAAGGCTAGCTGCCTACTTGGCCCGAGTTCAGGAAATACTTAATCAGTTTGATTATTATGCCATTTATTATATACCCCGGGAACGCAATCAGAGAGCCGATTCATTAGCAAAGTTAGCCAGCACAGGTGAAGCACAACAGATGGGACTTGTCCCCGTCGAAACTCTATCCTACCCAAGCGTCGATCAAATAAAGACAAATTTTGTGTTTGAAGCCGCTCCCGGTAGAGAGTCGTGGATGACTCTATACCGAGACTACATCGAAAATGGGACGTTGCCTGAGCATAGAAACGAGAGAAGACGAATTCTACGAAAAGCTTCACGATTCGTCATTCAGAACGGAGTCATGTACAGAAGAGGTTACTCTGTCCCTCTCCTCCGCTGTATCACGCACGATGAAATCAAACGAGTGTTACATGATGTACATGAAGGAGCATGTGGCGATCACACCGGGGGGCAAGCTCTTGCTAAGAAGATACTCCGATATGGGTACTACTGGCCGACAGTGAACCGAGATGCAGCAAACTATGCCAGAAAGTGCGATAGGTATCAGAAACATTCCCGAATTCCAAGAGCCCCGCCTACCAAGATAACTCAAATGGTCGGTCCTTGGCCATTCGCAATGTGGGGCATTGATATCATTGGCGCTTTACCTCTGGCAAAAGGTGGTGCGAAGTATGCCATCGTCGTCGTTGACTACTTTACAAAGTGGGCTGAGGCTAAAGCCCTCGCAACCATTACGACAAAGAAAGTGATAAATTTTGTGGTTCGCAACATCATATGTCGATTCGGACTCCCGCATACCATCATTACCGATAACGGAGCCCAATTCGAGAGCGCGGAATTCAAGAATTTCTGTCAACGGTTTCATATTCATAAAAAGTTCTCGGCAGTTGCGCATCCTTAGGCAAATGGCCAAGTCGAAGCTGTCAATAAAGTTATAAAATCCATCCTAAAGAAACGACTGGAAAAGGCCGGGGGCAAATGGGTTGATGAACTTCCTATGGCATTATGGGCCTATCAAACGACTCACAAAACCGCAACCGGACACACTCCGTTTTCCCTATCCTACGGTTCAGAGGCCGTTATTCCGGTCGAAATGGAAGTGTTTTCCCATCGCGTGACTTACTACGACCCGAAGACGAACGATATACTGCTAGCTGAATCTTTGGATCTATTGGATGAAAAACGGGAAGAGGTTGACCTGAGAGCAGCCGCATATCGAAGTCGGGTCGCCCGATTGTACAATACCAAAGTTCGACCTCGAACCTTTGAACTCAGCGACCTCATTCTCAAGAGAATCTATCCGGTTCCTTCACACATGAAACCAAACTGGGAAGGACCATATGTGATTACACGAAGACTCGGAGATGGCACATTCAAGCTATCGACCGTTGACGGTCTCGATTTGCCAAGGGCCTGGAACAGCGAGAGTCTCCGTCGCTATTACACATGACATGCTTTATTTATTTCATTCTATTTAGCAATTTGTTTCTGCATTTCGAAATTTGAATTTTGTAATAAGGCAACTGACTTTGCCGCATTTTCTTATTTCAGCAATAAAATTTCATCTCTTCGAGCCAGAGCTGTGATTCATTAAGTACGATATACGACATCACGATGCACGAAGAGCTAAATCCCATCACGCAATGAGACTTATTCAAATGGAGAGTGGCTGTGATACGACCAGCCACTCGCTAAGTGAAACCCGAGCTCGGAGGCAAGCCATTACACCAATGTTGATAGGATTGACACACGACAATCCTGCATCCAACTCCGTGTTCCCAGAGTGCGAAACAGAGTATAAACATCCGACTCCGTGTTCCCAGAGTGTGAAACGGAGTATAAACATCCGACTCCGTGTTCCCAGAGTGCGAAATGGAGTATAAACATCCGACTCTGTGTTCACAGAGTGCGAAACGGAGTATAAACATCCGACTCCGTGTTCCCAGAGTGCGAAACGGAGTATAAACATCCGACTCCGTGTTCCCAGAGTGCGAAACGGAGTATAAACATCCGACTCCGTGTTCCCAGAGTGCGAAACGGAGTATAAACATCCGACTCCGTGTTCCCAGAGTGTTAAACGGAGTATAAACATCCAACTCCGTGTTCCCAGAGTGCGAAACGGAGTGTAAACATTCAACTCCGTATTCCCAGAGTGCGAAACGGAGTATAAACATTCGACTTCGTATTCCCAGAGAGTGAAACGGAGTATAAACATCCGACTTTGTATCCCCAGAGTGCGGGGCGGAGTATGTCCTATCAGCTCCAAGCTCCCGGAGTGCGAGTCAGAACATGAACACTAACTCCAAACTCCCAGGATACGGGTTGGAGTACCAACAGCAATCTTAAGTTCCTAGAGTGTGAACAACCGCTTACGAGATGGCTTGTATCCCCAGAGTGTGGATGAAACGATTCGTAAGGACACAAGTGTAGTTCGACCGCTCGATCCTCACTCAGTGCGATCACAAGCTGATCATCATAACTTAACCCCGGAACTTGGGGGCAGGAACAAGTGTTAATCACTACCCGAAACTATATTATGTTCAGCCCCGCTTCGATCTCCGATCACAACTCAAGTTCGAGATTTCCAGACTTGGCAAACAAAACAAACTATGCTTAAACGTTAAGATAATGCAAGTACACCGGACTGAAGTTCGAACACTGCAACATTTAAGCATAGAGAGAATTTAAGTTGAAACAAAAAGACAAAATTTTATTTCAACTAATCATAAGCAATGGTTCATACACGAGCCTTTCCAAATATTCCTACTAGCAGGGGCCGAACCCGCATCTAAACACGGCCTATAAAAAAAAGAAGGGAAAAAAGATAACAAAATTCCTGACTACGAAAGGGAAACACGTGCCTAAAAAAGTCTATCTAATCCTTCTTTCTCCTCAGCTTCTTCTTATTCTTCGAGGAGCTGCTGGAGCCACCAGTGATCTTTCGTTTAGAGCTTTTCCCCTCAGGCGGGCTCCCCTCGGATGAAGGCATGATGTCGACATCATCCTCCGAGCTGGAATCTATGGGGATGCTTCCCGCAGGAGGAATTGGGGGAACATAACCAACAGCCAGAGGCAGGACTGACGCACTAGTATCAATGAGCGTGCCCCCGGGAGATACAATCATAAGGGGAGTAGGGCACTGCGCTACTACTCCGCCATCCGCGCTGCCACCATGCGCAGCTGCCGCCATCTCAGCGTTAATCTCGGCTAACATCCTTACTTCTCACTGCGCTCTGGCCTCACTATGTGCCGTAGTGGCCTGAGTTGAAATATCAGAAGTAGACGAGAATCCACCCAGGTTGAATGGTAGATCTGCAAAGGGATCACTTTCTCGGCCAAGGAGCTCATTTATCATCTGTTCATCGAAAGAAAGTGAGCTCTCCTGCGTTACTTCCACCGGCACTGTTGTCACAACGGAGGTCGCCTCAGAGATCATGGCCTCCAGCACTTGGCGCGACTCCTGGGCTATGGGAGGCGCAGCTGGCGCAACTTCGATCACTGGTTAGAGTAAAGAAACGTTTGTTAGTATACGCTTCTGTACAAATTCTTCGGTCCAAGTAAACAAGAGATTAGTTCAGAGTACCTTCCTTGGTTGGGCTCGGGCTTGTCTGGACGATTTCAGAGGGATGCTCCTTTATAGGAGAAAGACGTGGCTGGTCTGGATCATATGCCGGTACAGGCTGGGAATCGATCATCGGAGTTGGCTCAGATTGAGATGACACGATCATCTCAGAACTCGTAATATGGTGCTCGGCACCAGAGCTCTCTCCGACTTCCTGAGACTGGGCACCAAGCCTCTTCTTCTCATGAGAAATCATGGAGTCATGAAGAACCTTATTTTCATCACCATTAAGCATGCGGTTCTCTAGCTCGAATTCATCGAAGGCCTCATCAGGATGCTCAGCTTTCTCCTCCTTAACCAGTAGGTTCCAAGCGTTGTAGAGATGTGTTGGGTAATCATCAAACCATGTCAAATCTCGGTGCCTTAGCACGTTGGCATTGTAGGTGACAAGTAGCTCTTCTACTTCAGCCTCAATCCTGGCCTCCGCCTGTCGTACCTTCTCATCAACCCCAGCTTCAGTTTCGCAGACTTTTTCCATAGCCGCTTCCTTCTCCTTCCAGAGCTCCACCGCCTGATCACAGGCCTCCTGAGCAGAGACATTGGCCGCATCCTTCTCCCTTGCCATATCGGAGAATTTTGATTTCAGATCATTAAGCTCTTTAAGAGTGGCATCCCTCTCGGCGGTAATGGTGGTGTTCCGGTGACCCATGTCTTCAATTGTGGTATAGTGCTCTTGCTTCATCCTGGTCATGGCCGAGTTTACCTCATCAACCTTTTTCAGAGCTTCCATTTCAGACTTACGAGAAGACTCGGCCTCAGTGTTGAGCACTTTCATAATTCGGTCTTTTTGGCCCAACTCTTTCTCAAGCTTTTCAATGGCAACAGCCCGATCAAATGCTATTTTGGACGCTTTCCTTGCGGCCCTTGCCCACTCCTTATACTGGAAAAATATGTCCGCAACATAATCGTGGATAGTGTTTTCAGCTGAGGGCGGAATCCTCTTCAGATGTGGAGGAAGACGTAACCGTCAAAACAGATATCGGGGAATTCCTTCCTCATCTGTGCCAATTTAAGTGCTCCTTCCCCAGTC
This sequence comes from Allium fistulosum, assembly GCA_030737815.1. Lineage (NCBI taxonomy): Eukaryota > Viridiplantae > Streptophyta > Magnoliopsida > Asparagales > Amaryllidaceae > Allium > Allium fistulosum. Next base: position 1,504,931,525 of record CM060903.1, read on the forward strand.
GGATCAGTCGCGACCGGTGCAGTAGTTGAAGAGGTGGCTATTTCAGTCCCGCGTGGAGGATCGGGCCTCGGAGCTTGAGAAGACAGCTTGGGCCGTAAAGTTTCAGGAGGACGGGCTACTACTACCGTGGGCGGTATGGAAGTCCTAGGAGGAGGAGAGTGAGATCAGGATCGGTGCACATATCCCCTGTCTCTGTCGGACCTCTCATGGCCAGAATGTCCCGAATCGTAATCCCTCTCTCCCTCTTTCCTACGTGGCTCATAATAACGGCGCTTGTTGCGCAAACTGCCCAGCACAGAACCTCGTCCAGACATTGTACCTGAAGAATAAGATACGGAATATCAGAAACCGTTTATGTTATGACATTTATAGTTAGAGAATTGTGCTGTGCCATGAAGAGTGTATGGATGTGTAACCCCCCGAACCAACCAGAAGTGTCGATCGCGCTGGTAGGAAGGGACTCGCTAACGTCAGGGGTATGCTGTAATTCATCCAATTCAAAGTCTTGTTGTGCGGACGCAAAGTCCGGAATTGGGAGGTCAGTGAGCCCTTTAAATTGATTGACAGCTTGCAAGGAGGATGCCTCCAAGATTTTAACTCCTGAAGAAGGGCGATTTAAGACCACAGACTTCCGTCTCCCGGATTTAGCTTGCTTAAAGGCCGCTGCCTTGCCTTTTCTTTTTTCATCAGAATCCGGGGTCCCGTCGGTAGGTTTGACCAAAGGCTCCTCATCAGTATGAGTTCTTTCGGAGTAAGGTTCCTCAATTACTACGACTTTGGGTTTCCTCCGCTTGACCTTTTCTCTGGAGACAGTCTTTAGTGCACCATCAAGCCTTATGCTCTGCCTCCGCCCAATCAGCCCGAGAATTCTAAGATTCCAGTCCGTCAATAGCAATTCGATATTCCTTTCTTCACTTGGAATTTCTTAGAGGACCCGGACTATCTCTTTATAGTAACCTCCTTCAGATCGCTGGATTATTGCTGAAAGAAAAGAAATAGAAAACGTGAGTTCAATTTCATTAATGAATTGCCTTGTCAACTACTTGGGAAAGAGACGATACTCACGTCTGAATAGCCATCTTCTGGCAAATCCCGAAGGACATCGAACGTAGAACCACTCCGACTTGAAATAGCTCAGCCTAGTCCACGACCCCGTGACCACTTGGCAGTTTCGTACAGACTCCAGGAATGTAAAAGATGGACTGTCAGTCCGGCTCTTGAAATTAAACAAGTATCTTATGTCGGTCATACGAGGAGGACGATGGAGGTACTCCATAAATGCAATGAACAAGCTGTTGAGCGAAGCATATCCATTCGGGTGTAGCTGAGACGGGGCGATCCCCAAATAAGCCAACACTTCCCTTATATAGTCATTGAACAGGGGAAGCGTCCTGGTTGCACACGCGTGACGATTGAATGCGGTATATCCTTCCAGGGGATTGTGTGGTCTATCATCTGGCCCTGGCAATAACACGTCATCCATCGACAGATGGTGACGTAGGCATATCCTTCCTAACATATCCTCGGAAACATTTGACGGGACCGAGTCAGGTGGACAATTAATGAAGGACGCATCGGGCAGCTCGTCCGGAGCTGGACCGATGACTTCGGCCTCGATGTCCGGTATCACAAGTCTGGGAGGGGTCAAATGCTGAGTATCTTGCTGCTGCGAACTTGACGGTTCCATAACTAGCTAACTCACGAGAAACCACCATTAGATGATAAAAAGCCCGTGCATTCCCCAGTGTAAAGTGTGTGAATGAGTCGTGCAGTGCATGTGTTATGCATAACTTGAACAAATAAATCTCTACGAAATAAGCCTAAGTGTGTGAGCAGCAAAACTCCGAGAGTCAGGCTGGAGATGACCATCATCGCTGACTGTCACCACCGCGCCATCCAAATACTGTCGTTCGATGCAGATTAAAGTTCGTTACACTTTGCTGTGTTACAGTTCCATCTACGAGCTTCAAAAGGCAGTCAGATGTGCAGTGTTGTGATCAAGTTCGATTATGCAATACAGGAGCTCGTAGGATTCAGGTGTGCGGTTTAATTATCAAGTCTAGATATGCAGGAATGAAGTTTATCGGAATCATGCTTTCAAAGTGCTTAGGATTTCGTATCCATCAAAGGGAGAGTTCGAATTGATCCCAGTAGACTCGTTCGAATCCATCCGGTTATAAGTTCGAATCGATACCAAGCGTCGTGCTTCGAATCGATCATTGGTAGTCTAGTTCGTATCGATCACAATAGGTGTGCTTTCGTATCGATCATTGGTGGCCTGGTTCGCATCGATCGGGAGGGCCTTAGCTTTGCATCGATAACACTCGAATCGATACTTTTCGTATCGATCGCAGTGGCGAAACTCGTATCGATCTAAAGCTAGGGGCTTCCGAATAGTCATTGACTTATTATCAGATACTTCATGTCGATACGACCCATCGCCACGACCATCGAATCGAAATCACATCGTCTCCACTGACATATCTCAAGAGTCGATACGAGATCCAGAAAAACGCCATTGATTTCATCAATTCGAACATGACTCTCGTAATCGATTCGAAATCGCCTCTTCCACCCTTTCTTCTCCAATCTGCAAAGATCGCCATGGCCATCATATTTCAAGCCAGATCTGGTATTACCAGTTGCCAGAGTGAAAGATTGACGAAGAAAGAGTGGATTCGTGGCGGCTTCGTCATTCAGATTCGTAGTTGCTTACCTAGTTTGGAGTTTTGATTCGAAGATCTGAAAGAACGAGTTTGATCGAGTCAAAAGTACGGAGTTGTTATCTCTTCCTGGATCGATCGTAGGAGGCTAAAAGCAACAGTAAAAATAGAAAGTAAAAAAGTGAAAATGGGCTAAGTCCCAGATATTTATATGGGGCCTAGGGTAGAACCGAGTCGATTCGACTCCCAGTCAGCCTGACCGGTCGCAACCAGTCAAACAGTGCATCGAAACGAATGCTCATTTCGAATCCACCAGACTTCATCGATTCAAAGCGCACAGGGAAGCCACCTGAAGGTGACAGACTCCATCGATTCGGAGTGTTTGCTTTATGAGCCATCGACTCGCAACAGGGCAGATCAATCGATACGAGCGTAGTTTTCGTATCCATCGGAACCCATCGATACGAACAGTCACTTCGTATCCATCAGATATCACCAATACGAATTAGAATCCACCATGATTTGTGACCATCGATACGATTAAGCATTTCATATCCATCTTGACACGCATCGCTATGAAAAACCACTTTTCAACCTTCTATGTCGATTCAGGGGAGGATCGATACGAAGGAACAACTCGAAAGAAACCATCAAGCATTGTTTCAACTCGAATTTTAGATCGGTCCAAGAAAGAATCAATACGAAATTCGATAACAAGCTAAATTGGTAACGACTTGCAAACTTGCGACATTAATGAGAGCCAGCTAGTCATTATCACACAGTAGTCAATTACAGTAATACAGAGTACAACTTTCAAATTGTTCGGAAAGAACCTGAAGCTTTTCAAAGCACGTCATATTTTCACAAGACGTACTTTGGGGGGCAAATGTTATCCCGCCTTTTGGCAAGTCCAGGACACCAAGGAATTGGTTGGATTCCAAATATCGCTTGTCATGGATATCGCTGAATTTCGCCCGAATCCGGATCGAGCTACAATTGATATGACATGACTAGGAAAGCTAAGGGAACCAACGTTCCAAATTTCAAGTCAATCTGAGTTCGTACATTCAAGGTATGATGGATGCAAGGTGAAGGGAAAAACTTGTTTTCGTATCCATCAGAAATTCACAGTTCGTATCCATCAAGGAGCATTGGTCCGTATCGACGAAGTTGGCCACGTTTCGAATCCATCGAGTTCGTATCGAGGGACTTCGTATCCATCAACTGAGGCAACAGTCGCCACTTTGTATCAACCAATGATCCTCATTTCATATCCATCCACTTCGCATCGATCAGCCTTCAGCCAGAAAGGCTCGTTCGAATCCATCAGTAAGACTTCTGATTCGTAACGAACAGGTTGGAAATGTTCGAACCCATCGAGTTCGCATCGATCAGATGCGTATCCGTTAGCAGCTGACGTGTCCCGCAACCATCAGTCATTGTCTACTTCGTATCCATCGGGCCACCGTCCTTCGCATCCATCAGAAGACTTCACTTCGAATACACACTACCAGTGACTTATTCGTATCCAATGAGTTAACCAACCAGGATGACGTGTGATCCATCGAAGCAAACAAGGCGAGATCCATGGAGTCGAAGCGGTCAACAAGGAGTGAATACCGGATCGAAACGAAGTACGCACGCCACACCATCTCAGGAGCACGTGCAGTGGTCGATAAGGGGGATCGATTCGAAACCATGGAGGCGAGCCAGACAACCTTCGAGAAATCTCACTTCGTATCAACCATATCTCATGATCTACTGATCCAAATCCAATGAAATTTTCAGGGAAGCTTTCATACACATTGAAGGATGTCCATGCCAAATTTCAGCTCAATTGGACATCATTTTGATCGATACGAAATGGATTCGTATCGATCGCAGATCGAGGCGAAACTTTCTGGAAACGGTCGCGTGGGCCCCCTCACGTGCCAGACCAAGTCTCCCAAAGTTTGAGCGAGATCTGAGCCTCCTACGCCTATAAATAGGGCCCCAGAGCATACAGAAAAAAGGCTTTTTGATTCTGAAGTGTCCAGACTCTGCCAATTCAAGACTTGCATCATACCTTTGCTGTCAATTTCAAATTCTATTCTGTAATCTGTTGTTGTTTGTTATAATCGCTTGTAATCAGTCAAAGAGAATCAATAAAATCATCAAAACTTCATAGTGGACGTAGGCTATACGCCGAACCACTCTAAATCGCTTGTCTTTGCATTTTACATTTCTGTTTGTTGGAGTATTTGTTAGATCATCTCTGTTTTACATTTACATTCTTCATTTTATCTCTTCAAAAACTTCCGAAGAGTGTTGTGCCCATTTTTGGTACAAACAACAGATGCTATAGCCATCTATAGTATTAGCTTCTGGCGACAAAATACGGCTATTTTAATGGTATCTATAATATCAGAAGCATTTGAACATGAAACAAAACACAGATTTCAAAACAACCTTCATCATTACATTTCAAAACCAGATGTTCCATATTCAAATTACACAATCCCAATACGTTCCCAAGCACAGAAAAAATATAGTTATTACAAATTATGCCAATAGTGGTATATGAAGATACCCCATTGGATTATCAGAGTCATATAGTCATAATAGACCAAATACAAACATAGTGTAAAATTCATTAAAACATCTAACAAGAATTGCAATTCCTAGATAGCTCTCTGTTTTCCTCCTGCATGCCTCCGGTAGACTTATTCGTCATCCTACTAAACCTGAAAAGACCTTAACCCCTCAGCATACTCAAATTAATTTTGAGCACCCGAGAGTTTAAGGGGAAAACATAAACTTCGAGTCAGATATAAAGCCTGGTATGAATAATACTATACATCCTGGAATATATATGTTAAGTGAGACCACGCCGCTTAGCGGAACGGGTTTCCCCTCACTAACATCCTTCTAAAGCATATCTTTGCAAAAACTTTCCCTGCAATCAAAAATGATCAAACATTGTAAAGCATCATTATGTAAACATACATAAACATCAGGTAATAATGAACTATCTGTTCAAACACATAAGTTTTGTTTGGATAACTTTTAACCTTTGGCTGACTCGGGGCCTACCAGACAATATAATCAAAATTAATCTAACATTTGTTAACTATTCTTATTTTGGATTATCTATCCTTAACTATCTGTTAAATACTTCACTTTTGGACGGTCTATCCCTAACTTAATCATCTCCCAGGTCTTCCTGATCCTAATGGTTTTTCGGGCTCACCAATAACCTATCTGTATACAACATATATTCCTTTCGGTGTTTAGTCATAATTTTAGTCTACCTGTGACCAAGCCCTACACACTGGAATTTTGAACAACAATTAGTTGGGGCTAATAGCTAATGTATAGGGCGCGACCTCATACTAGTCTCATCTGGTATTCTAATATCTGAGTCATTTTCACTTAAGGATCTCCTTCCATAATTTTCCTTGAAAGCACTTTTAAAATGATTTAAAATCTTTAAATCAAACTTAAACAAGGAAAGTATATAGTCTTTATGCTTTATTCAACATTATACCACCAGGTTATATATATATATATATTCTTTACTCAATCTTAGTTGATGAAAACATTTAAACTCTTGAAAGAATCTCTTTCTAAACTTTTGAAAACATCTCTTTCAAAATCAAACATCAAACCTTTCGAAACTATTGAAAAGCAAACCTTTTTAAAGCAATGAAACTTTGGACATCCTTCTTTAAAATCACTTTAAAACATTGCCTCGGAAAAACCCTGGAAACCTTCCATATCAAACCTTTTGAATCTTTTCAAAACAAACCTTTCGAAATCATCAAACTCAAACCTTTCGAATCCATTGAATCAAAACCTTTCGAAACCATTGAATAAACAAACCTTTCGAAATCATTCAAAATAAACCTTTCAAAATAATTGAACTAAACCTTTCGAAACCATTGAATAAACAAACCTTTTGAAAGCATTAAACCTTTTAAAACTAAATCTTTCGAAGACTTACTGGGTTCAATTTAGAACAAGTGGAAAACCTTCTTTCAAAACCTTTCAACTTCATTTGGAAGCAACCTTTCGACTGTGTCGAAAGCTCTGCTTCAAAAGCTTTAGTTATACTTCATTTAGAAAACAAGGGTAAATCACCTAAGTCGAAAGCTTTCTTTTGAAAGCATGGAGAAGCGGCTAGTTATAAAAACAGGTAAACCTTTCAACTTTGTCGGAAGGTTCAAAACAAAACAAATAACAAAAGCGGCAGTAACCTTTCGACTATGTCAAAAGGTTTCAAAACAAAATAGTGATAAAACAACAGTAACCTTTCGACTTTGTCGAATGGTTTAAAACCTTTATTTTAAACATTTGATCTGGTTAAAAGCAACCAAGTCGAAAGCTCTAATTTGAAAGCAATGCAGGTGAAAGCTTTAGTTCATAAAACAAACATACTTCAACCTCTTTGGCAACCAACCTTTCGACTAGGAATCCTTCGACCTTGTTCAATTCATTACGTACCAAAATACTTGACACCATATGCATTGAACTTTGACCTTGTCGAGAGCTAACCTTTCGACTTTGTCGGAAGGTCTGGGTCGGAAGGTTTAATGCTAGAATTGGCCGAAACATGCTAAAAGTATGATTTCTTTGTTTTTAACTTAAAAAGGATAATTTTCAACTAACCCGCCTTTATTTGTCAAATTCTCATTGGTTAACAAATACTTTTCAGAAAAGTGTTGCCACTATTTTCAGAATTAAATAATCATTTCATTTTATAAAATGCCCCTTCTCCTTAATTAAATATATAAAACATTTAAGTCTCACAACTTAAATAATTTTATATATTCATCAAATAACTTAGGAAAAATTTAGAAAAATCCTTGAAAATCTATTTTAATATGTTTTCCAACATATAAAAATTCAAACCCAAATACTTATTATTTTAGTCGTAAATAATTTATAACCAAACAAATCATTTTCCTCACTAGAAAATTTATATAAAATCCACATTAATTCAGAAAATTATAAAAATTTAAATCCATCCCTAAAATATTATTTCTGGCATATATTTAAATTTTCAAGGCATTTGGATGTCATTTAACAGGGTTTTCATGTCAAACATATCATAAAAACTAACATGAACATATATAATTCATCAACAAACATATATATAACTTTAATCATCAAAACATGGCATAAACTTGCAAAAAAGTTTCGGACCTAATCTTAAAACTGAAAACCAAAAGAAAATAGGATGTAGTAATTATTCACCTTAGCTTTGAGATTAAATGATGTGAGATTTGATGTTGATTTAGTTGATTATCTTCCTTTTCTTGAATCCTAGCTTATCTTCTCTTGAGAATAATAATGGTGGTCGTCCTTAGTATAATTTTTTGTTTGAGTGAAAGTGAAATGAACATGAATTCTATTTCCTAAGGATTTAGGGTATAAGCCCTTCCTATTTCCCATATTGCCTTTACTCATTTCCTAACACATTTGTTTGTGTTATCTCATTTTAATTTGTACACAAACATGGTACGGCTACCCTTAGCTAATCAACTCTCAACTTATTAATCTCTACATTATTTTATGTAATTTTGTTAATTAAACATTCTAAATAATGTTATAAAAATATGGGGTGTTACAAATGCTACGGTACGTTAGTCTTCCATCTAAATGACTTTGGTAGATCCATTATATATGAGCTATTTGATATTATCACCTTATTAGATATGATGATTGTTTGACATTAGAGACTGACTGCGTGTTCATCTGTCATTTATGATACCCCAACCCAAGACAGATGTGTGTCGTCTATCTATGACATTGGAGACTTGTTGAGAGCTTACCTACCATTCTCTCATAAAAGCCAAAGGCTGATCTCCTTTTAGTAGATTTGTTGCTTCTATCTCCTTGGATCATTCAGTCAAGAGTGTCGCCTCTCTAAGGAATATAGGTAGAAATAAATGGATTTTATACATTGAGTATATAATTGATTTTGATTTTTATTGAGTTTGAGTTTCTTGATATCTCTGAGGGCCCAATAGTCTAAAGTTATCACTTCCATTAGGACTGTAGGTTGAGATAATTTTTTGGATATTGCTTTTGATTTTGTATGAATTGTGGTTTATTTTGGATTTGTATTTCTTGTTATCTCTAAGGGCTAACAATTGTACTTACGTCCATCAAGGTTGATAGTCAAGATAGAATTTGTGGATATTGATTCTGTATTCGTATGATTTTGTTCTATTTGGTCTCCACAATTCCTGATTTGTCTTCTATGGCTTTACAGTCAGAAGTTATACTTCCATTATGGTTGTAAGTCAAGATTTGATACTCTGATTATATATTTGGGTTTATGCCTTTCTTGATTTGTATTTTATGGCTTGAAATTTAGAAGTCTACATCTTCATTAGTATTGCAAGTCAAGACAGATATTTTGGTTGTTGACCCTTGGATTTGGTTTGATTTGAGATTCATTCCTTTATTTTGGATTTTATGGATATACTATGTGTTATCCATAGTATTTTGAGATTTCGATGTGTTTGATTGTTATCACCCAACTTATAGTTGTCGTGATTCTAACTTGCTTATAAATATTTCATGCGTGATACTGATATTTGAAGCATAGTATATTCTTATGATGTTATGATGAATGTTACGTTGTATCATATTCGTGCTTTGCCCCTTATTACCATGCTTATTATTATGTACTCACCTTGGATTTAGATATAATCTGACCCGTTTATTATTTATATAATACTTGGGTCGATTTTTCAGGTACATGGATATTAGCCATTTTGGATGATTAAGCTTTGAAGGAGACAATATATATTATATCGTATTTTGAGATGATGACTATGTATATGTTCTATTTGGGTGTCTCCTTGTATTTATTTTGATGAGACGACCAAGAGTTATGTATTGTGAACTTGATTGGGTATATAATATCGTAGTGAACACTGTTACAGTTGGTATTAGTTTGCTATATATTATATTTTTCTACTATGATCCGTGACTCTGTGTTTATTTGTATATGTTATATTGTTTTGTCTTAGTAAGCCTATGTGTTTATTGCTTTGTGCCGATACTGGATACATATATTATTGATATATTTTAAGGTGAGATACTACCGGTATTAGCTTAAGGGAATATTCATGTGTGGTCTCTCCTAACAAACCTCATTCTCTATATTACCAGACAAGATTACCTAGTAATTCTCTTAGGTAGTATGGGTATAGGAGTGGGGCTTTATTGAAGTAATCAAATATGCTATTTCTATTCCTGAACTATCAACTAGATCCTTTGAAATGAAAGAGTGTGTGGCACCAGTATCAAACAAAACTCTAAGTAATATTCTAGAAATCAAAATCATACCTCCGAGTACAACACCCTTTCCTTTCTCCTCAGTTTTAGGTCCAGACAAAGGTCCTTCCAAAGCATAAACCTTAGCTTGCTTAGCTTCCAGAAAATTTCTCTTCTTATGGCCTAGCCAATTATAGATAAAGCACTTGGCCATGTCCTTCGATTTTGGGTACATTTAGTGGAGTAGTGACCTTTCTGCCCATAGTTGAAACAAGTGACATCAGCTATATTCAGCTTTCGAGCTCCCCCTCTTAAAGTCTTTCCTCCTTTTTGGTCCTTTTCACCCTTCCGATTCTTTTCGCCATTCTGATACGGATAAATCCTTTCTTCTGCCCACACTTGGGATTAATATCAGCCTTCTTTTATCTTCGATACAAGTGGTCATACCTCCTCACTATTTCCACCACCTTATCAAACCTGTGCAGTTAAAGCGCTCGGCAGATTCAAAGCGGTGGAGGTGCAAAAAGTCATAGCGGGGATACAGCGATGATATAGTGGGATATAGCGGATGGCTCTAAAATAGCATATAAAACTCGTACTTAATGTTTTTACAAATATATAAATGGTAATTAAATGAAAAATTATCATTCAATTGAATTATAATTAATACATAAATAATTTTAAATAAAAACATGTGCGAATATACTTTAAATAAACGTAAAACTGTTATATAACATAATTGAATTTAGTAGAATATTAGAGTATTTTCATTTCTGAAAATATATTAAAAATTAAATCAAATAAATTAGTTTATTAATTTTTATAATGTATAAATGCAATTTTTTAATTCATTTTATTAAAGAAGATATAGCGGAAATAGCGGAATATAGCGGAAATAGCGGGATATATCGGAAATAGCGAGGCTTAAAGCGGAAAGGCTATATTTTGGGGCTATATGGAAATATCGTAGCGGTAGAAATCCGCTATGAGATATAGCGGGGTTATAGCGGGGTAATAGCGGGGCATTAACTACACAGTATCAAACAGAGCCAACAAATGAGCCATCACCTTATGATTCAGCCTCTTCCTCGGTCCTTCTATAAACTTTTCATTCTTCTTCAATGGAGTATTTATATACTCCCTTCCATACTTTAGAAAAATATTGAAATTTTGGATGTATTCTGCTAAAGTAATCTCTCCCTACTTCAAGTCAAGGAACTCTCTACATAAAGCACTCTTATGAGATTCGGGGTTAAACTGAGCTTGAAATTGCTCCTTAAACTGTTCCCAGTTTATCTCCTCCTTTGGGACCTCAGCGATTACAATCTCCCACTAGTCAACGCACCCACTTGGAGCTGACGAGAAGCTAACCTTTTCTTCTGAGCATTAGTATACCCTAAGTCTCCAAAAATATGTTCATATACATTCAACTGGTTCAACGCCTCAAAGGCAGACTCCTTCCTCGTGAACTCCTTTCTTCTACAACTCTTGAAATCTTTGTTCATATTAGAAAATTATGCTTCCCTTACTACCTCCTGTCTCAGCTCACTAACTATAGTTAGCTATTGCAGTAACAACCCACCTCGGAAGTGGCCTAAATTTCGACCCAGAAAAGGCCTGTCGAAACTTAGATCCATTATAAAGCAAGTTGTTGGTAGTAAAAATAAATAACGTTGCAGAGCTATAACTAAACTTTCAGAACTCACAGCGGATGGAACAAAATATAATAGTAAAGTGTATCCATTTATTTCAAAACCAAAAAATGTCATAACATAAAATCCCATAAAAACCGTAATATAATATCCGTTACAACAATTGTTTAAATCTATGGGTATATATGAATGCAAATAATAATAAATACTGCCACTTGCCAAGCTTCCTCATCTTTAAGCATCGTCACCACCATCACTTCGCCCTTAACCCGTGTTGTAATGGGAGGGAGTCAGAATAACAAGTGTCTGGTGAATAAAAACCTCAAGTCTTACCTTTTAGTACTTGGACAGTATATTTCCAAATAAGAATATGTCTACGAATATAAAATCATTTAATACTTCTTTATGAGGAAAGGAGGCGGGTCCAATCACTTAATACCATCCATTCTAGAAGTAGATCCCATATCCCAATCGCACGTCATAAATAGCGAATAATATAAGAGACGATGCCCAAGCCACTTAATACTTCCAAGTGAAAAATAGGCAAACCCCGTCATTTAAGGCCTAATTTCAGAAGCGTGCTCCTCAATGGTATTATCTAGCTGGCATTATAGGAATCTCATAGGCCACTTAATACTTTCAAGTGGAAAATTGGCAGACCTCGTCGTTTTAGGCCTAATTCCAGAAGCGAACCCCAATAGAGATACCACCTAGCATAACCCCTTAGCCATTCAATACTTCCTCTAGGAAAAAAGGCAGGTCCAACCACTTAATACCTCAAATCCTGAAGCAGGCCATGACATCTCACATTAGTCCTCTATTCGTAGAAACTGGTAGCCAGATTAGCTGGACATATTTCCCCTATAGAATTTGGAACTAATCTCACATCATTACAAATATTTATCATAAGGATATCTCACATCAACAAAAGTGTACACAACTGCTGGTAACCTCAAAGTGAAGAACAAACTTCTGTCATGTAACTCTATTGACCTCGCATCCCTATGATTTAGCCATAATTTAATTACTCTATATATATAGACACACACATACATACACTTATCTCACCGTTTCATAAATAAGGCCTTATAAGGAATCTTCCTTATTACACCTTAAAATAATAACTAGGCTATATAAGAGTTTCAACTTATTTTCAACTCAAAATCAGTTGCCTTCCTAATGGGGAAAAATAAATGTAAATAAATGCCTAATTAACTATGCCATATATACGTTAATTACTTAAATAGAAATAAATAAATATCCACGATTAATAAGTTCTAAACGCACAGATTTACGCCCTTAGCATTAAATGTTAATTCCCTAACCATTTATTATTACAAGTCCTTTTTCTTGAATTTCCTAAGATTTCATGGAATTCTAATATCCAAAACAAGGAATAAATATCCATGATCAAAACTGCAATAACAGACTTGTAAATAAAATAGAAACTCAATTTATTACACCAATTCAATGGAATATCTTAAACAATAAGAATTGCAATCTAAACCCCTATTCTATTCAACTCTTCTTTTACAAATAAATAGATAAGAAAAAGTGGTGTAAACAATAAATAGAATTGTAACCTAAACCTCTTATTTTATTGAAGGATCACAATTTGACCCAAAGAATAAGGAGAAGTGGAATAGTGTAACAAACCGGGGGATTTTCGACTCTCGAAAATCAACATCAATACATTCACTGTATAGCATGCCGAGCAATCAAGTGTCGGAAATACCGGATCATTATGGGTGAAGAAGAAAGAGATAGAAGAAAACAAAAACAATAACATAGAATCTCACAATCGCAGCAGAACAATATATAATATATAAATATAGACCTTTGTACAAAAGAAAACTGTAACTGTTAATATACATACAATCATCAGAGTACAACAATCAACAAATCAATACGGACAGTTATTATTACTTTTCCTCACCAGTGCTAACTATACAGCCTGACACACATAGCGGAATATAATCAAGTGCGTGATATACGACTGAAATCCTCCAGCTCGTCTCCTGAGCTCCATAGCATCCTAACCTGAATCTGTAATACTCGGTCTGACCCGAGCATTATAATAAAATTACACCCGAGTCAGTCTGGAAAACCAACGTGAGAAAACACACTCGATTTGAATTACTACTATTATCAAAATCCTTTGAAAACAAAGGTATCTCGTAAGACCACGCCACAAATAAATACGATGGTTTTTCACCTTACGATAACCAAAACATTTTATATCAAAATCATCTGATATTATAATAGTGTCTATAAAAAGCAAACTATAAAATAGCTGAAATGCTTGCATCTCACATTTCAGCATAGTTGGGCACAATCAAAACCGTATGGGCTCGTAATGGATATTGGATTCCATACAATGATAGGGCTATTGGGGTACCGCCCGCCACAGTATATCTCTAGAAAAATGTACCGAGATTATACCTAACGATCACTGCCAACACAGGACCGGCCTACCCCTTACAGGATAGTACCGAATATGTTATCACCCGGGTGTTCCCACCCTATCAAGCACTCTCTTTTTCACGCACACCCATATCCATAATTTAAATATATCCGAGGGTATCTAGAAAAGTGATAACATACCCTACTTGGGTGCGACCCACTTAGCCCTGCTGCATCTCCCCTGTTTTAGTCATTCCCAGTTGATGAGGCTTGATGTTACGTTTTACCTTTTAAATAACATTCATACTTGGAATGTTAACACTGCCTTCTAGGCAACGAAGCAAATGATAACATTCATCCATACAAGTTGTTCTGGGTCTGAACAAACTGAATCTCCAAAATCGCCGTTTTCATTATCTTCATGATATCACAATTCGTAACGCACAAATCGGATCGAAGTGGTTTTTGGATAATTAAATCTGATCCCGGTCTCTCCGAAATGATTAACGAATTTGGCTTGATTTGATAGTCGATCATTTAACTATCAAATAACATCCATAAGCAGTCACAAGGTCCTATTTAATAAATCTTCAAAACATTTATTTAAAAATGTCTTTGCAAAGATATATATTCCATCTCTTCCAGAATTTCAATATTTGAAAAAAATTCAAATTCTTATATTCATAACAGGATATTTCAATCCATATCAATACTTAGAAATATTTTCGAACTCCACTTTTCTTCAACACTTTGGAAAATATTCTATAATAATAATCTCGTAGTTAAAATATTTCAAATCCTTCCAGTTTAATACTTAGGAAATATTAATCGGTATATTTTCCCGAAATCATTTTATTTCCAATACTAAGGAAATATTCCATTTATTTCATACTTCTCCAAAATCCTTTACCATTTATTCGAAAATTCCTTAACTCATTTATGACAGATTCTATAAGTTCCCGGAATCCATAAATTAATTTCTTTTAAAATTTCCAAAATCGATTATACTTGTCTATAATTCCAGCTACCTATTTCTAACTTCTTTTATGAATTCTAATTCATCTTCTAAGTTCTTGTATTTCAACATTTCGGAAGTTTCCTTAAGTTTCCAGAATTCCATTTCAAGATTTCTCATATAAAAATCATATCCGTTAAATAAACCTTGCTTACAAATCTCGAGAGTATTTATAAATAAATTTTAATCACTTTCCAAAACTCTATATATATAATAAGTATTTTAAAAGAATAATAATTTATTTTTAAAACACGTTTAAGTAATTATTTAAAATATTAACACTTTAAATAAACATCGATAACTCATTTGCTATTCATTTTTAAATAAAACTAATCGATTTACAAAGCTGATTTTAAAAATTAGAATTTATTTCAATTAATATTAGATATTTGAAAAAATCCACTTTTCAAAGTATTTCAATACTAAAACAACTTTAAATTACATAATTTAAGAAATAAAATTTTCCTTTTAAATCAAAACTTAACTTCTTAATAAAAAAAATAATTTTTTTTAAATTCCAATAACTAATTTCAATTTATATATCCCTCTCGATTCATAACACATCGATTTCATTCCAATTCCCTAACCATTCTCACTTTTCAAAACTAGAATCCACTATTTTTTTTCAAAATCGATTTCCTTATCATAATATAAATTCACACTATGAATTTATATTTCCAATTTATCAACTGATATCATTTTCCCTTATTTATAAACATCATTTAGAAATTTATAAACTCCTTCGAGTTTCACTTGTTTATAAAACTAATCTCATTTATAAAGTCTCATTTTATGAATCCATTCCTTAGTAAATCCCATTTATTTTTCAATTCTATTTTTAAATATCGATTTCAACTTCTTTTCCATAAATCCAGAAATATCACTTAAAAATCCATTGTTAAAAATCCTTTATATAAATTATTTTAAAATCTTTATTTAAAACATTTTTTGAATAGTTAAGTACAACCCAAAATCAAATCATTTTTTATTCAAATCAATTTCCTTTAAAATAATTCAAATTCGATATAAATATTTTTATATCTAAAATCTCTTTTTAATTCCTTCAAATTCAAAAATAAATTTTATGGTATTTAATTACTAAAATTTAAGGCTAGTGCTACTATAGCATCCAATAATTCAACCCACAACATAATCTATAACATATTATCCACACACATCATATATCACTATATATGAAAAACAATCAATATATTTGAGGAATCCAGTTGGATCCCTTCAACCTGTTTCCTTGCAACCACAGATGTTATATAACATAAAATACCAATCCCGCTTCGAAGTGGGATATCACGGTAATATAAGGTCATCCGCTATTATGTGGGGCACATAGTGTCTCATCCGCTCCAATCGGCGGGAACTATATCCAACTACTAATATATATACTACTATATATAATATAACAGTTAACTGATAAAAATATATCAATTCAACCAAGCATCCAATAATTGATTTTAATTATTATAAATTAAATCCAGTAGTCCAAAATTAGTGAGATTTACTCACCTTGATTTTTATTTGTTGATCGTTCAAATTTTAAGTTAAATAGAAGGACGTTCGATTTAACTTAAAATTCCCACTACTCCAACTTAATTCCAAATTATTTTCAAATTTTAGATTTCGCAGCTACAAATCCAACGTGACCGATTTCGTGATTTTTGGACCTCCAATGGAAGAGTTACACAATTAATAAACATTCGAATTTAAATAATATAGTTATACTTCCTTAATTACTAATTAATTGATAATCACAGATTAATCTACCCATGTTGCTAAACCTATAGCCAGTCTTGTTCCCGTTCAACTCCTCTGGTCAACGACTCCACCCGGTCTCTGACTCCGACCTGCTCCGCCTCTGGCCAACCGGAGCACGCCGCGCGTCTTCCCAAGCACTCCCAACCCTCGACGAACCCCACGACCCACCTAGCTCCGCCATTCGAGCACAAGTCCTAACCCTAAATTGACGTGCCGCTCTCAATCCAATCACTCTTCCTGACTATCATGTGCCCCCGCTAGCCCTCCACGCTGATGGGGATCGCGATTTCAAATCGCTTGATTGTTTTTTTAATACGAACTCGCGATTTCGTTTACAAAGGAAAACGAAGGAAGCAGATTCGTGATTTCAAACAGAAGAAGGCGGCTTTGGGTGTAAAGTAGACCGGTGGAGCAGGGTTATAGGGTGGCTCGTTGTATAATAGGGGTTGACTTTGGAAATAATATTATTTAATTTTCAAAATATCTCGCTTGTAGTAACTTAAAATCCCAAGACAAGCACCATTGTCCTAGTGGTTAAATGATTCTGCTTTGGTGCGAGAGGTCACAAGTTCGAAACTTGCGTAGCGTGATTTGAACATATATTGTCATGTGATTTGTGTTATGTTGTCCTAGTGACATGTTGTATCTAAGTACCATTTCAAAAAAAATTAAAATCCCGAACCCCTATCAAGGCATATCGTCTGGCGTTCCTAATGTTATACCCCTATTCCGAATGCAATGGAACTAGTCTTAAGCCCCAATTCGATCGTATGGAGAAGATAACTTTTTGAACCCAATTATTATATTAAATTTTCAATATTAATTTCAACCATTTTCTATTCCGTACGACCAAATGGTAACTCCAACCGCTATGGAAATTAAAGTTCGATAATAATGTACTATTACGAATCCAATGGAACCAGTTTCGTCAAATTCCGACACTGTGCCCCGGATCGCTATTTCAACGCGTCGATTAAATCGACGATTTCAAAAATTGATGAAATTACTTGAAATTTCAGTTTTAAAAACTTATTAACTAAATTCTAATTCAAATAGAATTTATATCAACCTTAGAAATCGTTTCGATTCACATTCAACTCAAATTTCCATTATTCACCATTTCCGTATTACGATAAATCGTTATATTTGAAATTAAAATTCATTCTATAATTTTCAACCAAAATCTTCATATTCAAAAATCAATTTACATTTCAAATTCAACATTTAAAATAAATTAAATGTTCAAAATCAGATGACTGAAAATCCTAGTCATTACATTCCTCCCCCCTTAAAAGAATTTCGTCCTCGAAATTGCTAAGGTAGGACGAATGATCCATACCCATTACTTTTCTAAAACCCATTTAGTTAACTTGGTATTTCACTCTACTACTTCCTTTAGTTCAATTCAAACAATTGATTTCCATTTTTAAATCAAAACCCTCTACTTTAATTACAATTCGAAAATGAATTTTATTTAACAAAAATTTTAAAAAAAAATTTCAAAATTTTTCTAACACCCTAAATTTCCGAATTTTTTTTGCAGAGTCTCCTTTTGTATGGAGAGCCGTTTACAATCCCACAAATATGATAAAAAAGATATACATCGGCTCTCATGGCCGAAAATCACAATATATATATATATATCAATATTTTTATTATTCGTGCTAAATTCGTAAGCGTACCTTATTTTCGCGTTATTAAGCAAGCCTGCTCAATTTATATGTAATTTCACAACCCAAATCTTACCCAACAGCCTCCTTGTACCTGTACTTACTAAAAAATAACGCATAAGTTCCATAATTCTAAAATTTAATAATATCACATGCATTTAACTAATTAAACACATAGATTTCATTTAGCAAACTTGTCAGATCATGTATTTTATGATGCATATGCAAATATAAGGTTCAAACATTCACTTATTCATTTGGAATTCAATTTATATGCCATTTATTCAAATTTCCATTGATTTATATGAAATTTACTTGAACTCGATCCATATTCACACCCATGCCCTTCACAAAGTTTTATTTACTTCATTTTATATCAACAACCTTTCATAACATGCTAATTCCTTAACAAACCATTTCATCAAATTCAATTTATCCATTTCAAATTGGTTTTAA
The DNA here is from genome assembly GCA_030737815.1 of Allium fistulosum. Lineage (NCBI taxonomy): Eukaryota > Viridiplantae > Streptophyta > Magnoliopsida > Asparagales > Amaryllidaceae > Allium > Allium fistulosum. Next base: position 1,504,950,423 of record CM060903.1, read on the forward strand.
ATCAATTTATCTATTTTCCATTGATTCCCATTCAATTTATTCACTTCCATTTACTCAGTATATCTCAATTTATCCTATATCACTTTGAGATCATTTCATTAATTCATTTCGATCACTATCCATTTCATTTGACTTATTTCAAGAATTCACTTCATTACCTCACTTTTCAAGTGATTTTATATTAAATTTACTCAATTCCAATTCATCATCCATTTAATTTCAATCAACCACGTTCAAACATATTTAATTCGCCTATAAATAAGTCGAATTCCATTTATAACTCAAGTCTCATTTCAATATTCAATCTACTAATTAATTTATCTCATTGGTTTACTTCCATTTTATAATCCAGAATCAGATTTTCATTTCAAAAATTACTTCAGTTTGTTTGACTTGAGTTCAACTCATTTAATAATTCAAATTTGGATTTTCATTTCTTGTTATCAAAATACTTAACCATTTTAACTTAGTCATACTTATCCACTTTCTCGGTTTAATAAGTTATACAAACTTATTTATTCACAATTCCTTGAATTTCCACTTTAGTTTACTCACATTCTATATTTATAACATATAGCTATATAATCACTTCACAATTCATGCTTATATTCAATTCAATTTGATATCGTTCAACCCAAATCGATTTTTTTATTTAACTTAGCTTAAGTTAAATTTTTATTCCATATTTAACTTTTCACATATCCCTTCCTTATTAACACCATTCTCAATTTATAAGTTCAAAAAATTATTTCTTTCGGTTTACAAAGCTTATATATGAAAATTCTAGAATTCAAACACCCGGTTTTTTTTCAAATCATTTTGAAATCAAAATATACATATATTTTCTTGGTATATCAAATCACGCTTTGGAATTTCCAAAACAACTTGGTTTTACCCAAAACAATTCCCTTTGGAATTTCTAAAACAAGACTTGTTTACCAAACAAGTCCAAAAAAATAATTATGGTAGCAATCCATCACTTAGAAACTCGAAAATGAAGACTGATGATGCAGCCATCATCACTAGAGTTATTTTCCAGCGACTGAAGTGAATTCAGTGCTTTATCACCTTTAGAATCCATTTTAAAACCTCCCATTCAAAAATATTCTAAAAATAATATCACCGTTGTCCTTTTCAAAACACTTTGGAAAACATTTCCAAAAATCTCCAAGATTTAAAAATTCCTCAAATCTTAGTTCAAATCCATTTAGAACATTTTTCAAAGCTTCCGGGACTTAAATTTCCAAATTCTGGTTTGAATCCACTTTTAAATTCAACTCATATGTATAATCGTACTTATACAAATTCTATTTGGTTATATAAACCATTTCAAATTTTATAATCTTGTTTTGATTATAATAATATCATCCAAACACTCCAAATATACTACAATAATATCTAAAAATCATTTCTTTTATATTAAAATATAATTTAGGTAAAATTATTTCATTTACCCCATTTCAAAACAATACCGTGTCGAATTGCTCTGTTCAAGTGTTTAGAAACCCTTATCGATACAGTTATGCGGACTGTGCCGACCAGAATTCATAAGCCACTCAATAAATTAACCAACACAATACAAAACAATTTATGTTCACTAAAAAATATGCTCTCATATCTATAAGTATACTCAGACTCATTCTAGGGTAACACCGACCTTATTTCTAATGAGTAATCCCCACCAAAGCCAAGGTTCTCGCTTAACCTTCAGCTCTCATACCGCTGTAACGTACCGGGGGATTTTCGGCCCTCGAAAATCGACACCAATATGTTCACTGTATAGCATGCCGAGCAATCGAGTGTCGGAAATACCAGATCATTATGGGTGAAATAGAAAGAGATAGAAGAAAACATAAACAATAACATAGAATCTCATAATCGCAACGGAACAATATATAATATATAAATACAGATCTTTATACAAAAGAAAACTATAACCGTAAATATACATACAATTATCAGAGTACAACAATCAACAAATCAATATGGACAGTTATTATTACTTGTCCTCACCAGTGCTGACTATACATCTTGACACACACAGCGAAATATAATCAAGTACGTGATATACGACTGAAATCCTCCAGCTCGTCTTCTGAGCTCCATAGCATCCTAACCTGAATCTGTAATACTCGGTCTGACCCGAGAATTATAATAAAATTACACCTGAGTCAGTCTGGAAAAACAGCGTGAGAAAACACACTCAATTTGAATTACTACTATTATCAAAATCCTTTGAAAACAAAGGTATCTCATAAGACCACATCATAAATAAATACGACGGGTTTTCACCTTACGATACCCAAAACATTTTATATCAAAATCATCTAATATTATAATAGTGTCTATAAAAAGTAAACTACAAAATAGCTAAAATGTTTGCATCTCACGTTTCAACATAGTTGGGCACAATCAAAACCGTACAGGCTCGTAGTGGATATTGGATTCCATATAATGACAGAGCTACTGGGTACCGCCTGCCAAAGTACATCTCCAGAAAAATGTACCGAGATCGTACCTAACAATCCCTGCCAACACAGGATCGACCTACCCCTTGCTAGATAGTACCGAATATGTTATCACCACGGGTGTTCCCACCCTATCAAGCACTCTCTTTTTCATGCACAGCCGTATCCATAATTTTAATATATCCGAGGGTATCTAGAAAAGTGATAACATACCCTACTTGGATGCGACCCACTTAGCCCTGCTGCATCTCCCCTATTTTAGTCATTCCCAGTTGATGAGGCTTGAGGCTACATTTAACCTTTTAAATAGCATTCAAACTTGGAATGTTAACAGTGCCTTCTAGGTAATGAAACAAATGATAGCATTCATCCATACAAGTTGTTCTGGGTCTGAACAAACCGAATCTCCAAAATCACCGTCTTCATTATCTTTACGATATCACAATTCGTAACGCACAAATCAGATCGAAGTGGTTTTCGGATAATTAAATACGATCCCGGTCTCTTCGGAACGATTAACGAATTTTGCCAGATTTGATAGTCGGTTATTTAACTATCAAATAACATCCATAAGCGGTCACTAGGTCCTATTTTATAAATCTTCAAAACATTTATTTTAAAATGTCTTTGCAAAAATATATATTCAATCTCTTCTAGAATTTCAATATTAGAAAACAAATTCAAATTCTTATATCCATAATAGGATATTCCAATCCATATCAATACATAGAAATATTTCCGAACTCCACTTTTTATTCAACACTTTGGAAAATATTTCTATAATAATAATCTCGTAGTTAAAATATTTCTAATGCTTCCAGTTCAATACTTAGGAAATATTAATCGGTATATTTTCCCAAAATCATTTTATTTCCAATACTAAGGAAATATTCCATTTATTTCATACTTCTCCAAAATCCTTTACCATTTATTCGAAAATTCCTTAACTCATTTATAACGGATTCTATAAGTTCCCGGAATCCATAAATTAATTTCTTTTAAAATTTCCAAAATCAATTATACTTGTCTATAATTCCAGCTACCTTTTTTAACTTCTTTTATGAATTCTAATTCATCTTTTAAGTTCTCGTATTTCAACATGTCAGAAGTTTCCTTAAGTTTCCAGAATTCCAAGATAAGATTTCTCATATAAAAATCATATCTATTAAATAAACTCCGCTTACAAATCTCGAAAGTATTTATAAATAAATTTTAATAACTTTCCAAAACTCTATATATATATAATAAGTATTTTTAAAGAATAATAATTTATTTTTAAAACACGTTTAAGTAATTATTTAAAATATTAACACTTTAAATAAACATCGATAACTCATTTCCAATGCATTTTTAAATAAAACTAATCGATTTACAAAGCTGATTTTAAAAATTAGAATTTATTTCCATTAATATTAGATATTTGAAAAAATCCACTTTCCGAAGTATTTCAATACTAAAAAAGCTTTAAATTACATAATTTAAGAAATAAAATTTTCCTTTTAAATCAAAACTTAACTTTTTAATTAATTTTTTTTTTTTTTAAAATCCATATAACTAATTTCAATTTATTTATCCCTCTCGATTCATAACACATCGATTTCATTCTGATTCCATAACCATTCTCACTTTTCAAAAATAGAATCCACTATTTTTTTTCAAAACCGATTTCCATATCCTGATATAAATTCACACTATGAATTTATATTTCCAATTTATCAACTGATATCATTTTATCTTATTTACAAACATCGTTTATAAATTTATAAACTCCTTTGAGTTTCACTTGTTTATAAAACTAATCTCATTTATAAAATCTCATTTTATGAATCCATTCCTTAATAAATCCCATTTATTTTTCGATTCTACTTTTAATATTGATTTCAACTTCTTTTCCATAAATCCAGAAATATCACTTAAAAATCCATTGTTAAAAATCCTTTATATAAATTATTTTAAAATCTCTATTTAAAACATTTTTTGAACAGTTAAGTACAACCCAAAATCAAATCATTGTTTTATTCAAATCAATTTCCTTTAAAATAATCCAAATTCGATATAAATATTTTTATATCCAAAATCTCTTTTTAATTCCTTTAAATTCAAAAATAATTTTTATGGTATTTAAATTACTAAAATTTAAGGCCAATGCTACTATAGCATCCAATAATTCAACCCACAACATAATCTATAACATATTATCCACACACATCATATATCACTATATATGAAAAACAATCAATATATTTGAGGAATCCAGTTGGATCCCTCCAACCTGTTTCCTTGCAACCACAGATGTTATATAACATAAAATACCAATCCCGCTTCGAGACGGGATATCGCGGTAAAATAGGGTCATCCGCTATTATGCAGGGCGCATAGTGTCTCATCCGCTCCAATCGGCGGTAAATATATCCAACTACTAATATATATACTACTATATATAATATAACATTCAACTGATAAAAATATATCAATTCAACCAAGCATCCAATAATTGATTTTAATTATTATAAATTAAATCCAGTAAACCAAAATGAGTGAGATTTACTCACCTTGATTTTTATTTGTTGATCATTCAAATTTTAAATTAAATCGAAGGACGTTCGATTTAACTTAAAATTCTTGCTATTCCAACTCAATTCTGAATTATTTCCAGATTGTAGATTTTGCAGCTACGAATCCAACATAACCGATTTCGTGATTTTTGGACCTCCAATGGAAGAGTTACGCAATTAATAAACATTCGAATTTAAATAATATAGTTATACTTCATTAATTACTATTTAATTGATAATCATAGATAAATATACTCACGTTGCTAAACCTATAGCCAATCTCGTTCCCGTTCAACTCCTCTGGTCAACGACTCCACCCGGTCTCTGACTCCGACCTGCTCCGCCTTTGGCCAACTAGAGCACGCTGCGCGTCTTGCCAAGCACTCCCATCCCTCGACGAGCCCCACGACCCACCTAGCTCCGCCATTCGAGTATAAGTCCTAACCCTAAATTGACGTGCCGCTCTCGATCCAATCACCCTGCCTAGCCTTCGCACGCCGTGCCCTCTGCTAGCCCTCCACGCTGATAGCGATCGGGATTTCAAATCGCTTGATTGTCTTTTCTCCTTTTTAATACGAACTCACGATTTCATTTACAAGGGAAAATGAAGGAAGCAGACTCGTGATTTCAAATAGAAGAAGGCGGCTTTGGGTACGAAGTAGACCGGTGGAGCGGGGTTATAGGCTGGCTCGTTGTATAATAGGGGTTGACTTTGGAAATAATATTATTTAATTTTCAAAATATCTCGCTTGTAGTAACTTAAAATCCCGAACCCCTATCGAGGCGTGCCACCTGGCGTTCCTAATGTTATGCCCCTATTCCGAACGCAATGTAACTAGTCTCGAGCCCCAATTCGATCGTATGGAGAAGATAGCTTTTTGAACTAATTATCATGTTAAATTTTCAATATTAATTTCAACGCGTTTCTATTCCGTACGACCAAATGGTAAATCTAAACGCGACGGAAATTCAAATCCGATAATAATACACTATTACGGATCTAATGGAACTAGTTTCTTCAAATTCCGAGACTGTGCCCCGAATCGCTATTTCAACTAGTCAATTAAATCGATGATTTCAAAAATTAACGAAATTGCTTGAAATTTCAGTTTTAAAAACTTATTAACTAGATTCTAATTCAAATAGAATTTATATCAACCTTAGAAATTGTTTCGACTTACATTCAACTCAAATTTCCTTTATTCACCATTTCCGTATTACGATAAATCGTTATATTTGAAATTTAAATTCATTCTATAATTTTCAACCCAAATCTTCATATTCAAAAATAAATTTACATTTCAAATTCAATATTTAAAATAAATTAAATGATTAAAATCAAATGACTGAAAATCCGGGTCGTTACAAATAGGGTATGGAATTATCAAAAATTGCATAAAGAAACATGTTCCATCAAATCAATGTAAATAATTGAGAATCTCAACATAGATTTTACATTTCGAAATAAAAAGGAATTTTAGGGGATTTTACCTATCATATTTTTGAGATAATCCCTAAGGCATATTCAAATCCAAAAATACACTAAACAATTGGTAAAAAGAAATACTAAGGTTTTCACTCATAGATTAGCCTTAGCTTTACTCAAATGGATTTGTAGCCTTCTGATCTCTTCTAGAATCTCTCTCTTTTGATGTATATATATACAATAGGGAAGAGGTATTTATATTCATTAGATTCGGAATATTTGGAGAATAAGATAAGAATAGATTGGAGGAAGAAGAAACAAATAGAAAATAGGTTGAATCATTACCTGAATTTCCTACGGAGTTTCTGAATCTTATTAGTGAGATAACAATGGTTGAGTTTCGTCGTATTCCCTAAAATAATATGAATAAAAGTGGACTGGATACCGTCCTATTTATAGGAGTTGAAACGCACCAGAACCGTATGATGGAAGTAGATAGGATACGGTTAAATTTGGAGTGCACAATCGAATAGAACATAACATAAAAACCTAGCCGCCACTGGCAACTGTCGTTGCCAAGCGATTGATCGCCCTTGGGCAATCGGTCAACCGCTATGATCGACCGGTTGACCTATTCAGGTCAGCTGCACTTTTATTCAGGGCGTTTATTTTTGTTTCCATTGTCGAATTATTTTATTCACTAATTAACTTTTTTAAAGTTAAGCCTTAATTAATCATTTACTTAGCCTTTAAACTAATTTTTGAAATTTAAATCCTAAATTTGATTTCTCATTTGAATTTAAATTCAAACTAGATTAATTTAACTTTGAGAACTTCAAATGCTCGTAACTTCTTTGTTTTAGCTCCGTTTTCAGCATATTATATATGAAAGCATGTTAGAATTTCGCCATGAACGCAACGGAATAACTTTCGTGGTCAAATTTTAACTTTTATAAAATTCTCATATCCAACCCTTATCATATTTAATTTAATTTACTTTATTTATTTATGGTTCATTTTACGGGGTACTGCATTCTTTCTCCTTTAAAAAGGATTTTGTCCCGAAAGATTCCAAGTGGCGAATAGCGTAACTCGCAATACATCCATGTTATATTACCAAGTTCCCGACACAACCATCTACCCAACCATTAGAGCAATGTGATTATGTACTGCAAACATGCTAAATGAGCTCAACCCTAGGGTAAGTGTGTAATCATGTCATGTAAGTATGTATGCAAATATCCTAAACATGCATAAAAATTTCTATACGAGTGTAAAGTGATTGTGAAAAAGTGTAACAACCATCTCCTACCATCCAATCTAGCAACCGCAATGCAACCAAAATCCTAATTTTGGAGAGAGAAATTACCAGTGAAAAGCTCTATGTGAGTGTTCTTCATCTTCTCCTCAGTCTCCTATGTGCTTTCCATCGGATTGTCCCCCCATTGTACTCGAACCAACTTAATTATTTTATTGCTGAGTCTCCCAGTACCATGCTCCACAATGTGTGTGGTGGCATGAGGTACTATCGGCTCCATCTTAAAATCCCCCAACTGATCGAGTTATACTCTGCTAGTGGTGTCATGAAGGTATTTCCTAAGATGAGAAACGTGGAAAACATTGTGGACTCCTGCCAACTTGTCAGGAAGCTCCACGCGATATGCCAATTTTCGTATTCATTTCAAAATTCTGAATGGCCCAATAAATCTAGGTGCCACTTTTCCAGACTTGCCAAATATAACAACTTTCATAGGAGGGGAGTTTTAACAAATACCATATACCAACTTCAAATTCAAGCTCTTTCCTTCTTTTATCCGCATAAGATTTCTAACGGTCTTGCGCTACCTTCATCCTCTACCTGATCAACTCTACTTTTTCCATGGTATCATGGATCATATCGGGTCCAAGCAACACGTTGTCAGTGATTTCCCACCAGCAACTAGGCGATTTGCATGGCCGCCCATAAAGTGCTTCAAAAGGGGCCATACTAATCGTAGTTTGATAGCTATTATTATACGCAAACTCAACCAAAGGTAAATGCTACTCCCAGTGTCCTCCGAAATCCAAGACATAAGCTCTCAACAAGTCTTCCAAAATTTTATTCACCCTCTCTGTTGGTCCATCGGTTTGTGGGTGATATGCCATGATAAGGTTCAAAGAAGTTCCCAAAGTTGTCTGTAGGCTCCTCCAAAACTCGCTAGTGAAAAAGGGGTCTGGTCCTTTTCACTGGTTATGCTTACAAGAATTCCATGTAGACGAACTACCTCTTTAATATAAATCTAGGTGAGAGAGGCACTCGTCCTATTTCTCATAATCGGAACAAAATGAGCACTCTTGGTGAGTCTATCTACAACAACCCAAATAGCCTCATTGCCCTTCTAACTTTTAGGCAATCCTCCCACAAAATCCATTGAAATATGCTCCCACTTCCAAGTCGGAATTTCCAAAGGTAATAATAATCCACCAGGCTTCCCTTGCTCAGCTTTTATCTTTTGAGATGTCAAACACCTAGCAACAAACTCAGCTACGCTCCTCTTCATTCAATTCCAAAAGAAAATTCTCTCATGTCTTGGTACATTTTATCTCCTCTGGGATGAATGGTCATCCTTGAGTGGTGACACTCCATAAGCACATCTCTTATCAAGTCATCAATCATTGGGACGCAAAGACGTCCATCCCTTCTCAAATATCCCTTCTCATCAACTAAGTATCTCCTAGCATGGGGAAAATGCTCTCATTTCCTTAATGTTTCCAAAATCTCTACTAAATCCTTGTCTTTTACTTGCTTGTGCCCTACACGATCCATCAAGGCTGGTCTAACCTCTATAACTGATAGAAAACCTTTGATGGGTTCTGTTGATGGTTGGATGTTCAAATCCGAGAGAAACTCTAACTGTCTCCATTCATACATAGCACTTAGGGTAGTGTGTCTCCTACTAAGGGCGTCGGCGACTACGTTCCCTTTTCCGGAGGTATATTGAACACCAAAGTCGAAGGATTTGAGTGATTTATGATCAGTGAATAGCTCAAACCTTTCTCCCAAGAGATAATGCATCCACATCTTTAAGGCAAAACAATGGCTGCTAATTCTAAATCATGCACTGGATACGTCTTCTCATGATCTTTTAGTTATTTGCTAGCATAGGCAACTACCTTCCCTTCTTGCATAAGAATTGCTCCTAATTCTATGCCACATGTATCTATGAAAACTGTAAACGGCTTAGTTCCATCTTCAATAGTGAGCACAGGTGTGCTAGTCAATGAATTCTTAAGCTTCTCAAATGCCTTGGTGCACTTATCATCCCAAACAAAGACTAGATTCTTCCTAGTCAATCGGGTTAAAGAGGCTGCTATTTGTGCAAAGCTCTTGATGAACTTCCTATATTAGCCTTCCAACCCTAGAAAACTTTTAACCTTCGATGCATTACTAGGAACCTTCCATCCTTGGACAACTTCTACTTTAGTAGGGTTCACCATCGATCCTTCCTCCGAAGCAATATGCCCAAGGAACCTAACTTCATTTTTCCAAAAGTTGCATTTAGAAAACTCGGCTTTGAGTTAGTTTCTTCTCAATGTCTCCAATACCTCTCTAAGGTGGTCCTCATGCTCCTTCTTTCCTTTGGAGAAAACCAAGATATCATCAACAAACACCATGAAAAATTTATGAAGTTTCCCTCTAAATATTCTACTCATTAAATCCACAAAGTATGCTAGGGTATTTGTCAGTCCAAAAGGCATTACTTCCCACTCATAGAGTTCATCTGGCGTACGGAATGCGGTCTTTGGCTTGCTTTCCTCTGCAATCCTTAACTGATGGAATCGCGTTATTAAGTCTAATTGAGAAAAGACTTTAGCTCCTAAAAGTTGGTCGAACAAGTCATATATTCTAGGTAGAGGGTACCTATTTTTCCTTGTCAACTTGTTCAACTCCCTATAATCGATGTAAAGTCTTAAAGACCCATATGCCTTAGTAGCAAAAACGACAGGGGCTCCTCACTCAAAAGTACTCCTACGGATGAATCCTTTCTTCAATAGCTCTAAGATTTGCTTATCCAATTCCCTTCTTTCTTTGGAGGCCATATGTCTCAAAGGCGGAACGACTGGTCTTGCATCCTTCTCCAAATCGATTCAGAACTCAATCTCCCTATGGGGTGGGAGACTCGAGACCTGCTCGAAGACATCAAGAAATTCACAAACTACGGATACAGATAGTGGCTCTTGATCAACAAATAGACTTAGTGAGTATAAATGGCTTATCCTAACTAAAGCTTTGGGTGTACAAAGAACTTCTAGGTCACGATCTCGACGACTCCTTAATCGTACTACCCTTTTGTCACAGTCAAAAATGGCTCCATAGTATGATAACCAATCCATACCCAAGATAAGTCCACACCCCCCAAAATTTAGAATGTACGTAGTACATATGAAATCAACATCGCACATGTCTAATACTAGGTCTTTGCAAATAAGAGAAAGATGGGTCGAACCCCCAATGGGGTTGGAAACCTCTATTGAGCTGTTGACCATCTGGGTTTTAAGGTTTAAGGAATTTACTACGTACCTAGCTATAAAGGAATGTGATGCCCCCGAATCAAATAAAGTAAAAATGGTAACCCCAAAATTAATAGTTATACCTTCTAGAGATGCTTTTCCTTGGTCTCTTGGTAGCTTACTAGCAATAGGGATAGCTTCAGTAGCGTAGGATTGTCCGCTTGGTCCTTCCTTAGCCATCTTGGGACATTGGTTCTTTTGATGCCCTTCCTCATGGCAGTTAAAGCACTTTCCTTTAAAGGCATCCTTCATCAGACTCACCCTACAATCTTTAGCTTCGTGACCCCTCCTTTGGCATCTCTTACACACCTTTACTTCCTTCTTAAACTTCCCCTTCGACTTCTTGTTGGCCCAAAAACTCCCCATCTTAGACCCTTCTTGCTTTTAGGTCTGTGCGGACTTCTCATTCTCTCTCTTATCTTCCTCATTGGCCATGTGTAGCATCGCTGTTTCTACCAACATCTCATACGTGGCCCCCATAAGTACTTGGGTTAACAACATTTCTCTTAACGGGGAATTTAAGCCCTTCACGAAGTTCATGGCCTTTTTCATAGGTGTTTCTATTAGCTTCATCTCTAATTTAGCCAATTCAATAAACCTAGCTATGTACTCCTTAAGGCCTTATCTCAACTGAATGAACTTTTCCAATTGCAAGCTAAGTTCTGCTCTAGACATGAATCTTGTCTCGAATTGGTACTTGAATTCATCCCAAGAGAATATCTTGCCTGGGTGCTTATCAGTTACAAAGTTCCACCAATTTAAAGCTTTTTCCCTGAGGTGCCAAACTATCATTCTTCTTCTTAACTGATCATCCCAACCAAGCTCTCTAAATATCTTCTCACAATTATTGATCCATGCTTTAACTTCTGAATATCCTTCAGCTCCAAAGTATGTCTTCCCTTCCATATTGAGAAAGTCCTTACATAGCTTAGGAAAGTCGGTAGGACGGGGTGCTGCATTAGCGGCCGGGGCAGTGGGTGCTACTAGTGTAGCTGGAGGAATAGGAATTTGCTCGACAATCCTAAGATATTGTTTAAACTATTTGGGCATTACATGAATGGGTGTCTTCCACGGGTAGGGTTCCCTTGTTCGAAAGAAGATTAATTATCAGCCATATCAAATATCTATAGGTTAAACCTTTAGTGATGATTTCCTAAGATAGTATTTACATGCTGAAAGAAAAGAAAAGTTTGCCTAGTGTATGTGCATATGTTCAAGAAGAGGGGGTAAAGGTATATATATATAGTAAGAATTCTAGTGATTTTTTTTTGAAAACCTTTTTCAAAATAACAAATACGTCTCTCATACGTATAGTTTTTCCCTGAACGGGTAACTTAGAGCTTTGATACCAAATGTAACAACCCACTCCGCAACAGGCCTAAATTTCGACTCAGAAAAGACCCATCGAAACTTAGATCCATTCTAAGGAAAGCTGTTGGTAGTAAAAAGAAATAACATTGCAGAACCATAACTAAACTTCCAGAACTCACAACGGGTGGAACAAAATATAATAGTAAAGTGTACCCATTTATTTCAAAACCAGAAAATGTCATAACACAAAATCTCATAAAAACCGTAATATAATATCCATTACAACAATTGTTTAAATCTATGGGTACACATAAAGGGAAATAATAATAAATACCGCCACTTGCCAAGCTTCCTCATCTTTAAGCATCGTCACCACCAACACTCCGCCCTTAACATGTGTTGTAATGAGGAGGGAGTCAGAACAACAAGTTCTGATGAATAAAAACCTCGAGTCTTACCTTTTCAGTACTTTAGTAGTATATTTCAAAATAAGAATATGAAAATCATTTAATACTTCTTTATAAGGAAAGGAGGCATGTCCAACCACTTAATACCTTCCATTCCAGAAGTAGATCCTATTTCCCAATCATACGTCGTAAATAACTAATAATGTAAGAGATGGTACCCAAGCCACTTAATACTTCCCAGTGGAAAATAGGCAAACTCCATCATTTAAGGCCTAATTCTAAAAGTGTGCTCCTAAATGGTACTATCTAGCTAACATCATATGGAATCTCATAGGCCGCTTAGTACTTCCAAGTGGAAAATAGGTAGATCTCGTCATTTAAGACCCAATTCCAGAAGAGTACCCCTGTAGAGATACCACCTAGCATAACCCCTTGGCCATTTAATACTTCATCTGGGGAAAATGGCAGGTCCAACCACTTAATACACAAACCCCGAAGTAGGCCCTTCGTCTTATTGCCCATACCCATAATGACGTCTCACATTAGTCCTATATTCATAGGAACTGGTAGCCATAGTAGTAGGATGGATTTCCCTTAAAGAATTTGGAACTAACCTCGCGTCATTACAAATATTTATCTTAAGGATATCTCACATCAATAAAAGTGTACACAACTGTTGGTAGCCTCAAAGTGAAGGACAAACTTCCGTCACGTTACTCTATTGACCTGCATCCCTATGACTTTGCCATAAATTAATTACTACACACACACACACACTCATCTCGCTGTTTCATAAATAAGGCCTTGTAAAGAATCTTCCTTATGCCTTAAAATAATAATTAGGCTATATAAGGGTTTCCTCTTATTTTCACCTCAAAATCAATTACCTTCATAATAAGGGAAAATAAACGTAAATAAACGCCTAATTAACTGCGCCTTATATACATTAATTACGTAAATGGAAATAAATAAATATTCGCGCTTAATAAGTTCTAAACACATGGATTTTACGCCCTAAAATGGCATTAAATGTCAGTTCCCTAACTAATTATTATTACAATTCCTTTTTCTTTAATTTCCCAAGATTTCATGGAATTCTAATTTCCAAAACAGGGAATAAATATTCATAATCAAAATGCAATAACAGACTTGTAAATAAAATAGAAACTCAATTTATTACACCACCAATTCAATGGAATATCTTAAATAATAAGAATCGCAATCTAAACCCCATATTCTATTCAATCGCAATCTAAACCCCATATTCTATTCAACTCCACTTTTACAAAGAATAGATAAGAACAAGTGATATAAATTACGAATAGAATTCATAATTTAAACCCCTTATTTTATTAAAGGATCGCAATTTGACCCAAAGAAGAAGGAGAAGTGGAATAGGCTATGGAATTATCAAAAATTGCATAAACGAAACAAAATCCATCAAATTAATATAAATAATTGAAAATATCAACATAGAATTGACATTTCGAAATAAAAAGGAATTTTAGGGGATTTTATCTATCATATTTTTGAGATCCCAAAATCCTTAAGGCATATTCAAATCCAAAAGAAATACACTAAACAATTGCTGAAAAGAAATACTAAGGTTTCCACTCATAGATTAGCCTTAGCATTACTCAAATGGATTTGTAGCCTTCCGATCTCTTCTAGAATCTCTCTCTTTTGACGTATATACACACACAATAGGGAAGATGTATAAATATTCATTAGATTCATAATAATTGGAGAAGAATAGGATAAGAATATATAGGAGGAAGAAGAAACAAATAGGAAATAGGTTGAATCCTTACCTGAATTTTCTACAGAGTTTCTGAATCTTATTAGAGAGATAGCAATGGCAGAGTTTCATTGTATTCTCAATATGAATAATAGTGAAGAGGATAGGGTTCTATTTATAGGAGTTGAAACGCACCAGAACTGTAGGATGGAAGTGGGTAGGAAACAGGTAAATCTGGAGCACATAACCGAATAGAACATAACATAAAACCCTGTTCACCACTGACAACTGTTATTTCCAAGCGATTGGCCGCCCTTGGATGACTGATCGACCGCCCTTGGGCGACCGGTCGACCGCTACGGTCTACTGGTTGACCTATTCAGGTTGATCGCTCTTTTATTTAGGGCGTTTATTTTTGTTTCCGTTGTCGAATTATTTTATTCCCTAATTAACTTTTTAACATTAAGCCTTAATTAATCATTACTTAGCCCCCAAGCTAATTTTTGGAATTTAAATCCTAAATTTGATTTCTCATTTAAATTTGAATTCAAATTAAATTAATTTAAATCTGAGAACTTCAAATGCTCATAACTTCTTTGTTTGAGCTCCATTTTCAGCATATTATATATCGAAATAGATTAGAATTTTGCCATGAATGCAACATAAACACTTTTGTGGTCAAATTTCAATTTTTATAAAATTCCCATATCCAACCCTCATCATATTTAATTTACCTTATTTATTTATGGTCCATTTTACGAGGTGTTACAACTGCCTCATCATCTCTGTCATAAACTAGCAGAATAAATCATTCACATCATTTCCTCTATCAATCGGGATAAGCATTTTAGTACCGGCTTCAATACGAACTTTCGGGTTTTCCTTCCATTTTTGGCCATTGGTTCACGTACTATCATCTCCCTTACTAGTATTAGCTCTCACGCTTCCTATAGTCAAACATCGGCTACGTAGATCCATTCTTGCCTTCTTCATAATCAAGGTTCGTAAGAAATAGAATTAAAGAGTGTGAGATCAATCGTAGAGTGGTAGATATATCCTAATATATATTTATATCAAAATACAAGTACGTTATACATAGCGTATACCCTTCCCCAAGGTGTTCGTTTTCTACTTAACCCTATTTTACTTAGGTGTTTCCCTAATCTAAACTCTAATACCAAGTTGTAACATCCCCCACTTTGAGACTCGAAAATGGACGTGGATGATGTTATAGTCCTCACCGAAACCATTGTCCAAAGACAAAGTGGGGTCAGTATTTTTTCACAGCATAAGTAAACAGAGGAGTTAAATATCTATTTCATTACATCAATCTGGTTACATAATTCATTACAACAGCTTTAACCTAAATCGTTCCCACGTAAGTGTAAATATATAATAAGAAAATCAGAGTTGTGTGTGCCCGAGGTATAAAGATGCCAACATCACACTTATCCAGTTGTAAATTCTAGTTTTACAGAGCGGAATTTCAAAATACCTTTTTAAATAGAAAGCCTTCCACTTCGTCTTTGGAATCTTTATTCGTCCTTTAAAAGTTACCTGTTGTTAACCCGTCTTTTGGTAAGGCGGTACATAGGTGGATTTAACCCAACAAACTTCATAATTATCAAGGTTGATGAGTGCAGAGCGACGGTTGTAGGACCCGAAGGTAAAGTAAAAATGGTTATACGAAACCAGAGTTGGATGAGGTTGGTAGATAAACGATGCAGGATGCTTGAAATATGGATGTTAGTTTGGACAAGCAAGGGATCGACATGGAATGGAAGTATCATAGGGCTCGGCATAGATGAAGGCAAAGGGATCATTATGTTTTATTGGTTTGGGAAGTTGTGAAGAATGGATCGGCGTGCTTCAATATAGTGGGATCGGTATGGTTTGGCTTCATTGAAGAGAGATCGGCATGCTCAATCTAGAGGGATTGGTATACTTCAATAGCTTAGCAACTTGGAAGGGATCAATATGGGTTGGCCACTATAGAGGGTTCGACATGGTTTAGTGAATAGGGATCGGCATAGCTGGTTAATATGGGTCGGCATGGTTAGCTAACGAGGGTTCTGCATGCTTTGTTGAAGAATATGGAACGTCATGCATCATAAAGAAGGGATCGGCATGGTCTATTAAGGGGGATCGACATACTCCGGCCTATGAACGAGGGGCAGCTGGATCGGTAGGCTAGCATGTTTTATGAAAGAGAGGGATCAACATTCTTTTATGGATCATCATGCTTCGATGAATAGGGTTCGGCATGCAACCTGTTAACCCAAAAAAATGGATCAACACCCTGGTGTGAGTGTGAAAGCACCAGCCATGTTCTCACAGAGCAATAATATAGGTAATAGATATAGAAAAAAGCAGTAAGGGAAAGAAGACAAAAAGATTTTTATAGTCGTTCGGCTGTTAAAGAAGCCTACGTCCACTTTATAGTTTTATTATAGACTGATTGCTATTATAAGAAGTGTTTGATTACAAGGCTCGTGATTGTCCTTAGCTAGATTGAATCTCCAAAGTTAGAATCCACTAGAGAATCACAGTAAATCCCTTTGAAGATTGTTATGAGGGAGGTGAAGAGTGAAGAAAGTTTCTAGCGGAGCTTCAGCAACCAGTCCGGCGAAGATCCTGTTCACCGACTGCTTGCAGATGGACACAGGAAGATGCAACGAAGCTTAGCTCGCATCCCGAGGCAAAAACATGGATCGTTAGCGATCCATGGTTTATGGATCGCTAGCGATCCATAGATTTAGCTAGCGTGCGAGCCATTTACTTAGCTCCTTTTTTCCCTTCTTTGCCTAGTTAGCTTGCCAAGATTTCATGATCAAGCATGGATCGCTAGCGATCCATGGTGTATGGATCGCTAGCGATCCATACATTTAGCATATTTTACACTTTGTCCTCTAAGCCTTATTTGCTCCTGCGTGCCATAGCGACCCAATGATGTTGAATGGATCGCTGGTGATCCATATAGTATGGATCGCTAGCGATCAATGCACTTAGACTATTTCTGGACTTTGATGTCTAGAATGCTTTTGTTGCCTTGTATCGATGCTATTCGTGTAGTCTCGTTGCACGTTGCTTTGTTTTGATGACGATTTGCTAGCTAATTGTATTTAACTGCTGGTTGGACTGGACGGATGCTTGTCTCTTGGTTTAGTTAAACTTAGTCGTTGCTTTAGCCCCTCTTGGTTGAGTTCGAAGTCATTCTGACTTCATCAAGTCGTCACGTCCTCTCTTGGATCCTAATGGGTTAAAAACCCAGATAACATTTTCCCCACAGAGTACGTCTTTGTTGGAAACAAGGCGTGCTTTGGAAGTTATCGCTTTTAGTCTCTGCTTGTTGAATTCCAAGTAATCGTGTTAGAGCTTTGCGGACGTGAGCTAGGTCACGCTGCTGATCACTCAGTTTTGGTCTTGACCACTACTGCTTGTCATAACGGATCAAATTTCTCTCCATAGCTTCCTGTTATACCTTGAAATAGTAGGTAGGTGTCACGGTGCAAGTTTGAAGTTGGAGATGGGCAATCCTATGGATCATTGGTGATCCATAGCTGATGGATCGTTAGCGACCCGAGTACTTAGGATATTTTTTTCTATTTTTTATTTCCTATTTATGTAGTTCAGTCGAGCTATCTCACCACTTCTCCATGACCCGAGATTCCCTTCGTGCGATCTGAACACTAGCAACGATTCTAGCCTTCGATTCATCGACTCGATCCATCGCCTCCTAAGATCTGATCTTGCCCAAGCCTTCCGCCGTGATTCCCTCTGCATCACCACCACCGAAGCATCGCCACTGATTTCTCAAGCCTCCTCCGACCAAAACCCTAGTCTTGCTTGTGCTTTGGATCGCCTCCAACCTACCCTTAGATCGCCACCGATTCATTATAGTTTGCCGATCTCAAAGCTTCTACCAATTTTGCATTTAGGTCATTAATCCGAGGTGGGTTCGTCGATTACAACGTTCGTTTAATGATTTGATGGCGAGGTTACGTTCGTGATGTTTGTCGTGAGAATTTTGAGTTGATTGCGGCTTAATGGAGGAAGATAGTAAAATCGAGTCTAGAGTTTCTTCCAGAACGACATTCGGGCCTTGCCCCGGTGCTTGACACGTTTTGCTATCTTTTTCCATTAAGCCGAAATTGACTTGTGCCAAGTCCCATAGCTGATATTGCATGACATATCGCGAATTGGTCCTGGCTCTCCCGAAGAATTTGGACTTATCTTAGTTTCTTTTTGCACGCTCGGTGTCCTTGTAATGAAAAAAATCTTCCACGTCGCATCAGACAATGGATCCGTTATCGATCATTGATCGATAACGGGTAAGTGTAGAGGAAATAAAAACAAATGGAAATGATACGGGAAGTCCTTTTCCTTTCCTACTGCGAGCGAACTATCTACATGGGATAGAGCGTTTGTAGTATTTCGGACACCGAGCTCACCCTCTATAGACAGCACACTACACTTGCCCTGGTACATACTTGAAATCCATTGTGTCGGCATGAATCAACGTCTCTCCAGAATTCAAGTGTTGTAGGGGAAATTATGAGTTTAGAATAGAATCACTTGACCATTTTGGATGCGAGTTCTATTATTTTAGAAAGAAGCATCCATCTTCGCGACGTAAGTCAAGTGGAGGAAGCCCAACACTTTCGAAAGCCGAGTCGTTGCCCGTTGCCCGTCGCCCGTCGCCCTTTCTCATTCCATCTCACAGGCTGAATATGGCCAGTTGGTCCCAGTAGGTCTGGTCTTAGACCGAACTCCTCCCAATTTTAGGGTTCTTCTCAACCCGTCAAAGAGAGCTTCTTCGGTGGTTTCCACTAAGGTTCTGCATAATATCTACGTGCAGCACGACATACTAGAGGAGGATGTACACCTTCCAGAGAAGAACGAGTTTGCTCACATGACTCCCCCCGGATATACCACTTGCCATCGGTATATGTGTTTGAATGTAGCTGTGCCCCCTTTTAATGACTTTTTGCGCGAGACTCTTTCGAATTTAGGCATTTCCCCGTTCTAGATTCATCCTAACAGTTATGCCATCCTAACTTGTTTGCACGTCTTTTTCATGCGCACATTCAATCGCGCTACGAGCTTCGACGAGTTATGGTACTTTATTTCATTTAAGAGAAGGGATGAGTGTCTGTCTTTGGTCGTAATCGAAGCTCAAAGGAATCGAAAAATCATATTGTGGCTGCAGAGCATCCTATCCCAGTTTAAGACCCAATATATCTTCATCAAATGACCCGAGGGGTTTAACCGTCTATGGACGACGGGGGGTAAGTTCTTTCTCTATTTATTGAGTTCCAACATGTCGCTGTGGGGCTTTTAACAAGTCGAACATTTCTTGTAGTTATCCCGAGGCCGAACAGGGACTTGTCTCTTGATGAAGTTTTTCAAACCCTAAAGGCTATCGATGCTGAGGAAAGATCCGATAAAGTCTTGTTGAATGATGAGAAGTTACTCCGATATGGGTTATTACATCTAGGGAGGTCCGCCGTTCCAGTTGAAGCCTCCTCTCCTTCTCGATCCAAGGTTCGCACGTGATCCACTTCCACTTCTCATGGCTCCGCAAAAGGCGATTCTAAGGAGAGAGAGGGCTAGTCTAGAGAATCAGCCGAAGAGGCTCGTGATGGAAGAGATGTAGCTGCAACTGGAATTAGTCGCCCAGTCAAAATGCCTTCGATTCCGAAAGAAGGAGAATAAGAGTTCAAACAAAGGGACGGCAAAGCCGTGGTGGACTTAGTAAAAGAGAAGGGTGAAATTGAGAGTAGTAGCGGTGAGTCCACTTCTAGCGATGATTTCTATGCAGAATCTGATGATGGGGATTCTGAATCATGCAATGAGACTCCAGGGATGAGCCCCGTTATTCCGAGCTCACCCCCTCCAGACACAAGTGATAAAGACAATGCCCCAAGAATCGAGGGACGTCAGGACTCTCTGAGCAAAGATGCTGGTGCGGAGTTTGGAGATTTGAGCGATGTTTACGTTGACTTCGACGCGCTTATTGGGGAAGATTTCAAATTTAATGAGGTTCCCCCTCGTTTGAGACATGTCGCATCCGAAGTTAGTCCGAACCCTTTCGCGGCGCCTGCTCGATCCAGTTTGTGACGTCGTTTTAGGCTCTCCTCCCAAACACATCACACGCTTCACTAGGGTCACACTCACTTGTACACACACTTTCCATGTTTATATTCTGTTTCTAAAACCTTTTATTTATGCTTTGTGTCAAGTATGACGAGAGGACACGACCTTTACGATAACTTCAAGGAATTCACCAACTCCCAGCGTTGGTCAAAGCATTCTTCTGGACGTCACCAACCCCGAGAGACGGAGGAAGAGTACAGAAGAAGGAAATATCTAGTAGTCGAAACTTGTCGCTAAGATGAGAGAGCGGAGCCGGTCATACAAAGGCGGGTATGAGAAGAGGAGGACTTTAGATGAGAAGGAGGAGCCATCGAAGAGGTCAAAATTCAATCACTGTTCCCATTCTTCAGAACAGCAAGCTTTTGCTCCGACGCACTCTTCAACGAGTCAGGAAATCTCCATCACTTTTGTCCCTGTTCCGCCTTCAACTTGCATTCTACCATCTTCTGTTGTTCTTGCCCCCGGTGCCTCACATCCCCACCGGAGACCCGCCTATATTCTTCCGTTCGGTCCTCCCAAGCTTGAGGCGGCGCTCCTCGGGTGGTTTCTAAGGGGGGTTAAGTTTGACTGTGATCTCTACCCGGTCCATAGAGATTCTTACATGCCATATCTTCAGGCTATGCAAAATGATTTAGAACAGGCCGAAGGGTGGGAAAAACTGTGTGAGCAGTTGCAGATACCAATCGCAACAACTACTAGGAAATCCTCTCTTTTGTGTCAAAGAACGATGATTTTGAAAGAGCATTGACAGAACGCGATACCAGGATTAAACAGCTAAAGCAGGGGAAAGAAGCAACATTGAGAGAAAGCAAAAGGAACGCCGACTTGCTGAAGGAAGTAAAAGAGGTCCACGAGAGAATTGAGATCGTCTATAGGGACGAAATAAAGAAGGCTCATGCCGGGGAGGTCAAATTAAAAGAGGAGGTGGCTGCTTGTAGCACGATAATTGAAGTCCAAAAGAAAACTATCTCTGATCACGATCTTGTTGTTGAGGGGCACAATAAGAATATCTTCGACCAGGCTGAGACAATTGCCCGGCTACAAGATTAGGTTGCGTAGCTTAGCGCTGATAAGTCTCGCGTCGAAGTCGAAAAGGCCGCCGTTATGGAAAATTATTTGGAGCTTCAAAACGCTTTCGAAAGGAAGATGGAAAAGATGGATGAGACCATCTTGAATTTTTATGTCAATTCTCTATTGCATCAGGAGAGCCTCAGCTACCTAGGCTTGAAATTTCCACGCACTCTTGCTGTGGTCTGGGAAGAAATCTAGACCCGCTTTCGTGACAGCGGTGACGTTTATTCCAAGCGAGAGTTAGAGAACGCCTACCTTAATAAAGATCAAAGAAGGCATTCCTGGAGGGCCAAGAGATTTTGCAGATCGAGAGGGTGAAAGAAGCTGTCGATGACTGCGGCTGCCGAAGCGCCTATGGAGCCTTTCATTTCTGGTGCCGACGAGCCATCAGAGCAGCCCCGTAATCAGCCAACAAGTTCTGGGCTTGAGGCTTCCCCTCGGTTTATAGATCCGTCTAAGGAGGGTGAAGGCGGTGAATACGAAGTTGACATCCTTGGTCAATCTTCCGGTGTAGGTAACCATCTTGTTTCCCTCGAGTTTGGGAGCTTTCAAGCCGTAAGAACAAAAAGAATTTAATGCTTTCAATTTTGATCTTATAGGTCCATCTACCTTACCTGTTGATCTGCCAGCTTCCTCGGCGCCTGGGCCTACTACAATTTCCAATGCTTCCATGCTCGTTTCCGTTCCTGCTCCGGTCTCCACGTCTGCGTCTGGCTCACAGCCGGGGCCGGAGTCCGAGAAGTTCGTCGCTCTTTACAGCTTGGATGACCCTTCTGTATCTTTGGAAGGTGACGTAACAACGGAAGAAGTTAGGGAGCAGGAAATTCAAACTGAGTAGCCATGAAGACTAAAGAATAGCTGGTTGCCATCAAAAAGGAGAAGGTTGAAGCAATCAAGGCCTCCAAAAGCTCCCGCAAATCCCGGAAGCATAAGGTGAAGGGTGAATCTTCTAAGAAGGTTGCAGAGCAGGAGGAGGACACTAGCCCTGAGGATATCGTTAACATTACTGGCAGCGACTTCACTCCCGAGGTGAAGCAGAAACTCTGAAAAAGAGTCGGAAAGGGGAGTGATGGAAAGAAGCGCTGAGAAGCTTGGGTGGTGATTGATTTGATTTTGGTTCATTTTGAGTCGTTTTGTTCAAGTGCAGAGTCTGCACTGAGTGTTTTTGTTGTGGAGTCCGTATGTTCCTTTTGTTTGCCAGTGTTGTGTGGGTACGGTCCCCACTTTTTGACCCTATGTAAAAGAAAATTATAAGTAATACATTGTCGATATTTTGACTGTACTCTTGTCTGTTCATATATGTTCTATGCACTTGTGCTTGTTTTGTTTATACTTATCCAGATCTGTGATTACTGCCAAAATTCTTTATTTGGAGTAATAATTCTTGGTTTGGAGTAACAGTTGTGAAATTATTGTTTTCAAGTAAATTTATTTAAGTGTCGGTGTATGCCCCTTAGTTCACAGGGCTGTTTACTTCAAACAACTGACAAATAACCGGTAACTTAGGGTTTAAATAATCTGCATATTAACGCTTGAAATTTGACTAAATCACAGCTCCATTTTTCTTTTTTTGGAAGTTTTGTGACTTGAGCATGTATGAGTTAACTGTAGGCAGTTACACATTGTCAACGTTAAATACTACAGTTAGTCATTGAGTGTCAGCGGTTAAAAATTTTCCACTGGTTTGTAGCACTCTGATTTTGTTGGTGGTCGCGCACATTGCTTCCAACAATGGAAGTGGGTTGATTTTTGTTATTCCTGTATGGATAAGTTTCCTGGTATAGCCGGGGCAATTCCGAGACTTAAAAGTGCGCGCGGCTTGTGGGACGCGCGGATTTTAGGATCTATATGTCCCATCGCTTCGGAACGGTTCTGGTGCTCCTCGGCGTTGCCTACCTTCGGGCAACATGAGGAGTTTACGTTTTAGGAGTGCGATTTCACGGCTCTGAGAGTTAATGTGCAGCTTATGCAATGCGTGACTTTTGAGACTGATACGACCCGTTGGTCCGGATCGGTTTTAGTATTCCTCGATGTTGCCTATCTTCGGGCAATGCGAGGAATTTGTGTTGAAAATTTGGTGCCTAGCTTATGAGGTGTGCGGCTTATGGTACTTCTCGGTGTTGCCTATATTCGGGCAATGTAAGGATTGTACGTTTTTAAAAGTTAATGATCAGCTTATGGGATGCGTGGCTTTTCATGCTCCTCCATGATGCCTATCTTCGGGCAACGTGAGGAGTTTAATTTTTTTTAAAGTTAGTGCGTGGCTTATGAAATGCACGACTTTTCGTACTCCTCGATGTTGCCTGCCTTCGGGAAACGTAAGGAGTGTAAATTTTTAAGAGTTAGTGCATGGCTTATGGAATGCACGGATTTTCGTACTCCTCGATGTTTCCTATCTTCGGGCAACGTGAGGAGTGTTTGTTTTAGCCTTCTCGATGTTGCCGGGGCAACACCGGTATTTAGAAGGCAAATATCGGGTTCCATCGATCCAACGGTTTGAGTCGATTTGCTTCCATCGGCCCGGCGGGTAGTTATTATGAACACAGTTTTGTCGGTTCAAAAAGCGAATCAATTTTTATTAAGGAAAGCAGGGTAGATTTTTTGCCTATTAACAATGCCCCCGGCATCCCGGGATGGCTTATTTGATGAAAAATAAAGAGTACAAAAGGTAGTTTTCAAATGAAGTAACAGGGGAGCGATTCACTGTTCCATGCGCTGGGGATTTGGATTCCGTCGACGGTTGTTAGCTTGAAAGTTCCGCCCCTTAGCTTTTGATTGATGACATATGGTCCTTCCCAGTTCGGTCTGAAGGCTCCCGGGACAAGGTAGACTCGCTTGAGTACAAGATCTCCCACTTCGAAGGTTTGGTTGTGAACTTTGGAGTTGAATTATCGTGCGATCCTTTTTTGGTGGGCAACGGTTCTCAACTAGGCTTCTTCCCTTCTTTCGTCAATCATATATAGTGATTCAAGTATAAACTGCTCGTTTTGTTTTTTATTAAAATTTTTCCTTCGATGCGAGGGGACTTTCAATTCAACGGGGATCATTGCTTCTAAGCCATATGCCAAGGCGAACGGAGTGTGTCCAGTTGCCGCTTTGTGAGTAGTTCTGTAAGCCCATAGTGCGAGTGGAAGTTCATCAACCCAGTTCCCTTTTGCCTTAGTTAATCGCTTTTTGATAATGGACATGATGATTTTGTTTACTGCTTCCACCTGCCTGTTTGCTTGTGGATGAGATACCGCGGTAAAGCTCTTCTCAATTCGGAAGCGTTTGCAAAAGTCTTTAAACTCGGTGCTTTCGAATTGAGTTCCATTATCAGTGATGATTTTCTATGTCACACCGAACCTGCAAATAATGTTTTTAGTAAAAAAATTAATGACTTTCTTTGTGGTTATGGTGGCCAGCGGTTCCGCCTCGGCCCATTTCGTGAAATAATCAACAGCAACTATAGCATATTTCGCCCTTCCTTTTGCTATTGGCAGGACGCCAATCAAGTTGATTCCCCGTATTGCAAATGGCCACGGGCTGACCATCTGCGTTAGCTAGTTGAAGGAGTTCTTTTAATTTTACTAAATCTTTGGCATCGATCACATCTTCTGGCATATTCTGCAGCGTCGCGGTTAATCGTTGGTCAGAAGTATCCGTATCGAAGGACTTTCTTTGCAAGAGTCTGCCCCCCAGTGTGGTCTCCGCATTCGCCTTCATAGACTTCCTTTAGGATTCGCTGGGCTTCATCATCAGACACATATCTAAAAAGGGGGGTTGAGAATCCCCTTCGATAAAGTATTTCGTCTTGTACCATGAATCGCAGTGCCTTTCGGAGAAGCTTTTTCCGTTGATTCCGGTCAGTCGGAAGGGTCCCTACAAGTAAATAGTCCTTTATCGGTGTCATCCAAGTCTCTGGTTCGACGGTGATCTCGAGGATCCAGTTGACGTCCATCTTGTCTATGCTTGGGGTGGTTAGAGTTTCGACTGGGACTAGCCCCAATGACCGAGCTTCTCCGGAGCTTGCCAATTTAGCCAAATAATCTGCCTCAATGTTTTGCTCCCGTGGAATGTGAGTTCTGGTGTAATGTTCGATGTCGCTTAGCAGTTCTTGTAATTTGGATAGGTATGTGGCAAGATTCTCCCCTCGAGCCTGGTATTCCCCTTTTACTTGGTAGACGATTAGCTGGGAGTCGCTGTAAATGTGAATAGGTTTTATCTTGAGCTCTTTCACAACTTTTAGTCCTGCAATCAGTGCTTCGTATTCCGCTTCGTTATTTGTAGCCGGGAATTCCAAGCGCAAAGCGTAGCAAATGGCT
Organism: Allium fistulosum; assembly: GCA_030737815.1. Taxonomy (NCBI): domain Eukaryota; kingdom Viridiplantae; phylum Streptophyta; class Magnoliopsida; order Asparagales; family Amaryllidaceae; genus Allium; species Allium fistulosum. Next base: position 1,504,976,410 of record CM060903.1, read on the forward strand.
CATCCTTCGGGGGTTTCAAGCACTACTCCCTCTCCCGAACAGAGGTTGTTAGATGCGCCATCGACAAAGAGTCTCCATTGTGTGTCCACTTCCGGCTGTGTTTCTTCCTCATCATCCCGTATAGTTAATTCGTTGATGAAGTCTACTAACACTTGCCCATTGATGGTCTTCCTTGGATGGTATGTGATATCATATTGACTCAGTTTTATATTCCACTTGAGAAGTCATCTAGTAGTTTCAGGCCAATACAACACTTGCTTCAGGGGCTGGTCAGTCAACACTTTGATTGGACGAGCCTGAAAATATGGCCGTAACTTCCTAGACGCGATCAAGAGGCAATACACTAATTTTCCAGTTTTGGATAATTTTTCTCGGCTCCAGCAAACCGCTTGCTAATGTAATACATGGGTCGTTGGATTTTCACTTATTCACGCACAAGGGCGGCGCTTAATGCATGAGGTGAGATTGCTAAGTAAATGGACAGGTCATCTTCGTCTACAGGCTTTAATAGGATTGGCGGTGCTTCCATGTGCCGCAGTAATTCTTCAAATGTTGTTTGACAAGCTTCACTCCATTCGAAGTTCTTCTTTCCCTTCTTCAGTGCATTGAAGAATGGTATACATTTGCCGGTAGCTTTCGAGATGAATCGACTTAGTGCTGCGACCTTTCCATTCAGGTTTTGCAGTTCCTTCTTATTTTTCGGAGCTTGGACTTATCATAGTGCTGTTATTTGTTCTGGATTTGCTTTAATACCCCTAGCACTTACGATAAATCCTAAGAATTTTCCGAAAGCTACCCCAAAGTGACATTTGAGCGGATTGAGTTTCATCCTGTATTTTCGGAGTATTTTGAACATTTCAGCGAGATTATCCAGGTGGTTGGTAGCTGCTCGTGATTTGACCAACATATCATCTACGCAAATCTCCATAGTTTTCCCGATTTGGTGCTTGAACATGGTGTTCACCAACCTTTGATAAGTTGCCATGGCATTCTTCAAACCGAATGGAATTACCCTGTAGCAGTATAGGCCTAGGTCGGTGATGAAGCTGGTATTTTCTTGGTCAGGCTCATGCATCAGGATTTGGTTGTACTCAGAGTATGCATCCATGGATGATAGCAGCTCATGCCCTGCCGTTTCGTCCACAAGCTGGTCTATTCTGGGGAGAGGGAAGATATCTTTTGGGCAAGCTTTGTTTAAATCCAAGTAGTTGATGGAGGTTCGCCATTTCCCATTGGACTTTTTGACTAAGACCGGGTAAGGTACCTACTCTGGATAAGTTGCATCACGGATGAAGCCGTTGGCCATTAACTTGTTCACCTCTTCCCTAAACGTCTTGGACCATTCAGGACCCAAGCTGCACCTCTTTTTCTTTACTGGTGTGAACTTGGGGTCAATGTTGAGCGCATGGCATGCAATTTCTGGTGACACCCTACACATATCAGAATGCGTCCATGCGAACACATCCAAGTTGGGGCGAAGAAATTTAGTAAGCTCCAAACGATTCTTTTTTCCAAGGTGCGATCCAATTTTCAAGACTTTAGTCGGGTCATCCATATTGACCGGGACAGACACCGTCAATTCTGCCGGTGATGCCCATTCCTCCCTTGAACTCTTCTTTCCAAGGTCCAAAGCCTTGTCGAATCGGCTATGGTCCCAATGCCAGGAGCGGCTCTGTAATGCTATTTTGAAGGTTTATGGATGTGGAGAGCTCTCCCCACATCCTTCCCATTTTCTCTTCTTCTGGATTCACGTAACTCCGTAACGTCACATTCTCTAGTGGCGCACCGATCTCCTTTCACCACTCTGACTCCATTTGCAGTAGGGAACTTCATGGTTAGACACCATTGGGCCAGAGCTATTTTGAAATCTACTAGAGCAGGCCATCCCAAGTAGGCGTTATACGTGGACATTTTGTCCACAATTACAAAAGTCTGAATGAGGGTGACTCTTCGATCACCTTCAGTTCCACCGGCAAGTCGATTATTCCCACAGGTTGAATGGGTTTGCCAGTGAACCCTTGTATCTTCGTTTGGCATGCAGACACACATCTTCATTTGATCAAAAGTACATTTGGAAAGTATATTAGCAGAGATACCACTATCGACCAACACTCATCGAACAACAATGGGACCGATTCCCACTGTAACCACCATTGGATCGAGAGTCGGGGCTTCGATCCATTCGGTGTCCCGATTTCGGAACACTATGTCGTCACTCAATACCTTCTGCAGCTTAGCTGGAGTTTCATCTTCTATTGCGAGGCATGATTCCTTTGGAGCATGCTTCAACGAACTTGCATATCGCTCCATCTCCCCCCAGCTTCTCTGCGCGGGGTGTGGTCCCCCAGATATTGTTCCAATAATAAGTCTTTGGTCAATTCGTTTGGACCCTTCTTCACTAGTTCCAGCCTGATTCCTTCATTCCCTAGGAGGCTGAGGAGCTGTGGGTTGATCGGGATTTTATGACTTTCTCACGTACTGCTGGAGTTTGTTTTCCCGGATCAACTCTTCAATGAGATTCTTCAGATGGTGGCATTCGTTTGTATTATGATCATGAGTTTCATGGAAGTGGCAGAACTTTCCTAAGCCTTTTTGCTGCTCAGTTGCTTCCTTCCTAGGGGGCTTCTTGTTTTCCTCAGTCCTCTATGCTGCAAGGTAAATATTTTCCAGAGTGTCGTTTAGAGGGGTATAGTCTTCAGGTTTGAGCCCTTTAAACCTTTTATTGCTTCCATTACCATTCCTTTTATTGGAGTTCTAATTTTTCCTCTTTTGATTTCCATCTTTCCTGTGGCTCCTTTGGCAGTTCCGGAAGAGTGCGTGTTTTGATTCATCGCTACATCACTCTATCTGATGTTCATTGGTTGTACACTAGTAGACTTTCTTTCCAGCTCCTGCGCTTCCTCCAACCTTAAGTACTGACTTGCTTTACAATTGAAGTCTTTCCTTATGGTAGGTTGCTTCATCTTAATACACTTTTTGAATTTAGTCTCCGGGTGAATGGCACGGACTAACGCCATAAAAACCATATCCTCGATGGGGTTGCTTACTTCCATCACTATGGTGTTGAACCGGTTCATGAAAGATCTCAGCGATTCGTTGCATCCCTGGACCAGTCCGGATAGGGATATAACATCTTTGGTTGCGCGGTATGGAGTCTGAATTGGTCGAGGAATCTTGTTGCTTGTTGGTCAAAGATAGAGATAGATCTTGGCGGAAGCATGATGAACCACATAGACGCAACTCCTTCTAGAAATATGGGAAAACATCTGCACCGAACAGCCTCAAAAGCATTGGCTCCATCCACATACCAACTATACTTGTATAAATGGGGTTTTGGGTCCTTCGTCTCGTTGTAGGATGGGATAGTTGGCATTATGAATTTTTCTGGATATTTCTCATTCGAGATTTCATCGGTAAAGGGAGTCCTACTTGGAGCAGAACCCCATTCATCATCTCTTCTATTTTTACTTTCGTCCATTAATCATTTTACCATGTCTACTATGTATGCCTCTGATGTTCAGTAATCCTAAGGATGGCAGTCAATCACTGCACCAAGTGTTTGGCTTTGCAAATAGTCTTGGTGCATGGGTTGAAGCCTAGGCTCTCCTGTCTTCGGGAGAGCCACTCCCGCGGGATCCCATTGGCTTGCAGTTGACCTGATTGGGGCAGTTTGGACGTTCATAGCATCATCAAATGCGTTAACATTCTCTTCCAACTGGTTGTCTTGTTCTCCATCTTCCGAGCCGGAGAGGTCCATAGCTATATCTTCTTGCAGGGTCTTCGCCCCTTGATTCAAGTTCAAAATTGGTTGCCTTGCGGTAGGCGGGGTATTCGTATTTCCTTCCATGTTGTGTCCCATGGTTCCTGTTGTCGCCCTTTTTGCGGCTGTTTCCCGTTTCTTCTGTTTAGACCAGAAACAGAAAAGTTTTCTTGTCCTATAACAGCCGTAGGTTCAAACATAGTTCTTGGAGCAGGATTTGACTGTAGGGTTAAATGATCATTAAGCTTCTCTATCAGAGCCTTCTGGCTACTTTCCATTCTTTGGTTGATCTCATTAACCATCTTATTCAACCCATCCCTAGTGACGACTTCGTGATGACTGGAGGATTCTGGTGCCTGATTTCCTAAGCTCGCGCCGTTTACTTCAGTATGTTGAGGATTACCATCTTCTCTAGCTATCACTGCCCCTATGAACCTTTCATAGGCAATTCTCCTTCTTCCAAGAGCCATTGATTTTAAGCGATAGATCTTTCAGGCAAAGATTGGAGATCTAACTTTTGGACCTATGGAATCCAAAGTAGATAGCTAGATCTGAACCCTGAGTTGGGTTCTTAGTGAAAGCACCAAAATGTTAACCCAAAAAATGGATCAACACCCTAGTCTAAGTGTGAAAGCACCAACCATATTCTCACAGAGCAATAATATAGGTAATAGATATAGAAAAAAGCAGTAAGGAAAGAAGACAAGAAGATTTTTATAGTGGTTCGGCTGTTAATGAAGCCTACATCCACTTTATAGTTTTATTATAGACTGATTGCTGTTACAAGAAGTGTTTGATTACAAGGCTCATGATTGTCCTTAGCTAGATTGAATCTCCAAGGTTAGAATCCGATGGAGAATCACAGTGAATCCCTTTGGAGATTGTAATAAGGGAGTGAAGAGTGAAGAAAGTTTCCAGTAGAGCTTCAGCAACCAGTCCGGAGAAGATCATGTTTATGTTGCAGATAGGATGGTATTTATAGAGATCAGAGAGCTTCTGGACCAGGCCTGTTCACTGACTGCTTGTAGATGGGCACAGGAAGATGCAACGAAGCTTAGTTCGTGACCCTAGCCAAAAACATGATAGCAAGCGATCCATGGTCTATGGATCACTAGCGATCCATAGATTTAGATCGTGTGCGAGCCAATTACTTAGCTCCTTTTTTCCCTTCTTCACCTAGTTAGCTCGCCAAGATTTCATGATCAAGCATGGATCGATGTTCATGTAGTCTCGTTGCATGTTGCTTTGTTCTGAGGACGATTTACTAGCTAATTGTATTTAGTTGCTAGTTGGACTAGACGGATGCTTGTCTCTTATTTTAGTCAAACTAAGTCGTTGCTTTAGCCCCTCTTGGTTGAGTTCAGAGTCATATTGACTTCATCAAGTCATCCCATCTTCTCTTGGATCCTGATGGGTTAAAAACCCGAATAACACAACCCTTGGGAGGGATCAGTAGAAGACAACACTCAAGCAACGCTGAATCAAAGATCAATCAAAAATAGGGCTCCCCTATTCCAAATGACTTGAAAATTGGAGATCAAACATATTTTAGCATACAGAAGCCATCATAGGGATCACTGCCCAAAAATCAACCAATGAAGGGATCGGTACCAATCCCTCTTCATTGGGAGTTAGGCCTAGTGCCCCCTATGGTGGGCCCATATAGATAAGAAGGTCCTTTAGCTGAAGTTTCAGGGAAATTGGTGGTCGTCTTCACCTATAAATACAACAGGTATGGCTTCAGAAAAAGGGGATCTTCATTCTGCTCCTCTTCATCTTCTACCTAGGCTATAATCTGCCACTTTTATTCTTGAATTTCATGGATTCGTAATTGTAATCAGCACTATAAAATAATAAAAGGAAAATCTTTGGAGAGGACGTAGGCCAGAGTTAGCTGAACCACTATAAATCTGTGTCTCTATTTACTTACTTTCTAATTGTTTTAGTTTTGTTCTTCATTTATTTCTCTTCATATTTTTGTAATTGGATTGGATATTGGTGCTTTCATACAACTGGGTGTTGGTGGTCAAGTTCGACGCCAACACCTGTCTAATCCATGAACTCGGTCTACTCGAACGAGTACCTGTTAGTTTATGGGAAATAGTAAAAGCGTGGGTTAGACAATTAGTCTGGTATGAATAAAACCTTTACCCTAAGCATCCATAGTGAGACTACACCGCTAACACGAAACAGGTTTTCCCCTCACTTTATCATCAATGTACACTAATATATATAACAACAAACAATATGTATGAATGTGTGTGTATGTATGTATGTATGTATCATAGAAGCAACCATGTGCACATGAACATTACATCAAAGCAACCATGTGCACGTAAATAAACATTACATCAAAGCAACCATGTGCATACATTTAATCAATAAGGGTACCTTACACTTATTACCTGATTATGAGTCATGTCGTACGTATTTGTTAATTTCAGTTAAGTAAACCCCATACTTATCATCCAAATATGATCCCGGTCATATACTTATTCGCCATTCATTCATCCATTACCTAATCTCTGGTTTCAGGTTATTTTCATCAAGTTATCATTAATTTATTATCCATTTTTCAATCATCCTAATAGAGTTCAGGGTATGCCATAGGGGAAATTATGTAATTTGTTTCATATATCTAACTCGTTGACCAATCTTGTTCGAAATAAAGGTATTTTCTTTCTATTATATACTTGATATAATGTGGTTATATTAATTAATCAATTTAATTAAAAGCATATTTAATAGAACATCCATAAATGGAATATTTTGTGACAGTAGTTACAAAGTGTTGTAACCGTGAGTAATTTATCACAATAAAACAAATATACCATTTTAAATGTTCCTAGTCAAGATGCATCGAGACTGGATATCGGTGTATTCGTTGAGACTAGAGTATGTAACGCTCTCCAAATGTTGGGCAGTGTATTACTCATGACTGCTGGGGGCACCTAGGGGTTACGTACTGATCGTTATTGGATAACTATGGAACGACTCACTCGATAGTTTTTTGTTGGTTAATATAACTAAGGTCAAACAAAAAATACCGTTGTGATTGATTTACATAGTTCTCTCGAATTGAGAATACTGTGGATCTTCAATATGAAAGCTCCACTTTGATTATAGTCAAATCATGGCATGGCGTTCCATCGAGTGACTATAGTTGGGTCGAGTGGAAGTATTGGAAGTGAAGCTCTATTCAAGAGAGGATTCGTCTCCTCAGTTATATGGGGTTAGTATCATGGTCAACTCAAGTCAACTCAAAGTCAAAGTCTCAGGCCAGAGCATTTTGGTTAATAATAATAATTATTATTGAACCAAGGACTTTGTGTTTGGACTATAAAGTTGAATGTGGATGATATTGGAATTTTGACCATTACCAAATTCCATAAATCTAAAGTGATATAGTTTTGACGAAGAGAATTGGTGTAAATAATTGTCACTATTAGGTACCGCTTATAATAAGTAAAATTGGATTTTACCTAAAAGATGTGTAAGTGATAAATTCTTGCCAAAATGTCACACCACCTGCTAAGTGACGTGTGAACGTTAATATTCGAATAGTTCGATATTAATCGTTGACTGAATTTAAACCTTTGAGTTGCACGAACCGTAATCATGAATGCTTCGAAAACCACATGATTTAATTAATTTATAATCATTATAAATTAATTAAGTTAATTAATATTTATGAAATATTAGTTATTAATTTTATTTATTTGATTTGTTTGAATCTATTAGTATTTAATAAAGTACGTACATAAAAGTTACGTATGTACGTATCGATATATGATATTCATAAAATATTTAAATCGGATATAAATAGATTGATTACTAAATGGGTTGAGAAATATTTTGAGGCCCATATAGCCTTATTCATAGAAGGGCATAAGAAAATGAGGCTTAAAATCAATGGTTGGATCTAGAAAACGAAGGGAGGAGGTTAAGGAAGGATCCCTTTATAAATATGTTATCTTCCATTCACTGGCCTCTCTTAATCACTCTCCTTCTAAACCCTAGCCTCCATCTTCATTTTTCTACCTTCTCGGCCGAAATTTCATGGCTTTTAAACCACAAAAATTCCCAAAACAAATAAAATAAAATAAATTCAAAAGTGGTGCTTCGGATTGTTGCAATTTCTGGAGGTGATTCAATCGGATCTAGAAGCATTTATCATTCAAGGTATGAATCAAAGGCAACATCAACAAGGTAAATTCCATTAGTTATTTATTTATTCCATGATATTATATATTTAGTAGTTAATTCATTCTAAAATTTTTATATATGCATTTGTTGTCCCTTATAAGCATACAATTATAGATCTTAATGTAGTATAACTTGTTATCGTTATAATTGGCTTTCATTTGAAGTTGATAACTTCTATTCATGATTTTCTATGATAATTTCTATTGATTTTGATCTAAATATAGATCTGGCAATTAACTTATTATTCTAATTAACTTTATTTTATTTTATTGCTAATAATAGTTTACATCGATTCCAATTTTGATTTCTACTTTAAGATTCATACATATACATAAATGCGTATGTATATATATGTGTGTATGTTAAAATAATTTTGAAATATTTTAAATGCTTTTAAGAATTTTTATTAACATATACATATAAATTATATTTAGATTTATTGATTAAGATCTGTTATCAGACTGATTTACTAAATTAGGTTACTGCATATTTAGTAATAAATCTCAAATTGATTACAATTGATTTGGTTGAGTTGATTTATTAATTTTAAAGGATTCATTAATAATACGTATAAAAATATTTTTAAACATATATATATATATTATGTATACATGCACACACATACATATTTGTACACTATATTTATGTATAAATAAACATGAATCAACATAATATTATTATTATACAAAATATACTTTGGAATTTTTTTTTACAATAAATATCTATATTTGATTCTACATTAAATTATTAACATATACATATTGGTTACGTTTGGATTTATTGATTAAGATCTATTTTCAAATTGATTTACTAAATCAGATCACTACATGTTTGGTAATAAATGTTGAATGGATAATAGTTGACTTGGCTGAATTAATTTAGTATATTTGGAGGATTCATTAAAAAATACATATATAAACATATTTAATCATACACACAGACAATTAGTTAATAATACATACATACTTTTGTTGCCGACTGTTTATATCCTTATATCATGATGCAAATTGATTATCATGTATATGTTGCATTAACTAAGTTTACCAAATGGGAAATTAAATCAATCATCTTTGTTACTCTTTATCTATTTCTCATTTTTTTATGTGTTTAACTATCCATTTATTTCCAGTTATATGTCTAACATTGTCATCAATTAATAGCACCTATCATATGTTGCTCTTACAGAATTTACACTATAGTATATATATTTGTTTATACTTACATTTATGTCATATATATATATATATATATATATATATGTTGCTAACTAATGACTTTCATTAATTAATCTATTTAATTTAAGAGAAATAAATGAAAGGTTTCGCTCTCCATATAAATAATTTGCCCTTCATTAATTAAATAAGTTAAGAGAAGGAAATGAAAAGTTTCCTTCTCAAAATAAATTTATGAACCATCATTCATTCAATAAATCAAGGGATAGGAAATTGAAAGTTTCATTCTCTAAATAAATTTAATAAGTTACCGTTACACACAAATATGTACATAAGAGTATATTTAGACTTCATAGGCCTGTTAATGATCGAAAATGGTAAAATTTTGAAATTCACTCATTTCTTCTGCTGTGGGCTGGCCCGGTTCCTTCAATGGTATTAGAGCCCAATAGCCTATGTGGTCTAAATTAGTCATGTTAGGGCTAAATAATTAAGCTTGTGCACTTAGTACTATGTCTAGAAAGGTGATATCTAGGATTGGAATTGGCCAATTAAGTACCCTGTCCTACCTGGTTACCTGCCTGGCCTGAAAGGTGATGTGAGCCCAAAGGTTGCCCCTAATAGAAAATGCCCAATTTGAATTGGGCCTTGGGCTAATTTTCAAAATAGTTTTGAAAATTAAGACATGATTTTAAATTTAAAATAAAAACATGTTTATTATAAAAGGTTATAATATAACATAAATTTTCAAAATGTTTGAAAATGTAACGAAAATTTCAAATTAATTAATACTTATATGCATGTATTATGTATGTTGATATATGTTATGTTATTTTAAAGTGTTAAGATAACATAAGTATACATGAATGTAAGATAAATTTTGAAATTTATATAATTTATTTAAAATTGTTTAATTAAATAAATTAATTAAAGGTTAATTAATTAAATAAAAAATACACATATATAAGATATGTGTGTTATACTATAAAGGTTGTAGTATACACTGTAAAGGTTATAATAGATACGTCCAATATAAAAGTTGTATTGAAATACTAATTTAAAATTAATTAAAGAGTTAATTAACTAAATATAATTAATAAAATATCATACATAAAACTATCATATAAGTAATATGAAATATAAAATTTATATAACAATAAAACTTATATGATATGAATGTATAAACTCTAAAGATGGAACATTAAAGAAACCTAAATAGGCTTAAGGAATAAATACATACGTAAATGTACGTATACTGTGATTTGTGATGTGTCTAACACTTGAATCACAAGGGTATTTCATAAGAAATACATTATTCCATAAGTCGATATCACTCAACACAATATATTGAAGATTATGAATCTTCAATATAATGTTGTCCTCTACCATATATATATATATATATATATTAATAAATTACTTGCATACTCCTTAGTTGTTGAGCAAACTCAAGCTGGGGATGTTATGTGTAGTATTATTAATATATTGAATAGATGAGGTATGATAACTATATGTATTTGTTAATTAAACTCAAGGTACATATACTATACTTAGGCCATCACGATATGGTAGGTACGAGTGAATAGTCTCTTTCAATTTGTTGAGCAAACTCAAGGTCAAAATGAGATTAGGACAAGGAAAAATGGGTCAGGAGTTGTATGTGATACAATCGATAAGGAGTTATCCATCGTTTGTAGGGCTAGGATTTGTTGAGCAAACTCAAGATCGTAATACCAAGACAGACGAGTCCTAACGCCCACTAGTGAAGTCGAAAGATTTCTATGTTTCATTTTAGGGTTAAGGAAACATAAAAGACTAGTGGGAGCCTTATTAGAAAAATGAAATGGTAACACTTAACCTTTCTAATATTGTAAGAACATATGATAAATAATGTTATAATTATCTACAATGATAAATTTGTGCATTTAATATGATTGATAAAATGCTTATCAATTAACATATACAAACGAACTGAATTGAAAGTTGACAAATGAAAATATAATGCCCACTATTAAATTCCTATTGCATGTTAACATTTCAACACCCAAGCAAGTGCTTGATTTTACAACTACTGAATACATTCGTGGTTTGGTCACTTATGCATTTATTTGGTCAAGACCATGTATTGCATTCTATGAGTTTCGCAGTACAAGAAAAGTTGCCTTTTGTAACGCCAATTAATAACGCTCTGTTTCATTGTGTTATTGTTTATCCTAATTTCTTTTATTTAAAGCTAGGGTCTATTGGATAGCGCTTTCTACCCCAAATATTTTCTTTGGTCGCGTCCTTGTCCAATTATTTTGTTTTTCCCTCCTCAATTTTTTTCCCTTTCTCTTCTTCCCTCTTCCCTCTTTCTCAAATTATCTTTTAGTTCTTCGCTCAATTCAATGGCTTAGATTTATCAATAAAGTCACCTCCGTCTCATTATTACAAATGCACCAACCTCGGGCAACTTCTTCACGTTCTTGTCCCAATAAATACCATTAAAATCTTAAAAAAATAAACAAATTGAAATGGAGAAGGTCAATGGAGGTTTGAAGAGCTACTGGGTGCGTCGTGCCTACTCCCGCATCGACGGAGGTTCCGGTCACTATCGACCGCGAGGCACCAGAATCAAGCTCGGCGGTGGCGCCGCTTCATGCCACCGCTGGCACTGCCTCACGCCACCGTTGGCGAATCAGAGTACCTAAAAAGTTGAAGATACACTGTCTTCAATTTTCGTTTATTTTCCACATAAGTCGAAATAAATATATGTGTTTCGTAGAGAAAGAGAAACACAGTCTGGGTGCATAAAGCTAGAGAGAGAGCTAATGACGATGATCGACTGAAGTTGTTACTATTTTTCTCGATAAAACATTAGTTTTTATCCATTTATTTAAAAAGGGCTTAATTTATTCGATTTCGAGGTCGAGTTAATGCGTTAATAAGAAAAAAAGTGGACTTATTAGTGGAAGATTGTGCTTTGTTGCATGTCCTTTTAGCCTTCTAAAGTTTATGGAGAGCAATGTAATATGGATAAGTTCACTGAGTATTTCCCTTTTACAAATAAGGTAAACCATTATTCTTTATTTTAATCTGCATGTGTTATTTCATTGTTGTTATTTGGGTAATTTTGTTCCTTGTTTTTCCTATATTCAAAACAAGAAGTTGTAATTGTTTTGTATTAGTTCCATATGCTCGATTGGATAAATTTATGTCATTTATTTATCCATACATTTTTGAATAGTTAAGGTTTAACAATGAGTTAGGTATGGTTGATCAATCGTTCAGTTATTGTTTGTTGATTCGCATTTGTGTTTATTCATCTACAGTTGAGTTGTCTATGTATTGTTCAATGAATAAAGTTATAATATTTTATTTTGTTTTGTTATCTTAATTGAATAAAGAGAAGACATAATTTATTTTGACATTTTGTTCTTATTTCGTAATTCAATGCTTGATGTCTACAGCAAATCTGAAAATAGGCATTGTCTGCGTTCTTCATCTATATAACAAAGTACATCTCAATGCGTATGAAAATTTTAAACTAATTAAAAAATAGAACATTTAACCGCATTTGGTTGCACTAATTAGTACAAATTTATACTTATGGTCCTTGCATGCTAAAATGTTGATTGAAAATTATGTTTTGTGCAGGATATTATTATAATAAAGCTTCCAAAGAAAAATCCATTGGCATCAAGAATGATTATTCTAGCTTTGGCAGCAATTAGTATACTTTACATTGTTTCAATATCTTTAAAACAAGGAATCGGCAGCAATCTTGAGATACTACAAATAGAACAAGTAAAAAAACCATGCGTTCGGCCTAATTTTTTGCAGTCTGAAGTTACTTGTGTTCACTATCTAGAACCTACTTCCTATGATCGGTAAATAAAGCCAAAACTTGGTGCTTTTGAATAATCTATTTTTTCTATACTAATTTTATCTAATTGGCAGAAATGAATGCAAATGCACACCTGTTAGATTCTTTGCAATTTTATCGGTAAAAAGGTCTGGAAGTGGCTGGTTTGAGACATTGTTGAATATCCATAATAATGTTAGCTCATATGGTGAGATATTCTTAGTAAAAGAGAGGAGGAAAACTTGACAACAATAGCCACAACATTGGACAAAGTTTATAATCTTGATTGGTTTAACAGTGCTTCAAAAAATGAGTGCACATCTGCAGTTGGCTTTAAATGGATGTTGAATCAGGTACTTCTATACTTTATATTTATTTCTACTTTCATAGAGAGCTTTTTGGCGTGGATTTTGTAACTTGATCTTTCTTCTGATATAACAATGCAAATTTAAGGATCATACTGGTTGATGTTTGGATGACTTAACATAATTTAAACTCATATTCTATAGACATTCTAATATATGGATCGAAGCTAGTTTAACAGATGATTTTATATGACTTTTATGCTTAATGATGGATATTCATTTTTCTAACCTATACTTTTGGCTGCCTAAGAAATGGACTAGCCTGTTTTTAGCTGATGCGCATCTTTTAGGCTTTAAGTGCTGCTGGTGCAAATATAAAATAACTCACATCAAAGTTGCATGCTTTACTTTCTTCTTTGCATGTACATTAGCTCATTTGCACATTCTAATTCTAGAAAGCTTATGACATTTAATTTCTGTTCTTGGTTGTGGAGAAAATGCAGGAATAGTGTTGTAGTGTTTAGTTAGATTGTTCACTATAACAGGAGTAACCAGTCTTCATTCAACTGCCTGTATGCGATTCATAGGATGCTGATGTTAGATGCCTCTTAGTAAGTAGTATAAGCTTTTCCCTTTCCTCATTCATCTTTGCTTAGTGTTGCCTCTTGTTCTCAGATTATATGTATACCATTAACCACATATTATATTCCTTATTATTAATAACTTCATAAAGGAAAAAAGATAAAAATAAAAATCAATGTCATTCGACGGTTTTAACATGATCATTTCAGCTGTATTTGACTGGCCTTTATCTCGAGCCATTATGTAAAAGTGCAAAGCATGCCTTATAATTTTTAAAATAGTTACTTGATTACTCTTGCATTCTATAGTAAAAGCGTAGTCCATAGGAGTCTTCACACTTATACCGATTCTGCTTCTACCAACTTGAATAATTGGCCCTAATGTTAGAAATATCGATTATTATACACCTGTTTATAGTCTTGTATGTTCCTTTTGACATTCAACCATAACTCAGGAGTGCAGTGGAGTGAGGAGGTGAAGACAAGTCTAGTGGTGTGCTTGAACTTGGCGATGGGGTTCCGGAGCATGTGTGCATATGTCTTGGGTATAGCCCAGTAAAAGAAGTGTCTTCAGCCAGCAAATGTCTCTGACCAAGGGAAAAGCCTGGTTTTCCCCAAAAAGGCAGCAGTTGTTCGCCGAAGGACATTTCGAAGGCCCATACCACCTAACATATCAGGACTTCTGCGAAGGCGTAAAGGACCATGAAGGCCGAGTTCACTGCCCACTTCTTTTTTAATATACTACCGTAGAGGATTACTAGGCCCGGTACACTTTGAAGCCCAACTAGTGTTGCTGCGGTTAGCTGCCATGCGTTGTCGCCTTTGTTGAGCCAGTTTGGTGTTGCATCTGATGTTGCTAGATTTGGAGGTATTGATGTTACATTTATCATTTTTCTTCTTCTTCCTTCTGTATTGGTTTAATTGCTATAAGTTGATATGTTAATATGAGGTTGGCTGGGTTTATATATATGATGTGAGTAGAGTTGCATTGTGTTTTAACTGGTTGTTTGTATTTGTTTTGTGTGCTTAGGTTAGGTTTGATTCTTGTATATACGTTCAAAATTAGGAAACTGATTTGTCCTAGGATACAAGAAAAATACTCATTTTTTTAAAAGGACATTCAAAAATCAGTTTAGCTTACTTTTTAAAACATATAACAAATTTAGGCTCATATCAAAATATATCACAAATATAGACATAATTTTGTCATGTTGACGCTTGTTCAACATTTCGTCAACATTTCATCAACATTAGGTAAGCTAATCAACTTGGAAAAGAAAACATATAAAAAGCTTCTGATAATATTTATCACATCCTTTTATTAGCTATTTCTCCCTATGCAACCACTACCTTCATCACATTCTATTACTGCCAGCGTTTGCACACTCGTTATTCAGAACACCTCAGACCAAGACCATCTCTTCTTCTGGATTTAACTAGTTTATCCCTGCCAAGTTATGATTATCAACCTGCATGCCTATTTACCACACATTGATTACATGTCATGAGCTTACATCTTGTAGAGCACAGTAGTTCTTATCTTGAAATCACTAGCATCCACATATATTACATGCCTGTTTACCTTAGCATACATGTTTTTCACATCATTTGTTAGCACACATATATACAAAGGCGAGTCTTCAACATACCTCAACTCACTTGGATAAGAGCCATCAGCACATCTCCTCTCATCACTTGTTGCCTCCATTCACTCATAATTGCATTCATCATTTTGACTAAAAGAACCTCACCTATGCATCATGGCTTCGGCTTTCCTGCATTCTACAGCACCAAATCAGCTTAGCCGTTAATTACAACTCTCCCACATCCTAATTTTACTACATAATTTAATAATATTCATTGAAGTATAACACTACAATGATGTATAACCTCGTTGAACCACACTTCAGTTGTCCACATTTTGCTTTATATAATTGTTTCTATGTATTCAAGTTATACTACATTGAAGTGTTCGGGTTTCATTGAACATTATATTATACTTCATTGAAGTACTCTTTCTATAAATTACATAGTTTATAACCATCGCATAAGATGAAAATTTGGTTTTTTTTCATGTTTACATTATTTCTATGTACTAAACAATGTCCAGGTTAAACCATAAATAGAATTCTACATGTTATAGGAAACATAAGAATGTATAGATTAGGCTTAATAAATGCACATAGATAGATTTAATTTATGTATACAAACATAAACAAGAACAACGACAATAGTCATAATGATAATAATAACAATAAACAAACCAAGTTTATAAAAATTAACTAAGCTTCATAAAATTAATTAAGTTTAGAACAGCAACAACAATGGTAAATGATAAAGTATTAACCAATTTAACTAAGTTTTACAATATTAACTAAATTTATATAATAATAATAATAAATTAAATAAGTTTATAAAAATTAACTTCGTTAATTAAGTTTAACAAAAATTAAAGTTTATAAAATTAACTAAGTTTATAATGATAATGAATTAATTAAGTTTATAATGATAATAATAACAACAATAATAAGTTACAAAGTTTTCAACATCTTTACATCTAATTCATTTTATAAATTTCTAAATTATATAAAAAAATAACCAAGTTTATAGACGATGATCAACGAAATTTATAAATACAACTAAGTTTTATAAAAAATAACTAAGTTAATAATAATAATAATAATATACAATAATAATTAAGTTTATAATAATAACAATGATAATGAATTAACTAATTTTGTGATAATAATAAAGTAATGTATTATAAAATATTAACTAAGTTAACTAAGTTTTATAAACAATTACTAAGTTTATGTACAATAATAATAAATTAACTTAGTTTATAATAATAATACTAACAAAAACGACAAAAATAGTCATAATAGTAATAATAATAATAAACAAGCTAAGTTTCAAAAAATTAACTAAGTTTATAACAACAACAATGATAAATGATAAAGTATTAACCAATTTAACTAAGTTTTACAAAAATATAAATAAATTTATATAATAATAATATTAATATTAATATTATTAAACAATCAACTAAGTTTATAAAAATTAACTTCATTAATTAAGTTTAATAAGAATTAAAAATTTTTACAAAATTAACTAAGTTTATAATAATAGATTAACTAAGTTTAAGAAAATTAACTAAGTTTATAATGATAACAATGGTAATAAATTATTCAACATCTTTACATCTAATTCATTTTATGAAATTCTTAATTTCATAAAAAATAACTAAGCTTATAGATGAAGATCAACGAATTTTATAAAAATAACTAAGTTTTTTTAAAAAACTAGTGCGAACCCATGCTTCGCACACGGATGTGGTGAAAATATTGTAGTTACACAGTAAATAGAAAAGTAGGAAAATCGATGACATAAGGAATAGAAAGTAAATAAGGTAACAGAGTAGAAGGTATAGTAAGTTAGGCAACATTATACCACAAATTTACGATATTGAAAAGAAGCATAGTGAAATACTCAGGGAATAGTAACCAAAGGTACATAAAGTAAGTTTGCTTTCAAGTGTAAATTCAAATACTGGATTAATTTAACATTTTCGATTTAACACACTATTAAATTATGAACAAAGATTTAGGACTGGGCGGCAACATTGTAGCTAAATCAGTACATGTTCAACTATCAATATTAGTTTGAGAAAAAATAGACGAAACGGATGTTCATACAACCAGTGCAATGAAATCACCTTTCGAGACCAATGTACATGAGGGTTAGTTGTAAAAAGAGTATAATGTAATTAGAAGCATCACAAATTTCATTAATAGAAGCATCCTTAAACTAGCGACCATCACATATGTATACCACTGAGTAAAATTACAAAACAGACCCAAATAAAGTTGGATTGCATCGAAATTAAAAGTAAGACCTCATAAGCTTGTCTTTGGATTTTATCATGAGATGACCAAGATAATAATTTAGTAATTTGATATAACTAATCACTAAATCCAAAACTTTAGTTGAAGAAAAATATTTGTTGGTTAATGCCTGGTATACAGCTGAAGAATGTTTAATTCTAAGTACTATAACATCATCTACTCATCAAATGTTTAAGTTATCTTAGAAAAAGAAATGGAATAACTCTTAGCTGACTTTATGTTTGGTCAAAACTAAATGGCAAAACAGAGATAAAGTAAAGGATTAAAGTCAAAAGAAGTATTTTTTATTTTTGCAGGTCTAGCTAGCCTGAAAATTATATGTAAATTCGTAGGGCATGATACAAAATACAACAAACGGACGATAATAATATAGTACTAGAAAACATTGTTTTACTATTATTATTTTGATAGATGTAAGATGGGAAAATATGAAAATATAATATTTATCATTGTGTCGTTGATTGTTAAATTGCAGTGAATGTCAGATTTGCATAGCTTGTCCAATACATAATGAGGAACTGTTTAAATAACGTACGTGCTGTAAGCGTTAGATTGAATAATTTAAGTACGATACTCACAATGATGTGGAGAAATCCTAGAAGCAGTATTTTGTGCATTAATAGTCAGAAATTAAATGTAGCCTCAAATCATGTGTTGAAATGAATAAATTTATATCTTCATATGCGCAGTATATGTGTTGCATTCTCGAACATCAAAGTTACATAAACACCTTCTTGAACTCCAAGATTGACCTTAACACGTAAATGAACGTAAATAGTCATTGAAAAACCAAATATTGTTGGAGATATTGCCACCAAATTTTTTTTTCTTCTGAAATGTGAAAAATTTCGGAAATGACAAAGAATTTGAGGTAAGGTCATAGCAAATTGGTTTTGGATTTGCATGATTTTAGCTACCATTGATATACATTTTGGAAATGTTAAGTGATTGTTAAATTGAATCAAGTGACAAAGTAATTAGAGGCAGCATCATGCAATAGAGTAACAATGTTAAGGACAAATGTAAGTTGTATATTAGTTTGTCGCCCCGGTAATATGTCACTATTGTATTTAAAATTGATCTGTTGAACGTATCTTTTATTTAAACTTAATATCTAGGGATGGAAATAAGGCTGGTTAGGGCGGGCTTTTCATTCCCCATAACCGATCCAAGTTTTTAAAACCCCGCTCCAGACCCGCCTCGTAGACCTTATACGAGTCCAGACTTTCGTCCCAACCCGAAACCCATACGGGTCGGGGTAAGACACGACCCGCTCCAAAACCTCCAAAACCCAATGCATCTTTGTTTGTTCACTCAAAAGTTGATTCTAATTTGCATACACTAATACTTTTATGTGTGAGAAGGATAGGTATAATAAAATATTGACTATATATAATAATGACTATAAAATGAAAAGAAAAAAAATTAAAGTGCTCATTTAGAATTCAAACATTATGCATTTTATTTATACAATTAGCAATAATGCAACTAATATTTTAAAATAATAGAATTTATTGAATAAAACATTATGATTTCTTCATTATAGATTTTTTGTTAAATAGAGTAACAAATCATAATTATTTTATATTATGAGCTTCAATAGTACGGGTAGGGTTGGGGTAGGTTTGCCAAGCCCTAACCCGACTTGAGACCCGGAGCTTTCATGAGCAGGGCATGGGTCTACTCGCCCCAAAGGCTCAATGAGCATGTCTTGATGAGTCAAAATAGGGACAGGTCTACTGGATTTGGACCCTAAACCCGCCCCATTGCCATCCTTATTGATGGCTGCAAATTTGGGTCGTTAAAGAACGGTCCGCTATTAAACTTATGTGAGTTCGACATGCTGAGTAAATCTTCGGTGGTAATGTATATATACCTCCTGTGGATTCATTAACGCAAACGGTTACCTGCAATGATTTAGAGATATGTCTCTTTAGGTTTCATAAGTTAATATATTATTAGGAGATGAATTTTTGTACCTTGTTGACGTGGATGCATAACTGCTTGTCCTGGTATGGAATGTAGTTTTCTAATTGTTTTAATCGATGTTCCAGTTCCAATGTTGTGTATGAATATTTCAAATCCTATGAGATAACTTGTGAAGGTCGGTGTGATAAATGATCTCAAGTAAGGCCTGTAGTAGTGAAACTAACTGTTGTTTGTTGCATACATTTTGGGAGCTTGTTCTCTTAATTAATCATTGAAGGTATTTTTTCTATCCCAGATTGATGTAGTGCAGCGTTTAGTTCTCGTGGTGCCTGCAATTAATAAGGGCATAAATGGTAGCGCGTAAACATGGACTAATATTCCTTAGAACGGACTAATGTGATATTCTCGTCCACCTTCAGGTTTCATGTTTTCGTAGGAAATTTTCAAGGCCATGGTCAGAATGAGTGAATGATTGTGGGACCAACTGTTAGTATGAACTTATGGCAAGTAGATACCTGTCCATGGATGTCAACCTGATCATCTGTCCATGGATGTCAATCTGATATGGTACAGTTTTTAAATTGCACCAGGAATAAGGGGCAAGAAGGAGAAAAATAATATGTGAGATATATAGTTGTTGGAGCAGTTAGCAGAAACATTTCATTGTATACATATATTTGTATGAATGTACATACGAATGCTTATTAATGTGTACGTAGTTAAAAAGTACCTTGGACTTTCGTTTGGAGTGTGCGATGTCCGTTGTGAATAGATTGTTAGAAGTTGTGAAGTGTAGACTCCCGCTTGTAACAATTAGTTTGTGGCCTAATCACATGTTAGCAGTGTGTAACCGATGCCTGGTTTAATATTAAATGTGGCAGAAAAATCATCATATTACCTTTTTGTTAGAAAGACAAACAAATCGTAGTTCATATACTTCTTGGTACCCAAAATCGATAGATTTTTTATTTAATATGCTTCAACTCAGGAGTAAGTCCAACCCAATTTTTTTACCCTTTTTTAGATGTGCGCTCCGGTTTTGTCGCCGTGTATAAATTTTGGCATATAGGTAGTGGATGATGGCTGAGTATAAAGTGTAACAATGTGTGTGAGTATATTTAGTAATACGAACCAATATTTTGCATTTTATATCAAAATACAGATTTAGTATTTACAAAATTTATGAAGTTTAATTCACACAGGTGGAAAATTATGTTTAAATAAAGAAAGTTAGGTGACACATGGAGATCGATAGAAATTGCAATGCTTTATAGGCCGAACAGATGAAAAAACACACAGTGCATGCATGACAATAGTTGACATAACCAAAGACAAAGTAGAGTTGTTAATCGACAGTCGTACGATTTTTCTTCCTTCCTGATCCCTTGCCCAGTGAAACCTTGCTTACAGAGCTGCCAGGAACCTGTTGTTTATGTCATGTCAGTTTGTTTGAAATATATGTAGAAGTTGATTGATTTAAAGCATGGAAAGAAGATTCATGTAATGACAGTGTGTAACCTGTGCGCTGCACACGGTATGTTTAGAAAAACGGTTGTATAAATATTTTCAAAGAATTGAATTTGCTATGGGTAATTTGCTAAAATAATTGATTCATGTACTGAACTTATTAATTTTAAGTATGTAATTTTTGTCATGTGAGTTATGATCTTTATATTCTTATAAAAATTAAATTCCTTTGTAGATATAATGATTTAGATGTTTATTTATTATTTTTAAGCATTTAATATTTGGTAAGAAAATAAATAAAAGTTAGTATTTTTAATTAATTTTGGAAATAAATATTTTTATAGATTTCAAGTTATAAATTTATATACATAAATTTTGAGTGTAACATATAGTTTTTATACATTTGTTTAAAAGATAAATAATATATAAGCTAAATTTCAAATTTACTTAAAGGAAAGACAAATATACATAAAAATGAATGTGTAATACTAAATAATCAATTTTTTTTGCATTTAAAGCTCTTGGGGTTAATATCAACATCAAGAATAAGTTTATTATATTACCTAAGTAATACAAAATATTTATTTAACAACTAAAAGAAATGTTGATTAAAAGAAACGTTACCATTCATATTGTTATTTAATTATGTAAAAATTATAACTTTGTTTTAAAATCATTGTTTCATACTTTCAATAATTTTAATTTATAATAAAATCTTTTTAAAAAATAATTAACAATTGCCTCAAAAAAAGACAATAAAATACCAAATGAAATTTCTAACTAAAATACGATATATTTTGTCGTCTAATTAATGTAAATTATGAATATTTAGAATTATAATATTTTGACGAACGTATTAACTAAAAATATCCATTGTTTATCAAAGTTACAAACTACATTATTCATTACGTACAAAAAAAATTAATATCATTCTTAACAAAAATAAATTTTATTGACCATAAAGAAATCACTTGATTACAAATTTTAAAAAGAAAAAATGTTAAATACATGTGTAATTATACATGTTTTAGAAAGAAAAAGTTGTGTGTATGTTTATTTATTATAAAATAACAACTTCAAAAAGAAAATATATATATATATTTTTCTTTGTAATTAAATACTAATTTTAGAAAGAAATAAATTATGTAAACTTGAATTAGGATAATGTAAGAGATCCAAAGATAACTTTGTAAATAATTATAGAAAGTTTGATTTATTTGGATAGAATGAAGTATTAGCTCGATAATTTTTTGTCAATAATGTAGTATATCACACATTGAATTATCATATAATAGGACTTGTTAGACCGAATAATGATTGGGGGGAATTAATTTAAAGGACAAAAATTTGTATATTTTTAGCCTCAAGGACACGACCTCAATATTTTAACCACAAGGACAAACATTCTCATAAAAATTATTCATAAGGACAAACATTCTTTCAAAATTATTCATAAGGACAAACATTCTTCCAAAACTGCTACCGAACTAAAAACTGATACCTAAAAACTGCTACCGATAACTACAAACTGATACCTAAAAACTGTAAAAACTAATACCTAAAGAAAGTTGTCCTTCAGGCTAAAATACTGAAGGTCTGTCCTTGAGGCTAAAATGCTGAGAAATTTTGTCCTTGATAATAATTTCCTGCAATGGTTATTAGTTAATTGGATTTATTTTAAAAGTTCAAAATTTAAATCATTGAATTAATTCAAATATGTGGACTTGAATGTAAAATAATATGATAAAACTTGAATGAGTTTTGCGAATAACTATAGAAATTATTAAATATTGATATTTAAATATAAAATGATAATTAAGAGAATTGGTAGTAGTTTGTAGTAATAATGATAGATTGAAAGGAAAATAAATATTTAAAGAGAATCAAGAAGAGAGGATAAAACCTCATAAATAACAAGAAAATTTTAAATTCTTATGTTTTACTAATAGTTAATATATTTTTCTATTCTATACTTACTTAGGCTCTAAGTGTTTTGGCTATAAATAGCTAGTTATATATTTTATTGCTATCATAAGCTTGTAATGAATTACTCATATACACACTTTTCATCTGCCAATTATCTTTAACGAACTACACTTCAGCTTCTGCTATTGAAATAGTAAAACTGATCCAACTATGACTTTACATCAGTAAACAGTCATATCAATAAAAATATTAAAATACATGTCAAAGAAAACTTCCAGATCATAAACCATTTCGACAAAGTTCCATTTGTTGACTTGCCTCAGTAACATGGCAATACTTCTGTATGAAACGTGAATAAACTACTAATAGTAATCAAATACTAAATTTGATTAATTTAATTTAACATCTGCAATTAGTAATGTATCTCATGTCTCAGCAGACTTCCAAGATTACAATTTTGTGGTCAATTACAAAAGCGAGTCTAAAAGTCTGCTGCCAGATATATTGTAAAAGGAAACAATAAATGCTTATAATGAACATTCCTAATTTTATCCATTAGATAACTTATTCAAACTGTTTATTGCATGACAGGACCTTTAGGTTTTATCGTATGCGTAGGCCTTCCATTCATGTTTGAAGGGGGGTTGGTTTTTCTAAGTTCCACTTCGATTTTTTTTTGCTTAAACTACAATGTAGCCTCACTTTTTCAACAATCTTCCATTAGCCAGCTGACATGTTGATCACAAAAAAATGATGAAAAATATGTTCATTTTAGAAAATATATTCAACTGAACATAAGAAACCGCAAGAGTATTAAGGCCACTCAAATATTCACTGCCTCTTTATACACCATGGCCAATAAAGTAAAGTTTGAATCTATATTTGTGTACCTTCCTTTCCACATTGTACAAAAGAGATCACTCAAATTAGATTTATGTTAGTATCAGGAATGTAGTATATCATTATCACTATCAGCGTGCACAACAACATATTCAATTTATTAATAAAATGCATGTCAGGATGGGTTAAAACAGCTCGTAAGGATCTGCTAGTGAGTCAGACTGGGTCCACTTAACAGAATTTAGACCTAAATCGACTAATTCACTCAATAAGTCAACATTAAGTAGGTAATATCCTATTTCTACTTACCTACTGTTTAAAACGATTCAAAATTTGTATGCAAATTAATAAACATAGTAAACTAACTATTCTAAGCTGTGAAGTAAGTAGTAAAAATTTGACGAATCTCAAGACCAAAAACATTAAAAACATATCATATTAACGTTTAATCATGCCATTTTAGAATTATATGCATAAGAACTTACCTACATTCA
The DNA here is from genome assembly GCA_030737815.1 of Allium fistulosum. NCBI lineage: Eukaryota > Viridiplantae > Streptophyta > Magnoliopsida > Asparagales > Amaryllidaceae > Allium > Allium fistulosum. The sequence goes on from CM060903.1 coordinate 1,505,000,839, forward strand.
TATCTCCTATAAACGAAACATAGCAATATAAAACTACTTATTATTTTTTTAAATCAATTAATAGCATCCATTATATGATAGTAATGTATCCATTCAAATGCAAAAAATTAAGGAGAGTAAAAAAATATTTGAAAAAACCTTCAAGCTTGACTATGATGGATCTTCTCTTCCTATTACACCAATTCAATAGTCCACTAAATTATGTACCAATATTCATACACAAAAAAAAGTTAAAAAACATAGCAAACAACATAGATATACAACTGTTTCGACAAGGACAGGAAAATATAAACAGTTCAAAATAAGAAGCAAATAGATGTTATAAAAAAATAGTATGAACAAACAAATTTACGATAACCTAATCAAATAGCTTAGAAGAAAGCATTATAATAAAACTTTAGTATTATTATAATAATCAAAGACCAAGATAATTTCAACCAAATTCTATCCATATTCATAAAAACCAAGAAGAAAATCTAGTAAATAAGAAACTGCACTATTAAGTCATCACATCGGTCAGAGGTCAAATGCACGTTTTAACTTATATTATGTCATTGAACGTGATAAACTCATCCTAACTCCACAATCCCAAAGACACTACAATTGTCCGTAGGCACATATCCCATAAAGGGAGCAACTCTTGCAAGTGAAGTTTTGTTTATTAAATTTTGTTTTTTCAATGGACAATTGTAGTGCATTTGAAGTTTTAATATCAATTGCGCCTTTGAAGTGTTAATATAAATCATACCTTTGAAGAGTTCCTAACTCAACAATCCTAAAGGTACGACAATTTTCCATAACTCCGTAATCTAAATAGGAGAAAAACTTCAAAATGTCAAAAAGAGCGCAACTCCGTAATCACACATAAATGAGTCATAACACTTCAAATATGAAGCGCATAACTTTTATTTGTTGTATACACATACATGCGAAGTATAAATGATTGCATAAGTCAAAATTCACAAGCTTTAAGAGCAAAAACATCTGCAGTTGAAACGTTTCGAGTTAATAAGAGCATCTCGTAGATGAATGGGGTAAAAAAACACAACTTTGATGAAGAAAATCACATTTACTAATTATTTTGACAAAACTGTTTTGCCTATATTGACATAAACTTTATGAGATTCTTTTCCTTATTGTAAACTTCTAGAAACTTAACAAATTTTTCTTGCAGAACACTAAAAAAGTTGAAATAAAAACAATTTTTTTGCAATTTGTACAAAAAAATATTTTGCTAGAAGTGGGAGAATACACATCAAATAATATGCAAATAGAGCTATTAGTAAGGAAAAGGAACAGGAAAATTAAAGGACAAAATTACCTTTGATTTCTCCTTTCACTCTCCTCCAGCCTGCTAATTCTAGCAAAGCGCTTGGCTGAACAAAGTTTCTTGAAGGATAAAGAAATCTTTTTATTAGATGAATATAAATTTGCATTATACCTAATAAAGGTAGAACAATTGTAAACAACCAAAAGATAAATAGTTTTATCTACAGCTCCATCCATAGAATATCCACATGAAAAGATTTTTATCTGACCAACATCTAAGTTAGCAAATTTATATACATAAACACACATATAAACTATGCTCATCATGACCATGAAACACCACTGATCGGTAAATACAAATGTGGACTAATTTGTGTGTAGATATGAAGACATGATCAATAATACCAAAGCAAGGAATTACCTTAAATAAATCATTTTGGCTTGAAAAGCTTAACGAACTGAACCTAATATTACATCATCATCTTAAGCTACACGCTCTTATTCATAATGTTATTTGCTTGGTAGTGAAAATTTCTATATAGGCCTACCATGCTACAAATTAAATAGTAAGATGACTGTGACCTGTAAACCATAGGTTGTAAATGTATCAAGGCCATCCATTGGTTACTAAAGGCTCCAAATATCTTAAAGAAAATTAACACATGCCATAAAACAGAATGCATATTTAATATGATGCTTTTAATATAATGCACAATGATCTAAAGACTATATTAAAAATTTATATTTGCACAACACAAATTGGATTTTTGTCTTCATGTTACAATGTAAAAAACTATGAAAAACGATATTATTTATGCCTGAATCTGCATTATAAAATCGTGCTAGCACGTTAACTTAACCACACAAAAAATCAATTAGATTGCAAGGTGTAAAGCAAAGTTGTATATAAAATGTTATATGATTTTATCTATAAAAGTAATAGACTAAAAGTACACAAAATAATTTTAAAATAAATTTGGAATGCAGCATAACAGTTTATTACTGAACTGATGTATGATTACAAATATTCTTTTGTAATATAATGACCAATAAAAGTGCAGAAACACTCATAGTTTATTCATCATCATGGTTTATTAACCCACATGAACAGAACTAAAGTAAAAAGATTTAAAGAAAGGGAGCAAATCATCATATATAAACTTTTAAATCACTAAGCAATTTAAAGAAAGAGAAATAAATCATTAGACATTCATTTAAAACAAACCATAAAGCCACACCATAGTGAATATAAAATCCTCATACTTCTACTGAAATTAACTTAGTTATTATGTACAAAGATTACGCAAACCTGAGAACAGAATACACCGATTAATGTTTTACAATAGATAATTGTATGTGAAGCTCAAGAATTTTTGAATAAGCATGAATATATATATATATATATATATATATATATATATATATATATATATATCAGAAGATATTCACATATCAATTAGCAACATTTGTTCAAAGATACATGCATACGGATAAAGTCATTAGTGTTCGACACTTAACTCAGTATGCCTTAAAGTCTTAAAAGCATCTCAAATAATTGCAATTTTTGTACATAATAGGGTAAGTATAAAACATAGTACACCTGATATTTGTTGATCAGAGGTTGAATTGAAGGGAAACCAAACCAAATATGTAGATTCCCAAAAAACAACATAAAAATAGTATAATCAAAGAAACAAATAATTGAATTTCAAGTTTCAACTAAAATCAAATAATAAACGGGGAAAAAGGGGACAAAGCTAGAAACAACATGAATTAAAACTTACATATCAAGGTATGAAAGTCAACCTGTTACAGTTTGCAAATAAAATAAAAGAAGGTTGTCAGGAAGTTTAAAATACATGATGGCCTAAATTATTACAGCAGACTGAATTAGGATTAAACAAACTCATTTTGTTAGGGTACGAAAAAGCAACATGAGAAAGGTAACGAAAAAAATCTATATCAGTAGTCAGTAGACTCCATTTGGAATTAAGAAAAATAGCAATAAAACAAAATCCAGATTTGCTAAGCAATTAAAAAGGCTGCTAATAACATATTGAGAATTTTATCCAAGTATTTTTTTGCATAAACATAAGTATACTTCGGTTATAGAAATTTTTGAACACGTATATTTTGCATCATCAAAATCAATGACATATTTAATAAGGTTGACCCAAATGGAACTTTGAATTTAGCCAAATACTATCAAATAAGAACTGAAATTGGGAATAAGGTTTAGATTAAATGTAAAATATATTACGAACAACAAAAAGATAAAAGAATATACCTTAAACATGTTGAAGAGCGACATGAGTAAATAGCAAACAACGAAAGCAAGACTTGTATTTGTGTGCTGTGGGAATACCAAATATATAAGAAGGTTAATCGGTAACAATGATTTTTTTATTGTTTAAAAATAAAAATGAAAAAATTGCTTAATTGCCTCTAGGGTTTGAGGAGGATGATACTGTAGTTAAAATTGATGGAAATAATGGTGATAGAGGCGAGTCTATTTGGCAGGCGAAGTTGGTAGGAGCGGCGGACAATCGCGGCAGAGCGGAAAAGCAACAAATCGGGGGACCTTATTATTTAGGTTGGAAAAAAGGAGGAAGGGGAGAGGTGCGATGGAAGAACAAAATTAGATTCGCAAGGATGGGTAAAAGAAGGGGAGAGGTGCGATGGAAGAAGAAGAAAATCGGAATTGAGGGGAGAGGCTACGTTTTTTTTTCTTTACGCGAAAGGATGATGAAGCGGAGAGCAAGGTCGGAAAAGGAAGAAATATAAAGCACGACCGTTCATTTCGCAAAATACCAAGAGGGCTTCTGTGCCCTTGAAATGTAGCTCAGTAATAATAGAATAGTATAGATAACTAAGCTTATATATATATTAATAATAGTAATAATAATTAACTAAGTTTATAATAATTAATTAAGTTTATAATAATAATAATGAACTAAGTTTATAAAAATTAATTAAGTTTATAATAATAATACTAACAACGACGACGATGCCGATTTAAATTTGATGTTTAAAAAAGTTATGTAAATCTTCATCTATCTAATAATAGAAGGTACTACCAATAACCTGTAATTTTCATCACAATTTTATATAATTATTTTCAAATTGTCCTGAATTTTCAGGAAATACTACCAATGACCGAAGACATGCATGAAGAAAGGCTTTGAGCAGTTCAATTTCTTAGTGATGCATTTGGTACTTGTAGACGTTAACTTTGAACTATGTTGTCTTTTGTTATCATGAATATGTATTGAATTTGGTAACTCATGTATTGAACTTATTTTTTGTTAGTTAATACTTTATTTTGTTATCATGAATATGCGTTACATTTGCTGATTATTATATTTTTTTCGTTCATACATTGTTCAAATTGTTATCTATTTAAAGAAGATTCATTTTGATTGTTATTATTAAAATGCAATAGTGGGGTGCATCAAATATATAGTAAAATAAAGCATAGCTCCTTAAAAGCGTTATAACTATATGACATAAGTGCTATAAAAAGATAATGCAATGTATGAGGTTACTGTCAAAGTATAGCAGCAAATATGCGTTATTGTATCCACGCATTTTATAGCGGTGTATATATGCTGTAAATGGATGTAGAATATACTATAAACATGTTGATATATAGCGCGAAATAGGCGCTATAGGATAACTATTTTATAGCGGCTACTTTATGCTATGAAATCATGCTCTTTTATAGCGGTTTTTTTTGTGTTATAAATGTGCAATTCTTTTTTATAACATGTCATATACAGCATTTATCAAACCGCTATAGTTGTGTTTAATAGCGGCTATATGCCGCTATAAAAGATTGTTTTTCTTGTAGTGTCGAACTCTAAAAGCAATACAAGACTATGGATATTTGATCCATATACAATTGCATATAAATGTTATATAGTGAATGGTCAAAGTTTGTAATGTACAATATTTCGATGAAATTAGTTCATCCGAAAAACCAAATAAACCTTAGTATGAGATCGAGTATTCAATCAGATTAATTACAAAACGGATCATATTGTGTTAATGTAACACAAGACCAAAAACTACAAGATAGATATAAGAACTCAATCGCTGAAATGTCATTTTGATCAGTTTACGTAATGTGCAACATATTTGATGTCGTTAAATGTTAAGGATAATCGAATGCGCTTTTGTAAAGAGTTTGTTATGATATTGTGGTATGGTTTTCTTTTGAATAATTTGACCATTTGAAAGGAAAACGAATGTATAAAAATAGATATAATTTAAGGTACAGTTGAGATGAAGAGAATGAATAGTCACTTCTGCTTCATAGAGAAACATTGGAAACAGGAATTGTAATAATAGTTGATACTTAATATTGGAATAAGAAATATGATTTCTATTTCAAAATGTATTTTCATATAGAAAATTGTTTTCTATGAGATTTATTTCTTTGAGCTCAAGATATTTGATCAACAAACTCTCCATTGTAAATAGTTGCAGTGTATGAAATAAACAAATTGTATTAAGTGAATGGTGGACCTCCGAATTTAGTACGCTATTATAGTAATGGTGGAAATAGTGGGAGCATGTCATATAGCTTTTATTAATTGCATCATAGTACGAAAATTGTTTTCGTAAAACTTACCATACATTATTTATGAAACAATGATTATTTTTCGGTATCGACTAAAAAAATAGACATGGCTATATTTCAATATGTATATTATGAATATTCTTTGTGAAATAAAACTATAATGCGGTAATTTTTTTATAACAAAAGTGATGCATTGGAAAATACAAAAGTATCTAATATTATTTACAGTTGTTTTGGAATTATAGACTAAGCCATAGTTTTGAGAAATAATTTTATTATATGATTTTGAATCATATGATACTTGTTAATTATATCTCAAACAATAAAGGGCTATGTGCCCATTTAGTGGGAGTATTATAAGAGTTAATAAACTCTTCGAATTGATACATATGGATGTATGTAATCATAATTCTATAAATACCAAAACGGTTCCACATACTTGTCATATTCACCAATGAGTTATCGTCGATATGGACATGTGTATTTGATACACATGTACTATGTCTATGGTAAACTTATAGAATATAAAACAGAAGTAAATAAAATAACATGTGATAGAAATGATTTGATTTGATCGAATGAGTGAGTATTTTGAATAATGTCCCAAAACGTACCTAAAATGAATAAAGATTCAGTCTCAAAATTACTCCTCCATGTGATACATAATGATGCATCGATATGGAGTAATCGAACTTTGTTGGACAATGTACGATTAATTGTGAGTGAAGTTGAGTTAGTTTCTTTCTATAAGGTAATGTACTTAAGAGTTTAAAGGAAAAACTAATGAGATTTATAATCAGTTAGTTCGAGATCCTTTGAATGATAATCTCCTGGAGCAGTATAATGCGCATTATGAGCAGGTCCATTCTATTATGAAGAAAATTATTGTCGACAATGAGCAAAGAATGAAATTTAATTGGCTTATAAAAAGGGACAAACCAGCTGATTTCTTTTTCAACAAAATCAATGTTCTCAAACCTAAACGTAGGGGTAATTTCATACTTAATGATAATGGGTCTTGGTCATCAGCATCAGAACAAATTGCACATAAAGCTATCAGCTATTTTCTGATTTGTTTTTATCATCCCAAGCTACAAATCAATTTCCAGGCATTACTTGCAAGAAAATTCTTTCGAACAATGCTAGAATTAATTTATGCAAACCATTTCAACTAGAGGAAATTAAAGTAGCTATTTTTCAGATCAATGATAACAGCTCCCCTGGACTAGATGGGATGAATGCAAAATTTTATAAAGTCTATTGGGAGCAAATAAAATATGACATTTGGAATGCTATGAATGGTATACTTCTTTCAGGAAAGATTATTAGAGATATCAACCACGCATTTATTTGCCTAATCCCAAAAAAATCTGATGCGGTTGATATGACTAATTTTAGGCCGATTTCTCTATGTAATTTCTCTTATAAGATTTTAACCAACCTCCTTTGTAACCGATTGAAAGATTATATGAATGATCTTATTTCATATAATCAGAATGCTTTCATTCCCGGTAGAGTAATTACTGAAAATTCCCTACTAGCTTATGAAATGGTTCGTGGATTCAACAGGAAAAATTATAACAACTTATGCTTGAAAATTGATCTGCATAAATCTTATGATAAAGTTAGTAGAGAATTTATTCATGATATGCTGATATCGATGGTATTTCCTTAGTTATTTGCGGACCTTATTTTGGAATGCATTTCTACTCCTACGTTTTCGGTTTTAATTGATGGTGCACCCTATGTTTTTATAGAGAGTTTAAGAGGATTAAGACAAGGCGACCCTCTTTCACCATATTTATTTTCGATTGCTATGGAATTCCTCACTATAAATCTTGATGTACAATTCTTGAAAGGTAATATTACCCCCATATACCATATTGAACCAATGATTACTCATTTATTATATGCAGATGATATTTTAATTCTGGAAAAAGCTACTACTAGGAATACTGAAAGCATAAAGAAATTTTTTGAAAATCTGCTAAAGTTTATTGGGCTTGATTTAAATGCCAACAAATCCACTCTATTTTTTAGTAAAGGTGCAATTAACAGACAACATATTGCAGACTTGCTTAAAATCAATACTGGTAGCCTTCCAATCCTATATTTGGGCATTCCACTTTCGAATAAAAAGTTAAAAGTTAGGGAGTATGGATGGTTGATGGACAAAATTAACAAAATTTTTAGTCATTGGCATAGTAAGCTACTCAATATTAGTGGAAGAGCGGAATTGATTAAAAATGTCATTTACCCAATGATACAGTTTTGGTTACAATTTTCTCAATTTCCTGTGACAATTATGCAGAAAATCAACTCTTTATGTGCTATTTTTTTATGGAAATCTAAAAATCATAAAATGAGTTGGGAAGATGTTTGTAAAACTAAAAGCGAGGGTGCCCTTGGTATAAGAAGAATAGATGATGTTGCTAAAGCTGTGGCAGCAAATCTTTTATGGAAATTTATACATGGAGATTCTCTATGGGCCAAATGGATGCACAATAAGTACTGTAATACAGTAAAATTTTGGAATGCTACAATGGACAACAACGCTTCATATACTTGGAAAACTATTCTTCAAGCTAGAAATGGTGTAAAGGGTTAATTGATAGGAAAATATTACCGCTGCACACACTAGTATTTGGTTTGACCCATGGCTAAACGGTTCTTCATTGATTGACAAAGTTGGATGGAATGCATTGACTGTTATAGGTGGATGTAATAGAAGTGTATCCATGCTAATGAGTGATAATAAGTGGAAACAGCAGCTAGAGTATGTTCCTATAAAAATGCAACACACGGTTCATAATATACCTATCCACACGCAAATGCAACAAGATTTATGGTATTGGCTACCGAACAGTAATGGACAATTCTCATTGAAATCAGCATGGTAACAATTCAGATGTAAGTATGCAGATTTTAATTGGACTAAGATAATTTGGGATAAGGGATGTGCTCCCAAGATGTCTACATGTGCTCTTATGGCAAAATTAAACAAGTTAAATACCAAAGACAGAATTTGTAAATGGAATTCCACCGTTGACCGAACTTGTGTGTTATGCCTAAATTTTAATGAAGACACGGATCATCTCTTTTCAAATGCAGATACTCGAGAAAATTACTGGAAGATACTATGATTAAGTTAAAGATCAACTTCAGAAATGTGTACGATATTAACCAAATCATGGATAGCATATGTCAAAACCAGAACAACAGCTCACTTCACAACCAGATCATAAACATAGCATTCACTACACTGATTTGGAATATTTAGTGTGAACGAAATAATCGAGCCTTCAAAGGTATTGAAACACCTTCTAATTTAAGACTTAATCAGTTAATTGAAGACTGCAAACTGTTAATCAAACATATACTAAAGTCACAAATGAGAAGTTTAGAGGAGAAACTTATCTTATCGGGCTTTAATATAGCTTCCGATCCTTTAGCGATTCACCTTCCTCCTTGATTTTTGCTTGTCCATCTACTACTTCTTGCTGTTGATTTTCCTTTTCCTCTCGAATTTTCCCAGATGATTCCGCCATTGAAGAGATGATTGAATCGGCGATTTTTTAGATCTATTTGGTAAAGTAAATGGTTCATTCTCTCTCTTACTGAATGAACATCGGAATTGGAGATCGAAGTGCTGATCTTTTTCATTTTTTTATTATTTCCCTTTTGTTTGTAGTACACGTGTCCTGTTTGTTGTTTGGGTTTTTTTAAAATTTGTGTGCTGAACCAAGTTGTTCGTAGAGATGGTTTTGAGTGTAAGTTACATTTGTTTACTACTCCATCTTTTTGACAACTTGGTCCGAGCTCCGATTTTTTGTAGTGTTAATATATGGAAATGATATGTACTCTTTTTCCTTGCAAAGCACCCATATAGGTTAGGGGGGTTGCAAGGTTTTAACGAGGCATGTCATGGAAGCATATGTTTCTATTTAGTATATAAAGTATCTTTTTCCAAAAATAAATGTACTCAAGGGTAGTACACAAGGTTAATATTATTTCATCTGAATAACAGTTTACAAAATTTTACAAGATAATGGTTTATAAGAAACTCCAACATACCCTAGGCCAAGGAGTTGGCAGGTTGTGCGAGTCGAAAGATTGCACATACTAATTGCTCATTAGGGATCTTGTATGAATCTCCCTAAAAGGATTTTGAAAAGACTATCATTCGATGACATATTTATGTTTCGAACATAATTTTTGTAAACTAAAACGAAATCAGTTTTATAAATAAAGAAATTCATAAAACGTTTATGAATACCTATTCTATTGCACTGAGAAACAATTATTGTTTTAAGAAATACCAACTTCATTGTGAAGAAATTTCTTTGAGGACTTACTGGAAGTAAAATGGAATTGAATATGATCCATAGATAGAACTGATTAGATGAAACGAAATTAACTAACCCAAATGAACACAATGCATTAGAGTGTCTAATAAGTATTCTCGCACATTGAAGAGAAACTATGAGTTTTTTATCAATGTCGAAAATATATAATCCTCAGTTGTTTAGTTAAGCCATTAAGAGTGTTGACTCTATGGTATGACACACAAATCTAAAAGAATTCCAAGTATGCTATCAAAATATGATTTTGGTAGTCGTAACCGAAGGGATTTGATCCATCGGCCGCGATTGTGTCTTTATGAGCAAAACTAATGCGGTTGGAATTAATTAAATAAGCAATGTTGATAAGAATAATATCGCAATTTTCAATTGTTGAAATTAGCGTACTAGGTTCGGTATTCAACGTGCTCAAGTTAATTCAGATTTACTCACAAAATTACCACTTAGTATGACTTTATATTTGGTATATATGTATTGAAACATAAAATTTTAAATAATGATTTAGAGTATACTGTTTACACATAATAACCAAAATCTCTCAAAGTCAGTGGGAGCGATATTGAGTTTGTGAGTCTTTGGATATGATCCAAGAAATGGTAGAAAGTATCATTTTATAAGCATCAAAATTGAAAAACTATTTTGATAGAAATATCAAATAGTTTGATTATCAATCAAAATGCTAAGGAAGCGTGTGTTCATAAGAAAGAACGTTAAAAGGTACATTAATATTTCTAAACTATAACAACACGTTGTTGATTTTAACGATGTACCTGTGTTAAAATCAATCTTAGTTGTTTTAATACTCAATTTTGGATTGTAAATGAAGTCTTTTATAGCGAGTATAAAAGATACTGGGAATATCCCAAATCGATATGCAAAGGCACCTTATTAAAATTGTTTAATACGGAACATGTAAGATTAGTTCCTTATGCATTGGTAATAGGAATTATCATACATGTTATGTTGTCGATGATAACGTGATTTGTTTACATATTTGGTACATGAAGCAAATATCAAAACCAAATTGATATCACCAAATGATTGATTGAAGTGTTCTTTTGTATTTATGAAATACTAGAGAATTGTTTACATAAACAAAAAACCCTTATTAGGGAGTGTTCGGACTGAAACTTCATAAGTGATATTGAGTATAGCATGTCAATAATAAATTCAAGTTAAGAATCATTAAGTTGGAAATGTTCCAAATGAAAGACCGTGGCTGATTCAATAAAAAGGCTAAGTACATCCCTTGAATATTTCTGCAATAAAAATAATGTATATAAAATTATAAGTGCACAAATTTATAACTGAGCTGGTTCCAAATGTTGAGAATCTCATAACATTGTTATATGGTAACAATATTGCGATATAGTTCGTAACAGAACCTAGAGCTCATTAGAAGTCAAGAGACATACTCTAAATAGTTCCACATGATAAAACAGTTTATCACCGACGGAGAGAGTTGATTGACAGAGTAGATAATTAAAACATAATAGAATTAAATCAACAAATCAATCATTTATAATCCCCTTACTTATTAATTTTTAATTTGGGCACATTCACAAAGGGACTGGCCCAATTGTTTTTGAGAAAACCAATTGGAGAAGTTGGAATAAGATTCCATAATTGACCCTAAGTGCAAGTGGGAAATTGATAGAGTTAAGGGTATGCCCTAGGGGCAATTATGTAATTTGTTATATATATCTAACTCGTTGACCAATCTTGTTCGAAATAAAGGTATTTTCTTTCTATTATACACTTGATATAATGTGGTTATATTAATTAATCAATTTAATTAAAAGTATATTTAATAGAAAATCCATAAATGGTATATTTTGTGATAGTAGTTACAAAGTGTTGTAACCGTGAGTAATTTATCACAATAAAAATAATATACCATTTTAAATGTTCCTATTCAAGATACATCGAGAGTGGATATCAGTGTATTCGTTGAGACTAGAGTATGTAACGCTCTCCAAATATTGGGCAGTGTATTACTCATGACTGCTGAGGGCACCTAGGGGTTTCGTACTGATAGTTATTAGATAACTATGAAACGACTCACTCGATAGTTTTCTACTGGTTAATATAACTAAGGCCAAACAAAAAATATCAATGTGACTGATTTACACGGTTCTCTCGACTTGAGAATACTGTGGATCTTCAATATCAAAGCCTCGCTTTGATTATAGTCAAATCATGGCATGGCATTCCATCGAGTGACTATATTTGGGTCGAGTGGAAGTATTGGAAGTGAAGCACTATTCAAGATAGGATTTGTCTCCTCAGTTATATGGGGTTAGTATCATAGTCAACTCAAGTCAACTCAAAGTCAAAGTCTCTAGCCAAAGCATTTTGGCTAATAATAATTGTTATTATTGAACCAAAGACATTGTGTTTGAACTATAAAGTTGAATGTGGATGATATTGAAATTTTGACCATTACCAAATTTCATAAATCCAAAGTGATATAGTTTTGACGAAGAGAATTGGTGTAAAAATTTTCACTATAAGGTACCACTTATAATAAGTAAAATTGGAATTTACCTAAAAGATGTGTAAGTGATAAATTCGGCCAAAATGTCACACCACCTGCTAAGTGACATGTGAACGTTAATATTCGAATAGTTCGATATTAATCACTGATTGAATTTACACATTTGAGTCGCACAACCGTAATGATGAATGCTTCGAAAACCACACGATTTAATTAATTTATAACCATTGTAAATTAATTAAGTTAACTAATATTTATGAAATAGTAATTATTAAATTTTTGTTTATTTATTTTTTTGATTTGTTTGAATCTATTAGTATTTAATAAAGTACGTACATAAAAGTTACGTATGTACGTATCGATATATGATATTGATAAAATATTTAAACCGAATATAAATAGATTAATTACTAAATGGGTTGAGGAATATTTTGAGGCCCATATAGTCTTATTCATAGAAGGCCATAAGAAAATGAGGCTTAAAATCAATGGTTGGATCTAGAAAATGAAGGGAGGAGGTTAAGGAAGGATCCCTTTATAAATATGTTATCTTCCATTCACTGGCCTCTCTTAATCACTCTCCTTCTAAACCCTAGCCTCCATCTTCATTTTTCTACCTTCTCGACCGAAATTTCATGGCTTTTAAACCATAAAAATTCCCAAAACAAAATCAAAACAAATCACATAAAATAAATTCAAAAGTGGTGCTTCAGATTGTTGCAATTTCAGGAGGTGATTCAATCGGATCTAGAAGCATTTATCATTCAAGGTATGAATCATAGGCAACATCAACAAGGTAAATTCCATTAGTTATTTATTTATTCCATGATATTATATATCCAGTAGTTAATTCATTCTGAAAATTTTATATATGCATTTGTTGTCCCTTATAAGCATACAATTATAGATCTTAATGTAGTATAACTTATTATCATTAGAATTGGTTTTCATTTGAAGTTGATAACTTCTATTCATGATTTTGGTCTAATTAACTTATTATTCTAATTAACTTTATTTTATTTAATTGTTAACAATAGTTTACATTGATTCCAATTTTGATTTCTACTTTAAGATTCATACATATACATAAATGCGTATGTATATATATGTATGTGTATGTTAAAATAATTTTGAAATAATTTAAAAAGTTTTAAGAATTTTTTTATTAACATATACATATAAATTATATTTAGATTTGTTGATTAAGATCTATTATCAAACCGATTTACTAAATTAGATTACTGCATATTTGGTAATAAATTTTAAATTGATTACAATTGATTTTGTAACGACCCGCCCTTCTCTGCCCAGAAAGACGCATCATTATGAAGAAAGAAAGGGATAGAAGAAGAAAAGAAAAGAAGAAAGAACAACAACACATCAGAGATCTCACAGCGGAACGAGAAATATATTATATCACAAAAGATATTACATAGTATCATATACATCAGAGTATACAATTTATACAACACAAAATAGACAGTTATAAACTTCTGTCTATTATACATCACAAGTACATCAGTACAATACAACATACACAGCGGAAACTCTATATATCTACACGCTGAAGCCTCCTGCTCCTCAGCTCCTCCAGTATTCGTCAAGACTAACCTGAATCCCTCGACTACTCAATACAATATTGAGTACCCAAGAGTTTAATAAAACAGAAAATAAACACTTGGGTCAGACATGGGTCTGGTGTGAGTAAACGGTTTAAATTGCTTAACTTTGAAAACCTTTTAAAACAAAAGTATCACGTAAGACTCCCCACACATAAACATGGGTAAGTTTTTACCTTACGCTAACTAAAACATTTGATAGGAAATCCAGTTATATTATAATAGGGTCTAGGGTTTCCAAGTAAAATACAGAAATAGCTGAAATGCTTACATCTCACATTCCAACATAGTTGGGCACAACTAATACGTACGGCACTTATTGGAGTTTGGATTCCATACAATGGCAGGGCTACTGGGGTACCGCCCGTCACAGTACGTGGCCTAGATCACCGTACCGAGGAGTACGCCCGCTCCCCTGCAACACAAAGCCGGAACCATCCCTTACTGGATAATCCCGAACAAGACAATCCCGTAGTTGGCTGCAGTTCCAACTACCCACTAAGCCGAAATATAGAAAGGGACCTCTAGACAGGGATCTATCTTGCTCTCAGTGGGCGCTACCCACGAAGCCTTGCTGCACCTCCCCTGTTTTAGCCATTCCCGGTTGATGAGGCTTGAGGTTACGATTACCTTTAATCAGAACATATCACTTAGAATGCTCATCGTCCGCCTGACGATGTGTTGAAAGCATTCAATCCATACAAGTTCGTTCCGGGTTCGAACGAAACCGAAGGCATTATCTCGTTACACTCGTTTTGGAATCACCCTCAGAGTTAACGACAATAACCCTTGCACTCTAAATCTTCATCTTCACTTGATTCACGACCTATCGTTAATTTGGATCGATGTGGTATTCGGGTCTCCAGACCTGGAATACCGGTATACGGAAACCCGATCCCGGTCTCATCGAAATCCAAAACGTATCTTTTAAGGCCAAGCTGTTTAAAGGTTTAAACAATTTAACTTATCTATATTCATACAGATAGATAATTCACAAATCACAATTGATAATCACATTATCAAATAAACAAATGATCTATAACCAAATAGGTAATCCATATCAACATCACAATAGTTAATCTATATTACCATCATAATGCAACCAAGCATTCATACTACACAACATTTCTTATCTCATTTCTGAGATTACATCCATTCAAGACAATCAATGTCATCCATTCTTATATAAGCAATGATTTACTTAATCACAACATAATTAATTTAAAATGAATTAAATTAACTATCTCTATCTTTAATTAATTTAAAGTGAATTAAATTAATTACTTCATCTCTTAATTAATTTAAAGTAAATTAAATTAATTACTTCATTATAAACCTTACTTATATAATCATTAATTAATTACAAATAAATTAATTAATCTTTCTATAATTATCTGTTTTAATTAATCACCTTTGATTAATTATACTTTAATTACATTTAAGTAATTATCTTAATTAATTTCACAAATTAATTATCCTTAACCAATACAGTAATTAACCTTTAATTACTTCATTAATTAATTAATTATAATCAATTACTTTAATCCTTAATTAATTACAATTAATTAGTTATTCTATAATCACTTACAATTTATTAATTAATCTTAATTAATCAACTCTTAATTACATCATTAATTAATTATAAACTAATTACCCTTAATTACATCTTTAATTATTTTATTAATTACATTAAGTAATTATTCTTAATTAATCCATAATTATTAATTACTTTTGATTAATATAATCCAGTAATTAACTTCCCTTAATTACTTCCATTTATTAATTACTTTATAATTAATTACCTTAACAATTAATTAATAACTTTATTAATTAATCTTAATCCTTTAAAACGGTCCTAAGGTAGCGAAATTCCTTGTCGGGTAAGTTCCGACCCGCACGAAAGGCGTAACGATCTGGGCACTGTCTCGGAGAGAGGCTCGGTGAAATAGACATGTCTGTGAAGATGCGGACTACCTGCACCTGGACAGAAAGACCCTATGAAGCTTCAACTTTATTAACTAAATTTTTTTAATTAATAACACTGGATGATTAACCCTTAATCACTTTCATTAATTACTTCATAACATAATTATCTTCTAATTACTTTATTAAATAATTTCCCTTTTACTTAATTACATCAAGTAATCATTCCTTAATTACTTCATCAAGTAATTACACTTAATAAATTATAAGTGATTATCTTTAGTTAATCACTAATTAATTACTTAGTTAATCATTTAACTATTTATTCAAATTTAATTAATAATTTCTTAACTATTTATACTTAAAGACTTTATTTAAGAAAATCATTATCTTAATTAAATAAATTAAATTGACCAACAATTTAATTATCTTCACATATTAATTTTCTTTAATTAATCAAAACTCTTAATTACTTAAGATAACTCCTTTATTATAATTGATTTACTAAAATCCTTATTATTTAAACTTTATTTAAAATAAAACATTTTAGAATTCAATTATAATTAAAACAACATAAACTTCTACTTCAACTTTCAAAACCTTTAAACTTCCAAAGTTATTAAATTAACTTTAATACAAAAACATTTTGAAAATCTACTTATCTACCCTTTTTAAACTTATCTATTTAAATATTTAAAAACTTGTTTAAAACAATTATTCTTTTGAAAACAATTTATTTTATAATTAAAAACTTGTTTAACTTTGCTTAAAAACTTAAACATTCTGTTTAAAATTTAAAACCTGAACAACTTAAAACCCGAGTAAAACCCATAGAAACTCGAAGTAACTCTCGAGACAACCCACAACACTCCTGCTTCGAGTCACGCGAACAAAATCCCGAGAAAGACCCTGATCTCAACCTTCTTCCCCAAACCACCAATCCACCCAGATGCACAAAAACGTGTACGTGTACGTGTACACCATTACTGATCGTCGACGAACCCTACTCCGGCCTCCGACAAGTCGCTCACGATCCCTACACGCATCGCGCAACCCAGAAATTCAAATTCGATCGAGCATCGATTTTTGACCCTCGAACCCATCACTCGAAAACAACATCACCAGGAAGTTCGACCATCACGGCAACCCCGGCCTCGAGAAAACCCACAGTCTCTACCGTAGCTCCGCCTCACTTCCCCCTGCCTCCAGCACCCTACGCGATCGCCTCCGGTTGCAAATCGACGCCGCGAATCCCAAAAGAAAACTCACGACAAACACAGGGCCAAAAACCCTACTTCCTCGATTTCCGATCAACCCCCTCATCAATAAATTCCAATTTGATTTTTCCTATGATCTCCATTGCCCCCTCCACCTTCGAGCTCAATCACGTCCCCAACTTCGCTGTCGATTGCCGTGAATCGGCCAGAAAGCCCCAAACAAATAAACCCAAAATTCTCTTCAATTTCTAATCTAAAAATCATGATACAAATCTTAAAAATCATGCTTTAGCATTATGAATTCAATTATGTAATTCAAACTCAAAATTGATTCGATTAATTTTTGTCCCATATTAAGATTTTACTGTAAAATTTAAATTTTTGAGCTAAACATACGATTTAAAAACTTATAACTATTTTTGGATGATAGATTACTTGATTACAAACATCTTCTATTTACAATTCAAGGTCAAATTCGAATTCAAAA
Source organism: Allium fistulosum (assembly GCA_030737815.1). Lineage (NCBI taxonomy): Eukaryota > Viridiplantae > Streptophyta > Magnoliopsida > Asparagales > Amaryllidaceae > Allium > Allium fistulosum. The sequence goes on from CM060903.1 coordinate 1,505,018,794, forward strand.
TCAAGTTATTGAATTTATCATGAAATTTGAAACTGTTAATCTACACAAAGCATATGTTCTAACTTCACAGTCAATCAAACATTCACAATTCAAACATGCATTTAATTTAATTCAATATTTCAGAAATCATCATAATATTCATTCACAAAAATAAGTTGAAACCAGGGTTTAAAACTGTTTTTAAAATTCATTTACTCACCTAATTTAGCAAAGAACAAAGAGCAGCTATTAGTTCCAGGCTCTGAAATTTCACTGCATGTTCTTGAATTAATTTGCATGTTGAATTGAAATCTGCTGATGATGATTTTCCAATTTTTCTTGTTGATGTTTACATCTTTTGCTTGATAACTTGCTTGCCTCTGATTCCTATTTGAAAAATCTTGCATATGCCTCTGTTTGAAATTTCCAGATTATCATCTTTTTGTTTTTGATCTTTGTTTTCATATTGAATTCCAGGCTTACAGCTTTACTTCCTCAATTTTTGATCTATGTTTTCGATTTTCATTTTGGTTGAGATGAAGATGATCTTTCAGCTGAGAGTAAAACTTATTATTATTTTACAATTTTAATTTTAAATTAAAATGTCAAGAATATGACATTTGTCCCTTGTATGATTTAATTTTCTTACACCTATGCTCAAAGATTTACAAGTGTCTTAACATACATTTAAAAAGTTAACAAGTGTTATTTTAAATGTTTAAAATGTGATTTTCTTTTTAATAATCTATTTAAGCCTTATACAAATATGAATTCATGTAAAAGTTTGTTTATAAATAACTTATGCTTTGATCTAAATAAATGTATTATGTTAAAATATAGTTTCCAAATCACAAATTATATATATATTTAAAGTTTGAAAACATCTTTATTAAATTCAAATCCAATACTTTTCCATTTCAATATATACAAATATATACATTCTAAATGGAAAATATTTTTAACATTAGTTTTGATAATTACTATATTGAATTTTATAACATAACTCCAAATCACAATATATATACATATATATTATAATTTGAAAACATAACTTTTATTAAATTAAAGACTTCCTATATATATACCAACATACATATATACATTATAAATAGAAAACATTTATATAAGTTTTGAAAGATAAATCTTACCAATTTTAAATTGTTAGAAAAGATATTAATAAATATTGCCAATTTAAAATGTTATTAACCTTTTAAAATGAATAAACTTGTCAATTTATAAAATAAATCAACAAATCAATTTGATTATTTATAAAGATTATTAAATTGATATTGCCAAAATTCCGGGATATCACATTCCTTCCCCCTTAAAATAATTTCGTCCCCGAAATTTAAAAGCAAAGATAATTTAATAACCCAGCAAAATTTTAATTTTAATTTCAAACAGCAACCATACATATCAATCATATTCTAACAATCATAGCAAACAATTTAATCAAACAAATTTAACTATCCAGACAAAATTCTGGATAGAATTTCCTCGAGTTTCCCCAAGTATATATATATACCGGGATACTCGTTCTACAGGATCTTAACTAACTATCTACAAAAATCTAGAACTCCTTCCCATCTAGATTACAAATCTGAACAAGATATCAGACTAAACTCAAAACCATCTCAACTACCAAATCCTTCTGAACTGCTGATTCCATCCCTCGATGAATCATACACATATTCCTCAGAGATATGTGAAATAAAATGAATTCCAGTTATCCGAACTGGCAACTCAATCCTATAGATCAAAGAACTAATCCTTTTGAGAACACAGAAAAATCTCATAGTACTTCCGGAGCTTACTCTCCAATTTTTCCAAATCTTATATTTCCTTTGATTGGAGAAAACTTAAAAAATATCCAATTTCAACTTCAAATTCCAAATTCCATCAATTCTTAATTGCATAACTCTCTTGACGATCCTGAGTCACTTCATCCTTCCTGATCAGCTTAATCTTTGCTGATGCTTCTTAAAACAATCTAGACCAAGATCAAACCAATTTCTGGATCCTACTCAACCTAATGGTTTTCAAAAATACGCCGAAATCCAGAACACAACTCTACTCCACAATCATTAGAGCACTTCGAACTACTTCTCCTATCTAAAATAGCCAAACAGTTGCACTTGACAACCTTACCTCCCAATCCTGAAAATTCCTTCACACTTAGAGGTACACTTGAATTTCCTATAGAAATCCTCTACTCCAAGAAAATTACAACTCCCGGTTGCTCCCACTCTAGAATAGCTGATATCTTGCTTCTGCTGCACAACTCTGATCTGGAATAGATGAGAATGCCATCGGAGATACTCGAGCACATACTTGATCATCCACAGTTCACCATACCGATAAAATCTTAGTGAACCCTCCACTTGGTCAAAACACCCCAGCAGAATCCTCTCCAGAAAATTAGGTGTGATCAATCCAAAGAATCCTGAGCTGCTTCACCAATTTCTTCTCTAGGAGACATCCTCCTACAAAGCTGAACCACCGGTAACTCCACGAATCAAGTCGATACGGAATCTCAATCTCCAATAACCCAAAAGAACACTCAAACTATCGCAAGTCACTTTTGCGATCAACTCAACCTAATTTCCAAATATATTGTTCTCTCTTCACTAATCAGAACAGCTTATACTTGACTAACCAATCCATCGAAGAAATGGATCCACTCTGCTGCTTCTGGACTCCACCTTCAGAAAAACTACCCAGCCAGAAACTTCCTGCCAACACACAGAACACTTCCGAGTTGCACCGCTGACACAGATGCCAAAGACTTCTTATCCAAAACTCCTTGATCATCAAAACTATATCAACCAATCCCACACGGAGCCTTGAGATGAGCAAACACTCCTCAAGAAACTCGGCCTCAAACCAAACAGAAACACCCCGCTAGACTCAGCCACAACACCGGAACAGACTCACTTCCTTAAACTTGCTCCAGAAGAAACATCTTCAGAAACGTCCATAGTCACCGCGTCTCACCACACAGCTACTACTTCCTGAAGTTACCAAAATACCATCACTCGCTTCTGCTCATCTAATATCTAACTCTATTCATCCAACTTCAAAGATAAACTTCGAACCATAACTGGGTTCCTTCAGAGATCGGTGAAATCCTTCACCACAACAAAGCTCACTCGAGACAGTATTGGATCTACAGTCTCGACAAATACATTTCCAACCTCAACACTCAGACTCCAACCATTGGTAGTCGTGTTACACACACCACCACCCTATCTACTTTTATCTCTTATATTGGAAAACCCGAACAGGTAACCCAACAAATAGGTAGAAATACATATATATATATATATATTTAAAATGACTTTTTATATAGAAATTATTTCTGGGTAAAATTATTTCATTTACCTCTTTAAAACAATATTGTGTCCGTTGACCTGGTTCAAGTGTTTAGAGATCCCTATCAATAACGTTAGCTACTCGTATTGACCAGAATCCATATACCACTCAACCGATCAATTAACACAATATAAAACCATTTTTATATAACTAACAATTACGCGCTCTCAAGATAGACACCACTCCAGAGCTTAGGTATTCACTCAACCTACCGCTCTGATACCAAATGTAACGACCCGCCCTTCTCTGCCCAGAAAGACGCATCATTATGAAGAAAGAAAGGGATAGAAGAAGAAAAGAAAAGAAGAAAGAACAACAACACATCAGAGATCTCACAGCGGAACGAGAAATATATTATATCACATAAGATATTACATAGTATCATATACATCAGAGTATACAATTTATACAACACAGAATAGACAGTTATAAACTTCTGTCTATTATACATCACAAGTACATCAGTACAATACAACATACACAGCGGAAACTCTATATATCTACACGCTGAAGCCTCCTGCTCCTCAGCTCCTCCAGTATTCGTCAAGACTAACCTGAATCCCTCGACTACTCAATACAATATTGAGTACCCAAGAGTTTAATAAAACAGAAAATAAACACTTGGGTCAGACATGGGTCTGGTGTGAGTAAACGGTTTAAATTGCTTAACTTTGAAAACCTTTTAAAACAAAAGTATCACGTAAGACTCCCCACACATAAACATGGGTAAGTTTTTACCTTACGCTAACTAAAACATTTGATAGGAAATCCAGTTATATTATAATAGGGTCTAGGGTTTCCAAGTAAAATACAGAAATAGCTGAAATGCTTACATCTCACATTCCAACATAGTTGGGCACAACTAATACGTACGGCACTTATTGGAGTTTGGATTCCATACAATGGCAGGGCTACTGGGGTACCGCCCGTCACAGTACGTGGCCTAGATCACCGTACCGAGGAGTACGCCCGCTCCCCTGCAACACAAAGCCGGAACCATCCCTTACTGGATAATCCCGAACAAGACAATCCCGTAGTTGGCTGCAGTTCCAACTACCCACTAAGCCGAAATATAGAAAGGGACCTCTAGACAGGGATCTATCTTGCTCTCAGTGGGCGCTACCCACGAAGCCTTGCTGCACCTCCCCTGTTTTAGCCATTCCCGGTTGATGAGGCTTGAGGTTACGATTACCTTTAATCAGAACATATCACTTAGAATGCTCATCGTCCGCCTGACGATGTGTTGAAAGCATTCAATCCATACAAGTTCGTTCCGGGTTCGAACGAAACCGAAGGCATTATCTCGTTACACTCGTTTTGGAATCACCCTCAGAGTTAACGACAATAACCCTTGCACTCTAAATCTTCATCTTCACTTGATTCACGACCTATCGTTAATTTGGATCGATGTGGTATTCGGGTCTCCAGACCTGGAATACCGGTATACGGAAACCCGATCCCGGTCTCATCGAAATCCAAAACGTATCTTTTAAGGCCAAGCTGTTTAAAGGTTTAAACAATTTAACTTATCTATATTCATACAGATAGATAATTCACAAATCACAATTGATAATCACATTATCAAATAAACAAATGATCTATAACCAAATAGGTAATCCATATCAACATCACAATAGTTAATCTATATTACCATCATAATGCAACCAAGCATTCATACTACACAACATTTCTTATCTCATTTCTGAGATTACATCCATTCAAGACAATCAATGTCATCCATTCTTATATAAGCAATGATTTACTTAATCACAACATAATTAATTTAAAATGAATTAAATTAACTATCTCTATCTTTAATTAATTTAAAGTGAATTAAATTAATTACTTCATCTCTTAATTAATTTAAAGTAAATTAAATTAATTACTTCATTATAAACCTTACTTATATAATCATTAATTAATTACAAATAAATTAATTAATCTTTCTATAATTATCTGTTTTAATTAATCACCTTTGATTAATTATACTTTAATTACATTTAAGTAATTATCTTAATTAATTTCACAAATTAATTATCCTTAACCAATACAGTAATTAACCTTTAATTACTTCATTAATTAATTAATTATAATCAATTACTTTAATCCTTAATTAATTACAATTAATTAGTTATTCTATAATCACTTACAATTTATTAATTAATCTTAATTAATCAACTCTTAATTACATCATTAATTAATTATAAACTAATTACCCTTAATTACATCTTTAATTATTTTATTAATTACATTAAGTAATTATTCTTAATTAATCCATAATTATTAATTACTTTTGATTAATATAATCCAGTAATTAACTTCCCTTAATTACTTCCATTTATTAATTACTTTATAATTAATTACCTTAACAATTAATTAATAACTTTATTAATTAATCTTAATCCTTTAATTAACTTTATTAACTAAATTTTTTTTAATTAATAACACTGGATGATTAACCCTTAATCACTTTCATTAATTACTTCATAACATAATTATCTTCTAATTACTTTATTAAATAATTTCCCTTTTACTTAATTACATCAAGTAATCATTCCTTAATTACTTCATCAAGTAATTACACTTAATAAATTATAAGTGATTATCTTTAGTTAATCACTAATTAATTACTTAGTTAATCATTTAACTATTTATTCAAATTTAATTAATAATTTCTTAACTATTTATACTTAAAGACTTTATTTAAGAAAATCATTATCTTAATTAAATAAATTAAATTGACCAACAATTTAATTATCTTCACATATTAATTTTCTTTAATTAATCAAAACTCTTAATTACTTAAGATAACTCCTTTATTATAATTGATTTACTAAAATCCTTATTATTTAAACTTTATTTAAAATAAAACATTTTAGAATTCAATTATAATTAAAACAACATAAACTTCTACTTCAACTTTCAAAACCTTTAAACTTCCAAAGTTATTAAATTAACTTTAATACAAAAACATTTTGAAAATCTACTTATCTACCCTTTTTAAACTTATCTATTTAAATATTTAAAAACTTGTTTAAAACAATTATTCTTTTGAAAACAATTTATTTTATAATTAAAAACTTGTTTAACTTTGCTTAAAAACTTAAACATTCTGTTTAAAATTTAAAACCTGAACAACTTAAAACCCGAGTAAAACCCATAGAAACTCGAAGTAACTCTCGAGACAACCCACAACACTCCTGCTTCGAGTCACGCGAACAAAATCCCGAGAAAGACCCTGATCTCAACCTTCTTCCCCAAACCACCAATCCACCCAGATGCACAAAAACGTGTACGTGTACGTGTACACCATTACTGATCGTCGACGAACCCTACTTCGGCCTTCGACAAGTCGCTCACGATCCCTACACGCATCGCGCAACCCAGAAATTCAAATTCGATCGAGCATCGATTTTTGACCCTCGAACCCATCACTCGAAAACAACATCACCAGGAAGTTCGACCATCACGGCAACCCCGGCCTCGAGAAAACCCACAGTCTCTACCGTAGCTCCGCCTCACTTCCCCCTGCCTCCAGCACCCTACGCGATCGCCTCCGGTTGCAAATCGACGCCGCGAATCCCAAAAGAAAACTCACGACAAACACAGGGCCAAAAACCCTACTTCCTCGATTTCCGATCAACCCCCTCATCAATAAATTCCAATTTGATTTTTCCTATGATCACCATTGCCCCCTCCATCTTCGAGCTCAATCACGTCCCCAACTTCGCCGTCGATTGCCGTGAATCGGCCAGAAAGCCCCAAACAAATAAACCCAAAATTCTCTTCAATTTCTAATCTAAAAATCATGATACAAATCTTAAAAATCATGCTTTAGCATTATGAATTCAATTATGTAATTCAAACTCAAAATTGATTCGATTAATTTTTGTCCCATATTAAGATTTTACTGTAAAATTTAAATTTTTGAGCTAAACATACGATTTAAAAACTTATAACTATTTTTGGATGATAGATTACTTGATTACAAACATCTTCTATTTACAATTCAAGGTCAAATTCGAATTCAAAATCAAGTTATTGAATTTATCATGAAATTTGAAACTGTTAATCTACACAAAGCATATGTTCTAACTTCACAGTCAATCAAACATTCACAATTCAAACATGCATTTAATTTAATTCAATATTTCAGAAATCATCATAATATTCATTCACAAAAATAAGTTGAAACCAGGGTTTAAAACTGTTTTTAAAATTCATTTACTCACCTAATTTAGCAAAGAACAAAGAGCAGCTATTAGTTCCAGGCTCTGAAATTTCACTGCATGTTCTTGAATTAATTTGCATGTTGAATTGAAATCTGCTGATGATGATTTTCCAATTTTTCTTGTTGATGTTTACATCTTTTGCTTGATAACTTGCTTGCCTCTGATTCCTATTTGAAAAATCTTGCATATGCCTCTGTTTGAAATTTCCAGATTATCATCTTTTTGTTTTTGATCTTTGTTTTCATATTGAATTCCAGGCTTACAGTTTTACTTCCTCAATTTTTGATCTATGTTTTCGATTTTCATTTTGGTTGAGATGAAGATGATCTTTCAGCTGAGAGTAAAACTTATTATTATTTTACAATTTTAATTTTAAATTAAAATGTCAAGAATATGACATTTGTCCCTTGTATGATTTAATTTTCTTACACCTATGCTCAAAGATTTACAAGTGTCTTAACATACATTTAAAAAGTTAACAAGTGTTATTTTAAATGTTTAAAATGTGATTTTCTTTTTAATAATCTATTTAAGCCTTATACAAATATGAATTCATGTAAAAGTTTGTTTATAAATAACTTATGCTTTGATCTAAATAAATGTATTATGTTAAAATATAGTTTCCAAATCACAAATTATATATATATTTAAAGTTTGAAAACATCTTTATTAAATTCAAATCCAATACTTTTCCATTTCAATATATACAAATATATACATTCTAAATGGAAAATATTTTTAACATTAGTTTTGATAATTACTATATTGAATTTTATAACATAACTCCAAATCACAATATATATACATATATATTATAATTTGAAAACATAACTTTTATTAAATTAAAGACTTCCTATATATATACCAACATACATATATACATTATAAATAGAAAACATTTATATAAGTTTTGAAAGATAAATCTTACCAATTTTAAATTGTTAGAAAAGATATTAATAAATATTGCCAATTTAAAATGTTATTAACCTTTTAAAATGAATAAACTTGTCAATTTATAAAATAAATCAACAAATCAATTTGATTATTTATAAAGATTATTAAATTGATATTGCCAAAATTCCGGGATATCACAGATTTGGTTGAGTTGATTTATTAATTTTAAAGGATTCATTAACAATACATATAAAAATATTTTTAAACATGTATATATATACGTATATATATATTATATATACATGCACACACATACATATTTGTACACTGTATTTATGTATAAATAAACATGAATCAACATAATATTATTTATTATACAAAATATACTTTGGACAAATTTTTTTACAATAAATATCTATGTTTGATTCTACATTAAATTATTAACATATACATATTGGTTACGTTTGGATTTATTGATGAAGATATATTCAAATTGATTTACTAAATCAGATCACTACATGTTTGGTAATAAATCTTGAATGGATAATAATTGACTTGGCTGAATTAATTTAGTATATTTGGAGGATTCATTAAACAATACATATATAAACATATTTAATCATATACACACACAGTTAGTTAATAATACATACATACTTTTGTTGTTGACTGTTTATATCCTTATATCATGATGCTAATTGATTATCATTTATATGCTGCATTAATTAAGTTTACAAAATGGGAAATTAAATCAATCATCTTTGTTACTCTTTATCTATGTCTCATATTTCCTTTATGTGTTTAACTATCCATTTATTTCCAGTTATATGTCTAACATTGTCATCAATTAATAGCACCTATCATATGTTGCTCTTATAGAATTTACACTGTAATATATATATATATATATATGTTTATACTCACGATTATGCCATATATATATGTTGCTAATTAATGACTTTCATTAATAAATCAATTTAATTAAAGAGAAATAAATGAAAGGTTTCTCTCTCCATATAAATAATTTGCCCTTCATTAATTAAATAAGTTAAGAGAAGGAAATAAAAAGTTTCCATCTCTAAATAAATTCATGAACCGTCATTAATTCAATAACTTAAGGGATAGGAAATGTTAGAATGCGGATTAAGGATCTTAAGGCTAGAATTAACACTAGAGGGGGGGTGAATAGTGTTTTAAGAAATTTGTTAATCTTTTTGAGTTTATCTTAATTTGTTAACAATGTATACACTAATCAGACACAGATATGAACACAGAATCAAACACAGATGCAAATATAAAGTAAAAGCAGTAAAGGAAAGAACACACCAGATTTTATACTGTTTCGGAGTTACCCTACATCCAGTCCCGCAACACAAGTACGGATTTCCTTTCAAAAACAATTCTTACAAATACAACCCTCGATTTCAAGGCTACGAGGTACACCGCTCCAGATTCACAATCCTCTAGGTAGAGATACTTGATTTACCGGGCAACAAGTTCACCCAATTGATTTCCAGGGCTACAATCACACCTTCTCTCGCTCTATTGATTACAAAAAGTCTATAACTCAGATTAGCACTTGGATCTTGTAGAGATAGTGGAGAGAATCAAAACCAGAAATTATCTAGTTAGATTTGATATTGATTTCGGCAAAGTAATGGTGTAATTTGTAAATAAGAAAATGGAGAAGAAGAAGAAGAGAAGTTAAATCAGAGAAAAAAGTGATTAAAATTCGTTGAAAACACCCTTTATTTATAGTAGATCAATAGCCATGTCCATTGGTGAAGGGATGTGGTGAATAGACACTTCTTTTTAAAAACCAATTTAACTGTCACCATGTCGACAGGGGTACATGTGACCATGTCGACATGCCCTTGTATTTTTTGGTGATTTGTTTTTCTTTGAAAATAATTTCTATATTATATTATACTTATATTTAAACTTTATAAATATACTTATATATAGTTATAATACATAAATAACTATAGAGAACAATATTTTTTTTGAGATCATGGGGAACCTTAAGATCATGGTATTCATTGATACTCACTTAAGTAAACCCCACGCCGTGTGTCTACCCCGCTTTTACTTATTCGTCGCACACGGATGCGTAACGTTGAAACTCCCACTGATGGTTTGGCGCTGGGATTCGAACCTGCCCGGACACAGTCCTTTTGGTCCCCATCTCCCATCTCCCAAACCAACCGAGCTACGAACGGCGGGTCTATAGAGAACAATATTGAAATATATATATAATAATTTTCTATACTTTTATATTTAAATCTTAAGTATAAATACATAAAACAGCTAAATATATTAATATCAAAATTGTAGTTTAAAAACTTAGGATAATAATTTAAAATCAAAGATATTTAAAATTAAGGATATTTAAAACTAAGGATATTTTTTAGGCTAAAATATATTGAAAAACCAGGACAGATGATTTTGGTTTTTAAACAGGAATATTTAAAATCATTTTGAAAAACAAGCTATATATTTTGAAAATCATTTTGAAATAAAAGTAAGTGGATAAAAAAAGATGTTCCACTAGATTTTTCGTAGGTTCCATCCTACTTAGGGTTCCATCCCTTTAACGAGCACGAAGTGGATTCCATTCCACGAATAAAATAGATTTTAAGATGTCAGCGCCTTTCTATGAGTTTTAACAATATTCCTAACTATATAACTTATCTTGGAAACTTGAACTCTTGAAATTCTTGATACTCATGAGTCTTGAATCTTGATACCTTCAATCTTTGATCTTGAATCTTTATACTGTACAGTACTTCATTCTTTAGTACCTGCAAACATATCTATATATATCTACACAATAATGTTAGTATTATATATTTTATAATCTAATTCTAAGTAAGGTTGTTGTCATCAAAACCATCTCCTCAGGGACTAACAGGAAATTGAAAGTTTCCTTCTCTAAATAAATTTAATAAGTTACCATCACACACAAATATGTACATAAGAGTATATTTAGACTTCATAGGCCCGTTAATGATCCAAAACGGTAAATTTTTTGAAATTCACCTATTTCTTCCACTACGGGCTGGCTCAGTTCCAACACATCCATCACCTAACTTCTTATTTTAGGCTTTCTTTTTTAAGCTATTGTTTACTTATTTAGTGATCACCTCCCTAAGCCTTCCTGTAACTAATTTAATCATTTGCTCGAACAATGTCACACTGTGAAAACATCGACTCATTTTTCCATGAGAGCCACACTACCTAGAGTCCCTCGGACTCTTGTAAGAGGTTGAATGTAAGCACTTCGAATACATTCTAGCAAGCATTATTGCTAGACGTTGATAGCCCCTCTTAATCCCAGAACATTTATCGTCCACATTGCCGATTTATTAATAAAACCCTCCGAATGTTTTGGTTCCCTGCCATGGCACCTTGCCTTTAATTAACTCCTCTATAGAGTTTTATAATATTGTCAGGTTGAACCCTACCATGGCTCGTTGCCATATACCATTGGACTTTAGACAATTGTCAAAGCTTCCCGCCATTCAATAACTCCATGAGTTGGTATAAGTTTACGATCATGGTTCAAACCTTTTCTTTCTTTCATTCATTATGTACACTGCACATTCTTTAGATAAAATATTTTTATCCTTTATTTAAATGATATCCTATCATTTATTAGCTTCTCTAGGCTTTTTTCATTTCAAAAATAAGTTAACAAAATTTTAACTTATAAAATAATCCCTTAATTTCATCCCTGTGAAATAGTTGAATAACACTTAGAAACTGTCTTTCAAAATGCCCTAAGTATTCATATTTTATTTAGAAAAGTATAGCTTTTGAAGCTATTACAAGTTGCATTTTACTTGTTGTATATTGGCTATTCAATAGCCGTCGTGTTTAATTAAAAACATTATTAACGATCGCACGCAAATCCCAAGCTAATCTATATTACCGTCGTGTTTAATTTCTCCACCTAGTCATCACGTGTTTTAAAAATATTGATCATCGTGTGCTGACCATATAGGAGTCACCGTGTCCCATTTTTATTTGGCTTCCTTCATGAAGTGCACATATGCATATTGCCTACCATTGTGAACTCATTTTAGCCCGCCTTTGTGAAAAAAAAATATACGCTTTAGTGAACTTGACTTGTTAATTCCCGCATGCTGCCCCATTTCCTCATTGTTTTATGAACGTGTGCATTGGCTTCGTGCTTTCATGATAAATATACATACATTTGCCTGCATGCTTTCGTGTAATATTTATTCCATGCTTTCGTGTGTGCTACTTTGAGGATATCTAGAATAATAAACGTGAGCAGTTGCATTGTACTTTCACATGTTCCAATAATATATATATATATATATATATATATATATATATATATATATATATATTCTTTCTTGCTTACTTAAAGCTTTGGGATATATTTCATTCAGCCTTTCTTGTACATTTTAAAGCTTAGAAAAAGTAGAATTGATGCTTTCGTGTACATTTTATAGCTAAGGGATTGTCGTTGCATGTGCTTGTATGTTTCATGTGCAATACATACGTACATATATGTATGTTTATGTATGTGTGTGTATCATGCTTTCGTGAATGGTCCTTGGTTATCGTGTATTGTGTTCTAGGCTAGGTTCCTCGTGATTTATAATTTAGCCTTTATGAATAATGAGCATGAGGTGTCACTTGCTTTTGCTTATTTTATTTTCCTTGCCTTTGTGATCTATAGTCTTCGCGTGTTAACAATACAAGCCTTCGTTAATTAAAATGCTTGGTCCCCGTTAGGGGTCCACTTTTCTTCCCTAGCCTTCATGCATAGTTTTTCTTGCCTCAATGTGTAGTTTAGCCTTGCAGGTTAAGTTTTACTTGTTCAACAATGGTCTAATGTTAATCTTTTAATTAAATTAAAAACTATTTTAATACCAACTTAAGCAACTTTTTTTTACCAAACTCATTTGATGTCAACCTCTTATTCACTAATTTTCTTATCCTTTCACTTTCATTTCATAAAATGTTAAGAACATTAATTAATTAATTTTTTAATTTTTCCTTAATCAATTAGTGCTTTCGTTCACCAAATAATTCATATAAAATTTAGAAAATTAATGGAAAAAATCATCAAAAATCTCTTTTATCCTATTATACCTTGTCCCAAAATTACAACTCAAAGTAATTATTTTTATTAATTAATTAATCCCAAAATTCACCATTTTTCCAACTTAAGAAATTCAAAAATTATTCATACTGATTCCAAAAATTATGAAATTAAAATGCCAAATCTATTTTATCATTAAGCGTATCAAAAATTTAGTGGAATTTGGATGTGTTTTGACCATGTTTTGCCCTAAAATATAAACTAATTCACCTTAATTATATTTTAAGCCATAACTAAAATAATATTCAAACATCCAAACATGTTTAACGTCATCAAACATTAATATGAATGTCAAATCCAAACCTAATAAGTTAGGATAGGTTTTTAGAGAAATATTTTACTCACCACGGTTTATGTAAATTTGTTTTAGTCTTATTTCCTTCTTAAGTTGGAATGCTTGATCTTTTCTAGCTTGAAATCATCATCTTCTTGACTTGTAGTTCTTAGGAATTTTGTTTTGTGAAATGAAGATGGAATGAGGGGTTAGGGCTAAGGAATATGGGTTGGTGGTTTTGGGCCTTACTAACTTATTCCCTCTTAACCAAATTCTTCCCATTAAAATTTAAGGTGTCTATTTTCATTAATCAATGCCATGCAAAATTTCTATTATTACCTTTGGTCAATCCAATTACTATTTAAAGTGTTTTACAATTAATTAATTAAATTTCTCTTAGACAATTCTTGCAATTAAATCATTTTAACAGTTTAATTAACAATGTCTCCAGATTATTAATTTAATTTAATTTTTCATATTATGGACACTTCAAAATATGGGGTTTTACAATTTCAGTCAAACTAAAATTGTTAAATGCGTTACTACTGCATTTTAAACATACATTGCTAACTACCAAATGAACTCTAAAAATCACGAGACGTGATACGATAGAAACTAATGTAATTTTTTAATATGGAGTATGTAAAATTCAACCAGGGCTGACAATTAGAACCAAGACCCGCAAACCCAACTTGAACCAACTTGAGAAGAATCGAACTCGATGGGTCTCAAATTGAATTTAGCAAATGAAAAATACCATTTATACCTAGTCAAATCCAAATCAAATCGTTTGGACCCAAAAGACCCGACCAAGAAACGTAAAAATATTTGTATTTTAAGTTTAATTACCAGCCCAGATCCAAATCGACACGACCCGAAACATGGGTCGGGTTGGGTCTAGTTTCAAAATGTATAGATTAGACCTGACAAAACCTGATCCAATTAGAACCGAGACCGGTCGGGTCGGTCCGGTTTCGACCCGACGGGTCTAGTTACCACCCCTAAATTCAACATATCGAAAATAAAAGGATATTCGTAGAGGTCCAGCAAATTTATGTAGTGATCTAAGGATAAATGGATAACTATTTTTATTGTTACAAGGGCCTTTATTCTTTTTTGAAGATGTAACATTTATCATATTACAATGAAAATAAAATGGACCATCCATAAAGATTTCTCGAAAATATAGGCACATGGTTTCTTCTTGCCAATACCATTTTCTAAATAATACCATCAAAATATGATATTTTACCTCTTCATACAAAAATTGCAAAGCTTACTATATTGAACGACTGTGGCAATTTACTATCGATTGATGATTTTTTACCGTTTATGGTAAAAATATAAGTTTATAAATCATAATACGTTGATTTTCAATTGTAAACGACTAATATATACAGTTATTTATAGTTAAACGGTGGTTTTCAATTAGGTGAAATAATATAGGAGATGGTATTAGTATATATCAATTTTATTAAAATTGTAATGGTACAAGGAATGGTAAACTGTGGTAATAGTAAAATCAATAAACAATAGCGCTAATGAAATTGCAAAAAATGATTTCTAATACCATTGCTAAAAAATAACATACAACTTTATTCTCTCTTCTTCCTAATATCATATCCATTAAAGGGCCACTAAAGAATTGATACAGCTATTTATAGCCGTTCGATGGTGTATTGGTTTGACGATTATCGGCAGTGTAGATGGGTGGCATGGAAAAATGGTATATTGATGGTTGTTGACCGTAAAAAATAGCTAGGACGATGGTTGATGACCGTCCAAACGAGTTGATGTGGAAAAATGGTAGATCAATAGTTGTCATCAGCTATGCAAAAATGGTTGGAAGGGTGGTTAATGGCCGTGTAAAAATGTTTCATACACGATGAGTAAGCGCTATGTAAAATGATTTTAGTCGATGAGTGTTTCGGCACGCGCTTCGTGCGTGATCATGACACGTGTTTCGCATGTGAATTGTTTTTCTACAAACTGTATATGTTCAATGCATTTAAGAGAAAATGATTTGCATGAATATTTAGTTATATTTTAAATTGAAATCAAGCATAATTAGTTTGAATTTTTATTTCGAAGATGCAAACATTTCAATTTTTATCAGTTTTTATTTTTATTTATATTATTAATTAATAACGAACGATTTTGTAATGGAATTTTATTTGTTAGATCATGTTTGCGCTAAAATTGGTCACAAACGCCCAATTGCAGATGAAAGCACCAACTCACAATCACAGATAGACAAAAAGTAGAGGATATAAATATGAATAACACTCAAAATTTAAAAAGAAAGCAGTAGAGAGACGAGATTTATAGTGGTTCGGTGTTGTAGCCTACGTCCACTTTGAAAAGTTTGCTATTTATTGATGATTCTCAACTGGTTTACAATAGTATAATTGATAGTATTAAAGTTACAATGGAGTTCCAATAGAGTAAGAGCGTAGAAGAGCCAATAAGTCCTTTTTTGTAGGCATTGGAGTGCTATTTATAGGTGTAGGTCTGAAATATCTGCCTTTGAACTCAGAATACTCCTTCTCACACGTGGGTGGGCCCACGTAATCGATCGGGGGTCATTTGGGATCGATTAGGAACGATCCCAACCTTGTTCGTATCGATCAACATAGTGTCCATTTGGGCTAAGATCGATCATGAACGTTCTTCCGATGCAAGCTATGGTGAAAATTTGAAGACATTTGAACTTAAGGTTCGGGAGTTATGATCGATCCAAATTTTCATTTGTCAATGTAGGCTGGAACCTTCGTATCGATCAAGAGCTCCACATCCATCATTCTTCGTATCCATGCCATTCGTATCGATGACGTGGCTCGAGAATCCAGGGGAGATCCACTTTTTATACCGAGCGACCGCTTCTCCTAGTTAACCACGCCTTCTTTGTATCGATGTTTAGAGGTTGTCTTCGTATCCATGCCTATATGCTGCTTCGTATCGATGCTTGCACGTGTTCTTCGTATCGATCATTTGGTGGTAGGTTTCGTATCGATCATTGGTTGATCGATATGAAATGTGTAGAAGGGTGGATCAATACGAAGCGGGTGGCAGTTGATTAGATGAATCCAGACCGATGCCAACACTCGATGGATACGAAGGAAGAGGATGTAGTTGATGGATACGAAGTCGTATCGATACGAAGAAAGGTGGTTGCAAGGTAATGGATACGAAATGATGTGAATCCCCTGGTTGTTGATCGATCCATGACCCTGACTCAAAGTGGCTGCCTCCTTGACCCGAAGTCACCCTGTCACTGACCCGAAGTAGGTTGCTTGATGACTCGAAGTAATCCAATGCCATCCCCTTCAAAGAATGCCCTACGGTGACCCGAAGCAAACACTACTTTGACCCGAAGTAACCTGCCTGAAGACCCGAAGTAAGCCTAAGGACGACTCGAAGCAAACTCCACGCAACCCATTTTCCAGAAATCTTTACTCCAAGTATGTTGCGTTTGTTTATCCATCAACCATGCTCTATCTTGGCCTCATATTCATGTTTATTATCCATGATCGATCGCTCATTCATTCATTAAAATCAGAACCAAGTCGCGATGATCCAGCTTCGACAACTGTGCAATCGATTTGGTTAAATCCTCTTGTATGTTGCCTTGCCAAAAGGCGGGTTAACTCTTTGCCCCCCAAAACATGCCCTGCGATAGGAAGGCGCGTTTTGCAATGGCATAAGCTGGATGTTCGTATCATGTTGATGGCAATAAAGACGTCGATAATCTTACCAGATTGTGAATAACGATCGTTTGAGATCGTATGCCGTTCGAGGCGATATGTGACCATTCGGGGTCGGAAGCTGTGACGCCCCACCTCTATACCCATGCTAGCCAAGGACACTACGGAGTAATGCCGTCAACTAGCACGGAGAATAAGGCTGTTGAAGAGCGACCATCCGTGTAATTGCTTTGTGCGAGCCTCAATATGTCAGATAATATAACTCAAGAGGAAATCCGACACATCGACACTAACTCAAAGCTACCACACGGTGGCTATAATATCTTCGGAAACAAATATGGAAATAAACATAACACAAATCAGTCACAGACAATTCATATCGCAAAGGCGGAAATAGATATGAATATAACACATGAAAGTGTACATCAGAGTAGTGGTCAAATAAGATCCACAATATCACAAAAGAATAGTTACAAGCGCTAGACAAAAGAATAAGTATACATCATGGAGTCTATATCACTAATGTATAACAACAAAAACTACAAATGTAATGTAGTTAGGCAAAAGTCAGGTAATAGTCCCCGATGAGGAGTCAGGCAGAAGCACCTATAACATCTCGGTCTGACCCGAGTATTATTTAATAAGAAAATAATAAACGGATCAGTCTAGCTATAAATATCAGATGAAATGATATAGAATAAGAGATATGACAAAAACGTATCATAACCATAATACCATACTGTGATAAGTACGTAATTGAAAATCAACAAGAGATTAATCAATATCACAAGAATCTTCTCAAAGATAAAAAGGAATGTCATACTCTTTATTTCATTCACCAAACCATAAATGTTGACAATTATATCAATGCCAATCACAAAAGTTAATGACACACAAATTCACCAATGCACAAATATTGATAAACTTATCAAATCAAATCACGAAAATTGGTGAAACACAAATTCTAGAAGTCGTCAATTAGAAATCCAGAAATCACAAAAAGAGAGGGGGAGGCCTATCACAAAACGAGAGCATGAAAACTCTCAACACGTGTATCACAAAACGGAATGCTATTCCATGGTTGCTAACCATTAATTTTGAGCCGAAGCTCCACAAGAACGGCCCGAAGACCATGAGCCGAAGCTCCACAAGAACGGCCCGAAGACCATGAGCCGAAGCTCCACAAGAACGAGGTACAGTCCCCCACGCGGACAAAGAGACATCGCACATTGCTAGTCTAATTCACAAAAATTGATCATCATCGATCATCAAGAAGTGTCAATTACACTAAGCTAGTAAATATATGAGTTTAGCTTCATGTCCCATAACCACTTGCTTAACTTAAATAATTACGAACAAATTGTAGATCTCCACTAGAAAATTGTCACAAGAGATTCAATCGAACAAGTCCAAAAATTAACCGACGAAGTAAACGCAAGCGTTTCATACCACTTGTTTTACTAAGCCGTTTAATTAGATTTCTCATACGAATGAGGTAAAGGTTTATATATACTAATAGATTGGAAAACGGTTTAAGAAACGAGCTTTGTAATAAAATAGTGTTGAAATCGTTTTAATGAAAGGGTTTTGATATTTACTACTAGTATAGAAAACCTTTATATTTTTAAAGTGACAAATCACAAAAACGATTGTATAAACAATCAATCATCAAAATTCACATTAGAAGACGTGAATAAAATCCAAAGAGATCGATACCGAATCCATCAAAAATGGATATTCCAAAAATGCCAACGAAAAGGTCATCAAAGTCGATAAATATGATAACAACAAATGGGAATCAACACGAATCGATTAAATTTGGAAATTCAAGCCAAATAGGCAAATTGGCCAAAAAATAGCAGATTCAGACGTTTGAAATAAATGGTTCAGACGTCTGAATCTGGAAAATTAAAAGTTTCCAGAACACAGATTCAGACATCTGAACCAAATATTTCAGACATCTGAAAACAGCTAAATTTGGCCTATTTCCTTTCTGGTTGCATTCAGACGTCTGGTGCCTTTGATTCAGACGTCTGAATCTGGAAATAGAAAATTTCCAGAATAATATTCAGACGTCTGAAATATCAATTCAGACGTCTGAAACTGGAATTTCAGACATTTCCTGAACCTGGACCAATGATGGCCAAACGATATCGATAACGATCGGACGAGCAACAACGACTAAGGAATTATGCCAAGCGACAACCCAGCCTTAATGGCTCTTCGATACGCCTCGAATATCAATGTCCAAATATCCATAATAGGATTTTCACAAAAATTAAACCAAAACACCAAAAATTGGAATATACACAAAATCAATCCAAACCAAAATCAAATGCACATGGACAAGTGTTAGGAATTCATACCTAATAACAAAGATAGATAAAAACATAGATGTGAGATAAAAATCTCACCTTTTAACCCAAAACAAACGAAGAAGAAGCTGTAGAGCAATGGCAAGGACAATCACTCTTCAATTCCAACCCAACAAGCTTGAATCTAAGCTTAAAAGGGAAACATTTCCTAAGTTAGGTTTAGGAATTTCTGAAATTGATAAGAGAATGAGTTGGAGAAGAAGAAGAGGAGGCTTACCAAAGCTTCTTCTATTGATTTGGAGCTAGAACTTGATTTTGCAAATGGAAACTAGGGCTTGGAGTTTTAATTTCCCATTCCTCTCTCCATTGTTGCTAAAGCTTGAGTATTAGGAAATAGAAATGAAGTAATGAAGAGAAGATGGGGGTGGGACTTGGGTTAAATGAGCTGAAACACAAACCAAAGCCCTAAGTGGAAAAGTAGCAAAATTTCACTAACTCCAAACATATCAAAGTTTATACTCAAAAAGATCGCAAACGTCATTTTGGACTCAATGGAAGGGGTCCTGAGTCCTAATTCGACTGTTTGCAAATAGTAGCTTTTTGGACTTTAATCCGATTAACGATTCACCATTTAAATAAAATATTTAAATATTCAATCGTAAAATATGCGGGTTGTTACAGACTACCCTCCTTAAAGAAATTGCATCCTCGCAATCATAAGAAATATTTGAACAAAAAGTAACAACCATAAAAGCATATCAACACAAAAGAAGAAATTTGAAATAAGAAGTTCACCTCAAAGAGCTCAAAAGAGTAAGTCCGGATGTGTTCGCTCGATGAATTCTCTAGATTCCTAAAAGCAATCCTTAGGATTTGAGGACCATTGAACTTTCACAAGCGGGACATCTTTATTTCGAAGGTGTTTAACCTCCGAAGCAATAACACGAATAGGATGTTGCTCATATGTCAAATTTGGCGAAACTTCAATTTCTTCCACAACACCGGGCTCAAGAATAGAATCGGAATCTCGAAGACATTTCCGAAGTTGAGAAACGTGAAACACGTCATGAATAGCGGAAAATTGAGCCGGTAATAAGAGGCGATAAGCCACAGAACCAATGCGTTTGGTGACGGGAAATGGGCCAATAAATCGAGGTGCTAATTTTCCCGATCGACTGAAACGCACAACACTCTTCATAGGTGAAACACGAATAAACACAAAATCTCCCACAGAAAATTCTAATTTCCTTCTTCGATTATTAGCATAGGATTTTTGTCGACTCTGAGCTTCTTTCATCCTATGACGAATAAGGTCGATCTTTTCTATGGCATCACAAATAAAATCTGGACCTAAAACCAGCTTCTCACCGACTTCAAGCCAACACGAAGGAGATCAGCATGGCCTTCCGTATAGTTCCTCGAAAGGTGCCATACCAATACTAGATTGGAAGCTATTATTATAGGAAAATTCAACAAGAGAGATATGATCTTCCCAACTTCCACCAAAATCAAGAACACATGCACGAAGAAGATCTTCAAGAGTTTGATTCACACGCTCGGTTTGTCCATCGGATTGCGGATGATAAGCGGTGCTAAAGTTAAGCTTCGTTCCCAAAGCTTTTTGAAGACTCTTCCAAAATCCACTAGTAAACAATGGATCACGATCACTAACAATAGAAGTAGGAACTCCATGCAATTTAACAATCTCTTTAATAAAGAGTTTGGCCAAAAGAGGAACGGTCCGATTAGACCGAATGGGAATAAAATGGGCGGATTTAGTAAGTCTATCAACAATCACCCATAAGCTATCATGACCCGAACGAGAACGGGGAAGGCCATCAATAAAATCCATGGAAATATGATCCCACTTCCACATTGGGATGTCTAAAGGTTGCAATAACCCACCAGGCCTTTGATGCTCGGCCTTAATGAGTTGGCAAGTCATTCAACGCTTAACGAAGTTAGCGATATCAAATTTCATTCCCTCCCAATAATAAAGTCGCTTCATATCCGCGTACATTTTACTACTACCGGGATGAATGGTGAATTTAGAACGATGGGAATCTTCTAATATGTCTTTGCGAAGATCACTAATATTTGGCACGACAAGTCTACCAAATTTTCGAATTCCGCCACGAGAATCAATATCAAAGTCTTTCATACCTTCAATATCAATTTTATCCCTAAAAATTTGGCCAAGAAAAGCCAATTCGGGATCTAGCTTTTGAGCTTCAAGAATGCGGTCCAAAAGAGATGGATGAGCCTCAAGGCTACATAAAACAAGAGATGAACATAAGTCGGATACACGATCTCGAATCTCACAAGTAGACAAAGTCTCGAGATCATTCCATTCAGATATCATCATAGAAACAACCGCTTGTTGCTTACGACTAAGTGCATCGGCAACACGATTTCCCCTTCCGGGAGTATAAAGAATATAAAGATCATATGATGCAAGGAACTCGAACCAACGTTGTTGACGCAAATTAAGTTCCTTTTGGGAAAATAAATACTTTAAAGATTTATGATCGGTGTAAAGAACAAATTTTTCTCCCAAAAGATAATGGCGCCAAATTCGAAGAGCAAAAACAATAGCCGCGAGCTCTAAATCATGAGTGGCATATCTAGTCTCGGCTGGCTTCAATTGCCTAGAAGCATAAGCAATAACACGTTCTTTTTGCATAAGAACGGCACCCAAACCAACGCGACTAACATCGGTATACACAACAAAATCTTGGTTTCCTTCGGGAATCACAAGAATAGGAGCATCGGAAAGGAGTTCTTTTAATTTCTAAAAAGAAGTTTCACATTTGTCCGACCAAATGTATTTAATTCCCTTCTTTGTCAAACTAGTAAGAGGCACGGAAATTTTAGAAAAGTCTTTTATGAAACGACGGTAATAGCCCGGCAATCCGAGAAAGCTACGGATTTCCGTCACACTCTCCGGTCTCTTCCAATTTTGAATCGCTTCAATCTTTGAAGGATCCACGAAAATTCCAGATTCAGAAATAATATAACCAAGAAACTTCACACGAGATTGCCAAAAGTGGCATTTAGAAAACTTTGCTTTTAATTGATTACTCCTAAGAGTTTCCAACACAATTCGAAGATGCTCTTCATGTTCTTCTTCGGTTTTTGAATACACAAGAATATCATCAATAAAGATGAGAACAAATCGATCGAGGTAATCTTTGAAAACTCGATTCATAAGGTCAACAAAATAAGCTGGAGCATTTGTCAAACCAAATGGCATAACAAGCCATTCGTAAGATCCATAACGAGTACGGAACGATGTCAAAGGAATGCTATCCTCTGCAATACGAAGCTGATGAAAACTAGTTTCTAAGTCCAATTGTGAAAAGACTCTAGCACCACTAAGTTGATCGAATAGATCATCAATCCGAGGCAATGGATATTTATTCTTGATAGTGAGGTCATTAAGCTTGCGGTAGTCAACGCAAAGCCTAAGTGTACTATCGGATTTCTTCACAAAAATAGCCGAAGCTCCCCAAGGCAAGGAACTCGAGCGAATAAACTGCTTCGTCTCCAATTCAGATAATTGTTTGCGCATCTCCTCATTTTCCTTATTGGACATGCGATAAGGAGGACGAGTGATAGGTTGAGCTCTAGGGATAAGATTAATCTTGAACTCAATTGCTCGCTTAGGTGGCAATCCTAGAACGGGCTTGAATATGTCGGAAAATTCACGAACAACGTGAATAAGAGAAATGACATCTTCCTCATCATCATTATCGTCATCACGAGGATTTAGAGAATATAAGGATGCTACCATAGTGGAATCTGAATCTTTAAGAACTACAGAAATCTGCTTAACAGATTGGGGATGTCGAAGATAAATAGTCCGCTCAGGACATAGGATATGAGCTTCATAACGGTTAAGCCAATCCATTCCCAAAATCATTCCAAAGCCTAAATAGCGCATGACATGCAAATCGGCTAGGAAAGAAAAATCACATAAAATAATCTCGACATCTTTACACAATAAACTGACTATCGCGGATCCACCAACCGAATTCGCAATTCTCAAAGAAGTCATCAAACACATAACATCCAAAAAAAAAGTATTAACAAGTTCTTTTGAAATAAAAGAATGGGACGCACCCGTATCAAAAAGAACTCGAATAGGATGATCACGAAACACAATAATGCCATCAAGGATAGAATGGAAAATACCTTGATCACGAGAAGTATTACCAGGGGCTTGCGTCACATTAAGCTTTCCCTCCTTCTTATTTTGGAGTTTGGGGCATGCCGATAAATAATGATCCGGGCTTTTGCAATAGCGACAAGCACAGGGCTTTGAACACTTATTCGCATAATGGTCCTTAGAACCACAGTTGTAGCATTGCCCACCACTAGCGGTAGGAGTCTTAGTTGCCGGAGATGCTTGCTTCCCTTTCTTATTGGGATAAGGACCTTTGAATTTATTAGGCCTTTTCTTGTTGTTGTTGAAGTTTGGTTTGGCACCCACCACTTCAACATCGCTCTCCCTATCCGCCTCTTCAAGACGAAGAGCGATATCAATGAGTTGATCAATAGAAACTTCTAATTTTAGAAGTAATGGCTTCTTGAGATTTTTGTTCAAGCCATAGATAAACCTTTGGTTCTTCTTCAATGGGGTGTTGTTGTACTCAACCCCATATTTAGAAAGTGACTCGAAGGATGCGACATAATCTGCCACAGAGGATTCACCTTGAACAAGGTCTATGAAACGACGGGCCAAAGTCACCTTCTCAGCTTTTGGCACATACTTTAATTCGAATCGTTCCCGGAATTGCTCCCAAGTAAGATCCGTTTCATTAATTTCACATATCAGAAGCTCGTACCAGTCTAGTGCTCTTTCTTGGAGCATACTAGAGGCCACCTGAACTCGGTGAAGATCAATAAGATTCATGCGAGAAAAGATTCGATCGCATGTTCTGAGCCAAGCTTGGACTTCAATAATAGTTTCAGAACCTTTAAATGGCTTCCCACCCAAGTTGGTATAATCGTTGCACAAGCGTGCAAATCCAGACTTAGGGTGAGTAGGCTCTGAAATAGAACCTGCTGCTTGAGCATTCTTTACAAGATCAAGAAGCTGCTGGGCAGACATAAAAACTCCATCCTGGGAAGTAGCACTAGATTGACCGGCACTGGGACGGCCAGGTCTAACCATTTCTTTTCTTTAAGAAAGAAAGAAAAGAGAAAAAGATTAATCTCAGAATGAATATCAAGCAATCTTGATTGATAAAACAAGGAATCATAAAAAGAAATAGGATAGAACGGTACAAAGACCCGAATTAAATCCTATGACACGATTCCTAAGAAAGACTTAGGACAATGATCCTTGCTAGATTATTCCACATTGTTCCGAAGTTTGGCTTTGATACCAAGCTGTGACGCCCCACCTCTATACCCACGCTAGCCAAGGACACTACAGAGTAATGCCGTCAACTAGCACGGAGAATAAGGCTGTTGAGGAGCGACCATCCGTGTAATTGCTTTGTGCGAGCCTCGATATGTCAGATAATATAACTCAAGAGGAAATCCGACACATCGACACTAACTCAAAGCTACCACACGGTGGCTATAATATCTTCGAAAACAAATATGGAAATAAACATAACACAAATCAGTCACAAACAATTCATACCACAAAAGGCGGAAATAGATATGAATATAACACATGAAAGTGTACATCAGAGTAGTGGTCAAATAAGATCCACAATATCACAAAAGAATAGTTACAAGCGCTAGACAAAAGAATAAGTATACATCATGGAGTCTATATCACTAATGTATAACAACAAAAACTACAAATGTAATGTAGTTAGGCAAAAGTCAGGTAATAGTCCCTGATGAGGAGTCAAGCAGAAGCACCTATAACATCTCGGTCTGACCCGAGTATTATTTAATAAGAAAATAATAAACGGATCAGTCTAGCTATAAATATCAGATGAAATGATATAGAATAAGAGATATGACAAAAACGTATCATAACCATAATACCATACTTTGATAAGTACGTAATTGAAAATCAACAAGAGATTAATCAATATCACAAGAATCTTCTCAAAGATAAAAAGGAATGTCATACTCTTTATTTCATTCACCAAACCATAAATGTTGACAATTATATCAATGCCAATCACAAAAGTTAATGACACACAAATTCACCAATGCACAAATATTGATAAACTTATCAAATCAAATCATGAAAATTAGTGAAACACAAATTCTAGAAGTCGTCAATTAGAAATCCAGAAATCACAAAAAGAGAGGGGGAGGCCTATGACAAAACGAGAGCATGAAAACTCTCAACACGTGTATCACAAAACGGAATGATATTCCATGGTTGCTAACCATTAATTTTGAGCCGAAGCTCCATAAGAACGGCCTGAAGACCATGAGCCGAAGCTCCACAAGAACGGCCCGAAGACCATGAGCCGAAGCTCCACAAGAACGAGGTACAGTCCCCCACGTGGATAAAGAGACATCGCACATTGCTAGTCTAATTCACAAAAATTTATCATCATCGATCATCAAGAAGTGTCAATTACACTAAGCTAGTAAATATATGAGTTTAGCTTCATGTCCCATAACCACTTGCTTAACTTAAATATTTACGAACAAATTGTAGATCTCCACTAGAAAATTGTCACAAGAGATTCAATCGAACAAGTTCAAAAATTAACCGACGAAGTAAACGCAAGCGTTTCATACCACTTGTTTTACTAAGCCGTTTAATTAGATTTCTCATACGAATGAGGTAAAGGTTTATATATACTAATAGATTGGAAAACGGTTTAAGAAACGAGCTTTGTAATAAAATAGTGTTGAAATCGTTTTAATGAAAGGGTTTTGATATTTACTACTAGTATAGAAAACCTTTATATTTTTAAAGTGACAAATCACAAAAACGATTGTAGAAACAATCAATCATCAAAATTCACATTCGAAGACGTGAATAAAATCCAAAGAGATCGATACCGAATCCATCAAAAATGGATATTCCAAAAATCCCAACGAAAAGGTCATCAAAGTCGAGAAATATGATAACAACAAATGGGAATCAACACGAATCGATTAAATTTGGAAATTCAAGCCAAATAGGTAAATTGGCCAAAAAATAGCAGATTCAGACGTCTGAAATAAATGGTTCAGACGTCTGAATCTGGAAAATTAAAAGTTTCCAGAACACAGATTTAGACGTCTGAACCAAATATTTCAGACGTCTGAAAACAGCTAAATTTGGCCTATTTCCTTTCTGGTTGCATTCAGACGTCTAGTGCCTTTGATTCAGACGTCTGAATCTGGAAATAGAAATTTTCCAGAATAATATTCAGACGTCTGAAATATCAATTCAGACGTCTGAAACTAGAATTTCAGACATTTTCTGAACCTGGACCAATAATGGCCAAACGATATCGATAACGATCGGACGAGCAACAACGACTAAGGAATTATGCCAAGCGATAACCCAGCCTTAATGGCTCTTCGATACGCCCCGAATATCAATGTCCAAATATCCATAATAGGATTTTCACAAAAATTAAACCAAAACACCAAAAATTGGAATATACACAAAATCAATCCAAACCAAAATCAAATGCACATGGACAAGTGTTAGGAATTCATACCTAACAACAAAGATAGATAAAGACATAGATGTGAGATAAAAATCTCACCTTTTAACCCAAAACAAACGAAGAAGAAGCTATAGAGCAATGGCAAGGACAATCACTCTTCAATTCCAACCCAACAAGCTTGAATCTAAGCTTAAAAGGGAAACATTTCCTAAGTTAGGTTTAGGAATTTCTGAAATTGATAAGAGAATGAGTTGGAGAAGAAGAAGAGGAGGCTTACCAAAGCTTCTTCTATTGATTTGGAGTTAGAACTTGATTTTGCAAATGGAAACTAGGGCTTGGAGTTTTAATTTCCCATTCCTCTCTCCATTGTTGCTAAAGCTTGAGTATTAGGAAATAGAAATGAAGTAATGAAGAGAAGATGGGGGTGAGACTTGGGTTAAATGAGCTGAAACACAAACCAAAGCCCTAAGTGGAAAAGTTGCAAAATTTCACTAACTCCAAACATATCAAAGTTTATACTCAAAAAGATCGCAAACGTCATTTTGGACTCAATGGAAGGGGTCCCGAGTCCTAATTCGACTGTTTGCAAATAGTATCGTTTCGGACTTTAATCCGATTAATGATTCAACATTTAAATAAAATATTTAAATATTCAATCGTAAAATATGCGGGTTGTTAAAAATGCCGTTCGTGGCGAATTGTGACCGTTCGAGGTCGGGAGCTGTTCGTGGCGAATTGTGACCGTTCGAGGTCGGGTGCCATTCATGGTCGGGTGCCGTTCGTGGCGAATTATGACCGTTTGTGGTCGGATTTTGGGATTATAAACATTAGATTTACATTCAAATGATTCTTACAACAAAATTGTCTAACTAAATCAAGTCCAGATGCACAAAAGAAAAAACAAAAGCAAAATAGAAACATCAAAATGCCAGCATCTCCACTATTACGGTTTATAGTCATCTCAGAGCATGCCTGAGGACCGTTCGTGATCCCGTACATGTGTAAGCGACTTAACCGTTTTAAAGTGGAGTTTACTACTTATTCAAAGCCATAAAACCATTCAGCTGATAATAAGATGACGATGCCTAGATCTGGAGCCGTCCTTATTTGATGCAGATAGTGGTCGCACCTGTCCACCGTCGTTGCTCGCCTTTTCACGTACTGTAATAGCATGTCATTCCGGATATGTCCTTCAATCTCATCCCTCAAGTGCCTGCAATCATTTGTACTATGACCGTTTAGCTCATGAAATAGGAAGTACTTGTTTGGTTTTCTTTCATTATTGGTTGGATCCCTCCTGATTGGCCTTCGGTAGGGAACCTGCCCCCTAGTGTCTTGGTATATTCGTTCCAAAGTCTCATTCAACTCCGTATAAGAGGTGAATCTCAGTTCCTTTTGCGGCCGCTTTGGCTCGTCAAAGCTATCCTCTGCTTTCCGTTTCCCTTTATCTTTGTTTGAATCTTTTCCGGGCTGATCCCCGCTTTTGACCATATAAACATCAACTTTCTCTCCTTCCTCTCTTTCCCTCTCAGCCTTTGCATCCTCCCGTCCTAGAAACCTTTCCGCCTCATGGTAAAATTCTTCTAGATCCATAGGTGGATCCCTTATCAATGAATTTTTGAATTCCATGCCATCAGCTATGCCAGATACAGCTGCCATCAAAACCATGGATGGATCCGAGTGATCCACTGATGCTGCTGCTGCACTAAATTGCGTTAAAAAGTTCCTCAAAGACTCTCCGGTCTTCTGTTTTAGCGTCCTCAAACTCATTACATTTTTAGGTCTTGAGATATGCACTCTAAACTGTCTCATAAACTTCTCGATCAACTCGATCCATGTTCCAATGGAGCCGCTTTCCGGTTGCCTAAACCACAGTGCTACTATGTCTGTCAAATACAAAGGGAAACATTAGGCCATGACCTCCTCCGATGCCCCAGTATTTCTATGTGCCTCATATACCTTGTTAGATGGACATCAAGATCTATCCTTCCATCATACATCTCCAGTGTTGGTAGCTTGAATTTAGGTGGATTCCTAGTCTGCCTGATCGTGGGAGTGAAGGGGCTCCTGTTCACATCTTCTAGATCTCTATTCACCAATTCTCCTCTCATGGCCCATCTGACCATCTCTGTCAATCTATCGCTGTTACCAAGCGGTAGTCCTTGTCCGTTGCCTTCTACCTACCCCCCGAATTCTCTAGGGAATCCTGAGATCTGCACTCTTGGACGAGCATTCATTCCTCCATCGACGCCAAATTGCATAGTATTGCCTGGTATCCTGCCCGGAATTGAACCAACATGAGCTGGGGATATGCCCCCTAGCTCAGGGTTGTCCCTGATGGTCCTGCTCTATCCTGAATTCTGGTTGCTTCGTTTCCCTGATTTTGATTATGGAGTCTCTCTGCTCCTACTGCTCTATTCTCTTGGTTTTGTACTCCGGTTTATCCGACCCATCAGAGTAGGTTCTGCATCATCTCCTCCTGCCTTTTCAGCATCTCTTCCTGCATAGCCTCCATCATCATCTCCATCTCATCTCTGGTGATGAAAACTGAGGTCTGATTAGTTCCGGAGGAAGCCTCCTGACTTCCTTCATGATGGTTCCACTCCATCCTTTGTCTCCTTGTCGATTGCTTCGCCATAACTTTCCAGATCCAAGTTCCTAAGCCTTCAAATTCAAGATCCAAGCTTCAGAATCCCCGAGTGCTAGCGTTCTTAGTGAAAACACCAAAATGTTTGCGCCAAAATTGGTCACAAATACCCAATTGCAGATGAAAGCACCAACTCAAAATCACAGATCATAGATATACAAAATATAGAGGATATAAATATGAAGAACACTCAAAATTTAAAAAGAAAGCAGTAGAGAGACGAGTTATAGTGGTTTGGCATTGTAGCCTACGTCCACTTTGAAGAGTTTACTGTTTATTGATGATTCTCAACTGGTTTACAATAGTACAATTGATAGTATTCAAGTTACAATGGAGTTCCAACAGAGTAACAGCGTAGAAGAGCCAATAAGTCCTTTTTCTATAGGCGTTGGAGTGCTATTTATAGGTGTAGGTATGAAATATCTGCCTTTGAACTCGGAATACTTCTTCTCACACGTGCGTGGGCCCACGTGATCGATCAGGGGTCATTTGGGATCGATCCCCACCTTGTTCGTATCGATCAACATAGTGTCCGTTTCGGGTGAGATCGATCATGAACGTTCTTCTGGGGCAAGCTATGGTGAAAATTTGAAGACATTTGGACTTAAGGTTCGGGAGTTATGATCGATCCAAATTTGCATTTGTCAATGTAGGCTGGAACCTTCGTATCGATCAAGAGCTCCACATCCATCATTCTTCGTATCCATGCCATTCGTATCGATGATGTGGCTCGAGAATCCAGGGGAGATCCACTTTTTATGTCGAGCGACCGCTTCTCCTAGTTAACCACTCGATGTTAAGAGGTTATCTTCGTATCCATCCCCATATGCTGCTTCGTATCGATGCTTGCACGTGTTCTTCGTATCGATGATTTGGTGTTAGGTTTTGTATCGATCATTGGCTGATCGATACGAAATGTGTAGAAGGGGGGATCGATACGAAGCGAGTGGCAGTTGATCAGATGAATCCAGACCGATGCCAACACTTGATGGATACGAAGGAAGAGGACGTAGTTGATGGATACGAAGCCGTATCGATACGAAGAAAGGTGGTTGCAAGGTGATGGATACGAAATGATGTGAATCCCTTGGTTGCTGATCGATCCATGACTCTGGCTCGACGTGGCCGCCTCCTTGATCCGAAGTCACCCTGTCACGAATTAGGTTGCTTGATGACCCGAAGTAATCCAATGCCATCCCTTTCAAAGAATGCCCTACGGTGACCCGAAGCAAACACTACTTGACCCGAAGTAACCTGCCTGAAGACCCGAAGTAAGCCTAAGGACGACTCGAAGCAAACTCCAGGCAACCCATTTTCCAGAAACCTTTACTCCAAGTATGTTGCGTTTGTTTATCCATCAACCATGCTCTATCTTGGCCTCATATTCATGTTTATTATCCGTGATCGATCGCTCATTCATTCATTCAAATCAGAATCAAGTCCGCGACGATCCAGCTTCGATAACTGTGCAGTCGATTGGGTTAAATCCGTCTGTATGTTGCTTTGCCGAAAGGCGGGTTAACAGATCATATTTTAAGTGATATTAAAATTTACTGAAATGCGGTTTGAATATGTAATGAAAGTGTAATCGCTAGATCCTATTTTTAAATGATATTAATGGACATTTTTGATAGTTCACGCTCACACCAAAGAGGTGCAATATCAAAAGGTACGCCATGTAAAAATGTTTGGTATTAGAAAACAAATTTTAAATTTTGGTTTTTCCCCCTTAGCCTGACACTACACAAAAAAAGCTGCTTTTCCAAATTTCTTTCGATGGCGTTCGCGTCTCAATCTGTTTCATCGCCGCCTCTGATTCCCGTCAACTCCATTAACCTCGCCATCCCTTCTTCTCTCTCCCCACACCACACTTCTCAAATCCACGCTAGAATCCTCCGCCTTAACCTCACCTCCCACTCTCCTCCTTACCAACTCCTCCATTTCCACAACTCGTTGATCCAATCCTTCACTTCCCTCTCTCTCCACAATCTATCATTCTCTCTCTTCCTCTCTCTTTTAGAAACCCACAGCTTAGAACCCGATCATTACACTTTCCCCTTCATCCTCAAGTCCTCGACTTTGACAGATTCTCTGTTCCTCGGCAAACAAATCCATGCCTATTTAATAAAATCTAATATTTTCTACACAAACGTGTTCTGCGCGAGCGCATTGTTAGATTTCTACGTAAAATTAGGTTATTTGAATGACGCGGTAAACGTGTTCGAGAGAATGAGTGAGAGAAGCGTAGCGACCTGGAACAGCATGATTCTAGGGTTTGTGAGACATGGGTTCATAGACAAGGGATTAGAGATGCTTGATTTAATGGAACATTTAGATCTCGATGTAGGTGTAAGTAGCTGGAACTCAATCATGGCTGGATGTGTGAAGTTTGGCGATGCAGATGTTGCAGTAAAAGTTTTTGGGGAAATGGCAAGGTTGATGAGGCCTGATTCAGCCAGTTTTAATACAGTTTTATCAGTTATTTCGGAGGTCAAGAGTTTGAATTGGGTTAAGGAGTTGCATGGGTTTGCAATTAGGAACGTGGGAATTGTCAATGTTGGTGCCATAGACGAGGAGAGGTTCATGTCGGCTATTGCAGCAGGTTATGCTTGCCATGGCTTAATGGACTATGCAGAGAAGTTGTTTGATAGTATTAAGTTGAAGAACTCACATTTAGGCAATTCAATGATTTCGGGCTTTTTGAATTGTAAACAGATTGAAAAGGCTTTTGGTTCATTCAGAGAAATGGCTTATGAGTGTATTAGGAAAGCAAAAGTATTGTCAAAAGTTTCCTTGACTTTGCTCCTCCCTGAATGTGGTGTGGAATTCAAAACTGGGTTAGAGATTCATGCTTATGCTATTAGAAGAGGTTTAGAATCGGATAATTCGGTAGGTAATGCGCTGATGGCAATGTATTCAAAAAGAGGAGAAAAGGAATCCGTTGAAAAAGTGTTTGAAAGGACTATTGATAGAGATATTGTATCTTGGAATACTATTATTGCAAGTTATACATCAAATCAAGAATTTGACCGTGCATTCAAACTTTTCCAAAATATGCTTGAAATGGGTTTGAAGCCCGATGAATACTCATTTAGCTCGGTTCTTAATGGATGTGGGTACTCTTCCTATCTTTGGCAAGCAATGTCTGTGCATGCTCATATGATCAAATCCGGGTTTGCTCAGTCATACCCGATTGTCCAAAACTCATTAATGGATGCTTATGGTAAATGTGGTTGTGTTGAAGATGCTTGCAAAGTTTTCGATGACATGGAGTGGAGGGATAATATATCATGGAACACCGTTATTTCTTGTTATGGATTTAGTGCCAACCCTTGCGAAGCTATATCCTCGTTTGAGAAAATGATGGATCAAGGTTGGAAACCCAATCGAGTCACATATATTGCTCTTTTATCTGCATGTAGTCATGCTGGATATCTTGATAAGGGTTTGCATTACTTCGAAACCATGGAAAAAGTTCATGGTATAGTTCCCGATTTGGGTCACTACACTTGTATAGTAGACAGTATGGGTAGATTAGGACAGCTAGAGCGAGCTTATAGATTCATAAAAGATATGCCTATAGAACCCGATGATTGCATATGGAGTGCTCTTCTAAGTGGCTGTAGGACCTATGGGAATATCGAATTGGCTGAGGTGGCGGCTATGAAGTTAATCGAGTTAAAGCCTAATCATTCTGGATACTGGGTTTTGCTTTCTAACATTTATGCAAATGCTTCAAGATGGAAGGATGTGGCAAAGTTGAGAGGTTATATGAAGGATAGTGGTGTGATTAAGAGTCCTGGTTATAGTTGGATTGAAACCAAGGGAAGTGAAATTCATAGATTTCTTAATGGTGACAACTTACATGCAAAATGTGATGAAATTTATTTGGTTCTTGATGGTTTAACAGATCAAGTAAAGGATGAAGGGTATATTCCAGTCTTTTGAAGGCATACAAATTAAAGCTATAATTATTAAATAGATCACTTGCTGGTTTTAGAGGCATACACAGAATGCAAACCACTATGAATCTGATTTGGTAAAGGATAGAGGAAAGGTACAGCCTGTTAACTATGCATTCCCAACGTGCATATAATGGGTTCTGAGGTCAATATATTATCTGTTATATGAATATTAACTGTTCCATGTTTACGCCAACTGCTATAATAAACTAACTGTTAAATGTTTGTTTTAGCTTTTCAGTACTGATAATGATGCGTTAGCTTACACTTTGCTGCGCATTGCAACAAATGGCAGAAGAGTTTGAGAAATGCTGCGACTGGGCATTTTAGGTAACATAATGTGGAACTTTAGTGTTTGAGGAGCTAGCTTGTATTGCTTAATTTCTTAGTATTGATTAATTATATTACCTGTTAACATGTGTGGCTAAAGCAAATAATTATAACAAGCAAGTAAAAGTTCTTATATAAGTTCCAACAAGGGCAAACAAGGGCAAACACACGCCACGCACGATATTTTAGTTCGTTCATACTTGTAAGTTGTAAACATGGTTCATTCTTAAATTAAAATATTAAATGAAAAATTTGCAACTTCGGTCATATTTTGTGATTGGTTATCTTGAAGATTAAAAAACTGGATTACATTGTGGATTTTCATCAAATAATTTTAATGTTGTTTTGTTTCCAAAACATAGATTTAGTTTGTGTATATATTAAACATATCTCCTCGAAGTCGATAAACATGAACAACAACCATACATGTTGGACCCTTAACCTCCGAAAAGGCTCATTTTACTTTGATTCTGCTTGAATCTATCAAACAGAACAATGAAATTGGTATCACTTTGGTCATATAAAAATAGAAAAGGGAAAACATTAATTTATGACAAATGAAATATCAGGCTTCCTTAAATCATGAGGTGATTTGGTTATTTTAAAAAATAAAAGTTCTTTTTTTCTTTTGATATGAAGAAAATCAAAACCAACAAATAGAATTGGTGTGCATGCAGTATCAAAATAAGCATGGCTACATACACCGCAGTCAATTTTTTTTGAAGAAGGTATTAAGATGAAAGAAATACACAGTTAAAAGAGTAATATTTTTTGAGCATTGTTGTCAGAGGAAGAGCATTCACTTCTAGGGATAAATAGTGAAAATTCAGTCTTTAAACATTAGTGCATTTTAAAATATAAGCATGATGCATTTACGCAATTGCTTTGACATAGAGGATGTGGTGATGTTGAAAAGTTATTTGAAATATAATGGTGTTATCAAGTGTCCTGGTTATAGTTGGATTGAAAATCACAAGAAGTGAAATTCATAGATTTCTTAATGGTGATAAGTTGCATATGAAATGTGATGATAGTTTTTCATTTCTGGACGGTTTAAAAGACCAGTTAAAGGATGAAGGATATCAATTGAAGACAGGACTTGAAGCGATTACGATTAAATAGACCACTCGCTGGATTTGTAGGCTTTTGTAAAATGTTTACTACTACATATCTGGTTTTGGTAATAGACAGAGGAAAGTTCTAACCTGTTAACCATATATAACTCATATGCATATATGAGTTTTGAAATCAACATGTAATCTTATATTTTTATGTGTGTAATCAACCATGATCTGTGGATATGATCATTATATTTTCAAGATAAAAGTCTCAAGTCCTTGTTTTTGATGTTGTTATATGAAAAGTCCTTGCAGAAATAAATATGTAAATTTGGTGTAACATGTACTTTTTTTTTTTTTGGAATTTTTTTGGAATTTTTTAAAAAAATTTAAAATTTTGAAAAGCGCAAGTTAACATGCACTTTCTATCAGGAAAGCGCAAGCAAGTTTGCGCTTTCTGATTTTGGAATTTTTGAACATTTTTAATATTTTGAAAAGTGCAAGATAACTTGCGCTTTCTGATTTTGAAATATTTTTAAATTTTTTGAAATTTTCAAAAAAAAATTAATGTTTAAAAAGCGCAAGCTAACTTGCGTTTTTTGATTTAGAAAAAACAGAAATCTAATTTACATACTCATTTCTACAAAGACTTTTCTTATAACAACAACATAAATAGGGATCTTTAATGCAAAGCCCCTTATATTTTTCTACTCATAGGACTTGAAGCTTTTCCATTTGATCTCATTAAATAATTTAGGGCTACATCCTGGATTCAAAGGGTACACATGAAATAAGAAGAAAATAAACAATCAACTAAATACTGTCATTCATATGCAACATACAAATTACATCAAATCAAATTTAAAACAAATCAAATATTCCTTCAAACCGTGGTTCAATCACTTACATTTTCATTACAACCAAACCAATATCATACAAATTACTCCACATTATTATTTTAACAACTGAAATTTTGTAATTAACCTAAAATCCATCATACCGTAGTAGGTTCAAATTATACTTTAACTAGGGCTGTCAATGGATACTCGAAAAATCCGAAATCTGTA
The DNA here is from genome assembly GCA_030737815.1 of Allium fistulosum. Lineage (NCBI taxonomy): Eukaryota > Viridiplantae > Streptophyta > Magnoliopsida > Asparagales > Amaryllidaceae > Allium > Allium fistulosum. The sequence goes on from CM060903.1 coordinate 1,505,055,354, forward strand.
TCCGTAAAGCAGATGAATATCTGATATTGGGAAAAACAGATGCGGATGCGAATGCAGATACGAAGACATTTGCATCCGAAAATTATCCGTCCGTTTTTTAACACTTTAATAATCAAAGAGATTAAGAAAAGTTCATCTTAAATTAAAAAAATTCATTTTTGTTTTTCGATTTATCGATCGTTAGTGGATAAGATAATTATCCGATATTCGTCCATATCCGCGGATGCGGATATCCGATATCAGAAAATGATTTCGGGTTTGGATACGGATATGACACTATCCGCATCTGAAAGTATCCGTTGACTGACCTAACTTTAACCAAATTCAAACTATCAATGTCTGCAAGCTAGCCCTACAACAACTCTCTTCATCTCTTCTTCCACATACTCACAGTTTAGCTTCAAATCCGCTATTTCTTCAAACTTCTCTTTAACCAATGGTAGCGCCCATTCCACTATAGTCATCATTTCGTCACCTACCACCATCGATGACTTTTTGCCACTGGCAACTTCTAGAAGAAGCATGCCAAAGGTACACACATCACAACTTTCTTTAACTTTGCCTGACATTGCGTATTCAGGAGCAACACAGCCAGATGTGCCTTCACTGCAAGTAATGACACGAGCTTCTCCTTTTGGAATGAGCTTCACATACCCAAAGCCTCTTACACATGCTTCAAAGTTCGAATCGAGTAAGACGTTGCTTGCATTTGTATCATGATGGATTATATGAGGCCTTGCATTGTGATGGAGGTAGCTATATAGGAAAGACACAGTATAAAAATTACATTGCTCTACCCACGTTTTTCAGATAAATAAGACAATATTTGTAAATATACTGAGAAAGTACTGTCAACGATCACTACTAACTAGTGGTTAACACCTAATTGTGTGGCTAAGGTTATTGGATTCGATTTCCTAAGTATATATTGGAGGGACATAATTAGAATTGTCTGTATTTGAGAAAGTATGACTCAACTGTCAATAATCACCGATAATAGTGGCAAAACAATTAGCTGTATAGCCAAAGATGTTAAGAGTTTGGTTTCCTAAACATACATAACAACCAAGTTGAAGAAATATGTATGAATCAACCGACCCTAAAACGCGTAGTGAAAATTTAAAGGTACCCATGCTGTCATTGGAGATCGTTCCTTGCATCTCTGGTTTTCCTTTTCAATGCTTTGATCACTTAGGCGGCCTTTGGAAGGTTACAGAATATATCGCCGCTACAGTGGAATTTGGATCATCAATTTTATAAAAAAGTTGAGACTGTACCCACTAATAGAATGTGGTCCTGCTCTGATTTTCAAATGAAAAAATGATTCAGTTTCAGCTTAATGAAAATAACATTATAAGCCTCGATATATATTCATGTTTTTGTAATGTCCCACATCACCTAGTATGGGATAGGTGATGCATATATAATCCATTAGACACCCTCCCCTTACAAGTTAGCTTTTGAGGGTGAGTTCTACCTAATTGGGCCGTAATAGTTTTTCAGGAGAAAAGTAATTGTCAATCAAGATTTTATTTTTAGACTGGACTGCAGAAAGTAAAATAAATGTATGGACTCACGCAATGCCTTCAGTAGCTCCTATGGCAATATTCATGCGCCTACTCCAGTTGAGTAGACCTTGATTTGAATGCTGTCCATGAAGTTGTGATCGTAAACATGCATTTGGCATGTAGTCATAAACTACGATACGTTCTTGCTCTTCAGCGTAATATCCACGCGTAGACTCAGTAGATGTTTGTGCCTGATTCTGCCTAAACTTTCAGCCTACACAGCAAACTTCTTACAAATTGTTGATTCCCATATTTATTAATCACTTTTACAAGCTTCTTACAAGAAGCTGCCAAACACTAAACTAAACAAAATAGTTATTAAACATGCTCTGAATTAACAAATTGCTTCTTTTCAATAAAAGAAAGGGTTGGTCTGTCTAGGACAAATTTGTTTCAGTGTTTAAAAGTAGCTATACGTTGTATTTCCAAGTTGAATTTCAAGCAGGTTCGGTAATAATAAGGTACTTGAACAAGTTGCCAAATGTAAGGAGAAAAATGTAGCTGTTAAAATTGAAAATTTTAGAGTTATTTTTTAAAGCATTGACAAAGGGACTGCAAATCAGAGTCAACTTAAGAAAAAATTGCAATTTTACGCATGTTCCCTCTTTTTGGGAAAAAAGAAATGACATCCTCATGTCAATTTTATAGTAAAAAGAATTATACTAGTATAACCGCACAACGGTGGGAAAACCGACCGTTGTGGTTTTTGATATTAAAGAAAAATGTTTTTGTTTAATTTTTTTCTTTATTATTAATCTAATACAAAATTAACCGCTTTTTAAAAAATTAAAAATAATTGAAACTGTGTAAATTCTATTATATCAATATACATCATCATATTTGTTAAAAAAATCAAAAAAATATCACCGTAATATACATCATCAAAATTTAGAACACAATATCAGAGTCGATGACCTGCGTTGAATGGCATAACGAAGGTAATACTTAGATACAATGTAACGAATGAAATAATGATTAAACAATTGCTACAAACACAGACAATTTAGAACACAATATCAGAGTGGTTAAGAATCAGATCATACATCATAAAAATTAATGAAAGACTTATTGAACTCACTAAGCCTGCAATCTTTTTCACTAGAGAAGCGGGAATTGAATTTAATCCTTTGACCAATGCTGCAGTCAATTGTTTCAGCATAGAAAGCTTCTTATCCTTCTCCGCATCTACAATAATTATTTCAGCTTTAAATGCCGCTTTGCCAAGGGAACTAAGTTCATCAGGAGTTGGAATGATCAAGAAATGCTCTTTAAGTATTTTGCCCTGCACATATGTATTTGATGTTCGAATTTAAACATTCTTATTTTTCAACATTCAGTTTATATGTTATGTAACAAAATCTTCTATAAGCACCGTTGTTTTACTTTCATTCATTTTCATATTTGAAAAAGAATAACAATTATTCTTGCTTCCCAAAAGTTAGACAAAAATATTCAAGTTTATAATTAACATTCATATTTACAATGCTCATGTAGCGCATCACCTGATAAAACTTGAAACATAAATTACCGGAATGACTGAATAGAAACCATTCTGAATTTGACCGGTCAAAGTACCAGTTAACCATAGAGTCTGAGAAGCAGTCTGTGGTGAAATTTTACCATGTTCATCATTTTGAGTACTCACTTCAGATCTCATAATATTATTTCCTGATTTCAGCGAACTAGAATTGCAGGGGAACAAATATGAATGCTTTGGTTCAGATTGCATTGAATCACTTGGAATATCTTCCATCTCCAAAAATACCTGAAATATATATTCTGCTTCAAACTAGAAACAATGGCGTCTACCACTGCCCTGCCCACTGCTCTCAACACCTCCTCCACCCCTCATCCTCCTCCAATCTCCTTTGTTCCTTCCAGATATGCTCCACACTTCCGTCATCCTGCCTCTGCCCAACCCCCCATCCTCCCTACACCACCATTGTTTGCCTCCCCCCCGATGACCTGATACTTGCCTCGCCAGATGTGTCCTACTGCTATGCCCGCAAACACCCCACATACCAAAAGGGCGGTCCCAGCTACGCTCAAGTCGTGTTATCTCATCAACCTCCGCCTCTCCTTCCCAAACCCAAGCGTCCCAAACTCGTCCCAAAATTCAAATCCACGCGGGAAACGGTCAATTTCCTGTGTTCCAGAGGGCGGTGCTTGAAATGTGCGGGTATTGGACATGTGGCAAAATCATGCAGAAATGGAAAGATTTGCTATTATTGCGGATTTTTTGGTCACTTTTCATCCACCTGCCCCTCGAAGAGACAGGCTTCGTTCCCTGTGCAGTCCGTCCTCTCATCTTCCAAGACTAATAATGCCAAAAAACACTCCCCTCCAAATAATAATCCCCATTCCGCACCCCAAACCCGATTTCCCAGACCTAATCTTTCCCCTGGTCCCACAGAAGCGAGGGTCCCACATCCTGATACAAAGTCGATTCACATCCCATCGTCATCATCAGTCCTATCTCCACTTTCCAATGCCAACTTAAGCCCTCCCTCTCCCAAAATCTCCCCACAAAACCCATTAGCTCCTCTCTTCGCAAAAAAATTTCCAAGCCCTCAATTCCTCATGGAGAACTCAGCCCGCTACCTCATTGCCACAATAACCCAAGGTTTCTGGAGTGTGCTGGACATCCAAGCTGCCCTTAACCAACATGGGTATCGAGAAAGACCAATCTGGATGATGACCGATAACAGCTTCCTCATCTGCTGCGACTCTGAGATCGAGAGAAATGTCTTCGTCACGACTGGCTCCTTAGCTAAACCAGGTGGTACTGTTTTTCTGAGACCCTGGACTGATCATGATAACTTCTCCGCCCCCTCCTTCAAACCTGAGTCATGGGTGAAAGTTGAAGGATTCCCCGAACTCCTCAAGGACAACTCAGATGCCATTAGAGAAGCCTTGAAACCCATGGGCAGATTCATTGCCTTGGATGACTATGACTGGGCCTTCATTGACCACAGGTTTCTCTATGCTAAATTCCAATTCTTCGAGGGCATCTCCACCCCCTGCTCCTTTGTGGCCTCCCTCAACAACTCTGACTTCCTCCTAACCATTAACCGCTGGCAACACTCTCATCCGAACCGTGCCCCTGACACCACCTACCTTGGCCTGGACTACAACCTTGAACAAAACTTCAACTTTCTCGACCAGAAATGGTCTACCCCTGAAATACTCTTAAACCAAGACGACCTATTTGATGCCATGTTTCACGAAGCCACCTTGCCACCCCCTATTCTTCCAGCTTTGCCACTACAAGATGCCTCTTTTGAAGTTTCAGGTCCTAGAAGAGGGATCCCAGCCCAATTCGATAGATGGGACCCAATGTTAGACCTCGATCTTTCCGTCCCTCTCTACCTACAATCTATCCAGCCTCCCGAACCTGGTTTCGCCCCCTCCAACCTCATCCTCCCGGACTCCCCCATTATCACAGCCCCTGCCCAAGCCGACACACACCCCGTTGACGTCACCTCCCCCATAATCGTGGCCCCTCCACTTGAACTCAATCAAGACGTGGAAGTTCAGACTCCCCAGATAGACCCAGCGAAATTCTTCTCCCCAGCACTGGTTAGGCGTAGCTCCAGATTGGTTGGGGCAGCTTCAGATCCTGGACAAACTGGTAGTTTTTTATTGCCTGTTGTTTTTTCCTCCGCAAATAAAAGGCTTAATAAAATTTTATCACGTTGCGTGGGTGTGAGTTTGCACGATGAACACTTCACATTCATGCAAACTCTAGAACAAGAGCGTATTTCCCAATCCCAATGAAACTCATCACTTGGAATGTTCATGGGTTGGGGGACCCATCTAAGCGTTACGCTGTTAACACTATTCTGTCCCCTCACAAAATTGATATTATAATGCTTCAAGAAACTAAGTTAGCTGACCCCACACAATCATACTTGACACAAACTGTTGGTACACTTTTATCTGGGTGGGCCCACATTGATGCCATTGGATCCCGTGGTGGGATCATAACAGCATGGAATGAAAATAAATGGTCCCTACATCAAATTATCAAATTCCCCTCAATACTTAATGTCACTCTACGAAACTCTGAATCTAGCATAATCTACTTCTTCTCGAATGTGTATGGACCCTCCGACTCACAAGGCAGGGCTGTCTTGTGGGATCATTGCATGGACTTCGCAGCCCGAATAAATGGCCCATGGATTATTGCCGGAGACTTTAACACCACTAGACACCCCACTGAAAGAAACTCTGGTAACCTTTCCCAAGATTCAACCGCCTTCAATAATTTCATCAATTCTTGTGTGCTAATTGATCCCCCCATTAGTAACCGCCTCTTTACCTGGTCTAACCGTAGAGACCACCCATCCCTGGCGAAATTAGATAGATTCCTCTTCAACACAGCCTGGGAAGACCAACATCCCCTCTCATCTGTCTCGGGACTGGCAACCACGATCTCGGACCATTGCCCCCTCCTGTTTGACTCTGGCTCTCTGAACACCATTCACAAACCATTTAGATTCGAACAACTCTGGCTTCTAGAGCCATCCTTTGATGATTTTGTCAAGTTGGCCTGGTCTCAACCCACCAATCTAGAATCTCCTACTGCTCGTATTGTGGCCAAGCTCCGTTCGCTCAGAAAATTGATAAGACCATGGGCCAAATATATCTGGGGCTCCCGTAAATTCCGGATTTCACAAGTCCAAGATGAAATCCTCAACCTTAATATCCTCGCGGAATCTCAACCCCTAATCGAACCAGAAATACAACAGTTGAACCTCCTTGAAAAGGAATTGGACAGGCTCCTTAAACAGGAAGAAATTGGTTGGAAACAACGATCCAGAGCAAAATGGCTTGAAGAAGGAGATCGAAACACGGCCTACTTCCACAGGTTAGCAAATGGGCGTCGCAGATCCTCAACCATCTCTAACATTCATCACAACAACATCACCTACTCTGACCAATCCGATCTCCTCCACCTCTTCACCAACCATCACCGCAACATCCTAGGTAAACCTTCCACCCCTCTACCAGACATAGACTGGAGTCTCCTTTACCCTGACCCTCAAAGTCTGCAAGTAGATCACCCCTTCACGGAACAAGAAATCTGGACTGCAGTCAAAAATATGTCGGACAATAAAGCTCCTGGACCTGACGGCTTTGGCCCCCTTTTCTTCAAACACTTCTGGAGTACAGTGAAATCTGACATTATGGACATGTGCCTCGAATTTCAAAATGATCCCAGCTCGGTTGCACGAATCAATTATGCCATCATTTCCCTCATCCCAAAAACTGATGACCCTTCCTCCCTTGATTCCTTTCGACCTATCAGCCTCCTCAACACCACCTTCAAAATCATTACAAAAATCCTTGCAAACCGACTTCAAGCTGTAATATCCCCTCTAGTTGGCCTGGAGCAATCGGCCTTCATACTCGGTCGCAATATCCTAGATTGTGTGGCCGCCACTCAAGAAGTGGTGTCTTTCTGTCACAGAACCAACACCCCAGGAATCCTACTTAAACTTGACTTCTCTAAAGCCTTTGACTCAGTCAACTGGAACTTCATTCTCGCACTATTACGACATAGAGGCTTCCCACCGAGATGGTGCTCCTGGATATCCTCTATCCTGAACTCCAGCATGTCTTCTGTATCAGTCAATGGTGAACTTGGTGGTCTGATCAAGTCTACGAGAGGTCTACGTCAAGGAGACCCTCTCTCCCCCCTAATTTTCGTTCTTATTGCAGATGTCTTCAACCGCATGATTAAACTGTCCATCTCCAACAACCACTTGGCCGGAATCAGCATCCCTACATCTAACCTTCAAATATCCAACCTACAATTTGCTGATGATACCATCCTCTTTGCCTCACCCAATCCTAATCACCTACACTGCCTTAAAGTTCTCCTCTATGTTTTCGAATTAATCTCTGGCCTCTCCATCAACTTCCACAAAAGCTCCCTTATCATGCTTGGCAATACCAACCATCTTGGTCCCGCAACCGCTGCCGTCCTCAACTGCAAACTTTCCCAGTTTCCAATCTCCTATCTGGGTCTACCTATTCGGCCCACCAGACTCACGCGTCCTGACTGGCTACCCCTCATCAACAAAATTGAATCCCGCCTCGCATCCTGGAAAGCTGCTTCCCTCTCGACAGCTGGTAGATTAATCTTAGTGAAATCGGTCCTCTCTGCCATCCCCTCCTACTGGATCTCCTTCCACAAACTCCCCCCTTGGGTTTCCAATAAAATTGACAAATCTCGCAGGACCTTCTTATGGAATGGCTCCAAAGCAAAATGCCTTATCAATTGGCGCTCAGTCTGCCTCCCAAAACGCCATGGTGGCCTTGGTGTCCCGGATCTCCCCTCGCTCAACACTGCCCTATTAACAAAATGGCTCTGGCGTTTTCTCTCCCCTGATAATTTCCTCTGGAAGGACTGGATCCTACATTCATATCACTACTCTAATCCACACCTAGCCCTACACCTCCCCCCCAGTTGCAGACCTTCTCCATTCTGGTCCAATGTCCTCCACACCATCCCCCGAGTAAAATCCCTCTTTCAAGTCTTAATAGGCAATGGCAACAACTGCCTATTCTGGCATGACACGTGGGTGGCCTCTTCCCCCCTAGCCAAAACACTACCTAACCTCTTCTCCTCCTCAAATCTACAACTTGCCACCACCTATACCCTGTGTCACCTGGGCCCCAGTAGCCTTCATCCCCCCTCCCTTTTTTCCATCGAAACTTTCAATGAGCTTCTCGTAGCTTCGAAAATCCTACAATCCCTTCGCCTATCCCACTCACCAGACCGCTTCACCTGGGCACTCAATCCATCCAAAGGCTTCTCCGTATCATCTTGCTACTCTTTCCTCATCCACCCTGGCCGTCTTTTCCCCTACAGCAGGATTTGGAATTGCCACTCACACCCAAGATTCCTCTTCTTCCAATGGTGCCTCATTCGCAACTGCATCAACACCAAAGACAGACTTATTCGCTTAAACATCCCCACTGATCCTCTCTACGTACTTTGCTCCTCTCAAGTCGAAACAATTACCCACCTTTTCTTAGACTGTGACTTCTCTTTCGCAATTTGGGCCCCAACCAGCGCGCATCTATTGGGTTACATTCCGGAGCTCATTTCATTTTTTGAATACTGGCAGCAAGACCTCAGAAATCACAATCTTGACATCTTTATCACCATTTACTGTTGGTGCATCTGGAAAGAACAAAATGCATATGTCTTCAACAAACCTAGATCTTCAACCACGGCCATCTGTAGTCGAATCTCACATCTTTTCAATTACTGGACAGGTACCAACTCGGCCCCCTTCAGATTTAGACTGAGGTCTGCTCCTGCTGACTCTGCGGAATCAATGGCCAGCACCAGCGCCAACCCACGGTAGCAGCACCTAAGCGATTCTGTCTGACCCCATTTTGTCTGTTGAATCATCGATTACGGTGATAGTGTCCCATCCTGTAATCCATTATCTCTTATGTACATTATTATGTTAATTAGCTTAGCCTATTTTTTTGGCCACCGGTTGGGCTTGTCAACCGGACCTTATTTCCTATTATTCTACTATTATTATTAACCGGCTGTGTAGTTTATCACTACACAACCGTCTTTCTCAAAAAAATACCTGAAATATAGAACCGTTTTGTCCCACCTCTCACCTCATGAATGGCTTTCAAAGAGACAAAATCAACTCAATGCAAGAATTTATGTTTTCGAACCATGGTTTGAATAAAATTCCAGACACAAGAACTATGTTATTTACAAAAAGATGATATGCAATAATCAATACAAATACAGCACAAGCTTTGACAATAGAAAAATAGAGAATATCAACCAAAAAAAAACTGTAGTTTTCAGCCTATTAGTAATTATAGTTCCTTGCTTCATAGATTATTGAAAGTTAGTTCTCTTTTTTTTCTCCAAAAATGTTAAAAACTAAAAAATAAAGCATCAAGTCACACCAAAGACTGAAAAAGAATGTAGACAAATATTAGATAAACAAAAGCTTACAACAATGAGCTTCTACCTATCCATGCATAATCTCTGTAGTAAGACAGTTTCTTACCAAACAAATTAATATATCCATTTGGAAGAGAAATAAACTTAGTTCTCTAATACAGCTTATTAAATCTAAACTTATAATGATATGTAATTCTCTCAACTGGAACTATCGCAAATGACAGTGATATAAAGTATAAACTATTGAAACAAAAGGCTAAAAGAGTCGCTTCATATAGAAGTTGGAAGAAAATTACGGATGCAATTTTAGAATCATGTATATATCGGTTAACATCAAATATATTTTGTCATGAATCTTAGTGTTTTATCTATATGGTGTTACTACATTGTATGTATATCAATCAACAACGACTCAAAATTCACCGGATGGCACAACAAGCTGATTTCACTGGATTTGGGTTTTTAGTTATTTTTTTTTTGCCATTCGCTGATATGGAATTGTTTTACTACCATGACACTGCAACTACCACTATTAAAGAATCTATGTTAGATATGCTACATTAATACAAATCACCTAGTGTGTACTTCCCATTTGTCCATGGACATCATCAACAACATGTTGATGTTCATTATTTCAACTGAGAAAGGATATAATATCACCTATAACTATCAGCACTTGCAAACAATATAAAAGGATACACAACTTCGTCATTTCAAACACGTAGGGTAGGCTAAGATGTGTGTTTGTGTCAAATTTTTATTTTTTATTTACTAAGTGACTGGAATTTATATGCAAAAGGTATGCGCAAATTTATATGCCAAGCAGTTTATAAGATCTCAGAAGTCAGAAGCAAAACATCTACCTTTCTACCTTAAAATTGCCTTTCATTAAAATTCTGATTTATTTAACATTTTTTGTTTAAAGACATCATAATGGTTCTAAGCTTCTAATTCTGAATCATCTGTACTTCTGTATGCAAAGTGCAAATAAAACTTAATTCAAAAAATCTACAGCGGTTAGTGGTGGACCAACCATTCCTTTCTCATTCGGATACATACCGTTCAAAAAAATAAAAGGTTAACACTGCCATTTCAGATAAATAGACAATTGCACATCATTCCCTTACATTGCAAAATAGCTACAGATGATCAGCAACAAATTTTAGTCAAAATAAAAATAGGGCAACGAAATATCCAGCTGGTAGCTACAACACGATGAAATCAGCAGATAACAAAATTTCAATTGCAAGCATGTGAAATCTAAAGGGATAAAAATAGATACAAAAATTTAAATGTCTTACCTCGACCAAGCGGCAAAATCAACAGAAGACGATCGATCAATAAATTTAATGTGAAAGTTGTATCGGTTGGAAGCAAAGCGTATTCCACCTTCCACGGTATACCCTCGAAATTTTATATGTGCATGTAGAAACTTTGCTTCGGGTAAAGAAATGTCAAATCTGCCAAAACCTTGTTACAAACCACTGGTGCGCTCAGTTAAAGAAATGATAATTGCCAACAACACTTGCATTTCTGCCAATTGTAGCTTTGTACAACTAACAAATATCTAAGGTAAGAGACGAAAAGGCAAATTAAATCCGATTTACAATTCATGAAGAAGGAACTTACTTAGAAGAGAGGAAACGATGCGTCGCTGTACCAAGCAAATTACAACCGTCTTTCCCTAAATCTTGTCACTTCTCCAAATTCTTGCCTCTCTAGTTATTTATTTCCACCCAAATCAGTTTCGATACCCTAACTCCCCTACTCGAGTTTCCTTGCCACACAACCATCTACCACCATATAAACTGCCACCGTCATCAGATATACCGCCTCTAAGCACTATCTATAAGACCACGAATGTCGCACGTAGAGCCATCGGATTTTTACCTCCCTTAATCGATTAGAATGGGTATTTATTGATTTTTGTATTTCGTTTTTTTCTAAACTAATTGTTGAGCGAGTATACGCGGTGAGAAAGAGAAATTTCGGGGGATAAGGAAACGGGGAAAAAGAACGAGAGAAAATACGGGGGAGAAGAAACGGGGGGAAAAAATAACAAAACAGGGAATGTGCCTAGTAGAAGTAGGCAAACCTCCCTACGGTCGGTTTGACTATAAATCAGATTAACGTATGAGCGCAAGTTTACAATTTTTACTGTTGCAATGATTTTAAGTTGCGTTTTATTTATACCACGCCTTCTTTAATCTTACTTAAGCTATTGAATGCTGAACATATTCGAAATTTGTTCGTATCTGTATCAAAAAATCAGCTAAATATCCAATAATCAAAAAAACCAATACAGATGCGATGGCAAATGCATTCACATTCGAAAATTATTCGTTTGTTTTTCGTCATGATAAGAGTTTATAATATATGTATTTTAATATAATGAAAGATATGTATTTTTTGTTTTATAAAGTTAATAGTTTATATTATATGTATTAAATGCATATTAACTGCTCGAAACTATTTGTCGTCGTCATATTTGTTTATCTTTCACACTTCTATAATCAATGAGATTGAAGAAAAATTATGTTAAAATTAAACTTTTCTATTTATGTTTTTGATTTACGATCATCAATGGATATGATAATTATTCGATATCCATCCTTATCCTCGAATGCGGATATCCAAAGGTAACTTCAGATGCGAAGACAGATATTACAGTATTCGCATTTGAAAGTATCCGTTCACAGATCTAATACTCGCTTCCTATTTCAACTTCCCACTCCATCTCATGATTCTCTACATTAAACTCGATATGCATCTTCATCTCAGTTGTTTTTGTCAAATCATCAATTTGTAGCAGTACTTCACATCGTTGAAAACTACAATTTCAGCTTCTTAATGTTGAATTTTGGCGGCTATATATATATATGTATATACACACACACATTGTATATGTATATATGTATATAGTTGAAGAGGACTGAAGTGCTTGTTAACGATGAAGACGGTTCACGAATCGGAATTCGAAAGCAAAAGACATCGTAAGTTTTTTGAAGCAAGGGAATTCAAACGTTTGGAGGGGTCTCCCAGACGTCTGAAGTGCTGTAGCAAATAATTGCTACAGCATATCAGATGTTTAAAGTAGGTTTTCAGATGTCTGGGATGGAGACCAGACGTCTGGAAGACCCAGTCCGACGTCTTAAACTGGTATTTTTGGAACTCGAGTGCAACAGTCCATTTAGACGTCTGAAGTGTTAAGCGAAGACGTTGGGGAGTGAAGTCAGACGTCTGAATATAGATTTCAGAAGTCCAATTGACTATTTGAAGACAGTTTTGCTCGTGCAGTTGTGTACCTTTAGTTGTTGCTTCAAGGAGCAAATTGGATATTTGCCATTCAGTCTTTTCATCAAGTAATAGGCTAATTTTAGATCTAAAAAAGTAGAGGAGGGTTCACTCAAATAGAAGAGCTATTCTCCATCAAATTTTCTTCAATTCTTAATCTCTACAAATCAAATTCAATAGAATTTTGAGTGATCATTGTAATCAATCTTTTATACTCTTTCATTATTGGTAATAAAAAGGCTATATCTAAAGTGGATATACACTAACACAACTTTAGTAGAACCACTATAAATCTTGTGCATGATTTACTTTTGTAATTGCTATTATTGCTTGATTGTGTTTGCAATTTGGTATTATTTGGTCGGTTTGTGTTTTGGGTATTGGGATATAGATTGGTTGTTTTTGCATATTTTTCAACGATCTTGCTTTTCCGCTGCGTTTGTAGTTTGAATTTTGAGTGGTCTCGAATTTAAATTTCATAACATTTAAATGGTAACACTATCTGTAACCACATAGAGCTAAGCTAAGATTCTAAGGCATTGTTGGATTTTTTTTATTGAGAAAAATGAGAGAAATATAAAGAGATCTACTGTGATAACATCTGTTTTGCTTATGTTGATGAGATCAAATGATGATGAAGTAGTGTTCTGATTTGTTTTTCCCTATATTTTTCTTCAGTTGTCATACTTCTTCTCAATTTCTAATGCACTATAAAAATAAAATAAAAAATATACTTGTATGCTTTTTATTTGAATATGATTATTTTGAATAATTATGTTAATATTTGTTTATTTTATGTAAGAAATTAATAAACTTGGCTTGTATTATATAAAATGTAAGTCACACTATACAATTTAGCGACTTGCACTGTACCCAGAGCAAACCATTGTTTATACAAATGAGATGTTAATTGAATTTGTGCAATTTTAGTTGTTTTTGTTTTACCCTGCTCGGTCTACAATGCAAGACATAAAGAATATTTTGAATTTATTAATTTTCACTAAATTATCTTGCATTATATCACAAAAGTAATTTGTATTATACAAACTAGTACTTTGTCACATGCATTGCACGTATATATGAAATGAATATTTATAATATAATAAATATAATTTTTTAATGTGATAAAATAGGATAATTATATCAACTTGATGCTTAGTTATATGTTTTTTTGGGTAATCCTTATTGTACCAATTAACATCTGACACTATAATGACTAATTGTTGTATTTTTATAATTAGAAAATAGATTTACTGATTGTTAAAAAAGGAAATATTAAAAACATATCAGTTTTTATAGAATATGATTCGATGCCAAATGAGAATGAATGAATAGTTGTTAAGGACTACTAACTCAAGTAGTCAAATAGTAAGTGGTAAGACGCTTTAGACAAGCTTCTAGAGGTTTTGGGTTCAAACCGCCGAGATATTAAAATAAATGCGCTGCTTGAATAAGTATTACTCTTATTATAAGAGAAAGAATGAACGAATACTGGCTGTAAATTTGGAAAGATATTTGAGTTAAAATATGATCTTGACCTTCATTTTGGAATTAATAAAAAAAATTGATGTTTAGGAACAATTTATGCAATTGGTTTTTGGCTTTGCAAAAGAACTTGTAATAAGAAATTTTTGATGTTTAGGAATAATTTATGCAATAGCATTTTTGCATTGCGAAGGAACTTCGCTACAGTGAAGTATTAGCATTATATAATAGAAAAATCTTAATGAAAAAATAATTAGGATTCAATTTTGTGTGGGTCAAATGTGAATAAATGAGTACACAATCAAGATTAGAAGTAAATTTAGTAAAATTAGGATTTTGACTTTTTTTTTGAACGAAATAGATTTAGTTTGTATGAATTGTCTATGCAAGGATAATTTGGGTAGTTCAATGAAGTTTCTTCAATGTGAATTATTTGCATTATATGATAGATCAAGTATATAACCTTTTCTAATATCCAGGTAAATGTAATATTGTTCGTAATTTTTTTGGGGGAGTGTGTCATAAGGTTCCTGCACTCCGGATCATTAGCAAGTGGATTTACATTTAACACCATAGGGTGATCCAATAAAGAGCACTGGAATTGAGTGATGATGTCATGAGTTTGAATCTTAACAATAAAAGCGAGTATAACCAATGCAATTTACCTAGAGTATGCACTGGGTTAAAAACAATGTACTCTACCCGAAATTACCATTTTTGTAAGTTTAAACCTCCAAATTAATATCAATCTATCTAACATGCTTATGGAAAAAAGCATCTACAAATCTCTGAGTTTCAGTTTTTGCCCATTCTTTGTAACACCTTGAAATTTTTAATAATAAATTAAAATAATAAGGGCAAAAACATAATTTTACGTTAAAGGGTAAGAATCATTGCGTCCAGAATATCATTTACAGTTAAGAAAATATATATAATTTGTTAAATTTGATAAAATGGGTCGAAAATAGTGGAAAATATGACCATTGGCATTTTCAATATGGATTTTGGGCCTAAGCTCGAAAACCCTAGTTTTTAGCTATAAATTAGACCCTAGCCTCTACTATTTTTTATTCTAAACCCTAGCCGTCACTTGTACATACATTTCTTCTTTCTCTCTCAGAAACTCCTCAACCTAAACAAACTTCTCTATCTCTTCCAAATTTTTCTAAATAAAATTAAAAATAAAACAATGTAAAATCAACATGATGAGAAAGAATCCAATTTAGAAGAGAAAACGAGGAAGAATGCAAATTAATTAAGGAGATCTAGATTCAAACCAAGGTTAGGAATAGGAAAGCTTCAATGAGGCGAGTAAATTGATTACTACGTTTATGATGATTATAAACAATCAAATTCCTTTATAATTCTATATGATTTGAAAATAAAGTTGTTGAATTTGAATAATAATTCCAACTAGAATCTATTTCAAGTTATAGTTTCAGTTATGAATTAAAATGAATGGTGATGATAGAAAACTAGGGGTAGGCGCGGGTCGGTTTGGAGTCCAAACCGCTTCTGCACCGCATCAAACGGTTAATCAAAAATACAAACCATTATACTAATCTTTTAAACGGTTCGATTTCGGTTTGGTTTGAATGTAACACGGTTCGGTTTCGGTCCGGTCCGGTTTGAACCCACATTAAATATGAAATAAGAGAATTACTTCCATCAACAATCAATTTACGAAGGCAACTGTGTGAAGCTTTTACACTTAAAGGTTAAAACACACAATGTTATACTTAAATGAAAGATTAGTTTTTAACTGTATGAATATTTCAATTTGACATTTAGCTATAAGTGAGATTTTTTTGGTAGATTATCCAAACATCAACATTAATCAATGCATAATCATCAAGGAAAATGACTAGAATAAGATTATAATTAGCATTTATTCAAAAAAAACAAGATAAAAAATATTATACCAAAACTATAACTTCTTCCTTTATGACAGCGAATATTATTAATATAACAGCATACGCTAAAAATAGAATATACATCGTTAGAATCTAAAATAAGATAGGAGTTGCTTATATTTTTATCATAAGATTACTAGTGAAAATATTCGGTTCGGTCCGGT
Source organism: Allium fistulosum (assembly GCA_030737815.1). Classification (NCBI taxonomy): domain Eukaryota; kingdom Viridiplantae; phylum Streptophyta; class Magnoliopsida; order Asparagales; family Amaryllidaceae; genus Allium; species Allium fistulosum. The sequence goes on from CM060903.1 coordinate 1,505,071,732, forward strand.
TTAATACGGCTGGTTCAATCGTCCAAACCGCAACCGAACCGTATCGATGCGGGTCGGTCCGGTTTGAGGTATTTGCTTTGGTTAGTACATTCGGTGCGGGTTTCCGCACCGTTTTTGCGGTTCGGTGCGGGCGGTTTCCGTATAGCGGTGCGGTTTATGCCCACCCCTATAGAAAACTATATTTGTTTATTTAATGAAACAAATATTGAAAAAGGATAAGAGAATAGATTAGTGAAACCCATATAAATTTCTATAAAGATAAATCTTTGTTGATAATGTTTGGGTTGGTTTGGATAGATGAAGAAACCAAATAGCCTTTTATTTCACCCTGAATTGATTTTATAATTTGAAATATATGTAGAATTTTCATTAGAAGCACATACGTAGTTTTAAATAAAGTAGTGAAAATACACGTATATAATCGTGAAATTAACAAGTCAAATTAGTGTAAACAATGGTACGAATTATACACAAAAATCCGGTTGAAAATGAACTTAGGTCCATATTCAAAATCACAAAGAAGATGAATAAAAAGAACCAAAATAAACAAAAACTTTAAAAATTTGGAAACATCAACCATTTGTCAAAAAATGCAGTCAGAGGTTTTAAAATTTGTACTAGACGTTTAAAAAAGGTGCTAAAAGCTTGGATTTCAGTAAATTCAACCCGAGAGCAACTAGTTTGAATTTGACTTGATTCAGACGTCTGAATCCCTTTTCAAACATTTGGAATTGAAGTCAAACGTCTGAAATAGGGAGTCAGACGTGTGAATGCCTGAAAAATATTTTTTTATAAAGTGAAGGTCAGACATCTAAAATAGATAACCAGATGTTTGAATTATTTTAGAAAGCACATGTTGAACCTAGACCTAATATAGGCCAAGTAGGGCGAGGTAAGAGATTTGTATCCCACTGTATCAACCATTAGTAATTCACATAGCTTCATGGAGCTAGTGCAACGAGTAGTATAATTTCATGGCGGGTGTAGTGTGGAACTCTATAAGGTGGGCATTAGCACCGTAATTCGAAGCTTTTATTGTTATTGAGGTACGTCTAGTCACATGTTAAACATGTAGGATTCGGGGAAAGTCGGACGGAGGCATCCGCATAGTAGGGCTACATGGCTCGGCGGCGACTGGACCTACGAGTAAATCACTAAAGTGATTTTTTTAATACTTCAGGTTGAATGATAAAGAGCATATGACACGTTTACCATTAAGATGTTGACATGAATGCTTAGGTAGGCCGTATACTCGGTACGAGCCCGGCATTGCGCTGTTTGCTCAGTATGTAAGTGTGATATACATAGTCTGTCATTTGGGAATGTAAACCCAATGTTGGTTAGGAAGTTAATCGTCAGGATTCACATACTAGGAATTAACCTACTATTGTTAGATATAGGTTGTCCAACCCTTGGTTGGAAACCTTTGTAATTTTTTATCGTCATAGGTGTAATTAGAATTCTACTATTGATTTGTAAAATAACAAATCCTTTATACATAATAATTAAACATAAATGGACACCCTATGTCATGTAGGTTATAAATGAAATTAATTTCTTGTGAATACCATACACTAGTAATGCAATTCATTCATCAGACTTTGTCTGATCCACTCCTTTTCTTCCCCTTTTATACCCACTCCAGTAGGTGATTTGGTCCAGGTACAGTGCGTGAAGGATGAGACTAAGCGCTCGGAGATATCTATTTATTGTTACTCTCCATGTACTGTATTCTATATTATGTTATTGCTATTTATAATACTATATGTACCACAGTTTGGAGATATTGTTGTATGGACCACTACATTGAGACTATTATCTGATCTGGATTATTTTTAATATTTATATTTTATTTCCTTCCATTATGAGATCTGAAAGTGTAGAATGCTTTAAATTTTATATTAGTCTCTATATCATGCTCTAAAACCTTGATGGCTCGTACTTCTTGGCATGATGTGAGTTCGAAAGTCATTTTAGGCTTAAAATCAGTGTGTGTGGAGGTACATGTTGTCACGGTTGGAATCAGAGCCATATTTAGGATTCTTTAGGAATTATGTGCATACTGAGAAAGTGTACTCGTATATTTTCAAAAGTTATTACTATATATGCATACGTATAATGCAAACGCACCCTTATAATTCCAATAATACTTAAACACTATATGAGTAAAGTTGCTAATAATTCTTATTTACAGATTGGTGAGAATAAGCAGTTGGACTGGAAATAATTCTAGTGAGACAGCTGAGGTTTCGAGCCTAAACATTTCTATATGGTACCATCAGTATCTTCAAGCAAGAGGCCAGACTAAGCCCAACCCCAATGGAAGGCTCGCAGTTCAAGCATAATTTGCAGCTTCAACTCCTTCGCTTGCTTTCGATTTTCCTAAGTTATGTCAAGTTTTCTGTGAGAAATGCGGATTATGGATCTTAAGGCTGGAATAACACTAGAAGGGGGGGTGAATAGTGTTTTGTGGATTTTCTAAATCTTTTTGAAACTTATGTAAATTTAATCACCAACAAATGCAATTCACAGACATAGATATAATCACAGAATTAGATACAGATGCAAATAATAAATAAAAGCAGTAAAGGAAAGAACACACCAGGATTTTATACTGGTTCGGAGTTACCCTACATCCAGTCCCACACAAACGTATAGATTTCTTATCAAAAATAATCTCCCAGATTACACCCTCGATTTCAAGGCCATGAGGTACACCCTCATGTATTCGAGTCCGGGGCAAACTCTCTTGATTTACCAGGCCACAAGATCACCTAATCGATTTCCGGGGTAACAATCACACCCAATTGATTTCAAGGCTCAACTGCACCTTTTACTCAACAATTTGATTTACAAATAATCCTATAATTCTGAATAGCACTGAGATCTTATGGAGAGAGTGGCAGAGAATCAAACAAGAGATAATCAAGTTTGATTCACTTGGTATTTCGGCAGAGTATAGTTTGGAATTCTTTAGAATAAATGTGGAAGATGAAGAGAAGAGAAAACAAGTGAAATCTAATGATAAATTCGTTTAAAACTACTGGTATTTATAGGAAATCATCAGCCATATCTATTCGTGAAAAGATACGACGAATAGACACTTCTTTTGAAAATTTGAATTTTGAATTTAACGGACACCATGTCGACATGGGGGGTTGAGGGATGTCGACATGCTCTAGGAAAAATTGATGATTTTGATTTTCTTATTAAAATTGGTTTCTATAATTTGTCAAAATGATTTCTAAACTTTGTAAATATATTTGAATATAGTTTAAACATATAAAAGAGTTTAGAAAGTAATTTTTAATATATATAATCTTAATCTATAAAGTGATTTGAAATCTTAGTAAATAAATATTTTAAAGCTAAATATTTAAAACAAGAGATAGTTTAAAATCAATGACAATTTTGAAATCAAAATATTAAAACTGATAAAGATAGTTTTGAGGCTAAAATATTTTGAAAAGCAGTTTCGAAAATCATTTTGAAAACCATTTTGAAGTAGTTTTGCAAGCTTCTTCCTGTAGAATATCTCATCACATCAGGACTCGAGAACTTGTACAAAACCAGGATGTTCGTGGGTTTGTAAGCCACTTGTCGTAGGTTTGTAAGCTACTTGTCGTGGGTTTGTAAGCCATTAAGAAGGTAGAAATGGGTTCCATCCCAAATGAAATATGGAATGAAGATTTCCATGCTATTATGAAGTTTTAACATAATTCTAGACTCAATACTTATCTTGTACTATTAAAATCTTGAACTCTTGATAACTTGATTTCTTGATACTCATGAGTCATCAATCTTGATATCTTTGATCTTTAAATTCATCAGTCTTGTATCTCTATACTATAAAGTCTTCATTCTTGGTACCTGCATGTTTATATCCTACATATACATATATATATATATATATATCTGAACTATAATGTTAGTATTTATATTTTATAACAAGTCCTAAGGTTGTTGTCATCAAAACCATCCCTCTCAAGGACTAACATTTTCTAGAGTTTGGATGGAAAGAATTATCATCAGACCGAATCATTTATAGAAACGTGGACATGGCTAAGGAATTGTGATGGGATTTTTGCTATAATGGTCGTAGAGGATGCAGTGAAGAGGCAGTTAGCTTTATGGAATTTGCAAGGAGAGGCCTTAAACCGATAGGAGATTGTTGTTGCTGAGACAGATGAGACTGGCATTACTTAGACCGATTTTAAGAGGCACTTTGAGACTGAGTTAATTTCTAAGGCGGAAAGGGGAGTAGAGCTAGAGAAGTTTAAAAGTCGCTAAGTAATGACTTACAATGCATAAATGATCTATAATACGACAAATATATAAATAACTATAGCTAAGCATGTAATATAAATAATTCTGTAAGGTAAATGCAAACAATATTTATCCTAGTTCAGACCCCGTCCTACTCTAGTCCAACCCCGTTCTACACCAGTCCCAGAGCTGCCCGTCTTGATTTTCACTAACATAAAAGCCCACGTTTAACCTAGAGGAACAGGTTTACAACCGTCAGAACAATCGAACTGGACTTCGATCAAATGTCTGAAGATCAATAATAGTATTTCACAACCATTTTGAGATAAAAGATTCTTTTTGCAACAATGTGCTTCTAACACGAATTTTATTTTTAACTCAAGTAAAAAAATCCTATAACCACTTTAACAATCGAGCAATGGAAGAGCAAGGTTTAAGATTGAAATTTCAGCAAAGAATATGGAATTGAAAGCTTCAAAAGTATTGCTAGGGTTTTGAATTTGAAAATGCAAATCACAGAATAAGAATCAGAGATTTAGAGAGTGCAAAAGGTGATTTGCTTGAGTGGAAGTGCTATGATTTTATAGAGGATGAATAGGTTCAACCAAAGGTAGCTTTTCTTGAGTTTGAGACCATTGAGGAAGAGATACGACTGTAGGAGAATGAAGAGATGAAATCAAAATTCAAGATGAAAAAAAAACAACTTTTCAACGCCTAGGGTTACTGGGCCTGCAACATGTCCGTCGGTCGATCGATGGTTGTCCACCAGTCGACCGATGGGCATGTTATAGTCATAGTAAAACTTGGGTTGAAAGCCTTAGATTTCCAGTTTGTCAAGCCTCTAAAAACTCTGAAAAAATAATAAGATACTAGAATATGTGATGGAGGTTACATCCGAATTTTAAGAGGTTCAGAGATCGTTTGAGTGGTTTTAACAAATTTCTACTATAAGACTATAAACCAACATACATAACACATAACTTTATTTTGTCTTTGAAGCATGTCGTCGAGTGTTGATGCGATTTGTTGAACTTTGTTAACATGATGTTGGTCTTCTAAGAAAAATCTCCATGCTCCTAGTAGCTTGTATCATGAAGTATATAATTTCTTTTGCTAGCTTCTTTGTTTCTTTGATACTTGAATAATTATTTTGAAGAACCTAAAACAACTTGATAAAATCATTAGGAGCCCTGTCATACAGTTGTTATCATCAAAACACAAGATACGTTTTCTAACAATCTTCCCCTTTTAGATGATGACAACCATATGATTTTATAAATAATTTATAGTATATCACGTTGTTCCTCCATACTAATTTCTCCCTTTTACATATATATCCCCTCTTATATATATATTCCCCCCGGTCAATGAGCTCAATTCTCTCCCCTGTGTCATCAACAAAAAGAGTGAAAAAACCGTAAAGAATAAGGAATGCATATATTTTAACATAATTTTTTATTTTCCCTAGCTAATTTTTAGTATGAATAAAACACAAATATTTAAAAAAATTCAATACATTAAGCGCGCACAACATAGTTTATGACATACTTGCATAATTCATACAACATAGCATAAGAAACATAAAACAAACGGTATAAGACTAGCATAAAATTTTCTAGCTCATTTTGAAAGCAATGACATTTAAAATGTCTTAATAAAAAGTATTTCTTAGAGATACTCTAAAGAATACTAAACCAGAATTAAAAAGGCAAAAAATAAGTTAGATATACCGATTTAGTTATAGTTCCATTTTCCATTAACGCTCTTTTTTCATTCAAAATATACGGAACATTTGTTTTTAAAAATCCTTCAGGGTTCGGTTGTTAGTCGGAAGGTAGCCTTACCCATAAGGGTTTGGAACCTTTAAAAGTATAATTAATATTATTATGAATATTACAAATGAAATCATTTATATATTTACTTCTAATTAAACGGTGATCTGTAACGACCCGTATTTTTCGATAATTAAATACTATTAAATTTAATAAGATTTTAGAATTAAATATCGAAAGAAATTAAAATATATGATTTATTTATGAGAAAAAATTTAATTAGATAATGATTTAATAATGTTGTCTGAATGTTCATTTGGTTATAATTGTAAATAAGGAATTAAATTGGTAATTAATGGAATTAATAAAATTATCTAAATATTATAATTACTATGGTAAAAGATAATAACCGTAGGATATGAATGTAATAAAATGTAGACTAATGTTAATTATATTCATAAGGTAATAGTTGATTTAATATAAGAACTTGTAAATCAAATAAAGGAATTTGATTGGAGATTAAAAATAGAATAAAAGAAATTGATTGAAATTTAAATTATTAAATTAGGCTGAAATTTATGTAGTGTTTAAACTTGGATTTAATACGAAAAATTTTATTTTAAAAATATTATAAATTCCTGGCTAACCAAGAATGATGAAAATCGTTAACTTTAAATTTAAATTTAAAAGGTGACTAATCAATTTAATAATAATATATTTAATTTAACATGAAAATTAGCCATTTTGGCCACTGTCTCGGATTTCGACAAAACTAGTTTCATCGGATCCGTAACAGTAAATTATTGTAGAATTCAAGTTTCGTAGCGATCGGACTTATCGTTTGATCGTGCGAGCTCGAAACGCGTAGAAATCAGTTAAAGAATTAAATGAATATAATCTGATTTTGAAATCTAACTTCTGCATATAATGGAATTAGGGTTTGAAATGAGTTCCATTGAGTTTAAAAATATCAAAAACCTATATTTCGATATATAGGATGACCTACTTTCGTTTCGGAAACAAAACGGGCTTTTTGGGTCGCTGTTATCGTTTCGACCTAAATTGATCTGTCCATTCTTTCTTATCTATCTTTGCCTATATGTAGGCTATTATATACCCTAGTTGTTTCTCATTTTCTGATTTCTGTATGTACTGCTTATCTCCATCTGCTCCTTCCTTCCTTCCCAATGGCAGAAACCTTAATTCCCAAATTCAATTTCAAATCAAAATCAAATCGAAAAATTCAGACTCTCCAAACCATAGCAAATTACATATCGTTGGAAAGCTCTTGACGAGCGCAATACTGCAGGAATTTTTTTTCAATTTGATGCATCATTTGACAAGAAAACGATGAAGAACCTCGGCCGTCAATATTAGGGTCTTTGATCCAACGGTGGATCTGTAGCGATAGGTCGATCGGGTGGTGCTGAAGCGTTGAGGAGGTCGAGGGGAGTTGATCAGTGTTGTTCATTCATGCCGTAGACCACCAGAGTCGCCAAAAATGGCCATGATAGGCACGACGGCGGCGGCGTCTTCGAGGGGGCCGGAGCGGCGTGCGTGGCTAGGGGGAGGGCGGCTGGACGAGGCGAGGTGGATGGTGGCTTCAGATCGTGGTGGAAAGGCTTGGGATAGCGTGTGTTTGTTGATGAACATTGGCGGCTGAGAATTGAATGTGGTCGCGTGTTGATCTTCTAGGGTTAGAAAGGTAATTGTATTTACCAAAATACCCTTGTTTATTTTAATTTTTAATTTTTAATTTAAATTTATAATGTTCTAACGCGCTTAACGTTTTCATACGAGCTCAGATTCACGCGTAGTTTTCTCCATTGCGATCGTATCGAAATTCCGAACAACATGAAGCTGGTTTGGATGCATTCTGAGACTGTTAAATTTTTGGACTTTATTTGGATTTAAAATCGTCGATAAATCAAATGTAAGTGATTTAACCCACTCGCAAATACTAAATCATCTTAAGTTAGTTAAATTGAATTTATGATGTGATTAGAAACTTACTGATTTCTGTTTGATATTTTAAATTGTCATTTAAATTTAATTTTAGTTTATTTGAATTGAATTGCCATTTAAATTAATATAGAATTTAATTGCCAGTTAAATACCTGATAATGTTAACCAGTTTATTTGTTGTGATTTATTGGTTGATTTGAATGATTATTGTGTTGGATATTTAATTGTTTATATTTGGATGATTGGATATTATATTTATTTTATATGTTGTTATCACACTGCGAGTTCCTTTAGTTACTGTTAGGAAATCAATATAGGTTGAAATGATACATACCCAAATGGTCTTATAGATTAGGGACAAATCGTTATGGGTCGAAATGATAAACCCGAGCGATTTTATGGATTTTGAATTTTACTCGGGATTGCGGGTTGAAATGATATATACCCGTAAATTTAAATTATTGCGGGTTGAAATGATATATCCGTATCACTTGACCATAAGGTAGAAAATTATATATGGACACCGGATTAGGTAAATTAAATGATTTTAAATCCTTAATTTTTGAATCCAGTTAAATGATATTATGAAATAAAATTTGATTTACACGAACTGAACTATTTCCAAAATCCAAGCTTTAAAATGTTGAAATTGAAATTGGTTTAAATGAATTGTTTAAAGAATTTAAATTGAAATCTTAAAGTTGAATTTTGAAATATAAATGAAATTTATCAAAATTGAGTTATTGTAAACGTTTGAATATTTAAACCTTGAAACCTATTGAATTTAAAGTGGTTTAAATATGTAGTTCAAACATGGATTTGAAATCGATATAAATAGAAATAGGTTTAATGAGAATTTGAATTGAACCCTTTGGCCTTTTTAATTAAAATCATTGAACCGAGATTGATTTAAATTGAATTTTTGGAACGAAGTTGGTTTGAATTGATTTGTGAGTTTGGAGGAAACAATTCTAATTTGAAACTATTTTCGATACAAACTCTTTTAATATACAAACTCTTTAACATATAAACTATTTTTCTCATATAAACCATTTTAATATATTAATAAATTTTAATACATTAACTATTTTTAATCTGTAACCTATTTTTAAAATATAAACTATTTATATATAAAAACTATTTCTAATATTTAAATTCTTTTAATCTATAACCTATTTTTAAAATATAAACTATTTTAATATATATAATTTAAATTTATAAACAACTTTAATATATATACTATTTTTAATTTATAACTATTCCAATATATAAACTACTTTTAATATTGAAACTGTTTAAGTTGGAACTGTTAGTCCTTGAGATGATGGTATTGATGACAACAACCTTAGAATAGATTATAAAATAGAAATACTAACATTACAAGTTTAGATATATATGTATATGCAGGATCTAACCATGCAGGTATCAAGAATGAAGTCTGTACAGTATAGAGATTCAAGATATAGAGGTAGAAGACTCACGAGTATCAAGATTATCAAGATTATCAAGACTATCAAGAGTTCAAGAGTTCAAGGTTAAGTCTGTTTTATTAGGAATATTTGTTAATACTCGTAGAAAAGCACTGGCATCTTAATATCCAATTTATTCGTGGAATGGAATCCACTTCGAGCCCGTTAAAGGGATGGAACCTACAAAAATCTAGTGGGACATTTTTTTGTATCCACTAATTTTAATTCAAATGATTTTACAAAATTATCTTGTTTTCAAAATGATTTCAAAACTTTCCTTTTAAAAGATTCAAAACTCTCTATCCTGATTTTAAATAATTTTAGCCTTAAAACATCTTTAATTTCAAAGTCAAAATACTCCTGTTTTTTTAAATGTCTTTTCAAATAATATATTTAACTTTTAATATTTATACTTAGATTTAAATATAAAATTATAGTTAAATTATGTATTTATTGTTCTTTATATTTACTTATGAATTTCAACTATATTCAAGTATATTTATAAAGTTTTAAATAGTTTTTATATAAGATAAATATTGTTTTTATAGAAATTCAAATTATCATTTTTGGCTGAGGGATGTCGACATGCCCCTAGGTAGTATGTCGACATAGTGACAGTTGAAGTTCAAATTCAAATTTCAAAAGAAGTGTCTATTCGCCATAACTCTTCATGAATGGTCATGGCTGTTGGTTTTCTATAAATAGGGGTCAGTTTCAACGAATTTTTAATCACTTTTTTCTGATTTTCACTTCTCTTCATCTTCCACATTTCTTATTACAAAATCATACCATTACTCTGCCGAAATCAATATCGAATCATACTCGATTACTTCTAGTTTGATTCTACATCACTATCTCTACAAGGTTCTCAGTGCTATTCAGAGTTATAGGTTTCTTTGTAATATATTAGCGAGAAAAGGTGTGATTGTAGCCTTTGAAATCAATCAAGCGAGAAAAGGTGTGATTGTAGCCCTGGAAATCAATTGGGTGAACTTGTTGCCCGGTAAATCAAGTATCCCTACCTAGAGGATTGGTATTCTGGAGGGTGTACCTCGTAGCCTTGAAATCGAAGGTTGTAATTGTTGAATTGCTTTTGAAAGGAAATCCATACTTAGTTGTGCAGGACTGGATGTAGGGTAACTCCGAACCAGTATAAAATCCGGTGTGTTCTTTCCTTTACTGCTTTTACTTTATATTTGCATTTGTGTTTGATTCTGTGTTCATATCTGTGTCTGATTAGTGTATACATTGTTAACAAATTAAGATAAACTCAAAAAGATTAACAGATTTCTTAAAACACTATTCACCCCCTCTAGTGTTAATTCTAGCCTTAAGATCCTTAATCTGCATTTCTCATATTTGGTATCAGAGCATTGGTTTTCAAAAGTTTCATAATCTGATTTTTTGAAAAGTTTTCAAAATGGCTACCAACACTGTTACTGTTTCTAACACTAGTTCATTTGTAGAAGGTTGGTCTACTGCCAGACCACCACTTTTTAATGGCAGTAACTATCCATATTGGGCATGTAGGATGAGAATATATTTACAATCTATAGGATTAGATACTTGGAATATCACACAAACTGAATATTCTGAACTCACAACTAATTTTGCACAGTGGACCACTGAGCAAAAGACTATTGCACAAAATAACTCTAAGGCAATGAATATTCTGTTTTGTTCACTTGAAAGAAATGAATTTAATAGAGTGTCAGTTTGTAAGTTTGCATATGAAATCTGGAAAACTTTGCAAGTAACTCACGAAGGAACAAGCAAAGTTAAACAGACCAAAATTTCCATGCTCACAAATCAATTTCAGTTATTTAAAATGAATACTAATGAATCTATTTCAGATATGTATAGTCGATTTTAAGATATTGTGCATTCTTTAATATCTTTGGGAAAGGAATTTTCGGAAGAAGATCAAGTCAGAAAAATTTTGATTCTCTCACTCCAGAATGGGATCAAAAGACACTTGCAATTGAAGAGGCAAATGACATCAGTACTTTAAAGATTGAAGAATTGATTGGAAATCTAATGTCGTTTGAAGTTCAAATGATCAGGAGAAGAGAAAGCAAAGCATCTGAAAAGAAATCAATGGCATTCAATGCATTGACCGATGGATCAGACTCAAACAGTGACAGTGATGAAGAGATAGCATTTATGACCAGAAATTTTAGGAAATTTCTGAAGTATAGAAAATTGAATAGTTCCAAGAGAAACAACTTTAAGAATTCCGGTAATCAGACTACAGTACCAAACTTTATCAAATGCTTCAATTGTGACGAACCAGGTCATATCAAAAAGAACTGTCCATATCCAGAAAGGCACAATCCTCCTATGAACAATGAACCAGCAAAGAAACAGAAGCATGCATTTACTGCTACTCTAGATGACTCAGACTCGTCCTCAAGTGATGATGATCAGAAGACGGATAACTCGAATTTGTGTTTCACTGCAGTTCACGACTCCGACAAATTCAAAGAAATGGATTCAGAATAAGGTACACGTTTACAATATAATTGGTTGAAATTGCTTGTATAGAATTAGTTGCTTGATTGTTTGATTGATTGATTTTGAATTGATATGCTGTTTAAATTTTAAAATTTATTTTCTAATTTTATTATTATTTTATTAATATTATTTTTGACACATTCTGAAATATATTATAAGTAAAATAATATTTCATAAATATAGACATTAATAATAATATTTATAAATATGTATATTAGATATCTTAGGAAAATCATATCATGAAAATTCATAGGCACATGTCGACATGGCCCCTACCACGATGTCGACATGCCTACCTGAATTTGAATTTCAAATTTTGAATTCAAATGTTTGAATTTCCCTCCACCTTTTCACTTCATTTATTTCTCTGAAAAGATACCATTTGACCAGAGAATATGTCCTTTGAAAGTCTATTTATTCACTATCTTTTATCATATCTTTTCACTTTCATTTTCAAATTCAAACTCTTTCTTCATATCCTCAAGCTCTCTACTCTCTACTCTAATGGCTTCTTCAAGTAACCCCTCAACCATGAGAATTTCCAGAAAAATCAAAGAGCAATTATTCAATGATCCGGAGGCAATTAAAGCATACATCAATTATGCCAATTATGCCAAAGTCCATCCCGGAAAATTTGCTATTTTTCAAGATTTTTCTTCTTATGAAATTGATTCTCTTTTTGCAAACAATGGTGTTTTAAGTCTTATTGACTCTTCTCAAAACGATTTTGTTTGCTATCCTAATCTTGTCAAAATTATTTATGCTAATCTAAACCGTGCTTTTTATAATGGAAATGAGAATGAGATTTGGAGTAGTGTCAAAGGGACTCAAATTGTTTTGAATTGTGATCTCTTGGGTACCATTCTTAATTGCAAAAGCACGGGAATGGATCTTTCTGGTTCTAAAATCGATGAACATGATCGTGAGACATTTCATCATATTTTTGAAGGAGATGAAAATTTTGAATTTAAAAACCGAAACTTTCGTCCTGAAGCAAGGATTGTCAATCTTCTTTTACAACATACTTTGACCCCAAGATCGGGAAATTTTAACAATCCTACCTCAAAAGTGTGCAAAGCACTTTTTGGTATTTTTGGAAATTATGACATCAATTGGGCGCAAGTTATTTTGGATGAACTTCGTCCTAAAAATTTTGAAATGGGAGAAAACACTTTATATCATGGAATTTACCTTACTCGGATTTTTAACTATTTTGAAGTGGATTTCAAAGGTGAAGAATTTGTCTCTAGAAAAGTTTTTAATATCTCAAACATTTCTCTCATGAAAATCCCATATGTTTTTCAACCTTATGAGACTCTTACCGAAAAGGAAGAGCGTTTGGCTCATGAAGAAATGGAAGAGGAAGAAGAAGAAGAAAGGGATGAAATGGAAATAGAAGAAGAAGAAGAAGGTGAAACATCCTTAGAAAGTATTGAATATCCTTCCAATCCATCCAACAAAACCCTTCTCAAAAACCAAAAGATAATAGTGGAGAATCAACGGATGTTAAAACGATCAGTTAATAAGAAGTTGGATAACATGTCTTCGAAGATGAACAAGTTCTTTTCAAAAGTCAGCAAGAAACTTGGATTATCTTCATCATCTTCATCTTCTAACTAGTTTTATCTTTTAGTATCTTATTGTATTTGTCTTAGTTTATTTTATTTCGAATGTTCGTGTAGTTCCTTATGTTTAATCATTGTATTATCCAATTATGCAATGAAATTGAATTCCTTCCTGTCATCTAGCTTATTTTATATCTAGAATAAATGTTAGTATATTATAGAAATATATATACATCATTATTCAAAAAATAAAATTATCATCAATTTTCAATGAAGTATGTTGACATACCCCCCTTGACCATGTCGACATGTACTGGCCAAGTGACTATTGATTTTGAATTTGAATAACTACCAAATGTCTATTCATTTCAAACGAATTTCTACACCTATATATACCTTTGTCTTCCAGAAATATTCACTGAAATTTATTTCTCATTATATATATCCTTCATTTCTTTCTCTAATTCAATTATGGCCAATCCTATTCATAATCTATCTGAAAATCTTGAAGAAACACTCAATTCAATCAAGAATATTCTCTCTATCATCCTCCGTAATCAGCGTCACATAAAATTAAGTCAAATGCAGATGATCAAGGAACAAGAGAGACACTTCGATGCAATTCGATGGATGATCTCCTCCCTGCACAAGGATGATAACGAAGCACATCCTCCCGTTTCTCTATCTGTTGATAATGAAAATTGTGATGCGATCAAACAAGACCCTATCTTTGGAGAAGAAGGATGGGTTGATGTTCCTCATAACGTTTAATTTTCTTTCTTTAATTGATTTGTTTGAATTAATTAGTTTGATTTGTTTTGGTTTAGATTGATACTTTGTGTGGATTTATTTCATTTGGTTTGAAGTTTGCTGTGTGAAACATGTATATATATACATTAAAATGAATATAGTCTTTAGTTAAGTTATTATGCTCATAAGTATCATTATTTATTAATCTATATATTATATATTCCGTTGTATAGTTTATCAATGCAGGTACTAAAGTCCAAGAGTAAGGGGGAGTAAAATTTTGTTGATGACAAAGGGGGAGAAGTATAAAATAGGGTAGTTAGGCATAGATTAAGAAGGAGTTGTTAGGTTTAGGGGGAGTTATTAGGATAGAAGGAATATTTTATAAACAAAGGTTGTCATCATCAAAAAGGGGGAGATTGTTAGTCCTTGAGATGATGGTTTTGATGACAACAACCTTAGAATAGATTATAAAATAGAAATACTAACATTACAAGTTTAGATATATATATGTATATGCAGGATCTAACCATGCAGGTATCAAGAATGAAGACTGTACAGTATAGTGATTCAAGATATAGAGGTAGAAGACTCATGAGTATCAAGATTATCAAGACTATCAAGAGTTCAAGAGTTCAAGGTTAAGTCTGTTTTATTAGGAATATTTGTTAAAACTCATAGAAAAGCACTGGCATCTTAATATCCAATTTATTCGTGGAATGGAATCCACTTCGAGCCCGTTAAAGGGATGGAACCCTAAGTAGGATGGAACTTACGAAAATCTAGTGGGACATTGTTTTGTATCCACTAATTTTAATTCAAATGATTTTACAAAATTATCTTGTTTTCAAAATGATTTCAAAACTTTCCTTTTAAAAAATTCAAAACTCTCTATCCTGATTTTAAATAATTTTAGCCTCAAAACATCTTTAATTTCAAAGTCAAAATACTCCTGTTTTTTATGTCTTTTCAAATAATATATTTAACTTTTAATATTTATACTTAGATTTAAATATAAAATTATAGTTAAATTATGTATTTATTGTTCTTTATATTTACTTATGAATTTCAACTATATTCAAGTATATTTATAAAGTTTTAAATAGTTTTTATATAAGATAAATATTGTTTTTATAGAAATTCAAATTATCATTTTTGGCTGAGGGATGTCGACATGCCCCTAGGTAGTATGTCGACATAGTGACAGTTGAAGTTCAAATTCAAATTTCAAAAGAAGTGTCTATTCGCCATAACTCTTCATGAATGGTCATGGCTGTTGGTTTTCTATAAATAGGGGTCAGTTTCAACGAATTTTTAATCACTTTTTTCTGATTTTCACTTCTCTTCATCTTCCACATTTCTTATTATAAAATCATACCATTACTCTGCCGAAATCAATATCGAATCATACTCGATTACTTCTAGTTTTATTCTACATCACTATCTCTACAAGGTTCTCAGTGCTATTCAGAGTTATAGGTTTCTTTGTAATATATTAGCGAGAAAAGGTGTGATTGTAGCCTTTGAAATCAATTAAGCAAGAAAAGGTGTGATTGTAGCCCTGGAAATCAATTGGGTGAACTTGTTGCCCGGTAAATCAAGTATCCCTACCCAGAGGATTGGTATTCTGGTGGGTGTACCTCGTAGCCTTGAAACCGAGGGTTGTAATTATTGAATTGCTTTTGAAAGGAAATCCGTACTTAGTTGTGCGGGACTGGATGTAGGGTAACTCCAAACCAGTATAAAATCCGGTGTGTTCTTTCCTTTACTGCTTTTACTTTATATTTGCATCTGTGTTTGATTCTGTGTTCATATTTTTGTCTGATTAGTGTATACATTGTTAACAAATTAAGATAAACTAAAAAAGATTAACAGATTTCTTAAAACACTATTCACCCCCCCTCTAGTGTTAATTCTAGCCTTAAGATCCTTAGTCCACATTTCTCACAGGAATTGTTATAATTTAGATTTAATTGATTTAAATGCGAATATTTGGATATGATGGATTAACTTATTTTGGTGGTTATGATTTTGAAAATGAATATGATTTAAAGTGAATAATGATTTAAAGTGAATAATGATTTTGAAAGTGAATAATGATTTCGAAAGTGAATATGATTTCGAAAGTGATGATTTTGAAGTGAATATGATATTTTGATATCAATTATGAATCGGTTTTGGAAATATAAAAGAACCAACCGGTGTGAAATAAGCGTTTAGTTGTTAAAGAGACCGGGATCAGATATTGTCATACTCTCTGCCAATACCGAAAACCACTTTAACAATTGTGCACGGGGTGGAGAATCCAGAATGAAGTAGGATGGTTTGGCGAACGCTGCTGGAATGAAGTAAAAGAACGATGATGGATAGCCTTGACTTTCGGGTCATAATTAAAATGACTAAAACAGGAGCTATATCGGGTCAAGTGGGGTCGCTCCTCCTATCGGGCACATTTCTTCGATACCATATTTATTACTTTTTGATTGATTTGGTGGCCACTCTTGATTTGATTATGGGAGTGTGTTTCGAGGTGGGCGGTAGTAGCTGCTATGCATTACCACTAGTTCGGGAGTGCAAAACGGTAGTATCCTACCCTGGGCATTGCCTCACGTGCCTTGTCATATTTATCCTGATCGCGTCCACTACGAGTTTGGTTTGTGTCGTACCTATAGAGTGCTCCTTGATAGCCCACTAGTTTACGGTGGAGTTTACAGTACTGTATTATCTATGACATTTATATAAAATGTGTTAAGGGGGATATGGGTAATGCCTTAAGGTTATTTTAATACTTTACTTTACTGTAGACATATTATAATATCGTATTGTACTATGTATGTAGATAGTTTAACTGATCCTTAGGAGATGGAATCCCGAACATCCCTTAAGTTATTGCATGCACATTAGACACTGGATAGGAGATGGAAAGTACCGTAAACATCTCTAAAGCCGTTGCACTCATATTTATTTATTATTGATTTAACTTACATAAGATCTTTTAGTTCTGACTCGAGTGTTTTGTCTTTTCATTACGCTCGGGTCAGCCTAAGTATTTCAGTGTTGAAGACTATCTTCTGGAGGACGAAGACGTAGTATATTATTAATATTTATTATATTTATTCCACTGTATTATGTTGTTCCGTTGCATTATTTGTTTATTCCTGTTGTATGTATAACTCTGATTGTATTGTAAAATGAAATCAAATGTTATTTGTAAAACAGCTTAATAACCTATTTATTTGATTATTATATTTTTTCATTCCGCTGTGAGATTCTGTGTTTTGTTTTTCCCTCTTTTCTCTTATTTTCTTATTTACCCCATTAACAATCCTCCCTTTTGAATGGTTTGAGTTGACATGTGTGTTTTATTGTCAATTTAAAACCATCCAAAAAGGTGGGTTGTTACAGTTGGTATCAGAGCTTAGGTTTACCGATAACCTTAGCTTTATGGGGTTTGACTCATTGGAGATAGGATAGTAATACCCTAGAATAAGTTTGTCTAAGTGTTTATATATGAGAGAGCGTACTTGTTAACATTCTAAAATGTTTTTATATTGTGTTAATGTGTTCTGTTTAGTATTTATAAATTATGGTCGGTACATAGGACGCTATGGCATCGATTGAGATTTCTAAACACTTAATAGGGCAGACCGACACAATATTGTTTTGAAACATAGGTAAATGAAATAATTTTACCTAGTATTATATTTTGTATATAAAAGAATAATTTTTATAAATGGATAAAGTTATATGTGATATGTTTGTTTGTTAGGTAGTGAAATTTTATAAATATTAGTTGTAAAAATAGAATTTACAAATAAAGTGAATTTAATTGGAAATTTAAGACTTAAGTTCCGAGGTTCTGAAATTGGTTTTCAAAAAAAAATTTGGAATATAATATTAGTATTATTTCGATGTATTTTCAGATATAAATATTCTCAATGTGATTTGAAAAAAATGTTTTAAAAGAATGTTAAAGGAAATAAATTCTGTACTTCCCTCTTCTGTCGTTGGAAAATAACTTCGGTGATGACGGCCGCATCATCGACGTTCATTTTCGAGTTTCAAAGTGGAAAGGCCACTGTAGTAGCTTTACTACACATTTGTTGTGATAAACAAATCTTAATTTTTAATTTCTAAATATGATTGGATATATAAAAGCTATGAGTTTATATATATATTATTATAAATGATTCGAAATGGAACCCGATATTTAGTTCTTAAATTTCTACAAATTAGGGATTCCAATTATTGTAATGAAATGAAATCTTAACTATTTTAATAGTTAGAAACTTCTAAAATGAAAAATAAGAAATTAGATGCTAAGTGATTAATGAAAGGAATTGGAAATTTGTAACTTGTAAATCAAAATATATGAAAATTTAGAAGATGTAATTATTGAACATTTTGTTAACCAAAACGAATAAGATAAACTTGTAAAATTCAATTACATTCTTAAAACATATATATAACTTAGCAGAAATGTTTAAAAAGTTGTAATGTTAAATAGGAATATGTAATAGAATATTATACAAGTAAAACTTAAGTAATGAAAGTGTTCAAATGGAATTATTTCTATAAATAAGAATTTTGATGTACAAGGAATGTTATAAGCATAGGTTAATGTTTTGAAATGCTAATAATTAGATTGAATAGTAAAAAGTGAATATTATCTAAGAAAATATTTATAAACTTAAGAAATGACTGAAATGATTCATAAATAAGTTTATTATTAATTGACACTACAAAAGAAAGGATAGATGTGAATTAAAAGGTAGAAACACTTAAGTATGAAATGTTGATCCATGAATATTCATATTAAATAGGAAATCAAGTTATATAAGTAAATGAATATGAATTAAATTGCAAAGAAACTTATATAATATTGCAAGAATTGATTTATTGACGACTTCAGATATTGAATGTGAAATAATTTATGTAAGTAAATGAACGTAAACTAATAAAAGATGACATTGTATGAATAAATGAGAATTTAAAATAAATCTGAGGTTAATAATGTGAAAAGGAACCAATAGAATAAACTTAAATAATGTTTAAAATTCTTTGTTGTTTTGGCTTATGAGAAGTTGGGAAAAGATACTTCTAATTTTTTAAGGTTGTATGAATAATCTATTAAGTAATTATCTAAGGCTGTTGAGCGTAAGATACATTTGGTGGTTTTTTTATCACCCTTGAACAATGAGAAGTTTCTGAACCTGGACAAACAATTAGTTTGATTGCTATGGATGTATGATTGATTCCTTTGTTGCATATGATGGTCGTGTTGTCTTGTTTGCATATGTTCTGTGTTGATTTTCTTTTTCTACTAGTAGAAAACAACTAAATATTTCTCTTGTACATAATTCTCACTATTTTGGATTATATAAGTGAAATACAGGTTAATGGAAGCAATAACGACTGCTTTTGGTTTCATAAAATAAAGTTGTTTTCCCGACAAATAGGTACGTTTTTGGATTACGGTTTTATAGCGATATTCTATTATTTTCCCGTGGTTTGGGATGTTTTATTATTAAAATATGATATATATATTAAAATTATTGATATTATTATTTTTTCGGACCTATTCGTACAAAGGAGACTCTGCCGAAATTTTTCGTGAATTTAAGACTTAGAAAATTATTGTGAAAGTGAAAATATTTTCAAACTTTTATTAGACTTGAATATGAAAGATTTAATTGGTTATAAATTGATATATTTCATTTAAAAAACTTAATTATGTAAGTTTAAAGTGTTTATAAATTGATTATTTTGAATAAAATTTTATCAAGTTCTTAATCCCTTCTTGTTCCTTTTCGAGGACGAAAAGTTTTGAGTGGGGGAGAGTGTAATGACCGGTATTTTTCGATAATTTAAAACTATTAAATTAATAAGGTTTTAGAATTAAATATTGGAAGAAATTAAAATATATGATTTATTTATGAGAAAAAATTAGTTAGATAATGATTTAATAATGTTGTCTGAATGTTATTGATAACTATTTTTATGTGATTTCAATCAATTGAAATAATTGTAAAGTTAATTTGGTTATAATTGTAATTAAGGATTTAAATTGGTAATTAATGGAGTTAATGAAATTATCTAAATATTATAATTAATATGGTAAAAGATGATAACTGTAGGATATGAATGTAATAAAATGTAGACTAATGTTAATTATATTTATAAGGTAGTAGTTGATTTAATATAAGAACTTGTAAATCAAATAAAGGAATTTGATTGGAGATTAAAAATAGAATAAAATAAATTGATTGAAATTTAAATTATTAAACTAGGCTGGAATTTATAATGTTTAAATCTTGGATTTAATATGGAAAATTTTATTTTAAAAAGATTATAAATTTCTGGTTAACCAAGAATGATGAGAATTGTTAACTTCTAAATTTAAATTTAAAAGGTGACTAATCAATTTAATAATAAATTATTTAATTTAACGTGAAAATTAGCCATTTTGGTCACTGTCTCGGATTTTGACGAAACCTATTTCATCGGATCCGTAACAGTGAATTATTGTAGGATTTCAAGTTTCGTGGTGATCGAACTTATTGTTTAATCGTGCGAGCTCGAAACGCGTAGAAATAAGTTAAAAGAATTTAAATGAATATAATCTGATTTTGAAATTTAACTTCTGCATACAATGGAATTAGGGTTTGGAACTAGTTCCATTGACTTTAAAAATATCGAAAGCCTATATTTCGATATATTGGATGACCTACTTTCGTTTCGGAAACGAAACGGGGTTTTCGGGTCGCTGTTATCGTTTCGACCCAAATTGATCTGTCTATTCTTTCTTATCTACCTTTGCTTATATATAGGCTGTTATAAACCCTAGTTGTTTCTCATTTTCTGATTTCTGTAAGTACTGCTTATCTCCATCCGCTCCTTCCTTTCTATTGGCAGAAACCCTAATTCCCAAATTCAATTTCAAATCGAAATCAAATCGAAAAATTCAAACTCTCCAAACCATAGCAACTTATATATTGTTGGAATTCTCTCGATGAGCGCAATCTACTGCAGCAATTCGTTTTTTGATTTGATGCATCGTTTGACCAGAAAACAATGAAGAACCTTGGCCATCCATATTAGGGTCTTCGATCCAACGATGGATCTGCAGCGATAGGTCGATCAGGTGGTGCTGGAGCGTAGAGGAGGTCGAGGGGAGTTGATTAGTGTTGTTCATTCACGCCGCAGATCGCGAAAGTCGCCAGAAATGGCCATGATAGGCACGACGGCGTCTTCGAGGGGGCCGGAGCGACGCGCGTGGCCTGGGGGTGGGCGGCTGGACGAGGCGAGTTGGTGGTGGCTTTAGATCTTGGTGGCAAGGCGTGGGGTGGCATGCGTTCGTTGATGAACGTTGGCGGTTGAGGGTTGAACGAGGTCGCGTGTTGATCTGCTAGGGTTAGGAAGGTAATTGTATTTATCAAAATACCCTTGTTTATTTTAATTTTAAATTTTTAATTTTTAATTTAAATTTATAATGGTGTAACGTGCATAACTTTTTCATACGAGCTCGGATTCACACGCGGTTTTCTCCATTACGATCGTATCGAAATTCCAAACAACATGGAACTTGTTTGGCTGCATTTTGAGACTATTAATTTTTGGGATTTGTTTAGATTTTAAATCGTCGATAAATCAAATGTGAGTGATTTAACCCACTCGCAAATACTAAATCATCTTAAGTTGGTTAAATTGAATTTATGATGTGATTAGAAATTTAATGATTACTGTTTGGTATTTTAAATTGTCATTTAAATTTAATTTGAGTTTATTTGAATTGAATTGCCATTTAAATTAATATTGAATTTAATTACCAGTTAAATACCTGATAATGATAACCAGTTTATTTGTTCTGATTTATTAGTTGATTTGAATGATGATTGTGTTGGATGTTTAATTGTTGATATTTGGATGATTGGATATTATATTTATTTTATATGTTGTTATCACACTACAAGTTCTCTTAGTTATTGTTAAAAATCACTATGGGTTGAAATGATACATACCCGACTGGTCTTATAGATTAGGGAAAAATCGTTATAGGATGAAATGATAAACTCGAGCGATTTTATGGATTTTGAATTTTACTCGGGATTGCAGGTTGAAATGAAATATACCCGTAAATTTAAATTTGTTATAGGTTGAAATGATATATATCCGTATCACATAACCATAGGGTATAAAATTATATACGGACACCGGATTGGTTAAATTAAATTATTTTAAATCCTTAATTTTTGAATCCAGTTAAATGATCTAATGAAATAAAATTTGATTTATATGAACCGAATTATTTCCAAAATCCAAGCTTTAAAATGTTGAAATTGAAATTGGTTTAAATGAATTGTTTAAAGAATTTAGATTGAAATCTTAAAGTTGAATTTTGAAATATAAATGAAATTTATCAAAATTGAGTTATTGTAAACGCTTGAATATTTAAACCTTGAAACCTATTAAATTTGAAGTGGTTTAAATATGTAGTTCAAACATGAATTTGAAATTGATATAAATTGAAATGGGTTTAATGAGAAATTAAATTGAAACCTTTAGCCTTTTTAATTGAAATCGTTGAATTGAGATTGATTTAAATTGAATTTTTGGAACTAAAGTTGGTTTGAATTGATTTGTGAGTTTGGAGGAAACGTTTCTAATTTGAAACTATTTTCGATATAAACTCTTCTAATATACTAACTCTTTAACATATAAATTATTTTTCTCATATAAACCATTTTAATATATTAATAATTTTTAATACATTAACTATTTTTAATCTCTAGCCTATTTTTAAAATATAAACTATTTTATATATATATAAACTATTTCTAATATATAAACTCTTTTAATCTTTACCCTATTTTTAAAATATAAACTATTTTAATATATATAATTTTAAATTTATAAACAATTTTTAATATTATACTATTTTTAATGTATAACTATTCCAATATATAAACTACTTTTGATATTCAAACTGTTTAAGTTGGAACTGTTATGATTTAGATTTAATTGATTTAAATGCGAATATTTGGATATGATGGTTTAACTTATTTTGGTGGTTATGATTTTGAAAATGAATATGGTTTAAAGTGAATAATGATTTAAAGTGAATAATGATTTCGAAAGTGAATAATGATTTCGAAACTGAATATGATTTCGAAAGTGATATTATTTTAAAGTGAATTTGATATTTTGATATCAATTATGAGTCGGTTTTGGAAATGTAAAAGAACCAACCGGTGTGAAATAAGCGTTCGGTTGTTAAAGATACCGGGATCAGATATTGTCATACTCTCTGCCAATACCGAAAATCACTTTTACAACTGTGCACGTGGTGGAGAATCCAGAATGAAGTAGGATGGTTTGGCGAATTCTACTGGAATGAAGTAAGAGAACTATGATGGATAGCCTTGACTTTCGGGTTATAATTAAAATGACTAAAATAGGAGCTACACCGGGCCAAGTGGGGTCGCTCCCCCAATCGGGCACATTTCTTCGATACCATATTTATTACTTTATGATTAATTTAGTGGCCACCCTTGATTTGATTATGGAGTGTGTTCCAAGGTGGGCAGTAGTAGCTGCTATGCGTTACTACCAGTTCGGGAGTGCAAAACGGTAGTATCCTACCCTGTACATTGCCTCGCGTGCCTTGTCATATTTGTCATGATCCCGCCCACTACGAGTTTGGTTTGTGTCATACCTATGGAGTGCTCCCTGATAGCCCACCAGTTTACGGTGGAGTTTACAGTACTGTATAGACTACGACATTTATATAAAATATGTTAAGGCGGATATGGGTAACGCCTTAACGCTATTTTAATACTTTACTTTACTGTAGACATATTGTTTACCATAAAATATTCAGAAGAATGAGGGTATGAAAGAAGGGTCATGAGCGCATGAGGAAAGATCAGAAAGCACTGAGATGTTCTGGATAATCATACCTTCCAACAAGGAGCTTCCGGCGAAGTCCAAGGCTATTTTTCAAAGTCCATAGGCAGGATGATGCTCCAAGAAACCACCTTTTGACTGGAATGAGAGGTCTTTCAACAAAGACAAAGGCGAAGGAGCTCAAACCAAACCTTTCGAAGTAGTTGAGAGGATGCAGCCATCAAGATTTAATAGCTTCAAGCCTTCCGAAGTAGTCGAAAGGTTCCGTTCAAGGAGTTCTTACCCTCCGAAGAAGGCAAAGAAGTCAAGACAAGGGCATGCGACCCTTTAACAATCTTTTCAAAAGCATAATAAGCCTTTCGGGCCGGTTGGAACGCCTACTGAATACCTTTCGAAGGTGTCGGAGGGTCTATGATGAAAGCAACATTCATAAGTCAACAGAGAATGTAAAGCAACCTTCAGACAACATTCAAGAAAAGCTCAGCTCTCGGCAACATCCAAGTAAAAAGTGACCTTCTGACCAAGTCGAAGGGTTCACAATAGCCAGGAACCCTCCGACACCTCCAAAGGGTTCACATACTGTATATATGACAAACCTTCCGACGAGGGTAAATGGTTCCTAAAAACAAATGAAAGAAAAGACCCTTCGGCAGTGTTCAGGGATCCACGATGACATGTGAAAGGAAAACCTTTCGTTGAAGCCGAAAGTTTAGCAATTGTATATAAGAAGGGAACCCTTCGATCCAGCCGAAAGCACAAGGACAGAATCTTGGCCGCCGACATCTATAAATAAGACCTAAGAGGTCCTGTTTCAGGGGAGGATTTTTTCCTCATTCCATTCTTGTATTTCTAAAATCATAGTTCTGTAACCCTAATTTGGTAGTGATTTGGTAAAATTTATTAAAAAGAAAATTCCATTCAAGGATCAGAGGGAAGTCTTAATTGTACATTCTCTTTACAGTTTACATTCATCCTTGCCGGTTTATTCGCAACTTTTAGGTGCAGATCCCCCGAAAGGTCCGAACCAACAGAAACAATGATATTCTTTCTTGGGCGGTCTTCATAACCCTTCGGTAACCTCTGGATTGTAACCTAAACACTTCAGACCTAAAGGGGGCTTATTAGAATTGGTATACATAAAACCTTTTGGAGTCTTAAATCCTAAGGGTCAAACCTTTCTCCAAGTATCATAACCTGTCATATCCCAAAAACCTTAGCAACCCTCCAAATCTCAAACGGCTATTTACTTAACCTTCCGGCAAGGATCCAGGTCAACCCTCTGTATTAGGCAAATTAAGGAAATTCTATCTTGATTAAGGAAATTGCTTTTAGGGGAAATCTTATAAAGGTTCAACTAAGTCGGTGATCATTCTACATTAACTCACCAAAGCCGAAAGGTCTTATTAAATCTTGTACCTAAGCCTTCTTGACGTCATCGAAAGGTCGGATTCGAAGTCCAATTCCAAGTGGGGATACATCAATAATCCTACAGGATATCAACCCTTCACCCTTCGGTGTAGTTTGGCTTAATCCTATTATTTAGGGTAACTCTGAGTTACCAACAGGACATTTACGGATCTTCTAAGAAATTCCACTTTCTACCATTTCCCAATAACTTTGTCTACTGGGATTCTTTGGGGTGTTGACCATAAATTTGGTTAACATTTGTGGCGCTAGAAGGAGGGCCTGAACCTCCGATCCCTAATCATTTTCACCAAGGATTAATAAAGCACTTCGTTCAAAAAAAGAAGGTGGAAGGAGTCATGAATAATATTGATATCTCAAATGAAGAAGTTAAGCCACAATCAACTTTGGAAAACAATATAGTCCCAAACTTTAACTTGGAGAATATAGAAATTGGGCAACCTTTGACCTTAAGGAGGTTGGAAAATAATTAAATCAAAGTCCAGCACTTGCAACAACAAATGATAGCCGTTAGGAATTTCTTGATAGAGTACTATATTAAGAGTCACTAAAGGTTATGGAAGGAGAAGGCGAAGCACAACGTCTAAATGAAGATCAATATGATGAGCAAGGAAGTCAGGCTAGGAGAACCATCGAGCAATCAAATAGCTTAAACATTGAAAACGGTGGAGGTCACCATGACAACATTCACAACCAAGTCATAGAGGATACAATAAAAAATGTACTCAACGAATTAAGGAAATATGTTATCCTGCAAAGGGCTCCTTTTTCAGAAAAAATTATAGCAACTAGCATTCCTTCTCACATTCAGATTCCCCCACCAAAGTACAATGGAACTACTGATCCAGATGATCACCTTACAGCATTTGAAAATTAGTTGAACTTGTATAATGCCTCTGGGACAGTTCGATGCAAACTTTTCCCGATTACTTTCAAGGAGTAGCTATCAAATGGTGTAGGAATTATCAAAAGAAGACCATTTATTCCAGGGAACAATTTTCTCATGATTTTGTGACACAATTTTACGTATTCAAACATCAAACTATGAGCTTTAGTCTGTTAGCTACAATAAAAAAAACAGGGAGAACCACTAAATGAGTTTTTAAAGAGGTTCAATACTGAAGCATTAAAAGCCGAAGACGCGACCGATAGAGACAAGTTAATAGCAGTTCGGTCTGGGCTAGTCGAACAAACCCCTTTCTGGGAACAACTTTGTAACGACCCCGAATTTTTATAAATATTTAAAATGATAATTTATTAATTTTTGAATAAAATTTGTGAGATAAAACGATAAATGGATTGCGAGTTTCTCCGATGCAAATAGAAAATATGTGTATAGAATGAAATATGTGTTATAGATTAATACTTAAGTTAGAAATATAAGATAAATAGCAATAAATCAAGTTAAACAAACATATATATATATATATAAGTAAGTAAGTAAACAAAATGATTAAACAAAGTAAATAAAATACATTCACATATGAACACTTAGAAAGTAAAATAATAGAGTTGTAAACAAATATATATATTCAAGTATAAGAGCTTAACTGAATAAACAAAGGCAAGTGAAAAGAACATAGACAAAGTAACCAGGTAAGAACAAGTATGAACAAATACAAAGTAAAATTATATAGCTTGTAAAATAAGCCAGGCGAGTATAAGAAAAGGAAATAGGATAAGTGTAAAATGAAACATCAAGTACAATAACATTTAATGCTCTCATTTCTTGGCAGCCAACAAGGTCTATTCGAATTGCATAAAAACTTCTTTCAGCCTCCATTTTTATAAAAATCTCTGATATAGAGTGTACAAAATATTATACCCAGTAAAACTTCTCTTCTTTATATCAAAGCCTTTCTCAATTCACTTCAGTTTCGTTCCTGAAGCTGAGAAAACTTAAAGTAGTTATCATTTAAAATTTAAACAAGATTTAAATTAAAAACATCAGACAAATCAAACCAAACCAGATTTATCAAAGAAGCAAGGAGAAGGCTTCAACTTGCAAAATCTTCATGAGCTGTTTCAACAAAAATTAAGCTCTGTTCTTTTTTTCTGCAAACCAAGGTGAGTAACTTCACATTTTAAAGTGTTAACTACCTGTTGCATATGGATTACTAGAAATGAATATGCTTTGAATGTTTAAATTGTGATGAATCTTCCATAGATGTACAGATATCTATAAGTATGCATTGTTGTGTATCTGTTTTTCTCTGTTCTCATTTTTCCCAGTTCAGATTTATAAATCAAACTCCATCTCCTAATCTAATAACTATTAGAACTTAAAATTTGAACAAAGGTTGCTTGTATCATCATAAGCTAAGCTTTAAAAATTGGTTTAAGATTAAAACACTCAAAATTCTTCTTTGGAACCCAAAAGTTAGAACAAACTTAGAATTGGTCAAATCTCGAATGGCACCGATTGTTGATTCAGGTATTTAGTTAGAACCTATATCAAAAACGATGATTTTTAAGATGAGATTCGTGATTTTTAGTGTAGTGATTTGGTAGCAGTTCGAGGTTGAACGGAGACGACATTTTGATTGATTTCCGGCGATGTGATGATCTTGGGAGGTCGAGTTGCCTCGTGGGGATGGAGGGGCCTAGGGTGGTCACAGGAAAAATATAGTGATGGTTGAACGTTGACCAGGGTGGCGGCAGAAGACGTTCGAACTACGGTGACCTAATTTTGGGATGGCTGGTGATTTCTCCTCGCGCGATGTCGACAGCGCATCGAGTTCGACGTGGTCTTGTAGGGAGGTAGAGGGGAGAGTGACGAAGTTGAGGCCGGAGTTTCACGCGTTCCGGTGGTTGTGGTGGCGAGAACGAGGCCACTTCCAGGTGGTATTCTGGTTCCAGTATCGAGCTCGAAGGCTCAAATTTTGCTTTGATGATTTTTGAACGTTTTGATGATCGGAATTAAGGGTATAGGTCACTGTCGACCTATCGAAGGCGGTCTCGGTGGTCGGAGCATCACCATGTAGTGGTGCACGTGCACAGCTGGTAATTTGTGTCAGTAGAAGAAATTGGGGAAGAAGGATGGTCTTGGGGAAGAACTCGTGAGATTTGGTGGGAAACTCGGGTATGGGTATGAGTAGAACGCGAGTGATAGTTGTATTCCCAGATTTCAACTTAAAAATTAAACTAAGTTTTAAAGAAAAAAAGAAGAAGAAGGAGAAGATGATGTTGCGTACAGGGAGGGTGACTCGGGGAATAGGGTGTTTAAGTCGAAGTGATACTCGGGTTGCTACTCGAGAAACAGGGTGTTTGACTCGGTCCATTTTATAAAGAATTAGCCTAGTTTTCCTTTTAAGTTATTTGTTTATTCAAAGTTGAGTATTAATTAAATAAACAATGTTGACAAATTTTTAAGCTAAGATTTAATTTAAAATCATTAAGCAAGGTTTGCAAATGTAAGAAGGCCAATTAATTTAAGGTGTAAGTTAATAAAAAAATGTGATTAACCTATACTTGTAATTAGATAAGTAATTTAAGATCAAATAAAATTATAATTAGAGATTAATTAAAAGTGATTAAGAAATGTTATTAGTTAATGAAGATAATTAACTAAGGATTATTAAGTATTGATTAAGGTGATAAATTTTAATAATTAATTGGATTTATTAATTAATTTAGATAATCAATTATAAACTGTTTAAATGTAATTACTTAATGAAAGTAATTAAGGACTAATCACTTACTGTAATTAATTATGGATATTTTGATTAATTCAAGTTAATTAATTTAAGAAAATCATTAGATAAATTGGTAATTAATGATTTGTAATAAATCAATCAGAATTGGATAATTAATTCATTTAACTGAAAATTAATTGAATTGATTAGGATTAAACGATTAATTAATCCTGTTTATAGATGACTATTAAATGCTTGACCTTACTTATGAATGTTTAGATTCTATTGAATGACTTGATTGTTTGATATCCCTGATATATGATGCTTTGTGATATACCCTGATTTATGTTGTGATTTGTAATTTACTTATCTGTGATATATATCTGTGATCTGTGAATGAAGATGAGCGTTATAGTTATATCGCTTATCAACTATATCTCTGTATTTTGATATGTGATGATTCATTGTGTTGCACTACTGTGTTAAACCCCTGGACTACACTTTTACACACACAAATATGGATTTCACGTGGAAATCGGTTAAGTCGCAGATAATTTAAATTTGATGTTTTTGAAATTGAAATTTTAATTTCAATTGATTTTGAAATTGGAAATTTGGGTTTAAAGTGAAAAGCTTTCGGAATGGAATTTCAAAGATAAAAGCTATTTTGAATAACTTAATCGAGTTTGAAAATTTAAATAATTTGATTTAAATTTGAATTCAAGTTGGGAATTGAATTCTATGATTTGAAACTAGAGATTGAAAATGTTATAAATGTGTTTATCTGAATTTAAACCATTTAAAAAAAAATGTAATTTTGAGAATTTGGATTTAACCCAAAGACTTTAACTCGTATGAATGAATCAGACTTTCTGAAATGAAACTGTTTGTTTTAAAAGAATAAAAGCTTTCCGATAAGAAATGAAATTCCAGTTTAATTAAAGGAATTTCAATATTGAAGTGAAAATGGTTTTCCAAGTTATGAATGAATTGTTTTGAAAAGCTATGATTTGAATCTGTTATCTTTAACAGATTTAAAATAATGATTGGTTTAAATCATTTGAAATGGGATTGTTTTGAAAGCTATAAGTTAAATCTTGATTTAAAGATTTAACGAGTTAATCAAATTGAAATGGAAATTAATTTGGAAAATCTGTGAATGAATCTTTTATTTAAAAGATTAAAGTGTGGAAACTGTTTAAACCATAAAGGTTGAATCTTTTTGTTTAAAAGATTTAAAAATGGTAATTTGTTAAATCAGTTGAAAAGAAAGTTGGGTTTAAGTTGTGACTTAATTGAAATCCCAATATCCATATGTTTTTAAATATTACGCTCACTATTCGGTTTAGCCGGGAGAGGACCTTTGGGTCGTATAACCCATTCCGAATATGTGATACGTCGATATGGATAGCATTTGAAGACCGGTGTTGAAGACCGGATATTTTTGAAAACGGAAGGATTACCGTCGAGTTACTCTACATCGGCTGATCCCCGATATAGAGGTTTTATCACCCTTAGTGACGGGAAGTCCGGACGTGATTGGAAATTATCCGGATTTGCAAGGGCTTCGTGAGAAGTGCCTTTGGTTCTGTTCGAACCCGGAACAGACTTGTATGGATTGTATGTCTGACATTACATTTTGAGATATAAAGCCGATTTCTTTCAAATACATTTCTGTTGGTGGCGGAGAATTTATTCTCTTAGCTTAACACCCTTCTCTGAGACGTACGAGCTCAGAGGTTATGTAGTTGAAATTTATCAGCGATATATTCCCAATTTGGTAATGTGGCATGCTGAGTGTTGCTGTGTGATGATCAGTGTTTGATCATTTGTGATATGATCATTTGTTTGATCATTTATCTTTGTGATCATAGGTTGATCATCTGTTGACCCAAAGTGTGGCTTTTTGAAAAAGTGTAGCTTTGTGGACGAGACTTCGTCAGGACCTCACTACCCGGAAATGGTCGAAACAGGAATGTTGCGGCAAGGTTATGAGGGTCGCGCCCTTTAGGGTATGTCATTTCCTTCTGGAAAGGGGTGGTGTCATGGTATGGAGCCCAGATACTTACTCATGTGGATACACTTTCTTTATGATGTGTGATGTTGGATATCGAGCGCTCGGATAAAGGTCCCAAAGGATCGGGAGGTGGCATATTCGTGAGTTACCTGTTACAGGGGTAACCCGGCCTTGTTTGGCAGAGAGCAGTTTGTCTCTCGGGATGTCCCGCCAGAGGCGATCCCATGCGGCGGAAGGAAGTTCCTTAGCCTGACCATTTGTTGGAAATCCATTTCCCAATACGGAACTTGTACGGTATTAGTTGTAGAACCTGCCATTTACTTATGGTGGCGCCCCACTGTTTAGATGGTAGCTATAGTAGGCATAGTTCGAAATGTCTATGCTGGCTAAGATTAATATTATACTTTCGAAATGTTTTCTGCACTATGCACTAATAATAATATCCAATTGATTTTGCGTAGTAAGCATTTTTGACTATCATAAGAAGAAATCTCCTCCAATTCTGCGTTTGCATTGTGTGTGTGGCGGGAGGTCTTATGGTAGTTTCATTTTCTAAAAGCATTGCGGATTTCAATGTTTAAAATTCTTTTGTGTTTGTTTAAAGATAAACTGTTTTTGTTGCTCACACCAGTCCCATGACTGATCCGGAGTTTATTGTTCCTTTCCTAAACTCTGGGTGCTCATAATTTTCCACACGAGCAGTCTAGAGTTGGGTTTCTTTTCAGATATTCAGGTTTAGTAGATTATCTGGAGCTAGTTCATTCATCAGAGTTGCTTATCTTGGAGTTGTGGATTCATTCTTGTCTGAAGATCATTTTGGAGTTATCATTTCTATTGATATTGTTCCGCTGCTGTTGTTATCTTTTCTTTTCCGCTGCTATTTGTTGTATCATATCTCTGATGTATATTGATATTCATTGTATCACTCTGTTGTATCAGATATTATATATCAATGTATTATTCTTTTCTTCCGCTGTGTTATTTACTTAATTGCGTTATAGCTCCGGCGAATCGGATTTGAACGGTCGAATCTGCGGCATTCTAGTACAATGTGAAGTACGGATGTTGATTTTCGAGCGCCAAAACCCGAGTCGTCACATGTGGTATCAGAGCTAAGGTTGAACTTTAGCTCAGGAGTATAACACGTTAAGTAGCTCATTAGAGATAGAGTGAAGTAAACTCTAGAATGAGTAATTCTCAGATATCCGTCTGTATGCCTCAGTAAATTCTCTTACTATCCACTGATAGTGAGTATGAGTGCAAGAAGAGGATGAGATAGGGGATAGGAGAATACGACTATAAATGGTCAATACCCTGTAACAACAAGGAAGCAATCTTTTCTCTATCAATCTCTTTTGTTCAACATCTCTTTTCTCAATTCTTCGATAATTTCTGGTAGATCCAGAAAGAAGATTCGATATATTAATATGGGACATAAACTCCGGATGGACCAAAATTGTTTGTTTGGGTGAATTGGTTGCTTTGTTTGCTATGGTTGATAGGTATACTTTAGTTTCTAAACTTAAATTTTAAAATTGTATCCATCTATCTGTCAATTCTTTTGGGTCCCAGTATATTCTACGGATGGTTAGTTATCCTTTCGTACTGACCGATGCCATTGTATACTTCGTAAATCTGGATAACCCGAGTATCTTGTGAAGTGTCAAACAGATTCGTTCTGTATCTGTTATTGATATTCTGATTTGGTGAGCCAAATGCAGAATAGATATTCAGTTTGAGTTGATGAAATATTCTTCATCTATCTTTTCGTCTCCTTGGTAATTTCGAGGACGAAATTCTTTTAAGGGGGGAAGTCTGTAACGACCCCGAATTTTTATAAATATTTAAAATGATAATTTATTAATTTTTGAATAAAATTTGTGAGATAAAACGATAAATGGATTGCGAGTTTCTCCGATGCAAATAGAAAATATGTGTATAGAATGAAATATGTGTTATAGATTAATACTTAAGTTAGAAATATAAGATAAATAGCAATAAATCAAGTTAAACAAACACATATATATATATATATATATATATAAGTAAGTAAGTAAACAAAATGATTAAACAAAGTAAATAAAATACATTCACATATGAACACTTAGAAAGTAAAATAATAGAGTTGTAAACAAATATATATATTCAAGTATAAGAGCTTAACTGAATAAACAAAGGCAAGTGAAAAGAACATAGACAAAGTAACCAGGTAAGAACAAGTATGAACAAATACAAAGTAAAATTATATAGCTTGTAAAATAAGCCAGGCGAGTATAAGAAAAGGAAATAGGATAAGTGTAAAATGAAACATCAAGTACAATAACATTTAATGCTCTCATTTCTTGGCAGCCAACAAGGTCTATTCGAATTGCATAAAAACTTCTTTCAGCCTCCATTTTTATAAAAATCTCTGATATAGATTGTACAAAATATTATACCCAGTAAAACTTCTCTTCTTTATATCAAAGCCTTTCTCAATTCACTTCAGTTTCGTTCCTGAAGCTGAGAAAACTTAAAGTAGTTATCATTTAAAATTTAAACAAGATTTCAATTAAAAACATCAGACAAATCAAACCAAACCAGATTTATCAAAGAAGCAAGGAGAAGGCTTCAACTTGCAAAATCTTCACGAGCTGTTTCAACAAAAATTAAGCTCTGTTCTTTTTTCTGCAAACCAAGGTGAGTAACTTCACATTTTAAAGTGTTAACTACCTGTTGCATATGGATTACTAGAAATGAATATGCTTTGAATGTTTAAATTGTGATGAATCTTCCATAGATGTACAGATATCTATAAGTATGCATTGTTGTGTATCTGTTTTTCTCTGTTCTCATTTTTCCCAATTCAGATTTATAAATCAAACTCCATCTCCTAATCTAATAACTATTAGAACTTAAAATTTGAACAAAGGTTGCTTGTATCATCATAAGCTAAGCTTTAAAAATTGGTTTAAGATTAAAACACTCAAAATTCTTCTCTGGAACCCAAAAGTTAGAACAAACTTAGAATTGGTCAAATCTCGAATGGCACCGATTGTTGATTCAGGTATTTAGTTAGAACCTATATCAAAAACGATGATTTTTAAGATGAGATTCGTGATTTTTAGTGTAGTGATTTGGTAGCAGTTCGAGGTTGAACGGAGACGACATTTTGATTGATTTCCGGCGATGTGATGATCTTGGGAGGTCGAGTTGCCTTGTGGGGATGGAGGGGCCTAGGGTGGTCATAGGAAAAATATAGTGATGGTTGAACGTTGACCAGGGTGGCGGCGGAAGACGTTCGAACTACGGTGACCTAATTTTGGGATGGCTGGTGATTTCTCCTCGCGCGATGTCGACAGTGCATCGAGTTCGACGTGGTCTTGTAGGGAGGTAGAGGGGAGAGTGACGAAGTTGAGGCCGGAGTTTCACGCGTTCCGGTGGTTGTGGTGGCGAGAACGAGGCCACTTCCAGGTGGTATTCTGGTTCCAGTATCGAGCTCGAAGGCTCAAATTTTGCTTTGATTATTTTTGAACGTTTTGATGATCGGAATTAAGGGTATAGGTCACTGTCGACCTATCGAAGGCGGTCTCGGTGGTCGGAGCATCACCATGTAGTGGTGCACGTGCACAGCTGGTAATTTGTGTCAGTAGAAGAAATTGGGGAAGAAGGATGGTCTTGGGGAAGAACTCGTGAGATTTGGTGGGAAACTCGGGTATGGGTACGAGTAGAACGCGAGTGATAGTTGTATTCCCAGATTTCAACTTAAAAATTAAACTAAGTTTTAAAGAAAAAAAAAAGAAGAAGGAGAAGATGATGTTGCGTACAGGGAGGGTGACTCGGGGAATAGGGTGTTTAACTCGAAGTGATACTCGGGTTGCTACTCGAGAAACAGGGTGTTTGACTCGGTCCATTTTATAAAGAATTAGCCTAGTTTTCCTTTTAAGTTATTTGTTTATTCAAAGTTGAGTATTAATTAAATAAACAATGTTGACAAATTTTTAAGCTAAGATTTAATTTAAAATCATTAAGCAAGGTTTGCAAATGTAAGAAGGCCAATTAATTTAAGGTGTAAGTTAATAAAAAAAATGTGATTAACCTATACTTGTAATTAGATAAGTAATTTAAGATCAAATAAATTTATAATTAGAGATTAATTAAAAGTGATTAAGAAATGTTATTAGTTAATGAAGATAATTAACTAAGGATTATTAAGTATTGATTAAGGTGATAAATTTTAATAATTAATTGGATTTATTAATTAATTTAGATAATCAATTATAAACTGTTTAAATGTAATTACTTAATGAAAGTAATTAAGGACTAATCACTTACTGTAATTAATTATGGATATTTTGATTAATTCAAGTTAATTAATTTAAGAAAATCATTAGATAAATTGGTAATTAATGATTTGTAATAAATCAATCAGAATTGGATAATTAATTCATTTAACTGAAAATTAATTGAATTGATTAGGATTAAACGATTAATTAATCCTGTTTATAAATGACTTTTAAATGCTTGACCTTACTTATAAATGTTTAGATTCTATTGAATGACTTGATTGTTTGATATCCCTGATATATGATGCTTTGTGATATACCCTGATTTATGTTGTGATTTGTAATTTACTTATCTGTGATATATATCTGTGATCTGTGAATGAAGATGAGCGTTATAGTTATATCGCTTATCAACTATATCTCTGTATTTTGATATGTGATGATTCATTGTGTTGCACTACTGTGTTAAACCCCTGGACTACACTTTTACACACACAAATATGGATTTCACGTGGAAATCGGTTAAGTCGCAGATAATTTAAATTTGATGTTTTTGAAATTGAAATTTTAATTTCAATTGATTTTGAAATTGGAAATTTGGGTTTAAAGTGAAAAGCTTTCGGAATGGAATTTCAAAGATAAAAGCTATTTTGAATAACTTAATCGAGTTTGAAAATTTAAATAATTTGATTTAAATTTGAATTCAAGTTGGGAATTGAATTCTATGATTTGAAACTAGAGATTGAAAATGTTATAAATGTGTTTATCTGAATTTAAACCATTTAAAAAAAATGTAATTTTGAGAATTTGGATTTAACCCAAAGACTTTAACTCGTATGAATGAATCAGACTTTCTGAAATGAAACTGTTTGTTTTAAAAGAATAAAAGCTTTCCGATAAGAAATGAAATTCCAGTTTAATTAAAGGAATTTCAATATTGAAGTGAAAATGGTTTTCCAAGTTATGAATGAATTGTTTTGAAAAGCTATGATTTGAATCTGTTATCTTTAACAGATTTAAAATAATGATTGGTTTAAATCATTTGAAATGGGATTGTTTTGAAAGCTATAAGTTAAATCTTGATTTAAAGATTTAACGAGTTAATCAAATTGAAATGGAAATTAATTTGGAAAATCTGTGAATGAATCTTTTATTTAAAAGATTAAAGTGTGGAAACTGTTTAAACCATAAAGGTTGAATCTTTTTGTTTAAAAGATTTAAAAATGGTAATTTGTTAAATCAGTTGAAAAGAAAGTTGGGTTTAAGTTGTGACTTAATTGAAATCCCAATATCCATATGTTTTTAAATATTACGCTCACTATTCGGTTTAGCCGGGAGAGGACCTTTGGGTCGTATAACCCATTCCGAATATGTGATACGTCGATATGGATAGCATTTGAAGACCGGTGTTGAAGACCGGATATTTTTGAAAACGGAAGGATTACCGTCGAGTTACTCTACATCGGCTGATCCCCGATATAGAGGTTTTATCACCCTTAGTGACGGGAAGTCCGGACGTGATTGGAAATTATCCGGATTTGCAAGGGCTTCGTGAGAAGTGCCTTTGGTTCTGTTCGAACCCGGAACAGACTTGTATGGATTGTATGTCTGACATTACATTTTGAGATATAAAGCCGATTTCTTTCAAATACATTTCTGTTGGTGGCGGAGAATTTATTCTCTTAGCTTAACACCCTTCTCTGAGACGTACGAGCTCAGAGGTTATGTAGTTGAAATTTATCAGCGATATATTCCCAATTTGGTAATGTGGCATGCTGAGTGTTGCTGTGTGATGATCAGTGTTTGATCATTTGTGATATGATCATTTGTTTGATCATTTATCTTTGTGATCATAGGTTGATCATCTGTTGACCCAAAGCGTGGCTTTTTGAAAAAGTGTAGCTTTGTGGACGAGACTTCGTCAGGACCTCACTACCCGGAAATGGTCGAAACAGGAATGTTGCGGCAAGGTTATGAGGGTCGCGCCCTTTAGGGTATGTCATTTCCTTCTGGAAAGGGGTGGTGTCATGGTATGGAGCCCAGATACTTACTCATGTGGATACACTTTCTTTATGATGTGTGATGTTGGATATCGAGCGCTCGGATAAAGGTCCCAAAGGACCGGGAGGTGGCATATTCGTGAGTTACCTGTTACAGGGGTAACCCGGCCTTGTTTGGCAGAGAGCAGTTTGTCTCTCGGGACGTCCCGCCAGAGGCGATCCCATGCGGCGGAAGGAAGTTCCTTAGCCTGACCATTTGTTGGAAATCCATTTCCCAATACGGAACTTGTACGGTATTAGTTGTAGAACCTGCCATTTACTTATGGTGGCGCCCCACTGTTTAGATGGTAGCTATAGTAGGCATAGTTCGAAATGTCTATGCTGGCTAAGATTAATATTATACTTTCGAAATGTTTTCTGCACTATGCACTAATAATAATATCCAATTGATTTTGCGTAGTAAGCATTTTTGACTATCATAAGAAGAAATCTCCTCCAATTCTGCGTTTGCATTGTGTGTGTGGCGGGAGGTCTTATGGTAGTTTCATTTTCTAAAAGCATTGCGGATTTCAATGTTTAAAATTCTTTTGTGTTTGTTTAAAGATAAACTGTTTTTGTTGCTCACACCAGTCCCATGACTGATCCGGAGTTTATTGTTCCTTTCCTAAACTCTGGGTGCTCATAATTTTCCACACGAGCAGTCTAGAGTTGGGTTTCTTTTCAGATATTCAGGTTTAGTAGATTATCTGGAGCTAGTTCATTCATCGGAGTTGCTTATCTTGGAGTTGTGGATTCATTCTTGTCTGAAGATCATTTTGGAGTTATCATTTCTATTGATATTGTTCCGCTGCTTTTGTTATCTTTTCTTTTCCACTGCTATTTGTTGTATCATATCTCTGATGTATATTGATATTCATTGTATCACTCTGTTGTATCAAATATTATATATCAATGTATTATTCTTTTCTTCCGCTGTGTTATTTACTTAATTGCGTTATAGCTCCGGCGAATCGGATTTGAACGGTCGAATCTGCGGCATTCTAGTACAATGTGAAGTACGGATGTTGATTTTCGAGCGCCAAAACCCGAGTCGTCACAAACTTTATATTAATGGATGCAGGGATCTACGAAACTTCTACTTCCAAGCGGAGAAATTTATTCAGATGGAGAAAAAATATATTTCATGACAAGGGAATCTCAACGAAGACAAAGGATAGAAGAAATAAATTTTGAGTCCACTAATGAAAGATTAGAGGGAAAGAAAAGTAGGAGGAAAATTCAGAAAGAGATTTCTGAATCCAATTATGTGAATTAGAACAAGCCCCTTTCTCATATTTTCGCTGTAGCAAAAGATTCTGAAAGCTTTTCAATTACTCACAGTATATTAAGCAGCCCCAAACCAAGCAAAGGGAATGATTATTGCGACTATCACAAAGCGAATGGACAGAAGACTTATGAATGTCGCGCCCTATCAAGAATGGTCCAAAACGCAATCAAGTCAAGATTTCTTAAAGAGTTCATTAAAGAAATTTGAATAACTTCTTATGCTAATAAGAGAATTGCCTAAATACCCGAGAACAAACTCTTTCTGCAGAAGAATGGCAGATTAACAGTCTATTGAGTCGTCAAATCTAGTGGCATTTGTTTGCTATGAATTTTTCTTATTCATAAAATTCTAAACTTGATTTGTATTCCAAAATTGATCACGTACTGATTTGAAATTCAAGTGTTATTACAGGTAAAAATAAACCAGTCCAAGGCATTCAGCATATGGATGGTACACAACAAATTTCTAGTTACTTGAGAAAGACGGCTCAAATGCCTAATACGGAGCAACTATTAATGTATAAGTCAATGCAGTACAAAGATCAGTTCTCGTGAAACCTCGGGCTGCTATTAGTTCTTCATCAATTTCTAAAAATACATACATACATACATACATATATATATATATTACAAAATGGTCAATAGACAAAAAGATATTTTCACAAACGTCTCCAAAACTATTTTTATACCTCTTGGAAGGAGGATCAAAATTACTTTCATACCTCATAGAAAGTGGGAACAAAACTATTCAATCTTTCCTCGGAAATGTCTCTTGAGAAGAGAAACAAATTTTTTGAAAATAATATATATATATATATATATATTGTACAAAAAATGTTTTTGAGAATCAACCTCCGATGTCCAATCCGGAGTACAAAAAATGTTTTTGAGAATGAGCCTCCGACGTCCAATCCGGAGGACCTCCTAGAGGAAGGAATAAAGCCCTAATGTCCATATCATCTCTTAGGAGAGAGTCAAGATAAGCAACCGTAAAATCAAAAGCCCCTAACGTCCAAATTACCTCTTAGGGAAGGATCCGGTAAAGCGCTCATCAACGGCCTTCTAGAGAGAGGTCACCTAAGTACATATCCCTTTGAGACAAGGGAAGCCCAAAGAGAGGCTCATCAAACAATGGACTAAGATGTTCGAGCCCAAAGAGTGGCTCATCAAAGAGTAGACAGAGACGTCCAAGCCCAGTAGGTGCTCCAAATAAAAGAATAAAGACAAAGATACAACTCAAGAAGAAAGTCAAAACCCAAGGGAGTTAAGGGTTAAAGAAAGAAACCTATCCGTCATCTGAGACAAAGTTGGAATCTTAGAAGAGGATACACACAGAGGCAAAGTTATGCTAATGAATTACCGAACTTCCAATCATAGGAAAGTGATTCCTACACCAAAGGATTGAGAAACTTTCATACCACAAAAAAGCATGAGACCATAAAATGGAAGGAATCCATAACAGGGAAACAAAAACAAATACTGATATGAAATCCAAAGGAATGGAATAGATAATAAATTTTTTAGTCACAAAGATAAAATACTTCACTCCAAGATCAGTTTAAGAAAGCCACTCCTGAATCCTTTGAGAAAAAGCAAACGATTGGATAGAAGAGTCTATTATACTTGTATATACATATACTACTAACTTATAGGCACTTCAGGAGCAACGCATTTATTAACAGGAAACTTTCCTATGAATAACATAAGAATTAAGGTTAGATTAACATAGTTATCTTTTATTTGAAATATACTAAATATGCTATTATTAGATATATCTATGGCTTCGTACTTATGTTGAATGGAGTTTTGAATATTTAAATCATCAGATGAGATCCTGACGAGACTTTGGATAAATTCTTGATTTCGTGAATTTTGAGTTTCACCATTTCTATTGATGCAAATTTCAGTTCAGATTTCGTGAATTTTGAATTTCCATATTGCCTTTTATGATGATTCGAATATTTCCCATTTATAGTCTCCTTATTGAATTTCTGATTTCCAGTTTCGTGAATTCTGGATTCCTTTGTCGATTCTCATAATGATTTAGGAATTTCGTATTCCTGTTTTTCTTATTGAATTTTTGATGATCTTCTTGGTTTTTGGGTTTAGTGAACTCCACTCTTCTTATGGATTTTTGTGATGATTTATGGACTTTCAATTCCTTTTCGTGAAGATTTTGTTTATGATGATTTATTAATTTCATTGACTTCATGATTATTTATCCATTTCATTGCAGAATTTTGTAGGATCGTTTTCACCCTAGAGAGGGGGTGAATAGCGTGTACTAATAATAATAAAACTTAACGCGGAAACAAAAACAATAACAGAAAGTAATGCAGCAGAGATCACACATAAATTTACCCAGCATCGGCAAAACCCTAACTACGTGTTGCCCCCAAGGTTTCTACTAGAAATTAAGTAGTCAGACGCTTACAAACACATGAAAACTTGCGACACCTGCTAACTTGACTAACCTAACTCTAAGCTCAAAACCTTGCCAGAACTCAGCCACTGAGTTGCGAATTCTCGAACTACAAAACCGTAGTCCGTACCTAGTTCCACAACTAGAATTTTACAAAAGTTTAAAAGAGAAAATTACACAATAAAAATAAACAACTAAAACAAAACCCTATTATTATATAACTAAAGCCCAATATAAAAAACGAAGACCGACTCACTAAATAATTAAATGAAGACGTCTCCCCTTTTCTTATTTT
The DNA here is from genome assembly GCA_030737815.1 of Allium fistulosum. Taxonomy (NCBI): domain Eukaryota; kingdom Viridiplantae; phylum Streptophyta; class Magnoliopsida; order Asparagales; family Amaryllidaceae; genus Allium; species Allium fistulosum. The sequence continues at coordinate 1,505,113,324 of CM060903.1, forward strand.
CGTGGCCGCTTCCTTTCTCTTCGTTATGGAATTTAGGGTTTTGTTCCAAATTGAAGATGCCGCTTGATAATCGATCGATTGAAGAGATTATGTTGCTTTGATTGGCTTTGTCAATCGACTTCTTGCTTATGATTGCTCACGGCTGCTCCAATTTCGAGTTTAAATGAATAGAAATTAGTATGTGATTTTTTGCCCCTTTTCGATTTTAATTATGATCGACTTGATTGCTCTGTTGATTTGTTTGGGCTCGAACTCTACTGCCTATTATTAAATTCTGGGGTTTAATTTAAAGGGGTCGAACACCCTATACTCTCATTCGTATATATTGTTTTGAATCTTTCAGTTGCTTTTTTCGGCCATGGATTTTTGCTTGAACGATGTGATTTATTTTTGACTTGTTCATCTCATACCTGCTACTCCATGAATTTGAATTTGCTCCGTTTATTTCTCTGGTTCCATTCTTTTCTCTCCTACGACTGTGGCATTTGAATTTTGATCGAATGATTCACTGATTCATCATAATATTAACTGCGACCTTTTCAACTCTTTCCTTAACTTTCATCGAACTGCTACTGATAGAAATTTGAACACTTCAACAATTTTAATTGACCATTTCTTTTTGAATTTCCTCCTTGACTTGGTCGAACTGCTACTTCACTGTTTTTGATTAGTCGGTTTGACATTTCATTGTACTGCCATGTTCACTTGTGTGTGTCTTCCCTTGATCACTGTCACTGTTTTTGCTGTTGTATTGCTTGTAGTTGCATATACACGTGTCTGCACTTGGTTCGAGCATACTGGTGTGTTCTTGTTATTGTGTTCTGGTTTGGATTTGAATCTGGTCTGTGTGCATGGTTGCACTTGAGTCGAGCTGGTGCCATTTGAATGATTTCTTTGTATTGCTGTTTGCTTCATTCTTGTATTCTCTGTTGCTCTTGAAGTCTGGTACAATTGTGTTCATTACTGTTTGTCTCTGTTCTTGTAGGTGGCATCTCCATGTATATACATACATACATGTATGTATATATGTGTGTGCTTCATTTTGCCTTTGTATATTACATTCAAGTTGACTGGTCTGAATGCATGTCTTGAGTCATGTGCACATTTGAGCATGTTGTTTTCATTTGCACCTGACCATGCCTGAATATTGTCTTGACCCATTGGCTTGTTGAGTTCATTTGGTTTGATGCACTTTGGTCCATGTTGTATGTTGATTTCAGGTGTATTTGCATTTGCACTTGAGTTGAATCCAGCCTTGGCTCGGGTTTGACCTTGTGCTCACCTGTCCATACAATTTTAATAAGCAAGTGTATATCGGTGTGCACGACCTTGTGGCATGTACAATGAAACCCTGTGCATGTCACAAGTTGTTCATGCAAGATGAATTAAAAGAAAATGATGAGGAACAACCCAAATAACGGAGGCAAATAATATATTCAAAACACACACTTTATTTAGCACTGCAAAATATTTTCTATTTCAATTTTACTGCGTTTTGCATCTAGTTCAGATGCTGGATACAGGCTGGAACGACGTTGAAGATCAAATACGAGTGCTGAGTGAATATGTAGTGAGGTAAAATTGTAAAGTGAAAATTGTGTTGTAATTGAAGCTTGTATTTGAAATTGAAAATGTGTAAATGTAGTGAGAGCTCAAATTTGTACTATTTGAATTTGTAATAAAATATTTGTTTGAATATGAATTTTGAGTTATTTATTTTATTCAACAAATATTTATTTAATTATGTGGAAAAATAAAATAGTACAATAACAAATACATTTAAACGAATATATATATATATATGTTTATTATCATCAAATAAAAATCATAGGCTATTGTATTCTACAATCTCCCCCTTTTGATGATAACAAACATATATTAAGATTTTGACTCTATTAAATGTATTTGGTCTTGATGAATTCCATTAACTCCCCCTATTTGAAATGCTCCCCCTACAACAAGGCTCCTTCTTCACATATGCATGAGAAATATTCAAATAAAATAAAAAACAAATGCAATGAGCTATATAAGAATATGCTTGCCAAAATTTTAACTTCTCTCCCCCTTTTGTTATCAGCAAAAGAATAATAGTGTTATAAAATAGAGATAAAGTGATAGACATTAATACAACATTAATACCTAATCGAGTATAAATATTAAATTTCAATAAAAATTAACAAAAATCATAAATACTCTGTTAGGCACATATTCTACTTTAGAGTGATTGGGGTGATGTCGGCATAGAAACCCATATAGTCGTGTTCATTTGTGGTATATTTATAACAGGAATTTGAATACTTACTAACCATGCATAACCGTTAGGACTTTTAAATGAGATTAGTAGTATTCCCAATTTTTTATTAAAAAAATGAATTTCAAGCATCTTCTAACCACGCATAAACGTGAGGACTTTAAATGGGATTAGAATCAACTCGCCTATTTAATAAACAATTTTGATATGTGTTCCATACATGCATAACCGTGAGGACTTTTAAATGAGCATGAAAGCACATAATCAAAGATTCCAAGTTCTTCACCCATGCATAACCATGAGGACTTTTAAATGAGAGTGAGTACTTTTGGATAATTTTATTGCTAGTTAATTAAAAAAGGAATAATTTCCTGTTTAGATACCACATTTTGACATACTATAATGATTTTTGATGAGTGATGGTCGTTAGAAATATGATAGAAATAGAGATGGTCATGGAATTTTTACCAACAAAAGTTATTACAAATTTTGTTTAAATTTTTAAAGAAATTTACTAAATGTACCGTCTCAAGTCATAATGTATGATTAATATCAACACTCATCAAATTTTTTCAGTTACTATTTTCCTTTTCGATAATCTGTAGGGAGTCAGATTAGTTAACATAGACATTTAAGATCAAATCCAAAAATATAAATCAAATTTCTAAAATGCCTAAATTGAGATGTAGTCGACAAAGGGGTTTTGTAAAAATGTCCGCCAATTAAAAATCAGTTGAAATGAAATTTATGCAGATATTTTCTTTGTGAAAGTGAGGCAACTAATGAATGTCCCTACATAAAACACATTCCACTAGTAATTTTTCTATCAACTAGACTACCAGCATAATCTTCATCTAAATACCCCTTTAAATCAAAGTTTTCATAAGTTGGATAACATAGACCAAACCATGGTGTGTGCAACAGATACCTTATAATCCTTTTACAGCTTTTAAAATGAGATCGATTGAAACCGTGTACACAAGCAAGCAGAGAACATAATGTCTAGAAGCAGTAAGATGAAGAAGTGATCAATCATACCTCGATATTTCTTTTGATCAACTACCTTACCTTTTTCATCCTTGTCCAATTTTATTCTGGTGCTCAAATTTTCTCAGTTGATCACTGGCTGACTGAAATCTGATTATGGTGCAGATTTTCAACATATAATACATCGTTTGTTGCCCATTTTGACTCTGCTACCTTTGTATTTCTCCAAGCTAAAGAACTTTGATTTTTCGTTCTTCATGTGCTTGGAACAGCCAGAATCCAGTACCACTCTTGCTGTTCCTTAGCTTGCCAACACACCTACACGAGGAAAGATTTTTGTGACCTATTTGTTTTTATATGTCCATGATTGTTAGTGACAAACGATTTTGAAAAACAAGTTTGCGTAGAACCAAAATAGTTTATGTTTGTTCCTTTTGGCACCCAGATTTGTTTGACTTTAAGGGATTTTACATTCATTCCTTTAGGAACCCAAATTTGTATGGTTTTCATGTTTGGGTCTAAACCAGCAATTGTTTTGATTGTGTCCAATTTTTCCATAAATCGTGCACTTAGAATTGACATGATTAGTTTCATTTCTAACTCTTTCAGATTGAATATACCCAAGTCCTTGTCTAACAGTATTAACAGTTTGTTTCCCTAATAGCATATTTAGTGATCCTTTTCCTTTGGAGAATTTTCCTAAAGTTGTAGACAATTGTTGGACTTGTGACTTGAGAGATTCATTTTCATTCAATAATAAAGTTCACTTTTTAATATAATTTTCTCTCATAGTGTTTTCACTTTCTTTCAAAATCAAAATTTCATTTTCAAGCGATTTTATTTTAATTTCTGATTTTTTTATTTCCTCTTCAAATGATGGACACTTATCACACTTAGGGCTCTTATTTCGATAGTTTTTAATCAATTGATCAAGCTGCTTATTTAGTTCTATCAAACTATCTCTTTGTGATTTAATTTTAGCGTACTTCTCCCTAAATCGTTCAAAATAGCCATTTACTTCATGAAAATATATAAGTAATTGCGAGTGAGTAAGTTTTGATATCTCGCTTGGCTCATCATCATCGTTGTCACTTGATTCTCCTAAAAGGCACTGATTTGCTCTTTCACTTTCACTGCCAGTGCTTTCATCACTTTTATCCAAAGTTGCTGCGAAACTTCTCCTTTTGGGCTTCTTTCCATTCCATGATTTGATTTTGAGGACAATTTGGTTTGATATGACCAGGTATATTGCAGTTGTGACAAATGATCTCTTGCTCTTCTGAGTTGTCTAGAACTTTGACGATTCTGCTCTTCAGTTGTTGATTTAAGGCAGGATTTCCATATTTGCGGTTCCACCTTTTGAATCTCTTTATTATCAGTGCCAGTTCAGCTGCTCCATCATCATCTTCACTTTCCGTTGTTCCTTTGAGAGTTATTGATTTCTTTCGTGTATCACCTCTTTCACGTTCTTCCTTGAATTTGATTTCTAGCTCATAAGTGGTGAGATTTCCGATGAGTTCTTCAACTTTGACTTGTTTCAGATCTTTTGATTCTTGAATGGCGGTCACTTTTGCTTCAAAATTTCGTGGAAGAATTCTAAGAATTTTTCGAACTATTTCAAGCTTGTGTATGGTCTTCCTAGGGATTTTGATTTGTATACAGGATTAGAAAGTCATCCATACATTTCTTTGACACTTTCATCCTTAGCTGTTGTGAAGTTCTCGTACTCGGTACTAAGCATGGCAAGGCGAGATTCATTAACTTGGGAGGTTCCTTCATGAGTCACTTCAAGCGTATGCCAAATTTCCTATGCAGTAAGACAATGTGAGACACGATTAAATTCAATTTGATCTAACGATCAAATAATAGAATTCATAGCTTTAGCATTAGCATTTTGCAGCTTATTCTCAAGATCTGTCCATTGATCCTTAGGTTTTTCAACTTCTTGATTATCTACCACTATAGTTGGTGTGCTATATCCTGATTGAACAATAGTCCATGCATCTATGGTTTTTAGAAAAAATTTCATTCTATTTTTCCAATAAGTATATTCACCATTGAACATGGATGGTCTAACTATCGACTGACCTTCAACAAAAGCATTATTAAAAGAAGCCATTAAAAAGTCAAATTTTTAAAACAATGTTTTTTTTTCCTAGCTCCGATACCACTTGTAGGATCGTTTTCACCCTAGAGGAGGGGTGAATAGGGTATACTAATAATAATAGAACTTAACGCAGATATAAAAACAATAACAGAAAGTAATGCAGTAGAGATCACATAAAATTTACCCAGCTTCGGCAAAACCCTGCCTACGTGCTGCCCCCAAGGTTTCTACTAGAAATTAAGTAGTCGGACGCTTACAAACACATGTAAACTTGCGACACCTGATAACTTGACTAATCTAACTCTAAGCTCAAAACCTTGCCACAACTCAGCCACTGAGTTGCGAATTCTCGAACTACAAAACCATAGTTCGTACCTAGTTACACAACTAGAAATTTACAAAAGTTTAAAAAAGAAAATTACACAATAAAAACAAACAACTAAAACAAAACCCTATTATTATATAACTAAAGCCCAATATAAAAAATGAAGACCGGCCCACTAAATAATTAAATGAAGACGTCTCCCCTTTTCTTATTTTCGTGGCCGCTCCCTTTCTCTTCGTTCTGGAATTTAGGGTTTTTTTCCAAATTGAAGATGCCGCTTGATAATCGATCGATTGAAGAGATTATGTTGCTTTGATTAGCTTCGTCAATCGAATCTTTGCTTATGATTGCTCACCGTTGCTCCAATTTCGAGTTCGAATGTATAGAAATTGGTATGTGATTTTTTGCCCCTTTTCGATTTTAATTATGATCGACTTGATTGCTATATTGATTTGTTTGGGCTCGAACTCTACTGCCGATGATGAATTTTTGGGTTTAATTTATAGGGGTCGAACACCCTATACTCTCGTTCGTATATATTGGTTTGAATCTTTCAGTTCCTTTTCTCGGCCATGGATTTTTGCTTGAACGATGTGATTTATTTTTGACTTGTTCATCTCATACCTGCTGCTCCATGAATTTGAATTTGCTCCGTTTATTTCTCTGGTTCCATTCTTTTCTCTTGTACGACTGTGGCATTTGAATTTTGATCGAATGATTCACTGATTCATCATAATATTAACTGTGACTTTTCAACTCTTTCCTTAACTTTCATCGAACTGCTACTGATAGAAATTTGAACACTTCAACAGTTTTGATTGACCATTTCTTTTTGAATTTCCTCCTTGACTTGGTCGAACTGCTACTTTACTGTTTTTGATTAGTTGGTTTGACATTTCATTGAACTGTCATATTCACTTTTGTGTGTGCCTTCACTTGATCACTGTCACTGTTTTTGCTGTTGTATTTCTTGAAGTTGCATATACACATGTCTGTACTTGGTTCTAGCATACTGGTGTGTTCTTGTTATTGTGTTCTGGTTTGGATTTGAATCTGGTCTATATGCATGGTTGCACTTGAGTCGAGCTGGTGCCATTTGAATGATTTCTTTGTATTGCTGTTTGCTTCATTCTTGTGTTCTCTGTTGCTCTTGAAGTCTGGTACAATTGCGTTCATTACTGTTTGTCTCTGTTCTTGTAGGTGGCATCTCCATGTATATACATACATATATGTGTGTATATATGTGTGTGCTTCATTTTGCCTTTGTATATTACATTCAAGTTTACTGGTCTGAATGAATGTCTTGAGTCATGTGCACATTTGAGCATGTTGTTTTCATTTGCACCTAACCATGACTGAATATTGTCTTGACCCATTGGCTTGTTGAGTTCATTTGGTGGTACACTTTGGTCCATGTTGTATGTTGATTTCAGGTGTATTTGCATTTGCACTTGAGTTGAATCCAGCCTTGGCTCGGGTTTGACCTTGTGCTCACCTGTCCCTGCAATTTTAACAAGCAAGTGTATATCGGTGTGCACGGCCTTGTGGCATGTACAGTGATACCCTGTGCATGTCACAAGTTGTTCATGTAAGATGAATTAAAAGAAAATGATGACAAACAACCCAAATAACTGAGGGAAATAATATATTTAAAACACACACTTTATTGAGCACTGCAAAATATTTTCTATTTCAATTTTACTACGTCAGTGTTTATTTTGCAGATAGTTCAGATGCTGGATACAAGCTGGAATAGAGTTGAAGATCAAATACGAGTGTTAAGTGAATATGTAGTGAGGTGAAATTATAAAGTGAAAATTGTGTTGTAATTGAAATTGAAAATGTGTAAATGTAGTGAGAGCTCAAATTTGTACTATTTGAATTTGTAATAAAATATTTGTTTGATAAAAATTTGTTTGAATATGAATTCTGAGTTATTTATTTTATTCAACAAATATTTATTTAATTATGTGGAAAAATAAAATAGTACAATAACAAATACATTAAACGAATATATATATGTTTATTATCATCAAACAAAAATCATAGGCTATTCTATTCTAAAAATTTCTATAAAGGCTTCATATTTTATTCTTAGTTTTAAGGTTTCCCAATTCCTTCATTAACTTTCGAAATGGATTATGAATTTTACATGCATGAATTTTCACCCCATCATTCGTTTTTTTATTGAGTTCCTAATTTCTTAACTCATTTGTGGAGTTTTTATGATGATTTATGAATTTTCCATTGAATTTAAAATTTTATTTCAATACAAGACCTTCATGACACCAAATGGAAACATTACTAAACTACTTTCTACTTTTTCACTAAATGAGAATTACCAATCAATGGTTTAAGGTTGAAAATGAAGGAAACTTAGAGGGACAAGGAAAGGTCCCCGATAGCATGAAATTGATTTCCACAGGTTGAAAAGGTTTAACTCGAGAAAGAAATATCAAGGGTCTATAAAAGATATTCTCCAAAGGTTCATTTATTTGAACTGATATCTGCAAATCAGGTGATATTACTCCACATTCTTAAGGAAGTCTAATTATGGTCATTACAAAATAACTTACATGGAAATATTGCTCTAATGACATCTTGAATATTAGCTGCGTAAATTTGAGGTTGCTCGTTAAGATTTCATAACGAAGGCACAACCTTAATAGAAGTTATAATCTATTTTGCAGAAAGCAAAGAAGGAAGTTCATTGGAGTTTTGTCCTAAAGAACAAAAGCTTCTTTCATACGGGAGGGGGCTAAATGTTAACCATAAAATATTCAGAAGTACGAGGGTATGAAAGAAGGGTCACGAGAGCATGAGGAAAGATCAGAAAGTACCGAGATGTTCTGGATAATCATACCTTCTGACAAGTAGCTTCCGGCGAAGTCCAAGGCTATCTTTCAAAGTCCATAGGCAGGATGATGCTCCAAGAATTCACCTTTCGACTAGAATGAGAGGTCTTTCAACAAAGACAAAGGAGAAGAAGCTCAAACCAAACCTTTCGAAGGAGTCGAGAGGATGCAGCCATCAAGACTTAATAGCTTCAAACCTTCCAAAGTAGTCGAAAGGTTCCGTTCAGGGAGTTCTGACCCTCCGAAGAAGGAAAAGAAGTTAAGATAAGGGCATGCGACCCTATAACAACCTTTCCTAAAGCATAATAAGCCTTTTGGGCCGGTTGGAACGCCTACTGAATACCTTTCGATGGTGCCATAGGGTCTATGATGAAAGCAACATTCATAAGTCAGTAGAGAACGTAAAGCAACCTTTTGACAACATTCAAGGAAAGCTCGGCTCTCAGCAACATCCAAGTAAAAAGCGACCTTCCAATCAAGTCGAAGGGTTCACAAAAGCCAGGAACCCTCCAGCACCTCCGAAGGGTTCACATAATGTATATATGACAAACTTTCTGACTAGGGCAAAAGGTTCCTAAAAACAAATGAAAGAAAAGACCCTTCAACAGCGTTTAAGGATCCATGATGACATGTGAAAGGAAAACCTTTCGTTGAAGCTGAAAGGTTAGCAATTGTATATAAGAAGGGAACCCTTCGATCCAGCCGAAAGCACAAGGACGGAAGCATGGCCGCCGGCATCTATAAATAAGACCCAAGGGGTCTTGTTTCAGGGGTGGATTTTTTCCTCATTCCATTCTTGTATTTCTAAAATCATAGTTCTGTAACCCTAATTGGGTAGTGATTTAGGAAAATTTATTAAAAGGAAAAGCCCATTCAAGGATCAGAGGGAAGTCTTAAATTTTGTACATTCCCTTTACATTTTACATTAATCTTTGCTGGTTTAATCGCAACTTTCAGGTGCAGATCCCTCGAAAGGTTCGAACCAACAGAAACAATGATATTCTTTCTTGGGCGGTCTTCATAACCCTTCGATAACCTCTGGGTTGTAGCCTAAACCCTTCGGACCTAAAGGGGGCTTATCAGATTGGTATACATAAAACCTTCCGGAGTCATAAATCCTGAGGGTCAAACCTTTCGCCAAGTATCATAACCTGTCATATCCCAAAAACCTTAGCAATCCTTAGAATCTCAAACAGCTATTTACTTAACCTTTCGGCAAGGATCCAGGTCATCTTTTGTATATGGCAAAGTAAGGAAATTCTATCTTGATCAAGGAAATTGCTTTTGGGGGAAATCTTATAATGGTTCAACTAAGTCGGTGATCATTCTACATTAACTCACCAAAGCCGAAAGGTCTTATTAAATCTTGTACCTAAGCCTTCTTGACGTCATCGAAAGGTCGGATTCAAAGTCTAATTCCAAGGGGGGATACATCAATAATCCTATAGAATATCAACCCTTCATTGTAGTTCGGCTTAATCCTATTATTTAGGGTAACTCTGAGTTACCAACAGGACATTTACGGATCTTCTAAACCAACAGGACTCTGAGTTACTCTTCGTTGGTCTACTGGGATTCTTTGGGGTGTTGACCATAAATTTGGTTAACACATATTATAATAGCATATTGTACTATGTATGTTGATAGTTTAATGGATCCTTAGGAAATGGAATCCCGAACATCTCTTAAGTTATTGCACGCATGTTAAACACTGGATAGGAGATGGAAAATCCCGTAAACATTTGTGAAGCCATTGCACTCATATTTATTTATTGTTGATTTCACTTACATAAGATCTTTTAGTTTTGACTCAAGTGTTTTGTCTTTTCATTACGCTCGGGTCAGCCTGTGTATTTTAGTGTTGAAGATTATCTTCTGGAGGACGAAGACTAAGATTTAGTATATTATTACTATTTATTATATTTATTCGACCGCATCATGTTGTTCCGCTGCATTATTTATTTATTCATGTCGTATATATAACTCTGATTGTATTGTAAAATGAAATCAAATGTTATTTGTAAAACAACTTCATGAACTGTTTATTTGATTATTATATTTTGTCATTTCGCTATGAGATTCTGTGTTTTGTTTTTTCCTCTTTTCTCTTATTTTCTTATTTACTCCATTAACAATCCTCCCTTTTGAATGGTTTGAGTTGACATGTGTGTTGTATTGTCAATTTAAAACTGTCCGAAAAGGTAGGTCGTTACATCATCTGTCTTTGGTACCCAGATTTTAATAGTCGTAGTGTTTTTCAATTTCTTTTGACTATTTTGATTATTGGTAAAATTAGTGTATAAAGATGGATATTTTATTCTCGAAACCGATTGACTAACTTCCAAATTTTTAAAACTCAAACCACTTTTGTTAAAGACAGGTTTTGAAATATTTATTAAATTAGTCAAATTTCCGTACCTTTATTAAACTTTGAAATATTCTATGATAAATTATTTATTTTATATTCTAAAGTAATAAGTTGAATTTTAGAAAAATCGGGAGATGATTGTAAATCATAATTTTCTTTTGAAAGTTTGACATTCTCATTACAATAAATTTTAGCTCTTTTTCTACAGCTAGAATTTGGGAATTTAAATTTTCGTTAGATTCTAGTAATTTTCGTAATTCTTCTTCGAGAATAACTTTTTCATCTTTTAACATATCTATTTCTAAATTTACTCTACCAAGCTTAGCAACAGCTTCTTTTCTTAAATTCTTCTTAATTTTTTTTCTTTTAAAATGCCTATATTGATTTTAAGTAAATCATCATATAAGTAAGTTGGGCGTACTCAACATCAAATGCCATAAAACAAACATTTTCTTGCTCGGTGAGACTTTCCTCGTTGGATGCAGAAGAATCACTGCCGTCCGAAGTGATTTGAAATGCCTTTTTCTTTGGTCTTCCCTCTTGTTGCTTCTTGGACATGTTTTCATTATTTAGTTTCCGACAGTCCCACTTTATATGGCCCATCTTATCACATTCAAAGCATTTTGTGATTGATGATTTGCTATTTTTGTTGTAGTTATTAGACACTTCTTTGATTTCAAGTATTTTCTAAAACCTTTTGCAAGGAAGGCTAAATAATTGAAATCAACATCTGAATCATCCTCGCTTGAAAAGCAATTAATTTCTTTTTCCCGCTTTTTCTTACCTGCAAGTTCACGTCATAGGACATAAGATTTCCGATTAACTCTTCAACTTTGATTTTGGAAAGGTCATTTGCTTCTTTGATTGCAAGAACTTTCCTTTCCCAATTATTTGTTAAAGAGTTTAATTTTTTTGAAACAATATCAAATTCTGATATATTTTCTCCTAATTGCATGAGTGCATGTGAGATATCCTGCAAGCGTGACTGCATATAAGAAACTGACTCATTTTCGTTCATTCTAAATAATTGTAGTTGATTTTCAACATAGATATTTTACTCTGTTTTACTTTGTTACCGTCTTCATGTGTAACCTCCAAAGTTTTCCAAATTTTATATGTAGACTTACATACACTAAACCTATTAAATTCATTTTTTTCTAATGCACAAAATAAAATATTCACAGCCTTAGAATTATTTTCAGCTAAAGCAACTTGTTGAGTAGTTCATGTGCTAAATTCAGTAGTGGGTTATGTGTATTCAGTTTGTGTCATATTCCCTATAGAGAAACTATTAGACTGCATATAAATTCTCATTCTAGTAGTCCAAAAAGCATAGTTTGTACCAGTAAAAGGTGGGGGACATGCAGTTGATTGGCCTTCTTGAAAAGTAGAAATTGATGACATATTATTTTCAAAAATGATTTTACTATTTTTGAAATGCCTTCCTCTGATACCAAATGAAAGTCGCTAAGTATTGACTTATAATGCGGAAATGATCTATAATACGACAAACATATAAATAACAACAGTAAGCAGATAACATAAATAATTACTACAAAGTAAATGCAAACCGATATTTTATCCTGGTTTGGACCTCGTCCTACTCGAGTCCCAAAGCTGCCCATTTGGATTTTCACTAACACAAAAGCCGTCACTTAACCCAAAGGAACATGTTTACAACCGCGAGAATAATTGAAATAGATTTAGACCAGCTGCTTGAAGATCACCAACTTGACTACACAACCTTTTTGAGATAAAAGATTCATTTTGCAACTATGTGTCTCCAACATGAATTTTGCTTTTGACTATAGTAAAAAATTCTATAACCACTTTAACAATCAAGGAATGGAAGAGCAGAGTTTAGAATTGAAAATTCAACAAAGAATATGGAATTGGAAGCTTTAAAAATATCAATAGGGTTTTGAATTTGAAAGTGCAAATTACTGGAATAAGAATCATATATTTAGAGAGTGCAAAAGGTGATTTGCTTGAGTGGAAGTGCTATGATTTTATAAAGGATGAATAGGTTCAATCAAAGGTAGCTTCTCTTGAGTTTGAGGCCACCGAGGAAGAGATATGACTGCAGGAGAATGAAGAGACGTGACCAAAATTCAAAAAAAGTTAACTTTTTAGTGCCTAGGGTTACCGGGCCTATAGCATGCCTACAGGTCGACCGGTGGTGGTCCACCATTTGACTAGCAGGCCTATTACAACTATAGTAAAATTAGAGATGAAAGCCTTAAATTCTTGATTTTTCGAGCCTTCGAAAATTCTAAAAAATCACAAAAATACTAGAATATGTGATAGAGGTTATGGCCAAGTTTCAAGAAGTTCGAAGATCGTTTGAGTGGTTTTAACAAATTTCTACTATAAAATTCTATAAACCGGTATACATAACACATACACTTTATCTTGTATTTCAAGTATGTCTTCTAGAGTTACTGTGATTTATTGAACTTTGTTAACACCATATTGATCTTCTAAGAAAAATATCCATGCTTCTAATGGCTTGTATCATGAAGTATATAATTTCTTTTGTTAGCTCCTTTGTTTCTTTGATACTTCAATAATTATTTTGAAGAACCTGAAAACAAATTGATAAAATCATTGGTATCGCTTTTATATAGTTGTTATCATCAAAACACAAGATATGTACTCCTAACAACTAGGCGCTTGGAGTTATATCTATTTATTGTTACCAAATGGAAGTCGCTTAGTAATGACTTATAATGCGGAAACGATATATAATATGTCAAATGTATAAATAACTATAGCTTTGCATATAATATAAATAATTGATGTAAAGTGAATGCAAACTGATATTTTATCCTGGTTTGGACCCCATCTACTCTAGTCCTAGAGGTCCCTGTTTGGATTTTTACTAACACAAAACCCTTGCTTAACCCAAGGAACAAGTTTACAACCGCCAGAACAACCGAACTGGACTTCGACCAACTGCCTATTGATCACCAATATGACTTTACAACCTTTTTGAGATGAAAGATTCCTTTTGCAACTATGTGTCTCTAAAACGAATTTTGCTTTTAACCGAAGTACAAAATCATATAACTACTTTAAATATCATGGAATGGAAGACCAAGGTTTATGATTGTAATTTCAGCAAAGAATATGGAATTGAAAGCTTTAGAAATATTGCTAGGGTTTTGAATTTGAAAGTGCAAATAACATAATAGGATTCAGAGATTTAGAGAGTGCAAAAGGTGATTTGCTTGAGTGGAAGTGCTATGATTTTATAGAGGATGAATAGGTTCAATCAAAAGTAGCTTCTCTTGATTTTGACGCCATTAAGGAAGAGTTACCACTGTAGGAGAATGAAGAGACGCGATCAAAATTTAAAATGGGAAAAATAACTTTTAACCGCCAAGGGTTACTGGGCCAGTAACACATCCACCGGTCGACTGGTGGACCTGTTACAGGCTTACAGCCACTGTAAAACTAGGGAAAAAAGCCTTAAATTCTTGGTTTTTCGAGCCTCCAATTTTTTTTTAAAAATCAAAAAAATACTAGAATATGTGATGGAGGTTATGGCTAAGTTTCAAGAGGTTCGGAGATCATTTGAGTGGTTTTAACAAATTTCTACTATAAGACTCTATAAACCCACATACACAACACATACACTTTATTTTATCTTTGAAGCATGTCTTCTAGTGTTGCTGCTATTTGTTGAACTTTGTTAATACCATGTTGATCTTCTAAGAAAAATCTCCATGCTCCTAATAGCTTGTCATGTAGTATATAATTTCTTTTGCTAACTCCTTTGTTTTTTTGATGCTTCAATAATTATTTTGGAGAACCTGAAAACAACTTGATAAAAATCATTAGTAGCACTATTATACGGTTGTTATCATCAAAACACAATATATGTATTCCTAAAATAGTTCATTCATTTGGAGCAAAGCGACCTTAGTGTTAAGGAGTATGTGAATGAGTTTAATCAGTTGGAAAAGTATGGTTTAGACCTTTTTAATACACCAACAAAAAAAGCGATGAAGTTTACTAAGGGATTGAATCCGTCGTTGAGAGGAACTGCTTTGAGCCATGTACCTATAGGAGCTACTTTTGAGAGCTTGGTGGAGATGGCATTGATGACTTTAATTGGGAAGGAGGAACCTAAGAAGGCAAAGGTGAAGCCAATTCAGCAAGACCATCATAGAAGTGGAATAGGAGCTTAGGGCAAGGTAAAGAATCCAAAGTTTAAATGTAAGAACCATCAATGTAGGGGGCATCTAGCAAAGGATTGCATAGCAGGCATTGTGATGATCAAATGCTACAACTGCAACCAATTTGGACATATGAAGATAGAGTGTCCGAGTGCCCCTAAGAGTTCTTATGAGGTGGTTCCAGCATATGCACTAGATGTTATTCCAAGCTTGAGCACTGCTCCAACTGTGGATAAGGGAAAGAAGGTTGTTATCGAAGATGTGTTAACTCTTTATAATTTATCTATTCATGCTTTATTTGACACAGGAGCATCATTTTCATTTATTTCGAGTAGACTAGTAGATGAGTCGCACTTAGAAATTAGTATATTTATAGACCCTGTAGTAAAATCAAGCCTTGTTGAATGATCAACTTACCTATCCGTGATTTGTATGGGTTTGAAGTTGTATATTTTGGATGTTGAATTTTTTTGCGATGCTTTTTTTAGGATTTTCTAGGTTTGGTTTAATTTTAGGAATGGACCGGATAACTATGTAAAAGGCAATGCTAAATTGTGATAGGAAGGTGGTACGATTAGATACTTGTAGTGGACCCAGCCTTGTAGTTTACTACGACCTCAGGAATTCGGTTATGTTGAGTTACCTATATTCTTTAGACCTATCACATGATGAGTTAGCTTTAGTACTAGTAATTCGTGACTATGTGGATGTCTTCTTCGAAGTTTCTGGTCTTACGTCCCGTACGGAGATCGAATTTTGAATTTATCTTAAAGAGTATGCTAGACCTGTTGCCTTACCTCTTAGGCGTATGACTCCTAGAGAAAGGCACAAGATAAATAAGCAAGTAAATGAATTATTAGAGAAGGGTTTTATTTGGAGTAGTATTTTGGAGTGGGGTGCACCAGTTGTCTTTGCTACTAGAGCAGATGGCTCACTAAGACTTTGTGTCGATTATCGAGAGTTAAATAAACCCGATAAAGAAGAATTCTTGTCCACTGCACCGTATAGACAATCTCTTTGATATGTTAGTTGGAGTAAAGGTATTTTCTCAGCTTGACTTGGCTACCGAATTCCATCAGTTGCTTATAGCTGAGGATAATATATAGAAAACTGCTTTTCATACACTCGATAGACTTTATGAGTGGCTAGTCATGCCATTTGGGCTAATGAATGCACCATCATACTTTGTTGATCTCATGAGCCGAGTCTTTAGAGGGTTGCTGAATAAGTTCGTGGTGGTATTCGTTTATGACATACTTGTTCATTCGAAAGCAAGGAAGGGCACGTGTAGCATTTAGGAGAAGTGCTCAATACTCTCCATGAGCATAAGCTAAAGGCAAAATTTTCCAAATGTCGCTTTTGACGCTAAAAGGTTTGCTTTCTAGGACATGTGTTCTCCGGATATGGACTAGCGATTAATCCTAGTAAAGTTGCTGCAATATAGGATTGGCATGTCCCAAAGAATCATTAAGGTGAGAAGTTTTCTTGGTTTGGCTGGCTAATATAGGAATTTCATTAGGGACTTCATTAAAATTTCCACATTGTTAACCCACCTTACCAAGAAGAATTTAGTTTTCCCGTGGAGCTTAGAATGTGAAGATGCTTTTATTAAGCTGTAAGGGTAGTTGACTAGTGCATCTGTTTTAGTACTCCCAGATGGTATGAAGATATTCCCGGTATATACCATGCGTGTGGTACATGAATAGGCGCATTGGTAATGCAAGAGGTAGAGTGGTTTGTTTTGTTAGTCGATAATTGAAAGTTCATAAGAGAAACTACCCAACCTATGATCTTAAGTTGACAGCTAATGTCTTTGCTCTCAAATCGTGGAGGCATTATCTTTTAGGGGAGTAGTTTGTGATAGAGTTAGAGGCATGCCCTAGGGCTAATTCTGTAATTTATGTAGTCAATTCTCGTTCGTAACAAATTTTTTGTCTTTCTGTTATGTATTTGTTATAATGTGTTATAAATAATTAAATGTTTAATTAAAATATATTTAACAGAAAATCCATAAACGTTGTGTTTGTGATAGTAATTACAAATAGTTCTAATCATGGGTATTGTATTACAATAAAATTAAACACACCATTTTAAAGGTTCGTAGTCGAGATACATCGAGACGTGATATCGATGCATCCGTTTACACAGTTCCCTTGACTGTGTATTACTCATGACTACTAGAGGCACCAATGGTTACGTACTGGTAGTTATTGGATAACTATGGAATGACTCACTTGATCGTTTTATGTTGGTTAATATAAATAAGGTCAAATGGAAAATATCGATGTGCCTAATTTACACAGTTCCCTTGACTTGAGAATACTGATGATCTTCAATATGAAAGCCCTGATTTGATTATAGTCAAATCATAGCACGGTGTTAATCGAGTGACTATAGTTGGGTCAAGTGGAAGTATTGGAAGTGGAACACTATTCAAGAGAGGATTTGGCTCCTTAGTTATATGGGATTAGTATCATAGTCAACTAAAGTCAACTCAATGTCAAAATCTCTGGCCAGAGTAGTTCAGTTAATAATAATCATTATTATTGAACCAAGGACTTTGTGTTTGGACTGTAGAGTTGAATATGGATATGCTGGAATTTTGACCATTACGAAATTCCATAAGTCCAAAGTGATATAATTTTGACAAAGAGAATTGGTGTAAATAATAGTGACTAATGGGTAATGCTTAACAAAGTAACATTGGATTTTACCGAAACTAAGTAAGCAATAAATTTAGCCATAATGTCACACCATCTGCTAGGTGATGTGTGAATGTTAATATTTGAAATGTTCAATTTAATCGCTAGCCAAATTTACACTTACGGGTCACATAACCAAAATGTTGAATATTCTTTTTTCCACCCGATTTAATTAATTTATAATCGTTGTAAATTAATTAAATCAATTAATATTTATGAAATATTAATTATAAAAGATTTATTTGGTGTATATTGAACAATATTAATTAGTGTGGTTATAATATTTATAAATATACCGATCGATATATACGATATCAGTATGCGTTTAAATAAGATTTAAAATTACATTGAATATTGTTCAGGCTTGGACCAAATTTGAAACCCATATGGGCATGATATTTTTGGCTATATGAGACGTGGTTTGGACGACCATATGATTGCAATTAGAGAGGATTTTGAATGATCGAAAGAGTGGAAATAGTAAGAGAGAGGTATGAGGATAAGATACACTTTACACTCTCCTGACTTTCTATTTATATGCTACTTATTTGCATTATTTCTTTTAGATTTTTGCACCCCTTCCTCTCTGATAATTTTGGCCAGTGAACCCCTTCTCCAAGTCCTAAAAATCCAAGTACAAAAACACATCAAAACACTTTGATTCGATTGTCGGTGGTAAGGCGGTTCGGGTGCTTGCAACTTATGATTTGTGAACAGATTCAAGGGGATCAATTCAACATTTCAATGTGTATGCAAGGGCTTTGGTGAAAGGTAGATTCTTATTTTATCTTTATTATATATTTATGTGCTATAGTATTTATATAATAGGATGTAAGATTATATTACTAATCTTGTATATCAAAATGTTATCACAAATCAGTTAGTTGTGTATATTATTGCATCTATATAAAATAAAATAAAATATTTTTGTATGCTTACTTATAAGATGCTCACGAGCTACAAATAATTTTTTATATATATAAGTAATATTATTAAATGATTTAATTAATCAAAATGCATAATTAAAAATTAATATTATATGTCATATGTTTTAAATTTTGAAAATTTTTTATTCATGTATAAAATGTATAAGGTAGTAAATAAATAAAACATAACAAATTTATTTTAAATAAATAAATTTAATGATTTATTTAACCTAAAATTTTTTAGGTAACTTAAAAAATTTGTGTGTTTGTGTATATACTACAAATAATAAAATTCTGTATAAAATATTACATAACATATATTATACAAAATAATTCCAAAAAAATTATTTATATATATTTTGTTTTAATTTTTACATGGATTTTTAATTTTAAAATGATTTCAAATGAAAAACTGAAAAAGAAATTAACAAAAAATTATATATTTTGCTGGAAGCAAAATTTGCAGAAATATAATTTAAAAAATAGTTTTACTATTTATATTAATATATATATATATATATAAATCTAATTATATATTTGTATTCACTGTATAAATTAATTTAAAATAAAATAAAATTGTATTTTAATAAAATTTTCAGTACTTTCATTTTATATTATATATTTACGTGTATATGTTAAAATTATTTTATAAACTAATATTTATTAATTTAAATATATATATATATATTTACATACATATATATAAATATAAATTATTATGTAAAATTATTTATAACTAACAATTAATATATGTATATATATAAATAGATATATATTTATACTATATATTTCCTTATATAAATTATTATGATGCAAACTTATACACGTTTAAATAGCGAACCGAATACAAGTGGGGCTAACATGTCTATTGCGGTGTAAATCCCAACATCTATACATGGGCTTGTCAAACCATGTACGCATTATTCTGTTGCACGTGCACGCACGCACATATGTTTATATGATACACATACATACATACATACATATATTATTCATTAAAAAATAAGCTTCATACACATATGTTTATTCATTAAAACAATATTTTACTCAGTTTACAAAGTTGTTAATAAAGCAATCTATTCAAAGTGGACGTAGGCAAACAATGTCGAACCACTATAAATCGTTGTGTCTCTGCTACTTGCTTATTTCTTATTGTTTTAATTGCTTGTTCCCTCTGTTTTCATTTTAAATTCTTCATTTATTTCTCTACAAACTTTCTATTGGGTGTTTGTGCCAACTTTTGGTGCAAACATTTTACTGCTTTCATTGAGAGACTAGATTCTCAACCCTATTTGGATCACTTTGTTGCTACTGGATTGCATAAATCCCCCAAAAAGATCCAGAATTATCTTCAAGAAGCTTATCTGTTCTATTTAGATTTGAAAATTCTAACGAAAACTAACAAAAATGGTTAGGAATACCAGATCTACAACTCAAAACACAGAAGGAAACGAGACGCTAGCATCCATCAGGGAGGCCCGAGTAGTCTATCGGTAGATGTGAATGCTACCAATCCAGTTAATGTCAGAACCTGGCTGATTCCATTACAAGAGCTGCATTCCAGAATCTGATGAAAGAGTAGTGAATAGTCACTGACAGTTGAATCAACAGATTCATGCCAATATCGATCTAATGAACCAACTCAATCAGCAACAACGCGAGAGAGCTAGGAGGGACCTAACCCCTTATTCTATATTGGAGAGTTCTAGTTCATCAGATGATTATCACAGACATAGGCGTCGTAGAATGGACGAATATCATGCAGAAGCTTCTGGACATCAACAGGAAAACCTACATGATCTGTCGAGACCGATCGGTGCCGATCCCTCCATAAGGATCGGTACATATCCCTCCTCCAGAGGAGGGAGCCTACATTTTCAAGCTGGTGCCTAAATTCGAGCTGCTGCAATTTATTTAGATGCTGGAGTTCAGATGGATGCAGAATAATTGCCTCACTGAAATGATGATGAAGTGAATGTAGGTGATATACATCGAGAGGATGTTGAGGAAAGAAGGCGTGGAACGGCCCATAGACATCGACTGGACCATTTACGTGACGTAGAGCACGACCACCGCTTGGCTCCAACTATCCAAATGCCAAACTTATCGGCTATGGTTAAACAGCGAGTGAGGGAGAGCCGAAGCTTGACCAATGATGATTAGGAGATCTTGGGAAGTCATACCCCGTTCACTGATAATATCTTACATGGAGAGTATCCAAGGAAGTTCAGTATTCCGTCGATGCCTGCCTACGAGGGAAAAACCGACTCCATGTAGCACATCATGAAATATGAATGGTTGATGGATTCCGCACGAGCTGATGATGCAACAAAGTGTAGATGTTTTCCTATCACCCTCTCTGGAATAGCAATGATGTGGTTTACGAGATTACCCCCACGGTCAATCACTAGATTTGATGATTTTAGCAACGAAGTTTGTGGAGCAGTTCCGTATGCACACAACTTGCCTTAAAGATGTAATGTCCTTATCCAGCATGTTCCAGGCTCCGGGATAATCGCTGAAAGACTATATGGAGAGATTTCATACGGCCATCATAGAAGTCAGTAATCTGAATGACCGTTCGATATTGATGGCGGTAACGAGAGGGATTGATCCGGAATCTAACATTGGTGATTGGTTAGCTGGCAAACCGCCCACAACATTAGAACGTTTCTATGCAAAAGCAGCTCAATATTTGAGGAAAGGGGAAGCTAGATGCTCAAGGAAGAAGAATGTTGTAAGACCAAGTGGAGAAGGAGTACAAAGTAACATTGCAGTGAAGTAGCCTGGCGATAGTTTTCAAAAACTTCAAGTGAACGTCCAAAATAAACTGAATCTGCAAAAGAAAGGCGTTGATCGAAACCGTGAACGAAAAAGGGATTCTGGAATAGGAAAGCATAAGATTCCGATATATGATCCTACACACCACTAAATACATCTTTAGAGAACGTCTATTTGTCTATTTACAATACCTTGTAGTACAGGAAGACACCTCCGAAAGAATCGATGGAGAAACAGAAGTAGACTGGAAAATAATGTCAGTTCCACAAATGTTAGAGTCATAACACGAATGAGTGTAGGCATCTCCAGGATATTATCAAGAAACTGATTCGGAAAATAAAATTATAGCAGTTTGTTGAAGCCCCGCGGGATAGCTGGCAGGGGACATCTGACCCCAACCGAGGACAAGCTCCGCACAAGGTCGAGGAACCTGCGCGGACTTATGGAAGATAGTGATTAATATGATAGTCGAAGGACCGCATCCAGCTGATAAGAGTTGGCATGAGATGGTGCGCAATGCTAACGCGATTAAGCATATGAATTTTGAATGTTGTTTGAGTATAGAAGATGGAGCTCCGATAAAATAGCAGTGTATGATAGCATATGACATTGTGTTCAGAAATAGAGATGCAGATAAGGTGGAGGCACCAACGATCGATCCAATGGTCATTTTGGCCATGATCGGCACCACCTTAGTGAGAAGTATTTTGGTTGATTGTGGAAGTTCAGTAAATATAATTTTCAATAAGGCTTATGATCAGATATGGATGGAAGCAAAGGACTTGAAACCATCTAAAGCCCATATTCATGGCTTTAACGGTGCTGCGAACAAAGCTTTCAGATATGTTGAATTGCCCATTGAGTTAGGAGAAGAGGACTGTAGGAGAATGCAGATTTTGCCATTTGTTGTCTTAGATGTTGACTCTTCATACAATGCTTTTCTAGGCTGACCATCCCTAGCTGAATTTCGGGTAGCTCTTGCCCCATGGTATTTGACTTTGACGTTCCCTACTAATAACAGTGTTGGAGTTGTGTATGGTGATCAGGCGATCAGATGTACTTGCTATGTAGCTAAATTGAGAGACGCTCAACAAAAGGAGAAAGGTAAGGGTGTGGATAAGTCTCTCTGCATCCAAACCCTCGAAGATTGACAACTGGGCCTTGGCTTAGTGCCACAGTCAGTTCTATAAAGACATAGATCCGAGGGATGGCAAGGAGGAGCCCAAAGAGACCAAGGCTGCACCGGCTGAGCTAACGATTAATATCACGGTCAGCCATGACAACCCGTCATGGGTCCTAAAGATCGGATCACAGCTCAAACCCTCGAAAATGAAAGAACTTGCCGGTTTTCTCCGAGTGAATCTTGATGTGTTCGTTTGGACTCATTCAAACATGTGTGGGATCTCGCCTGCCATCGCGAGCCACGCATTAAATATCGACCCAAGGCATGTCCTAGTGAAAAAAAGGCGTGGCATGGATCCAGAGAGATCTGTTGCCTTAAAGAGGAGGTAGATAGGCTCAAAAGCAATGGGTTTATTCACGACGCCCTCTATTCGAAATGGGTATCTAATCCTGTATTTGTGAGGAAGGCGAATGAAAAATGGCGGACATGCGTTGATTTCTCGGACTTGAACAAGGCATGTCCAAAAGACAGTTTTCCCCTTCTAAGGGTGGACCAGCTGGTAGAATCAATCGCAGGACACGAATTGCTATCGTTCATTGATGCGTACTCTAGATATAACCAAATCCCAATGCACATTCCTGATCTGGAGCACGCCAGCTTCATTACCGATGTTGGATTGGATTGTTATGTGGTGATGCTATTTGGATTGAAGAATGTTGGAGCGACCTATCAACACCTAGTAAATAGAATGTTTAAAGATCTAATTGGAAAGGTGATGGATGTATACGTGGACGATATACTCGTGAAGTCACGATGATTAAGTGACCACATTAGAGACTTAGTAGAATGTTCGATATCCTCCGATATTACAAAACGAAAATCTATCCTCTGAAATGTTCTTTTGGCGTAGCTTCGGGAAAGTTCTTTGGTTTCATCGTCAATGATTGCGGAATCGAAGCTAATCCCGAGAAGATTCCAGCAATTCACAACATCCAAGTGCCAAAGACATCAAACAAGTACAGAGTCTAAACGGGAAGGTTGCCGCCCTAAGTCGATTTATTTCCAGAGCTACCAATAAATGTATTCCTTTCTTCGACTTGATTAGAAGAGGGAAAAGAAACTTTGAATGGATGCAGGATTGTGAAGACGCATTCCGAGCTTTTGCGAACCATTTAGAGAGGCCTCACATCTTGTCAAAGCCGGTGGATCATGAAGACTTGTATGTCTACTTGGCCATGTCGGTACACACTATAAGTGGCGCACTGCTTCGCGAGGAAAATCGGATCCAGAGACCGATCTATTATGTCAGCAAGCGATTAACATGAGCTGAAAGGAACTATCCGAAGATAGAGAAATTGGTGTACTTCTTGTTGATTGCTTCACGGAAGCTCTGCCCCTATTTTTAGGCTCGTCCGATCAACGTTTACATCGATCAACCATTACGGCAGGTCCTACTACGACCCGAGACGTCTGAGAGGTTGCTCAAGTGGATCATCGAACCGAGCCAATTCGACATCACTTATCTTCCTTGAAGAGCCATTCAAGGACAGGCATAGGTAGACTTTACAGTGAATTCACCTCACGTGATGATCTCCCAGAGGGCAATGGAGCCCTTACTATTTGGTGGAAAATTTATACAAATGGAACATCCAATAATCGTTGTTCTAGAGCCGAAATTGTGTTAGTAACTCTGAAAGATCGATCAATTTGCTACTCTTTAAAGCTTGATTTCCCTTCAACGAACAATGAAGATGAGTATGAAGCTCTGATTGCTGGAATCAAACTGGCCAGAGAACTTAGGATAAAATTTCTTCAAATCTTTTGTGACTCACATGTGGTAGTATACCAAGTCAGGGGAGATTACCAAGCTAGAGGACAATGACTCGCCCCATACCTTATCCAAGTCCAAGAGCTATTAACTGGCTTTGAGTATTATGACATCACACACATTCCCCGCGTTCAAAACAAAGAGGCCGACTCATTGGCAAACTTTGCTAGCACTAGAGATGCACAATAGATGGGCTTGATTTCGGTTGAAGTACTACATGCTCCGAGCATAAAATAGACAGAAATTGACTGCGTATTAGAGACGGAGCTTGAGAAGGAGTCATGGATGACTCAGATTAAAGACTATTTGCTACAAGGAGTCCTTTCCAAATGAAGGAATAAAAGGCGACAAGTCCTTCACGAAGCTTCACGGTATATCATTTAGGAAGGAGTCATGTATAAAATAGGTTTCTCCATTCCCCACTCTACTATATCGCTCATGATGAAATAAAACGAGTCTTAAAAGAAGTTCATGAAGGGGAATGTAGTGATCACATCGGAGGGCAAACTGAGATGCTACCGATTACGCTAGGAGATGTGACAAGTACCAGATGTATGCAAAAGTTTCAAGAGCTTCGCCGATGGAAATCGCACAAACGGTTAATCCATGGACGTTTGCCATATAGGACATAGATATTATTGATTCCTTACCGATCATTAAAGGTGGTGCGAAATACGCCATCGTCATAGTTGATTACTTCACTAAATGGGCCGAAGCAGAACCTTTAGCCAGGAACACAACAAAGAAAGTAATCAAGTTCATTGTTCGAAACATCATCTATTGTTTTGGCCTTCCACAAACCATTGTGACTCACAATGAAGCCCAATTCGATAGCGCTGAAGTCAAAGACTTCTGCCGTCGACATCATATTGAAAAGAGATTTGCGACAATTGCTCACCCTCAAGCAAATGGACGAGTTGAAGCTGTGAATAAAATCATAAATTCCATTCTAAGGAAGCGTTTGTAAAAGGCTAGAAGCAAGTGGGTGGATGAACTCCCAACAGCATTATGGGCATACAGAACTACCCACAAGTCCACGACTGGCCATACTCCATTCGCCCTTGCTTACGGCTCCGTAGCCGTTATTCCTCTTGAACTTGAAGTCCCTTCTCATCGAGTGACCTACTACGATCCCAGAACGAATAAAGATCTCCTCTTGGAATCTCTAGACATTTTAGATGAGAAGCGCGAGGAAGCTGATTTGAGAACAACTACACATCGAGACCGAGTCACCCGATACTACAACACTAACGTCTGACCTAGAACCTTTGAAATCGGCGATCTCGTCTTGAAATGGGTTTTTCCTACCCCGTCGCACATGAATCCTACTTGGGAAGGACCATATGTCATTGAACAGAGGCTTGGAGAGGGAACTTTCAAGCTAGCGACTGTTAATGGCGTCACACTCCTAAGAGCGTGGAGTAGCGAGCATTTACGATGCTGTTTCACTTAGTTTATTCTTTTTCATTCACGTGTACTCAATTTCCGAATTCACTTTAACATTTGATTTTCCAGATATCTAATAGGATAAATTATGTCATTTCTTTCCATTTGGAAAATAAAGTTTGAAATTTCTTTCATATCTATGGTTGCTGTAACATTACATATTAGTCATGACACTCGACAAACTAATATTGACATATCGAGCAGGTTCCCAAAGTTTGGTGCTAGCCGATTACATTAGTTCACGATTGAACTAAACAAAATAAATGTGGTCTGACCGTTCATCTGAAGATTCTCGCTCACAACCCGATGGACGGAATACCTAACGAGGAATGGATGTGACTCAACCATCCGATAACCAAGTTAATCCTACCGAGCGATAGGACAAATGTGAATCAAAAGCAATCGTGATACGACCGATCGCTCTCTAAGTTAAACCCCGGACTTGGGGGCAAATCAATCAGTCAAGGAAAGAAGATCCGACTACTTTTTGAAATAACCCTAAGTCCCTAGATTGTGTGAATGAGTATAAACACAAATTAGGTTTGATCCGATCACCCGCCAACTAACTCGTATCCCCAGGGTGTGGATATGAGTATAAACAAATAGATCAGTGCGGTTCGACCACTCACTATTCCATAAACTCCGACCTGAAATGACAGGAGGAGTATAAACTCGCTGAGGATGGAGTTCGACCATCCATTACCTAACTCCGCTAACCCAAGACCGGGGGCAGGAGTATAATCACTCAAACCCGCTGAATCTGACAGCATAACACTAGGGCTCGAGCCCCATATTTGGTACAACTCAGGGCCACGACCACATGGAGGCCTTGGGATAGAATTATCGGATTATCATCCGAATAAATGAGCAACGAATTACAAGTACATTGAATGGAAAAGCAATAGCTCGACTACTTAGAAAAAAATCACATAAGAGTTCGACAAAAAACAAAGAACTTCTATTTACATTTTAGACTTGAAAATTGTGATACAAGTTAATTCAAAAACGGGGGCCGTACCTGCACAATTACAACCAACAAAAAGAAAAATGGCTATACAACTTATACACAAACTAAGCTAAAGCAACAACTATTTCTTCTACCCTTTCTCCCTTCTAGATTTTTTGGAAGTGGCACCACCTGAGCTCCGCTTATCCTTTTTCTCGATCCTTTATCGCCCTTGCTAGGAGAGCTTTCAAAGGTTGGAGGGAGTTCTTCGGGAACCGACATACTGGGTCGAATGACTTGTAGTGGGACGAGATTTGGATCGTCGATGTCCATGTCGGCCGGTTCAGTTTTTGCTTTTTTCTTCAACAACTCCTCTCTCTCGATGCGCTCTTTTAAGCTGAGCTCATCGGTATGTTCAGTTGCACCAGTGATCCCAACGTCATCCGATTCATCTAGCAAGTGCTGATCATCAGCTTTTTCGTCATCAAGTTCTCCGATAACTTGAGCATCGAGCCCTGGAATATCGATGGCCGCTGGAATTTCAGTAGATGTCGATTGTTGCTTCACAGTGGCACCACTTCCTGGAGTCTTGCTGGGACCTGGAAGACCTGCAGGTTTGCGAAAATAAGAAGATAAGCCCATGACTATTGGGCA
This sequence comes from Allium fistulosum, assembly GCA_030737815.1. Classification (NCBI taxonomy): domain Eukaryota; kingdom Viridiplantae; phylum Streptophyta; class Magnoliopsida; order Asparagales; family Amaryllidaceae; genus Allium; species Allium fistulosum. The sequence goes on from CM060903.1 coordinate 1,505,140,804, forward strand.
TGAGGAACAAAATCTCTCAAATAATGGAGAACAATGTGGGATACCTATGTCCGGCTGACTTTTAGTTGTCGCCTGAGTGCTACACTCTAGAATAACGGTCAACACCTTTGATTGATAACCAGGTCTGTCCAGATTTTAGCTTAGATCCTGTCCTAGGATGAGAGAAACAGTCACTCTGGATGTTTAAAGGGAAGGGGGACCTTTGGGATCAGACTTCGAAGACTCTGCAATGTTTTTCCCTTTTCCGGAGGGTGCTAGAATATCAAAGTATCAGAATCTCACAGCAGCAAGGTCTAAAGGTTCATCCCTGCAAAGAATCTTCTGTATCAGCTTCTCTTCATCTAAATCAACTTTACCAAGGGCTTTCTTCTTCATCTCAACAATTTATTCCTAAGCCTCGGCAAGCGATTCAAGATAGCCCTCTCTAAGGAAACTCAGATCACGATGAATTAAGACTTTAACATTATATTCAACGATTAGAGGATCAAACATATCCTTAATTTTATTTAGACTAGCTTCTTTGGCATCTTCTAATTGGGCCTCATTGTGGTCTGCTTCTCTTGCCTCTTCCTTGAGGACTTCAATTTGAGAGAGTTGCTCGTCAAGCTTAATTTTCAGTCCTCGGGCTTCAACGGCCTCTTCGCAATATCTTTGCGACTCCTCCTGAGCTTCGAGCTTCTTTTCCTTCTCTTTTTTAAGGAGTTCTTCAAGTTCCTCAACGTGGCGTGCTAAAATATTTTTCTCCTTTTACAGTGTATCTTTTTCCAAAGCAAGCACACTGCTGCGATTGAGGGCAGCATCTAGTTCCTTTTTATGAGTCGTCTTCTAGACGACTAACCGCCTCAGATGTTTCTTTAGTACTCTTTTCTACTGCGGTTAAGTTCGCTGTCAACTCCGAGATCACACTGTGTTAATGTTTAATTATATCTTTATCATGGATCGCCTCTAGCTTGAGACGATCGATTTCATGTTGTCTCTCGATAGACACCTCGGAGATTATTTCAATTAGATGCTGAAATGCTTCGTGCTGCACAAAAACATCATTGACGCATGCAAAGGAACTCGCTTAGCACTCCTTGGAATTGCATGAATGAAAGGAAGGAACTTAAGCCCATCGAAGCAAATTTTTGAGAAATTGACCTTAAGTTCGACTAATTTTTCTATCGTGGAAGCCTCGGGAGCTGTAGTAGGCAAAGATGGATTAGAAGTAACAAGTGGGCGTTTTCTCAACCTACGATCTTGGGCCTGTCTGGAATAAGATGAAGCATAAGAATGCTCAGGCGGCACAGCAATTTAAGGGGCATGGAAGGAAGTCTGATCGCTGCTATGTACAAGAAGATTAGGCTAAACTTCATGATGAGACGATTGAGATGGGACTTATGTTTGGAAGATGAAGACTCCTTCGAACGTTGACTTCTTTCCCGGCTGTCATCTCCCTTTACGCCTACCCAATTTTGGAACATGACTGGATCCGTACTGTATTGATGAGTTCCTCAAGCGATCAAAAGCATGGGATTAAGACATTGCACCTACAAACCAAACAAGAGTATATGAGTGACCATCGAACAAAAGATAGACGAAAATCGTGCAGTGAAGTGCACGTGATTGTGAGCATCCTAGTGTCCCCCAATGGACCAGTTGCTGTAGCCTTGCTCATAGGATTTTTCTCCCCTTTGCTAGTAGGAGGAATGTCGTCCCCACTCCTGGTGGGAGAATTGAGCCCCCCCAATACTGATGTTGGGAAAGTCATAAGTCATGATATCATCAGAGATTAGGAGATTCGAGAACCCTTCCATTGGACTTTCTAAATGTTGGGACAAAGACTCTTTATCAACCGAGGTGATGATGAACTCGGGCTCTTTAGCAGTTTTTCTCCTATGGAGTTTATATGCAAGTTTTTTTCCTCTCCTTATTAGCATGTGAAATTGTGCGTCCTGTGATGGTTCAACCACAGGCGCATTGCCTGGACCTGCATTAGCATCGCCAGGCTTGTCCGTTTCGGCACCTCTAATTTCACCCTCCTCGACGTCTTCCCGAGTCCCTTCGACTTTATGGCACAACAGGGCTATTAGCACTGCCATATTGTTCCGCCACATTTCTTGGTGGTGCAGCTCTTCCTGGAAGCCTGATGTTGCGACCTTCTTCTAACAGCCCAAACAGAGATAACCATTCATCAGTTACAAGGGATCCGATGTCCCTGTCCTCAACCGGGATTGGCACGGATTGTAGAAATCGCCCTTGAGAAACTATCGCCTTCTGGACGTTGATGGATGCCTAAGAATTTTCAAAGTATTAGTTAATTCAAGATATGACTTGGGCTAAATAAGTTGACAATAAAGTGAAGACAATACTTACGTCCTTCTAACCATCGCCTCGCGAAGCCAGGCGGACAAAGAAAGAAAAACCATTCGTGTTTAAAGATGCCGAGCTGTCCCAAGCACCAGTTAGAAGTTGGCAGTTTGGCGAAGGCTCGGGAAAGTGTAAGAATGGCTTCCTGTCTGTCATTTGAAATTGTAAATAAACATGATGTCCTTAAGATATGGCGGCGGAACAAAACATCCATAAATTGCAAGAAAATGCCATGAAGAAAAGCATAGCTATGCGGATGCAGATGGGCAGGAGCTATTCCTAAATAATTTAGCATTTCTCGGATGAAAGATTTGAAAGGCGGCACTCATCCAGCCAAGTACATGAATTTATTGCATGCTGTATATCCCTCTAGGGGCAAATGAGCCCTGTCATTCACCGAAGGTACTAGGACATCTAAAAACTGAATCCCATGTTTAGAGCATAGTCTACGATGAGCAGCCTCGCTAATTTTGGAGGCTTGGGAATCCGTCAGGTTATCTAAAAATTTAGCACCTTCTACAGCGTCGGGGGTAGGACTTATATCTTCCACCGAAAGGACGGGAACATCATAAAATAGGCCGGTCATCAAGCCGGAAACCTTCGATTGCTCAATTTGATGATCGGGGGAAAGTCTATCGGAAATAGTTGCAGAACTTGACTCGGATCCGGGATTGCTAATTAGTGAAGGTTGTCTAGAAGGCATTGTAGCTAAAGCTCTGAATGTCTAAAGTCCATATCAACTAAACTCGTTAGACAATCGAGATTAGAAAACTTTTCATGTCCCTCCATGCTAAGTGTAAACTAATGTAGTGCAATGTCAGGTAGTGTAGAAATAAAGAATTTAAAGTTAAAAGCAAAAGTAAATGATGAAACTTTAGATTCCGACTAGAGTGACCATCATCACTGACCATCTCAACTGACATTTAAATTGATCAGTTGTGTAAGCTTTAGGATTGACCATTGGCATGTCAAAGTGCGAAGTCCATTATTAAAGTCCATATGTTAAGCTTTAGTTCATGTTCTAAGTCCTAGGAGTTTGGTCGTTCGATTTCAAGTTTGATATTGGATATGCAAGTCTTGTTGTTCATTATTGTCATATGTTCAAGTTAATTGGGATGGGATTGGTTCTAATTATTCATATGAGTGAATATGGATTGGTTTTCAAGTTTAATTCAAAGCTTAGAATCAGCTAAGTACCCATAGCCGATCCCACTATCTACAAAATTATATAACCCTATTTATGTTGATCCCTCTCCCTTATAACAACTGATCCCTCTCGATAAGCCTATGATCGACCCCTCCATCCACAACACACCACTGCCAATCCCTCTACTTGGCCGCTTTCATAACTCTCCAACATTCCAACCAATCCCTCCTCTACTTAACGAAACGACCGATCCCTTTTCAATCGTTCAACCACCGATCCCTCTTTTAAGTTATCCTCCGACTGATCCCTATGCCTCGTAGTTGCTAAACTGATCTCTCCATCCTCAAGCAACAACATCACCGATCCCTCCATTTCATTCATCCTTCACGCTTTTCTTTCTCCTCCTTCACTACCTCGTCGAACCCTGGATCGCCATCATCAATCTCTTCTCCTTTAAACTTAACCCATGATAATCGCAAACAGAATCCACTATCTCATCAAAAATCGAAGTCGTATACAAGCTAAAAACCTACCTATGTATATATGTTAGCGGTGACGACGAATGGCTTGAAAGTGATTAATATTAAAGAGAAATCGGATTTGTAGAAGTATGTTGGATTGCAGTGGATTTTGCTTCGAAATTGAAGAAGGAAGAGAGGGGGAAGGGTTCGACTTTAATGAAATATATGAAGGGTTTGGTTTTGAAGAGGATAAAAGGAATTGGAAATGGAAATGAAGTCGATAAGTGAGGGATAGAGAAGAAATGTTTAGGCTTATATATGGAAATGGAGGTTTCGACTTGCATTTTCGTTCTCCACGAGGTCAGAAGAAAGGAGGGGGGATCGGCAAAAAGGATACTGATCCCTATTATATATAAAAAGGAGGAGGATTAGCTAAAAGAATGTCGATCCTTACATACATAAAAAATAAAAAAAGAAGGGATCAACCATGAGCTTATCTGCATGCAAACATGGGCATGAAAATTATGTAAAGTACATATATACAAAATGCAATTAAATTGCACCTAAATCAATGAAAATTGGTGACGACCCGTGAACAATGCAACAGACAACATGATGCAGAGAATAATAGAATAATGCTAATACTAATAATATAACAAAATCTTCGTCTTTGTCCTCCAAAAAATGATCTTCAATGCGCTGAAATACTCGAGGCTGACCCGAGCATTATGAAAAGACAAAACACTCGAGTCAGGACTAAAATATCCTTATGCGGGTCAAATCGATATCACATAACATGAGTGTAACAACGTCATATATGTTTAAAGGATTTCACATCTCCTATCCAGTGTATAACGTGCGTGCAATAACTCAAGAGATGTTATGGGATTTTCCATTTATTAAGAATCCGTCAAATTATTTATATGTAGTAGAATACGCTACATTTATAATGTCTAATCAGTAAAATAAATATTTTTCTTACCTTTAAGGCTTTACATTAATCCCCCTTAATGCGTTTTTACGCATTGGCGTACAGTTTGCATTTAGCACAACCAGTAGCATGTCGGTCGCCAGTGATGCGCCGTGATACAACAACACTAAACAAAAATTGTAGGGATCTCGTATAGGGATAAAAGTATGATAAGGCACGTGAGGCAATGCTCAAGGTAGGATACTACTAGTTCGGGTCGCAGGGCTAGTGGTAACGCATCGTAGCCACGACCGCCCACCGCAACCATCCATCCCATATCGAATCAAGGGAAGCTATCCCATAATCAAGGTGCACCAATCGAAACCAACAACAAGAGTAATAATATGGACCAAGTCCAAGAAAATCGAAGAATGGATGTCCGCTAGAGGTAATTAGCCCGCTTGGCCCTATTAAGCCATCCTGTTTTAGTCATTTCATATTGGCACAAGTGTCTGGGTCTATCCATCATCGTTCTCTTTCTTCAAATCCAGCAAATGACGCCAAATCCAACCACTTCACTCTGGAGTCTCCTCCGTGTATAGAGTTGTCAAAGTGGTTCCAATATTGACAAAAAGTATGTCAATAAGAGGCCCCGGTCTCTTTAACAACCAAACGCCATTTTACACACCTATTGGTTCTTTTACATTTCGAAAACCATTCATACTTGATATCAAAATATCATATTAGCTTCAAAATCAATTTCATTTTGAAATCATCATATTTACTCAAAATATAATATTTCACTTAAAAATCATTTTCGCCTCAATATCCCAATTTCGCTTCCAAAATTATTTCGAATTTCAATTTAGGTTATAACTTCATTTTAACCCAATTCGTATTTAAATCAACGATTTAAATATAAACATTCCAGCCTTGACCAGTTTGAATTTTTAGAAAATAGTTTGAATTTTTTTAAATAGTTTAAAAGTTAAAATAGTTTGATATAAAATGATTTAAGCATTTAAAATGTTCTGTAAAATAAAATAGTTTGTAAAATCAAAATAATTTGAATATTTAAAAATATAGATTTTAAACAGTTTATATTAAAATAATTTATTTCCAAATCAAACTGTCACTTTTCACTTTAACCAATCTGGACCTAAGTCCAAATTCCAATCAACTGATTAAATTTCAATTATTCTATTTCAAATCATTTTCAATCTCATTTCAATTCGAATCGATTAAACTTCAATTCAATTCAAAACAATTCCAATTTTAATTGTAATTCAAATCAATTTCGATTTCAAATTAATTCAATTTCGAATTCAATTCGAATTAATTTCAATTCTAATTTGAATTAATTTCAATTCAATTCTCAATTTTAAACCATTTCAAATTATATAAATTCGAGTTCAAGTTCAAAATATCGATTTAGATCACTTAATTCAAATTAAACTTCAATTTTTGAATTTTGATTCAAATCTTAAAATTAATTTCATTCCCGAGCCCAAAATTTGAAATATCAATTTATATCACCTTTACTTAAATAACTTCGAAATTAGAGTAAAAGTTCAAATCTTTATTAAAAATTCAATTTCAATAATTAAAGTCATTTTTCAATCATGACTACAAATTCCAATTAAATTCTTTTAAAAAATTATTCTAGCCAAAATTAATTTCAACATTTCAACTTGAATTCTTAATTAATTCAATCTTCATAAATTCGATTTTTATTTCTTCGAATCAAAATCATTTAAATAATTTCAAAACTAAGACTATTAAAATTATTTAATTTAACCGATCCGATGTCCTTATATAATTTTCTATCCTATGGCCAAGTGAATAGTTATTTCAATTTAATTTCAGGGATGGATATATATCATTTCAATCCAAATCAAAGTGACATAGGTATATATCATTTCAACCTATTTCTTAAATTATTCGAAATAATTCAATTGACAACTATATATTGCCAAATGATATACAGGGTGATAATAGGATATATATATATATATATATATAATAAATAAACATCCAACCATCCAATATATCAACCAATAGAATTCAATTACAATCAACATCCGAATCAGCCCATAATTCACGACAATTACATAGTTATCAATATCAGATATTTTACTGGTAATTAAATTCCAATTTCAAATTTAACTGTCGATTTTTATTTCTACGTCGATTTAACGAACATAAAAATATTATAGTACATCGTGAGCGTTGAAACACTCACCTATTATTTGAAACTGAAAATATTTTCAGCTTCAAATAAATATCACCTTGATTCCATGCTGTAGCCTTCGTCAATACGAACCCAATGCCACTCATTTCATCCGAAACGGACCTCGTATGCAAAAGTTATACTATAATTAATATAACGATAAAACTAATTAACATTTAAATCAATTAAATAAAATATTAACATCACCTAATCCACTCAGCATCGTTCCAAGGCCCGCTCCATCTGCTTGCGATCTCGTATCCCTTTTTTTTATAAAACAATCGTCGATCCGCCGCAAACCTCGTGCCACCACCCCAAGGTCGACGCTCCCCACCAGCGCACGTGGACAACGCAAGCTTCCCAATCTCCACAGTCGTGCACTCGAAGACGATGTGCCAGAACCCTAATGATGAACGCACCTCCCCTGCCTCCAAGGCAGCGCCACCATGCACTCTCCAGTCGCCCGCCACCTCGTCCCAATCGCACGCGCTTCCAGATAAAATCGCGACCCTCGTTTGGTTTTTTTTCTTTTCCTTTATACGATCTGCTATTGATATGAGAGGAAGAAATGAAAGGGGTACGGGGTAAGACAAATAGGGGGCGGGTTGTACGAATGGTCGAGACAAGAAAGAAAAAAAACTATAATCTAAAAATATCTCACCTGATCGACCCGTGAAATTCCGGACTACAAACGACGCGTGCCGCCAGTCGTTCCTAATGTTTTACCTCCATTCCAAACGCAATGGAACTATTCCCGAGGCCTAATTCGATCATATTTAGAAGATAGTATTTCAAAATCAATTTATTTTATTTAAATTCCTTTACTTAATTTCTACGCGTTTCAAGCTCGCATGGCCAAACGATAAGTCCGATCGCTATGAAACTTGAAATCCTAATATAATTCACCATTACGGATCCGATGAAATGGGTTTCGTCGAAATCCAAGATAGTGTCCAAAATGGCTATTTTTACTCGTTAATTATAATATACAATTTCCAATTTCTGATTATTCACTTTTAGATCCAATTTTAAGTGTTAACAATCTTCATTCATATTTAAATAAAATTTAAATCAATTTCTGATATCATTTTCATTTACCTTAATTCAAGATTTAATTATTTAAATAATTCCAATATTAAATTTAAATAATTTAATTATCCAATCAATCACCATATTTCAAATATAAGTTATTTAACTTATAAAATTTAATTTTAAAATGAATTCAAATAGTAAAAGAACTATTTCCATTTTACAGTCATTCAATATTCATTATTCAATTCCAACTATTGATTAAAGCCCATTCAATATATAGAATTCCACTCTAATACTTGTTATTTCCACAATCTTCGAAATTGTTTATTTTCAATATTTTATTAAAGCTCATATTCAATAACTACACTAATATATCATTAATTTTTTTATTTTTAACCATTTTTATTTAATAATCATATTAAATTTAATAATTTTAAATATTTAAAAATGCTGATCGTTACATTCTCCCCCACTCAAAACTTTTTATACAATATAAGTAATCAACTTATAAAACTTTAAAATCTTATTAGAAAACCTTTACTACGCTTCTACTGCACCACTTTGATCGGCTTACAGAAATTAAAACTTAGTCATCAAAACGAGTTATAAAATTTTCAAAACCTCAAAAAATTTCTAACACTTGGATTTACGGAAAATTTCGGCAGCATCTCCTTTGCGCAGCTCGATCGAAATTTTTTTACAATACAATATATAACACAAATATATACCAAACATATCAAATATACCTCTCATCTCAATGATGAGGCATCCCAAAGGGAAAAATATAAAAGTGCGGTATGTAATCCGAGATACGTACCTTATTATTATTAATACAAGCGAGTTCGCTCATATTAAGCAAGCAAAAGCAAATATAAATCCACGTATACGTCCAACTGTCTTTGTATGTACCTATCTCAACTTAAATTTAAATATCAGTCACTTAAAATAAGATATAGAACATGTATGAGTTAAATAAAACCACATAGCATGAATTTTGAATCCAAATCATAGACATTAGCACCAATACACGACAAAACAATCATATGTAGCTAAAATAATAAAATCGTTGATTTACAACCAAAGAAACCATTCACAGTTATTAATATTCATCCAATTAATTCATAACTATATGAATTTACATTATCTAATGTCAATATTTAATTTATACACTTCATCTCTTATTAACATCCAACTTTTATTAACATTTAATTGGTTTACTTCCAATTTCTTTACATCTATTTCATTCACATTCAATTTATTCAATTCAATTTGTTAAATTCCAATTGTTTCACTTTTTGTTTAACATATCCCATATAAATTCATTTATGAACCATTTTATAAATTATTCCTTTTAACCTTGTTTAAGTTAAATTTTATTTTATTACCACTTAGTATATTCTCTTTGATACTAATCTCATTTATAAAACATTTAAGTATATTGCAACCATTTTATAAAATGCACTTCATATTTATTTTCCATAACATAAGTTCACATTAATTCTTCGATTCACTTCATTGGTTCATTTCATAAATTCAAGTTTATATTAATAATTTTTACTTCAATAAATTTTATTTTATAAAATGATTCACTTCATTAGTTTATTATTAACTTTACTTAAGTAAATTTTATTTTATAACTCAAACTCATATTAATAATAAAATTTTCTTTTTATCACAATCACTTTCATTCAACTTTCTTAAGTTAACTTCATCTTATAATTCATTTTGTTAACTTATTCCATATGAAATTAGTTAACATTTAATTTTATTGAAACTCATTCCATTTGCATTTAATTTATTTACATCCAATTTAAATTAAATTCAATTACTCATATTAATTATTTCTTACTCATTTATTTTTATTCAATTTCTTTCACAACTTAAATTACATTTCATTTTATAATTCAAGTTCGTATTCATTTTATTAATTCATTTCGTAGCTTAAATGGAATTAATTCACTTTCTAATTTATCTAGTTATATTCAAATCCAATTCAATTCATTTGCATTCAACAAGTTTAAAATTTGTTCTTAGCTTAATATTTCTCAAATCTATAAGTTATACAAATTTATTCACTTAAAATTTCATTTTATTATTTTATCTAATTCATTTCAAATACAATTCATTTTTATTTAAGCTTTCTTGAGTTAGACTTCATTTTATTTACTTCATTTCACTAACTCGATTTATTCACATTTCTTAGGTTGATTCTTTTATTTCATACTTCAATTTCAAATTTTCTTTTGTTTGCTTGATCAAAAATATTCAACTGTTTTAAATTTTAATTTTACTTTCCTGTTCAAATCTATAAGTTACAAACTTATTTCTCATCTATAATATTTTAAATTTATAAGTTCAAAACTATTTTCATATATTTATCAAATCATACTTAGAATATTTTTTCACAATCAAAACTTGTTTTTGCAGGAAATAAATTTCTTTTGGTAGCAATTCTCACTCAGAAACTCGAAAATGAATACCGGTGATGCTGCAGTCATCCCCAGGATTATTTCCTAGCGACTAAAGCGAGTTCAATGCTTTTATTTCTTTCAAAAATCCTTTAAAAATATATTTTTAGTCAAAATACTTTCAAATAATATTATTATTAATTTTTGAAGGCTTTCAAAACAATTTTGAAAGCAACGGGATTTAAATTTTAAAATTCTCAGCTTTTAAATCCTTCCTATTTATAAGCTATATTATAAATATACTTACATAATTTCATTATCTTATTAACAAAAAATTTCATTAATTTACAGCTTTGTTATTGCAAAAAATTCTTATTATAATTAAATTTTAATTCAATTTAATTATCGAACGCTTTGTGAAATAGAGTTCACAAAGTATTCATTTTTAATTTAATTCAAACAATAATCGATGATAACTAAATATTATCATCTCCCAACAACAACTAACATTCATTAAAAATTATCATTATATATATAATATAATTTAGGTAAAAATATTTCATTTATCCAATTTTAAAACAATATTATGTCGACTTACCTCGTTTAAGTGTTTAGAAATCCCTATCGATAACATGGCGTCCCATGCGCCGACCAGAATTCATAAACAACTCAACGGATAAGTAAACACAATATAAAACATTTTATAACACTAACAAGTACACGCTCTCATATATATATATATACGCACATTCTCAACAACTCATTCTAGGGTATTACTACCCTATCTCTAATGAGTCAAACCCCACAAAGCTAAGGTTGTCGCTAAACCAAAGCTCTGATACCAACTATGACGACCCACATTTTGGAAGGTTTAAATTTGACAATAATCCAAACATGTCCAACTCAAACAATCCAGAACATATATGTGGTTAATTAAGAAAAATAAGAAAAGAAGAAGAAAACAAACATAGAATCTCGCAGCGGAATGACAAAATATAATAATCAAATAAACAGTTCATGAAGCTGTTTATTATACATTTGATTTTAATTTATACAATATTTATCAAAGTTATATATACAACAGAACAAAATGAACAATGCAGGAGACAACATGATGGAGAGAATAAAAGAATAATACTAATACTAATAATATACCAAAATCTTCGTCTTCATCCTCCAGAAAATGATCTTCAATGCGCTGAAATACTCGGGGCCGACCCGAGCGTAATGAAAAGGAAAAGCACTCGAGTCAAGACTAAAATATCCTTATGGGAGTGAAATCGATATCACATAACATGAGTGTAATAGCATCAGAGATGTTTAGAGGATTTCACATCTCCTATCCAGTGTATAACGTGCGTGCAATAACTCAAGAGATGTTATGGGATTTTCCATCTCTTAAGGGTCCATCAAATTATTTATATGTAGTATAATACGATACATATATAATGTCTAATCAGTAAAATAAATATTTTTCTTAGCGTTAAGGCTTTACATTAATCCCCCTTAATGCGTTTTTAAGCATTGGCATACAGTTTGCATTTAGCACAACCAGTAGCACGTCGGTCGCCAGTGATGCGCCGTGATACGACAACACTAAACCAAAATCGTATTGGTCTCGTATAGGGATAAAAGTATGACAAGACACGTGAGGTAATGCCCAAGGTAGGATACTACCAGTTTGGGTCGCAGGGTTGGTGGTAACACATCATAGCCACGACCGCCCACCGTGTCCATCCATCCCATATCAAATACAGGGAAGCTATCCCACAATCAAGGTGCATCAATCGTAACCAACAACAAGAGTAATAATATGGACCAAGTCCAAGAAAATCGAAGAACGGATGTCTACTAGGGGTAATTAGCTCGCTTGGCCCTACCAAGTCGTCCTGTTTTAGTCATTTCAAATTGGCACAAGTGTCGAGGTCTATCCATCATCGTTCTCTTTCTTCCAGCAAACGACGCCAAATCCACCACTTCGTTCTAGAGTCTCCTCTGCGTACACAGTTGTCAAAGTGGTTCCAATATTGACAGAGAGTATGCCAATAAGTGACCCCGGTCTCTTTAACAATCAAACGTCATTTTACCCACCGGTTGGTTCTTTTACATTTCGAAAACCAGTCATACTTGATATCAAAATATCATATTCGCTTCAAAATCAATTTCATTTCGAAATCATCATATTTACTCAAAATACACTATTTCACTTAAAAATCATTTTCGCCTCAATATTCCGATTTCGCTTCCAAAATTATTTCGAATTTCAATTTAGGTTATAACTTCATTTTAACCCAATTCGTATTTAAATCAACGATTTAAGTATAAACATTCTAGCCTTGACCAGTTTGAATTTTTAGAAAATAGTTTGATATAAAATGATTTAAGTATTTAAAATGTTTTCTATAAATTAAAATAATTTGTAAAATCAAAATAATTTGAATATTTAAAAAGATAGATTTTAAATAGTTTATATTAAAATAATTTATTTTCAAATCAAACTGTCACTTTTCACTTTAACCAGTCTAGACCTAAGTCCAAATTCCAATCAACTGATTAAATTTCAATTATTCCATTTCAAATCATTTTCAATCTCATTTCAATTCGAATCGATTAAACTTCGATTCAATTCCAAACAATTTCAATTTCAATTGCAATTCAAATCGGTTTCAAATTAAATCGATTTCGATTTCAATTCCAGCTAATTTCAATTTAAATTCCAATTTGAATTAATTTCAATTCAATTCTCGATTTTAAACCATTTCAAATTATATAAATTCGAGTTCAGTTTCAAAATATTGATTTAGATCCCTTAATTCAAACTAAACTTCAATTTTTGAATTTTGATTCAAATCTTGAAATTAATTCCATTCTAAAGCCCAAAATTTGAAATATCAATTTATATCACCTTTACTTAAATAACTTCGAAATTAGAGTAAAATTTCAAATCTTTTTAGACCATTCAATTTCAATAATTTAAGTCATTTTTCAATCATGACTACAAATTCCAATTAAATTCTTTAAAACAATTTCTTTTAGCCAAAATTAATTTCAACATTTCAACTCGAATTCTTAATTAATTCAATATTCATAAATTCGATTTTTGTTTCTTCGAATCCAAATCATTTAAATAATTTCAAAACCAAGGATTTTAAAATTATTTAATTTAACCGATCCGGCGTCCGTATATAATTTTCTATCCTATGGCCAAGTAAATAGTTATTTCAATTTAATTTCATGGATGTATATATATCATTTCAATCCAAATCGAAGTGTCAGAGATATATATCATTTCAACATATTTCTTAATTTATTTGAAATAATTCAATTGACAACTATGTACTGCCAAATGATATACAGGGTGATAACAGGATATATATATATATATATATATATATATATATATATATATATATCTAATAAATAAACATCCAACCATCCAATATATCAACCAATAGCATTCAATTACAATCAACATCCGAATCAGCCAATAATTCACAACAATTACATAGTTATCAATATCGGGTATTATACAGGCAACTAAATTCCAATTTCAAATATAACTGACAATTTTTATTTCTATATCGATTTCATATGTCAATTTCATTTTCAAACAAAAGTCAATAAAATTATATAACTTCACTATCTCAATTTAACGAACATAAAAATATTATAGTACGTCGTGAGCGTTGAAACACTCACCTTTTATTTGAAACTGAAAATATTTTCAGCTTCAAATAAATACCACCTTGATTCCACGATATAACTTTCGTCGATACGAACCCAATGCCACTTGTTTCATCCGAAACGGACCTCGTATGCAAAAGTTATACTATAATTAATATAACGATAAAATTAATTAACATTTAAATCAATTAAATAAAATAATTAACATCACCTAATCCACTCAGCATCGTTCCTAGGCTCGCTCTATCTGCTTGCGATCTTGTATCCTTTTTTTATAAAAAAATCGCCGAGCCACCGTACACCTCGTGCCACCACCCCAAGGTCGCCGTTCCCCACCAGCGTGCGTAAACAACACGAGCTTCCCAATCTCCACAGTTGCGCACTCAAATATGACATGCTAGAACCCTAACGATGAACGTGCCTCCCTTGCCTCCAAGCGCAGCGCCACCGCTCGCTCTCAAGTCACTTGCCACCTCGTCCCAACTACATGCGGTTCCAGATAAAATCACGACCCTCGTTTGATTTTTTTCTTTTTTTATACGATCTGCTATTGATATGAGAGGAAGAAACGAAAGGGGTACGGGAGAAGACAAATAGGGGGTAGGTTGTATGAATGGTCGAGATAAGAAAGAAAATATATATATTATAATCTGAAAATATGTTGCCCGATCGACCCGCGATATTCCGGACTCCAAACGACGCATGCCGCCAAGCATTCTCAATGTTTTACACTCATTCCAAACACAATGGAACTAGTCCCGAGGCCTAATTCGATCGTATTCAGAAGATAGCATTTCAAAATCAATTTATTTTAATTAAATTTCTTTAATTAATTTCTACGCGTTTCATGCTCGCACGGCCAAACGATAAGTCTGATCGCTACGAAACATGAAATCCTATAATAATTCACCATTACGGATCCGATGAAGCTGGTTTTGTCGAAATCCGAGACAGTGGCCAAAATGGCTATTTTTACTCGTTAATTATAATATGCATTTCCAATTTCTAAATATTCACTTTTATATCCAATTTTAAATGTTAACAATCTTCATTCATATTTACATAAAATTTAAATCAATTTCCGATATCATTTTTATTCACATTAATTCAAGATTCAATTATTTAAATAATTCTAATATTAAATTTAAATAATTTAATTATCCAATCAATCACCATATTTCAATATAAGTTATTTAACTTATAAAATTTAATTTTAAAACCAACTCAAATAATAAAACAACTATTTCCATTTTACAGTCATTCAATATTCATTATTCAATTCCAACTATTGATTATAACCTATTCAATATATCGAATTCCACTCTAATACTTGTTATTTCCACAATCTTCGAAATTGTTAATTTTCAATATTTTATTAAAGTTCATATTCAATAACTACACTAATACATCATTAATTTTTTTTAACCATTTTTATTCAATAATCATATTAAATTTAATAACTTAAAATAGTTAAAAATATGGATCGTTACAACCCGTAAGCGTACAAACATGTCTGGGAGCCAATGACAAAAATGTGTACCTGAACGTGTACGTGTTTAGTCTAAAAATTTAGTTTTTGAAATTGATAGAAATTGAATTCAAACCTGAAGCTTTCAAGGTCGAGACCGGATTAGATAGCCAAAGCTTACTAGTCTCGTAGAACCAGATATAGATATCAACTAACGGAATATAATCTAGAATTTATATTATTGGAAATCGACCAAGCTTCATGACAATCAAAGAGAGGTACGACACTTTAGGAAAATAATGGAATGACAGCGACTATTCAGAAAACTAGGATTTCTTTCCGACGACTCTAACTTACTTCGATTCAAAGCACGTCATGTTTAGCACAAGACGTACTTTGGAGGGCAAGTGTTATTCAGCATTTTGACCTGGCTATATTCGAACTAATTGGATAAGTTAGATTCGGCTGTCATCAAGGCCAGTACATGCAGAGCGATGATTGTGTGGTCCTAAAGTCAAGTAAAGATGGTAATATGAGGTCGTGATTGAACGGAATTAAGAGATATGCAATGTAGAATGTTCGAAGTATGGAATATATTTCAACATAGAGGAGGGATCGGCTATAACCATTCTCCAACATAGAGATCGACATGTTTCAGGAAACTAGTGCAATTCAATGGAAAATAATCATAATCTCAAGGTCCATAAGTCCAATGCATATGAAATTTTGTAATCAAGATGCGGGGACCCTAGGGAGCCCACCCTACGGATCGCACCTCAAAATGATGAAGCAAGAGGGATCGACCCTCTTCCCTCAATAGGGATCAACTAAAATCAGAAGACAACTCACATTGAAGCAAAGATCGAGCAATAACTCATGTTCTACTAACCCAATTGGCATGAAACTGGGAGGCTAAGCATATTACAACATGAGGAAGTTACCATAGGGATCAAACCCCAAAATTCCTTCAAATTTGGGACCGACACCGATCCCTATTCCTTAAGATTTAGGCCATGCGATCCCTTTGATGGGTCCATATGGTTTTGAAGACCCTTATGCTGAATTTCCAGGGAAATATTTTGCCATCTTCATCAATAAATACAGGCTTGGCTATTTATTTTTGGGACACTTATGCTGCTAGTTGCTTTGTACTCTATTGTAACTAAGGATTTTCATCCGCTCCCTATTGTATTCAGTTTACAAAGTGACTAATAAAGCAATCTATTCAAAGTGGATGTAGGCAAACAACGTCGAACCACTATAAATTGTCATGTTCTTGTTATTGTTTTGATTTTCTGCTATTTCATTGTCTATTTCCCCTGTTTTCATTTCATATTCTTTATTTATTTCTCTTCAAAACTTCTATTAGGTGTTTGTGATGGTGCAAACATAATATAATACAAATTATAATATAAAAAAATTTATTTATATATTCAAATAAAATGTTGAATTTATTTAACGGAAAATGTAGAAAAGTTCTAAATAAATTAGACTATATACGCCCATTAAAGATCCAAATAGGTAATTTTTTAAAATTAGACTATATAGGCCCAGTTTCAACAATGGTATCATAGCCCAATAGCCTTTGCGGTTTAACGTAGTCATGTTAGGTTTAAGTAATTTAGCTGACAACTTAGATGGTAGGGTGTCAAGAAAAGTAGTGTTGGAGGACTAGGTTTGGATAATCAAATACTCTGCCCTACCTTGCTACCGGCTTGGTCTGAACAGATACATAAGTTCAAAGGATAGAAAAGGCCCAATTTGAATTAGGCATTGGGGTAATTTTCAAAATTGTTTTAAAATTAAAAATATAGATTTTAAATTTAAAAGTTAAATTTAAAATTATATATATAGATGTATATGTATGTTATAAAAGTTATAATATAATGAAAATTTTCAAAATGTTTGAAAAATAAATATCAATTAATTTCAAAATTAAATTTTATTTATTAGATTAATAAAAGAATTAAATTAATTAAATGAGTTAATTAAATAAAACATATATGCATGTATAATATATATTGTTATATGTTATATTGTCTTGAAATGTTTAAGACAATTAAATGTACATGTTTGTGTATATAATATAATTTTCAAAATTAATAAAATTTAAATAAAATAGTTCAATTAAATAAATAAATTAAAATTTAATTAATAAATTAATATGTATATGTATGTATGTATGTATGTATGTATATGTAATATTTGTATATTGCTACAAAGATTATAGTATATAAATATTCAATATAATATGTTAAAATTGACTAATAAAAAATTAATTAAAAGGTTAATTAATTAAGTATGATTTAATTAATATAATAGTATACATGAGATAATTATATAAGCAAATTAAAATATAAAAGTTATATAATAATGAAACTAATATAATATGAATGTATAAGCTAAAAGTGGAATACTATAGGAACCCTAAATAGACTTAGGGAATAAATACATAATGTACATATACCATGATTCCCGATGTTATCGACACTTGAACACGAGGGTATTTCATAAGAAATATATTATTTCATAAGTCGATATCACTTGATATAATATATTGACGATTATGAATCTTTAATATAAAGTTGTCCCCTGCAATTTATACATTAATAAATTACTCGCATACTCTCTAGTTGTTGAGCTTTCCTCAAGTTAGAGATGTTATGTGTAGTATTCTTAATGTGTAAACTAGACGAGGTAAGATACTTATACATATTTATTGAGCTATTCTCAAGGTATGTATAGTATACTTAGACCATTGCGAAATGGTGAGTACGAGTGAATAATCACTTTTACTTGTTGAGCTTTCCTCAAGGAAAAATGAGATTAGGGCAAGGAACCACAGATTAGGAGTTGTGTATAATACAACCAATAATGAGTTATCCATCGTATATGGAAATTTGATTTGTTGAGCTTTCCTTATGGTCAGAATCCAAGGTATACGAGTTCTAACATCTACCAGTGAAGTCAAAAGACCTCTGTGTTTCGGCTTAGGGTTTGGCGAAACATAAAAAACTAATGTGAGCATATTAGTAAAATGAAACATAAAGTTTAACCTTACTAATATTATTAGAACATCACTATGATATTGTCCTAATAATTTACAAATTAAAACTTATAGAAAATGTCAACTCTAAAACTCTTTTCTGAAAGCGACAAGCTTACCGGACCCAACTATATCGACTGGCTAAGAGCGATTAAGATAGCGTTGAATTATGATCGTAATTGGTTGTCTATTTCCTACGATCCAAAAGAACAACCCGCTGACGATGCGGACCCCGGACTAAGACTTGCTTATGAGAAATAGGTTTTAGTCTTAGAGATCGCCCAGTTTTGTGCTATCTACATTAGACAAGCTGTTGCAGAGGCAGCATGAAAACTTGTCTATCCTTGAGATATTTGATAGTATCAAGTATCTATTTGGTAAATGTTATCGCGCCTTTTTGCAAGGCCGTGATACCAATTTGGATAAAAATGGGTGGTTACCAACCTAGAGAATCAATGATATACAAGACTATGGACGATGGTCGAGCAGATTCAAACCGGGTCCTGATCAAGGTGCAATCAATATAAAGTGACAAGGAAGGCCCCATGAGGTTAAATTTTAAATTTCAAGCCAATCGAAGTTTGTACACTCGAGTTATGGACAAATGAAGAATTTATATGGATCGATCTAGAACGATCCATAAAACAACGTAAATCGACGAAGATCAATTAGTATCTCAAAATCTACAAAGAAAATGCATTTGAAACCTTCAAGACATCAATATATTGAAGAGTGGAGCCCATAAGAACGATTGCAAGACGTAATTCACAAAATTGCATTCTCACCGATCGTTTACTACCGATCGTTTGGAACGATCGGTATAAGATTGCCAAGGTGCCATGTTCGACAAAGATCGATGGATATCTCACAATCTACAACTCAAAATGATTTCATATTTTAGGAGCAAGGTTTAGAGGCATGTCGGACCCCCCATAAATGATCGCATTGCAATTGGAAGCAAAAATAAAGATCGGTATAATTTGTACGGATCATTCTAAAACATCGGGTCAGGACCACCCATCGTTATGTTGGGCCCCTACGGATCTAGAGATTCTTCTGGCAAGTTTTTAGCCCAATCCATGCACATCTTCCCCTATAAATACAGCTACCATTCTCCATAAAGAGAATCCTTTTTTCTGCTGCCTAGCCTCTGCCATTATTATTTCTTCATCCTTGTATTAATGGATCCCAACTGATCCAAACATTCTTGTAATCAAAATCAAGAAGATCAATAAAAATATGAAGTGGACGTAAGCCAAGAATGCCAACCACTATAAAAATCTGTGTATTCATTTACCTTTTCTGCTATGTTTTAATTTCATCCATCGTTTAATATCTACGAGATTCTATTGGTGTAGATGCCCATTTTGGGCGTCAACGGTAAATAGTCATGTTCCGCAAGGTATGAGCTTACGAAGCTGTTCTATACTAAAACAATTAA
Source organism: Allium fistulosum (assembly GCA_030737815.1). Lineage (NCBI taxonomy): Eukaryota > Viridiplantae > Streptophyta > Magnoliopsida > Asparagales > Amaryllidaceae > Allium > Allium fistulosum. The sequence goes on from CM060903.1 coordinate 1,505,160,980, forward strand.
GGATAAAAAGTGGATGATTACGTATTGATGACGAAGTGCTATATTGATAGGCATTCGCAAGTGGACGAATAGATAAGCAATGAATTACAAGTTGATTCGATCCTTGGTTCCCTTACCGGTAAGTATGAACCATTTATTACTGAATTATAATAAACCAATTAAATGTGAATCTCATAGTGCTCCTCGATATGTTAAGGTCAGTTGAGTCTACATCTAAGGATCAAGGGGATGTGCTTGCTGTAAGGGGTGGTGCGTCATTTTTGATAGGTTCGAAGAAGCGAAAAAGATAAGGTAAGAAGATTAAGAAAAGTAAGAAGACCGATGACAAGGGTGAATGTCATCACTGCCATAAAAAAGGTCACTGGAAAAGGAACTATCCTGAATACCTAAAGATTGTTATAGAAAGAAAGCATAATGGTTCTGCAGTTCCACCAGCTACGTTTTTGATTCAAAATTATTTTACAATAAATAAATTGTCTTGGGTTTTAGATGTTGGATCTATAACTCATATATATAATTCACTACAGGGGCTTAAGAACTGATGTCGCGTAGAAAAGGAGAGATGAGGCTCCAAGTTACAGATGGATCTATTGTAGATGCAATGGTAGTGGGAGATTATCATTTATGTTTACCTAGTGGAGTAGTATTGATATTGAATAATTGCTATTTTGTAAAAGACTTTATTTGTGGAACAGTTTCTATTTCTAGATTATCTGAGACCGGATATATATCTCATTGTGCGGGTTGTTATTAACATTAGTTTGAATGGAAAAAAGTCTACGATGGTATTCTCTAAAATGACATTTATGTGATCAATGCTAATTATGTGTGTTCTATGGGTAGTTTTTCTAACAATATAAATGATAGTTATCTTTGGCATTATAGGCTAAGTCATATTAGTGAGAAATGGCTACACAAACTGAAATCCAAAGGTTTTCTCTCGTCACTTGATTCTAAATCATTTGACATGATCGAGTCGTGTCTAAAAGGGAAAATGACCAAACACCCATTAAGTGGGAGTAATTAAAGAGTTAATGAACTCTTAGGGTTTGTACATAGTGATGTATGTGGCCCGATACTGTAATCTCCAAGGATAACAACTCTTACTTTGTTGCCTTCACTAATGATTTTTCGAGACTAAGATACGTGTATCTTATGAATAACAAATCTTATATTTGTGGGAAATTTATTAAATACAAGAATGAGGTCAAAAATAAAACGAACCAAAAGATAAAAATTCTTCATTCCGATCGAAGAGTTGAGTACGTTGGACAACAACTCCAACAGTACTAAAAATATAATGTAATTATCTCTCAGGTAACTCAACCATATACTCCATAACACAATGATGTTTTGGAGTGTATTAACAGAACCCTAATAGATAGGGTTTGTTCCATAATGAGTAAGACTGAGTTACCACTATCCTTTTGGGGATATATACCGGAAACCATAGCACATATGTTGAATTTGTTATCCTCTAAATCTATGCCTAAGACACCATATGAGATATGGCATAGAAAGAAACCCCACTTCAATTATTTGAAGATATAGGGTTTTCCGGCCTACGTTGAGAATGTGGTCCAACAAACCTGAGGCGAGATCAGCCTTGTGTAATTTTATAGGATATCCCAACAATTCTAGGAAATATATTTTCTACAATAAGAGGAACAAACGATGATTGTTTCCACAAAAGCTATATTTTTATAAAAAAAATTTTATAGAAGAAATTAACAGCAAAGTTGTAGAATTGAATGAGATCTAAAAACTAACACTAAGACTGAACTAGTTAGAGAACCAAGTTCACCTGCATATGAAAAAACACAACCTATTAGGTCTAATGGGGAATCTCTTGCACCAGAGAGATATTACGGCATTCTCATGGATGACGAGAAAGAGGACCATGTCTTAGATGACGATAGTTCTATATCTTTACAACAAACACAGCAGAGTAAATACTCTACACTCTAGCTTGGAACAATGAAATCTAAGATGGATTCCATATACGGAAACAAAGTGTGGTCTTTGTCTACAAAGACACATCAGCTTTGGAGGTACGTGATAACCATAACATATTTCAGCATAGTTATACAAAAATTCACATGAATAAGACCTTGGCATTGAAACCGAGAGATTTTCCATAACAATGAAAACTGGGCACCGAAAGTTTCTCTAGGAACCGGCCAACTAAGAAATGTATTCATATTGCAGAATATTAGTAATGGCTTATCATTAGATTGTTAACACAAAAAGTCTTTTGATATATAAACATAATTGAGGAAGATATTACTTATAACTAATTGAACTATTAGTTAGGTCAGTCGTTGGTGTTATAAGAGTAATTGTTTTGAAGAGTCAAGGTGAATTGAAACGTAATAGTTTTATACCAATTCTAAGCATCATGTATATCTCAGGAAAATTAGATATACTCAATCAAAATAGTAGAAATAGAAGTATTTACCAACTTATAGCAACACTTATAATTGATGAGAGACATATAAGAAAAAGTGTGTTGTATTCAACAATAAGATTAAAGGATTAACAAAATCAAGAACTCATTTCATATTTTAACTTATTTAGAATACATGCTTTAATATACATGACATATTTAGCTATACCTCCCTCTATCATTGTACATAATATCAGTAGATAAAGAGTACTGAAATAACATCCCTAATATTATGAATTTTTATTTAATTTGGAGAAAAAATAAAGAAGGCAGGAAGCTAATTTAAGCACAAGAAAAGAGTTGAGAGTTGAAAAAGTTGCAACGCTACCCTTAATGGGGTAGATACGAATTTCTTTTTGTTAAACATTAAAGAATAATTAACCCAAAATTCCATAAAGAAACATCATCTTTGGAGATATATAATAACCATAATATGTTTAAGCCTAGTTGTACAATAAATCACATGAAAAAGACCAAGGCTTGAAACCGAGGGATTTTTCTTAAAAAAGAGAACTGGGCATTGAAACTTTCTCTAGGAACCAGCCAATTTAGATTTGTATTCATGTTACAGAATATTAGTTGGCTTATTTATAGCTTGCTAACACAAAAAATCTTTTGATATATAACCAGAATCGAGGACTATACTACTTCAGATTAATTAAAATATTAGTTGGGTTATTGGTTGGTGCGACAAAAATAATTATTTTGAAGATGAGTAACAACCAAATCTATGCATCATGTTTCATAAAATTAGATAACAAAATCAAATCAGTGGAAATAGAAGTGTTTACCAACTTGTAGCTACACTTATGATTAGATGAGACTCATATAGGAAAATTTCCATGGTATTTGATAATAAAATTGAAATATTAATAAATTCAAGAGCTCATTTCATATTTTAACTTATTTGGAAAACATGTATTAACATACATTATTAGCATAGACCAATGCAACAAATTATTTAAAGAAATCAAATATATAAATAATCAATGTATATATGTTTACCATCAAAGGGTACTGAATTTGAGAAATCAAAATAACAAAAAAAGTTGATTTAAAACTTACGGCTAAACTTATTGCTACAGTTATCGTCAAAGTTTAAATCAAAGCAATCAAAAAGTAGGTTAAAGCCCGGAAAACCCCCAATAGATGGTAGGAGAAAACTGAATAGCTATAGGAAAGAAACATCATCAAACAACAAATCAGAAGGGAAAAAGTGAAAGATTGGGAAATTAGGGAAAATAATTTACCTGGATTATTGGTAGGATTGGCGGAGTGAAGAGCTTTAGAGTGGGAGCTAGGGTTTGTGGAATGGATTAGATGAATGGTTACTCGGATGAGTAGTCCAGTGGCAATTATGAAGATGATAATATGACAAAATGTTTTCTAAAATGGACATAATGTAAAATTACGATCGAGCCTTTTACAGAAGTAAAAATAAATATGGAGTTAAATGCAAAGTTTACCTCCAAATTAAGGAGAATGGAGCATTGTACCTAAAATGAATGTGGGAAAAGAATTTGAATGGTCAAATATTCAATTTTATATATGATAGGATAGATGAGATGGTGTTTATATAATTATTATTCAACTTCTTATATCTTTTAGTTGGAGGCATTTGAATAGAAACAACACGTTTTATATATTTTGTCTCTAAAATAAAATCCAAAATTCTAAGGTATCAGATTCGAAATGGAAAATCTGGTATAGAATTAAAGCAATACAGGCTTGACTTTTACTGTTATTTTGTTTTTTTAACAACCTATAGCCTAACTTGAAGACTAGACAAGATGGTACACCATACCGAATTATTTATGATTATTCAATGTACTTGAGTTTTAATATTATAACCATTGACAAGTCTGCATTCTAGCTTAGCAATGTATGGCTTACAAAAACAAGTGACTCAATGTAACGACCCTGAATTTTTGATATTGGAAATCAGGATATTTAATTGATTTTAAATATCTGGAAGTTAGTTTAATTTGAAATTCGAGATATCAGAATGAATTTGGCGATTTAATTATTGAATTTAATCGTTAAATCTGGGTAAAAAATTTTAATCTTCAGTTTTAAGCCGATTAAAAATATTTTCAAGACTTAGAAAATTTATATTGATAATACTGAAGATAATGGGACTTTCAGAATTGAATTTGAAACTGTTTTGTTCAGTTTTGAAATTTTATCGTTTAAATCGATATTTAAAGATAGCTTTCCGGGGCACAGTCTCGGAATTCGACGAAACCAGTTTCATTGGATCCGTAATATTGTATTATTATCGGATTTAAATTTTCGTAATGTTGGGAGTGATCGTGTGGCCATACGATAAGTAAACGGTGAAAATTAAATCGAAAATTTAATATTATAACTGGTCCAAAAAGCTATCTTCTCCATACGATCGAATTTGGACTCGAAACCTTTTCCATTGCGTTCGGAATAGGTGTATAACATTACGAACGCCTAGCGGCGCGTCTTGATATTAAGTCGAAATTTTAGACTTCGTTTTCGAGTCGTTTCGAGTTCGAATTTAAATTTATAATATATATTTGTCTCCAGTTAAAAATATATCAACATCAGCCGTTCTTCCTTCAAATCACTGTCTCCCACTCGTACACGCAACCATTCCATCGTGTCCCCCGTTCCCCTTCCTTCATAATTCACGCTTCTTCTCTTCACAGTGGAAAACGAAAAAGAAAATATCACGAAAAAAATGGCCGCTCTATTAAAAACGAAATCAAATGGCCGAGTGTTTTAAAATAAAATTTTCTTGAATCAAAAACCTCGTCCCCATTCTTTTGTTCGAATGAAAAGGGGAATCAAAAATGGCCGCGAGCGTGGATGGTGACGAATCGAGATGCGCGTACGCGCGATGGTGGGTGGTGTGGAGCTCGCGACTAGGGCTTCTCTGATGAAGTCACGAATCTGGGTGGTCTCGATCGCAGCGGATGCATTCGAAGCAGTTTCGAAGTGAAATCGAATTCGAGTCAAGTTCGATGAAAGGGATGAGTCGAGCAGATGGTCGAGGGCAGGCCACTAGTAGGAAATTCGTGTGCAGCAGATGGTGGCCTCGAGGCGTACTCGACAGCGGGTGATGATGTGAGGCGCGCGTTCGAGTGTTGAAGGGGGTGGTCACGTTTCGACGATGTCAGTGGTTTGTCAAAGTTTGGGGTTTCTGTTAAACAGTGAGGTATATTTACAATTTATATTTTCAATTTAATATCCACGTATGTATAAATGTATATTCACAGAAAGGAAAAAAAATCATATAACATAGTAATTTGGTTTTAGCAGTGAAGGTATTTTCATTTTATTTTATATATGAGAAGTTTACAAATATATATATATATATATATATATATCAATTAGAACTGTTTTAAGGAAATTTTATATGTACAGTAAGTTTGTAAAACACTTGATTTACATATGTATATATATTACACAGTAAAGGAAATTTTGTTGATATGTCCAGTGAAAGAAAAATTGATTTTTTTTGTCAATAAAAAAAGATATTAATAATTTATTAAAGGAAAATTAATTTTAAATTTAATTTTAGTTAAATCAATTTATTAGAAAGGAATTGGTTTAAAGTTAAAAGTATTAGTTGAAATAAAATAAATAGTTGATTAAATTTGTTAAAATGGAAATTTATTATTCGATTATTTCGAATATTAATAAATTGTATAAAATTGTTTATACAAGGTCTAATACAATGAAGAAATAGTCGGAATAGAAATGGATTGCAAAATAAAAAGCAAAGGTGAGATCTTCTCACTCAAATTAAAATTTGAATTGCAGTTATTGATTGATTGCGTGATTGTGATAGTATATATAGTAGTATATAGCAATATATATATATATTGGAATATATATATTGGAGTTGTTGATTTCCCGCATTATATAGCGGATGAGACCCTATTCGCCGCATAATAGCGGATGATATTTTATAAATCCCATATACCGCGATATTCCACCTCGAAGTGGAATTGGTATTGTGCTAACCTTTGTGGATGCAGGGAAATAGGTTGGAGGGATCCAACTGGATTCCTCAAATATTTGAATTTGTTTCAATATTGTGTGTTGATTATTTATAATCTCCGTGTGATTATCTTTGTGATTGAGACTGTTGAAGGCTAAAATTTAGCCGAATGTATTTTTGGTATCGTTGGATACCAGAAATAAATATCACTACAAAAAAGTATGTTATTAATAACGCCATTCAATAATGCCTTATTCTAAAGCGTTATATTACATTTAATTATTTATTTTTCTTACTTGGTTTGTTCTCTTCTGTATTGACGTAACGCATACTCGGTTCTTTACCCATGTAACGCCCCAAAACAAAATTATCCCTCCTAAAATTTTCATTTCCCTCTCAAAAAACTTAATCGTTCTTGTCTTCTTCCTAAAGCCCTAAATTTTTGTCTCCCTCCTCATCACTCGCCATCGCTCTTAAGCTGTTCCAATCTTCGCTCATCGCTCATCACTCATCGCTCGCCATCGCCACCTCCGATCTTCGCTCATCGCTCTTCAGCAGTTCCCAAGTCGACGTGTCCAGAACCCTAAATTATCTGCTTGGATTTTTAGGTTAGAAATTTCTTGGTTATGTTTATAAACTATTTTAATTCGGCTTTATCATTTGGTTACGATTATATTTGCGTTCAAATTCGTAGCTCAAACACTGCAAATCTTAAATTTAATAATTCTAAGCCAAATGAGGGTGCTGTTGTTCAAGGTAAACAACTTTTCATGTTTCCTATGCATTGATGTGCTTATATATGATATGACAGTTTGATACATAAAATTGGTGAATTTTTCTGCAGTTAAATTTATTGGAAAGTTGCAAGATGGTACCATTTTTGTGAAGAAAGGTCACAATGAAGAGCCACCATTTGAATGGAAGGTAGACGAAGAGCAAGTGATTGAGGGTTTGGACAGAGCCGTGCTGTCCATGAAAAAGGGTGAAGTGGCCTTGGTTACTATTCCACCGGAGCATGCCTTTTCTTCTACTGAATCGAAGCAAGATTTAGCTGTGGTTCCTCCTAACTCGACTGTTATTTACGAAATCGAGCTGGTTTCCTTTGTAAAGGTAACGTTGATTCTTTCTACGTTCTTTTTTTTGTTAGTTGATGATATTTGGTAGCTGAATCTAGTGATGACATACCTTTATGTCAGGAAAAAGAGTCATGGGACCTGAACACAACAGAGAAGATTGAAGCTGCAGGTAAAAAGAAGGAAGAAGGAAATGCATTGTTCAAGCAAGGCAAGTATGCAAGGGCCTCTAAGAGATATGAGAAGGCTGCTAAGTTTATAGAGTATGATAGCTCTTTCAGCGACGAGGAGAAGAAACAATCCAAGGCATTGAAGGTTACTATTAACCTCAACAATGCTGCCTGCAAGCTGAAGCTAAAAGAGTACAAGCAGGCAGAGAAGCTTTGCACCAAGGTATATCTTTGGTTTATTCCTTCTTTTCTGTTTTGGAGTTCGAGTACAATGCTTATGCTTTTAATGATGCTGCAGGTACTGGAGTTGGAGGGTTGAAATGTTAAGGCTCTGTACAGGAGAGCACAAGCTTATATCAATATGGCTGATCTCGATCTAGCTGAGATTGATATTAAGAAAGCTCTTGAGATCGACCCGGAGAACAGAGATGTGAAGTTGGAATACAGAACTTTGAAGGAAAAGATGAGGGAATTCAACAAGAGGGAGGCCAAATTTTATGGAAACATGTTTGCCAAAATGACTAAACTTAGTCATATGGAATCTGAAGTAAGATCTTTGGTTAATCTTGTGATTTTTGATTTGAATGTGTAGGCATGTTGCTGACAGTTTTGTTCCTCTCCTTTTATTGCAGAAACCAGTTGACAAACAAGAGCCAGAGCCAAAACTAAGGTGTGATGATATGAAGAGCCCTCCTCATCCACTCCCTCTTCCTCCAGGCTCACCCGGGTCTTCTTCGAGGTCAAATACTAATACTCAGTTGAGTCCTTCACAATGGAAAAAAGGGAAGTTGTTAGGAAGGGGAACTTTTGGTCATGTGTATACAGGGTTTAATAGGTACCGTTTTTATTTTGTTCTGCATTTCATTGGTTAGTTTTGTATCAAGTTAGTGTTTGTATATTAATTTTTTGAGCATTAAACTTTTTAAACCACTATAAAATATAGCTTCAAACTGCACTAATATGACACTCTAACACACTGTATAGATACATCCTTCTCCCATACCAAAAAATTCTTCGTAGTTTCTGATGGAGGGGACAGTTTGTGCATATAGTCCGTATAAACTTTGTCAACATTAATTTTACTGTTCCACTATAATCACAGTAATGCAAACTGATAAAAATTCGAGAAGAAGTTTTTGTTGAATGGATTGATATGTTAAAGATATTATAGTATGTTTGCGAAGTTGATTAGAACATATTTTGGGGGATTTTGTTATTTAAGTTTAGTTAAGGATTGTTAAAATATGCATGTTGGATGAATTTTGTTATTATGCAAAGTTAATGATTAATATTATTTTTGATTTTATTTCTATGTAAAAGACAACAAAAATTATGCTTCCCTAGGGCAACCCAAAGGTTAGAACCGGCCTTGCGTATGTGAATCTATAAAAAAAAATTAAAATAATAATAATAATAAAAACCATAAAGAAGATATGCCTATTTGAATATTTGAGTAGCTGGACTTGGTCCTATGATAAGGAAAACATCGGTTTCAGATAACATTATAGTCCAATTTACATTCCTCTCTTTTTCCACATAAAATCGTTTGACCTGCCTTGGTCATATGGACTTAATTAGTGAATTAAATTTATAACTTGAATAGGAAGCAATTAGAACTCCACAAATAAATGAGCATTATATATAATCCGCAGTTAAGAAAAACTACGGTTAGTATACAATGGTATTGTTGATGTTCTTTGGTATTTAATATTGATGTGCTTTAGTACATAGAAGAAAAACTATTATTAGTTGCCTTTTGGAATTTATTCAAACCAGAAATCACGTGTTGCAGAAAGAATAGTTACTAAACCCAAAATCAATCAAAGTGGATTGTTCTAAATGCGAGTTTGCAACTTTGCATGTTACTGATGGTAAAAGGTTTCAGATTTTTTTTTTCCATATCTTCTTTTATTTCTTTTCCTTTTCCAACTTCTGTAACCATCAGTTTTGAAGTATACAGATATTAAACAATAACTAATAAAACATAAGTATAAAATTAATAATCAGAGTTCTGTATCATGGAAAAGACGATAAAATGATGTCAAGATTCTAAATTAAATCAAATAGGACATCAATTCAACTGTTTTTGAACCGTGTGCTTTTTGCGGCTAGTATTTTATAATGGGGTCAACTAAATGCAACTCCCGTAGCTTGATTTGGAGGGTGATAATTATTATAATTATAATTATAGTGGACATAGACAATTGTTTGTATTCGCTATAAGAAGAGAAATATAGATTGAAAAATCTTGATTAAATGATTCTAGATTAATTATTTTAAAGAGAAAAAAGTAAAGAAAGGTGTACTCAGTGAACATCACAAATGTTCACGCCGTGTAGATACAGTTTCAGAGTAGATGATGCCGTATGAATGCAATTAATTAGTTTTGCCTGGAACATTTTCCTCTTATTTAAGGATACATGTATTTGCATTAATATTTCTGATGGAGGGGACAGTTTGTGCATATGGTCCTTTTGGGGAGCCTGTAATACGTAGTTATGTTAGGCAAATACTTTTAGGACTTGCATATTTACATGGGAGAAATACCGTACATAGGTATTACATTGTTTCCGTTGAGGTTACATAAAAAAGGTTAATATTGTTCCTCAAGTTAACATTCATGAGTGATTTTTGCAGGGATATTAAAGGTGCAAACATACTTGTCGACCCTAATGGTGAAGTTAAGCTTGCTGATTTTGGCATGGCCAAACATGTAAGCTGTCTCTTTTATTATTTTGCAAGGATAATTTGGATATTTTTTATACTTCTGAGAAAATATGCATTGATTCCGCCACACGCTTAGGGTAATTACCAAAGACATGTATGCCAACTTGTGACATTTGCTTTCAATTAAATGCCATACCACACGACTATCATTTGGGCATATATCATCACCTTTTATTGTTTAATTAAAACTCAATAACAACCTTTACCATCTGATATCTCACTATAATATCCTTTAACAATTTAGCCAAACTCCGCATTATGACATAGGCATTTAGGCATTTAGTGCCATTACTACTACTTGTCCAGCTGTGCTCATTGCTATGTTGCAAGCCCAATTTAGAAGACCTGGTAATAATGTGTGTAAAAGTTAAAATGTTATGGCGTCTATGAATCCATAATTCGAAGTAAAATAGCTTCATAATTAACAGTTGAATACAAAATATTTTTCTTTACAGTATTATAAGCTTTAATGATAAGTTGATAACTACGCTTACACTTTCTGAGGGATTTGTTTCACCTTCTTTGCCATAAGAATGATGAAAATTTCGAATGAGTATATTCCCTAAATTATTTACAATTTTATTTTCTCCTTCCAATAATTTACTCCTTAACCTTCTTTATTCCACTGCTTCCTGCCGATTTTACAATTTTAATTTTGTATTGATATTATTGATTTCAATACATGAGTTTTGGACTATATTTATACAGTCTTTTGTACATAACATACATATGGGCCTTGATACCCATATCCGCTTATTACATAATATACATGAGTTTGATACAATATGAGACGTTATGTTATCTCGTTCGTTTACATCCTTTAACTCTTATCTATGTCAATTATCGTTTGAACATCGAGATTTTGGACAAAACTATGTTTACCACTATTACCGCTTTTGACAAGGATGCAGAAAGACTTATAGGCCAGAACGTTGATGATATGCTTGCTATTGCAAAAATGGTTTGCTCCAAACCACCGTCTCCCAGTTTCTTAATTAGCACCTACGTTGCATATAGCTTGCAACGACTTAATTTAATTCTACGTGATTACCATCTCTGTTAAGGTTTTACGAAAAAAAAACAAACTTATTCAACATGAGAATGGATCAATGAAGGTCGAAAATATTTCCAGAAATTAGTAGGCTGCGATGCGGTTTTCGAGTTCCGTCCAACCGACTATGACGTTAATAACACTGACACGATCCATACTGCAAGAGGAATAACCAAGAAAACCAATGGTCCGCATTCAGTTACCATGCTTTCACAGGTAATTGTATCATTGCCAATTTGTTATGTGTTCTTAGCATTTTTGTCTCATGAAAACATATAACTACCACTGGAAAATATATATTATATGCAGACTTCTCCAGTGATCGAATACAGTGCAAGTTTCGAGAGTGCGTCTGTGGACTTGAAGGGAAAATCAGTTGTGTATCAGGTACCAATTTCTTAATCAAATTGTGACAATACCAGTACAAGAATATTCCTATACTGCAATTTAATATCACAGTACCCTACTATACTCAAATATTCTCTATGTCAAAACTAGATAAATCTAAAATTGTAGATACCAACCCATGTTGCAGATTGAGAACAAATAAGAACGAAGGACACAAAACTTTGTTTAATCCAAAGAGGAAGGAAAATATAAAACGTGATATAAAATAACAAATTGCAAAGAATCGTAGCTTCATAGGCTATTTGCCTAGTATTTTTTTTCTTCTTCTTGTTTTTTTTTCTTTTTCGCTGTGCTCAAAACTACCTTACGAGCCTATCTATGTTTGTTTTTTGGTTATGTTTATTCAATTAGGTTTAGTTAATTTTTGGGATTAGGCTAGATGAAAGTTTAACTTTATTTGAATTTTTCATTATTAGTGGTCCGTCTTCAGATAATTAATAATTGTTTACTCTCAGGATTTGCTTAAATAATTTTTGCTCTTCATTTGAGTTTGCAGGACCAGTGAACTGTTGGATGAGCTTGCAAATTTATTTGGCTTTGTGGCTGCAATACATGTTCAAGTTTTTCTTACAGGGTAAGTTATGCATGTCTTGGATATGTTTCAGCGCATGTATTAATTCTTTTCATTTCAAATTTATTTCCGACCAATGATACAAATGTCAATTACAGGGCCTGCATGCAGATATCAGAGGGATATTCTCACAACCTATGCACTATATCTTTGTAGATTTCGTTGAAAAATGGGTTTATGTGAGCGGTAATCATAATGTTTTGCCAAAAATTGACATTATTTTCTGTTTCTCTGTGTTAACTTGGCTGCAGGCTTATGTTTTATTCAATGGTTATGCACTTGCTTTAATGTTTGTACACTGTAATGAAAAATATATCACATCTCTTTCTGAGCATGCTCTTGTGTTATATTTGTTGATTATAATCTTTATTCGTTTATGAAGATTTAGTTTGATTGCTATTATTAAAATGTAATATATAGGCATAGCTCTTGAAAAGTGTATCTACGATTTTTATAGCGGCATATATGAGCTGTAAAAGAATTTATCAATACTATAACATGTTGATTTAATAGCGTGAAATGACCGCTATTGTATAAATATTTTATAGCGGCAAAATGGTGTTATAAAGATTTCCAATTCCGTTGAGATTTAGCTGTATTATAGCGGCTATAATGAGCTATTGAATAAATTTTTTATAGCGGCAAAATGGTGTTATATAGATTTCCAGTTCCGTTGAGATTTAGCTGTATTATAGCGGCTATAATGAGCTATTGAATTAACGTACCATAGCGGCGAATTTGCATTATAAAACTAAGCTCAACCATAGCGGCATATTTTGTGTTATAAATATTCAACGGTTTTTTATAACATGTCGATATACAGCGCTTATCAAACCGCTATGGTTGTGATTAATAACGGCTATATGCCGCTATAAAAGACACTTTTTGTTGTAGTGTATAAATTGGATTTTGAAATTAAAGTGGAAAACTTTAAGTAAATTTATTTTTTAAGAGTTGAATAAATTTAAAAGAAAGAATTTAACGGTAAAAAGTTGATTTTTGGAATCTTATCGAATAAATTCCAAAATATGGAAAAAATATTAATTAGCGGGTTTTGAGAAATATTGTTTAAAAGTTGAAGGATTTATTGAAAATGGAATTTTAAATAATTTGGAAAGAAATAAGGGATTTATTTAAAAGGCGATAAATTTCTAGAAATTAATTTGATAATTGATTTGGTATTGGAAAATGAATCTTTGGAAAATTAATAAGATAACTGATTTGGTTTTTGAATGGAAAATTAGTTTGTTATTTGAAATAAACTTGTAAATCAATTTGTAATTGATTTAATGATTGAAATAAATCATTGGGAAATCAATTTGAAATTGATTTAGTGTTTGAAAAATAAATTTGGAAATCAATTTGAAAGTTGATTTGGAGTTGAAAGTGAATATTTGAGAAATCGATTTGAAAATCGTATAAAAAAGTTAATATTTGGGAATGTAAATCCAAAATGGAATTTATAAAGGAAAGTGGAAATTTGTTTTAAAAATAAACACTGATTTATTTTTAAAGCGTGGAAATAAATTTACGGATTTGGAACGTAAATTTGAAATAAATCGATAAGGATTTATTTAATTGCTTTAAAAGGACCATTTTGAAATGGAAGTGTATTTTACTTGAAAAGCCGAGTATATTTCCAAAGTAGTTTTAAATTATAAATGAAGAAATTCTGATATTGGATCTTAAGGAATATTTTGGAGATAAAGTATTTGAACTCGGCAGATTTCCAGTGGAAATGAATAAATATTTGGAAATATATCCCGTGTAAGGAAATTGATTTGAAATTTGTTTTCAAAAGTTTGAAAGGTGAAAAGTGATTTGAAATTTGTTTTCTAATGATTGAAGTGTTAAACCATATCTCGCGAAGATATTTGAAATTTAATAATTTGGAAGAATTATTTAAATTGGTTGATTGTTATGAATGTTGTTTGATAGTTAAATAACCGACTATCAATATTTGCCTTTGAAATGGCATTTGAATTTGTTTTTAAAATAAGCGCTCATTATTCGGTTTAGCCGGGAGAGGACTTTGTGTCATAAAACCCATTCCGAATAATGATACGACGTTATGAATTGCAATTGAAGACCGGTGTGAAGACCGGGTATTTTCGAAAATGAAAGGACAACCTGTCGAATGTCTCTGCACCGAGTTGCTCCGGTATAGAGATTTATATCACTCTTCTTGTGATGGGAAGTCCGGACGTGATTAGTGAATATCCGGATTGCAAAGGCTTCTTTGGAAGTGCCTTCGGTTCTGTTCGAACCCAGAACAGACTTGTATGGTTGTTTGTCTGACATTACACTTTGAGATATAAAGCTGATTTCTTTCAAATACATTTCTATTGGTGGCGGAGAATTTATTCTCTTAGCTTAACACCCTTCTCTGAGACGTTATGTAGTTGAAGGTTATCAGTGACATACTCCCAATTTGGTAGTGTGGCATGCTAAGTGTTGCTGTGTGTTGATGATCATTCGTTGATCATTTGTTGATCAAAGCATGGCTTTGTGAAAAAGCGTAGCTTTGTGGACGAGACCTCATCGGACCTCACAACCCGTAAATGGTCGAAACAGGAAAGATGCGGCAAGGTTATGAGGGTCGCGCCCTTTAGGGTATGTCATTTCCTTCTGGAAAAAGGTGATATTATGGTATGGAGCCCAGATATTTACCTGTGTGGTTGCTCCAATCTCATTTACTGTGTGATTGTTGCTTTGTGATCGAGGGCCCTCGGATAAAGGTCCCAAAGGACCGGGGGGTGGCATATTCGTGTAGTAGTTACCTAGTGTAAGGGGTAACCCGGCCTTGTGTTGGCAGAGAGCTAGTTAGTTCTCGGGACGTCCATCCAGAGGCGTACCCATGTGGCAGTAGGAAGTTCCTTAGCCTGACCATTTGTTGAAAATCCAATTCCCAATACGAACCTTGTACGGTTTTAGTTGTAGAACCTGCCATTTACTTATGGTGGTCACCATTGTTTAGATGGTAGCTATAGTAGGCATAGTTCGAAATGTCTATGCTGGCTAAGATTAATATTATACTTTCGAAATGTTTTCCACACTATACATTAATAATAATATCAACTAATTTTTTGTAGTAAGCATCTTTGACTATCATAAGGAGAAATCTCCTCCAATTCTGCGTTTGCATTGTGTGTGTGGCGGGAGGCCTTATGGTAGTTTCATTTTCCAAAAGCATTGCGAATTTCTTTTATTTTCTTTGTGAAAATAACTGTTTTATGATCTCACACCAGTCACCATGACTGACTCGGAGTTTATTGTTCCCTTTCTAAACTCTGGGTGCCCATAATTTTCCACACGAGCAGCCTAGAGTTAAGTTATCAGGATATTCTGGAGCTTTGGAGACGAGCTGGATGGCGAGACGTATGCTCATACTTATTTATTTATTCCGCTGTGTATTCTGTATGGGGACAAGTTATATAAGTGTTCATTGTTGTATTGAGTTGTATATTGACTCCCATTGTTGTATTGTATAGACTGATATAGTTCTTTGTTTAAAAGACTAGTGATTATCTATTATATATTGTTCCGCTGCGAATGTGAGATTCTGATATTGTTTCTGTTTCTGATTTTCTGTTCTTTCTTTTCTTCTGTCTTCTTCTACCTCTTCTTTTTAACCCTAATGGTTCGGTTTTCCGGCATTCGATTGCGCGGCATTTGATACAGTGGATGTATTAATGTCGACTTTCGAGCGTCGAAAGATCTCAACCGTTACACTCAAGCTGCTTCTAACACAAAGCATGGTAAGTAAAGTTTAAAGAGTTCAACTTTGTGGATTAAGACTGTTTAATGTTTTAAATTATGGTAAAAGTTTTGATGTAATGCTTTTTAATTATGACATAGAATGAAAAACTATTAGTGTTATGTTAAAAGTAAGAATGAGTTATACAAATTTGTATTTGTATTTATCTGTTCTTGGCTTATTTATTAAATTTAAAATTTTAACTTATATGTTCATGTTTATGTCATGCTTGGATAATTCAAGTTTGATGGTTCTTGAATTTCAAACAATTTCATGTTCTTAAATGACTTCCTACATAAATTGAGACTACAAAGCTAAATACAAAGTATGAGTCATTTGCATTTTCGTTTTTACTATGAGGATTGGATCCATATGTTTCTATCTTAATTCTCTTATTACTATGGGTTTTGGTTCAGTAATTTTCATCTTCATCCTGCTTTGAGACCAGTGTGTCTTTTGAGCAAAGAGCCCAATATGTCTTAATAGATAAATTGTATGATTATATCTTTTTTCACATGCTACTTTAATGGGATAGGAAGATTGATAGATCTATTTAATGGCATAAAGTACAATAATATAATTTTATGTTTAGGAGAAAAGTTGTTAAAAAGTGAACTAAATCTATGAAAACGTAAAACTGTGTTCGCACTAGCCTATACTAATGCTCGGACATCCACAATGTACCACCCAGTGCGTACCTTGAGGACTATACGTAATCGTTCTGTCTACTCCATGAATCCCGCTTAACAAGGTCTACGTTGTACGGAACTCGGTCGGGGATTTTCTATAATTGTAAAGGATCGCTTCGTTAGGCCTACAAATATTCTACTTGGTCTGTCTCTTTTCTCTCGTGGCTATGGCCCCACGCAGCCACCCTCAACTAATCGAAAGACCTCTAAATAGCTAAGTGGTTGTGCCCTACTGCAAACAATCTAAACATCCAATTGGTTGCACCCCTCATCCAATGTCTCGATAGTGAAAGAATCATTGGCCTTTTGGTTTAACTCTAGTCTTTCCCGAACTCGCTTCTTGGTTTGATGATGTCCCGATATCCGCATGCGACTATCCTTTTAGATCCTGCCCACTAAAACCTACTCGCAAGTCAAGTACGGTGTCATACAAATATCCTACTCCAAACATCAATCCCTTTTAACCGCCTACAATGGTCCTGCCATGCAAAAGTAGTCAAGGCAGGCTCTCTTGATGGAACACCTACAGACCTGCCTCCGGGGGCTGCTTCGTTATGCCTACCCCAGAGGGCTATCCTAGAGTACCCTCATGTCTCATTGAAGTCTCGTACTTCCTTCTAGCCCAAAATAATAAGTTGGACGTGCTTCTTCTGTGCTGGAATCTATGATGAACTGCTTCGTTAGGCTCTTCATCCTTTGGGCTGCTCCAAACATATTTTTCTATTTTATTAGACCCTAAGTCTAATCTTTTATTTTGCGTTTAGTTTACTTTTCTTATTCTGTTGGCTACTTATTTACCCTAATTAGCATAAGCTTGTCCCAGCCTCACCTAACTATTGTGGGACCATCAGTTCCTGACTGAAAGGGAATGTTGTTGGTATGGGCCACTTCTATTATCTTGCTTATTAACTTAATCCAAGATCTAAGTTTATTAAAATAAGCCTCTTCTGTTATTTCTGCTCCATTTGCTTATTAACTTAATCTAAGTCTTAAAATAAGCCTTTTCCGTTCTTTCTTCTTAATTATAACCTATGTTATAATTTTACTTGCAATTGTCACTTCTATATTCTTTTATAATCTATATATTATAAATATAATTACAAGTGCCTCTTTTCTATTCTAGTTTGTTTTCTTTTATTATGATATTGAATTCTTTTATGTTATACGACAATCTTGGCTTGGGACTACGTCCAACTGTCACAAATTTACCTATCATAATAACTGCTTTGCTTTTATTCTATTATCTGCACAGTAAATGTAGATCTTGTTACATTTCTGTTTATAGCTTCTAGTCTTTTCTAATAATTAACTTGATTCCATTTTTAATTCCTTTAATTCTTCACTTTATTTTCTTATATTCTAGGAAGTAGTTCTATTCTATTTGGTTGTTACAAAAACTTTGCTAAAAATCCTTTTCCATATTTTAATACTAAATGAAGCTATAAACAATAATCCGTTATTGCAAGATATTCCTTTTATTATTTCTTTACTTTTCGGGTAGTGCAAAATACAGTAGTGTCTCTATTTTACACAAATTCTCTTTATCTTTCTTTTAATCTTGCAATTACGTTTATCGTTATCTTTTAAATATTAAACTATGGACATGTATTCTCTTTTCTAAGCCAACCAACTAATCTATCACTAACTTCCCTATCAAGTTATTAAGTTTTCCCTTTTAATTTATTTTTCCCCATTTTAGCATAATTTACTGCAAATTTGTATTTTCTCTTTTTATTTCAGCTTTTCTTATTTACATCTAATTTCTGCAAGTCTAATGTTCTTATATTTTAGTCCGTATTTGCGAATTCTTCTCTTTACCATTTTATTCGCGTAAAAAGGAATAAAAAGAAGCTAACATTTACAGGCTAAATTTCAACTTTTAAAATAGATGTAAATAACTGTAAATTTCTTATTTTTAGGCTTATGCCTTTCTCTAACTGTCAAGTCTAATATTATTCATATATAATTTGGTTACTAGTTTCCATGTAAAGAATAATTACGTATAAGCTCTCTTATACAATTTACAGTCTCAGCATAACTAATTAACAGAATTAATTACTGAAATAAATACTGAATAAACTTATTTAATGGGAATCTAACGATAATATATCATAAACGTAAAATATATATAATTAAATCCACTCACCCGTCGTCCTTAGCTTTGCATGTGCTCAGCTTGGCTCCATGGTCTTCCTGGATCCCCTTCTTAGGTGTCTAATATTTTCATTGAGAAGATCTTCTTCCTAGAAATATTTTCTTTTTAGGGTCCAGCCTCAAGCAATGAACCCAACGAAATATTTTCTATTTAGGGTTCAGCCTCAGGCAATGAACCCATTGGGAGAAAATTTAATTGTGATAAAATAGCTAGGCCTAGGGTCCTATTTATAGTGCAGTTTGGGGATCTCAGAGCATTGGATTTTTAGATTGAATCTGGTGCAACCACGTCACAGGGTCACTATGAGTCGTCGGATCCAGAAAACGACGCTCCGGATTGCGCAAAAATCGGTTTTTATTTGATTCGGCACGTACCTGGATGAGATTGCGTCAAGGTAGCAACGAGGGTCGACCCTAGGGTCGACCGTTGTTCTCTTCGGGTCGACCTAGCGGTCGACCTGGGATGCTGTGGGTCAACATATGGGTCAATCCATATATATATATATATCGTTTTACTTGACTTTTGTTTATTTCGTTATTTCTCCGTATTAACTCGGATTTTGACAAGTTATATATGGAAATTGATCAGAAAATCACCACGAATATAATGTATAAGTTTCGAGGCCATATTCAGACAATTACAAAAATGTTTATTTTCACTATCCATCGTTATTTGATTGTTTAATTATATAAAAATGCAGGGTGTCACAAAATTCAACAAAATGAACTTTAATTTTTTCCACTAGTAGAGGGAATTAGGCACAAGGACAAACTTTGAAAAAAAATTAGGCTGAAGGACACCAAATTTCATTTTTGGGCCGAAGGACAAACTTTGGAAGAAAATTAGACTAAAGGACAATGCTAGTTATGATTAGCATTATATTCAATTTTTACAGTATACAAAATGCTAGTTGTAACTAGCATTATATTCAGTTTTACACTGTACAAAATGCTAGCTATATTTAGCATTGTCCTCCAGCCTAATTTTTTTTCAAAATTTGTCATTCAACCTAAAAATGAAACTTGTTGTCCTTTAGCCTAAATTTTTTCAATGTTTGTCCTTGTGCCTATTTTCCACTTCTTTAAATATTAAAAAATTCTTATATATGATCTAACTCGCTTTAGTTTTAGAAAAATAAATTTAAATATTTAAGAATAGATTAGTTATTTATGAAAGTTTTTATAATGAATATTTTATGTTTTATTAACTTTATCAAAAATATATTGATTTGATCAACACTACAATAAATATATACCTTATTACAACATCTAAAATATGCTACTATATGTGTTTTTCAATGTATTTTGCAAACGTTGTTTAGGCGAAGCTGTAATAGGTTCAACATGTTTCATAAGGTTTTCTAGATGCTGCAAAAGCGGTTGTAAATAGAGTTAAGTACAAATATCTTTAGATGTTGTAATACAATCAACTACAACAATTATTAGATGTTGTGAAATATGTTTTGCAACTTTTTTTAAACATGTAGAATATTTTTTTCAGCTATTTTTATATGTTGCATAATATATACTACAACTTTTTTAAAAAATTGTATAAATGTTGCCTGCAGCTTTGTACTCAAAACTATCATTATAGAGTTATTACAGTTTTAGAAATTCAAATACATAAAATTCTTCAATTCAAATACACAGTATTCATCAGTTCAAACAATAACACTTTACCTTGTCATTCGAAATAAGTTAACATAGTTTCAACACAAAGTAGAACAATACACTAAAATTGTTTGTCTATATCATTCGACATGAGTGAACATACTTGGATCAATCAATACGCTAACTAGTACCACGTTCATTCTAAATTGGTTGGCTCACTTAGAACTAGTAGCAAATTTCAGGACGAGACGAACACATCTCAATGTCGATCCTATGCTAAAAGTATCTCCTTAAGAATCTAGTACATCAAAAATTTGATATCTTTTTTAGAGCTTTCATAGGATAAAAGTTGTGACTATTCGCGTTATGACTAGAACAACATGGATTCCCACTGGTCGATCATTTGACCTCTGGAAGAGCATCAATAAACCTGGGGCTGGGACAATATTTAGCATTAACAAACCTGGGATAATACATATAAATTTGTTTTACCAACATATACAAACTAAAACCTAAAATCAAAAACTAAGTTCATATTGAAAAATAATCGATTTTTTCTTCCCATCGTGGTCATGGTTTTTCATTATTCTTGGTATATTTCCTAGGTCGTTTCCTTTTATTTTTCAAATCTACGACAATATTTACTTTTATTAGCTTGGAAAAACAAGACTAAGAATATGTGTCAAGAATTTGAATATGTGATGTTTAGGTATCAATGATATTACATATTATTTTCAATCTCAGTTGGCACTTCTAACTACAAAACATAATACAAGTAGATAAAAAGAATAAAGGTTAGAATAATATGTTATCATCAAAAACTATATACATTTGAGCATCAACATAATACTTCTTATCCAGTTTATAAGTCCCAAGGGCCTGTGAATAATTTTCCTTCTTCTTCTCAATTTCCAAAGAGAAAATTAACACCACTTTGAATGCTTTTAACGATGCTTCCGACCAAAAATCACCTCATCGTTGCCTCCATTGAACTAAACGCTGAAATCCAAGCTTCATCCTAACCATCTCAGATAGCTCAATCTCCACTTCGGTAGTGCTCAAAACTCAACCAATTAGCGAGAACTATTTGCCGACACAATAAGTTAGGAGATGAATGATAACCAACATGATCCTCAGCTACCCAAAACGCTTTGATCGGACATGTAACAACCCGCCTCAAAACGAGGCTGAATTTCAACGCGAAAAGGCCCATTGTATCTTAGACCCATTCCAAAGCTAGTTGTTGGTTGATAAAATTGATACAAAGAACAATACACAGAGCTATCTATCCACACATTCAGAATCACACAGCAGAAGGATAAAATATAATATCAGAAATAATACCCATTTATTTAAAAATTCAATTTTCAGAAACATACAACACAATGCCACATCACAACATCAAATATCCAGTGCAATATCACAAAATACATCATGTCTAAATGTGTATATTAGAAATATAAGAACAACAAAAGTAGATAGATAAATAACTGCCAAAAGAAAAAGATGAGAAGCGGAATAGAATGTAAAATATTAAAATTGCAATAACTATACAATTACACTATTTTAATATATATAATTATTCAGATTCTAACATAAGAATTGACATTCGCTTTAGGGGAATTTTGGTGTTTTAGTTTGATGTTTTCGTGAACAAAATTCCCCAAGGCATATATCAAATCCAAGTTATACTATAAAATTACTAAAATAAGAAAATTTAAGATTTCCACTGACAATAGTCCTTAGCTCTTCCTTTTGAATTTGTTTACGCCTGCTTTAATCTCTTACAAATCTCTCCTTTTAGAAATATACAACAAGGGAAGTGTATATGAATTAGATTTAGAAATTTAGGGATTGAAGGAGAATAGAATTAAAAATTGAATATTAAACACCTAAAATTTCTTACCTGAAAGCCTAGAGAATTTTTTGAAGAAAAGAGAGACCGATAGAATTTCGTTTAGTTCCCAAATAATTTGTGATTAAAAGTTAGGGGGCTAGACTCTTATTTATAGTGGTTAGAAAGCACTAGAACTATTGGATTTAATTCGATTTAAAATAATATAATCCAGACCGTTCAGATATAATTCGGTTTAAAATAAAATAATTCGAACCGTTCATAATGTTAAAAACCCTAGCTGCTACCACGATTATTAGTCAACCGCTCCTATATAGGCCGTCGATCGCTAGCAGTCGACCGGCCATAGGTAGAGGTTGACCGGTCGCCGTATTTTGGGAAGGAATATTTATTTGTTGTTGATTTATTATTTAATTCTTTAATTAATATTAATGTTAACTTTTATTTTAATGTTTACCTAACCCCCAAGTCTAACTACCATTAATCTTTGAATTCCAGACTTTAGCATTGATTATTTATTTAGATTTGAATTCCATTTAAATTAAATTTGAATCTGAAAACTTCAAACGTCAATAACTTTCTCATTTGAGCTCCGATTTTAAATCTTTATATATGAAAGTTGATCAGAAAATTGCCACGAACATAACGACACAACTTTCAAGGTCATATTATGACACTTACAAAATTTCTACTTTTAGTCTTATCTTATTTAATTAATTAATTTCTTATTAATTTTTATAGGGTGTTACATTCTCCTCCACCTTAAAAAGGATTTTGTCCCCAAAATCCATAAGGGATGGACAGCGTAATGCACACTAAGCATCCTTGTTAAACAACCAAATTATCTACACAAACATCTACTTAACCAAAAGTGCAATGTGATTATGAATGCAGACATACTATAGATGAGCTCAATCCCAGCGTGTGCAAGATCGTGACATATAAGCATGTAACACACCGTAATTTCAATAATAATTAATTAAAAAGAAATTATTTATTAATTAGTAATGTCGAAAAGTAGACTTTTTCGAACATCATAATTTGGCTACGAAACTTGTACCATTGGGTTCATGGCGATTTTCTAATTAATTTTCATATATAAAGTTACAGTCCGAATTCAAATAAAGAAGCCATTACATTTGAAAGTTTTAAATTAAAATAATTAAATATGTTATTATGGAAATTAAAATAATTAATTAATTTTAGTTGTAACAATAGTGATAGCTTAGACGTTAAGTATAATTAATGTTAACAATATCGTATAATATATATAAAAATTGGAAACTAATGGAATTAGGCAACAAAATCAAGACCAACGGTCGACCCCTAAATCTTGCTGGTCGACCGCTAGCGGTCGAACATAGAGGAATAGCGATCGGCCATTCGAGCTGTAAATTTGACAATTTCAATTTAGCCGAACGGCCAGGATTCAATATGCTTCAATCAGACAACCGACATTGATTTGAACCCATATAAATACAGACCAAAACCCTCACTTCTAAACTCATATTTTCTGAGCGATGCTAGAGTTCTTCCATTTTCTATTCTCCTCCAAATTCTAAATTCTTAAAAATAGTTAGAGTTTATACATGTATACAATTAGAGGATCATAAAGGATATTGAGAAGAAGAATATGGTCAAATCAAATCGGCAAATCCAAGGTAAATTGTAAATCCGGATGTAAACTATAAATTAAACCCAAATCTCTTTTCTAATCTAGATTTCTGAATCTATGTATACACTTGCGATGTGTATATCCAAATAGGAAGAAAAAGGAGTCAAACTGGAATTACAGGGATTAAATATGGAGATTTGGATAGCTAAAAAGGTGAGTGCAAAATTATATATTTTTATACAATATTAGATTTATAGCATTGTAAATCTATTCCTGTATGCCTAAAAATGTAAATTGGAGTTGTAGGCTAAAAGTTTATATGTGTAATGAAACTATAAACCTACCTACATATTTTTCGATTGATAACTTTAATTATATGTAGTATGTATGTGAACCTAGAAAGATTGGATAGAAGTAGTCCCTGAATTTGGTAGATTATATTATAATTCCAGATTTTGTTGATTAACCGATTTATGCAAGTAAATGCAAATTAGAAGTTATCACAATAAGTTATGGGGATTTAAGTCATAATTTAATTCATTAAAATGTAGTTTGTTGCAATGTAAATTTCTATAGGTTATCAAGTTCAGATTCATAAATAAAAGTGTATCGTTTGAAATAACAAGGAATACGTCCTAAAGAAAAAGACATATAAAATAAGGATATTTTATCCTATTTTGTAATGTCTATTTCAATAGATTCAAAATAAAATTCCTTATAGTTCCAAACGTAATACAAATTTCCATTTTAGGTAAGATATAATGATTTACAGTGTTAACATTTTTTTTTGAGGGAGATGTAATTTCAATGCATTAAAATGCAAAAACCCCTAAGTATGAATTAAATAATCACAATGATGGAAAGGTAGGCAAGTGAGAACATAAAAATAAAAAGAGTATGGAAAGTTTATTAAACAAGGGAGAGTGGTAAATGTTAAAAAGAAATAGAAAGAAAAATACAATACAAAAAAGAAATGGAAATAAATGGGAAAAGGTATCTAGATCTTTTAAAAGAAAATGGTAAATGACCTTAAATTAAATAAGATGTAAACGCATAAAGGAGTAAAGTAATGTTTTCAATAGTGAACAGTGGAGGTGTAATAATTAAACTAGTAAGAATGAATACACACACACACACATACGTACATATGTACATACATACATACACACACACACACATGTAGCCTTAGGTATGCGTTTATGATGGGTGTGAATTTTTAAATTTAGTAAATAACTTAATTGGATAAGAATGACATATTCATTAGAATGGATTGGAATGCGAGGTAAGTAGTGTTACACAACAGAATCTTCCCACCATAAGGGCTACCAACAGCTGTGTATACATTATACTGATGTGAGACACATCCAACTATAAGACCCATGAATATATATACAGTTACATATAGGTGAAGGGATACCCCAATAGGGTCTCCTTTAATTTTTTTAGTAGGGGTATTTCCTTGATTGCATTTGGCAATCTAAATAGAATAGTGAGCAAGAATCGAAGCTATGTCGGTGTTTTAGTACCATATCAGGGAGTAGGAGCTGTACACAGATCGAGAACGTCATCGGTCCTGAGCAGTCAGCAGCAAAGACGAGGGTTACACCTAAACGGGCTACACCTCCTACTAGTGTAGGTTATGTTTAGGTCATGCACCACCATAGTTGTTTACTAGTTTGTTTGTTAGGTATAAGGCTAGTTAACCCATAAAGGTCTTTCAAAACATGTGAGGTAGTCCGAGGAGCTGAGTCCTCTATAGTCCATGGAGTTGAGTCCATAATAAGAAGTAGACAAGTAAGTAAGTCCACTAAGGCAAGATAGAATACGGCTAAATCATTATGATGCCATTATCAAGCACGGTGAGAGTTACTTGGTATGCATGACGACGAGGACGTGATACTGCGTTAATGATGGATCCTAACAAGGTATTGGGTTACAGATACTGGCAGGGGTAGTATCTCGGTCAAAAGGGGGACCGAAGTAAATATATTTATATGTATACATATGTAGTTATGGTCTACTTCTGGTAGATGGGACATATCATATGCATACATGGAGTCGATGACATGTGATGGAAGGCAATCAACATAAACTAGTGTTATATGTAAAATGTATAACTTACCAGTCACTAGAACGTTGTTCTAATCCCCTTCTCATTACAACCCACATGATAGCTTTAGAGGGACATGTACTGGTGCAAGGCGGGAATAGTTGAAGGATAGGTTTCCTTATACATACTCGACATTGACAAGGAGACTTAACCTCAAAAGTGTTAGCTTTGGTCAGTAACTATATGTTTTATTATACTTTACTATCCCGCTATGAGTTTGTATCGATAGTTCTCTAATATGCATTTATTTATTTGCAGGATAAAACCAACATCCTCTCTTTGGTGGACTTGGGTTTTCGATTTAGCGAAAATTCAGGCCCTTTAGGATGCGGGTTATTACATTTAGTATCAGTGCTTAGCTTAGTCGATCTTGAAAAATCAGGAAATGTTGAGTGAACATATTTATATTTTGCCTATAAATATAAATATATCATACGTCAAACCCTATCGTTTTTTACTATAAAGTAGTGAACCATATACTAAAAGATGGATAAGTTGATTATGAGTTGGAATAATGGATGAAGTGGAAGATGTACACCTACCTGATTACCCTACGGGAAATAGGTCGTATGGAAAGGCGTTGACTTAAAAAGAGCATGAGTGCAGCATGTGGAAGGTCCCCGAAGCTAGATAGTACGTGACTCCCTAGTTAGGCCCTCGATAGCCCAATAGTTGCGTTTGATAGCCAATTGATGATGTACAATAAGTCCAGATAAGGGGAAATTAAGAGTTGTTCTAGATATCCGAAAGCAAATGAGTTCCCAAAGGAAGGTGTGAAGAAGTCACTCCAAGATAGTAGCCGGATTTGTAATATTTAGAAGAAGATAAGTTAGTAAGTTGAAGAAGAAAAGTCCAAAAGAAGGGACAAATAAAAATTCACTCTAAGTCCCACCTTGTATGAAAGAATTTAATATAAAAGTTGAAATGATTTTTATATAACAGTTGAGAAATATATATAAATAATATATTTGAAATGATTTTCAAAGGAATTATTTAAAGGTAGAAAAACCAAATTTTTGAAAAGTAAGTAAATATTAAATCTTTAGAAAAATAAGATATCAACATTAAAAAGTTTTAGTAGAAATTAAAATTAGTTAAATTGGAAATTTCAGTAGATGGGGTTTTAATATAAAGTCATTTTCTTGTGAAAAAAATGTATACAGTGTATGTATTGTTCGTTGATTTTTCTGAAATGAAAAATTTTAAGTTGTAAAAATTCTTTTTAGGGATGGATAATAGGAAGTGGTACTAGTTTTAAATGGAGTAAATATAACGGGAAAGAAGACTAGATTCCAAAAACAGAAGACAGTAAAGTGAGACGAAAAATATATATGTATGTGCAATTTAAAAAAGAGCAGTTTAGGCAGAAGAAAGTTAAATAGTAAAAAAGTTGCGAAATATAAATAGAAACAAGATTAGAAATTCTTATAAAATGATGTTAGTATATAGAAACAGTATAAGAAATTAAAAGAAAGAAAAATGGATAGTTTTCATAATAGATGCACTAGCGGCATATATCTTTTAGAAGTCCCCTTAATATGCTTGTGGAGCCTCCACTAATGTTGAAATTGAAGACAATATAAGTGATAATGATAGAGTGAGAGTTGTCCTTATCTACTCCAGTTTTTATTGTTTAAAATTATAAAATAATGTTTAGAAATATTGTAAAGTGCATTTTTTGAAAGAAATTGTTTGGTATAACAATTGATTTTTCAAAAGAAAAACTTAATAAATGGTTTGAGTTAAAAATTGCAATTTCTAAAAAGTAAAAATTGAAAAAGGTCTTTAAAAGAAAAAGTCAATTTGAAGAAAAAGGAAAGTAATATTTTAAAGATTGAATTGCTAATATTTTCTTTTGGACTAGGTGAATAAGCTTAATTCAAAAATTCTAAATTATAGTTTTAGAAGTCAACACACCTAGTTATTTTTGAATTTAATAAAAAGATTCTAAGTTGTACTTTTAAAGATAAAAGTTTTGAGATTAAGTACTTCAAAATATTGAAGTTTTAATTTTGGAAAAAATGGTCAAGACCAAATCAAAATTTTAAATATGGAGTAGGTAGGAATGACGGCTTAGTTAAGACAGGGTAAAAGATAAGGCTATGAAGTAAATAGCGATGACTGCTTATAGTGTAGTAATATGAAATCCTCGTAGAGTGTAAAGAATACTGGTGAGAACCTAGGAATATTTTGTTAGACATGTATATAAGCCATAAGAAGAACCCGTAAAGGAATGATAAATGGTATTAAAGTACACTTCTATGAGTTCTATAGCATGCCCATAGGAAGGATCAAGGATAAAGGAAGTAAATACCAAGATTTGAGAATACTATCAAGAGATTTGGATTAAGAGAAGATAGTAATAGAGGGTAATAAGATAGCAAACACACATAGTGGAGAACAGTAGAATCAAAGTTAATGAAGGCAAGATAAAAGGTAAAAACTTATTCCGCCAAGCCAATATATCAATGAGTTATTTAAAATGTGCATAGTTTGTATTTCTTACCCACCATAGTGTGGGGGTGCATAATTATTTCCATAAGTGAGTGTGGTAATGGAAGTAATAAATAGACCTTATTCAGCAGAAGCCATAAAGAAAAGTTAAGATATGTGGGTTACAGAAGGATGACACGTTAGAAATGTCCATTTAATGTAATTAAGAGGTGTTAAGGCCACAACAACGTTAATGTCAGTTAATGTTAAAGGGCAGCTTCCAGCAATTGTTTCTTTAAGGTTTGGGTTGTTAGAAATAGTTATTTCTATGAAATGTGTTTGATATCATGAGAAATGTTCCTTTTGAAAATTGATTTTCTGGGTGGACCGCTATTGTTAATTGAAAAACTGTGTAAGTAAGGAAATCTCATGCAGACACTTAACTAATGCAAAGTATAAACTAAAGGATAGAGTTTATAGATTAGGAAATTTATTAGCTATTAAAAGTAAAGTTAATTCCTAAAAAGTAAAAGTATTTTGGGAATAAATTTTGCAAGCAAAGGACAGGGAGAGGTTGTTGCGAATCCATCAGTCAAGGTCCATGTACCTTAAAAGTCAAAATCTATAAATGAACTTGTGTGCTGGTTGTTTTTCTAAGATAAAATAAAATGTTTCTGAAAAATTAAAAGTTTACCATATGGTAGGATAAAGTCCACTATGGACGTTAAACTATTGACTAAATTCCAACTGCGTAGGATGTGGTATAAATTGTTTTGAAAAAATATATACAAACTTGGAAGTTTTGTTCAAAATTCATAATTTTAGAGATAAATGTTTTTATAAAGAGTTTTGGAAATGACGGTGAAATTCTAAATTTTCAAGATTTTTTCAAGTGTTTCAAAGTTTAATTTAAAAAGGTTTTGAACAGAAAGGAGAAAATTTATAGTTTTTGAAATATCACGTGCTTAGCATATGGAAAAGTTGATGGGTTAGCAAGTATAAATTTTACCGTGCAGCAAGAGTGACAGTAAAATAAAAGGTAGTTAGTGACGAGAGAAAAGGCTATTTTAATTATGAGATTCTTTTTCCATACCTTGTTGAAAGTGAAACTAAACTTGTTTTAAAATAATGCTGTTTAAAATTTTTAAAGGTTTAATAAAATTTACTTATGTGGACTGCACTAGGAAAAGTTAAAAGAGAGTTCGGGGCAAAAGAAAAGGTTTCAAGGTACAGTGAAAAAGGAACACAAGGGAATGATGAAACTTTGAAATTCTCCATCTAAATCCCTTTCCGACATAAGAATATAGGTTTAGAAAACTGGATTTTTCTAAATTTGGATATTAAAAATGGTGTGCTAGGATTTTGAATGGTAGAGATTGGGTGCAAAGTTGGTTGAACTACAATTATATTCATATATGTATGGAAAAATTTGGATGCAAAATAATGATTTTGATTTTCAAAATTTGCACACATAGAACTGGCAGTATATATATAGGTTGTTTGCGTCATATTTTCAAAACTATTTTAAAATGATGCATTCGTATAGGAAGTGTCGATTTAGAATTGCTCAGTATGCATATCATATATGTAGTGATACACCATGCACTTATACACGATTGATTGCAAAATTAGTTGCACACTGATTCGTTGGTTCGTTTAGAACGGTTGTGCATTATGTTATGTGATTTTGTCCTTAAGGAATTTTAGGAGCCAAATTCTCTTAAGTGGGGAAGAATGTAACACCTTGTAATTTAACTAATTAAAAAGAAATTAGCTATTAATTAGTACGTTGAAAAATAGAATTTTTCGAACATCAGTACAAAACTTGCACCATTGGGTTCATGGTGATTTTCTGATCAGTTTTCACATATAAAGTTTTACAATCCGAATTCAAATGAAGAAGCTATTAACATTCGAAAGTTTTGAATTAAAATAATTAAATATCTGATTATAAATTCCTTTATAAACCATTTATAAATCTGCGAAAAACCATTTATAATCCTTTTATAAAATTCAATTGCTTATAAACTCTTTTTGTATATTTTCTAAAATTGTTTGTAAATCCTTTATAAATCCATAAATCATTTATAAACTCCTTTCATAAATCTATAAATCCATTTCTTAAAATCGTTTATAAATACATAACCACTTACAAAAGTTTTTCACTTTGTAAATAATCTTCTCTTAAGTCTTCAAACCATTTTATAAACTCCCCACATAAAATCCAAGTTCGTTTTTATAAAACTCTATTTATGAGTCTCGAACACATTTATAAGCAAATAAAAATCATTTACTTCTAACAGTATTATATAATAATAATTATTTAAGTTAAACATTATGAATAAATAAATAATAATTATTAATCTTAAAACATCTTAAAATAATAATTAATCATTTCAAAAAAAAATGTTTAATCTTTACCCTTATTATAAATAATAATAATTTATTTCAAAACCTTATTAATAAATCCTTATTATTAATTTCAAACCATAATTATTCTTAAAATAATTAACCTTTCAAAATATTAACATTTTGATAAATAATTGAAAACAATATTAACTACAAACAAATAATTTCAAAACAAATATTAATATAATTAAATAACTTTAAAACAATATTAACATAATTAAATAACTTTAAAACAAATATTTCCAAAACCTAGTTTCGGATTTACAAATCATTTCCTATCTCAAAAATCAATTCCAACTCAAATGGCAATTTATTGTATTTCAAAATACTAATTTAAGGCCAATATCCACCAAGCGCTTAACCAATATCGATATTGCTTTTTCTGTCATTATTGGGTATCAGTTTTGGACATACACGATGTCATAAGCAATAGTGTCCGCAAATTATGTTTCAAATTCAATAACCATATAACAGGAATTTTATTGTAAACAAATCAACAATAGCGAGGAATCCTATTGGATTCCCCCAACCTGTTCCCCCTGCATCACAACTCATATATATCAGCATATATATATATATATGTAAATAAATCAACAGTGGTAAGGAATCATGTTGGATCCCTTTAACTTGTCCCTCTACAGCACAAATAGTATATAATCATAAAATTTTAAATCAACCGCTTCGAGGCGGGATCGTATTCAAAGGGTCATCCGCTCTTACACGGGAACGTAATAGGGTCTCATCTGCTCCAGGGGCTAGAATATATCCAAACCAACTAATATAAAATAGTAAATCATCAAAACATCCAATCAACAATTTTTTATCAACTGTATATCATACTAGTTAACCGAAAAGGTAAGTTTAACTCACCGAAATTTTCTATTGTCTCCGAGGCATTTCGGTTTGGAACTAAAATTGAACGACGTCCGATTTTAGCCCAAATTTCAACTTTCTCCAAATCTGACCAAACTAGTTCCGTTTTGAATCTTTCGTCGTTACGAGCGCAACACAAAAAGCTGCACCTCGATTGGACCTCGTATGAGAGAGTTATTAAAATTTTAAGTTATCGATATTTAAATTAATAATATAATAACTAATTACATAATTAACATTTAATTACGTTTAAACCCTTCTTCCCTTCCCTAATCCATCGCCTGTACATGCACCAGAGAACCCAAACCGTGCACATTTTTCATCGGTCAATTCTCCTCCAATTCTTGATGAAATCACCTCTAACCAATTCCGACGAACTCCACGTTCGACGAGCTTCGCAACCATCGCCTTAAATCCCCGCTCGAAGCCCCTTGGAAAAATGTGACCTACTGCACACCCTAGCTCGGCGTGACCATGTTCGACGTTAAATCCCACCAAACTTCAGCGCTAGGTGCCTTTTGCAATGCCGAACCCAAAACCATACTCAAATTTGCAAATCGATGAGTAAATTTCCAAAACCCCTAAGCCCCAGCTCCATTATAATACACGGCCTCTAACTCGAGCTCCATCAATGGACGACGCACCCATCCAAAAGCATGCTGGAACTCAGCTCTCATCAAATCGAGATTTTTAAGGCTTGTTTCATGATTTTTAGATTTGTATTGGTTTTGATTTTGATTTTTGAAATTTGGTTTGTAAAAGAAAATTTTCCAATTCTTTGTTCAGCAAGGTTTAAAAAGAAGGGGGAAAGTATGGTATGGTATGGGCCTAAACGTGTATAGGTATGGGTCTGATGAATGGTTAGATATGGTTATTTAATATATATATATATATATATATATACACACACACATATAAATTTTTTATTTAAAATATCAAGTTATGAAACGTCCGAAAATCTTGAACTCCTATCGAGACGTGTCGCTTGGCGTTTTATATGTTATACCCCTATTCCGAAAGCAATGGAACTAGACTTGAGCCCTAATTCGATCATATGCATAAGATAGCTTTTCAAACCCAGTTATTATATTAATTTCTGAAATTAATTTCTACACATTTCATTCTCGCACAACCAAACGATAGGTCCAATCACCATGAATTTCATCGGCATATAACAATCACTATTACGGATCCAATGGCACTAGTTTCGTCAAAATCCGAGACAGTGCCCGAAGGCTATTTCTACACGTTAATTAAAACGAATTATTATAAAACCCAAATTAATCACTTTTAAAGCTAAATTAAAGTTTACTATCTTCATTCTTGTTTAAATGGAATTTTAAATCAACTTCCGAAATCATTTTTTCACATTTAAACTCAAGATTTAATTACTTAAATAATTTCAAATATTAAATTCAACAATTTAATTATCAAATAAATTGCTATATTTGAAATTCAAGTTATTTAACCTATAAAATTAACTTTTCAATATTTAGAATCAATTAAATATTCCAAATTCAAATGAATAAATTTTGGGTCGTTACATTCTCTCCCCCCCTAAAAAGAATTTCGTCCCCAAAATTGCCACGGTAAGAAAAATGCCCAAACCCATTACCTTTTAAAACAAATTAGTTGAATAGTTTGCCAAGTTATTTTAAGCCTTTAAGCTTTCCAAAATCAATTTGTTGAAACTTCATTATCACCTTTCCTAAGCCGTTAAATTCATTCATAGGTTCCAACTAATATCATTCCATTCAATCATTTTAGGTTATAACTCAAAAATCAAATTTTAATTATCAAAATTTTTTTCAAAAATTTCTCAAAATTTTTCTAACGCCTTAAATTTTCGGAAAACTTTGCTAGCGTCTCCTTTGTCCAGCTAGATCGGAACAACTACAAATCGTCACTATGGGCCCAAACCAACAAAAGAAAACAAAAACCAAGTGGCTCAATCATAAAACCATCAAATAACAATTTAAACGTGTACCTTTTAGTCAGGCAACCAAAATTTTCTTATGAAACCAAAAGCATCAAATTAGCTCTTGCTTTTATATACCTACGTCTTATTTACCAATGATATCTAATCATATAATTTCATAATCATATTATTCTGCAATTTCTATTTCTAACACTTAAATTACTAAAGCCTGTATGATGTACATATATCATCCGTACACAATAACAAACTCGATTCGCTCGCTCGATCATGCAATTTCACTTCCAAACTAGTATCGTTCACATGACCTCTCTAGTGCGGACTCAGATCTAGTTTTTTGATTAGAAACTGCCATTCTCCTTACATAGCCATATACTATGATAGAGAATTCCATAATAAACCAAAAACCTATATCCAGTGTTCGCTGTCGAGAATCGAGTGAAAAATCCTAACTCGGATCAATGTAAATCATCTCGAAATCATGTGCTCAAATCTGGATCAAATAGTTATGCGCATAAATAATACACGTACAACCCATGTATTTATTTCAATTGATTTCTTATCCGTACCAAATTCCCTTTTATTCACATTCACTGCATTCTCATTCATTTTATTTACTTTCAATTATTCACATTCAATTGATCTGCATTCAATTATTCACATTGCTTTATTATCATTCATTTATTTCTTAGTATATTCTTTCAATACTAATATAACTTAAGAACCATTTCATCAATTTTTTTATGTTTAACAACATTTCACTCCATACTAAATTCATTTATGAATCATTCCATAAATTTTACTTAAGTTTATAAACATTTTATATAACTCTTCTCATGTTTATTACCACTTCACAACTTAAGTCCCTATCCATTTTAAATCAAATTTAATTTCATTTAACTAAATTCATTTTCCAATTTCATTACTCATTTCTATCAAACACGTTCTAAACCCTATCTAACTAACTAATTTAATTAATTAGCTCGTTTCATTAATTTATTTCAATCACAATCAATTCCATTTTCAAAAATTATTACATTCAACCTAACATAGGTTAATTTCTTTTCAAAATTCATTTTATTTAACTTAACTTAAGTGAAATTCCATATCATCTCAATTTCATAGTTTAATTTCATTTCATATTTGATTTTCCTAACATTCATATTCAACAATTTAAAACATTATTTTACTTACTAATTCTCAAAATTTATAAGTTATAAAACCCTTTTCTCATATTTCATAAAACACTTAATGAAAATTTTCAGAGTATAAACATCCTATTCTTATTTCAATAATTTTGAAGCAATACTGTTAATAATTTATTTCTAATTCAAATCATACCTTTGAATTTTAAAATCAAAACTAGTTTTACCAAAACAAAATCCCAATGGTAGCAATTCCTCTCTCGGAAACCCGTAAATGAACGTCGATGATGCTGTAGTCATCATCGAAATTATTTTCCAACGACCTAAGTAAGTTCAGTGCTTTTATTTCTTTTAAACCCTTTTAAAAAAATTTGTCAAAAAATTCCACAACAATGCCATTATTATTTCTTCAAAAATTTGAAAACAATTTCCAAAATCACGGGATTTTTAATTCTCAAATTCTCAGTTTTTAAATTCTTTTTATTTATAAACCGCTTTTATAAATCATATTTATAAAATTTCACTATGGTTATATAAAACCATTTCTTAATTGTTTATTTACATCAACTTTTATAACAACAATCAATAATAATCAAATATTACCATTCACTAACACCCAAACACACCATATATACTATAGTAATTTTTGAAAAATTATACCTTTATATATGAAATATAATCGAGGTAAAATTATTTCATTTACCAAATTTCAAACAATACCATGTTGAATTGCTTTGTTCAAGTGTTTAGAGACCCCTTCAATGACATTAATTACTCGTATTGAGCAGAATCCATAAGCCACTCAACAAATCAATTAACACAATATAAAACATTTTTATCTCACTAATAATTATGCGCTCATACACACACACTCAAACTCATTCTAGGGTGCTACTGACCCTATCCCTAATGAGTACCCCACCAAAGCCAAGGTTCTCGCTTAACCTTTAGCTCTAATACCAAGTGTAACAGCCGGGATTTTCGACCCTCGAAAATTGACACTAATACATTCACTGTATTGCATACCGAGCAATCGAATGCCGGAAAACCCGATTGTTAGGAAAAAAGAAAGAAGGAAGAAGATAAGAAGAAAACTAAACAACACATAATCTCACAGCGGAATGAATAATCTATAATATACAATAAATCTTTACACAAGAAGAAACTGTAATGTGTGTACATAAAAAACATTAATCAGAGTATACTAACCTATTCCAGCCTGGACAGCTATAATAACCTGTCTATATAATTGCTGATAAATACAACAATGAAAGCAGCGGAAAAATAACCATGTACGTGAATATGTCTCTAGGCCTCCAACTCTTCTCCTGAAGCTCCAAGCATCCAATCTAATCTGTAATATGCTCGGTCTGACCCGATCATTATAATAAAATAACACCCGAGTCAGTCTGGAAAACCAACGTGGGAAAAACACACCCAATTTGATTTTAAAGATATAAAAACCTTTGAAATCAAAAGTATCTCATAAGGACACACCGCATATAAACACAAACAGGTTTTTACCTTATGATAACCAAAACCTTTTCTATAGAATATCCATTGATATTATAATAATGTCTAAGGGTGAAAAATATAATAATCAAGTAGCTGTGATGCTCATGAGTGCACATCACAACAATACTAGGTATATAATCAAAAACCGATAAGGCACATTCGCTAATTGTGTAGGGTTCCATGGAGGTGCCTTTAGTACTTCGAGAAACGGTCCATCAGCACAAGGATCAGAGATATCCTTCAGAAGCAACATACATCCCTAGTGATGTACCATAGGAAAATCATAGCCGGTCTCGCTAAAACCGAGTGCATCACCTCATGCATGCATAACAACTGTAAGTAATGTCTAGGTGGAGCCGATTGCACCCTATGGGTTTGCCAACCCTACTAGCCATGCCTCCTATCTCTGGTTTTAGTCATTACTGCTGATGAGGCTATGTCTGACATTCCAGCTCATGCACCGCCATCAAACAGATCATGGAATCCCACATGGATTCCAATATCTCAAATAGATCTTGGAATCACACATAGATTCCATACCCCAACGGGGCTCAGAAGCACACATGGATTCCAACATCTTAATATATCAGGAGACTGCTCCATAGAACCGTATATGGTTTCGGAGTGGTTATGGTTTTCGAGTCATCTCTTATGAGTGCACTCTTTTGCTTTTCTGACGCTCCAAAAACCAATCATCGATTTCCGGGAATGCTCAATACCGGTTCTTTAGGAAATAATCAGATAATACACAAGAGCGAAGATCACCCCTAACCGTTTAAGTGGACGGATCTCCTTATCATTTATCCTAGAAGAACAGAACGAGTATATACGTACAGTATAGCACCATCGACAATAACTATACCATATAACTCTCGTTTTCTCCTAGATATTTCTAGAGTTAAAATCCTTCGGTGTTAAGTAGGGAATATTTCCGTACCACCAAAATTAAGAAGGATTACATATTTAGGCCAAGATTTGATAGTTGGTTATGTAACTAGCAATAAACACGCATCCAAATCAGGGGTTTATTCCATAGGAGCCAACATTGGTTAAGCACATAAGCAAACACTAGCCGCCTTTAACAAATTTTCATTCATGAAAATCACTTTGTAAATTACTTGTATAAAATTACTTTTACAAACATATATCCACCCATCCCTATATTTTCAATACTTAGAAAAAATTAATATACTTATCCCAACGATATAAGTATATTCATACACATTACACCTCGCATCATAGAAAATGAACTCATGTACTTATCTCTATGGTATAAGTATATTTACAAAATTGAGAAAGATTTTTTTTATTCGATTCTCGAATCATTTATAAATTCCATACAGTTCTCCAAAACCATTTATAAACCATTTTATAAATCTCTGAAAAACCATTTATAATCCCTTTATAAAATTCAATCACTTATAAACTCTTTTTATACATTTCTAAAATCATTTATAAATCCTTTATAAATCCATAAATCCTTTATAAACTCCTCTCATAAATCTATAAATCCATTTCTTATACTCGTTTATAAATATCTAACCATTTATAAAACTTTTTCATGTTATAAATAATCTTCCCTTAAGTCTTCAAACCATTTTATAAACTCCCCTCATAAAATCCAAGTTCGTTCTTATAAAACTCTATTTATGAGTCTCGAACACATTTATAAGCAAATAAAAATCATTTACTTGTAACAATATTATATAATAATAATTATTTAAATCAAACGTTATGAATAAATAAAAAATAATTTTTAATCTTAAAACATCTTAAAATAATAATTAACCATTTCAAAAACATAATATTTATTCTTTACCCTTATTATAAATAATAATAATTTATTTCAAAACCTTATTAATAAATCCTTATTATTAATTTCAAACCATAATTATTCTTAAAATAATTAACCTTTCAAAATATTAACATTTTGATAAATACTTTAAAACAATATTAACTATAAACAAATAATTTTAAAACAAATATTAATATAATTAAATAACTTTAAAACAATATTTATATAATTAAATAACTTTAAAACAAATATTTCTTAAATCCAATTTAGGATTTAAAAATCATTTCCTGTCTCAAAAATCAATTCCAACTCAAATGACAATTTATAGTATTTCAAAATATTAATTTAAGGCCAATAGCCACCAAACCTTAACCAATATCGATACTGTTTTTTTTATCACTATTGGGTATCAGTATTGAACATACACGATATCATAAGCAATAGTGTCTGCAAATTATGCTTCATATTCAATAACCATATAACATGAATTTTATTGTAAACAAATCAACAATAGCGATGAATCCTGTTGGATTTCTCCAACCTGTTCCCCCTGCATCACAACTCATATATATCGACATAAATATATTTAAATAATATCAATAGTGGTGAGGAATCATGTTGGATTCCTCCAATCTGTTCCCTTGCATCACAAACATTATATAATCATAAAATTATAAATCAACCGCTTTGAGGCGGGATCGTATACAAAGGATCATCCGCTCTTACCGGAAACGTAATAGAGTTTCATCCGCTCCAAGGGCTGGAATATATCCAAACCAACTAATATAAAATAGTAAATCATCAAAACATCTAATGAACAATTTTTATCGACTATATATCATACTAGTTAACCAAAAAGGTGAGTTTAACTCATCTAATTTTTCTGTTGTCGCTGCAGCGTTTCAGTTTGGAACTAAAATCGAACGATATCCGATTTTAGCCCAAATTACAGTAGTCTCCAAATCTAACCAAACTAGTTATATTGCAAAGCTTTCATCATTATAAGCGCAACGCAAAAATCCACGCCTCGATTGGACCTCGTATGAGAGAGTTATTAAAATTTTAAGTTGTCGATATTTAAATTAATAATATAATAACTAATTACATAATTAACATTTAATTACGTTTACACCCTTCTTCCCCTTCCCTAATCCATCGCCTATACACATACCAGAGAACCGAAACCGTGCACATTTTTTCATCGATCAATTCTCCTCCAATTCCTGGTGAAATCACCTCAAACCAATTCCGACGAACTCCACATTCGATGAGCTTCGCAACCATCGCCTTAAATCCCCGTTCAAAGCCCCCTGGAAAAACACGTCCTACTGCACTCCCTAGCTCAACACGACCATGTTCGACGCTAAATCCCACCAAACTTCGGCACTAGGTCCCGTTTGCAATGCCAAACCCAAAACCATACTCAAATTTGCAAATCGATGAGTAAATTTCCAGAATCCCTAAGCCCTAGTTCCATTACAATGCACGGCCTCTAACTCGAGCTCCATCAATGGATGACGCACCCATCCAAAAGCATGCTAGAACGAATCTCTCATCAAATCGAGATTTTTAAGGCTTGTTTCATGATTTTTAGATTTGTATTGGTTTTGATTTTGATTTTTGAAATTTGGGTTGTAAAAGAAAATTTTCCATTCTTTATTCAGCAAGGTTTAAAAAGATGGGGGAAGTATGGTGCGTATGGGCCTAAACATGTATGGGTATGGGTCTGATGTATGGTTAGATATGGTTATTTAATAATATATATATATATATATATAATTTTTTTATTTAAAATATCAAGTTACCAACCGTACGAAAATCTCGAACTCCTATTGAGACGTGCCGCCTGGCGTTCTATATGTTACACCCATATTCCGAACGCAATGGAACTAGTCTCGAGGCCTAATTCGATCATATGCACAAGATAACTTTTCAAACCCAGTTAGTATATTAATTTCTACGCGTTTCGATCTTGCACGACCAAACGATACGTCCAATCACCACGAATTTCATTGTCATATAATAATCACTATTACGGATTCAATAACACCGGTTTCGTCGAAATCTGAGACAGTTCCCCAGAAGGCTATTTCTACACGTTAATTAAGATTAATTATTATAAAAACCAAATTAATCACTTTTAAATCTAAACAAAGTTTACTATCTTCATTCTTATTTAAATAGAATTTTAAATCAACTTTCGAAATCATTTTTATTCACATTTAAACTCAAGATTTAATTACTTAAAAAATTTCAAATATTAAATTCAACAATTTAATTATCGAATAAATTGCTATATTTCAAATTCAAGTTATTTAACTTATAAAATTAACTTTTGTATATTTAAAATCTATTAAATATTCCAAATTTGAATGACTAAATTCTGGGTCGTTACACTCAACAAATTTTTGTTAACTACTTTTTCATATTTTCTCTCCTCTTTCACTCTCTTGATTTCTAAAAGAAATTCTACTCAAGAATTTCTAAAATTCAATCAGAATCAGATTCCAACTTTATTGATTTGATTCTCTACTATTTACTCTCTGATCTCTCTCATCTCTCCCACTCAAATCAAGATCAAAGTGCTATTAAAGAGGCTATAGGATTATTTGTATTCAAGGATGAGAAATTGATTTTGTAAACTTTATCAAATCATACTCAAATACCCTTGGGTACGCTTGGTGTCCCTGAAATCCAAGTGGGTGTGTTTATGTTCCATTTGAATCAAGTGGACGTGCTTGGTGTCCCGTTTAAATCTAAGTGGGTTTGTTGGTGTCCCGTCCAAATCTATTGAGTGTACGTAGAGCTTGGAAATTTTGGAGGGTGTGTCTCGTAGCCTTGAAATCGAGATTGCATAAACTTTAATATTTGAAAAGAAATCTATACAAGAAATTGTACGAGACTGGATGTAGGGTAACTTCGAACTAGTATAAAAATCCTACTGTGATCTTTCCAACTCTTTACGTTTTACTTTTACTAAATTTATATTTATCTATGTTTGCATTTGTGATTGTCAACTTTCATTGTTTAAACTATAATCTTAAAAGAATTCAAAAAATTTATAAAAATTAGTAAAAACTATTCACCCCCTCTAGTGTTAAATTAGCCTTAAGATCCTTACTTCCACAAACTAACATTTGGTATCAGAGAATTGGTTTTCAAAATTTCATAATTTGGTATTTGAAAAGTTTTAATGGAAAAAATTAAATATACTCTTAACACTTTTATTGTAAAACAACTTTGAAAATCAACGTGACATTGTTTCATAAATTTGCATCCATTCATCATGAAAAGCCACTTGATCTTTTGGAAAGGTATAGCTTGCTGGAACAGATATGTTACATGGCTAATGATGAACATACATCTGATGATCAAACTTTACAAATCAAAAGGGATAAGTGGATATCAAATAGTGGATGCTCAAGGCACATGACTGAAAATCCAGAGATCTTGAAGGATATTGTTTACAAAGATGATGGATCGGTCAATTTTGGAGACAACTCTAAAGAATATGTGATTGGCATTGGAAATGTCAGTAATTCTAAAATTTCTACTATTTCTAATGTTTTATTAGTTAGGAATTTAAAACATAACCTACTAAGTATTCATCAATTATATGATAAAAGCTTTAAAATTATATTTGAAAAAGAAAAGTGTCATATTAAAGATAATGAGTCATACATTATCTTTAGGTATTAGAACGAATCATTTATATATTAAGTATGAAAGCGTCAAATGATAATTTGTCTTCTGGCTGAAACAAGTGACCCTTGGATTTGGCACAAAAGATTTGGCTATTTGAATTTCAAACACCTATCTAAATTGCCAAATATGATCTAGTTAGGGGTCATCCTAAAATAAATGTTAACAATCTATGTGATGCGTGTCAATTAGGAAAACTTAGAAAAAGTTCATCTAAGTCAAAAGATACAATTTCTACCTCTCAACACTTTGAACTTCTTCATTTAGATCTTTTCGGTCCTTCGCAAATACAATTTATAAATCATAGTAGATATGTCTTTGTAATCATAAATATTTTTTCTAGGTTTACATGGATGTTTTCCTAACTTAAAAGTGGTGCTTTTGAAAAG
Source organism: Allium fistulosum (assembly GCA_030737815.1). Classification (NCBI taxonomy): domain Eukaryota; kingdom Viridiplantae; phylum Streptophyta; class Magnoliopsida; order Asparagales; family Amaryllidaceae; genus Allium; species Allium fistulosum. The sequence continues at coordinate 1,505,203,390 of CM060903.1, forward strand.
TTTAAAATCTTTGTTAAAAGAATTCAAAATCAAATATCTAATAAGATTAAACAATTCGAAGTGATCACGGTGGAGAATTCGAAAATGAAGATTTTGAAAATTTTTGTAATAAGAAAGGTATTGCACATAATTTTTCATTTCCATAAACACTCCAACAAAATGGAGTAGTAGAATGTAAAAATAAAACAATTCAAGAATGCGCTAGAACTATGTTAAAAGATAGTAATTTACCTAAAAACTTTTGGGCTGAAGCAGTTGCTACAACATGTTATATATTAAATAGAATTTTAATAAGACCTTTTACTAAGAAAACTCCATACGAATTATTTTATAATAAAAAGCCTAAATATCATATTTTAAATTTTTTGGCAGTAAATGCTTTATATTGAATACTAAAGAAAATTTAGATAAATTTGATGCTAAAGCAGAAAAAGGTATTTTTATTGGATATTCAAACCAAAGTAAAGCTTATAGAGTTTTCAATACTAGAACTAACACAATTGAAGAGACATCACATGTTTCATTCGAGGAAAATGTTAAAACCGATAATAACAATTGTGATGAAGAAGAAAATGGCAATAATGAAGTCATAGTTAACGGAACAAATGATGATAATAAGAAGAATACTGAAAATATATATCCAAATAAGAAAGCCAAAATATTAAAGGATCATCCTATAGAAAATATCCTAGGAATTATAGAATCAGTAGTAAGAACAAGAAATTAATTAACTAAAATGAGTAACGTAGACTAATGAACCTAAGAATCTAAAAGAAGCGTCAAAGATGATTCATGGATTCTTACTATGCAAGAAGAACCGAGTCAATTCACTAAAATGATGTTTAGGATGAAAGTGACTATGGATCGTATAATATGGAATATTCGACAATATATCTACTTGTGCAGAATGTAAGTATAAATATTAAAGCGGAAAAGTAAATGACACCAGAGATTTTTAAACCGGTTCGAACTTTCACGTTCTACGTCCAGTCCCAGACTCCTTCTGGAATTCAACTATCAACCCTCTCTTGACCCGAAGGAATAGGAATTACACCGCTAGAGCAATCGAACAGGACTTCAACCGCCTAAGCAACAGAGTAGAACCTTTATCCGCCTGAGTAACTGAATAGGACTTCAATAATAAACAAATATCTGACTGATTATGCTCTTTGAATAGCACTGATAGGTCTTTAGAGTATACCCTTCCTATAATCTTCTTCTGGTATATCATGTATTTCATGAAGAAAAGGAAGTTTATTTGATTAAACAAGAATAAACTTGAATATGTATAAGTGATCAATAGAGTTCTTGTGCGTAGAAAGCCTTTGTAAATAGCAAGAATGGGTAGAATTAAGAGGCTAGAGAATTGATTCTAAGACGTTGAAATTCTTTTCTATTTATAGGAATTGAAAGTTGCATTTGTTCATGAAGAGTAGCCATGAAGAGATAAGGAAGCTACTCTTGAATTAGGAGTTGTTTCTATTCATGAAAGAGAAGCATCTTTTCCAAAACTAGCCATTATAGATATTCAACCGTCTGAACTAAATGTTTCAGCCAGCTGAATCGATTGAAAATCAAAACAGCAAAGAAATAGTGCAAAAATGGTATAATTCAGCCGTTTGAATATTCCAAGTCAGCCGGTTGAATGTTCTTATTATTTTTTGAACATGCACAGCATTCAGTCAGCTGACAAGGGTCATTCAGCCGGCTGAATGCTGTCTTTTCATGTAGCTTCTTTGATTTTCCAATATTTTAATTTGAGTGCATGTATATACCACTTCAAAGAGATTTTAACATCTATCTACATCTAAACTCAGACTCTATGCCTAACAAAAATATTGTAGCAACATTCTGAAATCTGAATCTGGTCTTCATATTTTTTTGAGTATCTTCTCCTGCAAATAGCTCATATAATATTTACTTATATAGTTCTCACAATAAAAACATCAAAATTATAGGTTCTAACATTCTCCCTTATTTTGATGATGACAACAATGTAAGTTTTTTAAATAGGTAGAGTGATTTTTCTCCCCCGACTGGATACTCCTCCTATCAATCTTATTCTCCCCCTTTGTCATCGAAAAAGAGGAAAAAGCAATTGATATGAAAAATAAGCAAACATTTCACATAGACACTTAACCACATAAACATTACAAACATATAAACATTTCGCATAGATACTTCACATAGGAAATGATACTAATGGTTGAAGAAAGTATCACAAACACACAAACAAACACATAAACATTTCACATAGAGACTTCACATAGGAAATGATGATTGAAGAAAATATCACAAACACAATCATTACAAAGTTTCTAGATTGAACCATGTCCTAACCACACTAAAAAAATCATAAAACATATTGTCATGAATTAAACATCATAGGAACATTAAAAATAGTTCATAAAAATAGTCATAGAGTTTAGATAATTATGAAAAAGCATACCAAATCAATCTTCACCACCTTCTTCTTCTTCCTCACCTTCTTCTTTCGAGGTTATCCAAGTAAATGGTGCCAGATTTTCTAGAATACTTATTGAAGTGAATCTGAAACAAGAAACTTTTTTCCAAATTTTATTCAAAAACCTTTTATGGAGTTTAGCTTCTTGTTTGTTTTAGAAACATTTTTCTCAACATTAGCTAAACGTCGATTGATTTTACTCTGATTCCGGGATAACGTGACAAGAGCTTGCTTAGGAGGCATGTCAATATTTAGTTCATGAATTTTGTCGTCCTCTTCTTCTTGTTGAGGGACTTGAGAAGAGGAGGCAATATTCGTGTCTCGAGGTTGCAGAATTCCTTGATTACGTTTGCGACCCATTCTTGAAATCTAATGATTTGTTGATTTTCGGGACGTTTAGGAAGACCTATGAGACTAAGGGTTTTCGAGTTAAGCTCACCTATTGTAATGAAATTGGAATCGGGCAAAGGAACTCCAAAATTTTCTAGTATCTACATTATGTATGCTCAATAATGAATGGTTTTGTAGCTTCTCCTATGATTGACATTAAGAAATTCATCCAAGAATTATGTTGTGTAACGACGGTTGGACCAAGCTCCCCATCTCCAGCACGTGGCGTACGCATATGGGTTGGCACACACTTTGTTGTAACAAAAGGAATCCCCAATGTTACGTGCCTACCAATTCATATTTATACACCACTTCTCCAAGTTATTTAGCGAAGTGGGACTTTCCAAATCCGAACCGCCGTTCCTTCATTAAACATATAAGACAACCCTAACAGTCTCCCCTTGACTCGCATCCCTTTGCGGTAACCTTTGAGAGCACTGTTGTGTCTGTGTGGCCCAGTCCGTAACCATCGGCTCTGATACCACTATTGTGTAACGACGGTCGGACCAAGCTCCCCATCTCCAGCACGTGGCGTATGCATATAGGTTATCACACACTTTGTCGTAACAAAAAGAATCCCTAATGTTACGTACCTACCAACTCATATTTATACGCCCACTTCTCTAAGTTATTTAGCGATGTGGGACTTTCCAAATCCGAACTGTCGTTCCTCCATTAAACATGAGAGACAACCCTAAAAAAATTTTCGCCAGTTGACTCTCTGAGAGGAATAAATAGCATAGAGGGCTTGGAAGTCATGTTTATAAACCTTTTCATAGCTTTCGGTACGTGGCTGAAGAGAACGTATGAGCGTGCGATGAATAATTCTAGCTTTTGGACGCAATGCACTAGATTTTAGTTTGGTTAAATCATCAAACAAAAATCTATGTGACACTTCATCACGTTTATACATATTAATATTAACCATTTCAATGTCTAAACCATTGGATGGACATTTTAGTATATGTCCTAATCGTTGAAAAGGTAAGTAAATTTTAATGCCACGAACCAAATTCCAAATACAACCGTCTTTATTTTGAGGATTATGATGGTCTAGATTCATACTAGCGTAAAAAAGCTTGATCAAGAGAGGATAAATCTTAATATTTTTAGAGTCATACCCAATAAGAGAATCGAAACCATGTGCTTCCGCCAATTCTCTAATAGTATACCCATTAAAATCTGAAAATTTCATAAATGCTCCCTCAAAAAGCTTGGAATTCTTCATGCTATTAAATCTATTGACAGCCATATTTTTGTGGAGCCATGATCTAATTTGGCTCTGAGATGGACCAGCAGATGATTCTCTTGTTCTTTTAGATCTTAGTAGCATTTTTGTTTTTGAAAGAGAAGAGAAATTGATTTTTGGATTTGGTGGATGTCGGATTTTTTTCTTTTGGCTCTAAAGTGGGAATAGATGGGTAGAGGTTAAATGAAAGGGTAGATGATAATAAGGATGAGGTTAGATTGGTTCCTTGCTTTGAAAAATGAGCATGTCTATAAAAAACAGAAAAAAGTTGATTCTGCCGGCTGAAAGGGTTATGGCAGTCGGCTGAATATTGAAATGTTTGAACCCGCAAGAAAACAGTTGAAAAATGGTGTGATTCGGCCGGCTGACTAGCTTGGTTCAGTCGGTTGAATTCTGAAGAAAAAAATATAGGTTTGCATATTCAGTCAGCTGAATCCATAGATTCAGTCGGCTGATTGTGTTAAATTTTTGTTGGTTAGCCTATTTTCAGTCATTTCTACTTTGGTTAATAATGAATGCCATATATATATTTGTTTGGGAGCTTTATTCTCATGTTAACAAAATATAATTTTATTTCAACAGACATATTATATATCCAAATTACAATATCAATTTTATGAACATAAATTTATGAAAATGTAGACTTTATTTTTCAGAAGACTTGGATTCGTTTGAAGAGGAAATTTCAAACGAGCTTGGTTCAACTTTCATGACATCTCGTAATGGATTAATAGGAGACCAAGTATTACGTTGAATAGGAGCACCTTGATCCTAAGAATTTGAAGATGCGTGAGGTCGTTGAGAAGATGGATTGTGCACACCTTGTTTAGGAGTTGTTCCACAGAATTTAAGAGCAATTTGTTCTAGAAAATTTAAATGTCTTCCATGGTGTTTTTGCTCATAATACATCTCATGTTGTATACTTAAAGTTTCACGCTGGTAGTGATGAATATCATCGATTTTCTCCTTGGTAGAAGGTGATCCAAATTCTAAGTTTTTTTAGCTCGTTTGCCATTTGGTGTATATCCGGTATGGTGATTAGGAGATGGAGTAATCTTTACTGGAACATACACAGGAGTAGATTTATTAGATGAATTTGAAGTTGGAGTGCTGAAAACAATTGATGAGAGGTTAGAATTTTCTTGAGACGGCATATTATAAAATGAAGTGGATGGTTGTTTGTTTTATATGAATTTAAAACATCCTCTTCATCTATATATATATTGATTGCATTTGCTATTTCTGAAGCTGAAATTTTCTGGTTAACGTTAATCTTTAAATTTCAGCCAATCTTTTTAATTTATCTATATGTTATAAATAGTTATAAATTTGTAAGGTGAAAAAGTATAACAAGATGATTACTGTATATAAAATAGAAAGAAGGAAAGGTCTTAGTGCAATTAATAAAATAGAACATTGGAAAGTCATATGTCTACCTCTCATGAGTGCAGAGTTCGAGTACCATCAGCTCCAATTTTTGTCCAATTATATTTTTATTTATTTTATAACTTTTTATTTACACTATATTACCAAATTATAAATCATGTAATGACATAATTCCGAGTTCACATCTTAATTTAAGAAAAATATTTACATTTAAAGGTTTAGTAAATATGTCTGCAACTTGATTTTCTGATGAAACAAAATCAAGAGAGATTTTATCTTTTTTATGTTATCATAAAGAAAATGATGTCGGATGTCAATATGTTTAGTTCTTGAGAGATTTATTGGATTTTTCGATAAATTTATAGCACTTGTATTATCACAACAAATTGTTGATTTAGATAAATTTATATCAAAATCTTGAAGTGTTTGTTGCATATATATTACTTGAGCACATGCCAAAGTAGCAGAAATATACTCCGCTTCACACGTCGAAAGTGAAACACAATTTTGTTTCTTACTAAACCACGATACTAAAGATTGTCCAATGAAATGACATGTACCACTTGTATTCTTTCGATCCTTTCGACATCCTCCAAAGTCAGCATCACTATATGATACTAATTCAAAAGGACATTCTTTCGGGTAAAAGAGGCCATAGTCTTTAATTTTGCTTAAGTAGTGTAAAATTCGTTTTATTGCTCGTAAATGTGATTCTTTGGGATTTGCTTGAAAACGTGCACATAAGCATACACTCATCATTATATCAGGACGACTAGCAGTTAAGTAAAGTAAAGATCCATTCATACTTCGATATATTTTTGGTCAATACTTTTTCCATTTTCATCTCAATTGAGATGTACCATAGTACTCATAGGTGTTGGTTTAGCTGAAGTGTTTTCCATACCAAAATGATTTATTAGATTATTACAATACTTTTCTTGATTAATAAAAATTCCATTATCTAATTATTTGATTTGTAATCTAAGAAAATATAAAAGTTCTCCCATATGAGACATTTCAGATTCTCTTTCCATAATATTCGAAAATTCTTGACATAATTCGTTTGTGAAACTAAAAATGATGCCATCTACATAAACTTGTGTTATTAAAATATCCTTTTTATCTTGTTTTATAAACAGAGTTTGATCTACTTTTCCAATTTTAAAACCAGAATTTATAAGATATCTTTTAAGACGATCATACCAAGCACGAGGTGCTTGATTTAAACTGTATAAAGCTTTCTTTAATTTATAAACGTGGTCTAGAAATTTTTCATGTGTAAATAGAGGTGGTTGTTCTACATACACATTTTCTTTTATAAATCCATTTAAAAATGCACTTTTTTTTACATTCATTTGATATTGTTTAAAGTTATGAAAACATGCAAAAGATAATAAAATATGCATTGTTTCTAGTCGAGCTACAGGATCAAATGTTTCTTCGTAGTCTATTCCTTCCTCTTGATTGTAGCCTTGAGCGACTAATCTAGCTTTGTTTCAAATAATATTCCCTTGCTCATCGGCTTTATTTATGTAAACCCACTTGGTACCGATGACTGTTTGATTACTAGGTCTATGAAATAGGTCCCAAACTTCGTTTCGTTCAAATTGATTTAACTCTTCTTGCATAGCTATAATCCAGTAATCATCAGTTGATGCTTCTTTAGCATTTTTAGGTTCAATGTTTGATAGGAAAGCTACATGACCCATTTCGGTTTAATTTATTTCATGTTCTTACGTTAGAATTCATTTCTCCAATAACATTTTCAATTGGGTGATTTCATAGTAGTCTCGGTGGAGATTGAATCTCATTTTCATTAGGTAAATTGTTGTTTTCGATTTTAGCATTATTTTCAATATTATCAATATCATCTTCTGTGATATTTGATTTTGAAATTATATCTTCATCTTCATTTTTATTATTAAGTTTGAATTTTCATCGAATGACACATGAAGTGTTTCTTCGATTATTTTATTTCTTTTATTATAAATTCTATATGCCCTGCTTCATTCCGAGTATCCAATGAATATTCCTTCATCGGATTTTGGATCAAATTTACCAAGTTGGTCTTTTGTATTTAATAAAAAACATTTTGAACCGAAAATTTAAAAATATGATATGTTAGGTTTTCTTCCATTAAAAAGTTCATATGGGGTATGTTTCGTTAATGGTCTAATGGAGACTCGATTTAAAACATAACAAGCAGTTGCTACAGCTTCTGCCCGAAAATGTTTGGGTAGAGTGCTTCCATTTAATAAGGTTCTAGCACATCCTTGAAATGTTCTATTTTTCCTTTATACAACTCCATTTTGTTGTGGAGTTCTAGGAAATAATAAATTATGAAAAATTCCTTTCTTATTACAATATTTTTCAAAAATACCATTATCGAATTCACCACCATGATCACTTCTAATGTTTTTAATTTTTATGCTTTTAATATTTTGATTTCTCTTGGCAAAGTTTTTAAAATTTTCTAAAGTATCACTTTTATTTTTCATAAATATTGTCCAAGTATATCTCCAAAAATCATTTACAATTACAAAAACACATTTATTAGGTTTATAGATTGAACTTGTTTGTCCAAAAAGATCTAAGTGTAATAACTCAAGAGGTTGTAATGTAGAAATAATTTTATTTGATATAACAGATGATTTAGTTAATTTTCCTAACCGACAAGCATCACAAATGTTGTTTACCTTAAAATTCATTTTTGGCAAACCTTTTACTAAATTATTTTTAGATAATTTGCTTACTGCTTTGAAGTTTATATGACAAAATCTTTTGTGCCATAACCAAGGATCATTTTCTTTGACTATCAGACACATATTTCTGTTATGATTAACTTTCATATTTAAAATGTATATATTACTTTCTCTAGTTCCTTCAAAGATAAGATTCCTATTTTGATCAAATATATTACATTTATTTTCAAAAAAAAATATTAAAACCTTTATCGCATAGTTGGCTTATACTAAGCAAATTATGTTTTAAATTTTTAACTAGTAAAACATTTGTAATAAGAGGTAAGTTAGATGTACCATCATTCCTCACATTGCCTTTGTCGATGATATACCCTTTGGAATTATCTCCAAATGCGACAGATCCTCCATCTGAGTAGACAATTTTAGTCAGCATGTCTTTGTTTCCTGTTATGTGTTTTGAGCAACCACCATCAAATATCCACTTTCCTCTTTTCTTAGTTGGTACCTGCAAAAAATATAGAGATAACGTTGGTACCCACTTGTTGTTAGGGTCCTAAGAGTTAGGTCTTAGGAAACCAAACCCAAAAGGGTTTAGAATTCCCTTTTTAAGTAAAATTTTCATTTTTATGAACTATATATATAAAAGTCTTAATATACTTATTTCTAATTAAACAATTGTTTGTCTTTGGAACCCAAATCTTAATAGATTTTGAATGATTAAACTTTTTTAGAACAGGTTTTACAAATGTATTATCTTTCTTTTTAAAGTTTGTGTAATGATCCTGAACTCGGCCTTCAAAAAATCGGCACCCGTACTTCACTTGTACTCAAAATGTTGCAGATTCAAACACCGAATCTGGTTCACCGGAGCTTATAACACCATTAAGTATAACAACACAGTGGAAGAAAGAAATAGATGATATCATACATAACTCCAATGAATACAATATTCAGAATGATATACAACAATGATATCAATATGATACAATAATATCAGAGATAAATAATGATACAGCGGAAATAACTGAAGTGATACTCCAAGTGATCCAACAAAGAGAATGAGACCAATAACTCCAACATCAAGCTCGAACCATCATCATGATGCACAAAAGTAAGCAAGTGCAGTCGTCGAGTGAACTCCAAATGCTGAACTAGTTCCAGATACTCTACTGAACCCGACTATCTGAAAAACCCAACTCTAGACTGCCCGTGTGGAAAATTGTGGGCACCCAGAGTTTAGGAAGGGAACAATAAACTCCGAGTCAGTCATGGGACTGGTATGAGTAACGAAAGCAATTTATCTTTAAAACAAACAACAAAAGAATTTTAAACATTGAAATCCGCAATACTTTTGGAAAATGAAACTACCATAAGACCTCCCGCCACACACACAATGCAATCGCAGACTTGGAGGAGATTTCTTCTTATGATAGTCAAATATGCTTACTACGCAAGAAAAACTCTTTTGATATTATTACTAGTGCATAGTGTACGAAATCATTTCGAAAATACAATATTAATCTTAGCCAGCATAGGTACCATTATATTATGCCTACCATAGCTACCATTTTAAATGGCAGGTTCTACAACTAAAACCGTACAAGGCTCGTATTGTTTCTTTGGATTTTCCAACAAATGGTCAGGCTAAGGAACTTCCTACTGCCACATGGGTACGCCTCTGGAGGGATGTCCCGAGAACCTACCCGGATCTCTGCCAACACAAGCTCGGGTTACCACTGTAACTAGGTAACTACTACTCGAGTATGCCACCCCCGGTCCTTTGGGACCTTTATCCGAGGGCCCTCGATCACAAAGCAACAATCACACAGTAAATGAGATTGGAGCAACCACATAGGTAAATATCTGGGCTCCATACCATGATATCACCTTTTTCCAAAAGGAAATGACATACCCTAACGGGAGCGACCCTCATAACCTTGCCGCATTTTCCTGTTTCGACCATTTCCGGTTTGTGAGGCTCGATGAGGTCTCGTCCACAAAGCTATGCTTTACACGAAAGCCATGCTTTGATCAACAAATGATCAGCAAATGATCAACAAATGATCAGCAACACACAGCAGCACTCAGCATGCCACATTACCAATTTGGGAGTATATCACTGATAACCTTCAACTACAAAACCTCTGAGCTCGTACGTCTCAGAGAAGGGTGTTAAGCTAAGAGAATAAATCTTCGCCACCAAACAAAAATGTATTTGAAAGAAATCAGCTTTATATCTCAAAGTGTAATGTCAGACATACAACCATACAAGTCTGTTCCGGGTCCGAACAGAACCAAAGGCACTTCCGAAGAAACCCTTGTAATCCGGGTATTCACAATCCCGATCGGATTTCCCATCACTCAGGGAATCTCTATACCGGCGCGACTCAGTGCAGAGACAATCGACGGGTTATCCTTTCGTTTTTACAAATACCCGGTCTTCACCACCGGTCTTCAAATGCAATCCATAAACAACATATCATTATTCGGAATGGGTTATATGACACAAAGGTCCTCTCCCGGCTAAACCGAATAATGAGCGCAATATTTAAAAACATATGGATATTGGGATTTCAGTTAAGTCACAACTTGTTATCCAAAACTTCTCTTTAAATGGTTTAAACACATTACCATTTTAATCTTTTACATAAAAAGATTCAGCTCACAAAGTTCACCCAGTTTCACAAAGATCTATTCATAGATTTTCATTTCAATTTGGATTAACTCATTAAATCTTTAAAACAAAGATTTAACTGATAGCTTTCAATATAATTCCATTTCGACCTTTTATACAAAAGGTACACCTTTCCAATTTCAAAACAAAGTTCAACAATTTTTCACAAAGATTTATTCATAACTTGGAAAACCATTTTCCAATTCAAACTTGAAATTCCTTTAATTCAAATTGGAAATTCATTTTCATTTTTGCATGAGAGCTTTTATCAGTTGAAAACAATTAGTTTCCCAAATCGTTGAATTCAATTCCAAATATTGAATTCAAAAAAAATTAAATCCATTTATTAAGTTATTTAAAATAACTTTTACATTTGAAACTCATTTACAAAGCTCTCAATTTCAATTTCCAAAACTATTTGGATTCAAGAATTTAATTTTTAAAATTGTCAAAAATCTCCGACTTAACTAATTTCCACGTGAAATCCATATTTGTGTGTGTATGGTGTAGTCCAGGGGTTTCACACAGTAGTGCAACATCATTCAATCATCACAGATCAGAATATAGAAATATAGTTGATAAGCGGTATAAACTGTAACGCTTATCTTTTATTCACAGATCACAAATCACAAATCACAGATAGATATATTACAAATAATAAATTACATTCAACCCAGATAAATAACTATAGTACAGATCACACACAAATCAGAATATATATCACACAGCATTACAGATCAGAATATCAAACAATTCAATCATTTAGTCAAGTCCAAACATTCACAAGTAAATTTATTAATCAACTGATTCATTTAAATCAGATGTATCAATTATTAATCCGGGTTAATTATCATAAGTTAATTACAAATTATTTGAAATAAATCCTCCTTTCAAATTTATTAGATAACCCTTAATTATTAACTAATCAATTTTAATCAATGAACCAATTTAACCTTTAATTATTAAATAAATCTTAATTAATCACCATTATTAATTAATCCTTTAATTTATTAACAAATAATTTACTCAAATTCCAAATCATCATTCAATTAATTACATTCAGTAATTATCTATTAATTACTTCTCTAAGTAATTATATTTTCCCAAATTATCAAGTGATTATTCTGAGTTATACTTAAGAAATTTAACTTGAACTAATCAAGTTAACTCAATTTATTACACTAAATAAATTAATTCCTTGATTACTTATATTAAGTAATTATAATTAATGATTCCACACATGATCATCATTAAATTAATTTATCTAACTTCATTGTTAAAATTAGTCACATTAATTAATTGTTCAAATAATCTTAGTTAATGATTTCATTAACTATTAAATTTCTTTAATCACCTTTTTAAAGAAAATTTCTTATATTAATCATTTTTGATTATAAATTAATTAACCATTAGGAACTCATTCATTAATGAATTTTAAATCATAAATCTTCATTTTCTTAAGTAACACATTCATATTTATGGTTTAATGATTATTTACAATATATTGAAAACATTGTTTCAAATTTCCTTTTTAAATTTCAATTTAAATTCAAAATTGAAATAGATTCTTGTTTATCTTCAAATAAGTTTAAAACAAAATTTCCTAACATTTTTAAATCTACATATTAAGATAACAATTTATTACAAAAGAAATTTTAAAGAGTTTAAAATCAATTTTCTCTTTAACTTTAACATTTTTAACTTATTGCAACACTTAAGTTGTGAAATTAAAATTAATTTCCAAAATCTTAAAATCTGATTTAAAATTTATTTCAGGTTTAACTTTTAAATTCAACTTGTTTAATTTTTTCCCATTTACAATTTCTAAGTCCATTTTAAATTCAAATTCCTCCACTACATTTAATTGCTTTTAAATTATTAAAACAAATTGAATTTAAAACTTTATTTATTTACAAACTAAGTTCCAATTCAAACTTGAATCTATATTTACATTTTGCTTTAAAACTCAGTTTTCAAAAATTGATTAAAATTTAAATTTAGTTTTAAAATCCCAAAAACAGAAACAGTTCAGGTTGAAAGCCTGTAACAGTCTTTTGACCCGAGATACCCTGTTCCCTGCTTCGAGTAAATAACTCGAATTACTCGAGTACGACGCGAGAAAAACCCATTTCTTCCCAGGCAAAACAAAACACCCAGGCACAAAGTACTCGTGCACGTGCACATCCCCTCTGGCGAACTCCGACCAACTTCGACGATCTCGACCTGACGACGAACTCGTCGACAATGAACTCCGGTCGTTCGAACCACCCTATCACTCCAAAATTCGAATTTGAGTTCGAACTCAAAACCTGGAACCACCCACTCATCACAACCCAAACCTGTCAATGCCACGTCTCCACAACTCCGACCACTAGACGACTCGAGACTCCGGCCTCAACTTCGTCAACGACCAAGCTTCCATTTCCCAAAAACTCGCTGCACTCGATCGACCCGTTGTGACGAAATCACCCTGTTTCCAGACATGTCCAAAATTCGAACACAAACCCTAAATTCGTCTCGTCCCATTAATTCTTGCAATCGAATTTTTTTTAGCAATTTTCCTGATATCATTATTCGATAAGCTAGGTTCAAACGAAAATTCAACATCCAAAATTTGTTTGATCACCGGAAATTGATCAAAATCCATTTTTCGAACAAAAATAAACTACTCTCAAACCAGTTGTTTAAAAATCATCAAACAAGGCTTAAAAATCCTATTTTTCTACGAGGATTCGAGTTATGTATCTGAATCAATGTTTTATGAAATTCGAAATTTCCAGAGTTTAAAGTTTAGACTGTAAAAACTTGATCTTTCATTCTATATGCATTTATACTTCACAAAACTATTTTTAGATTATAACTCAAACTTAAATACAACTAATTTGTTTTGAAAGAAAAATCTAATATTGATTAGAAAAGAAGGAATTTAATTTTTGATGTTGTTCTATACCCTGTGAAGTAACAGAGAGGAAGAAATACACTGGCACATGCATGTATACAGAGCAATTTCAAGATATATACTTAAGTTAAATTTCTGGTTGTTACTCACCTTAAACATTTTTAGATTCCAGAAGTCTTCAAGTTGAAGTTGAAATCTTTTTAAACTTTGCAAAGTTGAAATCTTGGTTGCTGAAATCTTATTCTTGCTCTTAGGTTTTCACTGAGTGTTTTGATATTTTACTGAGATGTTGTAAGTTGATATTTGTTTTTGAATGATGATGATATTACTTTAGATTTTACTCAGTTCTCTTGATGGACGAATTGATATATAGGAAAGAAGTTTACAGGAGATAAAAATTTGTACAGGGTGATATAATATTGGTTTGTACATTTTTTTAGCAGGGATATTTCTTTGCTTTGGGGGCTGATGGATATTTGCATTAATTAGGCTTGTACAATCTTGAATATATCATACTTATCCAATTTTATTATACAGTATGTACAAATGATTTTTCATTTCTTTTGCTTGTCTTCCTTTATGTTTACATGTTATCCTATTCCTTGTATGTACTTAGATTTGTTTGTATATAGATATTTTTGTTTGCTTTGTTTACTTGTTTCGTATTTTCATATGTATTTGGTTTTGTTTCTTTTCTTTTTATCCTTTATATATTTAAATGTACATAGATATTTATATGTTTTTTTTCTTCTTTTGTTTATTATTTAAATGTGTATTTTCTCCTTATACTTAAAATTTTGTAATATAAATGAATCTTTAGAGTTAGTATGTTGTTATAATTTATTTATGTATTTATTTTATTTTGTTTTATAATTTATAATTTTGTAATATAAATGAATATATTGTTTAATTTAACTAATTTGTTTACTATATAAAAAATTTCTATAATTTATCCTATGTATTTTTATATTTATTTTGTAATATAGGTGAATTTCTAATTTAGTTTATGTTATTAAATTTTATCCAATGTATTTACTTTATATTTTTATATCTTATATTTTTTTTCCTTAGTCTTATTAATCTGTAATATAAATAATTTCTATATTTTAATTAGTTGTTAAATTTTAGCTAATGGGTTACTTTTATATTTTTTTATACTTTATCTTATATAATTTGTATTTTTATTTTTAAACCATTTATTTACGATTTTAAATTCAAATCAAATATATATATAATTTCAAATTTACTCATACATGCTCAAATACATATATATTCACATATATACATATATATACAATTCTAAATTTTAAATGATTTATACAGAATTTATTCAAATTCGGGGAAACTCGCATCACTTTATTAATTAATTTCACAATTTTTATTCTAAATAAATTAATTATCAATTTAAATATATATAAAATTCGGGGTCGTTACAGTTTGTATATAAGGAACTATTATTTTTAGGAATTTTTGTCATCTTATTATATCATAATCCCCTTTTATTTGAAGTAGCTTATGAATTTTCAATAATTCTAGAAAGATTTTCTCTTTCTTTATTAAAATTAGAAATGTTGTTGGTAATGTTTTCTAATTTCGTTTTAAGACTAGAGATGTCTAATTCTAATATTTTAACAGTGGATTTTAGTTCGTGATTTTCAAATGAAAGAATTTCGTTCTTGTCTTTTTTGGTTTCTATTTCCCTACTTAGCATTATAAGCTGAGAGGTTGTATTACAACAAGATTCTAGAGTGATTACAAGTTCTTCTTCTAAAATTTTCTTCTCGTCTTTTAACATATCTACTTCAATTTCAGTTCTATTTAATTTTCCAAATGTATCTTTATATTTTCTTTTGATATTCCTTAGTGTATCTAGTAATTCTGAGTTTACATCCACTAAATCATCAAAGGTAAGATCACTTACATCATTATTTGTAGCCATAAAGCATACGTTGGCTTGTTCTGTGTCACTATCACTATTACTATCTGATGAAGCAGACGATTATGAATCATCCCATGTAACAGAAAATTCTTGCTTCTTCTTATATTTGTCCCTTTTATTCTTGTACCTGTCCAGGACAATCCTTCTTTATGTGACCTTTTTGTGACATTCATAGCATTCGAGATTTGAAGCTGATGGTTTGTTGGTGTTCTTGTTATTTCCAAATTTATTGTTCTTTCTAAATTTCAAAAAAAATGAAATTTTTAGCTATAAATGCCATGTCATCTTCATCCGAATTCGATTCTTCCTTTTCTACCTGGAACGCTATTGTCTTTTTATCTTGTGCCTGAGCTCTTTTTTCCTCTAAGTTTACTTTATATGACATTAGATTTACTATCAACTCTTCTGGTTTTATGGTTGAAATGTCATTAGCTTTTTCAATTACCAAGACTTTCCATTCCCATTCATCCATTAAATAGTTGAGGATTTTTGAAACGATATCAAAATCTATGTATTTTTTTCCTAATGCCAAAAATGAATGATATATATCTTGAAACTTAGAATACATTTCATTTATAGTTTCATCTTGCTTCATTCTAAAATTTTGGAACTGGTTCTTAAGCATAGAAATCTTGATTTTTTAACTTTGTTAGCACCTTCATGTGTAAATTTAAGTGTACGTCAAATTTCATATGCCAAATTACACATACTAACTCTGTTAAACTCATTTGTGTCTAATGAACAAAACAACATATTCATGGCTTTAGCATTAGCAATAACATCTAATTTTTCTGTGTTATACCGTTGTGCATATGGTATAGTAGGTTCAGTGTATTCATTCTGAGTGATATTACAAGTATCATTTCCATTTGCTTGCATATAAATTCTCATTCTAGTTGACCAATAATTATAGTTTAATCCATTAAACAGTGGTGATCGTGCGGTGGATTGACCTTCAATAAAACTTGTGCTAGTGTTATTTTCCATATTATTTGAATATCAAATAACTATGTTATGGTTACATGATGACCTTGCTCTGATACCAAATAAAAGTGACTATGGATCGTATAATATGGAATATTAAATAATATATCTACTTGTGTGGAATGTAAGAATAAATATTAAAGCGGTAAAGTAAATGACAACGAAGATTTTTATACCGGTTCGAACTTTCACGTTCTACGTCCAGTCCCAGACTCTTTCTAGAATTCAACTATCAACCCTCTCTTGACCCGGAGGAATATGTATTACACCGCCTGAGCAACCGAACAGGACTTCAACCGCCTAAGCAACGGAGTAGGACTTTTATCTGCTTGAGCAACCAAACAGGACTTACAATAATAAACAAATATCTAACTGTTTATGCTCTTTGAATAGCACTGATAAGTCTTTAGTGTATACCCTTCCTATAATCTTCTCCTTTGTGGTATATCATGTATTTCATGAAGAAATGGAATTTTATTTGATTAAACAAGAATAAACTTGAATATATAATAGAGTTCTTGTGCGTAGAAAGCCTTTGTAAATAGCAAGAATGGATAGAATTAAGAGGCTAGAGAATTGATTCTAAGACGTTGAAATTCTTTGCTATTTATAGGAATTAAAAGTTGCATTTGTTCATGAAGAGTAGCCATGAAGAGATATGGAAGCTACTCTTGAATCAGGAGTTATTTCAGTTCATTAAAGAGAAGCACCTTTTCAAAAACTAGCCGTTATAGATATTCAACCGTCTGAACTAAACGTTTCAGCCAGCTGAATCGATTGAAAATCAAAACAGCAAAGAAATAGTGTAAAAATGGTATGATTCAACCGTCTGAATATTCCAAGTCAGCCGGCTAAATTTTCTTATTATTTTTTGAACAAGCACAGCATTCAGTCGGCTGATAAGGGCCATTAAGCCGGCTGAATGTAGTGTTTTCATGCAGCTTCTTTGATTTGTTAATATTTTTATTTTGAGTGCATGTATATGCCACTTCGGAGAGATTTTAACATCTATCTACATCTAAACTCAGACTCTATGCCTAACAAAAATATTGTAGCAACATTCTGGAATCTGAATCTGGTCTTCATATGTTTTTGAGTATCTTCTCTTGACAACTTGGTTAGTTCATATAATATTTACTTTTATAGTTGTCACAATCAAAATATCAAAATTATAGGTTCTAACATGGGAACTTATTCCTAGACCAGAAAATAAATTTATAATTGGAACAAAATGGGTATATAGAAATAAATTAAATGAACAAAGAAAAGTCGTTAGAAATAAAGCCCGCTTAGTAGCTCAAGTATACAGTCAAGAAGGCAGCATAGATTTTGATGAAACTTTTGCATCCGTAGCCAGATTAGAAGCTATAAGAATCTTACTTTCCTTTGCAAATCATAACAATTTTAAATTATTTCAAATGAATGTTAAATGTGCTTTATAAATGGTTTTATTAAAGAAGATGTTTAAGTAGAACAACCCCCTCTATTTGAAGATGGAAAATTTCCAAATCATGTTTATAAATTAAAGAAAGCTCTATATGGTTTAAAAACAAGCTCCTAGAGCATAGTATGATAGACTTAAATCATATTTATTACAATCTAATTTTAATATTGGAAAAGTAGATAGTACTCTATTTATTAAAAGAAATATAATATTCAACTAATACAAATATATGTAGATGATATTATTTTTTGATCAACAAATGAACAACAAAACAAAGAATTTTCTGATACCATGACAAAATAATTTGAAATGAGTCATATGGGAGAACTAACATTCTTTTCAGGATTAGAAATAAGAAAATTAACTAATGAATCTTTATAAGTCAAGAAAAATATGCCAAAGAATTAGTTAATAAATTCATAGTGTTTGTCTCTGTGTAAGATATCAATCATAACCTAAGGAAACTCATCTTAAATCCGTAAAACGAATATTAAGATATGTAAATAACACACTAGAATATGGACTTTTCTACCCAAAAGAAGATACCTTTGATTTAATTTCATATAGTGATGTTGATTATGCTAGTTGCAAATCAGACCAAAAAAGTGCAAGTGAAACTTGTCACTTTTTAGGACATTCTCTAGTTTCCTGTTTTAGCAAAAAGCAAAATTCTGTTCTCTGTCCACAATAGAAGCAGAATATATTTCAGCAGTATTAGTTTGTTCATAAGTTATTTATATGTAACAAACATTAAAATATTTAGGTATAAATTTTACTAAATCACCAATATACTGCAACAAAACTAGTGCAAATAATTTATCTAGAAATCCAACTCATCATGCAAAAACAAAACATATAGATATACGACATAAAAGAGACAACTAAATAAAAGAATAATCTCACTCGAATTTATAAATACTGAAAATCAAATGCAGATATATTAACAAAACCATTAACTCAAACATCATTTATTAAGCTAAGAAGAGAGCTAGGAGTATGTTCTTTCTCAAAAATATAAAAATAATAACATAACAAATTAAAAATTAAAAATTAAAAAGAAAAACAAAACATAAAAAATACACTAGATATGTCGACATATTTACACTCTATATGTCAATATATGTAGTTATTTTTAGAAATCAAATTTCCCTCCTTAATTCAAAATTTGAAATTGCTATATATAACCACTATATTTTGGAAATAAACCCATTTCACCATCTTCTTCTTACTAGAAATCAATAGTAAAAATAATTAATGGATCCTACTAATTCCAAATGTCCAAGACATGAATCTGCTTTATTTTCCTACGATTCTCCCATACCAGGCCCTCTCCAAACCTCTACAATGGCCAAAGTAACTAAGATTGAGAGTCATCTAAAGCATACTCTCAATACGCCTTCTGAAATGGAAGCAATTCAAATGAGAATGGTGAAGGAACATGAGAAATAGGGGCGTATTCTTAAGGATCTACAAAAATATATATTGGATAACCCTACAAATCCAATAGTAATTGAGGATGATGCTCCAAATTTGATCATTCATGATCCTGTGAATAACAATAAAGAGGAAGAAGGAAAGGAGGAAGAACTGGAAGAAGAGGAAGCTGATGACGATGAGGTCAAATCTGTTGGAGAAGTATGCTTCGACAAGTATGGAAATTTAGTTGAACAAAAGGGGAATTTCTGTCTCCATTACCCCTTATGTCCTATTCATAAATCCTTAATTATTAGGAAATCACACTAGTTTAGATTGATACTGGCTTGGATTGGTGTATATAGACTAATATTAGGATTGATTAGATTTAACTTTGGTTTGGTTTAACAATATGTATGTACAAGATTGGATTGATTAATAAAATAGTTTTTTCTTATTTATCAACATATCACTCGTATATATCATGTAGTACTTTAGTTAAGGAGAGATTTGGTTATATTTTTGTTGATGACAAAGGGGGAGAAATATATAAAATATCCAGGCATAGATTATGGAGGAGTTTTGAAACTCAGGGGGAGTTATATCATATTTTATATGCATGGTTGTCATCATCAAAATAGGGAAGATTGTTAATACCTTAGGTTTTGGTTTTGATGACAACAACCATATGAGATCATATAAAATATAGATAGTAATGCTTTATCAAACTATATATAGTATATAGTGCAGGATATTAGACAGGTGTTAATTAAGAAGACTGTACAATATCAAGAGCAGACTCAAGAGATTGATAAAGATGCTGATATAGAGATTCAAGAGTTAGAGATTTAAGACTCATGAGTTTGAATATTCAGGATATCAAGATAAATTATAGATTTACATATTATTTTGTTAAACTATGGTAGCACTTCTTTGATTACTCCTCATTTTCCAAAAAGGCTTTTAAAATATGTTCTCTGATTTTAATGATTTTCAAATATACTAGTGTTCAAAAATGATTTTTTTAAGAATTCTCGTTTTCAAAATAATTTTTCAAACATCTTTTTCAAAATAACTTTCAAAAGATTCCTAACCTTTTAATTATTCACAAAATTATTATATTAGGTTTCTAAGTATTTTATATTTAATATATACTTTTAATTTATTTAGATATAGATTTTGGTTTTGTGTTTTTCTAAATGTTTATGGCATTTAAAAGTATATTTTGACATTCATTAATCTTTTGACATATATATTCAATTATACTTTATATACATTATTTTATTTTTGAAAAGAAATTCATATTTAAATCCTTTATATATTAAAATATTTCAAAATAGATTTATAAAGTTTTCTAAGTTATATTATGATTAAAATGTGTATAAACTATGCTTAAATGATTTTACAAAGTATCAAAATATTTTACAAAGCTTAGGCCGTGGTTGGTTTGTCATTTTTTTGGGTTTTGTCCATACGTAAATGCATACGATGCATGTATATTGTCAAAAATGACTAATTTAGAAAACAAAGTTAACATACAAAATAAAAAACAACTTTTTTTTAATATTCTATGTTTTGGGAAATAATGGAACCCCACGAAACAATCCATCCTTCCATCGTCCCTCCATCCCCTCCAACGTCTCCTCCATCCTTCTTTCATCGCCTTCATTGTCCCTCTACTCTTCTCATATTTGACATAAGTGTTGAAAATAGAAAACACAAAATTCGTTTTTAAACCAAAAACTACCTTAATATTTTCAAAATAGTTTTTATAAATTATTTTTCAAAATTACAAAGGATATGTCGACATACATAGAAGCTATATGTCGACATATAGTCTGAGAATTTCAAAATTCAAATTTTGAATGGAAGTGTCTTTTCGTCGTATCTCTTCGCGAATGTACATGATTGTTGTTTCTCTATAAATAGGGGTTCTCTCAAATAATTTTTGTTAACTACTTTCTCAAATTTTCTCTCATCTTTCACTCTCTTGATTTCTAAAAGAAATTCTACTCAAGGTCTTCTTAAATTCAATCAGAATCAAATTCAAATTCTATTGATTTGATTCTCTACTGTTTACTCTCTGATCTCTCTCACCTCTCTCACTCAAATCAAGATCAAAGTGCTATTCAAGAGGCTGTAGGATTATTTGTATTCAAGATCAAGAAATTGATATTTTAAAATCTATCAAATCATACTCAAATACTCTTGGGTATGCTTGGTGTCACTGAAACCCAAGTAGGTGTGCTTGTGTCCCATTTGAATCAAGTGGGTGTGCTTGGTTTCCCATTTGAATGCAAGTGGGTGTGCTGGTGTCCCGTCCGAATCCATTGAGTGTGCCTAGAGCTCGGAAAATCTGGAGGGTGTGTCTCGTAGCATTGAAATCGAGATTGTATGAACTTTGATATTTGAAAAGAAATCTGTACAAGAAATTTTACGAGACTGGATGTAGGGTAACTCCAAACCAATATAAAAATCTAGGTGTGATCTCTCCAACTTTTTACTTTATTACTTTAACTACATTTATATCTATATATGTTTGCATTGTTTAAAATATTATCTTAAAAGAATTTGAAAAGATTCATAAAAGTTAGTAAACACTATTCACCCCCTCTATTGTTAAATTAGCCTTAAGATCCTTACTTCCACAAATTAATATCTCGTTGGTCGACCACTAGCGGTTGACCGTAGGAGGATAGCAGTCGATAGTTCGAGTTTTAAATTTAACAATTTCAACTTGGCTGAACGGTCCGGATTCAATATACTTCAATCAGATGGCTGACATTTATTTGAAACCATATAAATACAGACCTAAACCCACATTTCTAAACTCATATTTTAGGAGCAACGATGGAAATCGGTCATTTTCTCTTCTCCTTCAAATTCTAAATTCTTACAGTAGTTATAGTTTATAAGTTAGGATGATCGAGAAGAAGAATAGGGTCAAATCAAATCGTCAAAGCCAAGTTAAATTGTAAATCTAGATCTAAAATGTAAATTAAATCCAAATCTCTTTTCTAATCAAGATTATTGAAATGTATGTGTACGTTTGCGGTATATATATCCAAAAAGGGAGTCAAACTAGAATAACAAAGATTAGATCTAAAGATTTGAAAAGCTAAAAAGGTAAGCGAGAAATTATATATTTTTATATAATATATAATTTTATATCGTTGTAAATCTATTCCTGTATGCCTAAAAATGTAAATTGGAGTTGTAGGCTAAAATTTTATACGTGTAATGAATCTATAAACCCTGCCTACATATTATGTGATTGATAACTTTAATTATATGTTGTATGTATGTGAATCTGAAAAGTATTCGGTAGTAGTCCCTGAATTTGATAGATTGTATCATAATTCCAGATTTTGTTGATTAATCAATTTATGCAAGTAAATGCAAATTAGAAGTTATCACAATAAATTATGGGGATTTAAGTAGTATTTTAATTCATTGGAATGTAGTGTGTTGCAACGTAAATTTCTATAGGTTATTAAGTTTAGATTCATAAATAAAAGTGAATCATTTGAAATATCAAGAATATGCCCTAAAGAAAGTGATGTATAAAATAATAATATTTTACCGTATTTTGTACTGTTTATTTCAACAACTACAAAATAAAATTCCTTGTAATTCCAAATGTAACACAAATTCCCTTTTTAGATAAGGTATAAAGATTTGCAGTGTTAACCTTTCCTTTGAGCGAGATGTAGTTTCAATGCATTATAATATAGAAATCCCTAAGTATGAATTAAAGAATTTTAGTGTGCTAATAATAAGGGTTAAATTGTAAAAATAATGATATAAATATATGCAATAGAGACAAGATGAAAACTAAATAATAACAAAGATGAAAAGGTAGGTAAGTAAGAACTTAAAAATAAAAAGAGTATAGAAAGTTTATTAAACAAGGGAGGGTAGTAAATATTAAAAAGAAATAGAAAGAAAAGTACAAAATAAATGGGATAATGTATCTAGATCTTTTAAAAGAAAACGATAATAAATTAAATAATAAAATGTAAATTCATAAAGAAGTCAAGTAATGTTATTAATAGAGAGTAGTGGAGGCATAATAATTAAACAAGTAAAAATGAATATATATATATATATATATATGTGTGTGTGTGTGTGTGTATATGTATGTATGTATAATTTTTGAAGAAAAGTGTACTTTTATTGATAACATAAAAATGTATATACAAATACAACACACTCCATAATACCTAAAAAGAATAAACACCCCGGTTCGAAACAAAGCCCATGGCCAATACATACTAACCCTAACTTTAGACAAAAACCAACGAAGCAACCGTCGTGTTACATCTAGTATCTGAAAGATCGATCCCCCATTGTCTCATAAATCGTAGTTCCTCCTCTGAATAATGGCATACGTCCTTTGATTGAATAACTTGGCATGTGATCTCTCTCTCCATGATGCGCCTGCGTTGAAGTGTATTACTCCTCCTGGATTCGAAAACCTATCAGTTATGTTCAGACCATTTATGATAGATGAGTGTCACCACTGCCATGAAAGCAACTCGACGTCAAAAAGATGGCAGAGAGAACTTTGAAGTGAAGAATGTGAGAACAGCAGTGATATCCATGTCGTGAGGCAGGTTGATGTCGAGCTTCAGTGCAATAATGACAGTAAGTATTTACTGTAGGTACAGGTAAAAAACAGGTGTTCATAAGTCTGTAAATCTATATTACATAGTTTGCACACTCTGTCAACTTGAACCCCCCAAGATGCTAGTATGTCTTATGTTGGTAGCCTTTTCATAATGGCTTTGTAGGAGTAGAATGACATCTTCTTTGCACTATATGAATTCCATATAATTTTTTTCCCATTGAACCATAGGGTATTTAACCCGAATAGCATCATAAACGATAGAAAATTTAAAATGTTTGTTTCCATAAATTTCCTAATAATCTGCCACTACATTTGCTTGTATTGGCAATGATCGAATTTGTTAGGCAACTTATCTAGTTTTAGGGAGCAATTTAGGTATATATCTATCACCTTAAACAATAGTAGATACAATATGTGTAAAAGACGTGAAAGTAGCCAATCTGTGCCAGCCTAGGAGATCCACCAATGATTTGTTGTTGATCCAAGGATCAAACCATAAGAAGGTAGATCTACCATCGGCTATCTTTCGAGTTACCAGTGCACTCATGTATCTCTACTTCATAGAATATACTTCATTGTGCATGAGCAATTATTGTTTATAGCCATGGACTAGAAATTACTTTGCTTTATATATTTTTTCCTCGCCCAGCAAGACCACAATGTATTCGTAGTTAGCAGGTTCCAAGAGAGCTTCAAAACTGCAGTTGATCGGAGGTCAGTTAGACGTCTCAAACCAATACCGCCTTCATACTTGGGTCAACATAACACATCCTATGCAATTTTGTGAAGTTTGCCTCCCCAAAAGAAATTTGAACACATGGTTTCAATTGTCTTTAGGATTGATGAAGGCAAATGGTAGATGAGCAATCAATAGAGAACCAAAGGGATGAAAATAAATTGGATGAGTTGTGGTTTACCCGCAGTGGACAAGAAATAACTATCCCAACTCTCTAGCCGTGTAGAAATTTTCTGAAGCAGTGGGGAACATTGTGATGCGTTAACATAATTTGCCAGCAGAGGTACGCCAAGGTATTTAAAGACACACACACACACCCACACATATATATAGCCTCAAGTATGCGTTTATGGTGGGTGTGAATTATTAGAGTTGATAAATAACTTAAGTAGATAAGAATGACATATTCATTAGAATGTGTTAGAATGCGAAGTCAGTAGTGTTACACAACAGAAGTCTGTCCAGCACAAGGGGCTACCAGCATTGTGCTGATGTGAGTCATATCTAACTGTGGGACTTGTGGAATTATATACGCTTGACTATAGGTGAAGGGATACCAAGTAAGGTTTGCTTTAATCTATTTAGTAGGGGTATTGCCTTAATTGCATTAGGAAATCTAAATGGGACGGTGAGCAAGAATCGACGCTACGTTAGTGTGTTGGTACCATATCAGGGAGTAGGAGCTGTACATAGGTCGAGAACGTCATTGGACCTGAGCGGTTAGCAGGAAAGAGGAGGGTTACACCTAAATGGGCTACACCTCATGCTAGTGTCGGTCACGTTTAAGTCATCCACCGCCACAGTTGTTTGCTAGTTTGTTTGTTTGGGACAAGGCTAGTTAACCCTTAAAGGTCTTTCAAAACGAGTAGGTTAGTCCAAGGAGCTAAGTCCTCCATAGTCCGTGGATCTGAGTCCATAATAAGCAGCAGACAAGTAAGTAAATCCCCAAGGCGAGGTAGAATATGGCTAAACCATTATGATGTTGTCATGACGATGAGGATGCGATACTACGTTGATGATGGATTCTGATGAGGTGCTGGATTATGGATACTGACGGGGATAGTATCTTGATCCAAAGGGGGACTGTGGTACTATATATATATATATACACTTTTGTAGTTTTGGTTTACTTAGGGTAGATGGGGCGTACCATATACGTACGTGGGGTAGAGACGACTAAGTAAAATAAAAAGACATCACGTGATGGAAGGCGATCGGCATAAACTAGTGTTATACGTCAAATGTATAATTTACCAGTCACCGGAACGTTATTCTGGCCCCCTCCTTATTATAACCCACACGATAGCTTTAGAGGGTCGGGTACTAGTGAAAGGCAAGAACAGTTGAAGGACGGGTTTCCTTATGCATGTTCGACATTGACAAGGACGCTTAACCTCAGAGTGTTAACTTTGGTTAGTAACATATGTTTTATTATACTTTACTATTCCATTGTGAGTTTGTATCAATGGTGCTCTGATATGCATTTATTTATTACAGTATACTAATCCACTCTTTGATGGACTTGGGATTTCGATTTAGCTAAAATTCGGACCCCTTAGGGTGTGGGTTGTTTAAAAGCATGTATGCAAACATCGTAGATATGTAATAAGTTTTCTATATGAGTGCAAAAGTGACAATAAGAAGTGTGACAACCGTCCTTTACATCCAATCTAGCAACCACCTTGCAACCAAAACCTAATTTTGGAGAGAGAAAGTTTACCAGTGGAAAGCTTAGGATGGGAAGTTCTCATCTTCTCTTTAGTTTTCCATATGCTTTCCGCTGGTTTATCTTCCCATTGTAATCAAACTAGCCTAATTTCTTTGTTGCGGATTCCTAGTGTCATGCTCCATAAAATCTTCTACTCCCATATGCATATTTCCACCTGTGTTTTGGAAATCCTTGCACATTTTGGGGAAGTCTATGAGGCGAGATGCTGCTTTAGTAGGTAGGGCGGTGGGTGCCGCTGGTGTAGTTGGTTGAGGAATAGGAACTTACCCTACATGCCTTAGTGTTGCCTGAACCATTCAAGCATCCCTCTGATATTGGGTATCTCTTAGGACGAGTTCCCAGTCTCAGAAGAATGATTTTCAGCCATAATCAACTTTCTTTAAGTTAAACTTTTAATTATAATTTCCTAAGATAGTATTATATGCTGAAATAAAGATTTGCCTAGTGTGTTTGCGTATGTTCAAAATTAGTATATATAGTAAGGTTTTCGAAAAGTACTTTCAAAAATAACAAGTACACCACTCATACGTATACCTATCCCCACCGATTGGGTAACCTAGGCTCTAATACCAAATGTAACAACCCACCTCGAAACAGGCCTAGTTATCGACACAAAATAGGCCTATCAAACCTTATACCTATTCCAAAACTGGCTATTGGTTGGTAAAATTGATGCAAAGAACAATACACGAAGCTATCTATCTACAGATTCTACACATACAGAATCATACAGTGAAAGGATAATATAATATAAAAAACAATACTCATTTATTTAAAAATTCAATTTTCAAAAACATATAACACAATGCCATATAATAACATCAAGTATCCGTAGGGCAATATCACAATATATTTCATCATGTCTGTATGGGTACATCAGAAATATAAGAACAACAAAAGTACATAGATAAACAACTACCACAAGTCTCCGTTTCTGCCACTATCTCCGAAATCTTCATTATCTACTCTAACCTATATCGTAATGGGGAGGGAGTCAAAATAACAATGTCATGTAAATAAAAATCTTGAGCCTTTCTATAATAGTACTTGGGTGGTATAATTTAAATAAGAATATGTCTTTCGCATCCTAACTATATTATATGTAAATTTCTCCGATTGTTAGTCCAACTCTATAACCTATACCCTTTTCAATCCAACTCACTAACCCATCTTCAACTACAGGCCAAAGGCCATCCCCAGTACTATGCATCTACCGTCAATATTGTCCTAACAATGTAAGAGATAATGCCTAAGTCAATTACTACCTTTTCAATGGGAACTAAGCAGACTCTGACCATTTAATACCTCATTATAGGCAGTTCCTCATTATTTACTATCTGTCCCAAGGCAGAGTCTTCTACAATACTATCTAGCTGACATCGCACAGAATCTCACTACTTAATACTTCTTTATGGGAGAGGCGGACCCTATAATAGCTACTTAATACCTCAAACCCAAAGCAGACCCTTCTCGAGATATCCACTACCATGCCTAACTATTAACCCTGACCATTTAATACTTATTAAAAAGAGAGAAGACAGGCCTTCAATCAGCCACTTAGTACCTCAACCCCGAAGCACACTTATTAAAAAGTCTCACATTAGTCTGACTATTCATAGATGCTGGTAGCCCGATTGGCTAGGCAGGTTTAACCTATGGAATTTTGGACTAACCTCGTGTCCTCCCTAGGTACTTATCATAGACGATGTCTTACAACAGCCCCAAAGTCACAATGTTGGTAGGCAGAATAGCTGGGCAAACTTCCTTGTGCTTTTGATCGATCTCGCATCCCTATAACTTAGTCATAATTTTCACTCACCTAACATACTACCATATACCTCACTGCATTCCCTATTAAGGCCTTATAAGGAAAACCCTTATTGCGCCCTAACTATCAATTCCTTGCCTAAGGGGGATTTTAATACTAATTAATAAATTATTTACTACGCAATCAATACATTATTATACGCTAATATGTATGTATGTATGTGCATATATATAATTGCGTGCCTAAATATTTCTAAGCATGCGAAGATTACGCTCTATACTAATCATTTAAGTATCAAAACCTTAAATTTATACAAGTCCAATTTCATATCAACAAACATACCATATATCCAATATTCTCAATTCAATAATAGACTTGTATAAAAATAAAATCTATACCAAACTTATTTAATACAAAAGTAGTAGAATCAACATTAATAGAGTTTACAATTCAAATCCTTTTACGTTATATTTAACTTCTACATATACAAATGAAAAAGGGAATTTCCATTTAAATTACAAAATAGGTAGTGCAAACTACGAATAAAGTGAATCTATAGCTTACACACCATTTCCTAACTTATTTCTCTTCAAACCCCTTATTTAGATCCAAAGAAAAAGATGGGAAGTGGAATAAAATGTAAAATATTAAAAGTGCAGTAACTCTATAATTCCACTATTTTAATATAGAATAATTTGAGATTCGAACATAAGAATTAACATTTCGTTTTAGCGGAATTTTAGGGTTTTAGTTTGATGTTTTTTCATGAACAAAATTTCCCGATGCATATATCAAATCCAAGTTATACTATACAATTACTAAAATAATAAAAACAAAGACTTCCACTTACAAAAGTCCTTTGCACTTCCTTTTGGATGTGTTTAAGTCTGCTTCAATCTCTTACAGATGTCTCCATTTAGAAATATACAACAAGGGAATTGTGTATGAATTAGTTCAAAAATTTAGAGATTGGAAGATAATAGAACTAGAAATTGAATATTAAACACCTAAAATTTCTAACCTGAAACCCAAGAGAATTTTCTGAATCTTGGAAGAAGAGAGAGACCGACAGAGTTTTGTTTAGTTCCCAAATAATTTGTGAATAAAAGTGAGAGGGATAGGCTCTTATTTATAGTGGTTAGAAAGCACCAAAACTGTTGGATTTAAGTCGGTTTAAAATAATATAATTCGGACCGTTTAGATTTAAGTCGGTTTAAAATAATATAATCCGGAATGTTCACGATGTTAAAAACCCTAGTTGCCACCACAATTACCGATCAATCGCTCCTACCTAGGCAGTCGACTGGCCCTAGGCGGAGGTTGATCGGTCGCCATATTTTGTAAAGGAATATTTATTTACCGTTGATTTATTATTTAATTCCTTAGTTAATATTAATGTTAACTTTTATTTTAACGTTTACTTAACCCCCAAGTCTAACTATTGTTAATTTTTGAATTTCAAACTTTAGCATTGATTATTTATATAAATTTATATTCCATTTAAATTAATTTGAATTTGAAAATTTCAAACGTCAATAACTTTCTCGTTTGAGCTTCGATTTCTAAACATTATATATGAAAATTGATCAAAAAATTGCCATAAACGCAACGACATAACTTTCGCGATCAAATTCTAAACTTAAAAAAAATCATTTTTAGCCTTATTATATTTAATTAATTAATTTCTTATTAATTTTTACAGGATGCTACATGACACCTTGCCGTCAACTCCGATGATAATCACCATTGGTCAACCTTCATGGTCGAAACATTAATCTACCGCCATCACCAATTCCGACCAAACTAGATGTTGGGACCACCACCATTCTCCTATATTTTGGTTAGTATTCGTGATGGTGCCATCCATGACTACTTCGGTCATCACCACCTGAACCATATATTTTGCCTTCATTGCTGCCTCAGCCACCACGGCCATCTTCTACCGTCCGATACAATGAGACCTCTACTGTCACTATTCTAACCACCACACGATCATCATGGTGCCGACCTTATTAACTCGGTGCTACCCGCCTGAAACCAAGACTCCATCTCTCCATTGTATATATTTAAGCATCAATAACAGTAGATTAGCCTTGAAAAAATTCCTACCTTTAACATCACCAACCAAGGGACAAGGTCGTGAGAGGAAGTCAAAGTTTTGGTCTATAGTAGAAATTTGAGAACGAGAAGAAGAGGAGACGTTGTTGCATAGAGAATGTAATTTGAGAAAGAAATTTGAAAAAGATTGAGAGTGAAAGGAATGGTGAGAAGGCAGAAGCATGGGAAGAGAAAGGAGGGAACCAAGAGAAACTAAACAATAACCTAGAGCCAAAAAATTTGGATTAAAGCCAAAAATTTCAGAATAAAGGGAAAATTTTTGTTACTTAGAGCCCAAAAAACTTGTATATGTCAAAGATAATAACTACAAAAGAAAACCTATGGATGCATATGAAATTAATAATTTATTTCATTCTAAGTTGCAATACATTTTACAATGTAATTATACCTTGAACTTTTATAACACTCTGATTATTGTAGTCATCCTGCAAAAACCAAGGTGAGTATTATTATTCGTAATGTAATGTTTATATGTTTTGATTTTTTTTATGTTTTCCAATGTTATGAAATTTTGAATATTTTATAATTTTAATTTTTTATATTTGAATTTATGAAAATTTCAAAATTTTGTTTTTAGTTTTATGAATACTTTTAAATTTATTTAGCAAATTTCAAATATTCCAATTTTTAGAAATATTAAACAATAATATAATTATATATTATAATTATTAAGTAGTAAATAATAAATAGTAAATATTACTTCTTAAGTATGAAAGTTTACTTATTAATCATTAATTATTAAATAGTAAATATAAAATATTATTCACAATTATTAATTAGAAATTAGTAATCATTAATTATTTCTTCTTAACTATTTGATAGCAATTACTAATTGATAATTATAAATTATTAAGCAATCAATATTAATTTTTAAATACTAAATATTATTTATTACTTACTTATTATTAATTATTAGTGACTAAAAATCGATAGTAATTAATTATTAAATATTTATATTTACTAATTTTTTAATATTAATTATTAATAGCAATTAAAAATTAATTATTAATTATTAATAGTAATTAATTTATATTTATTTTTAATTTTTAATTTTTAATTTTAATTATTAAAAGTCGATATTATAAATTAATTATTGAAATTTAATTCTTAATTATCATATATTAATTACTAATTATCAATAATAATTATTTAATATTAAATAATAAAAGTAACTAAATATCAATTATTTATTTAATATTAAATATTGATAGTAACTAGTTATTTAATATTAATAGAAATTAAAAATAAATTATTAATTATTAATAGTAATTATTTAATATTTGTTATTGATTATTATTTGTTAATTATTAAAAATTAGTTATTAAAAAATTAATTGTTAATTATCAATTATTAATTACAACTTTTAAGAAAAATAATTGTTAGAAAATTATAAGTAAGACAACTTAAATAAAGTTGTTATAAATCAGTATTTCACCATGTTTTAGGAAAAAAGTTGTTATAAATCTAAATTCTTAGCATCTTAAGCTTAGAACAATATCAAATTAACTAAAATTTTGTAAAATTTTCAAATTAATAGAAATTTATAGAAATAAACCATTAGAGTTGATGAGATTTGAGTTCAAGATTGTTGCTCAAGGTTATGTTTTTGAAGGAGATGAAAGAATGAATGCATGTTTTGTTAAAATAATTAAGAAAATGAGAGGTGATGCTTAAGTATGTGAAAAATATTTTACAAACTAATTAAAAATAGTAATTAAAAATTAAATATTGATTATTTACTATTAAATATTAATACTAACTAATTATTTAATATTATATATTAATAGTAATTAAAAATCAATTATCAATTATTAATGGTAATTATTTAATATTTATTATTGATTATTAGTTGTTAATTATTTAAAATTAGTTATTAAAAATTAATTATTAATTACAACGTTTCATAAAAACAATTGTTAAGAAATTATAAGTAAGACAACTTAAAGTAATAAATCAATATTTCACAATATTTTAGGAAAAAATGTTGTTAAAGACTATTATTACAACTTATGTGGGTGAAAAGTTGTGAAAAAATAATAACGTTTTTACAACGTTTTCTTATCAAATGTTTTTAAAAGGATGTTTTAAAACATTTTCAGCGGAAACCTGGTAAAAAAACGTTGTACAAAGGTGTTTTGTTGCAGTGCAAACACAATCAATTTTAATGTTTTAATTTGAGGTTATAAGAAAATGACTAAAAAATGCAATTAAGAAAAATGGTAACTTAGTCATATATTTTCTAAAAAAAATAATGGTGCATGTTATATGATTTTTGATATATGATTAGGAATTGCCATAAACATATTTATGCAAACTTCATAAAGATTCTCACTTCAAATTTATTTATTAACTGGAGCAATTGCTTCTTTGTCGGTTGTTGTAAGCGTATATTCGGCTTAAATCACTTGAAGAAAATTCAAATTAAATTGTCTAAATTCCTAGTATATTAAGCTTAGAACAATATCAAATTAACTAAAAAGTTATTAATTCTTCGAATTGATAAAAATTTATAAAAATAAACGATTGGAGTTGATGAGATTTGAGTTCACTATTGTTGTTTAAGGTTATTTTTTTGAAGGAGGTGAAAGAATGAATGCATGTTTTATTAAAATAACTAAGAAAATGAGAAGTATTGTTTAAATATGTGAAAATACTTTTACAAAATATCGTTTGATGAAAAGAGAGGTGCCTAAGAGTAGGAGAAAAGAGGTGGGTGACTACTATTGAGATTCTATGTTTTACATATACGAGATCGGTCATTGATTGCTAATTTAATATTGGTATGCTTTGTAAAGAGTAAATTAGTCTAAAGGAAGAAGTTAAATAAATTTTAATTTCCACGGACAGTAAAAATTAACTTCCGTCTAAAGGACAAGCGCACGTATAATTCAAATTTTCACAATCGTTTCTGCTTTTTCACTCTCTTTTACTCTGAAAACAAAATTTCATCAGTCTGTCCTTCATCAAACAATGGCAACCGAAACCAAAAACACTTTTCTTTGCCAAACTAATTTACAAACACAATCTACTTCAGAAGCTAAATCGATCGACTTAAATCCACAAATTTTAACAAATCCTGAAGCCGAAATGAACGAACCTAGGGATTCCTAAACTAGGGTTGATTCGAATGTTATTCCTGAAAAAAAGATAAGGCAATAAACTAGGACAGCGACGACTGTTGATTCGAATGATATTTCTGAAAAAACAAAGATCACGAGAAAATCTAGGGCAGCAAACACTGCAAATGAAGGCAAAATGAAGAAACAAAAGCTTTGTGATGAAACCGCCAGTAGGAAAAGAAAGATAACGGTATAACATCTGTTTTTTTTAAATAAAAGATAATTTTAGAATGATAGTTGGATATATCATTTTATTTATTGCATGTGTTTTATTGGAATGATAGACGAAAATAACATTCCAGTTTTTGATAAATGTTAGATTGTAGTTAGATTGGTAATTGCAAAATAATAGTTGAATATATCATTTTATTCGTTACATGCATTATGTTGGAATGATAGATGAAAATAGCATTCCAGTTTTTGATAAATGTTAGATGATAGTTAGATTGATAATTACAGAATGATAGTTGAATGTATCATTTTATTCATTACATGCACTATGTTGGAATGATAGATGAAAATATTATTCCAGTTTTTGATAAATGTTAGATGATAGTTAGATTGATAATTGCAGAATGATAGTTGGATATATCATTTTATTTATTGCATGTGTTATGTTGGAATGATAGACGAAAATAGCATTACAGTTTTTGATAAATGTTAGATGATAGTTAAATTGATAATTACAGAATGATAGTTGAATGTATCATTTTATTTGTTACATGCATTATGTTAGAATGATGAATGAAAATAACATTCAAGTTTTTGATAAATGTTATATGATAGTTAAATTGATAATTGCAGAATGATAGTTGAATGTATCATTTTATTAATTGCATGTGTTATGTTGGAATGATAGACGAAAATAACATTCCAGTTTTTGATAAATGTTAGATGATAGTTAGATTGATAACTACAGAATGATAGTTGAATGAAGAATGATTGATTGATACAGTATTTCAACCTTTAAACTGTTAAAGCATGGATTGAAAAAGAGTAATGATAGACAAATATAGCATTTTTAAAAAATGATAGATGAAAAATAGCATTATAGTTTGTTAAATATAAAATTATTCATTGATGGTTCTTTGTACAGGAATCCAAAGCTAAAAAATCAAAGAAAGCAAAAACTAAAGCAGGAGGAAAAAAATCAAGGAATGAATCTCAAAACAAATTAAGTACAGATGTAGTTTGATTCCAAAGATAAAAAAATTCAAGAAAATAAAAGAAAGAGGAGGTTATCTCATTGATCAACTGAATTATCTAAAAGAAACTCCCTTCGAAAAATTCATGATTGTATTTTTCAAAGAAATTTTATCAATATCAGCTTTTACAAAATCATCAAATACATTAGATGATATAATAGAGACATTTTCTATTGACGAAGAAGCTTTTAAGGTGGGAAATATTATTTTTTAAATCAAACCTGAAGATATTTCAGTTCCCTTTAGCTTATCTTTGTCTGGAGTTAATATTTTTCCATTACCTAAAATGAGTTTACAAAGCATTCCAGACAATTGTAAAGATTTTGTTCTTAGAACATATCACAAAGGATCTTACAATTTCAAAGACTAACAATGTACTGCAAACACAACAATTTCATCATGAAAACGATTTTCCAAAATTGATTATTACTCTTGCAATGATTAACCTTCTTCTTTTCGGACAATCAAAGATACTTGTCATGGGGATATATTCCTTATATCCTTGACTTAAAAAATTGAACTCAGTATCTTGGCCGATTTCAATTCATCATTCGTTGATCAGAGCTTTGACGGCTTTCAAAACAAAGCCGAGAAACATGCCGGTTTGTTCCATGCTCCCAATAGTAAGTACAACATTCTAACTTTATGTTAATGTATCTATCTCTATAAGTTAAATTATATACATTACATGTTTTAACAAGTAATATTTTATTTGTAGTTTTTCCTATGTGGGCACGTAAATTTGATATCTCTGTTTGCAACATACTGTACTACCTTACCTAGATTTGGAAGGTGGAATATCGAAAGCTTGAAAAAGGTGATTTCAAGAGAAGTTCTTATGAACATGGACAGTAGAAAGGTATCATTTCTCACACAAGTACAAGCAATATATAATGATAGATAAATATATCATAACATAGTGTATATTACTAGTTTTTATGTTGTTATTATATGGCCATAAGTTGAATGATAGTTACATATATCATTTCTGCAGAAATACTTTTTGTTGTTGTTACTAAAGAATGATAGTTTGATATAGCATCATATGAAAAATGACAGTTATATATAGCATTAGTTCATTCATTGTATATTGCTAATTCATTACTATTTTATGTTATTATATAGATTTTCATTGAAATAAGAAACCTGACTGAAAATGAAAAGGCACTTCTTCAACAAACAAACCAACAAAAATTTGTTCAGCAGGATACCAATGAGAACATTAGGATAGAAAAAAAGAAAACTTGGAATCAACATCAAAAGAGCAAGTCGACTCGCTGCAGCAGTACATTGTAGATGTAGAAAAAATTGAAGAAGAGTGAAGAGGGATTAGAAAAGGAGAGACAAAAAAGAATAGAAGCAAAATGCATTATAATAGAGTTGAAAAAAGAGATCAAGATATGGAAATCAAAAGCAACAGAAGAAGTAAAACCACCATCATTTGATCTTAACGTAACTCATGAAATTAAGAAGATGCATTAGGGAAAAAACAACTGGATCAAAACAAACCTTCAGAGGCAACAAAAAAATCTCCAACAGTGCATGAAAAAGCACAGAAGAAATCAAAGGAATATAAGAAGAAGATCGAAACAAATAAGAGCGATATACCTAGAACTGGAAAGTGTTTGATGAAGATCGACACCACGATGAAGATCGACAGCACGATGAAGATCGAATACAAAAATAAAGAAACACGCGTTCTTGAATCGAGAAGATTGCACTAAGATCAGCAATATTAGAATAAGATCAAGAAGAAATTAGGAAGAAACACGTTTGACAAACGGTATATATTATGCACCAATAATCATATTATATCATTAAGTGTCATCTATTGGCAGGTCAGTAGAATTAAACAAAATTTTGTTAGTTCATCTTAAAACCATTTTCTACGCATATGTCCAATAGAAAGTGTCAAAGATTTATTCAATTTAAAAAATATTTACACAATTACATATTTCAGCACACTTTTGAAATACAATCTAAGGTACTAAATAATAATTATGTCCGCATTATGAAACTAGTTGTGCAGGAACATTCATTTCATATGTAAAATTATTTCACATTGATTGCAGCCATACGGCCTTGAATACAAATTTGTTCATACTTTTTTCAAAGTGTGAACAAAACACTTTCTTCCTATTGGAAGAATTTGAAGGGTCACATATGAGACCCCCTGAATTCCTCCAATAGGAGCCGATGCAAACTAAAGATGTCCAATTTTTCCGTAAAAATGATGGTTACTGCTATTGCTGCATTGCTCATGATGCAAACTATGGTTTGCGTTAGCTCCATGGATCATGCTGGCCATTTTAAATGTATTGGAGAATGTATAACTTCATATGAATTATGCGACCAGAAGTGCCTTAAAGTCCCATCGCTTATTTGTCTTGTAAAATGTGGCAAGAATGCACGACAATGCTTTTCCAAATGTCTATCTGCTCATCCTCCTGCTCCTACTCCTTCTGTTGATCCTCCGGCTGATGCTTTTTGATTTTCATGTATCATCAATTGACTTTCTAGTCCATGAAGAATATACTGTTATGCTTCAATTTTATACTGTTCTAAGAAGTGAATTCCTTATTAATCAATTTTTTATTATAATGAAAAGTGTTGTATCAAAATTTGTCTTCTTCTTTAACCTCACGACTTATTTATGAGGTCTTTCTAACTGTAGCTTAGTGGTAAAGATATCTCATTCTCTTCTTGATAATGTTAGATACATTTAAAAGTGAAATCATTGAATGTAGGATTTAGCACCTTCTTCATTTGACATATGTTGAATGAATTAAAGTCTTTGGAAAAACACTACCGAATGAGATTATTTCTTTTTGTTTGTTCGGCATGTAATGTATATCGTATAGAATGGATAAATGTAAAAATAGTGAAACACTATGGAATGATTTTTTGGCTGCTTGAGACAAGATTTAATAGCTCCGTATTAGAAATATTATCGGCAAATAAGTGTAAACTATGGAGTTAATATATAACTAAATTAGTAAGAGTATAACATGGTGCTGTTAGTAGCACATTACACACAAGGGGCTTATGTGAGTTCTTTATCTTTGATTTAACCGTTAGACTTTAGTTTTAAGACCCTACATACATTGTATTAATTTTCATGAATTTTGTATACTCGCATATTTGAATACAATTGTTTTTTGAAATACCTGTAAACATTCATATGACCGAGCGTGTCATCAGAAAGAAGCCAAAAAAAGAAAACAAAAGGAAAATACTCGAGCTTATAAAATTGTAGAGTATGTAAAATAAAGCGGTTCTAGTTAATTTTTCATACCTTGAAAATCTCAATGGTTCCTTTAGTTTTATCAATATTCTGGCTGTTTTCATAGTTCATATACAGTAAAAATGCTAATGAGTACTGTGATCAAATAAATGTTTTGATGGGACTTAAAGTAAGTATAATAAGTTTTCTACAGAAAAAGAATGGAGAAATACCTCATTGAACTAAATTTTAATAAATGGATAAAGTTACGACTCTGGTGGAGGAGAATGAATGCATATTTGTAGCACATAACTAAGATCCACTAATGATTTATTTAAAAAGTAAAACAGTGGTAATTCGCTAATAAATTGGATTAATCAATAAAAATAATGGATACCGTAATAGTCGTCTACTTATGATTAATGGAAAGACATTACAATTTATATATACGTACTTTTATCTTATATATTTCAGTAAAAATTATCATTGTGTTACATATAAGTATTCAAATTTATGGAACCAATAATGCCTAATTATTAACATATTTTGTTGACGTGAAATTACATCAGCAGTTGTTTATACGAGCAGACCATAAATATCAAATTGTGTATGCGATAGAACTATGGAACTATATGATTTTGATTGTGAGTATTAAAGAGAATGCAAGAAATAATGTGAGTAAACATAACAATTTAATGCTGTTCCATCCAATAGTGCCCTACATCCGTGAGAATAGTATTATTGTTTCTTTTCATTCTTATAGTCTTGGGGAGGAAGAATATGATCTCACATTACTATTCCTATTAATTGGCATGCTTCCTTACATTTTCACATATTTTCACATCCAAATATCAGGATATTAGTTGAACCAGATCCTATTTTCAGGAGAGATTGTAGTACAATACATATTTGACTCGACCAAACAAGGTAAGGTACTAAATCTTTCAATGTGAGCAACTCTGAACACTCCTATTGTTTATTGTTTACAGAAAAATAGGCATAATGACAAACTTAAAAAAAAAATTAAGCTGAAGGACAACAAGTTTATTTTTTAGGTTGAAGGACAATACTGGTTATAACTAGCATTTTGTGTATAGTGTAAAACTGAATATAATGCTAGATAAAAGTAGCATTTTGTATAGTGTAAAAGTTGAATATAATGCTAATTATAACTAGCATTTGTCTTTCAGCCTAAAAATGAAACTTGGTGTCATTCAGCTTAAGTTTTTTTCAAAGTTTGTCATTTTCCCTAATTCAGTCATTTGTTTATATAGACTAATTATAAGAACATTGATATATCTCTAGATTGTCTATTTAGAGGTGTTTGATCTATATCCATTGCCATTAATTAGTCATGTTTCGGAAAACATATGGGTTAATGATACATGTAGACATTTAACATACCATAAAAATGCAAACGAGTTTGATCAAATAAAAGTTAAGATATGACTCAAAATAAGTATAATTATTTTTCTAGAGAAAAAAAATGAAGAAATATCTCACTTAAATATATGTTTTTTTTTGAAACATGGGTACAACAATGGGCAGAAGAAGCCCAAATAAATACAATACAAGCCCAAGGCCTGCTAGAGTTATACTACATACTGCCTTACTACAGACTTTCTCAAACTCTAGCCGTAACTCAAAATCATCAAAAGAAAAAGAATGGTGACTCCATTCTTCAGCGTCACCATCTATAATCACCAGAAAATGATAGATTACGCTCGCAATCAGAAAAAAGTAACTCTGATGGCCACAAAAGCCAGCTATGGAGGATCCCAGTACTTCGCTTCTCCATTATTTTTTGCATCGCGCCTCACCGAGGTCGCTTTGCTATTAAAATTGCTAGATTTGTCCTCGTTATCAACAAAATGATCTGACCTGTTATAAAGCATGTTGGATTTTCCCTTCTCATCACCATTATTGGTAGCATCACGCCCATCTGAGGTCGATTTGCTGCTATTATTGCTAGTTCGGTTCTCGTTGGCAACCAAATGGTCTGTCTTGCTATAAAGCTTGCTGCTTTCACCTTTCTGCCACATAGATAAGTGATACGATTGGACATTGAGCTTGCTAATGTAGTAATATTCTCTGATTCTCTGTATGTTGACATCCGACTGATTTGTTCTGTTATGATTTAGGAGGTGCAGCTGCTTCATCGGCTCCTTGCAAGAAGAGCGGTAGCTTTTGCCAAAATCAGGTAAGACATAATTTGTATTATTATCTTGATTATAATTATCTACTGGATTATAAAAGACTAATTTTTGTTTACTTCCCTTGCAGGAGATACTCCCGGTTTTGGAACTGGAATGGTCGCCTCCTGCATTGGTGCTAGTGGGGTTGTTAGCTTCTATTCCTATAGATCTATAAGTCCGGTGATTGTTAAGTTGGAAAGGCCCTCTATGGAAAATGTCATTTTTGAATTTCCTACTCTGTAAGTATGATTCTACACCGTCCTCATAATTATCAGGGACTTGGATAGCAGAATAATGATTTTGAGATGATGATTTTCCCTTAATTGCTTTCTGTTTTAAAATATGAAAGTCTGCTTCAATGATTTTTCATGTCTGTATGGTTTCGGTGTCCGTTTTGGAGTGCAACCTAGCATTCCTTTCCTTCCATATATGGTATATGACAGTTGTTAGCATTATGCTTGCTTTGTTGAATTCTTTTGATTTGATTTTGTATCTTTGTTGAAAATGTTGAATACTGGCTTTGATGTTTTACATTGGAATTTTTTGGTTGATATTGAGCTTGCTTTTTGAAATAAACCATATATGTCTTGAGTAATTGCAATCGAAGAATAAATGCTCTATTGTTTCATTTTTAGTTTTGCATAGAGATACTTGACTTCCCTATTTTTACTCCATTTAATGCATCTGTCCCTGGTTGGCAATCTGTTTATCAAAGCGAAGTAGGCACAATGTGCCATTTTTGGGAAGTTTGCTTTGTTCCAAATAGTATCATGCCAATCAATTTCTGTTTCAAAACCTTTGATATACTCCCAAGTAGTTTTAAAAGAAAATTTATCTTTTGTTGAAAGTTTCCATTTCCAGCAATCTTTAAATATACTTGGATCAATTTCAATGCTTTCAATCGCTTTTTTGAATATAGAAGTTGCTGGATGAATATTTGTATTCCATCTGTGATTTTGGATGATGCTATCAACTATTAAATTAGCTCCCCCAAATTGCAATAAGTTGGACCACCCTAGTAAACTAATTAAAAATTTTCCTTGGATCCATGGATCAAACCAGAGACTAATATTTTTCCCATCTTTGAATTTCCTTTCCAGTAATTTGATACCATT
This sequence comes from Allium fistulosum, assembly GCA_030737815.1. NCBI lineage: Eukaryota > Viridiplantae > Streptophyta > Magnoliopsida > Asparagales > Amaryllidaceae > Allium > Allium fistulosum. Next base: position 1,505,244,772 of record CM060903.1, read on the forward strand.
GTTTATGCTCTTTAAAATGCTTTTCCAAGAGTGAGAATGATGGTTTTCAATTGGAATAGTCCAGAAATTTTTGTTTTCGACATATTTATTCTCATCCATTTTGACCATAATGAACTGCCCTCCACAAACTTCCAAAACAACTTCAGATTACAAGCTTCTTTTAAATCCTTAATATTTCTTAATCCCAATTCACCTGCCCTTTTCGGTTTGCAAACTATATCCCAAGGTAATTTATTAATTTTCCCTCTCCAAATGAAATTAGCACACATTTTTTCTATTTTGTGAATGGCCGATTCTGGAATATTGTGAGTCTGAATCCAATACATTATGATAGTCGTGATGATAGTGTGTGTGAGTTCAAGTCTAATAGCAATTGATAATAATTTGCTAGACCGGCTTTTTAATTTTCCTTGGATGATGTCTATATAGCCTTGAGCAATCTTTATCAGCAATCTAATTTATACTAAGAGGAAGTCCCAAGTATTTCACGGGCAAATGTCCTTCTTGTATTTTTAAAATCTAAAGAATTTCCCCATTCTTTCACATATTTTGCTAAAATAAGCTTTGCTCTTGCTCTCATTGATTTGCAAACCTGCATAATCATTCAAATACTTAAATATTTTTTCAATTGATAAAGCACTGTTAGAATCTGCATTCATAAACAATAGCAAATCATCAGCATATAATAAGTGAGTAATACTAGGCATATTTCTGTTTACCGGTCTAAGATTACCATTAATTTGTTCCAATTCCATTTGCAAAGTTAAAAATTCCATAGCAATTGTAAATAAATAATGGAAAAGAGGATCACCTTGTCTAATTCCCCTATTGCTTTTAATAAACCCACAAGTTGATCTATTAATTAAAATAGAAAATGAGACTGTGTCAATGCATTCTTTAACTAAATTGCAAAATTTCTCATGAAATCCCAACCGTCTCATCATGTGAATAATAAAATATCTATTGACCTTAACAAATGCTTTATGAATATCAATTTTAATGCATACTTTATTTTTACAGTCGTTGTTGAAATTTGTGATCATTTCATGGGCCAGAAGAGTATTTTCAATAATGTATCTTCTTGGTATCAAAGCACATTGATTTTCTGAAATCAAATATTTAAAAAAAATATTCTATTACTCAAAATATTACCTATGAGTTTATAAATAAAGTTACAACACGCAATAGGCCTGTAATCCCATAATCCATAAGGAATTTTAACCTTAGGGATTAAGGTTATAAAAGTATGATTTAAACGTTTCAGAAGCTTTCCAGTTGAAAAAAAGTTCATTTACAGCTTCATAAATTTTAAACTTAATATCCTCCAAATGTGTTTTATTAAATTTTGCACCAAACCCATCATGGCCTGGGCTTTTATCTATATTAGAACCAAAAACAATTTTTTTAATATCATCCATAACAACAGGGGCTAAGAGAATATCTTTACTGTTTTCATTAGGCAAAAATTTTGTTTCAATACTTGGGAAATATCTTTTATATGAATCAGTATTGTAAAGATCAGAAAAATATTTTGTAGCATTATGCTCAATTTGAGAGACATCATTTAAAATAACCCCATTATTATCTAGCCGTTTTTCTATGTCATTGATATTTTTCCTATTAGACATCTTAGCATAGAAGAATTTGCTAGATTCATCTCCATTAGTAAGCCAGTCTACCTTGGCTTTCTGTCTCATGTTGATTGCTTGCACATGCAAACTTTTACTTAATTTATCTTGATTTTGAAAAAATTGGATAACAAGAGAATTATCTGATCAGCTATCAAAATCAATAATGTTTTGGAGAGACTCACACTCTTTTCTAATATGTTTAATATCATCTCTATTTATATTTTTATTCCAAATTTTTAGATTTTCTTTTGCATTCTTTAAAATGCTTCTAAAATTATATTGGGCAGAGCCATGTTTAGAAGATATAATACTGTTTTTGACGTTATGCATATAGTTTTTTTCAAAAGTCCACTCATTAACAAATCTAAATGGGATATTTTTCCTAGAATTAATATTCCTAGAAAGAACAATTTGAATAGGGGTATGGTCACTAGTGGCTTGGGGGAGAGTTATACATTGGAAATCAATAAAAGATTTTTCAAATACTTGGTTAATTAAAACGCTGTCAAGTTTACAGTGAATATTTCTACATTCACCAGATTTCCAAGTTTATTTATTACCCAAAAGAATGGGTTCAATTAAGCCTGTTTTTAGAAAAAAATTGTTAAGAAATTCCAATTTTCTAAGGAAATTGGAATTCCTCCCCACTTTTCAAATGTCTGAAGAACAGTATTGAAATCTCTCATTATGATCCAAGGCTTTCTCATATTATTATTTAAAATATCAAGATTATTCCAGAGCAAATTTCTTTCCTTTTCACTATTTGAAGCATATACAAAAGTATTTCTAGTTGTAAACCACCTTTATTTATAAGCAGTGAAAAATTGCAAATTTAAAAAAATGATTGCTTAAACTTCAAATATTTGGATCTCACATAACCATTATTCTGCCATTACCCCCATACTATTGTTATTAACCATACCCCATTCTTTAAATTTGCTAACATGTAAATTTTCAATTTTTGCATCATCCAGTTTATGTTCCAAAATACCAATAATATTAGGCCTATTTGTAAGAATTAGATTAGATAAATCTAATTTTCTTTCAGGAGAATTTTGTAGGAACGATTTCATCCTAGAGGGGGATGAATAGGGTGATACTATTAATTATAAAAATTTAATGCGGAAATATATAAAATAATCGCAGCACAAATAATAGCAGAATAATAGCAGAAATAGAACAACACAGATTTACCCAGCTTCGAAAAAATCCTACGTACGTGCTTCCGCCAAGATTTCTACTAGAAATTAAGTAGTCAGACGCTTACACACGTAAACTCGCGACACCCGCTATCGACTAACCTAACTCTACGCTCAAAACTCTGCCACAACTCAGCCACTGAGTTGCGATTTCTCGAACTATACCACCGTAGTTCGTCCCCTAGTCACACGACTAGAAAATTACAAACGATTAAAAGTAAATTACAAAATGAAAACAATATAAAAACACAAAACCCTAAATTTTAAAACTAAAGCCCAATGGAATTTATAAAGCCGGCCCAACAAAAGTGATAAAAATCTGTTCTCCTTTTTCCTGTTTATTTCTTCGACCTGTATTCTTTCTTTGTGAAAATGGTTGCCTCTTTATTCGTTCCTCTTTCAACAATTTAGGGCTTCGCTGTAATTGAAGATGCCGCTTGATTGTTGGTCGATCACAGTGGCTATTGCTTTGATTTGCTTCAACAATCGACTCACTTTGATTTGCATACGGCTGCGTTAATTCGTCGAGTTCGGTATGAATTGGTATGTGATTGCCTTTTACTGATTATTGATTATTCTCGACTTTGATTCGAGTTGAATGATTTATTCCTCTCTGTTGTTGCTTGAACTCGAATCGATTTGAGTTATTGATTTAAACTTTTTCTTTGATATTGTTATGAACTCGAATGAATGATTGCCGATGATGTTAAAGGGTTTAAATAGGGTTCGATCCCCTTAATTTACGTTCGTATATACTGTTTGATTTCTTCATGATAATTTTGTTCAGCCATTCGATTATGCTTGAACGTTGGTGATGTTTTCTGACTTCTTCAATTCATATATTTTGTGTTTACTTGATTATCACGGCTTCATGAATTTTAACTTGCTCCGTGAATTTCTGGTTTGACTTCGGCTTGATTTGTGTTCTTTCATCTTTGCCTTGACTTATCAAACTGTTTATAGATTTTGTAGCTCTGGCTTTGACTCGTTTTGAAACTGCTACCTTGAAAATTGTTTGACCTGCAACATTTGATCATCTGATTGATTTTTATTTGTAAACTCTGCTTCATGTTGTAACAGTTGTATATCATCATTCACTGTTTGCTTTTCTTTGAACAGTGGCTCGCAACTGTGCTTACTATACCCATGTACATACATACATATATGTATGTATATATGTGTGTGATTGACTTGATTTAACTTGTTCGATTGTTGCCTATCCACTTAGTTTCATTGAGCTTGTTGCTGTGATGTTTTGTGTTGATGTTGCACTTGATTTCACTTGAGTCTTGTTGCAGCTGAAAACTTTGAACTGTTACATATATGTGTGTGTACATGCCTGTAGCATTTTCGACCTGATGCTTGTAGCCTTGCTTGCATATTTAACTGCTTCCATTGTATCCCATATTTCCACTGCATATGTATACATGTTCTTCATGTTGTTTAGATTTGTTTGTGTACTTCATGGTTGTTGTTCTCTAGTCTCTGTAGCATTGTGTCTTCGGTTGCCACTTTGTACATTTGAGCACTTTTAGCTTCTGATTATTCATGTTTGAGCTCGATTCACTTGATTTTGTTACTGCAACTGATTATATTGAGTGCACGTGTATCAAGTTGCACATTTCCTTGAGTTCATATTGTAACTGTCATGCATATGTGCATGAGTGCTGGTTCCTGTATACTTTGTGGAGTCTGGTCTTGTTTCCACTGAAATGTTGTAGCATATATATATGTTGCTTTGTATTGTGCCTTGTAGAAGTGTTGCATTCACCATGCTTGATTATGTACATTTGAGCTGGGCATGTGTGCTTGTTACTGTAGCCACCTCTTTTTGTACAGATTCATTGTGATTTTGGAATTTGTCTTCATGTGTACATCAATGTCTGGGTTGCTCCTGACCATTTTATTGAACTTGTGCATTTGGATTGCACTTGTGTTGAATCCAGCTTATGGCTCGGGTTTGACCTTGTGCTCACCTGTTCCTGCAGTTTTATGAAGTGTATATCGGTGTGCACGGCCTTGTGACATGTACAGTGATACACTGTGCATATCACAAGACGAAAAACCCAAATAATCGAGGCGAATAATATTTTCAAAAACACATTTTATTTTACACTGCAAAATTATTTCCTTTTCAATTTTACTGCGTTAGTGTTTATTTTGTAGATAACTCTGATGCTGGATTCAGACTGGAGCAAAGTCGAAGATAAAATATGAGTGAATGAGTGCTATGTAGTGAGGTGAACAATGTAAAGTGAAATTTGTGATGTAATCGAAATTGTAATGTAATTGAAAAAATGTGTATATGTAGTGAGTGCTCAAATTTGTACTATTCAAAATTGTAATAAAATATTTATTTGAATTTAAATTCTGTGTTATTTATTTTATTCAACAAATATTTATTTAATTATGTGAAAATAAAATAGTACAATAACAAATACATTTAAATGAATATATATATATATATGTTTATTATCATCAAAAAAAAATCATATACTAGCATATTCAACAATCTCCCCCTTTTGATGATAACAAACATATATTTAAGATTTTGAGTTTATTAAATGTTGTTGATCATTCTATTTGCTCCCCCTATTTGAATGCTCCCTCTCTTTAACAAATCTCCCCCTTCATATATGCATGAAAATAAATAAAAATATGCAAATGGACCTAGATGCAAGTAGAAAATACAAAATAAAATATTTGACCTTTATTTGCCAAAATCTTAACTTTTTTCTCCCCCTTTTGTTATCAGCAAAAGAGTAATAGTGTTAGAAAAATAGAAATAAAGTGATAGACATTAATACAACATTAATACCCAATCGAGTATAAATATTAAATTTTAATAAAAAATCAAACAAAAATCATAAATACTCTGTTTGACGCATATTCCACTTTAGAATGATAGAGATGATGTCATCATGTAAAACCATATAGTTGTGTCTATTTGTGGTATATTTATATCAGGAATTTGAATATCTACTAACCATGCATAACCGTTAGGAATTTTAAATGAGATTAGTAGTATTCCAAATTTTTATTAAAAAAATGAATTCAAGTATCTTCTAACCGCGCATAACCGTGAGGACTTTTAAATGAGATTAGAATCAACTTGTCTATTTAATAACAATTTTGATATGTGTTCCATACATGCATAACCGTGAGGACTTTTAATGAGCATGAAAGCACATAATCAAAGGTTCCAAGTAATTCACCCATGCATAACCGTGAGGACTTTTAAATGAGAGTGAATACTTTGGATGTTTTTATTGCTAAAAATATAATAAAATGAAAAACGAATCATTTCTCGTTTAAAATACCACATATTGACATACAATATTGGATTTTGATGAGTGATGATCGTTGGAAATATGATAGAAATAGAGATGGTCATGGAATTTTTACCCATCAAAAGTTATTATAAATCTTGTTTAAATTTCTAAAGAAATTTACTAAACCGTCTCAAGTTATAATATATTATTAATATCAATACTCATCACTTTTTCAATCACTATTTATCTTTTCGATCATCAGTAGGGAGTCAGATTAGTTAATGTAGTCATTTAAGATCAAATCCAAAAATAATTATAAAATCAAAGTTTCTAAAATGACTAATCTGAAACAAGATCAACAAAAAATATTTTCTAAAAGGGGTTTTATAAGAAAAATGTCTACTATTTGAAAATTACTTGAAATGAAAAATATGCAGATATTTTCTTTGAAACCGATGCAACTACTGAATGTCATAAATCACGTTCCACCAGTAATTTTTCTATTAACTAGATTACCAGTGTTATCTGCATCCGAATTTCCCTTTGACTTAAGATTATCATTAGTTAGATGTCATAGACCAGACCGTGAAGTGTGCAACAAAATATCTTAAAATCATTTTTAGCAGCTTTTAAATGAAATTCTTTTGAATTTGAATTGAAACCGTGCCAATAAAAAAACAGTGATCATAGTGTCAGATCCAGAAGCAGTAAGATAAGCAAATATATCCACGTTTATCTAGAATAATCAAAAAAATTCAAGACAATATTTCTTATCATCTAAACTTGCAATATCATTAGTCCAAATAAATCTATATGAGTTAATTCAATAACTCTAGAGATACACGTAGTGTTCTCGGCATAAAAAGATAATTGGCCAATAATTTTGCATAAGTCAGAATCATAATCAACATTCATTATCACATAACTGGCTAATTTAATTCAGATTATGGTGTAGATTATCACATTTAATAAATCGTTCAAGATAAATATATCGTTACCTATTTTACCTTTACGATAGTTTTTCGTTGTTGCCCATTGTGATTCTGCCACCTTTTTACTAGGCTAAGGAACTTTGATTTGACGCCCGTCGTGTGCCTGGAATAGCCAGAATCTAGGTATCACTGTTGTTGTTCCTTAGCCTGCCACCACACCTACACGAGAAAATATTTTTGTGACCTATTTGTTTCTATAGGTCCATTGTTGTTAATGGCAAATGATTTTAAAAAATATGTTTGAGTAGACCCAAAACAATCTATATTTGTTCCTTTAGGCACCCGGATTTGTTTTACTTTCAGGGATTTTATATTCGTGCCTTTTGGAACCCAAATTGGAATGGTTTCCACGTGTTTGGGTCTATACCAACAATTGTTTTGATTGTGTCCAATTTTTCTACAAATTGTGCACTCGGATTTGACTTGTTTAGTTTCGCTTTTAACAAGTTAAGATTGATTATATCCAAGTCCTTGTCTAACAGTATTAACAGTTTGATTTCCTAATAGCATATTTAATGATCTTTCTCCTTTGGAAAATTTTCCTAAAGTTGTAGATAATTGTTGGACTTGTGTTTTGAGAGATTCATTTTCGTTCAATAATTGAGTGCACTTTTTAGTAGAATTTTCTCTCCTTCTATTTTCACTTTCTTTCAAAATTAGAATTTCATTTTCAAGCGATTTAATTTTAATTTCTGATTTTTTAATCTTTTCTTCAAATGATGGACACTTATCACACTTAGGGCTCTTGATTTGATAGTATTTAACCAATTGATCAAGTTCTTTATTTAATTCTATCAAACTACCTCTTTGTGATTCAATTTTAGTGTACTTCTCCCTAAGTTGTTCAAAACAACCATTTACCTCATGAAAATATATAAGTAATTCTGAATGAGTAAGTTTTGGTACCTCACTTGGCTCGTCATCGTCGCTATTAGTTATATCACCTCGAAGGCACAAATCTGCTTTTTCACACTCATTGCTAGTGCTTTTATCATCATCACTTTTATTCCACGTGGCTGCAAAACTTCTCCTTTTCGATTTCTTTTCTTGGCTGAGTCGATTCTGAGGACAATTGGGCTTGATATGACCAGGTTTATTGCACTTGTGACATATGATTTCCTGCTCTTCTGAATTGTCTAGAGCTTTGACTATTCTGCTTTTCAATTTTTAATTTAGAGATGGATTTCCGTACTTGTGGTTCCACTTTTTGAATTTCTTTATTAATAGTGCCAGCTCAGTTGCTCCATCATCATCATCATCATCATCACTTTCTGTTGTTCCTTTAAGAGTTATTGATTTCTTTCGAGTATCACCTCCTTCTCTTTCTTCCTTGAATTTCATTTCTAGCTCATAAGTGGTGAGATTTCCGATGAGTTCTTCAACATTGATTTGTTTCAAATCCTTTGATTCTTGAATGTCAGTGATTTTGGCTTCAAAATTTCATGGAAGGACTCTGAGGATTTTTCGGACTATCTCCAACTCTGTGTATTATTTTTCGAGAGCTTTTGATTTGTATACGAGATTGGAAAGTCGTCCATACATCTCTTTGACATTTTCATCCTTAGCCATTGTAAAGTTCTCGTATTCACTACTAAGCATGGCAAGGCGAGATTCTTTGACTTGAGGTGTTCCTTCGTGAGTCACTTCAAGTGTGTGCCATATCTCCTGTGCAGTTAGACAATGTGAGACACGATTAAATTCAATTTGATCCAATGAACATATAATAGAATTTATAGCTTTAGCATTGGCATTCTGTAGTTTATTTTCTAGATCTGTCCATTGATTCATCGGTTTATCTATTTCCTAATTATCTACCACTATAGTTGGTGTCCTATAACCTGTCTCAACAATATTCCAAGCATCAATGGTTTTTAGAAAAAATTTCATTCTATTTTTCCAGTAAGCATATTCACTATTGAACATTGGTGGTCTAACTATGGACTGACACTCAGCAAAAGCATTATTAAAAGAAGCCATTTAAAAAATTTTAAAACAAAAATTTGTTTTTGAAAAATCAAAATTTTAAAACAAAAATTGGCTTTTGTTCCTAACTCCGATACCACTTGTAGGATCGATTTCACCCTAGAGAAGGAGTGAATAGGGTAATACTATTAATTATAAAAATTTAATGTGTAAATATATAAAATAATCGCAGCACGGATAATTGTAGGATCGATTTCACCCTAGAGGGGGGGTGAATAGGGTGATACTATTAATTATAAAAATTATTGCGGAACTTTATAAAATATTTTCAATACAGATTTCAGCACAGAATAATAGCAGCACAGATAATACCAGAATAATAAATGCAGAAATAGAACACACAGATTTACCCAGCTTCGGCAAAACCCTGCCTACGTGCTGCCCTCAAGGTTTCTACTAGAAATTAGATAGTCAGACGCTTACACACGTAAACTCGCGACACCCGCTATCGACTAACCTAACTCTATGCTCAAAACCCTACCACAACTCAGCCACTGAGTTGCGAATTCTCAAACTACGCCGCGTAGTTTGTCCCTAGTCACACGACTAGAAATTACAATGGTTTAAAAAAGAAAAATACAAATTTAAAAAGCAATTATAAAACAAAACCCTAATTTAATTAACTTAAAGTTAATAAAAATAGGCCGGCCCAAAACTAATATTATTAATAATTTTATGCCGGCCCCATTCTCTTTTATTTCCTGATTTGCTTTTGCTCTGTAAAAAATGCCGGCCTCGTCTCCTCTTTGATCTGATATTAGGGTTCCGTAATAGAGTTGCCGCTTGTCGTATTGATTGTCGATGCTTCAATTTCTTTCTTCGATCAATTGGATTGTTCGCGGCTTCTTCAATTTAGTCAAGTACAATTGTTATAACCGGTACGTGATTTTACTTTTCAATTTGCCTATGCTCGACTTGATTCGAGTAGAATGGTTATTCTATGTTGCTTGAACTTGAACGATTTCTCTGCCGATGATGTTAGATGTTTATATAGGATTCGAATTCCTATATTTTCGTTCGTATAAATTCATTGACTTCGTTTGATAATTTTTGGCTTGCCGTTCAATTCAACTTGAATGTTGATGATTTGCACTGACTTGCTCAATTCCTATATTTTCGTTGCTTTATTCTCACGGCTTTGATTTCGACTTGCTTGGCCACCACGGTGTTGATTTTTAACCGTTCGATTTCGTTGGTCATTACGGCTTCGATTCTCTAGCACTTGATTTTGGTTTCGTGAATTTCTCTTTGTGCTTGTTGACAGTGATAATCTTTGTCTTCGGCACTGACTTGTTCATTCACGGCTTCGACTTGATTTTGTTATAACTATTAAAGGCTTTGACCTGATTTGACTTCCTTGTGATTTGGTTTCACTGTTTAGTTTCAGTGCACTACATGTTAGCATTGGCTTGACTTGACTGCAGTTGCATTCGAGGTAGTCTTCATTGCTTTCATGATGCAGTGTCTTCATGTTATATTATATAGTCTTCACTTTTGAACTTCATGTGTAGTTGCTGTCTACATTCATGCCTTGGTTTCACTGCACCGTCTACTACCATACTATGCTATATTGTATTGTGTTGTAGTATTTGTGAAATGTTGGGTCTTGACTTTCTCGAGTTTGGTTGCATTTGAATTGAGTCAGTGGTGGTTGATTGCATGTTCACTTTGTTTTGTACTGGTGCACTTGCTTTTGTACACTGCCATGATTCATGTGTACATGCTGTCACCTTGACATCTGGTCTGGATATGTTCAAATGTGATATTAGTCTGTAGCTCCATGTTGCCACCTCTTATCTTGATGTTGAGGCTGCACTTGCTTTTGTACAACTGTTGCATTTATGTGTACATTACTTGTTTGCCTCCTTTATTGCCTGTGTATGTCTGCTATATTCACTAGGTTGAACATGTGCACTTAGTTGGTCCTCATGTAGCTTGTCTGGTTGCCTCGAGTTTTGCTGCACATGTATAGTTGTTGTATTACTTTGTTTCTTTGGCCTGATTTCTTTGTGCATAGCATGCTATATATATCTTTGAGCTTGGGCAGTTTGATTGTATTGCACTGAGTTGTTTTCATGTGTACTCGAGCGTGGTTTGTGCCTTTGTGCATTTGTGATATTTGTAGTCTGGTTCTCATATGGTTTTGACTCTGTTTTAGTTGTCTTGACCATTTTATGAACTTGTTCATTTTGAATTGCACCTGTGTTGAATCCAGCCTATAGCTCGGGTTTGACCTTGTGCTCGTATCGTGATTTCACTTGAGTTGAAACCGGCTTTTAATTGGGTTTGACCTTGTGCTCACCTGTCCCTGTAACTTTATCAACTGTATATCGGTGTGCACGGCCTTGTGGCATGTATAGTGATACACTGTGCATGTCACAAGTTGTTCGTGTATGATGAATTCAAAATTAAATGATGACGAACAACCCAAATAACTAAGGCAAATAATATTTTCAAAATTACATTTTATTTTATACTGCAAAAATATTTCTTTTTCAATTTTACTGCGCTAGTGTATATTTTTGCAGATTGCTCAGATGCTGGATTGAATCTGGAATGGAGTTAAAGATAAATACGAGTGAACGAGCGATATGTAGTGAGGACAGTTATGTAGATGGAAATTGTGATGTAGTCAAATGTATATTGTAATTGAAAGTTGTATATATATAGTGAGAGCTTGAATTTGTACTATTCAAAATTGTAATAAATATTTGTTTGACTTTAAATTCTGTGTTATTTATTTTATTCAGCAAATATTTATTTAATCTGTGAAAATAAAATAGTACATTAACAAATACATTTAAATGAATATATATATGTTTATTATCATCAAACAAAAATCATATAGTCGCATATTCAACAATCTCCCCTTTTGATGATAACAAACATATATTTAAGATTTTGATTTTATTAAATGTATTTGATCATTTAATTTTCTCCCCTTATTTGAATGCTCGCTCTTTACACAAAGGCTCCCCCTTCATATATGCATGTAAATAAATATTCAAATGAGCCTTGATGCAAATAGAAAATATTTGACCTTTATTTTCCAAAATCTTAACTTTTCTCTCCCCCTTTTGTTATCAGCAAAAGAGTAATAGTGTTAGAAAAATAGAGATACAGTTATAGATATTAATACTACATTAATACCCAATCGAGTATAAATATTAAATTTCAATAAAAAATCAAACAAAAATCATAAATACTCTGTTTGATGCATATTCCACTTTAGAATGATATGGATAATGTCATCATATAAAACCATATAGTTGTGTCTATTTGTGGTATATTTATATCAGGAATTTGAATATCTACTAACCATGCATAACCGTTAGGACTTTTAAATGAGATTAATAGTATTCCAAAATTTAAAAAAAATAAATGAATTCAAGTATCTTCTAACAACGCATAACCGTGAGGACTTTTAAGTGGGATTAGAATCAACTTGTCTATTTAATTAATCAATTTTGATATGCGTTCCATACATGCATAACCGTGAGGACTTTTAAATGAGCATGGAAGCACATAATCAAAAATCCAAGTAATTCACACATGCATAACCGTGAGGACTTTTAAATGAGAGTGAATACTTTGGATGTTTTTATTTGTTAAAAATATAATAAAATGAAAAACGAATGATTCCCGTTTAAAATACCACATATTGACATACTATATTGGATTTTGATGAGTGATGGTTGATAGAAATATGATAGAAATAGAAATGGTCATGGAATTTTTGCCAACAAATTTTTTTATAACTCTTGTTTAAATTTCTAAAGAAATTTACTAAATATACTGTCTCGAGTTATAATATATGATTAATATCAACATTCATCACTTTTTCAATCACTATTTATCTTTTCAATAATTAGTGTTGGGTCAGATTAGTTAATGTAGTCATTTAAAATCAAATTCAAAAAAAATTTTCAAAATTTTCAAAATGACTAATCTGAAACAAGGTCAACAAAAATGATTTTCTAGAAGGGGTTTTAGAAAAATGTCTGCTATTTGAAAAATTATTTCAAGTGAAAAATATGCGGATATTTTCTTTGAAAAATGATACAGCTATTGAATGTCTCAACATAAATCACGTTCCACTAGTAATTTTTCTATCAACTAGATTACCAGTGTAATCTGCATTTGAATTTTTCCTTCACCCGGGATTATCATTAGTTGAATGTTATAGACCAAACCGTGATGTGTTCAACCAAATATCTTAAAATCATTTAACAGCTTTTGAATGAATTTCTTTTGAATTTGAATTGAAACCGTGGAAATAAACAAGTAGTGAACATAGTGTCAGATAAGATAAACAAATATATCCACTTGTAGCATGAGTAATCAGCAATAAAACCCCATCATTTGACCAAACAAATTTATATGAATTAGTTCAAAGATGTAGTGTTCTTGGCATATGAATATAATTGGCCAACAATTTTAAAAAAGTCAGAATCATTATCAACATTCATTTCATTATCACATTACTGGCTGATTTAATTCAGATTATGGTGCAGATTATCACATTTAATATAATCATTTAAAATAAATATACCATTACCTGTTTTACCTTTACGATAAATTTTTCGTTGTTGTCCATTGTGATTCTGCCACCTTTGTACTAGGCTAAGGAACTATGATTTGTCACCCGTTGTGTTCCTGGAACAGCCAGAATCCAAGTAACACGGTTGATGTTCCTTAGCCTTCCACCACATCTACACGATAAAAGATTTTTGTGACCTATTTGTTTTTATAGGTCCATGGTTGTTAGTGGCAAATGATTTTAAAAGATAATTTTGTGGAGACCCAAAACTATTTATATATGTTCCTTTTGGCACCCAGATTTGTTTAACTTTGAGGGATTTTATATTCGTGCCTTTTGGAACCCAAATTGATATAGTTTTCACGTGTTTGGGTCTATACCAACAATTATTTTGATTGTGTCCAAATTTTCTACAAATTGTGCACATTGAATTGACTTGATTAATTTCATTTTTAACATTTTCAGATTGATTATATCCAAGTCCTTGTCTGACTGTATTAACAGTTTGTTTCCCTAATAGTATATTCAACGATCTTCCACTTTTGGAAAATTTTCCTAAAGTCGTTGACAGTTGTTGGACTTGTGTTTTGAGTGATTCGTTTTCGTTCAATAATTGTGTGCACTTTTTAATAGAGTTTTCTCTTCTAGTGTTTTCACTCTCTTTCAAAATCATAATATCATTTTCAAGCGATTTAATTTTAATTTCTGATTTTTTAATCTCTTCTTCGAATGTTGGACACTTTTCACACTTAGGGCTTCTACTTTGATAGTTTTTAACCAATTGATCAAGTTGTTTATTTAAATCTATCAAAGTATCTCTTTGTGATTCAAGTTTAGCGTATCTCTCCCTAAGTCGTTCAAAACAACCATTTACTTCATGAAAATATATAAGCAACTCTGAATGAGTAAGTTTTGATACCTCGCTTAGTTCGTCATCATCGCCACTGTCAGTTATATCTCCTCGAAGGCACAGATTAGCTTTTTTGCTCTCACTGCCAGTGCTTTTATCATCCTCATCCGTTTCATCCCAAGTGGCTGCAAAACTTCTCCTTTTCTGTTTCCTTCCATGGCTGAATCGATTTTGTGGACAGTTGGGCTTGATATGACCGGGTTTGTTGCACTTATGACAAATGATCTCTTGCTCGTCTGAGTTGTCTAGTGCTTTGGCTATTCTGCTTTTCAGTTTTTGATTTAGAGCTGGATTTCCATATTTGCGATTCCACTTCTTGAATTTCTTCATTAATAGTGCCAGCTCAGCTGCTCCATCATTATCGTCATCATCATCACTTTCAGTTGTTCCTTTAAGAGCTATTGATTTCTTTCGAGTTTCACCTCCTTCTCGTTATTCCTTGAATTTCATCTCTAGCTCATAAGTGGTGAGATTTCCGATGAGTTCTTCGACTTTGATCTGTTTTAAATTTTTCGATTCTTGAATGGCAGTCACTTTTGCTTCAAAACTTCATGGAAGGACTCTAAGGATTTTCTGGACTATTTCCAACTCTGTGTATGATTTTCCGAGAGCTTTTGATTTGTATACGATATTGGAAAGTCGTCCATACATCTCTTTAACTTTTTCTTCCTTGGCCATTGTGAAATTCTCGTATTCGCTGCTTAGCATGGCAAGGTGAGATTCTTTGACTTGAGACGTTCCTTCGTGAGTCACTTCGAGTGTGTGCCATATTTCCTGCGCAGTTAGACAATGTGAGACACGAATAAATTCAATATGATCCAATGAACAAATAATAGAATTCATAGCTTTAGCATTAGCATTCTGTAACTTATTTTCTAGATCTATCCATTGATCTATTGGTTTATCTATTTCATGATCATCTACAACTATAGTTGGTGCTTTATAACCTGTCTCAACTATATTCCAAGCATCAATGGTTTTCAGAAAAAATTTCACCCTATTTTTCCAGTAAGCATATTCACCATTGAAGATTGGTGGTCTAACTATGGACTGACCCTCTACAAAAGCATTATTAAAAGAAGCCATTTTAAAAATTCAAATTTTTAAAACAAAATTTGATTTTTGAAAAATCAAATTAAAAAAAATGACTTTTATTCCTAGCTCTGATACCACTTGTAGGATCGATTTCACCCTAGAGGGGGTGTGAATAGGGTGATACTATTAATTATAAAAATTATTGCGGAAGTTTATAAAATATTTTCAGTACAGATTTCAGCACAGAATAATAGCAGCACAAATAATAGCAGAATAATAAATGCAGAAATAGAACACACAGATTTACCCAGCTTCGGGAAAACCCTGCCTACGTGTTGCCCCCAAGGTTTCTACTAGAAATTAGATAGTAAGATGCTTACACACGTAAACTCGCGACACCCGCTATCGACTAACCTAACTCTACGCTCAAAACCCTACCACAACTCAGCCACTGAGTTGCGAATTCTCAAACTACGCCACGTATATTGTCCCCTAGTCACACGACTAGAAATTACAATGGTTTAAAAAGAAAAATACAAATTTAAAAAGCAATTATAAAACAAAACCCTAATTTAATTAACTTAAAGTTAATAAAAATAGGCCGGCCCAAAAATAATATTATTAATAATTATATGCCGGCCCCGTTCTCTTTTATTTCCTGATTTGCTTTTGCTCTGTAAAAAAATGTCGGGCTCGTCTCCTCTTTGATCTGATATTATGGTTCCGTAATAGAGTCGCCGCTTGTCGTATTGATTGTCGATGCTTCAATTTCTTTCTTCGATCAATTGGATTGTTTGCGGCTTCTTCAATTTAGTCGAGTACGATTGTTATAACCGGTACGTGATTTTACTTTTCAATTTGCCTATGCTCGACTTAATTCGAGTAGAATGGTTATTCTTTGTTGCTTGAACTCGAATGATTTCTCTGCCGATGATGTTAGATGTTTATATAGGATTTGAATTCCTATATTTCCGTTCGTATAAATTCATTGACTTCGTCTGATAATTTTTGGCTTGCCGTTCGATTCAACTTGAATGTTGATGATTTGCACTGACTTGTTCAATTCCTATATTTTTGTTGCTTTATTCTCACGGCTTTGATTTTGACTTGCTTGGCCACCACGGTGTTGATTTTTAACTGTTCGATTTCGTTGGTCATTACGGCTTCGATTCTCTGGCACTTGATTTTGATTCCATGAATTTCTCTTTGTGCTTGTTGACAGTGATAATCTTTGACTTCGGCACTGACTTGTTCATTCACGGCTTCGACTTGATTTTGTTATAACTATTAAAGGCTTTGCTTGATTTGACTTCCTTGTGGTTTGGTTTCACTGTTTAGTTTCAGTGCACTACATGTTAGCATTGGCTTGACTTGACTGCAGTTGCATTCGAGGCAGTCTTCATTTTCTTTCATGATGCAGTGTCTTCATGTTATATTATATAGTCTTCACTTTTGAACTTCATGTGTAGTTGCTGTCTACATTCATGCCTTGGTTTCACTGCACTGTCTACTGCCATACTATGCTATATTGTATTGTGTTGTAGTATTTGTGAAATGTTGGGTCTTGACTTTCTCGAGTCTGGTTGCATTTGAATTGAGTCAGTGGTGGTTGATTGCATGTTCACTTTGTTTTGTACTGGTGCACTTGCTTTTGTACACTGCCATGATTCATGTGTACATGCTGTCACCTTGACATCTAGTCTGGATATGTTCAAATGTGATATTAGTCTGTAGCTCCATGTTGCCACCTCTTATCTTGATGTTGAGGCTGCACTTGCTTTTGTACAACTGTTGCATTTATGTGTACATTACTTGTTTGCCTCCTTTATTGCCTGTGTATGTCTGCTATGTTCACTAGGTTGAACATGTGCACTTAGTTGGCCCTCATGTAGCTTGTCTGGTAGCCTCGAGTTTTGCTGCACATGTATAGTTGTTGTATACACTTTGTTTCTTTGGCCTGATTTCTTTGTGCATAGCATGCTATATATATATATATATATATATATCTTTAAGCCTGGGCAGTTTGGTTGTATTGCACTGAGTTGTTTTCATGTGTACTCAAGCGTGGTTTGTGCCTTTGTGCATTTGTGATATTTGTAGTCTGGTTCTCATATGGTTTTGACTCTGTTTTAGTTGTTTTGACCATTTTATGAACTTGTACATTTTGAACTGCACCTGTGTTGAATCCAGCCTATAGCTCAGGTTTGACCTTGTGCTCGTATCGTGATTTCACTTGAGTTGAACCCGGCTTTTAATTGGGTTTGACCTTGTGCTCACTTGTCCCTGTAACTTTATCAAGTGTATATCGGTGTGCACGACCTTGTGGCATGTACAGTGATACACTGTGCACATCACAAGTTGTTCGTGTATGATGAATTCAAAATTAAATGATGACGAACAACCCAAATAATTGAGGCAAATAATATTTTCAAAATTACATTTTATTTTATACTGCAAAAATATTTCTTTTTCAATTTTACTGCGCTAGTGTATATTTTTGCAGATTGCTCAGATGCTGGATTCAATCTGGAATGGAGTTGAAGATAAATACGAGTGAACGAGCGATATGTAGTGAGGAAAGTTACGTAGATGGAAATTGTGATGTAGTCAAATGTATATTGTAATTGAAAATTTTATATATATAGTGAGAGCTTGAATTTGTACTATTCAAAATTGTAATAAATATTTGTTTGAATAAAATATCTGTTTGACTTTAAATTCTGTGTTATTTATTTTATTCAGCAAATATTTATTTAATCTGTGAAAATAAAATAGTAAATTAATAAATACATTTAAATGAATATATATATATATATGTTTATTATCATCAAACAAAAATCATATAGTCGCATATTCAACAATAATAGCAGAATAATAGCAGAAATAGAACAGTACCGATTTATCCAGCTTCGGCAAAACCCTGCCTACGTGCTACCCCCAAGGTTTCTACTAGAAATTAAGTAGTCAGACGCTTACACACGTAAACTCGCGACATCCACTATCGACTAACCTAACTCTATGCTCAAAACACTGCCACAACTCAGCCACTGAGTTGCAAATTCTCGAACTACACCACCGTAGTTCGTCCCCTAGTCACACGACTAGAAAATTACATACGATTAAAAGTAAACTACAAAATGAAAACAATATAAAAACACGAAACCCTAAATTTTAGAACTAAAGCCCAATGGAAATTATAAAGCCGTCCTAACAAAAGTGATTAAAATCTATTCTCCTTTTTCCTGTTTATTTCTTCGGCCTATATTATTTCTTTGTGAAAATGGTTGCCTATTTGTTCGTTCCTCTTTCAACAATTTAGGGCTTCGCTGTAATGGAAGCTACCACTTGATTGTTGGTCGATCACAGTGGCTATTGCTTTGATTTGCATCGATAATCGACTCACTTTGATTTGCACACGGCTGCTTCAATTCGTCGAGTTCGGTATGAATTGGTATGTAATTGCCTTTTACTGATTATTGATTATTCTCGACTTTGATTCAAGTTGAATGATTTATTCTTCTCTGTTGTTGCTTGAACTCGAATCGATTCGAGTTATTGATTTAAACTTTTTCTATGATATTGTTTTGAACTCGAATGAATGATTGTCGATGATGTTAAAGGGTTTAAATAGGGTTCGATCCCCTTAATTTACGTTCGTAATTCGTATATACTGTTTGATTTCTTCATGATAATTTTGTTCGGCCATTCGATTATGCTTGAACGCTGGTGAAGTTTTCTGACTTCTTCAATTCGTATATTTTGTGTTTACTTGATTATCACAGCTTCATAAATTTTAACTTGCTCCGTGAATTTTTGGTTTGACTTCGGCTTTATTTGTGTTCTTTCATCTCTGCCTTGACTTATCAAACTGTTTATAGATTTTGTAGCTCTGGCTCTGACTCGTTTTGAAACTGCTACCTTGAAAATTGTTTGACCTACAACATTTGATCATATGATTGATTTTTATATGTAAACTCTGCTTCATGTTGTAACAGTTGTATATCATCATTCACTGTTTGCTTTTCTTTGAACAGTGGCTCGCAACTGTGCTTACTATACCCATGTATATACATACATATATGTATGTATATATGTGTGTGATGACTTGATTTAACTTGTTTGTTTGTTGCCTATCCACTTGGTTTCATTGAGCCTGTTGTTGTGATGTTTTGTGTTGATGTTGCACTTGATTTCACTTGAGTCTTGTTGCAGCTGAAAACTTTGAACTGTTACATATATGTGTGTGTACATGCCTGTAGCATTTTTGACCTGATGCTTGTAGCCTTGCTTGCATATTTAACTGCTTCCATTGTATCCCATATTTCCACTGCATATGTATACATGTTCTTCATGTTGTTTAGATTTGTTTGTGTACTTCATGGTTGTTGTTCTTTGGTCTCTGTAGCATTGTGTCTTCGGTTGCCACTTTGTACATTTGAGCACTTTTAGCTTCTGATTATTCATGCTTGAGCTCGAATCACTTGATTTTGTTACTGCAACTGATTATATTGAGTGCACTTGTATCAAGTTGCACATTTCCTTGAGTTCATATTATAACTGTCATGCATATGTGCATGAGTGCTGGTTCTTGTATACTTTGTGGAGTCTGGTCAGGTTTTCACTGAAATGTTGTAGCATATATATATGTTGCTCTGTACTGTGCCTTGTAGAAGTGTTGCATTCACCATGCTTGATTATGTACATTTGAGCTGGGCATGAGTGCTTCTTACTGTAGCCACCTCTTTTTGTACAGATTCATTGTGATTTGGAATTTGTCTTCATGTGTACATCAATGTCTGGGTTGCTCCTGACCATTTTATTGAACTTGTGCATTTGGATTGTATTTGTGTTGAATCCAGCTTATGGCTCGGGTTTGACCTTGTGCTCACCTGTCCTTGCAGTTTTATCAAGTGTATATCGGTGTGCACGGCCTTGTGGCATGTACAGTGATACACGATGCATGTCACAAGACGAACAACCCAAATAACTGAGGCAAATAATATTTTCAAAAACATATTTTATTTTACACTGCAAAATTATTTCATTTTCAATTTTACTACATTAGTGTTTATTTTGTATATAACTCTGATGCTGGATTCAGACTGGAGCAAAATCGAAGATAAAATACGAGTGAATGAGTGCTATGTAGTGAGGTGAACAATGTAAAGTGAAATTTGTGATGTAATCAAAATTGTAATGTAATTGAAAAAATGTATATATGTAGTGAGAGCTCAAATTTGTACTATTCAAAATTGTAATAAAATATTTGTTTGAATAAAATATTTGTTTGAATTTAAATTTTATGTTATTTATTTTATTCAACAAATATTTATTTAATTATGTGAAAATAAAACAGTACAATAACAAATACATTTAAATGAATATATATGTGTGTGTGTGTGTGTGTGTGTGTTTATTATCATCAAACAAAAATCATATACTAGCATATTCAACAAATTTAACCCTCTAACATTCTAACCAATTATAGACATTATAAATCAAAGATTAAAAAATAAATGATATAAAGGATACGATAAGGATATCGCAACTGCTAAATAAAGAGACTAGGGTTAAACTCCCCCAGATTCTCTTTGTCCCTCCTTTCTTCCAAATACTTAGGACTTTTAAGCCCTTTTCTTTTAAGAGATTTTCTATCTTGTACTTTGAGATAATCAAACCATTTTGGAATTTTCATAATGTATTTTTCATGAAATTCATCCTGCTCCTTATTATCTTCATTGCTTTGAGATAGAATTTCCTGTATATTTTTTGTTTTGTTTTGTTTTTTTCCTTTCTTTTCTTTTATTCTTTGATGGAGAGAAGGATTTTGGTACAAGTTTGATGGCTTTTTGAACAAGATCCTCTAATATCCTTTGTTGAGAGAGGTTTAATCCAGTAATATGATTGCTGAATTCTTTCATAGCAATAATACTTGCATTTGTTTCATTAGTATTTGTGCATACTTCCATATTTTCATCAATTATCTCTTTATCTTCTCCAAGAGGGGAGTGCTTTGATTGTGCACCAGGATACTTTAGAGGCTGTTGTATTGTTGATGTTGTTTCATTTTCTTTCTGTTGCATTTCATTCATATTCTCAGCTGGATTCTCCAGCATAACAAGATCCAATACAGCCCACCTTTGGGAAATTTCCAGTTGCTCGATAGTTTCAAAATTTTCCACACTTGTATTCAAGACTTTTGCATTTTCTTTGTTTCTCATATTTTCAAAAAAAATAATTTTACCAAATAAAGAGTTATCTCTGGTTTAGTAGTGATTGCCTCATTTTGCCTATCATTTTGACTAGATTTGAAAACTGCACTATTGTTTATTTCTTGATTTTGCACCAAGACTGAATCTTTTTCTTTATTACCCAAGATATCCTTCAGTTTTTCTTTCCAAATTTTCTTTATCGAGCAGATTTCAGTAGAATGCCCAAAGCATGCACATATCAAACATTTTGGTGGAATCCACTCATATTCAATTTTCTGAACAATATTTTCACCATCATGCATTGTAATATAAGCTTCATCTGGAAGTTTTGCATTTTATTTTATTTCCACAAGAATTCTTGGATAGTTTAATCTTATTTCTTTTGTTGTATGTTCATCCAATTTTAGAGGAACACCCACAACACTTGCAATAGCCCCAAATGCCTCTTTGTCACACAGTTTTAGACTTAATTCTAGGTGGCGAATCCATATAGGAAATGTACTTAACAAATCTCTGTCAAATGCAATTTTATTATCTATTTTTTCAAGATAATCAGCTTTCCATTAATAAAGTATGGCCCTCCATTGATTGTTTTTTCACAATCACTCTTAACAACAAATCTAATTATAAAAAAACCATTATTCCTTGTGAAAATTTCAAAGTTACCGGTATCATTTCATGTCCTTTGCACAAATGCTTTAAAATGGTGATAAGAAGGCCTATTTCCAAAGACATAAGCTATCACCGAGCTACACCACTTGGAATCCGTTCTCCTACTAACTCCCTCCTTCATTATAACCATTTTCTTGTTGTTAATGGTTATAGGTATTTGATATTCTAGATCAAAATCATAATTGAAGCCTCCATTTCTAATCAAATCTGCCCAAGAAGATGCCTTATGTGCGAAAGATCCATTATTGTTCAAAGTATTGCTTTGTTTTGCCACTGCACCAATGAATTCTAGACTTTTCTGAGTTATGTTAGCAGATCTGAATGAATTCTGAGATCTTTGATTTGAATTGTCATTGTTGCTTCTTGAATAATTTGTATCTTTGAATCCCTTGTGGTTGATCTATTTTTGATTCTTGGTGAAGTTTTGGGCAAAATTTGGTTGGTGATAGGTCTTCACCCTATTCCGTCAGTTCCTAACCGTTTGGAACCCCTCATTGTCAATTTCAGGTGGCACCTCCTTTGGGTTAGAAGAAAAGGAAGGGATGTGTGGAGAAGGCTCGAGGTTGATAAAGTAATTGGCCTTTAATTTCTGATTAGAGCAGTCAGCCATTGTTGTTTTTTTCTTATTTGCAAGTTTTTTTTGTTGGTGAAATATATCTTTTCTATTATATAAGAAATTCAATATTTAACCATCCAATCTTCGTTTTCTCATTCACTTTCAACTCATTCCTTGATTTCTTCTTGACTCCCGACCATTTCAGCATTCCCTTTATGTATATTCATATCACAGTAACCACTCATCTGAAAAAAACTAACGTAATCTCAAGCATTATTTTCTTAATTAAAACATTATATAACATGCGTTCTAAACTCAGTATCTTCCCCTTCCCCTCTTGCTACAAAATTGAATTCAGGGTTAACGTGGTTCTCTCTATTGTATTTTTAAGGAAATTTTGTTTCCCTGTTTTCTCTCCTTAATTTATTCACACCCTACACTTTCAAATTCCTAAGGAAAGATCCAACACCCCTTCTCCATTATGGTTTCTTTATTAAATTTGCATAGGGCTACAATGCTACCTATCAAATCATTCTTTTAGCTCCCTCGATCTGCAGCAATTGCAGGTTAGTGCTAACCAAATTTCACTTTCTCACACTACTAGAATGGCTTCACTTGGCGACAGTTCGTGGCGACGGTTTGCGTCGGCTAAAAAAAGCGGCCGTCGCTAGCTGTCGCCTACCTGAATATAACGCGCGAAGCCGAGAACGTTTCAACATTTCCTTCCACCCCCATTTTCCTTTCTTCCTCTTCTCAATTTCATTTCCTTCCGCCCCAACCGCCTCCAGCCGACATCGACGACCCCTTCCCACTGCACACTCATCCTCCTTCTCTTTATCCCCATTTTTTGAGGTATATTACTTTAAACCCTATTTATAAAAAAAAATTAGTATTTTGGTTTGAGTAGGTTAGATTAATTGTATTAGATGATGGTATAATTTATTAGTTGATTTGGAGATAAAATTAAAACCCTAATTAAGAAAATTAGTTGATTATTGATTTGAAATTGATGGTTATTATGTATTAGTTGATGATAATAGTGTGTTAGTTGATTTGGGGATGTTAGTAAGCGATTTGATTGTTTAATTTGTAATTAAAAATTAGGGTTGATTTAAAATTCGAAAATAATATTATTGATTAATATGCTTATTGATAAATTTTCGCGAATGTTTGTTATAGTGGAAATCGTTGTTTGTTACAGTTTACGCAAAAATTAGTGTATAATTATTGATTAATATGCTCCTAAGTAGGTACGGTTAAATGTAAGTAATATTCTTTAATTAATTAGTGTGTGTTAATTATAACTGTTGGTGCTTAGTATAAAATTTATTTATTTTAATTTGTTATTATTAGTGCTAACTTCTAATTTTAGCTTTCAAAATCTGTAAATTAAAATTTTATTAGTTAAAAGAGTTTTAAAATACGTTATAAAGAGTGTAATTTAGTTAACAAAAAGTTAAGAAATATTATACTTAAATCGATTTTGTAAAAAGTTAAGAAATGAAGATAACAACAACAAATATTATAATAAAATCGATTTTGTAAAAAGTTAAGTAACGAATATAACAACAACAAATATTCCACTAATATCGATTTTGTAAAAGAAATCAAGAAATAAATACGACAACAATAAATATTTTACTCAAATCGATTTTCAAAAAAGTTAAGAAATGAATATGACAAGAACAAATATTGCACTCAAATCGATTTTTTTTAAACTTAAGAAATGAACATAACAACAAGAAATATGCTACGAAAATCAATTTTCCAATAAGTTAACAAATGAATATGACAACAACAAATAATGTACTCAAATCGATTTTCTAAAAAGCTATGAAATTTATATACAAGAACAAATATTGTTCTAAAATCGATTATCTAAAAAGATTTGAAATGAATATAATATTGATTTGAAAATAAACGTTAAGTATTATTATAACAAATACAACAACCATAAATTAAAGCCTTTAGTCCCAAAAGGTTTTAATTTATTTTAGAAAATACAACAACAAAAATACTCTTCTTGGATGCAAAGTTATGCGTAGAAGAGAAGTGAGGTGAAATGTTGTCGAAATTAGACAGAAGTTTGGTGTGTGAAGCCTTTAGTCCTAAAAAGCTTTACTTTATTTTAGAAAATACAACAAATAAAATACTCCCCCCGGCTGCAAAGTTATGCGTAGAAGAGATGTGAAGTGAAGTGCTGTCGAAATTAGATAGAAGTGTGGTGTGTGAAGCCTTTAGTCCTAAAAGACTTTACTTTATTTTAGAGAATAAAACAACAATAATATATCACTTGGGTGAGAAGTTGTGCATAGAATAGAAGTGAAGTGAAGTGCTATTGAAATTACTAACCTATTTTTTTAAATTAGGAACAATGTTCGATTATTTTATCGACCGTACTTGGATGTATGATATTGGATTAGGAATGAAAGGCTCGGTGAAAGAATATTTCTACAATGGTGTGCACGAATTTATTAGATTCGCAATATCTAATAATTGAAATAACGAAGAACATCGTTGCCCTTGTAGTAAGTGTCAACATTTGAAGCATTGGAAACCAGATACGGTTAAAGTACATTTGTATTAATCTGGATTTGTGCCAGATTATTATTTATGGGATCGTCATGGATAACTTGTTGCATCTACAACAGATCCTGTTGCGTCAGAGGTCGATGTTGTTATGATGAATCCAATAGAAGGTATGATGGAAGATGCAACACGATCAATATTCCCTACCGTTCAAGTTGACGATGAAAACGTCAATGTTGAAGATGAACCGAATGTGGGAGCAATTTTTTTTTATGATTTATTGGATGCCGCTAAGAGACCGTTGTGGGATGGTTGTAAAAGTGGAACCGAATTATCAGTAACCGCTGAATACATCACTATGAAATCAAATTCAACTTTACAGAAGCTGTATTTACAGCAGTTGTACAAGTTGCAAAACGGCATATGCCACCCAATAATCTGATGTGCGACAGTCATTATAAAGTGAAAACACTTATGTCAGCTTTCGGTCCACCTTACCAAGAGATAGATACATGTATAAAAGGTTGCATGTTGTATTGGAAAGATGACATTAATCTTAGGAACTGCAAAGTATGTAATGAGGAAAGATATAAACTAAGAAAAAAGAAAGGAAATGAAGTTCCATACAAGAGAATGCATTATTTACCAATTACCCTTAGACTTCAAAGGTTATATGCGTCTTCAGCCACAACATGTCATATGCGATGGCACAGCGTGAGAAGACAGGCAGAGGGAACTTTGATACATCCATCCAATGGAGAAGCATGGAAACATTTCGATAAGACGTACTCCACATTTGCTGCAGAGAGCTATAACATCGGACTTGGTTTATGTACGGATGGGATTTCGCCATTCTCTCAGTTTGGTAGAAAATATTCATCTTGGCCTGTTATCGTTACTCCTTATAATTTACCTCTGTGGATGTGTATGAAAACTTCATACATGTTTCTCACTATTGTCGTCCCAGGCCCTGATGATCCGACACAAGGAATCGATGTTTATCTACAACCATTAATCAAAGAGCAGAAAACATTTGTGGCTTGAAGGTGTTGAAACATACGACATTTCACAAAAAAATAATTTTCATACGTTTGCTTCTTTGTTATGGACTATTAGTGATTTTCCTGCATATGAGATGCTTTCAGGTTGGAGTACGGCCGGTCGTCTAGCCTGTCCTTATTACATGAAAGAAACACGATCATTTTCTTTATGGTATGGAAGGAAAATTTCTAGGTTTGATTGTCATTGGTGTTTTCTCCATCCCAATCATACTTTTAGAAGAGATAAAAAAAACTTTAAAGCTAACAGAGAAGAGAGTATGCAACCACCAAAGATTTGGTCAAGCGAAGAAATATATGAAATTGTAAATGACTACCCGAAGATACATGAAACTGGAATACAAACTGAAATTCCAGGTAAATCGGACATTCATAATTGGTGCAAACAAAGTATATTTTGGGAGTTACCTTATTGGAAAATCTCCTACTTCGACATAATATTGACGTGATGCACAACGAAAAAAACGTGTTGGATAACATGTTTAATACAATTATGAATGTTAAAGGGAAAACTAAGGAAAATCTGAATTCAAGACTTGATATAGCACACCTTTGTAAACATCCCGAACTTCTTATGAAGCCCAACGACAATACAAAACCCAAAGCATGCTATGAGCTAGACAACAAGCAAATAAAACTCATGCTAAAGTGGGTGAAGGACTAAAATGCCCTAATGTGATGTCTTCTAATCTCCATAGATGTGTTAACTTTAAAAACAATAAATTGAGTGGGATGAAAAGTCACGATTGTCATATCATGATGGAATATTTATTACCAGCGGTTTTTGAAGAACTGTTGCCTATAAAAGTGTGGAGTGTTATAACAGAATTAAGTCTGTTTTACAAACAGCTTTGTTCGACAACGTTAAAAATCGATCGTATATGTAAAATTGAAGTAGAAATCCCTATATTGTTATGCAAACTGAAGAAAATATTTCCGCTAGGTTTCTTTAATGTAATGGAGCATTTACTTGTTCATCTTCCAGCAGAAGCTCTTCTTCGAGGTTCTATGCAACATGGATGGATGTATCCATTTGAAAGGTAATAGTAAATATCTGTAAAATTGTTGTTAGTTTAGAATTTAGATTTATGTAAGTGCATTTAATTGAATTAATTTTGTAATAGGTGCTTGAATCATCTGAAGAAGAAAATTACACATAAAGCACGAGTTGAAGGTTCAATTTGCAAATCATATCTTGAAGAAGAAGCTTCGTTCGTTTTCTCTCATTATTTCAGTGACAATGTGAACTTATCATTTGTAAGTGGTCCTCGTAAAGATGAAGCCGTTGAAGAAGATTATTCTCAAACAATGTTGTCTATTTTTAGACAACATGGCCGACCTGCTGGAAAATTTATGGAAATATGGTTAGATGATAGAGATCAACATGTAGCACACACATATGTTCTTCTTAATTGTGCTGAAGTTACACTATTTGTTAGATAATAATAAATTCATATTTAGTTCAATGATACTTACATATTAATTGTAATGTAACATATAGTACATATATATTCGCAGTATTTATGAATAACAACATCCATCTAGCGATCTCAGTAAGGAATTTTCTAAATGGTTTTCGAACTACATTTATGGTCCAAGAAACTGCATCGTTGATGAAGGATTACAACATCTTGCGCTCGGACCAAAGAGAAATGTCAAGACTTATCCAATATGCTTCAGCAATGGATTTAAATTCAACACTAAGGATTATGGTGCTGAAAAATTAACATATAACAGTGGTGTATTTGTCAAAGGCGGTGACGATCCAAATGAGCATATAAAAGATTTTTACGGTGTCTTGACATAGGTTTTAGAATTGACATATTATGTACAACCCACAAAAAAAGTTTTTTTATTCAAGTGCAATTGGTTCAGCAATATTCCTGGTTTTGGAATCAATGTGCACAAAGATTATAAACTTATAGAAATAAAGCACACCTCATATTACAAAAAGTATGATCCTTTCGTATTGGCCAAGCAATCATTACAAGTTTATTTTGCTCCATGTCAATCCTTAAAAAGAGATAAAGCAGATTGGTCTACTGTTTTTAAAACAAAGGCAAGATTTACGTTTGATGGAATTAATATTCCAGAAGAAGCAGCGTATCAAACGAATCTTGAGCCAAATGATGAAATAATAATAGCTGATGATATTGATTTGGGTTTGTCAAATGATTAATCGAATGTACTAGTAGAAGCATTTGAGAGTACAGAAGAGAATGATATAGAGTACGAGACTGAGACTGAATCAGAAGACGACGAAGACTGAAATTTTTTAATTTTTGTATTAGTTGTTATATAATGTATATTTTGAGTTTCAGCTGTTATCAATAATGATGACTATGTTGTGGGTTATATCTTATTGTTTTTTTAAATTATGTATATATACTCAGGAGATCTTGTCTCATTTATGACGTTTTAGTGCAATTTTTATGTGATGATGATTAATCAAACATGTTTTGTAATAATGAATTGATATTTTTATCATTATATGAAATGATATGTTTGTAACAGATATGTACATGAGACACTCTAGCAGATCTTAGCCTTCTCCTTCCGCTGGTGTGGGTACAAACGGCACAACACCAGATTTACGTCCGGCGGCAGAGGTAGTTCCAAAGAGTGCGGGGTAAGTATCAAATTTATTACATGTTTACTATTTAAAATTTATTAAATTTGTTCATCTATTTTATACAGGGGGTTTGAATTGCAGCTGTCTGACTTTATTTTGCAAGTGTCCAGGAAGACGTTCATGAGCCGGATGTCGGGATGCTGGGCTCATTGGGACGACATTCCCCATCATATTAAGAATGCCATATTCGCCGACTTGATGG
Source organism: Allium fistulosum (assembly GCA_030737815.1). Taxonomy (NCBI): domain Eukaryota; kingdom Viridiplantae; phylum Streptophyta; class Magnoliopsida; order Asparagales; family Amaryllidaceae; genus Allium; species Allium fistulosum. The sequence goes on from CM060903.1 coordinate 1,505,274,195, forward strand.
TAATTTTAAATTTATAATTTATTTGTAAATTAATACAATGTATATAATTCAAACTAATTTCAATTTCAATATGCAAGCTACTGTTTGTGTCGACCCACAGGATATGGATGTTTTTGTAAATCACTAGAATCAAAGAATGCGTAAAAATTATAGAGACACCATATCAAAGTCTAAGAAAGCAGGAAAGAAGACAAGCACCATTGTCTCAGTGGTTAAGTGATTCGACTTTGGTGCGAGAGGTCACAAGTTCGAAACTTGCGTAGCGTGATGTCTGGGCTCAATTTCTACAGCTATGGGATACTCCGGAGTCGAGGATAAGTTACATCATTTCATTTTGTTACTACATTTTGTCTAAAATTCGTATATTAGGTGCAGTAATTTAGTTAATTATGCATTTAAATTTATAGGAATTTTTGGCACAAAACCGTGCAAACAGGGCTAAAAATCCTGCTTTGCACCGTGGCGGGTCAAAGTCCTCCAACAGCATCACAGGGAATTGGTAAAGTTATAAAATGCGTTTATAAATAGTTGTAAGATAATTTAGTCATATCGGTAACATTATTCATTTGTATATATAACTTCAGTTTCAGAAATATAATCATGAGCCTACACTGGCTGAGGTCTTTACTCAAACACATGTCGTTGAGTGCACGGATGAGGAAGAAAATATTTCATATGAATTTACGGATGATAAATCTAAATCTGTGATGGTAAATTTGTTTAATTTTTTTACTTCCACTACCAAGAATAGAAATAATAAAGGCGCTTTAACAGAGCCCTTAATACTATTAGTAGGGGCTAAATCTATTCTTCATGTGCCTCCAAAACTATGAGAGGCAAATTAAAAATAGTCCCTGTAAGTGCTGCCTCCAATAACATATAGGGGCATTTTAAATTTTAAATTTGCCTCTAACCAACAAGTCCATGCAGACGTGGACATAAAACAAATCTTAATATGGACTTAAAAAGTTGCCTCAGATAGTTACAATTCAGGCTAATAAAAGCGCCTGCAGCATCTTTGAGAATTGTTTATATTAAAGGCAAACACAAAAGTGCCTGTATTATGTATTATGAAATACAAAATGAGCATGCACTATATATTACTTGCATTATCAAATCACAACAGTCAGCATATTTGCAAACATACTATAAAACACAAAAACAATGCCTGTACTATTTATTACTTGCATTGTCAAACAGCAGTCAGCATACTTGCAAACCGTAAAACACAAAAACAATCTCTGTACTATTTATTACTTGCACTATAAAACAACCACAGTCAGCATATTTGCAAACAGAGCTTATGGGCATTTAGTTTGTAATACTACATACATAATACTTTAAAATAATCACTGTAAAAACCAAATTCAGAGGTGACAGAGAAGAGAAAAGTTGTAGTTTTTATACGGAATATAAAAAAATGTCCATGTCAAAGAAATGTAATACAACTTCTACCTAAAACAGAACAATAAAAGACTACAACCTAAGCTGGACTCTATAGTACTATTTAAACACAAACTGGAAACAGTGGGCTGTTTACAACATGAAACATGAAACCAAACTTGAAAAGAAAACATACTACAAATATCAAACTAAGTAGACCAACTACTTATCTGAAGTGGAGCCACGAACCATGAACTGCAAAAAATCCATATCGTTAAGGGTTGATGTAAAGTCTCTTGCAGGGTGAGACACTTGACCATATAATGATGGATGATATGGATGTGGATAATAGAGAGGTCCACACTGTGGAAATGGTAAATTTTGTTGAAAGAGTGGTGGTTGTTGACAGGATGATTGTTGTTGATTGGGCGGTTGATTTTGGATTATTGGAGGGTGACTTGTGTTAAGAGGCTCTTCTTGTGCAGACAATGGTTGTTCTGGTGGAGATTGAGGAATGGATGATAAATTTTGAGAAGATTGAATCATTTGTCGTAGCTCCTCTATCTCCTTTCCTTGTTTCTCATTAATACTTTGTTGTTTTTCATACATTTCTTTTAGACTCAAACATTCAGACTGTAGTAAAGCGTAAGCTCGACCTCGGCGCGATCTACGAACCGTTGATGTCGGTTGAGTTTCATGAACCCAAGGAACCATATCCGGTGTTACGACTTCTCCATAACCGCGAACTCTGCCACCGGTCTCAAATCCCCTTGCTGATACATATGCTTGCAGCCTTGCCTCTGGTGTCGCATCGCCGTTAGTATCAACTAGTTCAGCCAACTTTTGTGATATGAGTGCCTACAAAATATTGTATCAACAAAAAGGTAATATTACTTTCATCATTCATGCATAATAATAATACTATAAAAAGATTAGTTTAATGGTATATCAATATGTCATTTCTAGTAATGATGCCAATACTGCAGTCAAAGCCATCGATGAAGTAAGTACAAAAGATAAACGTGTGTATGAAGTGAAGTTTTTGTGGCGGTAACCCTGAGACATAAGTTAATTCTTGAATGCAGCTAAATTTAGTTTCAGGTGTACTGATGGTTTTAGCATCAGTCTGTGAGCCTTTCTTAGTGATTATCACAAGTACGACTGCAGTTTTGGAATATAATAGTTGCAAGTGCCCTTTATTGTCCAACTCATATTTTAAGGTATTATTGTCTTGAAATTCTGAAGTAAGGGAATCTGAAGCTACATTCAAAGCATTTTTCTGTAACATAGCTGAATTGGAGTAAATACAATCAGGCAAGTCGAACTTGTTATATGCATTCAAGCAAACTATTTATAAAAGACGATGATATGCATATACAATGCCTGAGCAAATGCATGCAGGTCATAGACATAAAAGCATGCATTCACTGTTATCCAGTGAAGAAATAAGTCACATGCCATTAGGCATCTGATGAAAATAATACCTATATAGCTGTAATTATTTTACATCATTAATTGCGTTTCACATATGTGAATGATAGCATATATCAATGCAGATGGACTATCTGTAATAAAATATGCGTATGAAGGTTTCAGCAACCACAAAATGTAACTTGGAAAAATCAGTATCATCAAAGCAATCGCTGATTTTGTGAAGCAGTGGATTTGCCAGTGCACCAATGCAGATTGGCAATAATATTAGTGGAGCCCTATGAAAATCTTATATGTGTGAAGTCCTCCCTTTCATTAATTTGTATGAGGTTGGAACCATCAAGAGTCCTCTAATGAGAAGAAGCCAAAGTGATCAGAATTTCAAATTTTTGATTCAGCTCCATTGACACTGTTATACACTCATATATACGCCGTGACTATTAAATCAAATATAAAAGAGTTAAGGTTAGTTCATTTCCTATCCTAATTAAGTCAAGATGATAATTAAATCTCAGTTTTGATTCAGTGTTGTGCCCAAGGTTCGAGATTCCGGCCGGTACGCCGGAATCCCGACCATTCCGGCCCGGTTCCGGCAGTGGCCGGGCTGGAATTCGTCTAGAAACCCGTTTCCGGTGCTGCAATCAAATTAAAAGAAAAAAGATGATTTATACCCATAGATACATGTGAAAAGAGATTAAAGAAGAGAGAGGAGAAGAGAGCTGGAAGAGAAATGGACGCGGCGGCATCTTGGAGGGAGGCGGCATCGTTCTCAACTTTCTCTCGTCTGTTAGGGTTACAGCAAATGTGATATTGGACTAAGCATCTAACCTAAATAATTAGGTTAGTTGTTGGGCTGGGCTTTTAAAGTTTTAACCTATTATTATTATTATGGGCTGTGATAATAAAATTGTAAAATAACTTGTATTAAGTTATTATATTAGAGAATTATTATAAGATGATTTATATAAAATTCATATTAAGTTTATTTTTATTTGATTTGAATTAAGTTCAAATTATTTATATGAAAAATATATATTAATTAATGTATATATAAAAGAAGTACCGGAATTCACACACCGGAATTAAACCGGAATTTTCGAAATTTTCGGAACGGAACCGAAATTCTAAAATTTCTTGATGACCGGAACGGAAACGGAAAGCGGAATTTCGAACCTTGGACTTGTGCCCTACTTAATACTAAAAAGAATTGCAGCCATCTTACTTTCATGTGGAAGTAAAATTTATAACAAACAACGAAAATTCTTAACTGATGAGTAATTTTTATAATTACTTTTATGTTTCAGGGAACCAAAGAAATGGTTATCTTTTTTGGTGCAGATTTTCTGATTCGAAAATTAATTAAAAATGGTGTATTAATGTTAAATCTTTAAGATTTAATGTCTACATTGTTACCACAGCAAAACAAAAGTAGATGCACCGTGTATTTATACATTTCAAATATATTAGTATACTAATTATTCCTATCATATTTTCGTAGTAAATTTATTTGTTTCCAGGCTGCTGATTATAGCTAAAATCTTTGGAGGCAATGCCAGTCTATGTGCAGAGCCCTGATCAACATTCCCACTAGTTCTACTGTATTTACAGTACTCAACCAAATATGGTTGAAAGTAACAATTTATTCTCATAAGTTTCTGAATCATTACAGTAATATATATTTAGCGCTTCTTTGCGTGATACTTATACTGTGAGACAAATCATATATTGAGCTCAACATCTTCTAGATTTTGTATCACTAACTAAATTTGTTATGTATGTTTTAGTTGCCTTATCAAAGTATTCTATTCCTTCCCCATACTGCATTCTTATTAACAATATTCTCTAAGTAATATTCCAATGAAAACAAAACTGAATGACCCCAGTAAGAACAATGTAAAGTAGAACCCATCTGAAATCAATCACATCATGCATAAAAAGGATATGAACAGACTATCTGTAGTCTTCATTAAAATTTGTTATGAAAATACATAGAGTCGAGAGAATCAGATCATACATTGGGGGTGAGATATGAGTATACAATGCCTGAGCAAATGCATGCAGGTCATAGACATAAAAGCATGCATTCACTGTTATCCAGTGAAGAAATAAGTCACATGCCATTGGGCATCTGATAGGAAAATAATACCTATATAGCTGTAATTATTTTACATTATTGATTGTGTTTCACATATGTGAATGATAGCATATATTAGTGCAGATGGACTATCTGTAATAAAATATGCGTATGAAGGTTTCAGCAACCACAAAATGTAACTTGGAAAAATCAGTATCATTAAAGCAATAGCTGATTTTGTGAAGCAGTGGATTTGCCAGTGCACCAATGCAGATTGGCAATAATATTAGTGGAGCCATATGAAAATCTTATGTGTGTGAGGTCCTCCCTTTCAGTAAGTGAACGCTGTAAAACTGTAAGCAGCACTCTGTATCGATGTTTTATTTCTTTTAAAATTGAATTTCACTCCCTTTCAGTTATATTTAGCTTCTCTCTGCATAACATTTTTCATTATATGTATGTGTTATGTCTTAGGTTTACAGATTTTGATAAGTTATCTTTTAAGATTCATGTAAATGATAATGGTAATTATCTATAAATACCTTGATTTAAAAAAAAATCTTTTAGCGATTATCTATGAAGATTGACTATTCAATTTAGGCAAAGAGTCAAACGGTACAATGTCCTTACATGTGTTAAATTATTGTAGAAATATCCAAGTTACTATTTAACATATTTGTAATTCAGATAATTGAATAATATAAAGTGTAAGTATCATTTTCCCAGTGTCATCTCCGTAGAAGAAAACTAATAATACAGCACCACTTTTGTGAATTGATAATGGAACTTTAATAAGTTCTTGTATAAAATTGCTAAACCGAGACATGTGAACATGGTTAAAGAATTCATAAATTATTGTTCGGCAGCAAAACACACCACAACAGAATAACAATCCAATAATCAATTGTAGATGATGAAATGTTAAATAGATACCTTTCTTTTACAAGGGTAATTAGAAAGTTTTTTTTTTGTAGTGGTTGATCTTTTGATTGAATTAGTATATAAAATTGATGCTACATATAGCATAATCTGGAAAATATGAATAACATTTAAAAATCAACAAATTTTAGCTCAAAGGATATTAGACTTACCCCCATTTGCTCAGAAGCATGATCGACCCAACTTCTTTGCTCATCCTTTCTCTTATGAACTAATTCATATGCCTCAATTGGATCGGGTGCGTGGCCATGCTCTTTTTCCTATTGTAACAAAGATACATCATAATCAGCAATAATAACTGTACGATGAACCAAAAATTTATTTCAACTGAAAATCTATTAGTATGATGATGGTGTAAGTCATAAATTATATTAGAGCGGTTATACGTTGGATGTGTGATTTGTAATAGAACGTATTCTCTGATGTATACAGGACAAAACAAAGGATTTAGTAAAAAGAAGGTTATTTTATTTATTAGAAAAGGTGGAAACTACTCTCCTAAAATAAGTAATGAGTGTTTTATTTTTATAATTAAAGAAGTTAAAAGTTCATAATCATTGTATAATCGGTAAGATTAAACTTACAGATATTACTTTCCATATTTTGTCTGTATCTGCATCATTGTATGCTCTCCAATCTGTTGCAGATAGAGGAATAAGATTATAATTTCTCGCCAAACTACCCAAGTACCTTGCTAACTTAGCATCTTTTGGAACAACACACAATCCATCCTTTGTGAACTCAATGCTTTCCTTGCCCAATTTGCCCCATTTGGGTTTGTCATAGCCACGTCCTTTTCTCTTTATCAATCCTGTTAGGTAGACGGTAGTGTTAATCATTGTATAGACAATAATTAATATATATAGGCATGACAAATAATTCATTATAAGTTGTGAGAACATACCATCATTTTGAGAGCCATCATTTTCTTGCATATCATCACCAAAACTAGAATATCCAAAGGAGCTCATCTAATGGTCAATAATGTATTTGAAACGATAGAATCATGTACCATTAAATTGAAAAAAAAACTAAGCATTCTTTAATGGAACTATAACACCTCCGAGAAAAAGTAATCATTTAACTAATGCATAAGCAAATCAAAATTAAAACATGTTGTAAACAACAACAAAATCCGTTTTTGAACATAACTAACATAAGAAAGCATGTCATAAATCTAAACATGAAATTTATTGCTGTATTTCTTTCTCGCTCTCATTGTCAATCTCTTCTTCACTAGAGGCATCATCTTCATGTGTGGAAGCATATACCGTAGTCATTGGTAAAACTTTGTTAACATAAACACCGCAAGCATCCAACCTCATCTGTAGCTCTTCATTATCCAAATTTGGATCATCAAGATTTGGTGTGGTGTAGTAGTCGTCAATGTCGACTTTGTCATTGTCTTGTATTAAATCATAGAAATCTCTCGGCTTTGTTTTAACCACAACACTCCAATCTGGCTCCTTTGGGTCAACAATATAAAACACTTGAATGGCTCAGCTATTGGTGTTTTACCGAATGTAAATTTTAAATTGGACAGTTGTATTAAACACTCAATTCCGGTTAATGGTTCTGGTGCATTATCTTCCTTACGCCTCCCATTAAATGAGTGTACATCAAATCGAAACCTATGTGTTATAGGTAAAAATCTTCGACTTCCCAAATAAGCTTGCTTTTTACTATTTGGTAAGCGTACTGAACACGTTTCATGATTACAATGCGGGCATGCAAGCTTTCCAGATGTACTCCATCCTGATAAATTAGCATACGCAGGTAAATCGTTTATAGTCCATAAAACAGCTGCTCTCATATTGAATGTTTGTTTGGTTAAAACATCATATGTCTTTGTACCAACTTCCCATAACTCTTTTAACTCGTCCATTAATGGTTGCATGTATACATCAATGTCCTTACCAGGTTCATGAGGTCCAGGAATCAGTAGTGACATAAAAAGATAAGGTTGCTTCATGCATAACCATGGAGGCAAATTATAAATAGATATAATAACTGGCCATGTGCTATGTTTGCTGTTCATGTGTGAAAATGGGTTAAATCCATCACTTGCGAGTCCAAGTCGAACGTTGCGAACTTCTAAAGCAAAATCAGGATATAGAGAATCTAGATGCTTCCAAGCTGGACTATCTACTGGATGTCTCATAAAACCATCATTTGAACTACCAACTGAATGCCATATCATTTGTTCCGCGGTATGCTTTGACATATATAACCTTTTTAACCTAGGAATTAAAGGAAAATAACGAAGCACCTTAGCCGATACTTTTTTCCCATCATTTTTATCCTCTGTATTTACTTTGTATCTTGAAACCCCACAGCGAGAGCAAGCGTCTAAGTTCGATGTTTCTTTCCAGTATAACATGCAATCGTTTATACAAGCGTCTATCTTTTCATATGTTAGACCCAGTTCATCAATAATTTTTTTTGCTTGGGCGTTTGATTTCGGCAAACAATTATCTTCGGGTAGCATATCTTTGAATGTTTCTAAAAACAAAGAGAATGTTGAGTTACTTACATTCCCTAAACACTTGATCTGGTAAAGTTTTACAATCGCATCCAATTTTTTATACTTACTACCAACATACAACCTCTTATTGGCTTCATCTAACAACTTGTAAAAGCGCTCTGCCTCAGGTGTTTGGTCTTCACAAGTAAAAGGATCCATTGATGAATCAACGCTTTGTGTTGGTTGCATAAATGTTTCATTAAGAAAATCATGCATGTCACCTCCCTCGTTTTCAGCATTAACATCGCCCGATGCCTTATTAATCGAATTGACATGAGTTTCACCCTCTACATAAGACTCATCAAGATAAGTTTTGCCATGATGCGTCCAACGAGCTGTCATATATAAGGGATCCATTCCATACCAAAGAAGATGACCACCAACATTAACTCTGTCATTGAAATAACGATTGCAACATTTTTTACAAGGACATATGATCTTATTTTGACGAGCGGATCTAGAAAATACTTCGTCCAAAAAAAGATCCATTTTTTTTTATATTCATATGAGTTCCGATTCAAATTTACCCAACTTTTGTCCAATGATAGCACCAACTGCCATAATAACAAATCAAAGCAAGCATTAAACAAAATTATCAAACACAGATGCAGAAAGTAAATAAAAAGCAGTAAAAGGAAAGAACACACTCAAGAAAAAAGATAAACCCATATGAGAAAAGAGAAGAGTGAATGATGAAGAAAAATGGCCACCAGTTGAATTTTAGAATCAATTGGCAATTGGATCGGTTGGAGTAATTGATTGAAGTGGCATATGTGTATTTTAATTTAATTTCATCAATCTAACCAAACTGAGCATGTTTGGTATTATTTATACAGTAACAGAAATCATGAATGCATTGTTCTATTACTCTTTTGAAGAATTCTACTATTGTAGTAACTCAATTCATTGTAATTCTTTAGATTTATTGAAAAGTTTACATCTATTTCAAACTTGTCAGCGTTTAGTTGTGCAATGTGTTCATGTCAAGTTTTTAAGTAAGGAACATCAAACAATGATTCTTACTAGAAAGCAACAGCCTCCGAGGTTCCGACAAATCTATTAGCAAGCACTAAAGATGTAGACACAAGCATAAAAAAATAGAAATCTTACGTCGAAAAATATCAAATATAAATGCAGTTTAGATCCTTAATTGATGACTTTGTGGGTTGACTTACCTTTTAGAGAAAAAATACATGTCTATCAACAAAAGGAAAATACCCAACTGGCATCTGTATGTGTGAGTGCTTTGGCACTGCATATAAAATGATATGCATGAAAATACTCATGAATATAAAAAAACATAGAAATATATTTGTTAAAATTTTAGTAAATATTTTATTCTAGTAAATAAAATTGTTGTGTGTGAGTATCCAACAAAATTGCTAAAATTATCACGCAAACATAAGATAAGCGTAAACATAACATAAGCATGAGAGCTTAGTAAACCATGAATTTCTTAAATTCGAAAGAAAATATTATCTTTATCATTATATATATATTTCTTACTAAATATGTCAGTTTTTTCACATGTTTAATTATTAAACTGATACATAATGTTCTTTTTTAAAAAATTGAAATGATTGTTATTTTATTCCTACTTCATACCCATTTTTTTCTTCTTACGTTTTGTTAGACTGTTAGTATATTTGATTTGCGTACTATTCACTTTATATTTTATCATCCTTATTTTACTCCTTTTAAATTTATTAGTTACAATATTGTGGATTGAATTAGAAATATTTATGGAAGTTTGCACCCATACAAAAAAGTGACACTAAAGATATTGGAATAAGCGTTACAGATGAAAATGATCAAAAATTTGTAGAAAATTTATATAAGAAAGAAATAGTTTAAAATATCTTCAAAATTAATCAAGTTCAATATTTCAAAACAATCATACCCAAATTGGAATATGTAGAATTTCAAGATTATACAAAAGCACATAAACATTTTCAAAATAATGTTCACTAATATCGAAAATGAAATACCTACGCACAGTTTTAAAATTCTATTTTGAAAACTAAAACCTAAAATGATCACTTAACCATGAACGGTAATTAATATGAAGTTAATTGTCTACGAAGATATGAAGTTAATTATATAAATAAACTAAAAACATATGAAAATAAATATAGCTTTTACTGGAATTGAGATTTGAACTTGTGACCTTATAGAAATATGGTCAAGAGCATGATGCAAACTCGTGACATCACAAAAAATTTAAAGATATTTTGTCATTAGAAGGTATTTCTTTACAAATTTAGTTTAACTAGATACATCCTTCTCCATCCTCGGATGGTATTTCTTTACAAATTTAGTTTAATCCATATTTGTGTGTAAATACTTGTAGTGAAGAAGAGGTGGAACACGGTTGCATAAAAAGTTAAATAATTGTATTGTATACACACAAAGACAGATCAACTCCTAACATATTTGGACATGCATAAAAAGTGACAATTTAAATAATAGGGTGAAAAATACCAACTTTTATACCCTCGGTTGGCAATGAAGCACAAATATTGTTGGTTCCACTTGAACATAAGCTATGCCTGCAAATAAAACAATACAAAATAGACTATGGTTATATAGGCACATCTAAACCAAACAAGAAAACACAAACGATTAAATGATATTAAAAGTTGATTTTATTTTTTCTTAGAAAATTGCGAACTCCTTAGCTAAATCATAAAGACATAAGAGTCATTTCAATCCATTCAGTATTCAATTAGGAAGTTGCACCTGATTCAGATGAATCCAAAACAATCCTAAGGTAGACAAGCTCTTCATGGAATTTAAAAAAAGGTCGTGTCCTAGAAGACAAGCGTATGAATTTAAAAAAAGACCGTGTCCTTTCGATCTGTGTTTTTGGTTTTTTTTTCTGTATGTGAATCAATATATGTTTACCACCCTTCCACTTCTACCCATACTCAAATTAAAAGCAGTGTGCAAAGCTGCTACGATTATATATTCATTGCAACTCATTTACTCTGAAAACATTTTTCTGACCATTTGTTTTGGCTCTGTCCTTTTACTCACCCAAATAATGAATGAAACTTTTTAACTCTAGCTGCTTCAGTATCTTATATCTGGATTCACAAGTTCTGACACCTATTAATGATGCCATATTACCAATGTTAATTGCTTAATCGTTTTTACTACATCATTTGCTAAACTCAAACGTTCAGGCATATTAAAACTGTTTGTACATTAACCAAGCTCTGTTTCCAACCGTTCATGAAATATCATGTACTCGACTGCTACTAGGCTTTTAGCTCTATAAATCTAAAAATGAAAAATGATAGCTACACACTCAACAACCAAGATAACTAAGTTGTTATCCTCATCCCGTGTTTGAAACACATGTCTCATACTAGTAACTATAGTGAAAGAAACAACCAACCAAGCTAATATGTACAAGTACTATTAATAGGGAAAATTTAAAAGGAACAGTTATTATCTGTTACCCATAGGATATGAATAGCTACTTTCTACCATGTCGATGTTTTTAATTGTTTAGACTAAAAATTCTGTCACATGCACTATCAGTTAATATTGCCCTAATACTTGAAATTTGGACAGACTATTAAACATGGATGCAATTTACTTGCTCCCTACAGCATAAATTAGGACAGACTAAGGTCATTTATATGATATGCCTAATATTAATGAAAAAAAAACTGCAATAAAAATACATCTGAAATCAAGCATGTTAAAATCATTACATGCTGCTGACGACCACATCCAAATACGCCCTAGATTCAACCACTTCCATGTTTGCCCTAAACCTCCATCGACTGTTTGTTCATGATAGATCCAATATCAATTGATTTGCACTTTATCAATTTATTTTAAATAAAATTAGATCGAGAAAATATTTGGGGAAATAAGAGAGAATCGTAATTAGGGTTGGAAACATATATCGACATGAAGAAACAGCAAGGAACTAATTGAAAAATGAAAAGGTTTTCCATATCTGAGAGAGGAATTTGGGAAACTTATCTTTCAGAGTGGAATTATACAGAAATTAAGTAAATCGTAATGGTAGAATAAATGAAATGTGACCGCTTTAAATTAATGATTATGAATTGATTAATTACACGCAAATTAAGGATTAGCATCAATTCATTAGCAATAAAAAAATCGTACCTGTCTTCTTTTGCTTGCTGTACGTAGAGCTGGAAGATGGTGGAATCTTTATTTTGGTAAATGGAGGGAAAAGCAAATTCAGTGATCTATGTGGAGGTGAAATTTTACAAGTGTATTAAGGACAAATAGCTTTGCCCTAATTGTTATTAGTAGCATCTGATAATTATCTTGCCCCTAATTAGCTATTAATAGAGGCAAAGTTTTTATTTTGCCTCTAATTTAATGTCCCTGATATCAACAAAGTTGGTAGTGTTCACATTTGATAAGTTCTTTATTATTTATTATTACAAACTACTGTTCGTCATCGCAGGAGAGATATGAGGTGGAGAAAGCTCGAGTGGCGCAGTCCACTAGTCGTTAGTTGACCTTAGAGGAGGAGGATCGTATTTGGGATGCTCTCATTGACCCGCCTACTCAAAATAGGCGTTATGGTTATGGAAATCAGGAGGTAAACTGCTTCATTAACTAATATATAAATTATATTTAATCCTGAAGCATAAATTATAACTTCCAATCAAATAATTTACAGGGGATGATAACCTAGAGCGCTTATAGGAGATCTCAGGCTGAGGAGGAGAAAGCTCAGCCGAAGCAGCAGATGGCAGAATTCAATGACTGGCGGAAAGGCGGAGGACTGGCGTAAGTTTTTTGCAGAGCACGGGAGGATGCATGGTGAGGATGGATCGGAGATGATGACGATGAGTAGGTATGGATTTTTTTTGCTGTTTGTGATCGTTTCGTTGTGTAATTATTGACATGTGTTGATGGAGTTGATACTTTATTGATGGTTGTGTACTGTGATGATTGTGGATTTGATGAATATGAGTATTTGTGTAGATATAGTTGTGTTGGTTGATGGAATATTGATTTTAGTTGATGAAAGTTTATGTAAATATTGATATTTGCATCGTGTTTTTAATTATTTGTGATATGTATGAGATTATACGTTGCATGTGATGTTACTGGTTGTGATATTGAGTTTATATGTCTTGAAAATGAAGTGAGATTGAGATATGACATTTATTATGTGGTTGGAAGGCTTAAAAGTAGCTCTGTTGAAAATTGCAGGTTTTAGGTTTGCGACGGCAAAATTATTTCAGAATAGCGACGACCAGCGACGGCTTTCTGTTTCCAGACTTGTGTCGGTTGGCGATGGCTAACGACGGCCCATTTTCCCAGGTTTCCGATGCTAACCGACGCGAATATGGCGATAATGCCATCGCTAAAGCCGTCGTTATTTTGCTTGCGTCGTGTGTTTTTGTTGCGTCGTTTAGCGGCAGTTAGCGACGGCTGCCAACGACTATACGCCATCGTTAAACGAAGCCGAGATTGTAGTGTCAATTATTTTTAAAAATCCAAAATATTTCAACCCTTTTTTATTTGTTTTTAGTTCTAAACAAACATTTATGTTTTTAAACGAAGCCCTGTTGATTTACACCGTTTTAGCTTTTTAGTTTAATACTATATAGTTATTTGGTCACATTCACTCTATGTTTCTCCTTTTTTTTCGCTTGGACACTTAATTTTTAGATTTTGTTACTGATTTATTATAGCCCCTGATTTGATGCTCCTTGAAAGGATTTCTCTTATTTATTCTATTTTTGGTTCCCAAGGACCAACAAGCTATGGTTAAATTTAGTTCCCCAACATTGATAGATGATGTTTTATTATTAAATGTAGCTTAATGTTGTGACATTCCATAATTTAAACCTTTTTAGTACCTTTTTAGTGAATGGAATTTGTGTTTTATTTTTAGCCTGGTATTTCAAATGCCACAATATGTTGGCAAGTTTATGGTGCAAATAAGTACAAAATTCTATAATAAAAATGAACTGAGTATATATATTACCGTGATGAGTATTATACGTGCAATGTATAGAGATTTTATCTTCAACTTATAGACTTGCCTCTCCAAAAGGCGTGTCATGTAAAATCCAACCTGAATAAATGTGCATATAGAGTTGCATACTATGCTCGTTTACTAGCATACCATTGGAGATCCTGCAAAAAGTACATATATTTAATCCTTTCCCTATATATATTAAGATTCGTAGTCCACTTAATACCTGATGGTTTGAAAGTTATGTTCCTTATGTTCACTTGGACAATGCAATGATTGTTTATATCTTTTGTATAATTACTTGACTACGATATAAATAAAAGTCACGCTTTGTACATATTGTATAAATACACTAACTTGAAAAATACACTATGCCAAAGTAAATAAGTTTGTTAGTATGATTTTTTTGGAAATAAATCTGCATATGTCTTTTTATTACTATCCTATTACGATCAAGAAACAAAATTTTAGCTATACCAATTTTTTCTTTATGTGTTTTTTTAAATAATGAACATTTTTTATGCAAAATAGAACCGCACATTCATATAAAAATGATTAAGGTTCATACATTTGACATCTTCCTATGAAGGCGCATTATTAGTAAAAATATTAAAACATGACTGATAAGAAACTATACACAATTAGATATAATTTAAGTAGAAAATAATTTGATTGTATGTGTGTTGACATAATCATCCACTGGTCCAAAACTAGACGATTATAATTGATGCAAATGAGGCGTTAAAGAAGTAAATATAATCAAATTGTATTTCATATCCATGATGTAAGCTACTTAATTATTTGTTACTTTTAACTATAAAATGAGAAAGCAACTTGGGAAGAAAGTCTAGCGGTATTAAAGGAAAATTTAGCAGTCCCAGTTATTTTTGGTGTATCTAAGTCATATGGAAATTAAAAAATACAAGGAATCACTGTCAAGTCCTTAAAATTAAAAGATGAGGTAAAGAAAGTCTCTTTCAAATAAGTTATGAAAATTAGGTCCTTATTTTTAGATTTTGACTAATTTATACCGCTTTTGATTTAACTTTAAATAGTACCCATTTTTCTATACATAGCATGCTTCAGTTTTATTACTATGTTAGATTCAATGAAAACAATATTTATTCTTTAGGTCAAGATAACAAAAACAACAAAGGTCATTCTCATATTTCCAGACATTGCCTCTTCTTATAATACACCTGTCAATTTGCAAAGCTTCGCGACGCAATATTTTTTGTAATTGCTCATTCTCATATTAGATGACTTTAAAATTTGTAAGCAAGTTCCTTATTTTTTTCCCGCTTATATAAATTGTGAACACAACTATTATCTCATTGTATATATTCTGCATTTTTCTATAAATTTTGTGATCTCTTTGCAACCTAGGTTAGAAATAGTGAAAATGCTATGCTTTCTTGACAATTGAAGTAATCTAATCTTAATCTTTAATGGACATCTTTTTAGCAAGCTCAGACTTTAGTTAGCCAAACACCAACTGTGACGCAAACTTACGTTTTTCTAATGTCTTAATACACTGACATTACCTCAAAACAAATAAAAACTTATGCCAGTGATCTTATAACATATATTTTGAATTTGAACTATACATTTACTTGAAATAAATTACCCTAAAATTTTATTAGTTATACCAAACATCCTCACTGACTTCCCATTACCACATTCTTTATACCGTCATTTTTAATCTTACACTACACCACAAAGCTGTTTTAGCCACACCCCTATCCGTCTTATTTGATACGGCTCAAAGCCGTATCAAATTTGATACGAGTAAAAGCCGTATCTAAACGTTTAGATACCGTTTTTAGCCGTAAAAAATTTGATACGGCTTTGAGCCGTATCAAATTCGTTCCTTCCCTCGTTTTTTTTCGTTCTCCCCCAAATTCATTCCTTCCCTCATTTTATTTCATTCTCCCCCAAATTCTTTCCCTAACTCACGACCACGCCTCAATTGAAGTTAATTATCGAAATTACCATTTGTTTTCGTCAAATCTTCAGCGACTAATTCCGGCTATTCTCTCCTTCTTTCTCCTTAAATCGCATTTTAAAATAACAAGTTTCTTCAGTTCAAACTTCTATCAGCCGCCTTTCTTTTTCCTTCCGTAATCGGTGCTTTCAGGTATTTTGATGTTGTTTATTTTCCTTTCCATGTATTAGTATTTTTTTATTTTTTATTTATTTCTACTATTACGAGCATCAAGTACTTTATGCGGCTAGGAGGGAAGAGTATAATTTGGTTATGGTATGATAGTCAGTAGAGCACAATATGTAGAAATTCTTGGTAATAAGCACAGCAAGTACGATAAGTGCTTGCACTTGTTTTTTTTTTCCAGGCTTCTTTTACTTTTATTTAACCACAAGTTATATGACATTCCTAGAACAATATTTGAGGTGGTAGATTTCCACTACAACAAAAAACTCTATTACAACGCTCATTTTACAACGGGCATTTGCTGTCCGTTGTAATAGATGGCTATTACAACGGTCGATTCCGGACCGTTGTAATAGATGCACTGTACAACGCTCTTTTTACAACGTGCAATGACTGCCCGTTGTAATAGAATGTTATTACAACGGTTCTTTCATGTCCGTTGTAATAGATGCCGATTTTACAACGTTCATAAAATGCCCGTTGTAATAGATGCCAATTTTACCACGCCTATACCGCTCGTTTTAATAGTGTTCCTTGTTTTGCCGCTCTTCTGTTAATTTTCATTTGCCCGCTTATCCCATTTTCACTTAACCTAAATTCCCGCTTTCCCTCTTTTTACTTAACCCTAAATCCAATCCCACTGCAAAATCTTAAACAAAATAAAAAATGTTTCGCATTCTCGGTGGCCAAGCGCCAGAGGCAGACAGCGACGCGCTGGCGGACGGGTATGGCGGCCCGCAATGGGGTGTCCTTTTTGGCAATGGCGGAGCCCAGCGATTCGCAGTCTAGGTCGAATGTGGGTTTGGACATTTTGAAGTCCTTGCGGAAGTCGGAGTCAGGGTAGGAAGGGTGATTGACGCGGTCCCTCCAGTCCTTGGACCAGGTCTTGACCCGAAGACGTCTTTGGGATGGGGCAGGCAGGGATGTGGACGAGTCATTGGATTCCACTGCGTCCTCTTCTGAGTCGGAGTGCATTTCGTGTGGGTAGGAGTCCTGGAAATAGGTGCTGCAGAATGCGGAGAGGTCTGTTCACTGATTTTTGGGTAAAATCCTTGTCCAGGTTGCTTTTGTAGAAGGATTGTTGTATTTTTCTGAAAGTTTTAGAAACTGGTTTGAACGATGGAGTTGAAATTAAGTAGAAGTTGTTGCTTTATTTAATTTGGCCCAAATACAAAAAAATATCTTTATTTAATCATGTATGAAGATGAATTAATTAATATAAAATGCATAACTTAGTTTGTTAGTTAATAAACAACACCTGCATCTTTAATCGACTAAACAGAAAACAAAAACTTCTACATCCTTGTTCAAATACCAATTCATTGCAAGAATTATGTACTTGGAATCTCATGAAACAAATTGAAAGAATTATGTACAAGTTATTATCATCAAATCACAAAACATGTACACAATTCCAGTTGCAAGAATTTTGTATAGAACTTGTACACAAATTACCTTGTTATTGTGTGACTTAAAACATGAAAATCTTATTACTGAGATACATTTGTAATTGCCATTCCAACTGATTCTAGAGATCTAAGAATAGAACTAAGGCTTTAGTAACCTAATATATTGTGCGCATCACAAATTCATATGTCTTGTTCTCTAAATTCTTATTCATAAAAGTTTCCCTTGAATTTGCATTATTTGTTTAATTGCTAGTCTCTTATTTGTTTTTTGAACTTCTTATATGCATTATTTCACATTTTGGTCGTGAACTCAATAAACTATATATTATCCATGGGAAAATGATAATGTTTGTTTTCTTCCACAGCTTCAATTTTTAGAGAAATGTCCTGGAAACTATCTCCAAATTTTGAAGGCGATACTCAGGACTCTTAGAATGATGTAAGTGTTCCTAGAATGCATTTTATGGTAACCTGCAAATTTAATGGCTATTTCATATAAATTGCATCACATCTACATGTATAATGCAAATCAAAGACACTAGATTCATCCAATATGTGCTATTTATGATTTTTGATACTAGACTTGGATATCTTATTTTTGTTGTAGTAACTTTTACAAAGTCTATTTCAATTCAGGGACAAGAGTGAAGCGTTTACTGATGAGTGTGCTTGAATTGCTAATATTTTCGAAATTGTCATGTTTGGGTATGTTATACAATGTATATCATTGCATAGAATTGGCAATGCACTTCTTTAGCATTTAATTAGTAAAGTTGGCACTGAAATAATAGACTGTCATGTTGATTGTTATAGTAGATAGTACTACAGATTTGACTTTTTTATGCTTATTACAAGGAATGACTTAAAAATGGGAAAGAATTCCACACTTAGCATTACGTCATAAATGACAGAATCAGTGCAATCGTTCTTTGGTTTCTGTTTTTGGTCGTCATTTTCAACCTAATATGAAGCTGTATGAGAGGGGAAAATAAATAAATATCTACATGTAGTATATGGCAATCTTTAATCAAATTAAACTACCATCTCCATTTAAAATAGATTCAATAATTTTATTATCTTGATTGTACTTTCATATTGGTTTTTTCATTCTTCCTTTCTCTCTGTTATAAATTGGTTACTGTGGAATTGAAGGGTTATTATTCCAGTTTATTGTTTCTAGTTTAAATGTTAAAGTTCCCATATTAAAGTACCACCAGAATGCAAAAAATAAATTATTTGTGGAATATGCGTGAGGAAAGACGGAAAGTTCCATATATTTTATTGCCTGTTTCTTATAAATGACAATCCTTTTTTATGTTATAAGGTATGCTCATAGCTATGGAAGTTTCTTGTAGCACCATACAACAAGCATGAGAGTTAGAAAATGGGAGTTGCTATCTACACATATCTAAACTATCACTAACGCCACTTAAATATGTTTTAAAATTAATTCAGAAATAATACTAGAAAAACTCACTTCGGTTGGTTATGCAAAATTGAGAAATAGTTTCGCATAACCGAGCAAGTGTCTAAAAAAGACTAAACCCATAGCAGTTTCACAAATTCATAACTTAGTTTCCAAAAGACTGCATTTCCAAACAGTAGTAAAACGTAAGTGATGATTAATTACTGTACTTGTATTTATTGTTGTGCAGCTTGTCCCTGTTATGATTTGTACTATAATATCATTTTTCTTGTTTTCTTCATGTAATTTATAAGTCCAAATATTATACATATTTAATCTTTTCTCCGGGATTTTATAAATTCAATATTATTCTACCACGGTACCTCTTAACTATTGTTTCATTGGATGTGTTTTCATTATTGGTTGAAAGGTGCCTGAAGGAATATAGAATTCGAAGAAAGATAAATATGTTATTTATATATGTTCCAAGTTCCAAAGATTTAATAAAAATCTTGTCATTTGCAGGGATAGTTGCCCTCACATCTGATGAGCAAGCTGTTGCTAAAATGGTCACGCAACATAAGGATGTAGAATCACAATGCAAAGGAATATTAAGTGAATTCCTTGAGGTAGCTGTTTTCATTTTTTTCCTTTTTAAATTTATTCTACACACTATTATTGCTTCTGATTACACAACTTTATCTTTATGGTGTCCCTGAATAACAATTATTTTTGTATGCTAATGCTAATTGTCAATGATGTAAAGTATTATGTGATGTCTTTTTTCTGTTAAGACAGTTTGTCACCATATCACACAAATGATCTCCTTGTAAATTCTTTGAAGAAATCTGCTTAGTATGTTATATACTTGTACCTAGTTCTGTACATGAAAGTCTTAATGAGTCATGGAATCTTCAAAATTCTGACATATACATGCATCTAAGATGAGCGTAATACTACATAAGTTGGCTATTGGAACTTATTTTCAATATTAATCATGTCTTAAGAGTCAAAATTCTATTATGTCACCATAACGTCAATTGATAATCTTACATCCGGAAATTAATAACATGGAGATTGGTATGATTATAAAAATAAATCGTATCATCATTAGAGTTGTGGAAATAGGTATTCTATTCTAATACGGTGATAAGACGAGTAGATCTATGAGCAGAGCCTAGTCAATTTATAGGCACAACAACAGGGAGTGTAGATCAGAATACGATTGTTGTTTATGTAGTAAAAACAGATACTATTTTTTATATAGCTAAATCAGATGCATAAGAAAACTACTAAATGATAAGCTGCTGATAGGGATTAAGACAAGTAAATCAGAATCATATAATACTTTCATTTTATTGCTCGTGCCAAAATACTAGTGCAATGAAGTATTAATTGTTTGAGTAACGACAAAGTTTAAATATGTTGCATTTTAAAACTTTGTGCTTTGCTACCATGTCAGGAGCCCCTTTCACACAAAATGTAAAATGTTCTGTTATAGCTCTCGTTTTGTGCAGTAGCCACTATTCTAACCAATGCATGTGTCTAACTTAACGTATACTGAAGCCACAAAAGGTATACTGAAGCCAAAATATTTCCAAGCTCAGAAAGTTGTACACTATTGTCTTGTATAAATTCATAAGTTGATAAGATACAACTTTTGATAAATGACTGAATATTACAACAAATCCTCGAACCTTTTTTTTTTTAAATTACAAGATGTTGGATCATTTACTCTATTTAACCGATCAGTTTGTTATCATATCATAAATATGATGATTTACTTGCTCAATCAAAAGCTTGGAGGGTGATCAGTTAAAAGATTTGCGACGAGACTCATGCTTAGGATTAGTTGGAACTACCGCCAAATGGTAAGATAATTTGTGCTTTTTTTTGGTTGCTCTATACAAACTTTAAAATTTGTCTAATCTGAGTATGGAGGCGCAGTTGCAGGTAATGTTGATGGTTGATGTATTATGGAGTTATGGAGTTGTGGTGGGTGTGTGATGTATCAGTGTGTATGTATAGTGAATGGCAAGGCTGCAGTTTTGAAGTATTGTGTGAATGAAAGGAGTTGTGGTGGGTGTGTGATGTTTTGTTGAAGTGTAAGGGAGGACTGAGAAATTTTGAAGAGAGAAGTGTGAAGGTTGCAGTCTGAAGTGGTGGGATTTTGTGTCAGTTTGGCAATGTTGGTACTGGAAATGGCAACAGGCAGTATGGTTGAGATGGCAGGGGTAATGGTCGGAGTAGTTTTTGAAAGTGTGCAGGCAGTTTTTATGGTGAAGTGGTGGAGGACAATTCAGTGGGTAGTATGGATGATGGGGCTGTGACAGTGATACAGGGTTGGGGGTAGTGGTTTGGGTTGCTTGTTGGCTGTTGGTTGTATTGTGCACGTGCACAGTGTAGGGGTGATAGGCAGTGTTTATGTGATTGTAACTGTTCTTTTTTATGTTTTATAAAGAAATGTACAGTGCACAGTGAAAATGTAAATGAAATGCAAACACACTTGAAATGAAATGATTTTGGTTGTTTTATGATAATATTTATTACTCGTTAAATTATTCATTATTGGTATTGATGTATGCTGCTGTAATTTTTTTTAAAATTTGCATTTATTTTGCAACGGTCAGAAACCGTTGCAATATCATGTATTACAACGGGCATTGCCCGTTGTAAAAAATATATTACAACGGGCATTGCCCGTTGTAAAAAGATTTATTACAACGGGCATTGCCCGTTGTAAAATATGATCAACCTATTACAACATCGCCTATTACAACGGTCGGCTGCCCGTTGTGGAACACATATTACAACTGGCATTGCCCATTGTAAAAAGCCTGTTTTGTTGTAGTGTTCATTAGCTGACATATTAAATTATTTGAATCAACCACGATGCCAATGTTCAAATAATATCGAAAGCTAGATCTGTAGGCAGATCATGTTTGCACTCATGCCTCAGAATTTGATGTTTCACCTACGTTAATTTTTTGGGGCAAGTTACTTTCTTGTTGTTATAATGTAGTATATGTAAGCGTTTGTAGGTTTCATTGACATGAATGCATTATATGTTAGAAATCACGGCAAGATTTTTTTTTTGAAACGCAATTTTTCATTAAAATATTTACTCATAATATCCAAAAGAAATGTCAGCCTCATCAAGCAATCTCATTAGACGATAATTTCTTTCCATAATTTTATTTCATTTAAAATAATTCAATCAACATTTGAATCAACCTTTAAATTTGAAAATCACCAATTGAATTTAAACAGACTAATTAATATTTAATTTTGATTTAAAGAGATTAAGTTGAAATATGGTTTAATAGGGTTTAATCGACGTCAAAATTCAACATTTTAACTTGAATTTGAACTCAGTTTAAATTGATTCAACCAGCATTTTATTACCTTATGTTTCACTATTACTACAATGAACCCATATAATAATAAGTCCTTGTTAATTTAATTATATTTATGCATAGGAAGTTAGATGTCCGAATTGGAAAATAATTAAAACATACTAATGAATGCATTTGGTCCTTTTCTATTCGAATTGGAAAATAATTAAAACATACTAATTAAAACATACTACCATATAAGTCTGATCAAAAAGCTTCATGTATCTTGATCCTTTTCTGTTCGATTTGCTGCAATGTTATAACTGACATTTATGCCCAGCTCAAATAGCAAAACTGCATTTCCACTAATAATAGTCATCATCTAAAACATTCAAATTGTAAAGAGCTCTTTAAAACAAATCTTTGAACCCAATTTCTGATGAACTGATACTCAACAAAATTAACTAAGTTAAGCCAACACACGTAATACTGAATATACCGACGAACCGTATGAAGTCAAAGTGTAACGAGAATAGTCATTATTGAAATAACCCATCTTCCACAAAAAATATCATATTCCTTGTTATTTAATGTCCTCAAAAATTATTTGTAAAATATAGGATTTTACATCAATCATGCAACAAAAGCTGCAGAACATTACTTGCATTACCCAAAATTATTTGTAATATATTTAAGCTCTCTGTTTTTTTAATATTCCATGTAAATTATTGTTTTTCTGAAAGATAGTACAATGTTAGCTTTCATAAGCAAAAATGTTTATGTATTTATTTCGGACTTTGAATCACTATCTTTGGAACTGGTTGAATGCTGCATTTGCTGGGAAAATGCTCTTTGTAATTTATATATTTGATAATATGTGTTGTATTTGGACCGTTATAGTTGTAATTTGTAATAGTCTATGTATGTTGAATCATTAATATTTTGTTAAATTTGTACAATTTCAAAATTAAGTTTCGGTTAACCATTTATACGTTAATAGCAAACCAATAAAAAAATTCGGTTAACCATTTGTTCAGTTAACCATTCAAACAAAACGGTTAACCAATTTAATATGATGGCTAACCGCGGTTAATATTAACTAGTACGGTAGGTATTGACCACCCCATACTAACGGTTAACCAAACCACTCATGAATTTCGGTTAATCGAAAATATTAACCGATATGATCGGTTAACCGACCGTGCCCACCCCTAGTAAATTCCACTCAACCAAAGTCAGTTGATCAACTGAGTCGAATCGACGATCATGAAGTTGCATCAACCGGTCAACTGGTCCACTGTCACTGGTCGACCGATGGAGCTAATTACTGGGTATTAAACCCAGTTTCTAATGCAATTTGCTTTATATTTAGTTGTTTTGTTTTGTGGATCCTCGAGCTTGTTATTGGTTATGATGTCCTTTGATTTTAAACGGCTATTAATTGTTGAAGATTTAAATTATAGTGAGATTGATTTTTAGAAAGTACATCTACCATTATGTAAATAAAGTGTTTTGTTTTAAAAGAATTGAGAATAAGAATTTAAAGTTTATAAATAATTATGAATAGTAAATATATATACTATTATGTATATAAATATTTTGTTCTAAAGGAATTAAAAATAATATTTTAAAGTTGATAAATAATATTTATATATCTTGTTTAGGTTGTAAGATTTCATTTCAATCTGTCATCTATGTATATCATGTTTGTACTTAATAAAGTACATGTATTTTCTATTTTTAGGAATTTTGCTAAAGTAATTTCTATTCTTTTCATAGATTGGGACTGGATTTTATTAAATCTACTTATCAGGAGGCAACGAGCAACCGTATCAAACTTCTTACTAAGGTGCTACGGCAAAGTTTATTTGATTAATACACTGAGAACTGATATTTGTATTTCAGGATCCATTGTTCTGCTAAGCTACTTTGTGAACAACAGGCAACCTTTAGTCATCCTTGTTAAGTTTTTGAGTTTACTTGAGAAGAGATTATGAATATGAAGAGAAATGATTTATTGAAATTCTTGTAATTTGACTAAACTGTATTACAAGATGTTTACAGTAATTTGAAATGATACTTTTATTGATAATACTTGAATACAAATCAGAAATACAATGGAAGTGTATTTAAATACAATACAGATGGGCCTAATATCCAGGCCCGTGTAGAGCTGGTAATCTTAATACAATAGCAGAATGTAATCTCGGCCTTTGATATAGATCTGTGGTTCATATGCAATCAGAGTGAAGATGCGGATAGATAAGTGTGCTTTCTCTTGTATTGCCGAGACCATTGCTTTCTCTTCGTAATACCCCCTCTCAAATCCTATCCCTAACATTTAGGGTTAGGGTTTGAATTCACTTTGCCGATTTTACTGATCTGAGATGAGTTTAATATCACTAATTTGTTGTCTGGAGGCTTCTCCTTAGCTCGGACTTGAGAGATCTCCTTACTTGTGATACGATGCAGCTGTATGATGCTAGATTTGTCAAGGTGTTGAGTGTTGGAGAGAAGTTGCTGTCTTTCTGGTTTATTGCAAGTTTCTTCAGCTTTAGCTTGCTTGGCTTCAAGATCTTTCTCATCTTTAACCTTCAGATCTGAGCGAAATCTGGTGAAGTTAGTTGCTGATAGAGCTTTAGTTAATACATCAGCTCTTTGGTAAGTTCCAGGTATGTGATTGACTTGTAATTCTCCTCTTTGCACAAGTTCACGAACAAAATAAAGATCTATCTCTATATGCTTCGTTCTGGCATGTTGAACTGGATCTTCAGAAATATAAACTGCACTTCTATTATCACACCATAGAGTAGGTTTAGTGGTAGCTTTGTATTGTAGTTCAGATATAAGAGATTGAATCCATTTAATTTCAGCTGAAGCATTGGCAATGCTTCGGTACTCAGCTTCGGTGCTTGACCTTGATACAGTATGTTGTTTTTTTGATGACCATGAGACTAAGTTATCCCCAATGTATATGCAGTAACCAGATGTAGACCTTCTATCATCTGGGTCAGATGCCCAATCTGCATCTGCAAAGCCAGTAATGTTGAGATTTGAGCTAGCCTTGAAATTTAAGCCATAGTTGATAGTTCCCTTGAGATATCTTAAAATTCTTTTAACAGCTTTCCAATGCTCACTCAGAGGATTCTGCATAAATTGTGAAACTTTGTTAACACTAAATGAAATATCAGGTCGTGTTATAGTTGCATATTGTAATGCACCTATAACACTTCTATATTGCTTAGAATTAACTATGGCTTCTCCCCTGTATTTTGATAAGTGTTGGTTGCAGATCATTGGGGTTGGCTGAGGATTAGCACCATCCATTTTTGTTTTCATTAGTAGCTCAGAGATGTACTTCCTTTGACATAGGAAAACTTCAGTGTCTGATTTCCTTATCAGCTCAATACCTAAGAAATATGTTAAGTTACCCAAGTTTTTGATAGAAAATTCCTGGTTCAAATAATTAGTTAAATGTTCTATGTCTGCAGTGTTATTTCCAGTGATAATTAAATCATCAACATACACAAGTATATATATTGTTGATGATTCATTTATCTTAGTAAACATTGAATTATCTGATTTGGTAGGTTTATAGCCTAATGTAATTAAGGCTGTTTTTAACCTATCAAACCAGACTCTTGGAGCTTGTTTGAGCCCATATATAGCCTTTTTCAACTTCCAGACATAGTTTGGGTTTTTGCAATACCCCTGTGGTTGTTGCATGAATATTTCCTCTTTTAAAATGCCATTAAGAAAGGCATTGTTGACATCTAAGTGCTTAATGCTCCAATTTTTCATTAGAGCAATGGAAAGAATAATCCTAATGGTAGTCGGCTTTACAACAGGAGAGAAGGTTTGATTGAAATCAAAGCCATACTCCTGTGTAAAGCCTTTGGCAACAAGCCTAGCTTTGTATTTGTTTATGCTACCATCAGGGTTTTTCTTTAGTCTAAATGTCCACTTGCAGCCAACTATATTTTTGTTAGTTGGTGCTTGGGTTAAGTCCCAAGTTTCGTTTTTGATGAGAGCTTTGTATTCCTCATCCATAGCTTCTTTCCAATGCTTGTTTTTGATGGCTTCATCATAAGTTGCAGGCTCACTTTCACTGAATTGAACAGTAAAAACTTTTGGTTTGAAAATTCCTCTTTTTGATCTTGTGATCATGGGATGCCCAGACTGAACTGGCTCTATATTTGGAGGTGAAGCATCCTGTTCATTTGAATTTGATGTACTTGATGCTGTATTTGTCGAGTCATTAGTGTTATTGCTTCTATCATACTGAATTTGGCTTGATGATTGATTAGGTGAGGTGCTGGCATGGCTGGGAGGTTCAGGTTCCTCATTTCTTCCTAAAATAGGAGATGATGTGCCTTGAGCATCAGCAGCCCCCTCATTATCCATATATTGCCAGGTGTCAAGAACAGTTGATAATTCAGGTATGGATGTCCTTGGATTGTACACCTTGCTTGTAGTACTAATGTTTTGTGATTTGAATGGAAAGATATTTTCATTAAAAACAACATCCCTGCTTATGTATATCCTACCTGTTTCATCAAGACACTTATACCCTTTCTGATTAGTACCGTAACCAAGGAATGTACATGCCCTAGACCTGAAGTTTAACTTATTTTTATTGTAAGGTCTAAGGCATGGATAACATAGGCACCCAAACACCTTCAAGGCATGATAATCTGGCTTAACACCATATAATTTTTCAAGTGGTGTTATTTTATTGAGAACTTTAGTTGGCTGTCTATTAATCAAATACACAGCTGTACTAAAGGCTTCTGGCCAGAATTTTAGTGGAAGATTAGAATTGGCAAGTAGTGTTAAGCCAGTTTCAACAATATGCCTATGCTTTCTTTCAACAATACCATTTTGCTGTGATGTATGTGGACATGATAATCTATGCACTATGCCCTTTTTATTGAAGAACAATTTCAGAGTTTTAAATTCACTTCCACCATCAGACTGAACAGTTTTAACAGATTTGTTAGTTTGTTTTTCAATCATGATGATGAAATTGACAAGTGGATTGTGAGTGTCAGATTTTGTTTTCAAGAAATAGATCCATGTATATCTAGTACATGCATCAACAATTGATAAGTAGTACTTGAAACCAAAATCTGAAAAGATTGGTGATGGTCCCCATAAATCAATGGTAATTAATTCTAATGGTTCAGTGTAAACAGTTGATGAGTTAGAAAAGGGTAATCTATGACTCTTACCTTGTTGACAATAATCACAAACATATGGTATAGAAACTTGATTAAAATCTATACTATTTTCATTCAGAATTTGTTTAACAATTTTGACACTAGGGTGTCCAAGCTTACAATGCCAAAGATCAAACAAATTTGAATTATTGTCGACATTTTGAACTTCAGTCATATTGCAACATTTGTCTTGCTGTATAGCCTTGCTACAACTAACATTGTTTAACTTGTATAGCCCCTTTGTCACATCACCCTGTAAAATGATATTTCTAGTTAGTATGTCTTTAACAAGATAATACTTTGGGTAAAATTCAAAAAAGACATTATTGTCTTTAGCAAATTGGGATACACTTATTAAATTCTTCTTAATTCTAGGGGCTCTTAATATATTATGCAAGTATAGTTGTTTGTTGCTATCTAGGCAGGCATTTCCAGTATGAGTAATTTGAATACACTTACCATCACCCATAGAGATAGACTGATTACCTTTAAACTCCTTATTGCCAAGATTCAGATTTTCAAGACTGCTTGTAATGTGATTTGTTGCACCAGTATCTAGATACCAATCATCATCTTGACTGTTGAATTTGTCATTCTCAGCAGTACTTTTGTTTTCAGTTTGCACTTGTGCCATATTAGCTGTTGGTCCAGTCTTTTGATTCTGTACTTGCCCATAATTTGAATTGAACCTGAAATAACATTTTAAAGCAGTATGACCAATTTTCTCACATATTTGGCATTTAGGCCTATTGTTGTTGTTACTCCATCTGCCTCTTCCTCTTCCTCTTGCAGAGCTACCACCTCTCTGAACTGATTGTTCTCTGTTTTGATTTTTCCCTTTATAACCAGTTGCAAGGTTGGCTGAATAATCAGGTTCTTGAACCTTTTTATTGCTAATTCTGGCTTCATGAGCTAATAGGATTGAATGAACTTCATCAATTGGTGGTGTTGTTTTCTGTGAGGATATGACTGCAATGATAGACTCATATTCTTCAGATAGACCATTCAGTAAAATTAAAACTTGCTCAGTTTCTTGAACAGGGTTTCCTGTTGCAGCAAGTCTGTCACTTATGTTCTTGACTTTTGCAAGATACTCTCTCATAGACATGTTATCCATTCTAATATTATGTAATTGTCTCTTGAAGTATAGCACTTTTGCTGATGACTGGTTGTTGAAATTCTTTTCGATGGTTGTCCAGATATCATTGGCAGATTTGCACCCTATTACTTGTGGTAATAAATTTGCACTAATAGAGGAGAGGAGCCAAGAGCTAATGAGCCTATCTTGTCTATTATGCTTAACATATTCTTGATTGATGACAGTATTCTTATCTTTATCAGTAACATACTTTGGTGGAATGGGCAGTGTACCTTCAATAAAGCCTTCTAAGCCATAGCCTTCTATGGCTGTTTCCACTTGAAGTTTCCAAAGGAGGTAGTTGTCCTCTTCAAGATGAATGTTGACAAGCTGGGTTTGTGGGCTGATGACAGATTTCATAAGACCTTGCACAGATGTGGAAACATTAACATTGACGTCATCATTGACTGATGTAGCAGATGTAGAATCTTCTGCCATTGCTGATCAATTCAAGGAGATTGAGGGAAAGGATAAATGAAAGAGCAGTGAAGAGGTCAAGAAAATGAATGGAAAGTCAAGATGAATCAAAAACAGGTATGATTTGGCCTGAAATTTATGATGATGCTTGAGATTGGTTGGTTTCGAACAGATACTGAATTGCTGAATTGATTTCAGGCTGATATTTATCTGAGTTTTGAATCTTTCTTGATTTCTTGATTTGATTTTTTTGATTTCTTGATCACTGCTTTAACGGATTTGATCATGCACAGTGTTGATGCAGCCACTTTTCAATAGAAATCTGGCGAGGCGCAGTACTGTGATGTTTGAATCCGATCTCCAGATGAAGAGATGAAATCTGATGGAGAAAATACTCAAATGATGAAATCTCTCTGATGAGTATACCCACTTAACTTTGATTGAGATGTGCTGTTAAGCAAGAAAGCTCTGATACCATGTTAAGTTTTTGAGTTTACTTGAGAAGAGATTATGAATATGAAGAGAAATGATTTATTGAAATTCTTGTAATTTGACTAAACTGTATTACAAGATGTTTACAGTAATTTGAAATGATACTTTTATTGATAATACTTGAATACAAATCAGAAATACAATGGAAGTGTATTTAAATACAATACAGATGGGCCTAATATCCAGGCCCGTGTAGAGCTGGTAATCTTAATACAATAGCAGAATGTAATCTCGGCCTTTGATATAGATCTGTGGTTCATATGCAATCAGAGTGAAGATGCGGATAGATAAGTGTGCTTTCTCTTGTATTGCCGAGACCATTGCTTTCTCTTCGTAATAATCCTACTAGCTTAAACTACGTTTTGTTAGCTCCCATGTCTTTTATCTATGCATTTAAAGCTACACCTTTATGCATCGGATTTGCAATATACCAACCGTTGTTGTCAAAACCTGAAACTCTTACAAATTCAACCCCATTTTAAATCAAATTCCTTCCATTAAGATTCAATTCAGAAATTTAGATTCAAAGCTAAACTAAACTATAGTTGATTAAAATCATTCAATCCATGTTGAAATAAAAATTACCAAGATGTTCGCTTGAATCTATATTAAAAAAAATCTTTCTGTAAACAAAATAAAGATGAAGCAACAATTTTTTTTTGGGTTTTTGATTTACTGTAGAAACTCAAACATCAAAATCAAATCTATACTATAGGATTAAAATTGAGTTGTTAAACTCTTTTCTCTTCAACAATCTATACTATAAGATTAAAATTGAGTTGTTAAACTCTTTTCTCCTCAACATGTTGCTTTTTTCTTCCTGCGTTACACATGTCTCGTTAGAATTCTCAAATATTTGCCTTCTCAAATGCTGATATAACAATGTCACCATTTCATTTTCTGTTTCTTTAGTATATGGCCTAAAAGCTGTAAATTATTAATCAAAGTAGAGGTTTTTTTTATAAAGAAAAATGATAACTCTATGCGTATTTTGATTGAGCGTTCTATCAAATGTGTCAAAAGATGATTACTATCTTTTCCACTGTTGCAAGTTAAAGTTTGAATTACTTTTATATATATACTATGTTTTGCAATAGTTCATACTCTGATATTTTATTATTAAAAGTTTATTAATAGTTCATACTCTTTATTATTAACAAACACAACAACAACAAGTTAAAGCCTTTAGTCCCAAAAGGTTTTAATTTATTTTAGAAAATACAACAACATACCCCTTGGATGCAAAGTTATGCGTAGAAGAGAATGAAGTGAAGTGCTGTCGAAATTAAAGCATTTAGTCCCAAAATGGCTTTAATTTGTTTTAGACAGAAGTGAGGTGTTGTATACAAATTTTTGATTGTATGATTAATTAAGATAATGTTAGACAGAAATAACTTACCAAAACAAAATTCGTTGGTTTTCGTTTATATTTAAGTTGATTACATCGCAAATATATTATATATACGTCTAATGTTCTAATATATATGATTTAGGAGGGCAATATGTCTTTCAGTATAGACAAAAAGTGGATAAATGAATCTGATCAAAGATCTACATACTATATAGACGGGGTGAAGAAGTTTATTAGTTTTGTTAATGAAAACGGTGGTAAGAAAAGAGTGTATTTATGCCCTTGCACTCGGTGCAAAAATATGAAGACGATCAAATTAGATGACATTCATTTTCATTTGCTTAGATTGGGTTTTATCCGATCATATACCGTATGGTATTTTCATGGGGAAAAAAGGGCAGAGAAGGAAAAACAACGACCAGTTAGTCATGCCACAAGTACCGACGAGTTTGAACATATTATGATGGAAGATCTAGTCAATGATGCAGATAGATTTCATCATTTTCAACCTGAAAATCCGTTGTCTGATCATGCTAATGTTGGAGAGCCGTCTGCGGTTGATGGAAATTGGTAGGCCAATGAAAGTAAGAAGTATAAATCACTTTTTGGTAGCGCAAAAAAGCCACTGTATCCTTCATGTTCAAAAGGGTTGACGAAGCTGTATGCCATTGTGAAACTGAATAGCTTGAAGACCCAATACGGTTTTTCAAATAATGGTGTGACTGCACTCCTCGAACTAATAAAGGAGTTACTCCCCGAAGGTAACACGCTGTCGACAAAGTACTCCGACGTGAAGAAGTTAATTAAGCAAGTTGGGATGAATTACAAAACTTATGATGCATGCATCAATGATTGCATATTATACTGGAAAGATGATGCGAATAGAGTTTCGTGTACAAATTGCAACGAACCAAGATATATGACATCATTCAACGAAGAAAGAAAAGGCATCAAAGTACCTCGAAAGACATTAAGACATTTTCCTTTAATTTCTAGATTGAAGAGATTGTATATTGTACCATGGATAGCATATGCGATGACCTGGCATGGTCGTGCCAAGTCTGATCCAACCGTAATGCGTCATCCATGTGACACTTCTCAATGGAAAGCCGCGGATTATTTTGACCAAACGTTTGCTGTCGAGCCACGAAATGTCACACTTGGAATAGCAATAGATGGTTTCTGTCCACATGTTTCTCTATCTAGCCCTTACAGTTGTTGGCCAGTAATTGTAGTACCATATAATCTTCCTCCGTCTATGTGCATGAAACGAGAGTTTTCAATGTTAACACTGTTGATTTCTGGGCCAAAACAACCAGGGAAGGATATTGATGTTTATTTACAACCGTTGATAGACGAGTTAAAGCAGTTATGGGAAGGAGTTGATACGTATGATTCATTAAATAAATCCGAATTCACAATGAGAGCTAGGGTGTTGTGGGCAATCTATGATCACCCTGCTCTTGGGACTTTATCGGGATGTACAACTCACGGTTATTTTGCATGTCCGGTTTGTGGGGAAAACACTTGTTCTTATCATCTTCCTGAAAGTAAGAAGATGCGTTACATGGGACATCGAATGTTTCTTCCTAAAGAACACAAGTTTGATACGACAAGACAAATTTCAACAACGAACAAGAACTTCATCGTCCTAAACGAACATTGACTGATTTTGAAGTTGAAAAGAAAGTAGCAAATATCAAAATGAAAGTTGGTAAACACAAAGAAGAAATTAGTCGAAAACGGAAAAAGTCAATTAATGAAGAAGTTGACAATGTTTCTGCATGGTACAGGAGGTCTATCTTTTTTGATTTACCATATTGGAAAGCAAATATGATTCGCCATAATATTCATGTTATGCATATGGAGAAAAATGTCACAGAGCATCTCATCAGCACCATTATGGACCATAAAGATAAGTCAAAAGATGGCATCAATGCACGCAAGGATTTGAAAATCATGGGTATAAATCAAAAGTTGTGGGTGATGGAAGATCCTGAAACAAATAAACTAATCATACCAAAGGCAACTTTCACTTTGAGCAAAGAAGAAAAGATACGGTTTTGCACCGTTTTGAAAAACCTGAAAGTGCCCAACAAATTCTCTTCAAACTTTCACAACAATGTGAGCATCAATCCTCCCGAACTAAGAAATATGAAGTCACATGATTACCACGTCATAATGCAACATTTGCTTCCGGTATTGCTTCAACATTCTTATCCACAACATAAGGATCTGCGAAATGCTATTCATCGTATTAGTCTATTCTTTAACATTTTGTGCTCAAAGATGATCAATAGGGAACACCTTGTAAAAACAAAGGCTAGTTTGGTAGAAGCAATGTGTGTTTTTGAAAAACATTTTCCACCTGCATTTTTTGATATCAGTATCCATCTTATGGTTCATTTAGCCGATGAAGCATTAATTTGTGGTCCTGTCAGATATAGATGGATGTATCCCTTTGAACGGTAAATAACTAATTTCAGTTATGTACATTATTATTCGATAGAAATAGCTATTATGTACAATATATAATTGATCACATTCACAGGTTGATGAAAACATATAAAGGATATGTGCGCAACAAAATATACATTGAAGGTTGTATTGCAGAAGGATATATCGTACAAGAAGCTAGCCTTTACTGCATGGAATATATGCCAAACGGAGGTGATGGCAATCATAAACATACCCGCGAAGCGTTTTTTGACAAGGACGATGAGTTTGCTGGTGAGATACCTTTAGATAATGGTAAAGATATAACGTTAACCCAAGTGCAGTTTGAACAAGTGTGTAGATGGGTCCTTAATAAGTATGATGGATTGGATGAATGAAAGAAGTAAGTTCACACCTTTGTTTTGAATTTCCATTTTTTAATTCAATTTATGTATTCGTTTTGATATGTGTTTTCCATAGGAGGTATAACTCCTATGCGAAAAGTACTAGATTTCAATCACGAGGCAGGGGTACAACTGTCGAAGTCGTTCAAAGTTTTACTCTATGGTTACGCAACGAGGTATTACAGCATCTTAAGTATTTCACGTGTTTATAAGTTGGCAATACACCTTCGTGACCATGTTTTGTTTTACTTATTGTATTTTATGTAGTTGTTGAAGTGCATCGATGTTGATCCAACTCTCTGGCGGCTAGTGCATGGGCCGAAGTTCACGGCACTTAGTTATACTAAGTACCAAGTGAATGGTTTTTTATTTTCCACGAAAATGTACGAAGATCGTATGGTAACACAAGATAGCGGTGTATGCATGAAAGCAATTACAAAATTTAGAGCGAGTGGTAAAGATAAAAATTATAAGGAAGCAGAAACAACGTATTACGGAGTCATTCGGCAGATACTTGAGTTGGATTACACTGACTTCAAACAAACAGTTTTTTATTGTGATTGGGTAAAAGTCGAGGATAAGATCAATGGTTGCAAAATAGATCCTGTTTCAAACTTGATCATGGTTAATTTAGGGAAATTGAAGAGCAAAGATAGCGTGAATGATGAGCCATTTATTCTTGCATCAGAATCGAGTCAAGTGTTCTACTCAACAGATTTAAAAAATAACGGTTGGTCTGTGGTTTTGCATACACCAAAACGGTTGACTACAAATGTGGATGACATTGAGTTTCCTACCGTCTATCAATCAGCTTTTGAAGACAATGAAAAATTAGAAGACCTTACCAAAACCATTTGTTAATTGATGAATTGTTAAATGCTTCATTTCTCGTTTGAATTTCTAGTCCTTGGGGTAGTAGGAGTGTGAGATATCATCGTTAAATATTTCACTATAACAAAATTGAAGTTTGCTT
The DNA here is from genome assembly GCA_030737815.1 of Allium fistulosum. Classification (NCBI taxonomy): domain Eukaryota; kingdom Viridiplantae; phylum Streptophyta; class Magnoliopsida; order Asparagales; family Amaryllidaceae; genus Allium; species Allium fistulosum. The sequence continues at coordinate 1,505,309,281 of CM060903.1, forward strand.
ATGTTTGGATTATCAATTAATATTTTTCAGCATTACTAATGACCTGTTTGGATTGAAGTTTGCTTATGTTTGGATTATCTCATATTAAGTGAATATGAGAGCTTAATGAAAGCACTTATTGGAAAACAAACATGACAGCATCCACTTATGACCTGTTTAACTTGTCGAAATTGTTTCTTGCACTTGTTTGTGTGTGTTTGCATTTGTGTTTTTATATTTGGCATTTGCAATTAAAAAAAAGAAGAGAAAAACATCCACAATTTCATAAAATTTCTTATTTCACTTTTCAGTAGCCTTAATCAACCATAGATAACATAAAACTAAATTGATTAGCTTCTCTTTCTTCGCATAGGGGAATACTATGAAATTTTTGCTTTTGTTTGTTTGAAATAGCATTAGATGTTATGTTGTCCTCCTTTCATTGTGATAGCAATCTGATTTTATACTACATTATTTAGTTACTGAAATATTTGAAGTATCTGATTTATTTGATAAACTGACAATCAAACTAGCACATGGTGTTCTTATGGAGGGTGTACCTGGATGTGGAAAGGTCAGTCAACCATGAATCTTAAGTTTGCTATACACAAACAATTATCTTTGCGTTCACTCACATATGAAACTTCTAAAATCATCTCTCAAATTATTTATAGACAATAATTACAAAAGCAATTGCTGGTGAGGCATGTGTGCCCTTTTATCAAATGGCAGGTTCTGAATTTGTTGAAGTTTTGGTTGGTGTTGGTTTTGCTCGTGTTTGTGACCTTTTTAAAAGGGTAAAGGTAAAAAAACAATGGACACTTCTCAATGGAAAGAAAGTTAGAGAATAAGACTATTTTGTTGTTATATTCGTGAAAACCCATATCATTTGTTTTCTTTCTAAGTTCAATATTTCAGTATAAACTGAAATGCATGTTTAATAAGTCAAAAAAGCATATTATCAGTTTCTATACTTAAATTACCTTTTTTGGGAGTGGGCGCGGGTCTGTTTGGGGTTTAAACTATTTCTGGCCTGCTACGATCATGTAATGCTATCCACTTCTTTATTCATGTTCGTCGTTCCTTTGATCAATAAAAACTAATAAGAGCTGATTTATTTTTTTGCTAGACTTATCTCAACATTTATTTGCACAGCTAGCAAGTAGGATGTAGAAAGGGATTTGCACTGTTACAACAGACTGTAAATAAATGTTTCCCAACTTCTACTTTAGACTTATACAAATCAATAATGGTTATTTAACCGTGTGCAGGAAACTATGTCACAAAATCCAACATCATCACAGTCATCATGTTCAGAAGAACAAATAGTTGATCAAAACTTACATGGTATTCCAGTCTCAGAAAACGCTGGAAAAATCGCCACTATGTTGGGTAAACTAGTAAGAGCTCATGTGCCGATATCATACATAAGTTGGAACAAAGTACCCGGTACATATAAGGACGATGTTTGGAACCAATTGGTGGTAAGTCTGATAGAATTGATTAACTTGCTTAGGTCGGCAGTTGGCTCTATTATTTGATAGAATTGCTTCTTTAGTTTTCTTTTTATTAAGTCTGCTTGAATCCAGTTTACAAATGAACGGTGACGATCTTAAGCCTTAACATGTATTACATACAGACAGTTCCATACTGTTTTGTTTATGTATTTTACTTTTTGCAGAAAATGTATGCGCTCGAACCGCTTTCAAAGGAATTATTTTTAAAAAGAATGTCCGAGGCTTTTAGGAGACACAAAAAAAAATTGAGAGCAAGTTTTTATGACACTTTCGACAATGACAAAGAACGGATGAAAAATTGTCCACCTACAATTGCTCAAGAAGATTGGAACGAGTTCATAAAAAATGAAGCAACGCCTGAAGCGAGCGGAATAAGGGAGTTAGCCAAAAAAAATAGATCATTGCTCAGTTATGCTCACCATGCAGGCCGTAAAAGTCACGCTAGAGTAGAACACGAAATGGTAAGTTATATTCATTTTTTTTCAAAAAAGGTAAAAATCACAACTAACATATTTTATATATTGCAGATCGTTGCAAATCCATCTGCAAATATCAACCGTCGTCATGTATGGGAGAAGACACACACGAAAAAAGATGGTAGCATATCAGATGCCAATTCTTCGTACTTCGTAAGTTAAAATTTCAGTTTTGTGTGTACCATCTTTACACAAGTACAATTTCGGGTATATATATATAGGAATAAGCATAGGAATATCTACAGTCTGGTATATATTCATACAAGTACAATTTCAGTTCTGTGTGTACATGAATTAACAGTCTTGTATTCATTAACATAAGCATTAACATAAGTATAACCTTATATTAATACACACAGCAATAACAGCATACGCATATATGCATATAGACACATACACGCTAGGGTCATTTATAACTGAGTCATTTCACCTCAGATGGCCAGCAACAGTTTTGGAACTTAAGTTTTCAAAACATGTATACATACATATATTTTCATTATTCATATACGTATTATGCAATCTCAGGATCAAATTGCGAACTTGAAGGAAAAGATCACCAATAGTGATGAAGAAAAATTGACAGTGGATGAAGATATCGTATCATAAGTGATGGGAAAGGATACAAGGGGTAGGAGCCGCGGAGTTGGGACCGTCATACCAAAGAATAATATTAAGGCTTCTGCTATTGCACATAAACGATTGAAACATGTTTGTGGAGACAATGTTGAGTTTAAAATGAGGATGGGAAGTTTGGAGGGTACGGTGGGAAGTTTGGAGAGTACAGTGGGAAATTTGTCTGGCCAAATGGAGCTTCTGATCAACATGGTGGGAAACATAGAACAAGGAGAACGCAACACACAACTCAATGCTTCTAAATTCGTTGTTTCTCAATCCCAGGATACAACCAATGTGGCGAACAATCAAAAATGTGAAATCCTCAACTCTGATCTAGACATAATAGCAACAGGTATTTATTAGTTGCTTTTTATTCTTACTTGTTTTCGATACAGTTATTTTGTTGGATAGATCTAGACAATAAATTTTATTGCAATAGGTACTGTATGTCGAGATTCTACATCGTCCAAAATCCATGGGAAATCTGTACCATCCACACATGAAAATTTGGTTTTGGACAATATACTGCTACCAGATGAGAGAACCAACAAAATAAATCATCAATTTGCAGAGACCTTTGTTGATGTTGGAGTGGGTGGGTATGTGTGCCATCCGAAGATTATGATTCGATATCTTTAGCAGGTATGATTCGAATTATTTGTTGTTTGATTTTAGTGTGTTTATTTTGGGTGTTAATTTGCATTTTTAAAAAAAGTTGTGTGTATGTTTGTTATGTGATTTGATTTGTGCGCTTATTATTTTTTGCATTTGCCTTTGCATTTCTATTTAAAAGAAAAAATAGTACACACAAATACTTGCAACTGCTCCCAAAGTAAAATGCACACTAATAAAAACATATACAGACATTAGTTGACAATTTAGAGGAAACAAAATTTTTCTAACAATCATAATGCATGTACTAGTTTAAGTGTCCGTGTGCAAACTCTATTAGACACCCAACTAACGTTTTTGTTTTAGTGATCAATGATCAAACCAAAAGAGTGTGTGCGTACTAGTTTATGAAATAGTGAAATTAGAAATCCAAGTAATGAAATTTATGAATTGGATGTCAATACCAATAAAGACCATTATCAAGATTGTAAACAACCCTTTGGACTAAGATGTTACAGTTATAATATAACATGTAACTAACGAAAGGTACTTGCTGTAATAATATATAGGGTGGTTATGCAAGAAAAACTTAATAGATGATCAATTTGGCATGAAAAGTAAAAACTTCAATGACCAAAGATGCGCTGCTGTAGCAGCCTACCGCTGCATTACAAGCAGTACAAACCTTTTTTTTTCATATGCTTTGAAAATAGCCAATAATGTGAAAACAATGCAATGAAAATATTATTGTGAACCTGCCAATTTGGATGAGTGCACAATCTCCATAATATGTGAGAAGCAATCTTCATCCATTCTCAGCTGTAAGGGCAACCTGCCATAATTTTTTATAAATTCAATACGAAATTTGATGATTAATACATGTCATAGTAGCATAAACATTTTATAAGGATCTTAACATGCCTCCTAACTTACACAAGCAAATTGAATGAATATAAAACAAACGATATCATTATCATAAACTTACTCGTGATTCTTTCTGCAGTCAACGTTGTAGCAATCAGCCTTCTCCATGAATTCATGAGCTACTACGCCTGATTCAATTATTTCCAAATCCTTTGAAAGTTTCATGTAATGTTTCTCGATCTCATCGATGCTTCTCTTTCCTCCAATCGCTGAAGCTATTTTCTTCCATTTTTCAGGATCATTTTCTTTGATTTGAGCTAAAGCTATCTTGAATTTCTTATTCTCTTCCCAACTCCAGTCACCTGAGTCCATTTCCATACTTTATTTGCCTAGTAATGCAGTACTCAAAGATATATAATCAAATAACTGGTTAGGTTTTTTACTTTGATTTAAAAACCGCTGGGTCTAAATGAACGACTCTCTTTAATCAGATTTATATCGCATCATAGGATAGTTTTGGACCTTTGCCGAGGCTCATCAATTTGCGCAAACTAAATTATTCGACTACAAAGGAAATCTTACAATATAAATACAAATTTATTATTTCAGCTAAAACAACTTTATTTCAGTAAAAGATGCCAATAAACAATGCAATGGTTCAGTTAGATTTTGAATTCTTCGCACTATATTTCTAGTTGCTAGTGTTTTTTCAAGAATGTGAAATCTTGCATCTTGGGTGAAAGTTTCTATTTTGCATTATTTGTTGCTTTTATATTGATCGTGGGAGCTTGTAATACATTTTGCAACTATAGGAAGTGTGAGTGCAAATATGCTTCAGAAGGTACAGCTCAATTGCAACTGGCATTCATGCATGAAAGAATATCATGTTTCATTATTTTAGCTCATTTTTCAAAGCATAAGAATCAATTAACATGCCAAATAACTCACAGTCATTAGAAATTCCATGTCTTATTGCTAGTTTAGTTGCTTTAAGTTTGCTCAGTAACATAAAAATTGGATTTCCATGAACATTTGTACTTACAGATTGTTGTATAATTTCATTATAATCCTGAATGCTTTTTACTCAGTCTAGTCATTTTAAACTATTTGTAGTCAGTGCACTAGCAGTTTGTTTATTTTGTAACTGTAAACATGATGATTACTTTTTCATTTAAATTATGTAATTAGTTACATTAGTTATGTATGCTACTGACTGGGATTTGTGGTTTATTTGAATATAGGCGGCGGATGTAATAAGGTTGTAGCTTGGGTCTCGTTATTACATCACTCTAATTTCGATCATTAAAATAACCTTCTGCTGGATAGAAACTTAAAATTCTTGATTTTTTTACTATTTACATCTTCCACTATCATTTGATCATAATCTGGAATTGGTGAATCTGCCTTAACATGTTGATTAGCAGGTGTAAGGATAGTTTCTAAAGGTTGAACTGTTGATTCAGAATCTCCAGATGCTACTGCTGTTGAGGTTGATGGTATATTCTTTGAATTCAGACAGTCAAAACAGTTAGCAAGTGGAATGGTAGATGTAGTATTGTACTTATGTAGTATGGTATATTCGGTTGTTGGGTATTTTATCTTTGTTCATGGGTAGTTGTATTATCCGCATGTTTATGGGCAAACATGGACTTCGCATCAGACTGTTTGACTTTACTTGTAATTTCATCATTCAAACTCATTTCTTCATTCTGTACTATCTGTTTTGGTTGCCATGTATTTGTAGTGATAATTGTACAATGTTCTACATCATGTCCATATAGTTTGCATGCTGAAAAATATTTCAGTTTATATTTATACTCTAGCAATACATAATCCATATTGTTATCAGACCTTTGAATATGCACTTTGTCTGGATAATTGAAAGATGCATCCATATTGTTATCAGACCTTTGAAAGATGTAATATCTACTTCACTAATTAGATACGGCCCATGGCCGTATCTAATTCACTAATTAGATACGGCCCATGGCCGTATTTAATTCACCAATTAGATACGGCCCTTGGCCGTATCTAATGAATAAACACGCTTTCATTTGATACGGCTTACGGCCGTGCCTAATGGCATTAGATACGGCCCTAAGCACTGCCTAATTCGCCTTTCTGATGTAGTAAAGGGTAAAGTAAATAATCATAATCACAATTATGGTTTCTCCAACATTATGTATGAACTTTTTACTTATATTTTTAAATGTATACTGCAAACTTGAATTTTAGCGGAATTTAATTTTCTACTATCTGTTCCATTCTACACGCTCATACTCATTCCATAAGATAAGCATAAGTTCATGTTAACGATAAGGATGTTAAGTGCGAGAATAGTAAGAATGGAATAATTTGAACATTTTCAAAAAAGAAAAATGCAAATATCAAAGGTAACTATTACATCAAGGGTTTTTCAATAGTATTTTCAAATTAAACATTTTGAACTATATTTTGTATCGATAAGCACATTTGTTTACCAAACACCTAATATGATCCTGTTCTCTGAGCATAGCATCAATTATTCATACCAAAAATAAAATAAAATTAGTAAGAAATCATATTCAAAGAATTTAATATATAACTACAAAACCAACACCATGTAAGACATTTGTATGTTGGACATATGAAGCTCCTTTTGACATGCTTTGAATTCATTTGAGTATCATGTTCCTTATTGAAGTCTTTGATGGATTTTAAATATGAGATATTTAAAAAACTTTGGACTTAAATATAAAACCGAACAACAATGTTTAATCATGATTTATCATAAGTTAGAATTCTTTTAAACTTCAGTATGAGCTAGACTATATTATCGTAATGAGAACAGGAAATTTTAATGAAAGACAAATTTGAAAAGATTTGGCCTATGAAAAACAAAAATAGTTTGGAATATAAAAATTCATTTGTGAGAGTCATTTACAATCAGCCTTTTAAGATATATAGGAAATAATGCATGAATAAAATAGTGATTTTGTATAGGAAGTGAGATTAAACACCACCACCAATACCATGTTGTCATCTTATGGCTTTTACCTTACCTTTCATATTATTAATATCTTACTTTAATTGTCAAAGTAATCATTTCTTGTCATTTTACACCTTGATATGGACAAAAGGAGAGATAAATAAACCACATATTATCTCATATATATTTTTTTGGCAAGGCCAGCTGGTTTTATAGTGGACCGTCCACTTTTATTACGAACGTAATAAAATTTGAAGTACAGGAGAAAGGTAAAGGCACCTTAACTACTAAGAAAAAGAAGGAAAATAGCACAGGAGTGTGATAGACATATCACAACTACTAAAGGAATAACGAAAACAACTACTCCTCTGAAGAGGTAGCGTCACCAACATCCACCAAATCCTGAGAAGACTCCAAAGGAACGTTCCCCAACAGACCAGCATAGGGGCGGAAATGGGAAGCAAGACAAGGATCATAAGACATAGAATCAGGAGAGTACACAAAGGAACGATCCCAGGATGAATCAGCAAGCAAGATAGAATTCGATCTCGAAAAATAACCGTCCAAAACAAGAGCTAATGAGTCACCAAACGGTCGATAATAAAGACATCTAAGGTCTATATGATCATCAGAAACAAATCTAAAGAAAGAATCATCCAAGGGGTTAAATCTCATGTCAGAAATGTGATCAACCCAACACCTCTCATCATCATCCCAAACAATAGATGGACAAGGCAGACCAGGAACAAAGGCAGCAACAGGAATAGTAGAAACATCACCAGCGACCAACGGCAGACCTAGTGGGACAGGAACCAGAACAGGAACCGTAGAAACAACAGAAGGCGTCACAGAAGAAGGAGGGGAAGCAGGCAGAGCAATACAGGGAGCCGGATCTGGGACAGGAGCTGCAAGAGTAGGAGCAACCTAAGTAGAAACCTTAGGAACCCATTTCCTTAGCGGAGGCCGAGGAAGAGGGATCTTAGGAGCAGCCGCGGTAACAATAGGATGCGAGCAGGCGATAGCCAGGTGGCCAAAGGAGTGACAGGAGGAACAAATATCTGGGACCCAACCATAGCGAACACGGACTTCCACCACGTGCCCAACAGCTAGCTGAACAGGAATAGAGGAAGGGAGGGGCTTAGAAGGGGAAATCTCAATCAGAGCCTTAGCGAACATCATTTTTTCTCGCGCAACCGTATTAGAGTCAAAACATTTCAATTTACCTATATTACAAGCAAGCCAATTCAAGCCAAGTAAAGGTTGAAGGGCAGAGGGAATATGGGAGAAGTAAATCCAAACAGGAATGGATAGGACCTGCTCACGAGCACAAGCAACTGTCGGTGACCAAGGCGTGATAATAAAAGGTTGCCCACCAAAAAATGAAGGCTCGGCTTCAAGAACACGACATCGATCGTCGGTAGAGGAGAACAGAAGGAAATACATGGAGTCAACTAGCCTAATGCGAAGGTCACCGCGAAGCCTCCAAGCCCCACGAAAAACCGAAGCCGCATCGTGAAGGCGGTGCAAAGGGTCTAGAAAGAATCCAACCAAGTAATCAGACCAATAATCCAAACCGGCTTGCATAACAATTGAAGGAGGGATCATCACTCCATCAACTTCAATAATTTCAAATTCAATCGGGTCACTGAGTACATAAAATCCAACTAAACTATTTGTGACTACAAGCAAAAGAACCTGTAATAAGCATCATTTTTGCATTGAATAATGTAATATCTAATTGATGTCTTTATTCCAATTTGACTTACATTTTGTTTTCGGTGCTATGGGTCTTTTATATTTGGAAATTTCATTTTATCTCTTTATTTGTAAGTAGTATGATAGGAAAGATAAAATTTAAATTATTTAATTAGTTGTCACTAGAAACCTATACATGATATAATCTTTGTATAAAGAAGATTAAAACATAAAAATGGTAAATGAATAAGTTGAGAGGTTAAACATTAACGATATAATTATAGAATGTGTAGTACACGATTACATGAATTTGCTATTTTATTTTGCACAAACCCCCCATAAAGATATTTTTGATATATGAGTTATGATAAGTTAAGTTGCTACTTTATTTTACATTATCCCTTAGAAAAAATATCTATGATAGCTATTTATGACATAAATAGAACTAGATCAATGGCGGATTTTGACAAAATAAAATCTCTTTTTTTGAATAATCAATAACTTATCTTGTATGAAGTATTGAATGAAAAATGATGGTTTGATCATGAATTTCTAGTTGCATCCTTAGGCTAAAAGGAAGGATTTTTCCATGGAATCAAATGAGTTGAAAATTTTATAAATGTACTTGAAAATTTTGAGTACTAATATAAGTCATAATCATGGAGCAATAAAACTTTGAATGCATAGTAGTAGCAATGTCGATTATAAACGTGCAAAACTAGACTGTGGGAGTTTTCTTATGATAAAATGAGATTGTTAACATAGATGAGCTTTTACCAGTGGTGTTGTGGCTTATAAATCTATGGATGTACATAAGATTAGACTATGATTAATATATGGACGTAAACATGTGTGCATCTATGGATTTTACTACATGGGTGTATGAGTTGGAGTGAGCATCGATTTTCTCCTTAATAGTCAAAGGGAATCTGTAAAATTCAGCATTGAAACTAATGTAAAAGATTTATACTTTGTTCCCTTGATTCGCTTGGTGTTTGGAAAGAAAAATGTTAATTTACATTGTTAGTTAGGCTTCATTATTTCAGTTTAATGGTTAGGCGGTTCATGATTAGAAAATGCAACCTGTTTAGGAATGGACTCTGTTGGTATCAACACTTACATTGAATCGATTGTTAAGGGTGTCTATGCTAATATATAGTACATATAATATAAAATTATTTCACTAAAATGCTTTTTTGAAAAATTTGATTTCAAATAATTTTGAAAATTTCCTAGAACTATAATAATAATTTCAAATCAGTTTTAGGAAATCAATTTTTTCTAAAGAAAATTTATTATTTAGAGAAAGTTGAAATCTAATATAGATTAAGAACTTTCAAATAGGTTTAAATCTTTTCCAAAAAAATTCAGATATTTTTCAAAAGAATAAAAATTGTATGAATTCAAAATAATTCACAAAAAAGTGAAAACAACATTCTAATTTCAATAGAATAATAAATCTTTTCCAAATAATTGTTTTATAGAGAATAATAAAAAAATATTAAATTTTATCGAAAATATTAAGATTTAACTAATACATAGTGACACTCCTATAACAATATTAGAATTTTTCTTTAAGGAAAATAACTTTTTTCAAACACAACAATTTTAATTATGCACTTCTAAAAGTTTAAAGTTTTGTATTTTTAATGCAAAAAAACTAAATATAAAAAATAACCATCATTGATCACATGATATGGGAAACAAATTATTAAAAATCACCGTGTGCACAGCACGTACGAGTTTGAACTAGTAGATTTTAATAAATGAATAAACTACTGGATAAGGTGTACGAAAATGAATGTATAATTATAGCATATAACAAAAATATATTAGTGATTTAATTATAAAGCACAACAACAAAACAATGACAATCCACTAATTAAATCAAAAGTTGGATTAATCAACAAAAATAAAATAATGGACTTGTTAAAAAAACTCCAAAACTGAATATGGAAGGTCAATTTTTCTTTTTTTAGAAAAGTGATAGGAGTGTACACAACAATTGGATGCCATTTTTAGAACATTTGATACATCTCTGGGCTTAGGTTATGATCAATTGTCGTTGCCATCAATTATTTCAAAAAACATATATGTTAATCATACGTGTAAAAATTGTTAAGCAACTATGGTCTATTGCTTCTATCTAGCAGAATTCAAATTTTGTTGCATCACCTAACTTTTAACATTGAATTTTGATCCACTTTATCACTACTAAAGTTCATGAGTATTACACTTCACCTGAATAATTTTCTACATGTTAGAACAAAAAAGAATGATCACATTCCCTCTAAATCCATCATTATGCAAAGCATAATCCACTTTTATGCAGGCATAACTTTTTACTAGGGTGTGCTACCATTTAGCAATAAACTTTCCAATACATGTCAGCTCCTCACCAACCAACTTTCTGTATTTTGCAGACCGTTGGTCTATCTTGTGTGCCCATCATATCATGTTACATGTATCTTTTCTCCAATTAACAGTTTTTTTTTTCAAAATTAAATTTATTGCAAAGAGGAGAAAAAAAGCCTTTCTCCGGGGGCTCACAAAATAAGGCAAAGCATACGAAAATATGCCTCCCTGAAAACCGACAACAGAGACAACCATATAAGGATCACAAGAGTAGAAGGAAAAAAGATCCACTGCCAGATAGAAGCCATTTAATCCAACAGAGATAATAGAAGTAACAGCCCGCACTACCAGCTTTCCCGCTACACTCGATAAGGTGTAGGCCAGACCACCATAGAAATAACCAACCACCGCCAAACTGAAGAAGACCGAAAGAGGACCAAAATCGTAACCGATCAGCAGAACAAACCACCCCAATCGGCCGCAGGCAAACCTCGACCGTCAAGTGACAACACCCGTCGAGCTCTGGCAAGGCCACCGCCCAAAGATGGTATCACTTAGCACAAAAATCGCCACGCTGAAAGTAGGTGGAATACCAAAAGAGGAGGCCTAGGAAGAAACCACAGCCAAAGCCAACGAAGAAATCACAATATACCAAAATAAATCTGACAGACGAAGCACCACGAAGACACCTATACCTGAAAAACTAGCAAGCACATCAAAACCAAAAACCGGGGGGGGGGGGGTGGGGGGATTGAGAGCGCTGGATGTAGGCCAACGCCCCATCAAGAGGATTCAACCAACTCCGATTCTAGCGGGGTTTAAAACACACAAAATAGATAGAAGACCCACTAGACGCTGAATTCGGGAGCCCGCGACTCCCCTGAAAGGTCTACCTCGGAAAGCAAGGAATACGTCATTCCTTACTTGCCGGATAATGGTCGGGGGGTCCATAGGAGAGCTTTCGAAGATTGCCTTATTCCGCGCGCACCAAATGTGCCAGCAGATAAGACAGGGAATCAATCGGTAAATGATCGAACGAAGAGATTTCCTAGAGTTCCTTGCCCACTAGGTAGATTGAAGATCATTAGCAGATCTGGCAATCCCTCGGACTCCAACTAGGTTCCTGAAGAAATTCCAGCAAGATCTGGCTGACAAACTGTCGAAGAATAAATGGTTCAAGGATTCCGATTCACCGTTGCCACAGCATCTGCAATGGGAAACTAAGGGGATGCCTAACCTTTTGAGATTCTCGTCTAGTGGCAGCCCATCATGTAGGATACGCCACATCAGCAGAGAAACCTTGGGAGGAATACGAGACTCCCAAATGAAGGAAAACAAAGGACGAATGGGGCAAGGAATTCTAAACGAAGACCAAGCTCTCAGAATGGAAAACGAAGCGCCATCCCAACCCGTAAGTCCGCCATGAGAATCAGAGAAGGACTTCACTGACTGCATGTGCTTCCAGGTCTCACTTGCATTGGAAGGGAACCCGTATAATTAGAATCCGCCAACCTATGGTACTTTGCGTGAAGGAAAGACGCCCATAAAGAGTCGTCCGCACCGAATCTGTACCACACCTTACATGCAAAAGCAACACAAATATCCTTGGGATTACGAAGCCCCAGGCCACCCTCGTTTTTGGGACGACAAATCGTGTCCCACGAAATCCAGTGGTGGTGACGGTCGTTGTTCCTGTTGCCCCAGAAAAAAGACGAGACCAAAGACCGATACGACCGGAAGAAAGAGGAGGTAGGGGTCATAGTCGCATAGACATGAGTACCTATTGAATCTAAAACAGACTTAATGAGAACTAGTCTGCCGGCCTGGGAAAGGAGAGCCGCATTCCAACGGATGATCTTACCCCTCACCTTGTCAGTCAAAGGATCGAATAAAGCGTTAAGCTTCCTACCTCAGTAAAGAACTATTCCCAGGTAAGGTTACGGAAGGGAAGCTTCCTTGAAACCCGAGAAGGTCTCAATCCAGGAAGATCGAGTGGAAACATTCAAGCCTTCTAGTTTGATCGGACGGAAACATTCAAGCCTTAAAATTCTACAAATTCACTCAACGCCCCCTTTATTTTACTTTTGTACCTTCTTTTTCATTCCAAAGCATTGAATACATAAATTTACACAAATTTTCACATTATTGATTCTTCCAATTATCCTATGCATCTTCCATCTTCACAGATAATGCTCAAGCATTCTCTATTGCAAGTCTCTAACCCCAACTTTAATTTTATTACCACTAGGGCAAAATTATTTTCTTTTTTACTTTTAATTTGCTGTAGAAAATTGGTTATTGTCTTGGGCCAAAGTAGAATGCATGTTATATAATTATTGGAAGTTTGATTATTTGAAATGATAAAAAAAAGTGTTTAGGGCAATAAACTTTTTGGGTTAAATTTACCGTTTCCATATTATAGTTTGAATATTTAAATATTTGGAAGTTGGAATTTTAATCCATTTTCCCAGATCCATCCACGCCTCTCTTCTTGGGACAATATATTATTTGGATCACCTATTTATGCCACAGATTTACATCCGCATCCGTATCTGCATCCATATTCGTATCGGTATCTATATCTGTATCCATATCCGTGTCCGTGTCCATATTCGTATTCGTATTAGCACAAGGGCAACAGTTTTTCCTGTAGGCTACGGGCAGTCCAAAGAAGTGAGTCCTACACATGACGATGAGAAGATGGTGACCCTATAGGTCATGAGGCATAGTGATGATGGAGTAAGATTAGATCTATGAGATAGTTAGACATGATGTGATGAAACGATGTGAGATGACCAGACGATGGACTCATACCATGTTATAATATTATTTTTGTAGTATATGTAGAGTAAAAGTGTGTTTCACTCACCGTACTTATGTCCGACCCCTCATATTTTTTCTCTTTATATATATATATATATCCAAGTTGATGGAGTTTGGAGACAAGAGGGTATGAGAGACAGAGACTCATTTGTATATATTGTGTATGATGTAAATAAGTGTGGTAACCTGGATTTGACTATTGATATGAATTGGGTTGTAGTTGTATTGTTTAGACACATGTATTTGACATTGTAAAAATGTTATAGTGATGTGACAATGGTTGTTATTTATGTATATATTTTATTTCATTACGCTATGAGACTCTGAAAGTAGATATAGATAGCATTAGTTAGTACAATATCTGATATCCGTCAGTAGTTGATAACTGTCAAAATCAGTGTTACATTCTGCTATGTAGTTAAAGCTCCACTAAAACCTATCTAAATCTCAACGAAAGCACTTATCACTCTTTGACCGCTACGCTTTCACAATTTTGCCCTATTAGATAGTTAAAGGCCCGCTATTTACCACTAAGCCCACTAAATCAGAGTTTTCAGCACTCGCTTTAGAAATTTTGATATAAAATTAAATCAACCACGGGAAGGTGATTTCTCTTCCATGGAAGAATTCGACCAATTTATCATTAATTCTAATTTAATTGAAATTCCTCTTTCTAATAGAGAATTCCTTGGAGTAATACTAGAGAATCCCCCTCAATGGCCCTTCTAGATAGATTTTTTGTCAGTGACGAAATCGAGGATAAATTTCCTATTTGTAGAGTTTCGAGTTTGCCTTACACTTATTCTGATCGTTGTCCTATAATTCTTACGTACAATCAACATAAGATTGTTAATATATCTTTTAAATTCGAAAAAATGTGCTTATTAGAATCTAATTTCTCAACTCTAATTAAGAATAAATGGACTTCAATGAATTTTTATAATATCAGAAATACGGATAATTCTGCAAAAGAATTTGTTTTAAAACTTAGGGGACTTGGGAATTTTCTTAAAATTTGGAGTCAAAATGTTTTTGGTAGTATTAAAATTAAAAAAGAAAATATTCTTTTTGAAATGCTTAAAATAAACAAGATAGAAGAAACTAGACAACTAAATTTAGGTGAGCGTAACGTTCTTGCTAATTTAAAAGAAGAGCTTAGTTCTATTTTAGAAAAAGAAGAGGTTATATGGAAACAGAGATCTAGAATTCAATGGATTAATGAAGGTGATAATAATACAAATTTGTTTCGTAATATGGCTAATGGTAGAAAATGCAGTAACATGATTAATTTGATATTTGTGAATAATGTAGAATTGGTCGATCAAAGAGATCTTAATAAGGCTTTTACTGATTATTATAGAGATAATTTTGGTAATAAAAATTAGCATAGAATTAACGCTAGATGCAATGATCTTTATCCTACTGAATCCAGAATTGACCTTTCTGAGTTTGATAATCCTTTTTCTAAAGAGGAGATTTTAAACGCCATTAATGATCTACCTAGTGATAAAGCCCCGGGTCCTGATGGGTTCCCTGTTTTCTTTTACAAATTATTTTGGGATGTTTTAAAATTCGATTTAATTAGCATGTTTAATGAATTTTATCATGGAAAACTACAATTAGGTAGGTTTAATTTTGCAAATGTAATTTTATTACACAAAAAACTGGAGCTAATAATTTAAAAGATTTTAGACATATTTCCTTAATTAACTGTTCCGTTAAAATTATTTCAAAAGTTTTAGTTAATAGACTTAGTAAAAGATTGAATGATCTAATTGATTGTTCACAAACTGCTTTCATTAAGGGTAGAAATATCATTGATGGTGTGGCTGCTGTTCAAGAATACATTAATCACTGTTGTAAGAATAATATTACATGTGCTCTTCTTAAACTGGACTTTGCGAAAGCTTTTGATTTGGTTGATTGGGATTTTCTAGTTGATCTGTTATTAGCTAGAGGTTTCAGTAATAAATGGATTAGCTGGATTGTGACTTTACTTAAAACTGGTAACTCCACTATGATGGTTAATGGTATTTTAGGTAATAAAATTCAATCTAAATGAGGTTTAAGGCAAGGTGATCCTTTATCATCTTTTTTGTTTAACTTAGCCGTAGATGTTTTCGCTAAGATAATTAAAAAAACGGTTGATAATGGATCTTTGGGGAGTGTTGGTAGTGAAATCTCGCGTAATGGTCTATCTGTCCTTCAATTTGCGGATGATACCTTACTATTTACTTCTCATTTTCCTAATCATGTTATTACCCTTAAATTTATATTATATAGTTTTGAACTTCTTTCAAGTTTAAAAATAAATTTTGATAAAAGTTCGGTTTTAGTTTAAATGATTTTGAAAAGGTCGAAGATTTAGTTGGTAATACGCTTAATTGTAAACTATGAATTTTCCTTTTGATTATCTTGGTTTTCTGATTAGACCAACTAAACTTAAACATGATGAATGGATTATTATCATAGATAAAATTAAAAATAGGATTTCTAATTGGAACGGGAGATTTTTATCAAGAGCGGGTAGATTAGTTCTTATAAATTCTGTTTTATCAGCTCTACCGATCTATTGGATGTCTATGCATTTTTTTTCAGATTGGGTGATTAACAAAATTGATAAAATAAGAAGCGACTTCTTATGGAGTGGGGACAACTCTAACAGTAGTATTAAATGTTTAGTAAATTGGGAGACTGTTTGTAAATCCAAAAAGGAAGGTGGTTTAGGAGTCATTAATTTGCGAAACATGAATTTGCCTTTGTTAGGGAAATGATTATGGAAATTTAAGGATATTAATGATAATCCTATTTTGAAAGATATCATTTCTAAATATTACTATAATGGTAGTAATAATTTACATCAAATTATTCCTACGGTTATAAATAAATTGTCTAATTTTGGAAATCAATTTTAAAATGTCATGAGATTTTTAACCTTGGTACTAATACAATAGTTTATTCAGGAAATAGTACTTCTTTTTTGCACGACCGTTGGATTTCTATTATCCCTCTTAGGATAGAATTTAAAGAGCTTTACAAAATTTGTAACTTTAAGAGTGCTTTAATTATAGATGTTTTTTCTTCCGAAAATGACCTCCTTGGAATTTTAGTTTTTATATAATTTTAGTAGGTACAACTCTTAGGCAACTTTCTTTGCTTTAGGTTAGATTGAATCTATATAATATTGATAATGAAAATGATAATATTAGTTGGGAATGGGATAAGAGTAATTACTTCTAAATTTTTTTAATAAATTTCTTAATTTCTCGGGTGTAGCTAATAACTCTTTTAAATTTATTTGGAAAAAAAATGCTCCTCCTAAATCTAAAATTCATATGTGCTTAATCATGCATGGAAAACTAAATGCTTTAGAATTTTAAAAAGAAAAAGTATGCAAATTGATAATAAATCTATGATTGCATGGATACTTACTACATTCTGAATAATACTCTCAAAATCTTTAACTTTAGTCTTACAACTAAAATTACTGACTGTAACTACTATTGGAATAATTTTAGGTTTAAGTTTAAAATGGAAAATAGATTTTTATTTGATACTTTTTTCATTATAATTTGTTGGTATATTTGGTCTGAGAGAAGTCATAGAATTTTTAAAAATAATAATAGTCATTTTAATAAATTGATTTTTATAATATCTTCATTTTGTTTTAATTGGATCTCAAATTAGCTAAAAATAATCATTTTAAAGAATATCTTAATAAGGTTAGTAATAATATTAAGTTATTTAAACATAAAAACAATATTTTTGACATTAATAATTGTAGCATTAACATTTTTTCAAACTTAAATGATGATTTCACTGATTATCATAATATCCTTTTGATCAAAGGAGCATAAGGATAAGTTTTAATTTGTTTTAGTTTTAGTTTATAGATTTTTAACTTCTTTTGATCATGGATTCATTTTTAGTCTATTTTCTAATTTTTGTTGTTCTCTGTCCTATTGTCTTAGCTTTTATATCTTTACTTTTATTTCATTAATACATATATATATGTATATAAATTTCATCATATATGTGTATTATTATTATAATTTTCTTTAGTTCCTTTTACAGATACAGGTTTTGGCCAGAAATGGTGTTAGATTCTTTTTGCAGGTTCATAGGATTGCTGTTTGAAGTGAGGAGTTCTTCTCAGTTCTTCTACATCTTCAGTGTGACGTTCTACTTTCTGGATGATTCACTTTTCAGTGAAGCGCTCTCTTCAGGTCTACAGAGTGGAGTTTTTCATTCCAGATCATTCGCATTTCCAGTTCTTCCGAGTTTACAGCGTGGTGTTTCCTTCTCAGATGGAGCTGTCTTCTAGTATCATTGGCGCTGAGTTGCTTCATAGATTTTTTAGGTACTTCTAACACCTCAATACCGGGTGGTGGCCTTTCCGGAGCTTGATATTGGAGTGTAATGGACGGTGGCCTTGCCGGAGCTCATTCTAGGGGTACCAGAGTTCTTTTCTTTGTTATTTGTACTATGATTAGCTACCTGCCAGGCATGTTGGCAGCACCTTGTCTTCTGTGATATATACATATTTACATGTGTGCACTCCTCTATTCTAGAGAATCATACATTTTTCTCAAAAAAAATTAAATCAACCAGTCCTTTTTTCAAATAAAAAATATAAAAAACTTACTGCATCGGCCTAAGTTCCAGGACCAAAACTCAATATAAGTTACTGAATTTTTTCTAGTCCCTATGTATAAACTAGATCGATCACAAAATTTTTGGATTTGGTTACATAGCAGTAAACATTGTTTCGTTTTCCTTTGCTAATGATGCGAGATCGATAATAAAATCCATTTTTTGGAATTGGTTTTATCTTCAATATATCATTACGCTATTTTCCATGATATCATAGCTTATCCTCGCTGCAGCTTTTTGGACATTCGTTGTTATAGATTCACTAAGCGGCTTTGCAGCACAACATTCCACCATTTGTCCTCTAACTTGAAGATGGAATCAACCCGATCAGAGAATAGAGATTGGTCTTTCCTTGAATTCGCTAGGCATACAACATCAAGTAATAATACGTGGTTAAATCCACAACAAGAGAAGGGCTTAATATTTAAATTTTGAGAAAATAAAGAAGTATACCTAGAACTTTGGACCCCTGTAATCGAAGGTTAGGATCGACGGTAGATTCCAAAAAGAAGCGATTTTGGTCACCGACAACCTTATTTAGAAGGTCGAAGATTGCTGCCAGTGTGACATGACTTTGTAAATGGTAGTGCCAGTCCTCTGGAAAGCTAGTGAGCTTGGAAAGCTTGTACATCGACTAGCAAGTTGTAGCCATAGAGGTTTCCAAGCTTACCAGCTTTCCATAGCTCAAATTATGAGAAGGAATGAACAAAGCATCTGTTATCCGGGTTTTAACCCAGCAGGATCCAATAAAAGATGGAATAAGATGGTGAACCAGAATGACTCGGAACTCATATCACTAAAGCATCGATTGAATTTGATTAAACCAAGGGATCAGAGTCCATTCAGTCCAATCAGCAACTAAGCACAACCAGCTAGAAGATCGTCATTGAAACGGAACAACGTGCAATGAGACTACGCAAACAACAATGATACAAGGCCGTGCGATGCAGCGCGACCTTCCTGTTTCATAGGTCGCCAACGAGCTAACTCTCCTGAGCTACGACCTAGCACTTTAATTCCTAAGTTGCGCCATTTTAGGTCGCAAAAGAGCTATGAAGACCGACCAAGCAATTCATACGAGCTAAGTCTTTCCTTAGGTCGCTCACGACCTAACGAGTTACGAGATAAGGAGTTTCGAATTAACAAGCTAAAGGTCATCTTCTTAGGTCGCCAACGACCTAACAAGTCACATGAAAAAGTGCTTCGACCTTACTCTATCTGCCAGCTACGACCTAAAGTACTACGACCTAAAGTGCTTCGACCTAAAGAACTCCGACCTAAAGAGTTACGACCTAAAGAACTACGATCTAAAGAGTTACGACTTAACAAAATAGGTCGCGCCACTATGCAGATAAGTCGCTCCAATATTCCGCATGACTTAGGTCGCGAACGACCTTCCATCCTTAGGTCGCGAGAAACTTTAAGTCGCTCAGGATGTACGAGCGAGCTACGACCTATACTAGGTCGCTCACATATACCGCTTCATGTTAGGTTGCTCAAGGGCTTAAACCATCCAAACGAACTACGACCTATCAGGATACGACTTAACGAGTCAAATATTGATCGTGTGTAGCTGATTGCCTTAGGTCGCCAACGACCTAACGAATCACGACCTAACTCACAACACGTAAAGGAAGCAGACTTAACTCGTAGGTCACTAGAGACATGGCTCCTTAGGTCGCAAGAAGTTATGTCGTTCCTTCTTATGATGTTATCTTCTTTATGTCGCTGCCGCTTCTCTTGTGACGCTCCTACCTTAAGTCGCTCGACCATAGG
Organism: Allium fistulosum; assembly: GCA_030737815.1. NCBI lineage: Eukaryota > Viridiplantae > Streptophyta > Magnoliopsida > Asparagales > Amaryllidaceae > Allium > Allium fistulosum. The sequence goes on from CM060903.1 coordinate 1,505,329,614, forward strand.
CCGCATCCATCTTAGGTCGCTCAGGCCTAGGTCGCTCAACTCCTTAGGTCGTTCATCCTATAGATCGCACAAGATATTCCAGAAGCTGATTCTACTCATGTCGCTAAAGCTTATGCCGCGTGGTGTTGCATTGTTATGTCGTTATGTTGTAATTCCTTAGGTCATTTGTATGTTGTATTTGTTATGTCATTATGTTGTAATATGTCTTGTGTTGTAATAAGTGTTAGGTCGCTCACGACCTAAGTGTTGTCTGTGTTAGGTCGTGGCCGACCTAAGTGTTGTAATATGTTGAGTCGTGTTAAGTGTTGTTGTAACCCTATAAATAGGGATGGTGGTGTCATTTGTAATAGTTAGTTGATTTTGAAATAAACTTTGTTTGTTAGCTTTGTGCTTTCATTAAATTGGTAGTTGAGTGTGATCTCCTATCTCCTCTTTCGGCATTCGAGTGCGCTCGGATCAACGATCGTAGAAGCCAATTCACGGTATCAAGTTCGCTTGATCAACGTCTGAAGAATTGTAGATCTTTAAACACGGTATCGTGCACGATCAACGTGTTTGGGATAGCTAGAATCCGGCATCTTTGGATCAACGGATTTGGGCCTTCGGCATTCTTCAATCCACTGATTTCTACTTTCACCGTTTTATCAATTTTGTTATCCGCTGCTGCATCATTTGGTATCAGAGCTAGACTTAGCCAATCATAGCTAAGCCGAGTCTTGGAGCCAATTCTTATTGAAGAATTAGAAGTTGAAATCGTGCATCACTTTGAGAATCAAGGCCGAGAATTGAAGTGTGTGAAGCAAGCCGAACTAGTTGAAGTTGAGCCGAGCATAAAGTTTGATCTAGGCCGAGTGTTGAAGATTTGTTGAAGATCAATCATGCATTCGAGAAGAGGTAATCGTCATTAGAATATTGCCGACGTGTATAGAAGAGAAGATGCTAAAGCAATAGAGCAACGAATTAGTGATAACCTCGAAGAGAAGTTCAATAAAGGTTTTGGAAAGTTGGAGAAGTTGATGATGGATTTGAATCAAAGTCAAAGAGGAAGGTCACCAGTCTTGAACCATAGAGGAAACAGAGTTTCGCCATCGGTTACGGAAGCAAGGAGGGTGTCGCCACAAACTTATCAAGATAAAAGGGAATCATCAATTTCATTGAGACGAGATCACCATGGAGAAGAAAGAAGAAGTCAACATGGGTTTGACAATGAACCATGTCGTGATGACAAAAGATCGAGTAGAAGAGACTTACATGATCATAGAGACATACGTGATCATAGAGACGAAGGGTGTCATTTGCCAAAGCATGAGAATGATTCTATTTGGCTAAGGAACAATATTTTTCAGTCTACCTGTACTATCTTGGGAAAGGTTTGTAAATTCGTTATTGATGCGGGAAGTTGTGATAACCTTATCTTTGAAGAAGCCGTTATGAAGTTGGGGTTGAAGACTGAAAAACACCCTAGACCGTATAAACTGGCATGGATAAAAGAAGGGAAAGAAATGATAGTGGGAAGGCGAACATTGGTTACATTTTCCAATAGGAAAAAGTACAAAGATGACATATGGTGTGATATTGTCGATATGGATGTATGTCATCTACTGTTGTGAAGTCCATGGCAATGTGATAGAGCTGTACAATATAATAGTCACACCAACAACTACAGTTTCATGTTCGAAGGAACCAAATTGACCTTAGTTCCTAAGAAGCGTGAACAAAGTGACCGCAAGCCAGAGAAGAAGGTGGAAACAGCTAATTTAATACCTTAGTACACCCTTCTCAACCCGCGAAGTTTGATGACCATAAAGTTGATTACTCACAATCCGCGAAGTTAGATACAGAAGAAGTTGATGTTTTTCAACCAACGAAGTTTGACGAACATGAGGTTGAAAATTCACAACCAATGAAGCTTGATGAACATGAAGTTGAAAATTCACAACCAGTGAGGATTGATGAGGATGAAGACAGCGTGTCAAGAGATGAAGGGGGTAATTTATCGGTGAAAGAGGTGGATTCGATTAGTCTATTATCTACAGAAGAGTTTGATAAAGAAATGGAGGATAGTGCGGAAATGTTTATGTTGAATGGGAATGAAACCAGTAAAGATCTCAAGACTCCTGAGGAGGATGAGCTAGTGGTAAATGAATTCGAAGATGTCCTCACTGCAGAGTTGACCAAGGAGGTACCGCCACTGAGGGACAAACAATATCATGTTGATCAAATACCAGATGCTCCTGTACCACATAGGCCACGATATCATAAGTGTCCAACAGAGCAGGAAGAGTTGAGAAAATTGGTTGATGGGTTGCTAGTTGAAGGAAGTCAGTTGTCTACTACAGATTGCAGTTGGAAAGAAATTTTATCAGAGACTTACATGTAGGCAGACACTTGAGCTGTGATCGTACTATGCAGATAATCTCAAAATCTTATTTCGAATCGTCACTGAGGCAGGAAGTTGAAAGGTCTGTTCAGCGAAACCATAATCGACAAGTTTCAAAGAAGACCATGACAAATCCAAGTTTATGTATGCCATTACATATACATGCTAAATTATGGGAAGATGTTAGTGTGGACTTTGTTTTGGGATTATCGCGAACGCAACATGGCAATAATTCTAATTATGTGGAGGTTGACCGTTTTCCAGGATTGGTACATTTCATTATCTATAAGAAGACTGAAGAGGGCGTTAATGTCGTTCAGTTATATTCCAGAAAGGTCTATCGATTTCATGGATTACCTGACACTATTATTTCGAATAGAGATACTCATTTTCTGAACCATGTCTGGATGAGTTTATGGAAAATGGCTAGGACTGAGTTGGAATCTAGTAACGCTGAACATACACAGACAGATAGACAAGCTGAAGTTGTGAACAGATCCCTAGGTAATCTTTTGCGATGCCTCGTGGATGATAATTTGAAAATTTTGGATTCAATGTTATGTCAAGCGAAGTTTGCACATAATCATATGGCTAATCGTAAATTCGGGTGCAATCCACTCCAGGTTGTTTATTCAACAATTCCTAAAAGACCATTAGTTTTATCAACAGTGCCACCGCAGAGAGAGGTGATTAAACGGGCTAATGTTTTTGTGAATGAGTTGCAAGGATGCTATAAAGTTGTACAGGAACGATTTCTTAAGGCAACTGAGAAATATAAGCAATCAGCAGAGATTAAGCGACGAAGCGTTGAATGCAAGGAAGGAGATTTTATGTATGCAGTGTTTACCATTGATCGATTTCTTTTTGGAACTTACGACAAGTTGGAAGTTAGAAGAGACGGTCTTTTAGAAGTCATGGTGGGAAGTAATGAGAATGCTTGTAAGATGAGTTTGCCGGATCATCTTTCTATTGCTAACATCGCCAATGTCAAACACTTGGTTCCGTTTCACGAGAATAAGCTGGTCGAAGAAGAGGAAAGTGTTAATTCGAGGACGAATTTCTTCCAACAGGGAGAGGATGATGCAGCGCGACCTTCTTGTTTCATAGGTCGCCAACGAGCTAACTCTCCTGAGCTACGACCTAGCACTTTAATTCCTAAGTCGCGCCATTTTAGGTCGCAAAAGAGCTATGAAGACTGACCAAGCAATTCATACGAGCTAAGTCTTTCCTTAGGTCGCTCACAACCTAACGAGTTACGAGATAAGGAGTTCCGAATTAACAAGCTAAAGGTCATCTTCTTAGGTCTCCAACGACCTAACAAGTCACGTGAAAAAGTGCTTCGACCTTACTCTATCTGCCAGCTACGACCTAAAGTACTACGACCTAAAGTGCTTCGACCTAAAGAACTCCGACCGAAAGAGTTACGACCTAAAGAACTATGACCTAAAGAGTTACGACTTAACAAAATAGGTCGCGCCACTATGCAGATAAGTCGCTCCAATATTCCGCATGACTTAGGTTGCGAACGACCTTCCATCCTTAGGTCGCGAGAAACTTTAAGTCGCTCAGGATGTACGAGCGAGCTACGACCTATACTAGGTCGCTCACATATACCGCTTCATGTTAGGTCGCTCAAGGGCTTAAACCATCCAAACGAACTACGACCTATCAGGATACGACTTAACGAGTCAAATATTGATCGTGTGAAGCTGATTGCCTTAGGTCGCCCAAGCTTAGGTCGCCAACGACCTAACGAATCACGACCTAACTCACAACACGTAAAGGAAGCAGACTTAACTCGTAGGTCACTAGAGACATGGCTCCTTAGGTCGCAAGAAGTTATGTCGTTCCTTCTTATGATACTATCTTCTTTATGTCGCTGCCGCTTCTCTTATGACGCTCCTACCTTAAGTCGCTCGACCATAGGCCGCATCCATCTTAGGTCGCTCGGGCCTAGGTCGCTCAACTCCTTAGGTCGTTCATCCTATAGATCGCACAAGATATTCCGGAAGCTGATTCTACTCATGTCGCTAAAGCTTATGCCGCGTGGTGTTGCATTGTTATGTCGTTATGTTGTAATTCCTTAGGTCATTTGTATGTTGTATTTGTTATGTCGTTATGTTGTAATATGTCTTGTGTTGTAATAAGTGTTAGGTCGCTCACGACCTAAGTGTTGTCTGTGTTAGGTCGTGGCCGACCTAAGTGTTGTAATATGTTGAGTCGTGTTAAGTGTTGTTGTAACCCTATAAATAGGAATGGTGGTGTCATTTGTAATAGTTAGTTGATTTTGAAATAAACTTTGTTTGTTAGCTTTGTGCTTTCATTAAATTGGTAGTTGAGTGTGATCTCCTATCTCCTCTTTCGGCATTCGAGTGCGCTCGGATCAACGATCGTAGAAGCCAATTCACGGTATCAAGTTCGCTTGATCAACGTCTGAAGAATTGTAGATCTTTAAACACGGTATCGTGCACGATCAACGTGTTTGGGATAGCTAGAATCCGGCATCTTTGGATCAACGGATTTGGGCCTTCGGCATTCTTCATTCCACCGATTTCTACTTTCACCATTTTATCAATTTTGTTATCCGCTGCTGCATCACCGTGAAAGCATTCCAAACTTCAAACCCCAAAAATAATCTAAGTACTTGGATCGCCGGCGATCCATAACCTATGGATCGCTAGCGATCCATGCAAGATGATGGTTTGCTATGGCACATGGAAGCAAAGAGGCCAAAAGAGGCGACGCAAGAAATTATGCTAAGTGTATGGATCGCTAGCGATCTATACACCATGGATCACCAGTGATCCATACTTGTCCAAGGATCTTCAATGATCTAGCAAGGCCAAGAAATGAGATAGGAGCAAAGCAATTAGCTCGCGCACGGGCTAAGCCTATGGATCGCTAGCGATCTATGGTTTTGGCTCGGGTCGCGAGCTAAACTCCTTTAGGTCGTCTTGTGTCCATCTACAAGTGATTGACAAGCGTGTTTAGTTCAGAGGCTCTCCAATCTCTATAAATACCGTCCTGCCTGCAACACAAACGGGATCTTCTCCGGACTGGTGGCTGAAGTTCTGTTAGAAACTTTCTTCACTCTTTACCTCCCTCACAACAATCTCCAAAGGGATTCACTATAATTCTCCAGTGGATTTCAACTCGGGGATTCAATCTAGCTAAGGACAATCAAAAGCTTTGTAATCAAACACCACTTGTAATAGTAATCGACCGTAATAAAACTATAATGTTGAAGTAGGCTTCATTAACAGCCGAACCACTATAAAAATTCCTCGTATTCTTTCTTTTACTGTTCTTTTTCTATACCTATTATCTATGTTATTGCTCTATCTGAACATGGTTGGTGCTTTCAAACTCAAACTGGGGTGTTGATCCATTTTTTGGGTTAACATTTTGGTGCTTTCACTGAGAACTCCAACTCACGATCCAGATCTAGCTATCTACTTTGGATCCCATAGGTCAAGAAGTTAGATCCCCAATCTTTTCCTGAAGAATCTACCACTTGGAATCAATGGCTCCTGGAAAAATAAGAACTGCCTCTAGAAGATCCATAGGGGCAGTGATAGTTGGAGAAGATGTTAATGCCCAACAAATGAAAGTAAATGGTTCTAACTTGGGAAATCAGGCGCCAGCATCCTCTAGCCAACACGAAGTTGTCAACAGGGATGAGTTGAATATGATGGTTAGTGAGATCAACCAAAAAATGAAAAATAGTCAAAAGGCTCTAATGGATAAGCTTAACGCTCTTTTAACCCTATGGTCAAACCCTGCTCCAAGGACTATGCCTGAACCCACAACTACTATAGAACAAGAGAATTCCTCCGTTTCTGGTCTACATAGAAGAAATGGAAAACAACCACAAAAAAGGGTGACAACAGAACAAAATGTGGAAGATAATGTAAATACTCCACCCGCCGCAAGGCAACCAATTCTTAACTTGAATCAAGGGGCCAAGACCCCGCAAGAAGACATAGCTATGGATCTCTCTGATTTATAAGATGGAGAGCAAGACAATCAATTGGAAGAAAATGCTAACGCATTTGATGATGCTAGGAATGCCTAAACTGCCCCAACCAGGCCAACGCGAGCCAACAGGGTTCCGCAGGAATGGCTCTCCCGAAGATAGGAGAGCCTAGGCTTCAGCCCATGCGCAAAGACAGTTTGCAAAGCCAAACACTTGGTGTAGTGACTGATTTCCATCCCCTGGATTACCGGACATCAGAGGCATACATAGCAGACATGGTCAAACGGTTGATGGATGAGATTAAAACCGAAGAGATGATGAATGGAGATCTGCTCCAAGTCGCACTCCCTTCACCGATGAAATCTTGAATGAAAGTTATCCGGACAAATTCACGATTCCAGCTATCCCATTCTACGACGGGACGAAGGACCCAAAACCTCATCTAAACAAGTATAGCTAGTATATGGGCGGAGCCAACGCTCCAGAGGCTGTTCGCTGCCGATGTTTCCCTTTCTTTCTAGATGGAGTTGCGTCTATATGGTTCACCAGACTTCCTCAAAGATCTATTTCTACCTTTGACCAACTTGCAACAAAAGTCCTTGACCAGTTCAGGATCTATACTGCGCAACCAAAAGATGTCATGTCCCTTTCTGGATTGTTCCAGGGACGCAATTGAGCACTAAAAGCGCTTAGGGAAATTCTGCCATTTCCGCGAGACATATGGCCACAATACGAACGAATGCCGCCACCTAAATAATCTCATTAAAGAGTTGATCTGAGACAACAAGCAGCAATACGTGAAAAAGCCACAAAATCCTTATCAACCTGCGGCCCTTCAACCTCCTAGAGAACAAAGAAATCAAGCTGGAACTAGTGACGAAGGATCGAAATGAACTGATCAAAGACTCATTATTGGAACAATATCTGGGGGACCATACCCCGCACAAAGGAGTTGGGCAGAAATGGAACGGTATGCAAGTTCGTTGAAACATGCTCCGAAAGACTCATGCCTCACAATAGATGATGAAACTCCTGTCAAGCTGTAAAAGGTTTTGAGTGACGATACAGTGTTCCGCAATTGGGACACTGAAGGGATCAAAGCTCTAACTCTTGATCCGATAGTAGTGACAATAGGAATCAGACCCACCGTAGTCCGACGAGTGTTGATCGATAGTGGCAGTTCTGTTAATATACTTTTCAAACATACTTTTGACCAGATGAAAATCGACATGAAAAGCGTGTATGCATGCTAAACAAAGATCCAAGGGTTCACTGGCGAGCCCAAGCAACCTGTGGAAATAATTGACCTGCCAGTGGAGCTCGGAGAAGGCGATCGAAGAGCCACCCTCAACCAGACTTTTGTAATTGTGAATGAAATGTCAGCATATAACGCCTTCTTGAGGCAGCCCGCTCTAGTAGACTTTAAAATAGCTCTGGCCCAATGGTGTCTGACCATGAAGTTCCCTACTGCAAATGGAATTGGAGTGGTGAAAGGAGATCGGTGTGCTGTCAGAGAATGTTACGTTTGCAGAATGACGCGAATACAGAAGAAAGGAAAATGGAAAGGACGTGGGGAGAACTCTCCACGTCCGTGAAACCTCTAGATAGCAACTACAAAGCCGCCCCTGGCTTGGGGATCATAGTCGATTCGAAAAGACTTTGGACCCTAGAATGAAGAGCTCAGGGGAGGAACAGGCGGTGCCGGCAAAATTGACGGTGTCCGTCCCTGTCGACATGTACGACCCAACTAAAGTTTTGAAAATTGGACCGCATCTTGGAAATAAGATACGTATGTAGCTTACAAATTTCTCCACGCCAGCTTGGATGTGTTCGCTTGGACCCATTCCGATATGTGTGGGGTGTCTCCAGAAATCGCACGTCGCGCGCTCAATATAGACCCCAAGTTCACACTAGTAAAGAAAAAAAGACGCAGCTTAGGTCTCGAACGGTCCAAGGTGCTAAGTGAAGAAGTGGACAAGTTAATGGCCAATGGTTTCATCCGTGATGCAACCTATCCACAATGGGTATCTAATCTGGTCTTAGTCAAAAAGTCCAACGGGAAGTGGCGAACCTGTATCGACTACTCAGACTTAAACAAGGCTTGCCCAAAAGACAGCTTCCCTCTCCCTAGAATAGACCAACTTGTTGACGGAACGGCAGGATACGAGCTGCTATCATTCGTGGACGCATACTACGGGTACAAGCAAATCCCGATGCACGAACCTGATCAAGAGAATACCAGCTTCATCACTGACCTGGGCCTATACAGCTATAGAGTAATGCCATGTGGTTTGAAGAACGCGGGGGCAACTTATTAAAGGTTGGTAAATACCATGTTCAAGCGGCAGATCGGGAAAACGATGGAGGTTTATGCAGACGACATGTTGGTCGAATCGCAAGCAGCTGTTAACCACCTGGACAACCTCGCTGAAATGTTCGAAATACTCCGGAAGTATGGGATGAAACTCAATCCACTCAAGTGTCACTTCGGAGTGGCCTTCGGGAAATTTCTAGGATTCATCATAAGTGCCAAGGGCATCGAAGCAAATCCTGACCAAATCACGGCACTACGAGAAGTCCAAGCTTCGAAGAATAAGAAGGAACTGCAAAGTTTAAATGGAAAAGTTGCAGCACTAAGTCGATTTATCTTGAAATCTACCGACAAGTGTATACCATTCTTTGATGCGCTAAAGAAGGGAAAGAAGAACTTCGAATGGAGTGAAGCTTGTCAAACAACATTCGAAGAACAGCTGCGGCACATGGAGGCTCCGCCAATCCTATCAAAACCCGTGGATGGAGAAGACTTGTTCATTTACTTAGCTGTCTCACCCCATGCATTGAGCGCTGCTCTGGTGCATGAAGAAGCAAATATCCAGTGACCCGTGTATTACATTAGCAAACGGTTTACTGGAGCAGAAAAAACCATCCGAAGCTGGAAAAGCTAGCGTATTGCCTCCTGATCGCATCTAGAAAGTTACGGCCGTACTTTCAGGCCCATCCAATTAAAGTGCTGGCTGACCAGCCCCTGAAGAAAGTGTTATACCGACCAGAAACTTTCGGATGACTATTCAAGTGGAATATAGAGTTGAGTCAATATGATATCACATACCACCCAAGGAAAGCCATCAATGGGCAAGCGTTAGCCGACTTCATCTCCGAATTTACTATACGGGATGATGAGGAAGAAGTTCAGCTAGAAGTAGACAAGAAATGGAAGCTCTTCGTCAATGGCGCATCTAACAACCTCTGTACGGGAGCAGGAGTAGTGCTTGAAACCCCCGAAGGGCGAGCCATTAGCTATGCTTTGCGCTTGGAATTCCCTGCTACAAATAACGAAGCGGAACATGAAGCGCTGGTTGCTGGACTGAAAGTTGTGAAAGAACTCAAGATAAAATCTATTCACATATATAGCATCTCCCAGCTGGTCGTCTGTCAAGTAAAAGGAGAGTACCAGGCATGTGGGGAGAATCTTGCCCTATACCTGTCCAAAGTACAAGAACTGCTAAGCGACATCGAACACTACACTATAACTCACATTCCACGAGAGCAAAACACCAAGGCAGATTATTTGGCTAAACTGGCAAGTTCCAGAGAAGCTCGGTCATTGTGACTAGTCCCAGTTGAAACTCTAACCAACCCAAGCATAGACGAAATGGACGTCGATTGGATACTCGTAATCACCGTCGAACTAGATACATGGATGACACTGATAAAGGAGTATTTACTTACACGGAGTCTTCCAACTGATCGGAATCAATGGAAAAAGCTTCTTCGGAAGGCACCGCGATTCATGATACAAGATGGAGTACTCTACCGAAGGGGATTCTCAACCCTCCTCCTAAGGTGTGTGCCCGATGATGAAGCTTGACGAATCCTAAAGGAAGTGCATGAAGGTGAATGTGGAGACCACACTGGGGGAAAACCTTGGCAAAGAAAGTCCTCTGGTACAGATACTTCTGGCCAACAATAAATTGTGATGCTGCATACTACACCAGAAAATGTGATCGCTGCCAAAGATTCAGCAAAATTAAAAGAACTCCTTTAACAGAGCTAACGCAGATGGTCAGCCCGTGACCATTCGCAATATGGGGAATAGACTTGATTGGCATCCTACCGATAGCAAAAGGAGGAGCCAAATATGCTATAGTTGCCATAGATTATTTCACAAAGTGGGCCGAAGCGGAACCACTGCCCACCATAACAACAAAGAAAGTCATTAACTTTGTTATTAAAAACATTATTTGCAGGTTTGGTGTGCTATAGAAAATTATCACTGACAACAGAATCCAATTCGAAAACGCCGAGTTCAAAGACTTTTGCAAATGCTTCCGGATTGAGAAAAACTTCTCAGCAGTAGCTCATCCGCAGGCAAACAAGCAAGTGGAAGCAATAAACAAGATCATGAAATCCACCATCAAAAAGTGACTAACTAAAGCCTAGGGAAACTGGGTTGATGAACTTCCACTCGCACTATGGGCTTACCGAACCACCCACAAAGCGGCAACCGGCCACACTCCATTCGCCCTGGCATACGGCTCAGAGGCAATGATGCCTGTTGAATTGAAAGTCCCCTCACAGCGAAGGAAAATTTTCAATCAAAAGCAAAACGAGCAGCTACTACTCGAATCGCTAGATATAATCGGTGAAAGGAGGGAGGAAGCCGAGTTGAGAACTACCGTACACCAAAAAAGGATCGCATGGTACTTCAGCTCCAAAGTTCACAACCAAACTTTCAAAGTGGGAGATGTTATGTTTAAGCGAGTCTACCCTGTTTCAGGGGCCTTCGGACCAAACTAGGAAGGACCGTACGTCATCAATCAAAAGCTAAGAGACGGAACTTTCAAACTAACCATATTCAATAAACAGGGTCGATAGAAATTATACTAATTCCACTCAATATCAATTTCCATATCTAACCTTTACTATCCATTGAATAATGGTGAAATCGCCTTTTAAATTTACACTGATAATACGAGCCCCCTCCTCAAAATTTAATACCAAGTATAAGAAGATTATTTCTATACAATCCAAGTTGTATGAATTTGGAAAGTATTAAATCTTTTATACTTGCCTCGTTTCCGACATTTCGACCTTATTTATTCCTCGTCCAGAAAAGAGGCTAGGTAAACCACGGCACTGGTTGCTCCTGAACATCTTCTTAGTTAAGTACCTCACATTTGGATCCCATGAACAAAATAATCCAGTCTACTCATCAGCTTTTAGAGCCAAGATTAAATCACTTGATTATAATAGCTTTTCTTTAAATCATTTATTTAGACTTTTTAAAAGAAATTATAAAACCTCCAAATCATCTTTAAAATACTTAATTATTTATTTAAAAACATTTATAAAAGAATTGGGAAAGAATACTCAAGTTTAAATCCATATTTAGTGCTGCAAAATAGTGCTTTTAAGGCTTATTTGATCAAAACAACTTTTCTTTCATTTAGAAATCCATTTTTATAACTCAAATCTCTTTTAAAACATTTTAAAATATTTATAGAATTTATTCCATATTTTTAAAAAATTACAAATATCACTTTTAAAGAATTTATCGCTTTGTTTTCCGAACTGCCAAATCGTGACTATTTTGAAAACTTGATTTGCTCATATTTAAAAATATACCTTTTCTTTTGTCTGAAAAATATGATTATTAGAGTTCGAAGAATTCTTATTCCAAAGAATTTTGACTCCGAATCCACTGTATAAATGGATTTAACTTTCTATGACGCGAAATCGCGAACTACCGCTACCGACGCGCCTATGTTTGACTCAACTTTCATAACTTGTCCAAACTCCACCAAATTGGGTTTTAGTATTTATAAAACATTTACAAACCATTTTAAACCATTTTAAATAGGTTTAACAATTTCATATACACTATTTCATTTATTAAAGAAAAGTGATTTTCTTTGTGATATTCAACGTGTATTAAATGTGAATTGTTTAAATTTCAAAACAAAGGTATTATCATATCCAAACATGTTCACAATCATCGCAACCAAGCATAAAAAACATATATATCATTTTATATATCATAATATAAATACAGTTTCTCACCTTCGATTTAATCAAACTAACTTTACAACGACTATAACTCTGCTATTTGAAAAATTTAGCTGGCTAAGCTTGTACTAAAGCTCCAAGATGGGCTTGGCCTTGACCTTTGGTGGTAGGGTTCTCACGGCCTTGCTTGGAAGAGGGGAAAGTCTCGGCCTTTGGTGGTAGGAGGTAGTGGCAAGTGGGTTGTAGGGGGAAAGGAGTGGATTTGCTTTGGTTTCGAAGAGTTTGGATAATACCTACTTACTATATAATTTTGTTTTCTTTTACCACATGGTAATCTGGCTCTCTGGCAGTTGGATTTGCGGCACGTAGAAGGAGAGGACAACGCACCCGTGACTTTGGACATGACTGTGAGGAGCAAGAATATAAGTCTGTAGTCGTGGTACTGAGGAAGCCATGACACGATCACGCTGCTTGGGATCAGATCATAAGTTATTCGTGCTGCCCTGACGCTATGTGCAACATTGCCAGTGGTGATGAGTACAGGCTTTGGTGGCCTAGTGGCGCCTGATGTGTACTGCATAAGAACATGACTGGCTTTTTGCCTTGACTGTACCTTATAGTTGTATGCGTTTCATTGTTTTATGGCAAAAATTGTATTATTATGTACGGAGATAAAAGAATCGACAAGGTTGAGAGGGAAGTTAGTATTCACACAAAGTGTTTGTTGTTGATTTATTCGTGAATTATGAATATTGTAGATGTGAACTGTAGAACTCCATAGAAATTATTTCTTTAAAACCAGAGGAGAAACAACTTAATTATAATCTTAGAAGAACTACAAAAGGAAAATAAATGTGTACCAAAATACAATCATTTGACAAAACTTTACATTTCAAAATAAGACTATGAATTACACCTGTGGAAAGAAGATATGCAGCCTATAGATCGATTATGCTCCAAGCATCAACTTTAAAAAGAATATAATGTACTTTCTGACGACCTATAAAAACTTGATCCAGGAAGCTTTAAACTGTAGATCTGCAAAACATAGACTGACTATTCTATTTAGAATACCATAAGCTTCTTTCAGTTCTTAAAAATGTATATGAATAAACTAACATGAATTCAATTATCTTTCCACAAATTGAACCAAACTGCTATGAATGAATGAATAATATTCATCATTTTCTTTCCATTGTAAAAAATTAAACATTACTTAAGAAAAAGAATCTATGCCAAAAAGAACTACATAATGTCAGTGGTAGTAATCCCAACCAACTTTGTGCTATGAAAATCAAAACGAAATACAGAAGAACTAAAGTTTTATAGCAAGCTAACGTTGTGCAACTTTTCAAAATGTAAAACCATCTAATATTTTTATTTAATCCCTCTTGTTTAATAGAAACTTGTTCTACTTATGGAAAACTTTCCAGTGTTAACGACAAAGAGCAGAGAATTAAATCAACAGTCTGGAGCGAACTTAAAACCTAAATTTGTTACATAATTAAACAACATAGCAAGTTATAAGATGTTGACGCTATCATATCATATCACCAAAATGAATGATGAGCACAGATTTCTTAGATATTAAAATTTGAAATGTACTGGTTTGTTTTTCCAACAAAGAACATCGAGGATAGAAATAAACCTAATTACAAAGAAGAACATGAAATACAGGGGTATGAAATCTAAGGGTAAGATCATCGAGAAGTGAAATATAATGATAAAATCAAAGCACCTATGCATGTACTCATCATTCCCAAATCTGGTTCTAATATGAGATTTCAGTTTATTGAGTTTCTATCCATTAGAAAGATCCCTCAGCCACCATTCATCAATGTAGAAAATAATTTCCTCACAATATACACTTTGATAAGCATAACCATGAACTAATTTCTCGTATTCCTATGCATGTGCAATTAATAAGATTGGCTCACCTCATCGTAGCTAGAATTAGATATCTTCTCCTTCTTAATATCAAAATTCAAGTCGTTACCTTCATTTGGTGTTTATTTCATGGTCTTGTGCCTCCAAATTCCAGCCATGATTTCTAAATTTGTTATCGCTCATAAAATATAAGTATACCTGATATGCCTTCTAATAAAATGATTATGGCAGTGGTGATCTTAATGAATTCTTTATTAGGTACTGAAGACAAACTAACATCATTAGTGATTTATCGATTCTATTAAAGCTCAACCACCGATGTGATTCATTAGTTCCATAATTTCCAAAGTGAATGTAGGGTTTTGGTGTTTTTTTATGATTGCTATTTAAATATATTTGATTGTTTTCAACATAACTTCATGCAAAAATCTTGTAATTAGGTTACCCTATGTATAGAAGAATTGGTTGAAAATTTTAGCCATGTAAATAAATAATAATATATCTGCATTATTGGTAATGCAGATAAGTGGTAGATTGTTGACAAACCTATTAAAACCTCATGATGTATCAAAGCAATAATAGATCAGTAAAATTACAGTTTAAACAGACTATGAACTCATCAAGGAAAAACTAATACAGAATAAAGAACTGGGAAACTATGTATGTACTACACACCCATGCCAATCTATAAGTTCAATACATAACAAAATCAATCATGCATGAAATCATACTGTTCTAAATCTTAAGGAAATAAAGAAAATGTATCCACAATAAAACTCATGCAAGACAAGCACCATTGTCCAAGTGGTTAAGTGATTCGGCTTTGGTGCGAGAGGTCACAAGTTTGAAACTTACGTAGCATGATTCGAACGTTTATTGACATGTGATATGTTGTCTCAGTGACATGTTGTATATAAAGTACCATTTCAAAAACAAAACAAAAACTCATGTAGTTAAAACTATTTAGCTCTAATATATTATGTTCCCTTGTTAATAATCCTTAAGTCATTCAATCATTCACGGTAATACAGTGACTGTTCAGAACGTATTAGTCATTTCATCAAATAACTGGATTGAAAAAACTAAATGGTACGGTTTCAAAACTTGAAGAATGGACAATGAAGTTGGGTAATGGTAACCATCAAAAAACAAATAAAATAATAAATTGCACCTAATTTAGTTGGCTTATAGTATGAAAATTTTATAACGATAGACTCTTTTCTTTAATATCCAAGTATTGCTTCATGTTTTTTAAAGCAATTCAAGTTGCAAGGATTCTGTGTATACACCTAATTTAGTTAAACATCATAGTTCTTAGTGCTTTGATGAGATAACCAATGTTCGAGGATTAGAGACCATTTTATCATTAAATAAAAAAAGAAAAAAAAGAAACATACTTGACAGTATCCAAATCCTCACTATTGTTGTCCAACCAACATCAAACTTCGGCTAAGGCGGATTTTGGGTTGGTTTGGCGATGATTGTTAACAGATTATGTTAGGTGGAGGTTTGTTTATTAAAACCAGAGATGGTTGGAGATATGATGAGTTGTATAAGGGTAGAACCCTAGCAGGAAAATATAGTCTTAACAAGGTGGAGGTCGAGAGGGTAGAGGATGAAGACGGTATCGCATTTTTTGAGGGCAGAAAGGAGTTTGTCTGTGATGAGTTGGATGAAGGAATTGAGGTCGGCGTATTTGGCGGTTTATGCCATTAGAAGAGAGGGAAGAATTTAGATTTTTTCGATTTAGGATGTTTTTACCATGAGAGTGACGAAAAAGGGAGAAGGTGTGAAGAGGTAGCTATTCAGTTGCAAGGTTTTCATGAATTATTGGATTTTGTTTTTTCCCAATTCGACGGCTTTAATCATCAGTAAGATATACGTAGATGATTGGCACTAAGCGTTGGATTTAGTTATCCGTTTGGATGGTAAATAAAGCAGAGTTGTGGATTGCTAAATTTCTAAAGGCACCACAAAGACGTAGGTAAATCACTACATCTTTGCGACGTCAAAAAAATTAAGATGGTGTCACTAGTGCATCGCTAAATTTCATTTTTATCGCAAAGGCGTAGATAATTTCTAACGAATTTGCATCGCCAGTTTGAAAAGATCGTAATAGCGTCACTAAAGTGTAGCTAATTAGCGACGTCCTTGTGATGCCTTAATAACGTCTTAATAAAGGAATTGAATTTAGCGACACCGTGTCAATACCGAGTCAATACGACGTCGCTAATCTACGTCAGAAATCAACCATTTATCTTGTAGTGGAACTCCCCATTATAAACTAGTTACAAGGTATGAAATAAATAGTCTATATTAAGTGGATGGTGTACCTCCGTATTCAGTACGCTGGTATAATAATAGTAGAAATATAGCACTTATTGATTGCAAAGTTACGAAGACTGTTTTCGTAAAACATATGCACATTATTTATGAAATATTATATGTTCTTTGGTATTGACTGAAGACTAGACATAGTTTTATTTCAATGAGAATATTATGATTATTTGTTATGAAATATAACTATAATGTGGTATTTGTTTTCATAACAAAAGTGGTGCATTGGAAAATACTGAAGTATCTAAAATTATTTACAGCTATTTGGAAATTATAGACTAAGCCATTTTTTGAGAAATAATTTTATTATATGATTTTGAATCATATGATATTGGTCAATTATATCTCAGACAATTGAAGGAAAAACACCCATTCAGTGGGAGCATCAAAAGAGTTGATGAACTCTTCGGATTGATACAAATAGATGTATACAATCACAAGTACAATAATACCAAAACAGTTCCATGCACTTTGTTGCATTCTCTAATGATTTATCACGAGCATGAATATGTGTATTTGATACATATAGCGCATGTCTGTGATGAATTCATAGAATATAAAATAGAAATAAATAAAATAATATGCAATAAAATGATTAGATTTGATCGAATGGGTGGGTATATTGGAAGGAGTTCCAAATGTACCTAAAATGAATATAGATTCAGTTTCAAGAGTCTCTCCTCCCTCTAATAAATAATAATGTATTGATAAGAAGTAATCGAACTTTGTTGGACAAAGCACGACTAATGTTGAGTGAAGTTGAGTTAAATTCTTTATATAAGGTGTGTACTAAATAGTAGCACACAAGGTTAAAATTAATATCATCCAAAGAATAGTTTATTGTCTAAAGAATAGTTTACAAAATCATACAAGATATTATAAGAAACCCCATAATGTCCTAGGCCAAGGAGTTGGTGGGTTGTGTGAGTTGAAAGGCTACACATATAATTGTGCGTAAGGGGTCTTATGTTAATCACATCAAAAGAGGTTTGGGAACGATAGCCATTAGATGACTAATTTATGTTGTGAACATAAATATTATGAACTAATACCAAATCAGTTTTGTATACGAAAATTCATAAAATATTTATGAATGTCCATTCCATTGCATGGAGAAATAGCTGTCATTTCAAGAACTACCAACTACATAGCGAAGTAATTTTCTTTGAGAAATTACTAATAGCAAAATGGATATGCATACAATCCAAGGTTAAAACCGATTGCAAGGGATGAAATGAAATTCACCAAACCTAAATGAACACAACATATTAGAATGTCTTATGAGTATTCTAAAGAGAAACTATGAGTTTCTAGCCAATGTCAAGAATAAGTAATCCTCGGTTGTTTCATCGAACCATTAGGCTCTATGATATGGTATGTTCCACAAATCCAAAATATATTTTAATTACATTACCAAAATATGATTTTGGTAGTTGTACTTGAAGAGATATGATCCATCGATCACAGACATGTCTATATGAGAAAGAAAAACACAGTCGGAATATAGTGAGCCACATTGATAAGAATAACATTGTGAGTTTCAATTGGTAAAATAAGAAAAATAGATTCATCATTCGGTATGCTCAAGTTGATTTAGATTTACTCATAAAATTATCGCATAGTATGACCTTTTGTTTTGGCATGTATGTACTGAAATAGAAAATTCTATATAAAGATTTAGACTTGACTGTTAACCAAAGTGCCTTGAAGTCAGTGGGAACAATATTGAGTTTGTGGGTTTTGGATATGATCCAAGAACCAATACAAAAGAATCGTTCGAAAAGTACCAAAATAGAACAAGTATTTTGATAGATATATCAAATAGTTTGATTTTAGTAAAAATGCAAAGGAAGCATGTGTCCATATGAAAGAACGTTGAAAGTACATTGATATTTCTAAACATAAGAAAACAACAAGCTGCTAATTGTTAACGATGTACTTGCATTAAAAATCAGCTTTTAGTTGTTTTAATACTCGACGTTGGATTTGCAAATGATGTTTTTTATTGTGAGTATAAAGGGCATTGGGAATGTCCCAGACAACATGTTGAAACACCTTATTAAAATGTTTAATAATAAACATGTAAGATGGATTCATTATGCATTGACAATAGGAATTACCATACACGTTATATATGTTGTCTATAATACTGTAATTTGTTTATGTATTTGATACATGAAGCAAAAATCAAATCTAAATTAATGTCGATAGTTTAGAGTGTTCTCGTGTATTTATGAAATAAAGGAAAATCGTTTATAGAAACAACAAAATCCTTATGAAGGAGTATTCAAACTCAAACTTCATATGCGATATTGAGTATGGTATGTCAATATAAAATTCATGTTCAAAGCTTGGTTAACAAGCTTTAAGGTTGAAATGTTCCAAACAAGAGATTGTGGATGATTCAATAAATGGCCAAGTACATCACCCTTGAAGAGCACCATAATAAAAGCAATGAATATACATAACAAATGCACAAATTTATAATTGAGCGGAGGGTGATTCCAAATGTTGATAATCCCATAACACTGTTTTATGATAACAATGTCATGATGTAGTTCATAACAGAACTTAGAGCCTATTAGAGGCCGAGAGACAAACTTTGAACTGTTCCACATGATAAAGACAGTTTATCAGCATCGGAGAGTGTTGATTGACATAGCAGATAATTGAAACATAATAGTATATATGTTCACTGAGGGACTGACCCGATTGGTTTTGAAGAAACCGATTGGAGAAGTTGGAATAAGATTCCATGATTGACCGTAAGTGCAAGTAGTAGATTAATAGAGTTATGGTTATGCCCTAATGGCAATTATATAATTTGTTACGTAAATCTAACTCGATAACCAATCTTGTTTAAAATAAAAGGTATTTTTTCTGTTATATACTTGTTATAAAATGTTATAAATAATTACTTAGTTAATTTAAATATATATGTTAGAAATTCCATAAATGATGTGTTTGTAATAGCAGTTACAAATAGTTGAAACCATAAGTATTATATCATAATACGATAAACATATCATTTTAAATATTCCTAGTCAAGATGTATTGAGACTGGACATCAATGCAACCGCATTGAGACTAGAGTACGTAACACTCTCCAAATGGATGCTAAGGGCACCTAGGGGTGTATTAATAGTTATTGGATAACTATGGAATGACCCACATGAAAGTTTTATGTTGGTTAATATAACAAAGATCAAAAAATATATTGAAGTGACTAATTTACATAGAGAATACTGTTGATCTTCGACATGGAAGCTCCGCTTTGATTATAGTTAAATCGTGGCATGACATCCATTGAATGAATAAAGTTGGGTCGAGTGGAAGTATTGGAAGTGAAATACTATTCAAGAGTGGATTCTTCTCCTCGGTTATATGGGATTAGTATCACCGCTAACTGAAGCCAACTCAAAGTTAAAATCTCTGTCCATAGTAGTTTGGTTAATAATTATTATTATTGAGCCAAGGACTTTATGGTTGGACTATAAACTTGAATGTAGACAATATTGGAATTTTGACCACAACCAATTGCATAAGTCCTAATGTGATATAGTTTTGACGAAGAGAATTGGTGTAAATGATCGTTACTATCGGGTACCGCTTAAGAAAAAAGTAAAATTGAATTTTACCAAAAGGATCTGCACGTGGTGAATTCAACCAAACTGTGACACCACTAACTAAGGTGGTGTGTGATATTTAATATTTGAATTGTTCAATATTAATTACTGAAAGAATTCACACCTCTGAGTCGCACAATTGTATTTATGATTTCTTCCAAAAAACACACGATTAAATTAATTTAGGAAATTTTATAAATTTGTTAAATAAATTAATATTTATGGAAAATTTATTATAATTTATTTATTTGATGTTTTGAATGTTGTTGGCAATTATTTAAATGCATGTACAAAAGTCAAAATTGCAAATATCGATGTTCGATATCGGTGAACATACTAAACGGGGTTTAAAACAAATAATTACATAGAGGTTTTATTTTGCTGGAAACATTGCATACTATTAATGCATTCTAGGACCGACAAATACATGGAGAAAATAAATGGATTAATTGATTGGATTAAATAAGGAAGTTAAATAAGGAGAACGAGAAAAGATTCTTTTATCTCATTAAGAACAAATCTCCACATTTTACTTCCTTTTTATAGAAAATCCTTCCTCCTCCCCTCCAAAATAATGGTTGCCATCAACTTCGTTTAAACAAAATAAAAACTAGTAACAACTTAAAATGAAACATCAAATTAAATTAAATCAAAGGTGGTTCATCCATCTCTTGCAAGGATTGGATATGGATCTTGGCTATCTGAGGAGAAGGCAAAAATCAAGGTGTGACCTTTAGCTAGATGTAAGAGGTATCTTTTATTTTAAATGTTCTATTAAATATAAAATGATTATCATAGTTTGTATGTATATAATATTGCCTCATTTGATTTGAAATGGTTTATGAAGTTTGAAACCTCTGTTGAATGAATTGATTTGATTTTTATTTTGATAATCAAAATAGAAATCTATAAATGATTAAAACAATGTTTCAATTATAGATCTATGTTTTAAATTCTCAAATCAAAGTGCAATTTTTTAGATCTGAAAGTTTATGTGTACATATTATTTGCATTTGTGTTGAAATAGAAATGTTGTGTTTATGTGTTTTTGCTTCACTTTGAATTGAAACATAATCATGCAATTCGAATTCTTTGTTGAATAAATTGTTTTATTCTTAATCTGATGAATTGTAATAGAAATATACATATGATTAAAAGAAGGTTTTGATAATGAACCTAAGATTTAAAATTGATTACAATAATATTTTCAATTTGTTACTCAATTTATTATCTCAAATGTTCTTATTTAAGTATGTTTAGAGATTGTTAATATATTACTTAATTTGTTGTGTCTCACTTTAGTTTTGTAAAAAAAATGTTAAATCTCTTAATTTATATGTATATATGTAATTTTGTTAACTACTTCAAGTATACAAGAGTTTACAAATGTATCGGAAAATTTTAATGTGGCAAGGAAGTTTGTTTTGAATTAATTAGAAATTTTTGGTTTTTTCTTTATATACACATAATTATATCTATATATGTGTGTACATATAAGCATTTAATATTTGTATTTCAAATTGCCAAAACAAGATTTAAATCCCTTTTATTATTATTAAACAATTAAAAGTGAGGCAATAAAATATACATGTTAATTATTGCTTGATATTTATGTTATTGTGTCATAATACCTCTTGCATGTTAATTAAATGTTTTATCATTTAAATATGCTAAAGAAGAAAGGTGGAATCAATCAATAATGCCACCTTTTTACCCTTCCCTATTAGATCCTTATGTGATTGCATCTTGATTTATTCTTGTTTATTTCTACATATTATCATCGGTTAATCATACTTGTCCACATATTGAAATAAAATATGATTTTATTAAGACAGTATTTGAATGGATCAAATAAATCCTTAAGACTTCATAGGCCCAATAGATCAAAAATAAGAATTTTTTAAAATCTACTTTTTAATTCCAATGTGGGCTGACCCAGTTCCAACAAAAATGAACAACCAATCAATAATGGATTAAATTAATAATCTCTGGGACTTCTCCTAACATAAGATCAAAAAATATCACCCTTGGGACTACATTACCCAAACAACGACTACACGTATAGTACTTACACATTGGGAGGATCCCGTAATATCGACTTGCATCAAAGATGACTTAGGGTCTACTTAAGCATCTGTGTCCAATAACTCGACGGTAATGCCACTTGCTGCAGCACAACGGGCATCCACCAATAATGTCATATCCTAATCGTCATATGCACTGAGGAACCTCTGTTAGTGCCAGACTATGTACTGCACCAGACATCCACCAACAATGTTGCCTACACCGAGGAACCTCTTATTAGTGTCATGTGCTTAGCACAGCCTCGTAATCAAACCACCCCATATTGAATATCAAATTCGCAAAATAAATATTGTCTAGGCCTAATTGCCCACGTAGATGCTTCCTTCAATCCCATAATATTAGAAAGTCAAGGATCGTGGAACTAACTTCCCACACTTATATAACATATGTATTAATATATCTATACATATACCTTGGCCATAGGCCAAGGTTCAACCCGTGCTTGAAATCGGTTAGCCAGTCGATCGCCTGCTGCCATAGGAGTCAAATGCTTATTATCGACCAACTATGGTAAGCTATTGACCGGTCATGTTTTGTTCGTAGTAAATAATATCTTTTTTCGTTGATTAATTTTAGCATCGATTATCTCTAAGTTTCTGACTAGGTTTCTCATATTTTTTTCAATCCATAATTCTACATATAATTTTGATAAGTTTCATGTGAAATCTATAATCTTGTTTACACGATTTCAGCTAATCAACTTTTTAATTATTTACGTAAAGTTATATCTCAGAATCAATTCAAAGTGAAATCAAAAGGGGTATACATATTAAACTCTCAGAATCAATTCAAAGTGGAGTAAAATAGTGTGCAAATCTTTGATTCAATTCAAAATCAATTTCCCCATTTTAAACCAAGTTAATCAACTAGGGGTTAAATTCATGCAATTTAGACTTTTAAATCATATCTCTATACAATTACAATTTACTCAATAATTAAACTTCAATAGGAAAACTTTTATCTCAAAATTAAAATTATATAATTCTCAAATCAAATAGAGATATAAATAAATCTAATTACTTGTAAACCATCATAGTTTAATAATTAACCCACTCAACTCTTACAAGCTTTCCCCCTCTTACTCCGACTTGAATCGCTTCCTCTTTGATTTATTGATTCCTTCATTTAGTTTAATTTTATCTCCAATTTTTTTAATCTTCTCTTCTTCTTAAATTGTTGATTTTATCTTAACTTTTGTTTTTTATTTTTTTTGAAGAGATATAGTGATTTGAGGAGAAGCAGAGTTTCAGCTACACAATAGGGTTTCAGGCTAAAGAAGGAACATATATGTCCATATTTATAAACACGGGAAACAACTTCTGTAACACCCCTAATTTTTGGTAACATTATTCAGGAGATTTAATTTGATAAATTACATAAAATAATGTAAATGTAAGTGAGAAGGTGATTGAGACTTGAATTAATTAATTAAGGGTTGTGCCTAATGAATTAACAAATGGGCTTAAGAATGGGTTTTGGATAATTAAGTTACATAAGGGTATAATTGGAATTGCTGCTCATAACCCTTACCCATATAAATATTTCATTCCTACCATTTCTTCCCGCTCACGTCATTTTAAAATGCAAATCAAAAGATAGAGGAATGGCCGGCCATTAAGGAAGAAGAAGAAATTCAAATTAAAGCTAGAAAATCAAGCTTGTGGGAAATTAATCTCAATTCAATCTCCTTATCTAATTCAAGGTGAATAATAATTCCATCTCTATTTTGTTCTGAATCCATATTTTCAGATTTAAGGGATAAATTCATTTTATGATAAGGATGATGATATGCTTGATTTATGATTTATTTGATTTAAACAAGGTTGTTTAAAAAGATTTTTGCACGGTTTTAGGTCAAAACCGAGATTTAATGTTGATTAAATGCCATGGAAAAATTATATGTTATGAGAAACGTGATTTTGGAGTTGGGTTTCAATTTCGAGAATTTTCCAAGCTATCGAAAGATTAATATGAATTTTCAAAGGAAAATATGGTTATTTGGATTTATAATTTATTTTGGAAAATATATTGAGAATTTGGGTCCGAAATTTTGATATGCTGGATAACATGATTAAAGTGAATTTCTGGAATTTTTGGGGATTTTCCTAAGTGATTTGCTACGGGAAATAAATTGTTTTAGAAGAGGGACTTCTTTGCAAAAATTGGAAGGGCTTGTTTGATTAAATTAACCATGGTTAGATTTGGATTAGCGGCAGTTATTTTTGGAAAAGAATTTGAAAAATTTAAGGCAACCAAACTGATGTTGACACGTGGCAGATTAGTTAGAGAAGAGTTGCTTAATACAGTATGAAACCTGGTTTACATCAGAAAAATTGGTTCCGCCTACTTGGGAAAGCATCTTTCGACGTAGTGGCTTCCGCATCCATCCTTGTTGAAACCAACTATGCCGAAACCAATACACAAGGTATCACTATGATGGTACGTAGTGAATTGGAGATAGGCGGAAGGTAAGGTGTCGAAAGCATAGCTTCCGAAGGGGGGTGAAACCTTGCTTTGTTTCTAAAAGGAAAGTGCCTACCTATGTTTTGTTTTAAGCCTTCGACGGGGTCGAAGCAGAAGGTTTCGAAAGAGGTTTTAAAAAGGATTTTGAAAGAGGTTGCCATTAGCTTAAGATTGTTTTCGGCTGGGTTTCTTACTTATAAAAGAATGTTTTAAAAGAAGGGGTTCCGACCTAGTTGATACCCTACTGCCGTTTTATAACCTTTTGATGGTGTTGAAGATATCAACGCTGTCGTAAGGTATATTGTTTTATAAAGTTTAAGCCACTTCCTAAAGATTTCGAAAGGGGCTAGGGGTTTCGAGCATGATGGTTTCAAAAGGGGTTTCGACTCTAATCTTCTAATATTTTACCCAGATGATTTAGGCTTTCGAAAGAGATAGTGCCAACGCCATCAAGTTTTCCCCAATGTTTTGTATTGGTTTCGAACAGATGCTTTCGACTATATTCACTTTGACCCAAATAATATTTTAAGTATAAACCAAATGGTTTCGAAAGGGGTACTTTCAATGATTTCGGAAGGGTTACTTCCAATAGTGTCAAAAGGGGTACTTTCAATAGGTTTCGAAGCTAAGCTTCTAAAGGTTAATTATTAATACTTTAATGTATTTGAAAGGTTTTGAAAGGTAGATTTTAAAGTATTATGAGGCAGGAGCCTAATCTTTTTAAGAGCTTTCGAAGAAGGTCATCCTATGAAGTCGAAAGCTAGGTTCTAAAGGTATCGAATGGTTTTATGACCCAAACTCTATTTTTAATAAGGAAAAATCCATAGCTATATTTGAAAGGAGTTTTTGTAATGGTTTAAGAAAAAGCTATCTTTGATAAATTAAAAGGTTAAAGGTACTAACCATGTTTTATACTAAACCCACAAGAGTGGTAAAGTTATGTTGCTTCTTCTAAAATGAATATATTCACTTTATAATGGACCCATAACTGCATTTTGTGGACAAATGGTAAAAGAACCAGTTAGGTTAACCCGGTAGTGAATATAAATTGAATAAACTCCTGAATGAGTAGAATTGCATCCAGGAGGTCAGGAAGACCAGAATATAGAATGCTAAAATATGAAGGAAAGATATTGGCAGGGGCCAATAGGTTCATAGTTAACCCATGAAAACTATGTGTAAAGGAAGATGTCAGATAGACATGTTCATAATAAGCCCATGAAAACTATGTTTGGATACTGATAGGGCCAGTAGGTTTGTAGTTATCCCATGAAAACTATATCCGGATGTAATATTGACATATTTAAATAGGTTCCTAGTCAACCCATGAAAACTATGGTAAGAAGAAATGATATTGGGGTTACCAATAGGTTCCTATTCAACCCATGAAAACTAGGATAGGAGTAATATTGGAGTTACCAATAGGTTCATAGTGATACCATGAAAACTATGTAATTGGATAGGGAGTCCTTAAATGTTTAACCGGTTATTAGTCAGCCCATGAAAACTTATAGGTTAATAGTAATCCTAGAAACTATAACTGTGACAGATAGTCTAAATTGAATGGGGATGGGAAATCCAAAATTTATTCAATTGTTTTGCATATCATCAAATTATACTGTTTTGAATTGTTTTAACCGTTTGGATGTAGAATCACAGTATATGGTTTTATAAAGGTTTTTGAGATACTAGTGAGGGGAAACCCATTCCGCTAAGCGGTGTGGTCTCACTAGATATCTAAACGATATGAGATGGTAGATTATTATTCATACCATGATTTATGTCTGACTCGAAGTTTATGTTTTCCCCTTAAACTCTCAGGTACACAACTGATTTTGAGTAGTTTAAGAGTTGTGGTTTTCAGGTACCTCTAAGACGAATAAGCTTCTGGAGGCATGCAGGAGGAATGATAGCTATTTAGAGTTCTATTTTCTTTTGATTCAGCTGTGTTAATTGTAATGTCAAAGTTGTTATTGCCTACATATACTCTGATCATCCTAGGGGGTATTTTCATATGTCGCTGTTGGCGTATGTTGTAATAAATATATTTTCTCTGAACGTGGTTTGCGAATATTGGGATTATGTAATGAATTGGAAATGTTTTGATATGGAATGTGATTTTGTTTGAAGTTTAAATTTTTTCCATATTCATGTGTTTCTGTATATCAATAAATCTAACAACACCGTATTTGGTTGCCGAGGATTATTAACTTTGGATGACTACATCATCCGTAGCTGTTAGTTTTGGGCCTCCAAGTAGGGGGATGTTACAACTTCGACCGTTTGATTTAATATAATAAAATATGATCCGTTCATCCTAGGTTAACCCTAGCCGACAACGTTCGACCGGTCGATCGGTTTACTGGGGGCGTGTCAACTGCTAGGTGTCGACAGGTCCTAATAACTATGTCGACCAGTTAATGTTACCTAATTTAACATTAACCTTCCTTTTATATATTTTTAATTTTTTTTTCATGTAATGAAATTCTAATAACATTTTCAATTGAACTCCAATTATAAAACTTTATATATGAATGTTGTCCAGAAAATCGCCACGAACGCAACGGTACAAGTTTCATAGCCAAATTCTTACGTTTGTTCAAATTCCATTTTAACTTTATTTCAAACTGTTTAGTTTCTTTTCATAATTTTTTGGTCAATTTCACAGGGTGTTACATTCATCCCCTTTAAAAGTATTTCTTTCCAGAAATCTTTAAGGATAGAGAATTGCAACTTGTATATTCGAAAATCAATGTCTACAACCATCTAGTCAACCATCAACCACTGACAACCATTGTCCTTACTTTAAATTTCTAATACAACATGTTCATATAGGTATGGAATGCATATAAACCTATGACTAATGAAAAAATTAGCGGCCTCCTGATCTAGTCGACCTCCTGAAATGCCCATGCTTATGTCATGCATTAACACGTATGCGATTCCCTGTACTTGTAATTCCATATTAGTGAGTAACCATTCAATACATATGCGACAACCATACATGTATAACTCAAGAACATATAGCAAGTGATGGTGTAAGTGTAGATTAACCAGAATATATTAGCCTACGTATGCAAAGATTTACTTAATAAATACATCCACTAGGAACCATCATCCAAACCATGTCATAGTAACAACCACTTCTAGCATCAACATCCTTACCTATGGGGTACGCTAAGATAAAGCCTAAGCGCATAAGAAGTTCAATGTATTAATTAAAATAGAAATGTACTAGTAAAGAGTTCGGGATGGGTAGCTTGGATCTTCTCATCTGGCTACCCTATGTTTTCCATTGGATCGTCTTCCCATTAGATCTTAACCAGCTTTATAAGTTTATTGCGGAGTTGCTTTGTAACCATGCCCAATGATACAGGTAGGTGCATGGCGAATAAGTGACTCCATTTCCACTGCACTTCTTCTAGCTGACTCGACTTGATTACAACTGCTGATATGAAGGCACATTCGCAAGTGTGATACATAAAAAATGTTGCGCACTCCCACCAACTTTTAAGGAAGCTCCACCATATAAGCCAACTTCCCTACTCTACCCGTGATCGAAAAAGGCCCTACAAACCTTGGAGCTAACTATCCCAAACTACCAAACCTCATGACATGTCTAAGTGGCGAGACCTTCAAAAAAACCATATTGCCCACTACGAACTCTAACCTTATGTGTCTCTTGTCAGCATAAAATTTCTACCTATCTTGCACTGTCTTCATTCTCATATGTATCAAGTCTATTTTCTCTAAAATCTCATTTATCATGTCTGGTTCAAGAATAATCCTATCCATAGCGTCCCACCAACAAGACATTAATCTATAAGGACTCCCGTATAATGCCTCAAATGGTGTCATCCTAATACTTTCCCGATGGCTATTATTATAAGCAAAGTCTACTAGTGGCAATGGATAGGTGCATGATGAACAAGTGACTTCCTGTCCACTACACTTCTTCTAACTGACTCGACTCGACCACAGATGTTGGATTGTGAAGGCAAATTCGCAGCTGTGGTACATGAAAAATGTTGTGCACTCTCGCCAACTTTTAAGGAAGCTCCACCCTATATACCAACTTCTCTACTCTACCCGTGATCGGAAAAGATCCTACAAACCTTGGTGCTAACTTTCCCAGACTACCAATCCTTACGATATATCTAAGCGGCGAGACCTTCACGAAACCATATCGCCCACTGCGAACTCCAACTCTATGCATATCCTATCAGCATAAGATGCATATCTTATGCGGCCTTCAGTTTCCTACCGATCAAGTCTATTTTCTCTGAAATCTCCTTTATCATGTCTGGTCCAAGAATAATCCTTCCCATAATGTCTCACCAACAAGACGTTAATCTACAAGGCCTCCTGTATAACGCCTTAAATGATGCCATCCTAATACTTTCTCGATAGCTATTAGTATAACCAAACTCTACTAGTGGCAAGTGATCCTGCCAAGAGCCTATAAAATCCAAAATACACATCCAAAGCAAATCCTTCAATACACGATTCACTCACTGTCTATACATCCATCTGTGGATGATAAGCGGTAATAAAATTCAACTCGGTGCCTAAAGCCTCCTGAAGCCTCCTTCAAAACTTGCTAGTGAAAAGCAGGTCTCGGTCACTAACAATGCTAGAAGGCACTCTATGTAACCGAACTATCTCCTACACATATAAAGTCGCCAAAGACGCAGTAGTCCTCGTACTCCTAACCAGAATAAAGTAAGCGCATTTGGTTAGTCGATCGACTATAACTGAAATACTCTTATCTCCATCCTACTTTTAGGTAGTCCATTAATGGAATCCATAAAACACTCTCCCACTTCCACGGTTGAATATCTACTGCAACAATCCACTCGGTTTCTTTTACTCCACCTTTACCCTTTGGCAAGTCATACACTTAGATACATACTCTGCACATGCCTCTTCATTTCAGGCCAATAAAAGACTCTCTTCATATCATTATACATTTTATCTCCACTTGGATGGATGGTCATCCTAGACCATGGGACTCGGCTAGTACCATGCTAATCGAATCCACAATGAGAGGAACACATAGTCTAGCATGTCTATGTAACTACACCTTTGAGTCAATGGAATAACGGCTTAAATGAATCGATTACTATCCTTTACCAAGCTTCTCGAAAATATCCAACAACTTCGTAGCTTGTTTCTGACTTGACCCAATGCATTCCATAAGCTTAGGCTGCAAATCCAAAACTGTTAACAATCCTGGAGTGATGTTTGACGAAGGTCGAAAAATGAATGTTAAAATACACTTCAAGTGCTTCTATTCCAAGAACATAGTACTCAACATCGAATGCTACCTACTCAAGGCATTGGCTATAACATTGCCATTTCCTGGAGTATAGGAGATACGAAAATCATATGATGTCAAGAACTTCATCCACCTATGCTGCCTTAAATTCAAATCCTATTGGGAGAATAAATACTTCAGAGATTATGATCCATGAAAAGCTGAATCTCTCTCCTGACAGATAAATAATGTCTTCATGACTTGAGTGCAAACCAATGGTTGCCAACTTGAAATCATGGGTAGTATATTTTCTCACATGGACAATCAATTGTCGACTAGCATAGCTCACTACTCTCCCTTCTTGCATCAAAACCGCGCCCAGTCCTGTACGGCAACTACACTAGTCAATGTCTCCTTCGAATTAATAAAAGCATCCTCACATTTTAGGTTCCATTAGAAAACCAAATTCTTCTTGGTAAGGCAAGTCAGACGAGCAAAATTTTCAGCAAAGTCCTTTATGAACTTCTTATAATTACCCGTCAAACCAAGGAAACTTCTCACCTTCGTATAGTTCTTTGGTATATGCCAATCATGTACTATAGCAAGACCGCCAACCCATGCTCAGAGCCAACATGCCCCAAAAAATGAACCTTCTTATGCCAAAAGTGACATTTGGAAAAATTCACCTTCAACTTATGCCCATACAGATTATTGAGCACTTCCTCTAAATGCAACATGTGCTCCTCCTTGCATTTCGAATATACCAATATGTCATCAACAAATACAACCATGAGCTTATTAAGAAACCTTCTAAAAACTCAACTTGACAAGTCAAAAAAATATGCATGCGCATTGGTCAGTCCTAAGGGCATGACTAACAACTCATAAAGTCTACTGGATGTGCGAAAATTAGTTTTTATATACTATCTTAAGCTACACTCAATGATGGGACCCGGTAGCCAAGTCAAGCCGAGAGAACACCTTCGCTCTAACTAACTAATCAACGAGATCGTCTGTGTGAGGCAACAGATAATGATTCTTCTTTTTTAGTATACCTAGCACACAGTAATCGACACAAGGCCTCAGAGAGCCTTCCACCTTAGTGCTAAAGACAATTAGTGCTCACCACTCTAATATACTCCTCCTAATGAAGTCCTTCTCCAAAAGTTCATTCACTTCCTTACATATCTCGCGTCTTTGTTTAGGATCCATATGTCTCAAAGGTAAGGCAATAAGTTTGGTATTCTCCTTGAGGTAAATTTGAAATTCAATCTCCCTCTAGGGTGAAAGGCCGATAACTCCTAAAAAGACATTTGGATATTTTCAAACTATTAGCACTGAAGCTAACTTATCATGTGTTAGGTCTAAATAGTATAGGTAAATCGACAAAACTGAAATTCTGGGGTTGTAATAAACCTCATGACGGCACATAGTACAAGTACCTAAACGAATAAGCTTCCTTTCACAATTTAGGAATGCTCCATAGGTGGTCATCCCAGTCCATACCTAAAATCAAACTAAACCCAGAAAATCCTAAGACAAAAGCATCGCAATCAAACTCGACCTCAAAATATGCAACTTCAAACCCTTACAAATCATAGGTACATGAGTCGATCCTCTAAAAGGGTTTGATACAACTACTGGGTTAGTAACCATGCTAGTGTCTAAGTGCAACTCATCTACAAGTGTACTCGAAGTACAAAAGTGTGATGCCCTAGTGTTAAATAAGGTACGAATAGATAAATCAGATAAAGTTATCACACCTTAAATTATGACCTTCCACCCCTTATCCACCATTGGAGGTGCACTTGAGCTGGGAACACCTTCTAGTGCATAATCTGGAACTACCTCGGTAGAGGTCTTCGGTGCACTCGGGCACTCCCTCTTCATGTGCCCAAGTTGATTGCAATTGTAGCATTTGATCTTTAATATGTCCACCCTACAATCCTACACAACATTCCCTTTCTTACCGCATCTTCTACACTTTATTTCCTGCTTCTTAATCTTCTTGGGTCCCTACTACGCCTTTGCACTGATTTTGTTGGAGTGTCTTTGCCCCTAACTTCTTAGGCACACTCTTTACCTCTTCTTTGGAAACAGTATTCAGCAAATTTCCACCAAACCCACATAAGTCACCCCCCATGGGAATGTGACTAAGGGCTAAACCTTAAATAAATTTGAAAAATGTCTTTAGCATAAGGAGGTACTCCCTACTTTACATATTATTTCACTATCATATCTCCTTACTGAAAATGTATGAACTTCTCCAGCTGTACTCCCTACTCTGCTATAAAAAGAAATCTTGTATCAAAATGCATCCTAAACTCTTCCTATGTTATCTCTTCCTCATTGGTTTTTGCTACTACTTCCCACTAATTTAGAGCCTCTCCTTGTAAATGCCAAGAAGCAAGCTGCCTCCTAACGGCATCACCAAGGCCTAATAATTTGAAAATCCTCTCACAAGTATGAATCCATGCCTTCGAGTCCATAAAATATTCAGCCCCCACATATGGCTTTCTTTCTAGACTCACAAAGTCCTTTCATAGCTTGGAAAAAAGGTGGATTGGTAGGCACTGCACCTTGCGTCTACTTTGTGGGTTCCCCATTCGAGTTAAGCTCAGCTTGTCCTCTCGCTTGCAGATACTGGTGTAACCATATTGGGATGTTCTTGCCTAGAATCTTAACTACTTCATCTGAGCCGCATCCAATAGAATTGCTTGTTTCTCTATCTGTGATTAGGAATTATCAACTTCCCATAGTAGTATTAAATAAGAATAAGTGATTGCATTTCTTATGTTAAATCTTTGGAAAACTTTATAAATATATTTTTGTAAACCCTTTGAAAAACCTTTTTAAGATATTCAAGTATGTTCTCTCGATACATGTCTAATTCCTAAGAAATCTTAAACCTTGGCTTCGATACCAATAGTGACAACCTACACCTCCAGGCAACTGACCCAAAGCCTAGAGAGACTTTTGGACTCGCGTTGTGCCAAGAAATACAAGATATCAGTTTTTAAAACATTATAGGTTACAGTTACAAAAATAAAATCTAAGACATTCTATACTTTTAGATCTCACAGTGGAAAGTAAGAAAATTCAAATACAGGAAATAATCATTTCAGAAACGTAGTTTTAAAATATATGTAACCAAAATCCAGAGTTTCCAAAATGACAGTATAAAGTATTATAGATGCTAAATACAATAGATAGTTACATAAAGAATAATGAAGAGTAATATGCAATGTCAAGCTCGATTCTCCATGTACTAAAACCGGGCAAATCACCTACTACCCTGTCCTCTTATGGTAGGGGAAAGGAAAGGAGTCAGTCAGACAAAAGTCTAGTGAATGAATTATATTACTAATATATGGTGATCACATGTAGTTGACTTTGTTTATAATTTATGTGACTTAGGGTGTCCTGCTTGTAATTGTGAATAACTTACGAGGATTGGTCACATTACCCTAAGGAATATGACTCTAAATACACCTACCCGAACAGCTCTGTGGAGGTTTATACTTAAGGTTGAACAATGAATCAAACTATTGGTTAGCAATGGATCAGACAACTGATCAACAACGGATCGAACTAATAATCTCTGGGACTGCTCCTAACACAAGATCACACAAAATATCACCCTTGGGACTGTATTACCTAAACAACGACTATACTTATCGTACTTACACATGAGAGGATCTTGCAATGTCACTTCACGTCAAAGATGACTTAGGGTCTACTTAAGCATCCGTGTCTAATAACTCAATGATATCGCCACTTATTGCACTGCATTGGGCATCCACCAACAGTGTCACGTCCTGATCGTCGTATATACCGAGATACCTTCTGTTAGTGCCAGACTATTCGTCGCACCAGGTATCCACCAACAGTGTCGCATATACCGAGGAACCTCCTATTAGTGTCATGTGTTCAACACACCCTCACGGTCGAATTGCCTCATATCGAATATCAAATTCATAAAATAAATATTCATTAGGCCTGATTACCCGCATACATGCTTACCTCAGTCCCATAGCATTCGAAAGTCAAGGATCGGAGAGCTAACTTCCCATACTTGTATAACATATGTACTCAAATATAAACAAACAAACAAACACACACACACACACACACACACACACACACATATATATATATATATATAAACCTGGGCCGTGGGCTAAGGTTCAATCTACATCTGAAGTTTGTTAATCGGTCGACCACCTGCACCATAGTGGTCGAATGCTTATTGTCGACCAGCTATGGTAAGCCATCAACCAGTCGTGTTTTGTTTATAGTAAATTAAAAAAATTCATAAATTAATTTAAACGATGATTATCTTTAAGTCCTAACTAGATTTCTCATACTTTTTCATTCCATAATTTCGCACACAATCTAATTATCTTCGAGTGAAATTTATAATCTTGTTTACACAATTTCAACTTATCAACTTTGTAATTATATATGTATGTTGTATCTCAGCATTAGTTTTAAGTGAAATCAAAGGGGGTATACAAATTGAAATCTCATAATAATTTCAAAGTGGAGTCAAAAAAATATACATATTAAATCTTAGATTCAATTCAAAATCAATTTATCTATTTTTAACCAAGTTAAATCAAATAAGGGTTAAATTCATGCAATTTAGACCTTTAAATCATATCTCTATACATTTACAATTTAATCAATAATAAAACTTCAATTAGTAAACTTTTATCTTAAATTAAAATAATATAATTCTGAGATCAAATAGAGATATAAATAAATTCTATTACTTGTAAACCATCATATTTTAATAATCAACCTACCCACCTCTTATAAGCTTTCCTTCTCTTACACCGACTTGAATCACCACCTCTTTGATTTGTTGATCCATTCTTTTAGTTTGATTTTATCTCCAATTTTTTTATCTTCTCTTCTTCTTGAATATTTGATTTTATCCTAAAATTTATTTTTATTTTGTTTATGAAGAAACAAAATGATTTGAGAAGAAGTAGAGTTTTGGGTATACGGTAAGGTTTCAAGTTAAAGAATAAAGGGAAACATCCATATTTATAAACACAGGAAACAACTTCGACCGTTATATTTAATATAATAAAATTAGGGTGTTCAGCCTAGGCTAACCCTATCCGACAAAGGTCAACCGGTTTATGGGGGGCATCGACCACAGGTGTCAAACGGTTCCAATAATAGTTTCGACCAGATAATGTTACCTAATTTAACATTAACCTTCCTTTTATATAGTTTTAAATATTTTCATTTTCAATTCTTTAAATGTTAATAAGTTTTTCATTTTAACTTCGATTACGAAACTTTTTATATGAAACTTGTATAGGAAATTGCTACGAATGCAACGATATAAGTTTCGTAGGCAAATTCTGATATTTGTTCAAATTTCATTTCTAACTTTATTTTAAATTGGTTTGTTCTTTAATAAATTGCCAATTTCATGGGTGTTACACAACTACAACTATTTTTAAATATTGTAATACAATCAACTGTAACAATTGTTAGATGTCGTAAAATATGCTTTACAAATTTTTTCTAAACATTATAGAATA
This sequence comes from Allium fistulosum, assembly GCA_030737815.1. Lineage (NCBI taxonomy): Eukaryota > Viridiplantae > Streptophyta > Magnoliopsida > Asparagales > Amaryllidaceae > Allium > Allium fistulosum. The sequence goes on from CM060903.1 coordinate 1,505,365,192, forward strand.
TTTTTTAAAACTATTATTAAATGGTGCAAAATATATACTGCAACTTTTTAAGAAAGTTGTATAGAAATTTTGTAGCATTGTACTCAAGACTATCATTATAGAATTACAATTTTAGAAATTCAAATACCTAAAATTCATCAATTCAAATACATAGAATTCATCGGTTCAAACAATAACACTTTAACTTGTCATTCTAAATAAGTTAACATAGTTTCAACACAAAGGAGTATAATAAACTAAAATTGTTAGTCTATATCCTTCGACATGAATGAACATAAAACACTTGGATCAATTAGTACACTAACTAGTACAATATTCACTCAAAATTGGTTGGCTCACCTAGAAGTGGTAGCGAATTTTAGGACAATAATAAAACATCTCATGGTGCCAACCTTATTAACTACAATGCTACCGTTTGAAACCAAGACTCCATCTCTCCACTGTATATATTTAAGCATCAATAATAATAGATTAGCATAAAAAATTATTCCTACCATTAACATCAACAACCAAGGACAAGGCCGTGGAAGGCAAATCAAAGTTTCGATCTTTAGTAGAAATTTGAGAATGAGAAGAAGAGGAATCATTATTACATAGAGAATGAAATTTAAGAAAGAAATTTGAAAAGTTTAAGAGTGAAAAGAAATGATGAGACGGAAGAGGCATTGGGAGAGAAGGGAGGGAACTGGAAGAAACTAAACAGTAACTTAGAGCCAAAATTTTAGGATTAAAGGGAAAAATTTTGTTACTTGGAGCTAAAAAATTTGTATATGTCAAAGAAACTAGCTACAAAAGAAAATTTCTACATGCATATGAAATTAATAATTTGTATCATTCTACGTTGCAATACATTTTGCAATGTAATTATGTCTTGAACTTTTATAACACTCAGATTATTGTAGTCATCCAACAAAGACCAAGAAGAGTATTGTTATTTGTAACGTAATGTTTATATTTTTCGAATTTTGAATTTTTTTTCAGTGCTTTCCAGTTTTATGAAATTTTGAATATTTTATAATTATAATTTTTTATATTTGAATTTTATGAAAATTTCAAAAGTTTGATTTTAAGTTCTATGAATATTTTTAAATTTATTTAGAAAAACTAAATATTTCAATTTCTTAAAATACTAAACATTAAATATAATTATATATTATAATTATTAAAAATTAAATACTAAATAATAAAATAACGTCTTAATTATTAAAGTTTACTTATTAATCATTAATTATTAAATAGTAAATATGAAATATTATTCTATTAACTACAAATTATTTATTATTAATTATTTCATCTTAGTATTTGACAATAATTGCTAATTATTTATACATTATCAAGTGATCAATATTAACATTTAAATACAAAATATTATTTGTTACTTACTTATTATTAATTATCCATAATAATTTTTTACTATCAATTATTTAATAGTAATTATTAATTATTAAACATTAATAGCAATTAATTATTAATTATTTATAGTAATTAATTATTAAACTTTAAGTATTAATAGTAATTAAAAATTAATTATTGATTATTTTATATTGATTATTTTATATTGATTATTAACTTTTAATTTTAATTATTAAAAGTAATTATTATAAATTAATTATTGAAAATTTAATTATTAATCATCAATTATTAATTTTTAATTACCAACAACAATTATTTAATATTAATAATTAATAATCAATTATTTAATATTAAATAATAACAACAACTAGTTATTTAATATTAAATATTAAGAGTAATTAAAAATCAATTATTAATAATAATTATTTAACATTTATTATTGATTATTAGTTGTTAATTATTAAAAATTAGTTATTAAAAATTATATATTAATTATCAATTATTAATTACAACTTTTTAGGAAAACAATTGTTAAAAAATTATAAGTAAGACGATATCTAATTAACTAAAATTTTATAAATTTTTCGAATTGATAGAAATAATCAATTGGAGTTAATAAGATTTGAGTTCATGATTGTAGTTTAAGGTTATTTCTAGAAGGGGATGAAAGAATGAATGCACGTTTTGTTAAAATAATTAAGAAAATGAGAGGTGCTGTTTAAATATGTGGAAAGTATTTTACAAAATATTATTGGATGAAAAATGAGTTGCGTAAGAGTAGAAGAAAAGAGGTGGGCGACTACTATTGAGATTCTATGTTGTACATATACGTCGATCATTCATTGCTAAGTTAATATTGATATGCTTTGTAAATTAACGAAGATTCTAAGAGGGGGCTAAAAGAAAATTTATTCCTTAAATTAAGAAAGAATGCAGTAATCATACAAAGATAAAGTGAGAAAAGAATATGTTAAGGTGACTGAACCTTTTTGTTACCCGGTGGCTTGACCAAGAAACAAGAGGCTCGGCTTAAAAGGGTCGCTCGGCATCTAGCCTCGTTCGGCATGAAAGGGCTGTTCGGCATAGCAAGTTTGTTCGGCATCCAAGCCTCGTTCGGGACAGAAGGGCCGTTCGGCATAGCAAGGTTGTTCGGCATTTCACCCCGTTCGGCATAGCAAGATTGTTCGGCATGAGCCTTGTTTGGCATAGCAAGGTCGTTCGGCATGAGCCTCGTTCGACATAGCAAGGTCGTTCGGCATTTCACCCCGTTCGGCATAGCATGGTCGTTCGGCATAGCAAGGTCATTCGGCATGAGCCTCGTTCGGCATAGCAAGGTCGTTCGGCATGAGCCTCAGTCGGCATCTCCCCTCGAACGGCATCAAGTCTCGGTCGGCACAGGCCTCGTTCGGCATACACTCTTCACTTAGCACACTGTCTCGATCGGCATGGGAATACCGTTCGGCATATCTTCCTCGATCGGTATACGAATGCCGTTTGGCCTGGATATGTGGTTCGGCAACTGCCGTTCGGCAACTGTGGGTCGGCGTACAGAAGTTACTTACTACGGGCCGAGGCATCTTACTCCTAGGCCCATGAGAGAAGTCCAACCCATCTTCGTCTATAAATAGAGGGGCAAGGGCACAGTGAAATGGACCTTTTTTGGGAGAACACTATGGAGACTCTGTTGCTTTCAAGACTCATTCTTTTCAGTTCAAACTTGTATTCAAGTCATTAGTGCACGGATTGTATCTGTATTCAACTACTTGTGAAAGCAATAAAGATCAAAACTTAAAGTGGACGTAGGCAGTTACGCTGAACCACTATAAATCCGGTGTTCTTGTTTTTGCACTAAATTTAGCATACAGTTCTCTGTTTTAATTTACTTTCTTCATTACTCTCTCTACACAATCTTTCTCAAGGGTGTTAGTAACCAATTTTGGTGCTAACATTTTGGTGCTTTCACTAAGAGTCGAATTCTCACGCCGCTAGGATCTGCTTTGTAGCTACTGGATTGAATAAATCCCCTGAAGGAGATCTAAGTAATTCACAGGATGTCCGTTGATTCTACACAGAGTTCTTACCAAAAGCTCTACTATGGGAAGATCACGTACACGATCAGCCTCTCATAACGCGGACGTCAATGAGACTGCTAGCGTACAACAAATAGGACCTGGCAATCAACAAGCAAATCTGGGTGCAGGAACCACCACCCAAAACCAAATGGAAGTTGTCACCAGAACAGAGTTCAACAACTTGATGAGAGAACTCATGGAAAGCAGAAGACAACTTAATGAGCAAATTCAAGCAAACGCTAACCTCATGACTCAACTTACTCAGCAACATCATCAGAATGCTGGAGGAAGCCCTGCTCCTTACTCCTCATCCGGAAGCTTTTCTTCATCCGATGAACCTCCCAGACGTAGACGTCGTAAAACAAAAACAACGCAAGCAGGTGTTGCTGATCGATCAACTCGGGATGGTCCGGGTTCTCTACCTGGAGCAATGGCTCCTCACCTACACTAAGAAAATCACACTCAAGCTGGAACAGGAAACTTAGGATCTGGAGTGTGAGTGGAAGTCGGACAGCCAGCACACCAAGGTCTTAATGCTGCTGGTCTCCAGGATACACACTTGGTAGATCGCCAACGGAGAAGACACCGACCAGAACGGTCTCACAGGACAGACACCAACTTGCCATCTTCCATACAAACCCCAGACCTGTCAGCTATGGTCAAACAGTTGATGAAAGAGAATCAAGGCTTATCAAATGATGATTGGGAGGTATCCAGGAGTCATACTCCGTTTACAGATGTTATCTTACAGGCCGAGTACCCCAGGAAGTTTAACATGCCGACTATTCCGGCCTATGAAGGAAAGACTGATCCCCGACAGCATCTGATGAGGTATGAATGGATGATGGACTCGGCTAGAGCGAACGATGCGACCAAGTGCAGACGTTTTCCAATAACTTTATCCGGAGTCGCTACCATGTGGTTCACCCGACTTCCCCCGCGAACTATCTCCAACTTTGATGAGTTAGCGACGAAATTTGTGGAACAGTTAAGGATTCATGCCACTCGTCCCAAGGATGTGATGTCCTTGTCTAGTGTGATTCAGACTCCAGGCGAGTCATTGAAAGAGTACTTACAGAGATTTCATGTTGCGACCACTGAACTTAGCAACCCTAATGACCATGCAATTCTGATGGCCGTAATGAGAGGAGTGGATCCGGATTCAGAGTTTGGAGACAGGTTGGTAGGAAAGCCCCCGACTACGCTAGAGCGTTTTTATTCAAAGGCTCATCAGTTCATACGAAGAGAGGAAGCCAGGTGGACAAGGGGAGATAAGGCACCAGGGCCTATTCAGGAGACCGTAAAAAGCAACATCGCTGTAAAACAATCCGGAGACAACTCGGGTAAAGTCCAGGTCAATGTCCAGAACAAACCCGGGCAATCTAAGGGGCCCGGAGGAGGAAATCCCGAAAAGAAAAGAGAAGCAGGGAAATGGAAGCCGAGGATTCCAACCTACAACGAATACACCCCGCTGAATGCATCTCTTGAGAATATTTATCTATTAACTTATAATACTTTTCAATACAGAAAGCCACACCCAAAGGAGTCAACCGAGGAACAGAAGCGAACTGGGAAGTACTATCGCTTCCATGAGACTTACGGGCACAATACTGAAGAGTGTAGGCGCTTACATGACGCTATAGAAAAGTTGATTAGACATAAAAAGTTGCAGGAGTTTGTAAAGAATCCTCAAGAGGGTGGATAGGGAACGTCCAATCCCGGTCACGCACCAGCTCCACGTCACCCTGAGGAGCCTGCTCGGACCGTGGGCAGACTGGTCATAAACACGAAAATAGGCGGACCTCACCCTGTAGATAAGAACTGGCAAGAAATGGAGCGGTATGCTAATTCCTTGAGGCATGCAGATTTTGAGTGTTGTTCCAATGTGGAGGATGGGACCCCCGCTAAACAGCAGCGCGTGATGACAGATGATATAGTATTCAGGAGCAGAGATGCTGACCAGGTGGAGGCTCCTACCGTTGATCCGATGGTCATATCTACGACAATCGGGCCAGCATTTGTGAAAAGAATTTTAATTGATTGTGGAAGTTCTGTTAATATCATCTTCAAAAAGGCATATGACCAGATGAAGATGGAGACGAAGGATTTAAAGCCATATAAAGCTCGTATCCATGGCTTTAATGGCGCAGCGACTGATGCAGTGGGGTATGTTGAGTTTCCAGTTGAACTGGGACAAGGTGAGCGTAGGAGGGTGCGAATCCTACCTTTCATAGTTTTGGATGTAGATTCTCCATACAATGTGTTTCTGGGTCGACCGGCCCTGGCTGAGTTTAGGGCAGCATTGGCCCCGTGGTGTTTGACTTTGAAATTTCCAACAGACAAAGGAGTAGGTGTTGTAAATGGCGACCAGGCGACCGGTCATGCATGTTATGTGGCTGAGCTGAGATAGGCCAAGCGGAGAGAGAAAGGAAAGGTTGCGGACAGCTCCGTCCGCAACCGAGTTGTTGAAAATTGACAAGTAATGCCCAAGCCCTGGCTCGGGCAACATGATCGGATCTGTAAAGACATAGATCCGAGAGATGATGATGAGGAACCTAGGGAAGAAAAGGCAGCGCCGGCCGAACTGACGATTGATATTTCAGTCAGCCGAGATGATCCATCGCGAGTACTTAAGATTGGATCACAACTCGACCCCTCGATGGCCGAGGATCTTACTGACTTCCTCTGAGCGAATTTGGATGTTTTCGCTTGGACACATTTTGATATGTGCGGGATTTCTCCCGCTATTGCGAGTCATGTGTTGAACATAGACCCGAAGTACGTTCCTGTGAAACAGAAAAGTAGGGGCATGGACCTGGAGAAGTCCGCGACCCTCAAAGAGGAGGTGGACAAACTCAAAGCCAATGGGTTCGTACGCGACGCCCTCTACCCAGAATGGGTGTCTAACCCTGTGCTTGTGAGGAAAGCAAATGGGAAGTGGAGAACTTGCATAGATTACTCTGATTTAAACAAAGCATGCCCGAAGGATAGTTTCCCTTTATCTAGAATCGATCAGTTGGTCGACTCAACTGCAAGACATGAGTTACTGTCATTTATGGATGCATACTCGGGATACAATCAGATCCCGATGCATATTCCAGACCAGGAACACACCAGTTTTGTCACAGATGTTGGGCTGTATTGCTATGTAGTGATGCCCTTCGGATTGAAAAATGCGGGAGCAACTTATCAGCGTCTGGTCAATCGAATGTTTAAAGACCAAATTGGTAGAACAATGGAAGTCTATGTGGATGACATGCTCGTGAAGTCACGGCAGTCAAACGACCACATTCAAGACTTAGCGGAGATGTTTGATATACTCAGACATTATGGAATGAAAATCAATCCTTTGAAGTGTTCCTTTGGCATTGCATAAGGGAAGTTCTTAGGTTTCATTGTAAATGCACGGGGCATCGAAGCTAACTCGGAGAAGATTCAAGCTATTCGAGACATACTAGTGCCCAGAACTATAAAGCAGGTACAAAGCTTGAATGGAAAGGTGGCTGCGCTGAGTCGATTCATATCCAGAGCCACAAATAAGTGTATTCCCTTCTTTGATGTGATAAAGAAAGGAAAGAAAAATTTTGAATGGACATCCGACTGTAAAGAAGCGTTCCGAGCTCTTGTAAGGCATTTAGAAAGTCCGCCGGTGCTATCGAAACCGGTAGACCATGAGATGTTGTATGTGTATTTGGCTGTATCCCAGCATGCTATCAGTACGGCTCTGGTTCGGGAGGAGGACAAAGTACAAAAGCCAGTGTACTATGTCTATAAACGTTTGACGGGGGCAGAAAGGAATTATCCTAAGATCGAGAAACTAACCTATTGCTTGGTGATTGCATCACGCAAGCTTCGTCCATACTTTCAGGCACACTCAATCAGTGTTTACACTGATCAACCCTTGCGACAGGTACTCCAACGACCAGAAACTTCTAGAAGGATGTTAAAATGGAATATCGAGTTGAGCCAGTTCAATATTACCTACCTGCCACGAAGGGCCATACAAGGGCAAGCGCTAGTAGACTTTATCACTGAATTCACCATGTCAGACGAATCGAGTAGTAGCGATGTCATACCTCCCGTTCGATGGAAGCTGTACACCGACTGGGGATCTAACGACTGTTGCTCGGGAGCCGGTATAGTTCTTGTGACTCCTGAGAACCTATCAATTTGTTATGCTTTGAATCTCGAATTCCCAGCGACAAATAACGAAGCCGAGTATGAAGCATTGATTGCTGGCTTGAGACTTATCAGAGAACTGAGGGTAAAATCGGTTGAAATCTTCTGTGACTCGCAACTGGTGGTATACCAAGTGCGGGGAGACTATCAAGCAAAGGGACAGAGACTTTCCCCATACCTCGCTCGGGTTCAAGAGCTGCTATCAAATTTGGAATACTATGATATTTCACATGTCCCGCGTGAACAAAACAGAGAAGCTGATTCATTGGCGAAATTTGCAAGTACTGGTGATGCACAACAAATGGGGTTGGTTCCCGTCGAAACCTTACATACTCCGAGTATAAATATGATGGAGATAGACTTTGTGTTAGAAACTGAAATCGAGAAAGAATCATGGATGACCCCATTCAATCAATACATATTACACGGAACCTTGCCCGAAAGAAGGAATGAGAGACGACAAGTCATTCATAAAGCTTCAAGGTATATAATGCAAGATGGAATAATGTATCGGAGAGGGTTCTCGGTTCCCTTACTCCGGTGCATCGCCCATGATGAGATAAAACGAGTTTTGATGGAAGTGCACGAAGGAGAATGTAGTGACCATGTTGGGGGGGGAAACACTCGCAAAAAAGATCCTCCGCTATGGGTATTATTAGCCAATTGTGAATCGGGATGCTGCAGACTTCACAAGAAAGTGCGACAAATGTCAAAAGTTTGCAAAAATCCCAAGAGCTCCTCCAACAGAAATCACACAAATGGTTAGTCCTTGGCTATTTGCGATTTGGGGGATCAATATAATCGGTTCCTTACCTATTTCTAAAGGTGGTGCGAAATATGCAATTGTTGCAGTTGATTATTTTACCAAATGGGCAGAAGCAGAGCCCTTAGCCACAATCACCATCAAAAAGGTCATTAATTTTGTTGTACGAAACATTATATGCCGCTTTGGCCTCCCATGGACTATCATAACAGACAACGGAACTCAATTCGAAAGTAGAGAGTTCAAAGAATTTTGTCAAATGTATGGCATTGAAAAGAGGTTTGCAGCAGTTGCCCATCCAAAAGCCAATGGGCAGGTGGAAGCCGTGAACAAAATAATCAAATCCATATTGAAAAAGCATTTGAAAAAGGCTAGAGGCAAGTGGATGGATGAACTTCCAACGGCACTTTGGGCTTATAGAACCACCCACAAGTCCGCGACCGACCACACTCCATTCGCATTGGCATATGGCATGGAAGCCGTTATACCCGTAGAACTTGAAGTTCCGTCACACCGGGTAACTCATTATGACCCTAAGACGAATCGGGATCTTTTGTTGGAATCACTGGACTTCATTGATGAAAAACGTAAAGAAGCTAATTTAAGAGCGGCTGCGTACAGACACCGAATCGCTCGATACTATAATGAAAAGGTCCGGCCGAGAATCTTTGATGTGGGTGACCTCGTTTTGAAACGAGTTTTTCCAGTCCCGTCACGTATGAATCCCACATGGGAAGGTCCATACGTCATTGAACGGAAGCTTGGAGAGGGAACTTTCAAGCTAACGACCATTGATGGTGCGATACTACCCCGAGCATGGAATAGCGAGCATCTGCGACATTATTACACAGTATATTTCTTTCATATTTTAGTTGCAATTATTTCCAGCACATTTTTATTTCATTGATTCTTAGTTTTCGGCATGTAATAAGACAAATTAGCTTGTTTTCCTTAATAAAGGATTGAAGCCATCTTTTCCATGAATTACTGATGTTTCAATGCATGATAATCCGATGGCAAACAACTAGAGTTACATTATTATGTCTGACGTACGAACGCGTATAAACGACTTAAATCTCTGACTCCCCTGAGTGCGGACTGGAGTACTCTGAGTCCCCAGAGTGCGGACTAGAGTATAAACGACTAAAATCTCTAAGTCCCCTGAGTGCGGACTGGAGTACTCTAAGTCCCCAGAGTGCAGACTAGAGTATAAACGACTTAAATCTCCAAGTCCCCTGAGTGTGGACTGGAGTACTCTGAGTATCCAGAGTGCGGACTAGAGTATAAACGACTTAAATCTCTGAGTCCCCTGAGTGCGGACTGGAGTACTCCGAGTCCCCTGAGTGCGGACTGGAGTACTCTGAGTCCCCAAAGTGTGGACTAGAGTATAAACGACTAAAATCTCTGAGTCCCCTGAGTGTGGACTGGAGTACTCTAAGTCCCCAGAGTGCGGACTAGAGTATAAACGACTTAAATCTCCGAGTCCCCAGAGTGCGGACTAGAGTACTCTGAGTCCCCAGAATGCGGACTAGAGTATAAATGACTGAAAAATCTCTAAGTCCCCAGAGTGCGGATTAGAGTACTCTGAGTCCCCAGAATGCAGACTAGAGTATAAATGACAGAAAAATCTCTAAGTCCCCGGATCGAGGACTGGAGTACTCTGAGTCCCCAGAGTGCGGAATATAGTATAAACAACTTCGAAATCCCCAAAGTCCCCTAAGTGCGGACTGGAATGTTCTGAGTTCCCAGAATACGGATCAGAGTATAAGCGATTCAAAAAATCTCCGAGTCATATAGAAGTGAACTAGGGCTTATGTAGCTCACAAGGTTTCAGATTTCAACTACGAGTTATACAGTGAGCCGAACTACAAAAGTCATTTGAAAGACAAAGAACGAAGTTCTATTCATTAATTCAAAATGAAGTCCTACTACAACTTCTCCCAAACTCGAGGCAAAAAGTCTATCTACAACGGCTATGAAAATAAATAAAAATAATTACACAATCCAGACTGATTCTCGTTGAACGAGCAGGATAACTATTTCTTCGTCTTCTTCTCCTTATTTGGCTTCTCAGACGATTCTTCCCCCACGCGTTTTCTCTTGGACGTTTTGCTCGCTAATGAAGGGGTGTCCAAAGAAGTAGGAGGAACTTCCTGTGGCCTAATCCTACCGGGAAGGATGACCTTTAAAGGCCTGTTCAGTGGGTCATCAAGGTCGACCACTTGGGACTCGACCTTGATCTCAACTTTTTTCTTTTTCTCTTCCACAAGTTGTTCCTTCATGCTCACTTTCGAAGTGTGTCCTGAGGCGCCCGTAATCTCAATTTCATAACTTTCTTCGACGGGGGATGATGTTTCGGACTTATCCTCGTCGAGCGCCTCAATCACCTGAGCATCAGGACCGGGGTTCACTCCTGCGTAAGTAGCCTCGCTCGCATTCCCTTTTTTCTCCTTGACGTCATCGCTCCTTGGAGATGGATCAGGATTAGAACGTTATGCGCAAAATCACAAGAGATGAACGTTAGAATACAATAACCTCTCGCCGAAAACGAAGGTTCTTTGAACTTCAAGTAGAAGAGTTATATACCGGCTTATTGTTGGCTCTCAACCGTCCAAGGAGTCTCACCCTCTGGAATGGGAGATAAAACATGAATGCCGAGGCCAGGGTCTTCCGGGTCATAACCAGCGTGTTGCTCGAATGGATCAAGTACTGGTCGATCAGCCGATTAAGTAGGAGGAGGAGCTGGAGATTCGGCTCCGGACGGGCCAGCAATGTCACTTATTTCCTTTGATGTGGGCGAGTCTTTGTTGAAAAGAACCCTCGCTGCAGATAAGTCTGAAGGCTCGTTCCCCCAAAGGAATTCCTTTACCAAGGCCCCTTCATCAATCTCTTCTGTTCCCGATTCAATTTTCTTTATCTTTATATGAGTGTCCCAAGCCTCGGCTAGAGATTCGAGGTAACCCTTGCCAAGAAAAGTCAAATCCCGATGCATGAGGATGCGAGCGTTGTATTCTGCTATAAGCGGGTTGAACAAGCACTTGATCTCTTCCCTACCGGCCTCGGCAGCTGTCTCGAGGCGCAAATCAATATCAGAAAGCGCCATCTTTTTACCTTCCTCGCGGGCTATCTCCTTCAGTGCTTCGGCTCTGGAAAGCTCTTCATCTAGTTGTGTTTTGAGGAGTCGAGTGGCAACAATCTCATTGCAATATCGTTAGGATTCCTCATGAGCAGCTATTTTCTCTTCCTTCTCCTTAGAGAACAGCTCTTCCAACTCTTTGACTCGCAGGGCGAGTGCATCCCTTTCTTTTTGAATAGAGTCCTTTTCCAAAGCCAAGTCCCCGCAGCGTTGGACCGCTTCGTCAATTACTTTCTTTTGAGTTGTCTCCAGACGATTGATGGCCTCCGCAGTATCTTTAGCACTTTGTTGGGCAGCTTCGAGTTGGGACTTGTACGAAGAGAGATCTTCATCCTGAGCTTTGATAATGTCTTTATCGTGAATGGCTTCAAGCTTCAAGCGGTCGATTTCGTGTTGACGCTCAACAGAGACTTCCAAGACTTTTTCAGCTAGATGGACAAATGCATCATGTTGAACATAAACGTCGTTGTTGCAAGCAATGGCGCTCTGTTTAACATGTCCCGGAATGTGATGGATCGCCGGGAGGAACTTCAGACCATCGAAGCAGATTTTGGGGAACTTAACTTTAAGCTCAGCTAGCTTCTCCGATATCGTCAGATCTGTTGCGGGAACAAGGGGAGATGGCTTTGAAAGTTCAGTCTTTTTGTGATGTTCCCGAGACTGCCGTGTGCTAGATGAACCAGAGTGTTGATCACGGAGGACATCAGATTGGGATCCCTTCTGTGCAGACTTCTCTCTGCCTTGCTCTGATAGAGAAGGATGATCGCGAGAATATGAGGACTGGCTGTATGTTTTCCTTTGATAAGTTTATTCTCGGGGGCGATAGTCTCGGTCTCCAGAGTCGTCTCTGTCTCGGCGCTTGCCAGGGCCCGAATCCCGGGCAGAATGATGAAAAATAGATGACCCACGAAGACGATCGAGTCCTTGAGTGTGTCCCATCTCACCTGCACAGAATTTAAACAACGACAAGTTAGCAAAGGGTAGAGCGATGATGGAAATTTAAGTGCAAGGTGAAGTGCACGTGTCTGTGTGTGTCCTAGTGTCTCCCCCCGATGGACCAGCTTTTTTGGCTTTACTTATCGGAGTTTTCTCTCCCTGATTTTGGACTTGAGCACCTTCATCGCCTTTCGCGGGCGAGAAAACCTTCAGGGCTTCCGGATCATCGAAGCCATAATTAAGCAAATCGCCAGGAATAGTGTGGTCCGACAAGCCTCTGAATGAACTCTTTAAGTGTTAAGGGGAAGGCTCTCTCTCCACTGGAGTAAGGGTGACCTTAGAGGTTCCACCCACTGTCTTCTTCCTCAATTTGTAGGTCAATTTCTTCTTTCCCTTCGAAGGGGAAGGCGTCTTCTTGATATCATGGACCTCGACTATCGGTTCCCGAGCAGGGCTAACATTTTCGTCCGGTACTTCGAGCGTTTTGGCTTCTCTAATCTCCCCCTTCTCTGGTGTGTCAGGGGCGTTACATGCTGAAGATCCAGCCTGCGTTTTTCCTTTGCCCGAAGCAGGCCTGGGTATAGTGATGCCTTAAGGGAGGCTTATTCTACGACCTTCCGCCAGCAGCCCAAAATTCGTGAGCGATTCATTTGAAATGAGAGATCTGATGTCTCGGTCTTCTACGGGAATAGCTCGGATAGCTTCGACAGCTTCAGAATACCCGGAGCCTTCGGGACGTGGGTTGATACCTGTAAAAGTATATAAAGAGTTAGAAAAAGTGTAGTTTCTGCCAAACACGAGTATTGATCTAGAAAAAAAGACTTACTCCCTTCCACTCAAATCCTCGCGAAGCCGGGAGGACAGCGCACGTAGAACCACTCCTGTTTATACTGGGCGAACTTGCTCCATGCCCGGTCAGGATTTGACACTTGCTATGCAGCTCAAGGAATAAAAAAGATGGACTATCTGACCGTCTCTTGAAGCGATAGATATAACGGATATCGCCAGGAGTTGGGAGCCTGAAAAGGACACTCATGAAGAGAATGCAAGTGTCGTATATGAACGCATGGCTATTTGGATGTAATTGCGATGGGGCGATCTCGATATACTGTAACAGGTCCCGAAGAAAGGAGTTGAATGGCGGCACGCTACCGACCCAGCACATGAATCTATTGCAGGCTGTATATCCTACTGGGGGCAAGTGAGGATGATCCTTTCCCGATGGAACCAACACGTCGTCGAAAGGAATCCAGTGTACTGAGCATATACGGCGAAGCGTGCTTTCGTTAATCTTCGAGGCTTGAGAATCGATCGGATCGTCTAAAAAGATCGCTGCATCCAAGGCATCGGGAGCCAAGTCGACAGATGCGATCGCGGGGTTCGGCATGTCTTGTACAGGAGTAGACGACGGATTTGAAGTTCTAACTTCTTCTTGTTGAGAAGATGGCCCGGGTCTGTCCGAGATTGTGGCAGAGCTGGATTTCCTAGACATCCCTGATGAATGTTGGATCAGATGAAACACCTGTTTGAACTATACTTGAAAAACGATCGACATTAGACATAACAACAAAAATACTTCCCCCGTGTGGTGTGTGAACTAGTGCAGCCATTCGAGTATAAGTGCCAAGGAATTACAAGTCACAGAGTTGATGAAATAAAGTTAGGCTTTGAACTATCGCCTACGAAGACCGTCATCGCTGACCTTCTACGAGGACTTGTCGTATGATGGTTTCTATTTTGAACTTGGCTTCGACACTGTATGTGAAAGGATATTATCTGTTTTAAACAAGTTAAGTTCAGATTTATAGTTGTCAAAACAAGGGAATTATCAGTCTGGACTGTCCGATATGCTTAATTGTTTAAGTCCTCGTACTTGTTCATTGTCATATGATCGGGCATAAAAAATAGGTTGAGTCAACGGTGCATTATGTTCGACTAGTGTTGCTGTTGTACACCACTCTCCTACCATCCATCACTACCGTTCGGCATGCGGCAAGACATGCCAAACCGCAATCATGCAGGACCGTAGACATGCCGATCCGCATCGCTCGGCACTTTGCCCTCAACGCCAATTTCCTTCCTACACATCCTCTCTACCGCTCGACACAACTGAGTCATCCAGCAATACATGCTGAGCCACCTCGTTCGGCACTCTACCCATCTCCCACATTTCTCCTGCGCTCCCTCTAACACCGTTCGGCATAAGGGAGTCATGCCGAGCCATAATCATGTTGAGCTGCATCGCTCGGCACTTTGCCCTTAACTCCAACTTCACTCCAGCACTTCCTCTCCACCGTTCGGCATGACTCATTGCTCTCCTCCAATCTCTCTTCGTCGTTCGGCACGCAAGAGTAATGTCGAGCCACAGTCATTTCTTTTCCGAATCGCACACCATGCTTAATTTACGCTCCCTAACTTCACTACTCCCTACTCCCTCATATCCAAAACACCTCTGACACCTCCTTCCTTCCATCACTCCGCCTAGCCTTAAAACATGTTCTAACCTTGAATTCGTTGTCCTCATCCACGCGGTTCCTACTGTCCTCAGTTTAGCAAAGATTCACGAGTTCGAATCTCGTGTTAAGTTTCCTAGTCGGGATGAAGTGTTTAAAGGAAAGGCCATTACCTAAGAAATGACTCGAAGCTTGGGGAGATTCTGGAGTAGGAAACGCGATTCTGATCAGATTCTTTGATTGGCGAAGGAGGTGAGGCAATGTATTGAGTTTGGGAAGAGAAGGGAGGGGTAAATAATTCGCTGAAGTCTGCTGGGAGGCGAGTTCGTAAGTTCTGTAGAGAGGAGGTAAAAAGGGAAAAGAAGAGGGTTGTTGAGTTATATAGGGACGTGGGAAGACAAATGGACAGTGACCAGTAGAACCGGTCAAGGCAACACCCTCGTTCGGCATCAATGTCGTTCGACATCCGTATGTCGTTCGGCATCCATATGTCGTTCGACATTCAATGTCTCATTCGGCATTCAGGAGATCACTATTGATGAAACGAAACAAGAGCATAGAGAAATGTACGGAGCGCTCATGGTTCAAAGCGTATCATGTTCGTCCACAAGATACACTTTGGGGGGGAAAGTGTTACCCGGTGGCTTGACCAAGAAACAAGAGGCTCGGCTTAAAAGGGTCGCTCGGCATAGAGTATCGTTCGGTACTAAGAGGTCGCTCGACATCTAGCCTCGTTCGGCATCCAAGCCTCGTTCGGCACGGAAGGGCCGTTCGGCATAGCAAGGTCGTTCGGCATTTCACCCTGTTCGGCATAGCAAGGTCGTTCAACATGAGCCTCGTTCGGCATAGCAAGGTCGTTCGGCATTTCACCCCGTTCGGCATAGCAAGGTCGTTCAGCATGAGCCTCGTTCGGCATAGCAAGGTCGTTCGGCATTTCACCCCATTCGGCATAGCAAGGTCGTTCGGCATGAGCCTTGTTCGGCATAGCAAGGTCGTTCGACATGAGCCTTGCTCGGCATAGCAAGGTCGTTCGGCATGAGCCTCGCTCGGCATGAGCCTCGCTCGGCATCTCCCCTCGACCGGCATCAAGTCTCGGTCGGCACAGGCCTTGTTCGGCATACACTCTTCACTTAGCACACTGTCTCAATCGACATAGGAATACCGTTCGGCATATCTTCCTCGATCGGCATACGAATGCCGTTTGGCCTGGATATGTGGTTCGGCAACTGCCGTTCGGCAATTGTGGTTCGGCGTACAGAAGTTACTTACTACGAGCCGAGGCATCTTACTCCTAGGCCTAAGAGGGAAGTCCAACTCATCTTCGTCTATAAATAGAGGGGCAATGACACAGTGAAATGGACCTTTTTTGGGAGAACACTGGGGAGACTCTGTCGCTTTCAAGACTCATTCTTTTCAGTTCAAACTTGTATTCAAGTCATTAATGCATGGATTGTATCTGTATTCAACTACTTATGAAAGCAATAAAGATCAAAACTTAAAGTGGACGTAGGCAGTTACGCTGAACCACTATATATCCGGTGTTGTTGTTTTTGCACTTAATTTAGCATACAGTTCTCTGTTTTAATTTACTTTCTTCATTACTCTCTCTACACAATTTTTCTCAAAGGTATTAGTGACCAATTTTGATGCTAACAATTTTATATAATAAAATAGATTGTAAAGGACTAATTGTAGAATTATATATGAAAATTATGAGGCAAAAGAATTTTATTATCAAATTATGAAAATAAGAGGTGGAATGGTCAAATATTGAACAACTTAGATAGTCAGAGAAGTCTCCAAACCATGCAAAACACATACAAAACAGAAGTAAAATACGAATAAGTTTAGTGACACAAAGATACCTTTTATAAACAGTATACTAGCTGTACGTTTGACAAATAGTATATATTATGCACCAATGACATACTATATCATTAATTATCATCTATTCGTAAGTTAATAGAATTAAACAAAATTTTGTTAGTTCATCTTAAAACCATTTTCTACACATATGTCCAATAGAAAGTGTCAAAGATTTATTCAATTTAAAAAATATTTACACAATTACACATTTCAGCACACTTTTGAAATACAATCTAAGGTACTAAATAATAATTATGTCCGCATTATGAAACTAGTTGTGCAGGAACATTCATTTCATATGTAAAATTATTTCCCATTGATTGCAGCCTTACGGCCTTACCTTCAAAACGTCATAATCATCAATGCGTGCTACTTATTTTCTCTTGTATTCATTCAATTCCATGTCAAAACATATAGTACTTATTAGTCATATTCATTATGAATGAACAATGGTATGGTCCACTTTTCCTTATGTCCATACATAATAATAATAATATATAACTATACATACAATACCTATTAGAAATAAATAAGCATACATTGTGACGCAGCGGAAATAACACTTGACGACGAATTAAAGTATTCGTGTCAATCAAATCGATAAACGATTCGATGAAGCAATATGAATCGGTGAATTAAAGATACCCAAATGCCCAAATCCGTTGATCTCGTGAGATACCGGACTTTAGCTATCTTCGACACGTTGATCGCGCACGATGCCGTGAGAGAAGATCTACGATTCTTCGTACGTTGATCTAGCGCACTAGATTCTGTGAATCGGCTTCAACAATCGTTGATTCGAGCGCACTCGAATATCCGAAAGTGGAGATAGGAGATAACACTCAACTACCAATTTTAATGGTGGCACAAGAGCACACAAAAGAAATTTTATTCAAATTCAACAACCACTTTACAATGACATCACATCCCTATTTATAGGGTTTACAACACATCACAAGACTTAAGAAATTACAACACTTCACAACGACTTACAAAACAACGACATAAGAAAGTACGACCTATACAATAGTACACGACTTAACAAACTATACAACATTACACGCGACTTACGACTTAAGAAAGTAACGACCTAAAATAAACTTCGCGACTTAACGTCTTTGCCATCAGAACTTCAGCGACTTATCAATCTTCGCGACCTATTTCTGGCGACCTAAAGAAATCACACGCGACTTAAGATAGGTCGTTCGCGACCTAACTCTTCCTCTGCTTCGTGAATTTCTTCTTGCGACCTATTGGATGAAATTAGGTCGTGCTTCTTGAATTTCTTCTGCGACCTACTGGACGACATTAAGTCGTGCTTCGTGAATTTCTTCTACGACCTACTGGACGACATTAGGTCGTTGGAAACAATCAACGACCTAGGCTGGTTCAATCTGAGGAGGTGCGAAGGTCGTTCGCGACCTAGCGTGGAGGAGCGACTTAGGCGGCGGAGCGACCTAGGGAAGATCGTTCGCGACCTAGGCTCTCCGCGACCTAGGGAAGGTCGTTCGCGACCTAGGGCTTGCTCGTGGCATCGGCTGGAGGAATAGCTCGCTTCTTCTTCTTCGCGACCTAGGAAGGTACGCGCTGCATCATCCTCCCCTTGTTGGAAATAATTCGTCCTCGAATTTAAAAGTTCTTCTTCTTTGACACTCTTATCCTCGTGAAATGGAACCAAGTATTTGATATTGTCAACGTTGGCAATAGGAAGATGACCCGGCAAACTCAACTTACAAACATTCTCATTAATTCCCTTCACGACTTTTAAATGATCATTCCTTCTAGCTTCTAGCTTGTTGTAGGTTCCAAAAAGAAATCGATCATTGGTAAACACTGCATACATAAAATCTCCTTCCTTGCATTCAATGCTTCATCGCTTAATCTCTGCTGATTGCTTATATTTCTCAGTTGCCTTAAGAAATCGTTCCTGTACAACTTTGTAGCATCCTTGCAACTCATTCACAAAAACATTAATCCATTTAATCACCCCTCTCTGCGGTGGCACTGTTGATAAATCTAACGGTCTTTTAGAGATTGTTGAATAAACAGCCTGGACTGGACTGAACCTAGTGTTACGATTAACTATGCGGTTGTGTGCACACTCTGCTTGACATAACTTCGAATCCCAACTTTTCAAATTATCATCCACGAGGCATCGCAATAGATTGCCTAGGAATCTGTTCACAACTTCAGCTTGTTTATCCGTCTGTGTATGATTAGCGCTACTAGATTTCAACTTAGTCCCAGCCAGTTTCCATAGACTCATCCAGTTATGGTTCAGACAACGAGTATCTCTTCGGAACAATAGATTCAGGTAACCCATGAAGTCTATCGATATCTTTGAAGTATAACTGAATGACATTAACGGCCTCTACAGTCTTCTTATAGGTAATGAAATGTACCAATTTTGAAAACCGGCTAACCCCCACATAAATAGAATTATTGCCATGTTGTGTTCGTGGTAATCCCAAAACAAAGTCCACACTAACATCCTTCCGTAACTTAGCATGTATATGCAACGGCAAACATAAACTTGCATTTGTCGTGGTCTTCTTTGAAACTTGTCGATTATGACTCCTCTGAATAGGCCTTTCAACTTCCTTCCTCAGTGACGATTCAAAATAAGACTTTGAGATTAGCTGCATAGTACGATCACCGCTCAAGTGTCTTCCTACATGTAAGTCTTTGATAATTTTCCTTTGCCAACTGCAATCTGTAGTAGACAACTGACTTCCTTCAACTAGCAACCCATCAACCAGTTTCCTCAACTCTTCTTATTCTGTTGTACACATACGATATCGTGGTCTATGCGGTACAATAGCACTTGACACTATATCAGTATGATGTCGTGTGTCCCTCAGTGGCGGTAATTCCTTGGGCAACTCTGCAGGAACTACATCTTCACATTCATTAACCACTGGTTCATCCTCCTCAAGAGTCTCGAGATCTTTACTGGTTTCATTCCCATTCATCATAAACACTTCCGCTCTATCCTCCATTTCTTTAACAAACTCTTCTGTGGATAATAGACTAATCGAATCCACCTCCTTCACCAACAAATTACCCTCTTCATCTCCTGACTTAATTTCCTCATCCTCATCGAACTTTGCTGGTTGTACATTCTCAACTTTACGTTCATCATGCTTCGTCGGTGGAAAAACTTCAACTTCATTTTCGTCAAACTTTGTTGATTGGAAAACATCAACTTCATCTGTATCTAACTTCGCGGATTGTGAGTAATCAACTTTATGGTCATCAATCTTCGCGGGTTGAGAAGAATCTTCTTTATCTTCCACTTCAACACCACTTTTCACTTCCTCAACAAATTCTTTCGAAGATATTAAATTAGTTGCTTCCTCCTTCTTCTTTGGCTTGCAGTCACTTTGTTCACGCTTCTTAAGCACTAAAATAATTTTGGTTCCTTCGAACATGAAACTGTAGCTGTTGGCGTGACTATTATGTTGTACAGCTGTATCATACTACCATGGACTTCCCAATAGTAGGTGACACACATCCATATCCACCACATCACACCATATATCATCTTTGTACTTTTTCCCAATAGAAAATGTAATCAATGCTCGTCTTCCCACTGTCACTTCTTTCCCTTCCTTTATCCATGCCAGTTTATATGGTCTAGGGTGTTTTTCAGTCTTCAGCCCCAACTTCATAACGGCTTCTTCAGAAATAAGGTTATCGCAACTTCCCATATCAATAACGAATTTACAAACCTTTCCCAAGATAGTACAGGTAGACTGAAAAATATTGTTCCTTAGCCAAATAGAATCATTCTCATGTTTTGGCAAATGACACCCTTCGTCCCTATGACCACGTATGTCTCTATGATCATGCAAGTCTCTTATACTTGATCTTTTGACATCACGACATGGTTTATCGTCAAACCCATGTTGACTTCTTTTCTCTTCCCCTTGGTGATCTCGTCTCATTGAAATTGATGATTCCCTTTTATCTTCATAAGTTTGTGGCGACACCCTCCTTGCTTCCGTAACCGATGGCGAAACTCTGTTTCCTCCATGGTTCAAGACTGGTGACCTTCCTCTTCTCCAACTTTCCAAAACCTTTGTTGAACTTCTCTTCGAGGTTATCACTAATTCGTTGCTCTATTGCCTTAGCATCTTCTCTTCTATACACATCGGCAATATTCTGATGACGATTACCTCTTCTCGTATGCATGATTGATCTTCAACAAGTCTTCAAAAAAAATTTCTAACACAAACTTCAAGAACTTCAATAGGAATTGGCTCCAAGACTCGGCTTAGCTATGATTGGCTAAGTCTAGCTCTGATACCAAATGACGCAGCGGAAATAACACTTGATGACGAATTAAAGTATTCGTGTCAATCAAATCGATAAACGATTCGATGAAGCAATATGAATCGGTGAATTAAAGATACCCAAATGCCCAAATCCGTTGATCTCGCGAGATATCGGACTTTAGCTATCTTCGACACGTTGATCGCGCACGATGCCGTGAGAGAAGATCTACGATTCTTCGTACGTTGATCTAGCGCACTAGATTCTGTGAATCGGCTTCAACAATCGTTGATTCGAGTGCACTCGAATATCCGAAAGTGGAGATAGGAGATAACACTCAACTACCAATTTTAATGGTGGCACAAGAGCACACAAAAGAAATTTTATTCAAATTCAACAACTACTTTACAATGACATCACATCCCTATTTATAGGGTTTACAACACATCACAAGACTTAAGAAAAATTACAACACTTCACAACGACTTACAAAACAACGACATAAGAAAGTACGACCTATACAATAGTACACGACTTAACAAACTATACAACATTACACGCGACTTACGACTTAAGAAAGTAACGACCTAAAATAAACTTCGCGACTTAACGTCTTTGCCATCAGAACTTCAGCGACTTATCAATCTTCGCGACCTATTTCTGGCGACCTAAAGAAATCACACACGACTTAAGATAGGTCGTTCGCGACCTAACTCTTCCTCTGCTTCGTGAATTTCTTCTTGCGACCTACTAGACGAAATTAGGTCGTGCTTCGTGAATTTCTTCTGCGACCTACTGGACGACATTAGGTCGTGCTTCGTGAATTTCTTCTGCGACCTACGGGACGACATTAGGTCGTTGGAAACAATCAACGACCTAGGCTGGTTCAATCTGAGGAGGTGCGAAGGTCGTTCGCGACCTAGCGTGGAGGAGCGACTTAGGCGGCGGAGCGACCTAGGGAAGATCGTTCGCGACCTAGGCTCGCCGCGACCTAGGGAAGGTCGTTCGCGACCTAGGGCTTGCTCGCGGCATCGGCTGGAGGAATAGCTCGCTTCTTCTTCTTCGCGACCTTGGAAGGTACGCGCTGCATCACATTGTCATATCAAAAACAGCTACATGAAAATGCATTTCATGCTACAGCGTGTCATCAGAGAGAAGCCAAAAAAAGAAAACAAAAGGAAAATACTCGAGCTTATAAAATTGTAGAGTATGTAAAATAAAGCGGTTCTAGTTAATTTTTCATACCTTGAAAATCTCAATGGTTCCTTTAGTTTTATCAATATTCTGGCTGTTTTCATAGTTCATATACAGTAAAAATGCTAATGAGTACTGTGATCAAATAAATGTTTTGATGGGACTTAAAGTAAGTATAATAAGTTTTCTACAGAAAAAGAATGGAGAAATACCTCATTGAACTAAATTTTAATAAATGGATAAAGTTACGACTCTGGTGGAGGAGAATGAATGCATATTTGTAGCACATAACTAAGATCCACTAATGATTTATTTAAAAAGTAAAACAGTGGTAATTCGCTAATAAATTGGATTAATCAATAAAAATAATGGATACCGTAATAGTCGTCTACTTATGATTAATGGAAAGACATTACAATTTATATATACGTACTTTTATCTTATATATTTCAGTAAAAATTATCATTGTGTTACATATAAGTATTCAAATTTATGGAACCAATAATGCCTAATTATTAACATATTTTGTTGACGTGAAATTACATCAGCAGTTGTTTATACGAGCAGACCATAAATATCAAATTGTGTATGCGATAGAACTATGGAACTATATGATTTTGATTGTGAGTATTAAAGAGAATGCAAGAAATAATGTGAGTAAACATAACAATTTAATGCTGTTCCATCCAATAGTGCCCTACATCCGTGAGAATAGTATTATTGTTTCTTTTCATTCTTATAGTCTTGGGGAGGAAGAATATGATCTCACATTACTATTCCTATTAATTGGCATGCTTCCTTACATTTTCACATATTTTCACATCCAAATATCAGGATATTAGTTGAACCAGATCCTATTTTCAGGAGAGATTGTAGTACAATACATATTTGACTCGACCAAACAAGGTAAGGTACTAAATCTTTCAATGTGAGCAACTCTGAACACTCCTATTGTTTATTGTTTACAGAAAAATAGGCATAATGACAAACTTAAAAAAAAAATTAAGCTGAAGGACAACAAGTTTATTTTTTAGGTTGAAGGACAATACTGGTTATAACTAGCATTTTGTGTATAGTGTAAAACTGAATATAATGCTAGATAAAAGTAGCATTTTGTATAGTGTAAAAGTTGAATATAATGCTAATTATAACTAGCATTTGTCTTTCAGCCTAAAAATGAAACTTGGTGTCATTCAGCTTAAGTTTTTTTCAAAGTTTGTCATTTTCCCTAATTCAGTCATTTGTTTATATAGACTAATTATAAGAACATTGATATATCTCTAGATTGTCTATTTAGAGGTGTTTGATCTATATCCATTGCCATTAATTAGTCATGTTTCGGAAAACATATGGGTTAATGATACATGTAGACATTTAACATACCATAAAAATGCAAACGAGTTTGATCAAATAAAAGTTAAGATATGACTCAAAATAAGTATAATTATTTTTCTAGAGAAAAAAATGGAGAAATATCTCACTTAAATATATGTTTTTTTTTGAAACATGGGTACAACAATGGGCAGAAGAAGCCCAAATAAATACAATACAAGCCCAAGGCCTGCTAGAGTTATACTACATACCGCCTTACTACAGACTTTCTCAAACTCTAGCCGTAACTCAAAATCATCAAAAGAAAAAGAATGGTGACTCCATTCTTCAGCGTCACCATCTATAATCACCAGAAAATGATAGATTACGCTCGCAATCAGAAAAAAGTAACTCTGATGGCCACAAAAGCCAGCTATGGAGGATCCCAGTACTTCGCTTCTCCATTATTTTTTGCATCGCGCCTCACCGAGGTCGCTTTGCTATTAAAATTGCTAGATTTGTCCTCGTTATCAACAAAATGATCTGACCTGTTATAAAGCACGCTGGATTTTCCCTTCTCATCACCATTATTGGTAGCATCACGCCCATCTGAGGTCGATTTGCTGCTATTATTGCTAGTTCGGTTCTCGTTGGCAACCAAATGGTCTGTCTTGCTATAAAGCTTGCTGCTTTCACCTTTCTGCCACATGGATAAGTGATACGATTGGCCATTGAGCTTGCTAATGTAGTAATATTCTCCGATTCTCTGTATGTTGACATCCGACTGATTTTTTCTGTTATGATTTAGGAGTTGCAGCTGCTTCATCGGCTTCTTGCAAGAAGAGCGGTAGCTTTTGCCAGAATCAGGTAAGACATAATTTGTATTATTATCTTGATTATAATCATCTACTGGATTATAAAAGACTAATTTTTGTTTACTTCCCTTGCAGGAGATACTCCCGATTTTGGAACTGGAATGGTCGCCTTCTGCGTTGGTGCTAGTGGGGTTGTTAGCTTCTATCCCTATAGATCTATAAGTCCGGTGATTGTTAAGTTGGAAAGGCCCTCTATGGAAAATGTCATTTTTGAATTTCCTACTCTGTAAGTATGATTCTACACCGTCCTCATAATTATCAGGGACTTGGATAGCAGAACGATTTTGAGATGATGATTTTCTCTTAATTGCTTTCTGTTTTAAAATATGAAAGTCTGCTTCAATGAATTTCCATGTCTGTATGGTTTCGGTGTCCGTTTTGGAGTGCAACCTAGCATTCCTTTCCTTCCATATATGGTATATGACAGTTGTTAGCATTATGCTTGCTTTATTGAATTCTTTTGATTTGATTTTGTATCTTTGTTGAAAATGTTGAATACTGGCTTTGATGTTTTACATTGGAATTTTTTGGTTGATATTGAGCTTGCTTTTTGAAATAAACCATATATGTCTTGAGTAATTGCAATCGAAGAATAAATGCTCTATTGTTTCATTTTTAGTTTTGCATAGAGATACTTGACTTCCCTATTTTTACTCCATTTACTACATTTGTCCCTGTTTGGCAATCTGTTTATCAAAGCGAAGTAGGCACAATGTGCCATTTTTGGGAAGTTTGCTTTGTTCCAAATAGTATCATGCCAATCAATTTCTATTTCAAAACCTTTGATATACTCCCAAGTAGTTTTAAAAGAAAATTTATCTTTTGTTGAAAGTTTCCATTTCCAGCAATCTTTAAATATACTTGGATCAATTTCAATGCTTTCAATCGCTTTTTTGAATATAGAAGTTGCTGGATGAATATTTGTATTTCATCTGTGATTTTGGATGATGCTATAAACTATTAAATTAGCTCCCCCAAATTGCAATAAGTTGGACCACCCTAGTAAACTAATTAAAGATTTGTCTTAGATCCATGGATCAAACCAGAGGCTAATATTTTTCCCATCTTTGAAATTCCTTTCCAGTAATTTGATACCATTGCTTCTGCTCTTTAAAATGCTTTTCCAAGAGTGAGAATGATGGTTTTCAATTGGCATAGTCCAGAAATTTTTGTTTTCGACATATTTATTCTCATCCATTTTGACCATAATGAACTACCCTCCACAAACCTCCAAAACAACTTCAGATTACAAGCTTCTTTTAAATCCTTAATATTTCTTAATCCCAATTCACCTGCCCTTTTCGGTTTGCAAACTATATCCCAAGGTAATTTATGAATTTTCCCTCTCCAAATGAAATTAGCACACATTTTTTCTATTTTGTGAATGGCCGATTCTGGAATATTGTGAGTCTGAATCCAATACATTAGGATAGCCGTGATGATAGTGTGTGTTAGTTCAAGTCTACCAGCAATTGATAATAATTTGCTAGATCGGCTTTCTAATTTTCCTTGGATGATGTCTAATAGCCTTGAGAAATATTTATCAGCAATCTGATTTATACTAAGAGGAAGTCCCAAGTATTTCGCGGGCAAATGTCCATCTTGTATTTTTAAAATCTAAAGAATTTTCCCCTTCTTTCACATATTTTGCTAAAATAAGCTTTGCTCTTGCTCTCATTGATTTGCAAACCTGCATAATCATTCAAATACTTAAATATTTTTTCAATTGATAAAGCACTGTTAGAATCTGCATTCATAAACAATAGCAAATCATCAGCATATAATAAGTGAGTAATACTAGGCATATTTCTGTTTACCGGTCTAAGATTACCATTAATTTGTTCCAATTCCATTTGCAAAGATAAAAATTTCATAGCAATTGTAAATAAATAATGGAAAAGAGGATCACCTTGTCTAATTCCCCTATTGCTTTTAATAAACCCACAAGTTGATCCATTAATTAAAATAGAAAATGAGACATTGTCAATGCATTCTTTAACTAAATTGCAAAATTTCTCATGAAATCCCAGTTGTCTCATCATGTGAATAATAAAATATCTATTGATCTTATCAAATGCTTTATGAATATCAATTTTAATGCATACTTTATTTTTACAGCCCTTGTTGAAATTTCTGATCATTTCATGGGCCAGAAGAGTATTTTCAATAATGTATCTTCTTGGTATAAAAGCACATTGATTTTTTGAAATAAAATATTTAAAAAAAAATATTCTATTACTCAAAATATTAGCTATGATTTTATAAATAAAGTTACAACATGCAATAGGCTTGTAATCCCCTAATCCATTAGGAATTTTAACCTTAGGGATTAAGGTTATAAAAGTATGATTTAAACTTTTCATAAGCTTTCCAGTTGAAAAAAATTCGTTTACAGCTTCATAAATTTTAAACTTAATATCCTCCCAATGTGTTTTATAAAATTTTGCACCAAACTCATCATGGCCTGGGCTTTAATCTATATTAGAACCAAAAACAATTTTTTTAATATCATCCATAACAACATCGGCTAAGAGAATAACTTTACTGTTTTCATTAAGCAAAAATTTTGTTTCAATACTTGGGAAATCTCTTTTATATGAATCCGTATCGTAAAGATTAGAAAAATATTTTATAGCATTATGCTCAATTTGAGAGACATCATTTAAAATAACCCCATTATTATTTAGCAGTTTTCCTATGTCGTTGGTATTTTTCCTATTAGACATCTTGGCATAGAAGAACTTGCTAGATTCATCTCCATTAGTAAGCCAGTCTACCTTTGCTTTCTGTCTCATGCCGTGCAGTTAATGCCCCGCTATTACCTCGCTATAACCCCGCTATATCTCATAGCGGGTTTCTGCCGCTACGATTTTTCCATATAGCCCCACAATATAGCCTTTCCGCTTTAATCCCCGCTATTTCCGCTATATCCCGTTATTTCCGCTATATTTCGTTATTCCCGCTATATCTTCTTTAATAAAATGAATTAAAAAATTCAATTTATACATTATAAAAATTATGAAACTAATTTATTTGATTTAATTTTTAATATATTTTCAGAAATGAAAATACTCTAATATTCTACTAAATTCAATTATGTTATATAACAGTTTTACGTTTATTTAAAGTATATTCGCACATGTTTTTATTTAAAAAGTATTTATGTATTAGTTATAATTCAATTGAATGATAATTTTTCATTTAATTACCATTTATATATTCGTAAAAACATTAAGTACGAGTTTTATATGCTATTTTAAAGCCATCCGCTATATCCCGCTATATCCTCGCTATATCCCCACTATGACTTTTTGCACCTCCACCGCTTTGAATCTGCCGAGCGCTTTAACTGCACAGGTCTCATGTTGATTGCTTGCACATGCAAACTTTTACTTAATTTATCTTGATTTTGAAAAAATTGGTTAACAAGAGAATTATTCGAGCTATCAAAATCAATAATGTTTTGGAGAGACTCACACTCTTTTCTAATATGTTTAATATCATCTCTATTTCTACTTTTATTCCAAATTTTTAGATTTTCTTTTGCAAATGCTTCTAAAATTATATTGGGCAGAGCCATGTTTAGAAGATATAATACTGTTTTTGACAGTATCCATATAGTTTTTTTTCAAAAGTCCACCCATTAACAAATCTAAATGAGATATTTTTCCTGGAATTAATATTCCTAGAAAGAAAATTTTGAATAGGGGCATGATCACTAGTGGCTTGGGGGAGAGTTATGTAGGATCTAGATTAACCCTAGAGGGGGGGGGTGAATAGGGTTATCGCAAATTTTCTCAAATTAAACGCGGAAACAATCAGCAGATAAATAAATATGCAGTAAAGTAAATCACACACAAATTTACCCAGCTTCGGCAATCCCTGCCTACTGCTGCATTCCCAGATTTCTATTAGAATTAAACAGTCTCCCGCTTACAAACACTCTGACAGACTCGCAGACACTCGCTCCCGCTCACAAACACTCCTACAGACTCGCACACCCTGCTCCGCCTATAGAGTTTCGTTTACTCGCAAACTCTGCTCCCGCCTATAGAGCTTTGCAAACTCGCAGCCCCCTGCTCACTGAACTAATTCTAACTAGACAATCTGACAACACCTAAACCCTAGGTGGTGATTGACTCTAACTGGACCTTGAAAAATATAAAATGAAAATACAAAATACAGTTTGAACCCCAGGGCAAAATATAAATCGACAGTTTAAAAAACTTTTGCCCTCAAATGAACTTGGCCTAAAAATAGATTAATAAAACTTGGCCTAAATTAAAATTAAAACAAGCCCTTTTTTAATAAGGCCGGCCCGCTTCAATTTATGTTAATTCCTTTTAAAAATGATCGGCCCGATTAACTATCTCCAACCCTATCACAATTCTTCAGCCCGATCTCCTCTTCTCTCTGGAAAGTATTGCGGCGACGACGAGTTCTTCGATTTCTCTGTCAAATTTAGGGCTTGAGATTTGCTTGATGTCTGAAGCTTTGTGCTGCTCGATAGCCTTGAGATAGTATCGTTCTCTTTTGCTCCTTGGGGCTTTCGAGATTTAGATTCTCTGGCGAATACGACTTCGTCAATTCTCTATAGCTCTGGCTTCGCTGTTCCCTTTGTTGATTTGGAGCTTACTTCGGTTGCTTCTGTGAGAATTTGCTATAGCTTCGGCTTTGCGCAAATTAGATTTGTACTTGGCTATGGCTTCATGCTTTGGTGAGTTCGATTTTGCTTTTGGTAAGATTTTAGCTTTGTTCCTCTTCGATTTTTGTATTCGAACTCACTGTGATTCGAGTTATTGGTTTTTTGTTTTCTGTTAGCTCGAACTCGAATAACACGTTTTTGCCGATGATGATTTGTGCTTTTATAGGGTTCGAGTCCCTGAATATTTGTTCGTCTATATGTATTTGAATTTGTCAAAACTCTTTGCTCTGCCGCTTGATGATGTTTGCACGTTTGAGATGATTTATGACTTGTTCAAAATGCGTATATATTTGTTTTTAGTATCTTGGTTATCACAGTATTGATATTTCTTGACTTGGTTTGATACTGTGACTCTGACTTGTTCAATTGCTCTTGGCTTCGACTTGAATTTTGCAAATTCCTGACTCGATTTCGTGATTTCCTAGTTACTTGATATAGTTCGAACTTTTTCCATACTATTCACTACCTCTGGTAGCACTTTCGACCTTGTTCGAACTATACTTCACTGGCCTGACTTTGACATGCTTTCTGTCATTTGAACTATAGCTTTTGTGTAGTCTTAATTGTATGTCTTCTGACCATGTTCACTGTAATTTGCTCGAGTTGCTTCAATGTGATGTTTGCCTGTTCACTGGAGTCGATGCTTGAGTTGTTGTAGACATCACTGCACTTTGATCATCATCTTGCTTGCATATAGTCTGGTTGATTGATATGCTTGTTTGGTTCATATGCTTGATGTTCTTGAGTCGGCAGCATTCATTGATCTTTGTTTGGTGCTATTTCATTTTCTTCTCTGGTCATGTTGGGTTGAGTTGATCATTTGAACTTCATGTGTACATCTGAGTGTTGCATACTGTTGTCACTTGAGTTATGTATGTCTGCACTAATATTTATAGTGAGTTGTATTGTCTTGGGCTCGAGCTTGCATGCTTCATGTTACTTCATGCTTCATATCTTGCATGCTTTGTTGGATTGTTTGGTGCCTCCTTGAATTTGTGTAGACTGTCTTGACCACTTGATTGTATTCGAATTTGATTTTCGAATTTCACCTGGGTTGAATCCGATTTGGATTTGACCTTGTGACATCATTTTATTTTGCACTTGAGTTGAATCCTGTATTTGGGTTTGACCTGTGCTCACTTGTCCCTGTAAATATATCAAGTGTATATACATATATCGGTGTGCACAGCCTTGTGGCATGTACAGTGATGCACTGCGCATGTCACAATGTTCGTTTGTGATGAATTCAATATAAATGATGACGAACAACCCAAATAACTGAGGCAAATAATATTTTCAAAATCCACATTTTGTTTTATACTGCAAAAACATTTCATTTTCAATTTTACTGCGTCAGTGAATATTTTTGCAGATTGCTCAGATGCTGGATTCAAACTGGAATGAAGTTGAAGATAAATACGAGTGTGAGTGATATGTAGTGAGGAACTGATGTATCTATGAAATCGTGATGTAATTGTATTGTGATCAAAAATGATGTATATAGCGAGAGCTTGAAATTGTACTATCAAAGTTGTAATAAATATTTGTTTGAATAAAATATTCGTTTGAATTCAAATTCTATGTTATTTATTTTATTCAGCAAATATCTATTTAATCTGTGAAAAATAAAATAGTACAATATCAAATACATTTAAATGAATGTATATATGTTTATTATCATCAAACAAAAAGCATATACATGCATATTCCCCAATCTCCCCCTTTTGATGATAACAAACATATATTTAAGATTTTGACTACATTAAATGTATTTGATTATTCAGTTTGCTCCCCCTATTTGAATGCTCTCTTTCTACACAATACTCCCCCTACATATATGCATGAGAATAAAGAATTCAAATGAGCCTTGATGCAATTAGAAAATCTTTGACCTTTATTTTCAAAATCTTAACTTTTCTCTCCCCCTTTTGTTATCAGCAAAAGAATAATAGTAATAGAAAAGTAGAGATATAGTGGTAGACATTAATACAATATTAAAGCTCAATCGAGTATAAATATTAATTTCAATAAGAAAATCAAACAAAAATCATAAATACTTTAATTGATGCATATTCCACTTTAGAATGATATAAATGATTTCATCAAATAAAACCATATAGTTGTGTCTATTTGTGGTATATTTATTTCAGGAGATTTGAATATCTACTAACCATGCATAACCGTTAGGACTTTTAAATGAGATTAGTAGTATTCTAAATTTTTTAAAAATGAATTCAAGTATCTTCTAACCACGCATAACCGTGAGGACTTTTAAATGGGATTAAAATCAACTTGTCTATTTAATCAATTAATTTTGATATGCGTTCCATACATGCATAACCGTGAGGACTTTTAAATGAGCATGGAAGCACAAAATCAAAAATCCAAGTAATTCACCCATGCATAACCGTGAGGACTTTTAAATGAGAGTGAATATTTTGGATTTTATTGTTAGAAATATAATAAAATTGAAGCACAAATGATTCCCTGTTTAAACTACCACAAATTAATCATACTATATTGATTTTTGATGAGTGATGGTTGATAGACGGATGATAGAAATAGAAATGATCATGGAATAGTTATCAACAAAAAGTTTTTATAACTCTTGTTTAAATTTCTAAAGAAATTTTCTAAATATACTTTCTCAAGTTATAATATATGATTAATATCAACACTCATCTTATTTTCAATCACTATTTATCTTTTTAGATAATTATTAGGGGGTCAGATCAGTTAATCAATTTCAATAAAATCAAGTTTTCTTAAATAACAAATCTGATACAAGGTCAAAAGAAATTATTTTCTAGAAGGGGTTTTTAAGAAAAATTCTGCTAAAATGAAAAATATTTCAAGTGAAAGATATGCAGATATTTTCTTTGAAAAATGATGCAGCAAATGAATGTCTCAAAATGTAATCACGTTCCACTAGTAATTTTTCTATCAACTACATTACCAGTGTAATTTGCATCTGACTCAATATCACTCGTTTGGATGTTATAGACCAGATTGTGAAATTTCAACAAATTATCTCAGAGTCATTTTCAACAAACTTGACTTTAAATTGAAGTCGTGTTAACCATCAAAAAAAAAAACTCAGTGTCAGATTAAGAAACCATAGGATCAACATCATAATTTGACCAAAAAAAGAGATTAAGTTCAATGAAAAATGGTTGGTCAACTTTTAAGCATAAATCAAAGTCATAGATAAGAACAAGTCATGTAAGATCATATCAAGTTAGTCAGAATCTGTCAACCATCATAATTACTTCAAGTAATTCTCCTCAAAGATGATTGATTAAAAGATCAGAATTAACATCACAAAACATATCACATAACTGGCTGATTTAATTCAGATTATGATGCAGATTTTCACATTTTATCTATCGGTTGAAAATAAATATAATTACCTGTTTTACCTGAACGATAATCTTTCGTTGTTTACCCATTGTGAATCTGTCACCTTTATACTAGGCTAAGGAACGTTGATTTGACACCTGTTGTATATCTGGAACAGCCAGAATCCAGATAACACCAATGTTGTTCCTCAGCCTGCCACCACACCTACACGGTAAAAGATTTTTGTGACCTTTTTATAGGTCCATGGTTGTTAGTGGCAAAATAATTATGAATAAACAATCCCTTTGGAACCCAAATTTGTTTTGTCCTTTCATTCTTGTTCCAATAGACATGAAATTTATTTGTAGAATTTTTAGGAACCCAAACTTGTATAAATTTTGTGTTCTTGTTCCTATGACTATGATGCCCATTTATTTCACATCCAGTAAAGACACTCTTTCCTTTAGCACTATCAACTTGTGTTTTTCCAAATCCTAGTCCTTTTCTATTGTTGGCAAACAATTGATTTCCAAATAACATATTGAATGATTTTTCTCCTCTTGAAAAGTTACTCAGTGATTTCTCAAGATCTTGGACTTTGGTTTTTAGTGTTGTGTTTTCAGTCACAAGTGAGGTGCATCTATTTATAAAATCCTTTCTCCTAGTGTCAATGATTTCCTTAAGATTCAGGTTTTCTTTTTCAAGATCCTCGAAGCTATTCTTCAGTTTAGATAACTCTGAATCTAAAGTTTTACAATTTTCACATTCTAGGTTCTGAATTTTTTCAAGTTCAGTTTCTAACCTGAAATTTTCATGGATAAGCTTTTTCCTATCAGATTTCAGTTTTTCATTTTTAGAATCAAGAGCTTCAACAGTTTTAGTAAGATCGAGGCACAAATAAACAAGATCTTTATAAGAGT
The DNA here is from genome assembly GCA_030737815.1 of Allium fistulosum. Lineage (NCBI taxonomy): Eukaryota > Viridiplantae > Streptophyta > Magnoliopsida > Asparagales > Amaryllidaceae > Allium > Allium fistulosum. The sequence goes on from CM060903.1 coordinate 1,505,398,569, forward strand.
AGTTTTTTACCTCATTGGATTCCTCTGAGCTTGCTTCTGAATCTGATCTTGATTCCCTTGAGCTTGCTTCTGAATCTGATCTTACCGTAAGACACAGATTAGCCTCCTCTGAGCTATCAGTTGAAACTTCCTCTCCATCCTCATCATCCCAAGTTGCTGCGAAGGCCTTTTTCTTCTTTTTCTTTCCCTTGTTGTTTTTGAGAAGTGGACAGTTTTGTTTGAAGTGACCAGGCTTGTTGCAGTTATAACAGATTAGTTCGTTTTCAGAGTTGTCAGAATCTTTAGATCTATTACTACTGGTCTTCTTCTTTCGTGGCTTGAATCTTCTTCTAAGATTATTGACAGCCATTTCAATCTCTTCAATTGGATCTTCTTCTTCTTCATCGCTCTCTTCTTTGCTCTTTAAGGCAATCGTCTTCTTCTTTGGTTCGGAGTTGTTGCGTTCCTCCTTTGTTTTTAGCTCAAGCTCATATGTCATCAAGTTGCCAATCAACTCCTCCATGCTTAGTTTACTTAGATCTTTCGATTCTTGTATTGCTGTGACTTTTGCCTCAAAGTTCATCGGTAAGACTCGTAGTATCTTCCTCACCAGCTCTACTTCAGAGAATACCTTTCCAAGCGCTCTAGCATTGTACACCAAGGTTGAGAAGCGTCCAAACATATCCTTTATGCTCTCGCCTTTGTCCATTACAAAGTTCTCGTATTCATTGCTGAACAGGGCTAGACGAGACTCTTTGACTTGAGAAGTTCCTTCGTGTGTCACCTCCAAAGTATGCCAAATTTCCTGTGCTGTTTTACAATGAGAAATTCTATTAAATTCAGTTTTATCAAGAGCACAGATCAAAGCATTCATTGCTTTAGCATTTGTGGTTTTCAACTTCTTATCATTAGCATCCCACCTATCCTTTGGTTTAGGAATCTCAGTATCACCAATAGTTATAGTGGGAGATTTATAGCCAGTTTCAATAATATCCCAAACATCATAATCAACAGAACTAAGATAAATACCCATCCTAACTTTCCAATAAGCATAATCATCCCCATTAAACATTGGTGGCCTAACAATAGATTGCCCCTCCGAAAAAGCATTATTTGATAGATTCATGACTCTAGAGTTAAAGTAAAAATACCAGGCTCTGATACCACTTGTAGGATCTAGATTAACCCTAGAGGGGGGGTGAATAGGGTTATCGCAAATTTTCTCAAATTAAACGCGGAAACAATCAGCAGATAAATAAATATGCAGTAAAGTAAATCACACACAAATTTACCCAGCTTCGGCAATCCCTGCCTACTGCTGCATTCCCAGATTTCTATTAGAATTAAACAGTCTCCCGCTTACAAACACTCTGACAGACTCGCAGACACTCGCTCCCGCTCACAAACACTCCTATAGACTCGCACACCCTGCTCCGCCTATAGAGTTTCGTTTACTCGCAAACTCTGCTCCCGCCTATAGAGCTTTGCAAACTCGCAGCCCCCTGCTCACTGAACTAATTCTAACTAGACAATCTGACAACACCTAAACCCTAGGTGGTGATTGACTCTAACTGGACCTTGAAAAATATAAAATGAAAATACAAAATACAGTTTGAACCCCAGGGCAAAATATAAATCGACAGTTTAAAAAACTTTTGCCCTCAAATGAACTTGGCCTAAAAATAGATTAATAAAACCTGGCCTAAATTAAAATTAAAACAAGCCCTTTTTTAATAAGGCCGACCCGCTTCAATTTATGTTAATTCCTTTTAAAAATGATCGGCCCGATTAACTATCTCCAACCCTATCACAATTCTTCAGCCCGATCTCCTCTTCTCTCTGGAAAGTATTGCGGCGACGACGAGTTCTTCGATTTCTCTATCAAATTTAGGGCTTGAGATTTGCTTGATGTCTGAAGCTTTGTGCTGCTCGATAGCCTTGAGATAGTATCGTTCTCTTTTGCTCCTTGGGGCTTTCGAGATTTAGATTCTCTGGCGAATACGACTTCGTCAATTCTCTGTAGCTCTGGCTTCGCTGTTCCCTTTGTTGATTTGGAGCTTACTTCGGTTGCTTCTGTGAGAATTTGCTATAGCTTCGGCTTTGCGCAAATTAGATTTGTACTTGGCTATGGCTTCATGCTTTGGTGAGTTCGATTTTGCTTTTGGTAAGATTTTAGCTTTGTTCCTCTTCGATTTTTGTATTCGAACTCACTGTGATTCGAGTTATTGGTTTTTTGTTTTCTGTTAGCTCGAACTCGAATAACACGTTTTTGCCGATGATGATTTGTGCTTTTATAGGGTTCGAGTCCCTGAATATTCGTTCGTCTATATGTATTTGAATTTGTCAAAACTCTTTGCTCTGCCGCTTGATGATGTTTGCACGTTTGAGATGATTTATGACTTGTTCAAAATGCGTATATATTTGTTTTTAGTATCTTGGTTATCACGGTATTGATATTTCTTGACTTGGTTTGATACTGTGACTCTGACTTGTTCAATTGCTCTTGGCTTCGACTTGAATTTTGCAAATTCCTGACTCGATTTCGTGATTTCCTAGTTACTTGATATAGTTCGAACTTTTTCCATACTATTCACTACCTCTGGTAGCACTTTCGACCTTGTTCGAACTATACTTCACTGGCCTGACTTTGACATGCTTTCTGTCATTTGAACTATAGCTTTTGTGTAGTCTTAATTGTATGTCTTCTGACCATGTTCACTGTAATTTGCTCGAGTTGCTTCAATGTGATGTTTGCCTGTTCACTGGAGTCGATGCTTGAGTTGTTGTAGACATCACTGCACTTTGATCATCATCTTGCTTGCATATAGTCTGGTTGATTGATATGCTTGTTTGGTTCATATGCTTGATGTTCTTGAGTCGGCAGCATTCATTGATCTTTGTTTGGTGCTATTTCATTTTCTTCTCTGGTCATGTTGGGTTGAGTTGATCATTTGAACTTCATGTGTACATCTGAGTGTTGCATACTGTTGTCACTTGAGTTATGTATGTCTGCACTAATATTTATAGTGAGTTGTATTGTCTTGGGCTCGAGCTTGCATGCTTCATGTTACTTCATGCTTCATATCTTGCATGCTTTGTTGGATTGTTTGGTGCCTCCTTGAATTTGTGTAGACTGTCTTGACCACTTGATTGTATTCGAATTTGATTTTCGAATTTCACCTGAGTTGAATCCGATTTGGATTTGACCTTGTGACATCATTTTATTTTGCACTTGAGTTGAATCCTGTATTTGGGTTTGACCTGTGCTCACTTGTCCCTGTAAATATATCAAGTGTATATACATATATCGGTGTGCACAGCCTTGTGGCATGTACAGTGATGCACTGCGCATGTCACAATGTTCGTTTGTGATGAATTCAATATAAATGATGACGAACAACCCAAATAACTGAGGCAAATAATATTTTCAAAATCCACATTTTGTTTTATACTGCAAAAACATTTCATTTTCAATTTTACTGCGTCAGTGAATATTTTTGCAGATTGCTCAGATGCTGGATTCAAACTGGAATGAAGTTGAAGATAAATACGAGTGTGAGTGATATGTAGTGAGGAACTGATGTATCTATGAAATCGTGATGTAATTGTATTGTGATAAAAAATGATGTATATAGCGAGAGCTTGAAATTGTACTATCAAAGTTGTAATAAATATTTGTTTGAATAAAATATTCGTTTGAATTCAAATTCTATGTTATTTATTTTATTCAGCAAATATCTATTTAATCTGTGAAAAATAAAATAGTACAATATCAAATACATTTAAATGAATGTATATATGTTTATTATCATCAAACAAAAAGCATATACATGCATATTCCACAAGTTATACATTGGAAATCAATAAAAGATTTTTCAAATACTTGGTTAATTAAAACACTGTTAGGTTTACAGTGAACATTTCTACATTCACTAGATTTCCAAGTGTATTTATTACCCAAAAGAATGGGTTCAATTAAGCCAATTTTTAGAAAAAAAATTGTTCAGAAATTCCAATTTTCTAAAGGAAATTGTAATTCCTCCCCTCTTTTCAAATGTATGAAGAACAATATTGAAATCTCCCATTATAACCCAAGGCTCTCTCATATTATTATTTAAAATTTCAAGATTATTCCAGAGCAAATTTCTTTCCTTTTCACTATTTAAAGCATATAAAAAGTAATTTCTAGTTGTAAACCACCTTTATTTATAACTTTGCAGTGAATAAATTGAAAATTTAAAAAATGATTACTTAAACTCCAAATATTTGGATCCCACATAACCATTATTCTGCCATTACGTCCCATACTATTGTTATTAACCATACCCCATTCTTTAAATTTGCTAGCATGTATATTTTCAATTTTTGCATCATCAAGTTTATGTTCCAAAATACCAATAATATTAGGCATATTTGTAAGAATTAGATTAGATAAATCTAATTTTCTTTCAAGAAAATTTAACCCTCTAACATTCCAACTAATTATAGACATTGTAAATCAAGATTAAAAAATAAATGATATAAAGGATACGATAAGGTATCACGGCTGCTAAATAGAGAGATTGGGGTTAAACTCCTCCAGATTCTCTTTGTCCCTCCTCTCTTCCAAATACTCAGAACTTTTGAGCCCTTTTCTTTTAAGAGATTTTCTATCTTGTACTTTGAGATAATCAAACCATTTTGGTTTTTTCATAATGCATTTTTCTTGAAATTCATCCTGCTCCTTATTATCTTCATTGCTTTGAGATAGAATTTCCCGTATATTTTTTATTCTATTTTTTTCCTTTCTTTTCTTTTATTCTTTGCTGGAGAGAAGGATTTTGGTACAAGTTTTATGACTTTTTGAACAAGATCCTCTGATATCCTTTATTGAGAGAGGTTTAATCTAGTAATATGATTGTTGAGTTCTTTCATAGCAATAACACTTGCATTTTTTTCATCGGTATTTGTGCTTACTTCCATATTTTCATCAATTATCTGTTTATCTTCTCCAAGAGGGGAGTGCTTTGATTGTGCACCAGGATACTTTAGAGGCTGTTGTATTGTTGATGTTGTTTCATTTTCTTTCCGTTGCATTTGATTCATATTCTCAACTGGATTCTCCAGCATAACAAGATCTGATACAGCCTGCCTTTGGGAAATTTCCAGTTGCTCGACAGTTTCAAAATTTTCCACCCTTGTATTCAAGACTTTTGTGTTTTCTTTGTTTCTCATATTTTCAAAAAAATTAATTTTACCAGATAAAGAGTTTATCTCTGATTTAGTAGTGATTGCCTCATTTTGCCTGGAATTTAAAACTGCACTATTGTTTGTTTCTTGATTTTTCCCCAAGACTGAATCTTTTTCTTTATTACCCAAGATAACCTTCGATTTTTCTTTGTCGAGCAGATTTCGGTAGAATGCCCAAAGCATGCACATATCAAACATTTTGGTGGAATCCACTCATATTCAATTTTCTGAATAATATTTTCACCATCATGCATCGTAATATAAGCTTCATCTGGAAGTTCTGCATTTTCTTTTATTTCCACAAGAATTCTTCGCATTGCTTAATCTTGTTTCTTTTGCTGTATGTTCATCCAATTTTAGAGGAACACCCACAACACTTGCAATAGCCCCAAATGCCTCTCTGTTACACAGTTTTAGACTTAATTCTAGGAGACGAATTCATATAGGAATTGTAGTTAACAAATCTCTGTCAAAAGCAATTTTATTACCCCATTTTTTCAAGATAATCAACTTTCCGTTAATAAAATATGGCCTTCCATTGATTATTTTTTCACAATCACTCTCAACAACAAATCTGATTATAAAAAAAACCATTATTCTTTATTGTAGAATATGCTAGTATATGATTTTTGTTTGATGATAATAAACATATATATTCTTTTAAATGTATTTTTTATTGTACTATTTTATTTTTCACATAATTAAATAAATATTTGTTGAATAAAATAAATAACATAGAATTCATATTAAACAAATATTTTATTCAAACAAATATTTTATTACAAATTCAAATAGTACAAATTTGAGCTCTTACTACATTTCAATTACAATTTCAATTACAAAACAATTTTCACTTTACAATTTTCGTACATGGTTCACCTCACTACAAAATTCACTCAACACTCGTATTTGATCTTCAACTCTAATCGAGCTTATATCCCGTATCTGAATTATCTGCAAAATAAACACTAACACAGTAAAATTGAAAAAGAAATATTTTGTAGTACAAAATGAAGTGGGTGTTTTGAAAATATTATTTGCCTCAGTTATTTGGGTAGTTCGTCAACATTTCTTCTGAATTCATCTACACGAACAACTTGTAACATGCACAGTGTATCACTGTACATGTCACAAGGCCATGCACACCGATATACACTTGCGTGTTAGAACTGTAGGGACAGGTGAGCACAAAGTCAAACCCAACCAAATGGTGGATTCAACTTAGGTGACTAAAAGAAATCATACCAATACAACCATAGTCAATATCAAACCACCATACATACATATATATATATATACATACATACATATGTATACACACATGTATACATATATATGCAGTGACACACAACTGAACAATAAGGAAACCATGTACAAAGCAACTGAAAACAAGTGCACAACAACTATACATGAAGACCACCAGTACAATACAATGATCAAAAGCAATACAAAGACCAGACTCCAAAATGAAAATGGGATGCAACACAAACCAGACAATGTTCAAGACCACATGAACATAACCAGATTATATAATACATGGTGTAGACTAACATACACGCAGATGAAGCCTCAACCAGGCATCACCACCAACATAATGCAGACTTATGAAGACCAGACCACTCTAAAATCAAGTGCACATATGAAGTGAAACAAATATACCAGTTCACAATAATATGCAGGAAGTTTCAAAAGAACAAGACCACACAAAGGGCTGCAACAAGGATGGAACCAGATGCATGGAGACTATTCAAACTCCAAACAAGAATCAAGCTACAACATACATATGTACATGTAAGTTCACACATGTATATACACAGTGCATACATACGAAACATACTCGAATATACATGAAGACTCAACCCAGATCAGTCACAATGCAACATGAACCAGAACCAAACAGTAATGAACAAAATTGTACCCGACTTCAAGAGCTACAGAGAACAAAGGCAACAAGACTTCAAATGAAATTCCAAACAAGTGATCAAGTAACAGTAATGCAACAAGCTCAGTTCAACAATGCAATATGAAAACTCTATATGATTCAAAGGCTAACAAGGACTGCACCAAGATAGAGTCAAGTAGAACAAGTCTAGTTATGACATGAAGCAAACTGACCACAGTATGGATGTGTACGAGCATAACAAAGACAACAATTTCAACCAGACAGTATTACAAGCATTATATCGATATTAACAGAAGAAGTTTCAAAAAGGATATTATCAATTGAAACTGTGATGAAGGGTTTTCAAACAAACTCAATGTATTTCAAAATGAACATGTCATGCCAGAGTCGAAGTCAGCAAGAATGGAACAAGGGTAACAAGTTCGAACTTAACAAGTCAAGATTCAAAGTCTAGAGTATCTCAAATATTTAATGCTGAAGTCAATTTTTATCTCACAGTAGATAATATGATGAACACAAATTAAACAAGTCAATTATCTCAAGAATTCAAAGTGCCGAAGTCATAGAAGACATGAGTGAGAAACAAATTCAAATGCCATAAAAGAATGGAACCAAATCCAACCGAGTATGAAATGAACAAGTCAAAAATAAATACCATCGTTCGATTAAAAAATCACGGCTAAGTAAATTCATGAAGAATTCAAATGAGAAATATACGAACGTAATTTTAGGGATTCAATCCCTATAAATCTATATAACAAAAAGCATCGGTTGGTTATAAAAGACAAAGAGCGGTAGAGATGTAAAGTTGTAAAAGACATCGAATGGTTTAAATATTTACACCTATTTCTCATCTGTTTCATTTATTTATGCTAGCGTGTTTTTAGATATCCACTTACACCATTCCCTCCCACTACTTCATGCTACATGTCCCACTACTCCATTAGCATCAGTTCATGAGAAAATTTAGTTTAAACCGTTGTCCACTTCCGTCTATGTGTACTCATGCATCGTTCTTCTTCTTCCATGCAAAGTAAATAATCAGACCTCAAAGGTTGTCCTTCTCTCTTCTCTTTCAATTTACCATTTTTACTATATGTTTTTTCCTTTTGATTTTCTCATTCCTTTGCTTGAAGATATTCTTATACCACCTCTCTACATGTAAAATAGTGTTCTTTAAGTCACATGCATCATCTTCCAGTTTGCACATCAATTGTTTGTAACAATGTCCATATTGCAATACTAACTAAATTTGCGTTTCTTTATAATATTATTCGCCAGATTGCAAGTGCAAAGAAGTTAAAAGTTCAACAATAATGATGAAGTGCGTATTTAAACTAATAAACATTTTATGATATATTTTTTGGTCATTCGTTTACTGCTTACCTTTATGTTCGCTGACATTGCAGAGCTGAGCAACGTTCCAGAATAAAGAAACGTCCAAGAGAAAAAACAAAGAATCACTGAGTATTCTGAAGGTTGAATTAGATGATCCGATACCGCCACCCCAACTGAGGAAAACTAAGACTGTTAAAATTGAAAAAGAGGAGCAAGTTCTAACTTTCAAGCCAATAAAAACAAATTTGCAGGAGATTCTTCAAGTGGAAGTTGTCGATCCCGTGCCACCAACAATTTCGAGTTCAACAGTGAAGAGCAACATTCCCCAGTTCAAATTTTGGATGGATCAGATGATGAATTTGTTGTAGCTTTAGTAGAATGAGCAGAGAGGAATGAGCACTGATGATCAGTTTGGCTAAAATGTTGTCTTTGTTCGGATTTGATGCTTACTACCTAGGTTTTTTCTTATGTTACAGTCATGTTTGTTTCTGTTCTTTTCCTCATGTTAAGTTCTCTTAAGGGTTTGTTTTTCCTGTTTTGTACTCAGATGTTTGTAATGCATGAATTATCATGTCTATTTGCTTAATTGTGTCATCCATGTACTTATGTTCTTCCATTGTTGCATGTTTGTATTAATATGTTTATTATGCATTTATTTTCCTTTTTACTTAGTTACGCTGTCTCTCTACTTATTTGTTCATCTATTGACACATATTTGTATTCATATGTTTGTTATGCATTAATTCTTCTGCCTCTTTACATCATTGTTTGTCTTTGTACTTATCTGTTCTATCTATTGATCCATATTTATATTCAGATGTATGTTGTGTATGACTTTTCATGTTTCTTTACTTAATTCTATTGTCTCTTTACTTAATTTGTTCTTAAACTTTGATTTTGACCATATACTATAACATTGACTATGTGTTTGGAAAAAAAAAGATTGACTTCTTTAATTGTACGGTAATGCTAAGACTAATTCATATCTAAGAGAAGATAACTAATATGGATGAGTTGTACTAAAATTCATAGCTATGAGAAGATGGCTAAAACTCATGGCTACGAGATGATAGCTATGATCATGGATGAGCTGTACTAATGCAGGTTTTTCCATATTGTTATATACCCCTGTATGCAATTAATGTTTATTTTTTTTGAAAACCCAGGAGAACCCGGCGGGACGGTAAACTCCTGAGGAGGGTATAATAAAGCCGTCCGCTGATCCAAGCCTCCATACCCCCGGGTAAATATCAATAGAGTTCAATTTTCATCCAAGATACAAATATGTTTCCTCTACAATGTATTCATATGTTTGTTTCTGTATGTACAATCAATTAATTCAAAAAAATAACAATACCGAATTTAGTACTACATGTGCTTCCGTTGTTATAGTACACTAAATTTATATTTTGCATGCATACATCAAATCAACTTTACAAAAGTAAAAAACTTATCTCCACTACCAAGTTAACTACCCACCTTCTTAGTTGCATTACAAATCCTTCTATTCACGTTCTTCCCCATGTCTTGCTTTCTTCTTATAGTTAAATATATCTCCACCACTTATTCACACATTTTACCAAAGCGATAAATTTGCATCCTTTATTCAGTGGAAACTAACTATTTTTTAAAACTATGGCTGTGCAACCAGAAGATGATGTGCAACATCTAGTAGTAAAAATATTTAATAACCTTATTATTATAGGTAATCTCTGGGAGGAAGGGGATGAGGATGTGGAAAAAGTTGTTGGTATTCTAAACGGTTGATGGGTTAATGTTATTGTTATCAATAACATGATATTTTTCTTTCATAACTCAATACTAACATGCTCAGTTAATGCATAAAGATTGAAAAGTTTATTTCGATTGTCAAGTGTCGACAAATCTACCCAAAAGAACCAGAAATCAAAATAGAAAATGACGTGATTGCACAACATACAACTTTGGGTGATATAGTAAGTTTTACCACCATTGCGTTGTATGTACATTAACCTCATTATATTGATTATTACCATTTTTCATCAAAAATACTCCAAGGTTTGGGATCTTGCAGTAGAAGAGCTCCAGCAAGATAGGCCGATGAATGTATTATGCACACGATGGCCATTGACTAAATTATTGGTATAACGACTATATTTTCAACTTATATTAATCACTAACCAAGTATTTATTTCCTCACTTTTTCACTTCTAGTTGGGTGTAAGAGCGGGTCACTGGAGTAAGGAAGTTATCATTGTATAATAGCATAGGCTTGATGTCTTTGACATTCAAAATTAAACTACGTTGAAATATACAAATATTCCACTTATCGAGAATTGCCATAGTCCCCATCCATCAAGAAATTAAGAAGAAATTTTCACTCAACCCATGAAGTGATAAGCATGTAGATTTAGGTTGATATACACTAATAATAGTCATGTAAGTCTTGATATACTTTTGTAATGTTATCATTGTATATCTAAAAGTATCTGAAAGTAGATAAGAAGATTTAAAATATTATTTACAAACATTATATTATCTTTAGTTCAATTAAAAGTTAAAAATACATATTAATAGGTATTATAAATTGCATTAGTGTTGGATAATGCAAAATGTTAAATCATGTTCAAAACTCCAAAAATTTCTCAAAATATTAAAATAATATTACATATGAAACCGATTGATCGAGAAAAATCAACATTTAGAAGTCACAATTTTGTAAAAGTTTTGTTGATACTCATGGTAGGAAAAATTCTTACATCGAACTTTCAAACTTTCATTAATCCTAATACACGTGCATGCACGGGCACACACTCAAAATATATGTTTATATGTAGTACATATTCATATAAGATTTTCAAATTTTGTACATAACAAGTAATTTCTACTGATAACTTCTATAACAAATATATTTATATTTTTACAAATAAAAAAGCTTAAGGCAACCAAACTTTACGTCGTGCATCATATAATAACACAGGTTATAGAAGAATAAAATATCACACCCGTGCCATCGGCACGGACTTTACAATAGTACCCAATAATCATCATAGGCAGAAAGGCATTCGAGTTCAAGCAAAACTAGAGCAAGATACAAATTCAATCACAAATCAATAACTCGAATCAAGTTCGAATACAAGCAACTGCAATAGAGAAATTATACGACAAAAATCACATACCAAATTCATAATTTCGAACTCAATCCTGAAAGCGACCGCAAGCCAAATCGAAGAAGCATTGAAGCCAATTATGGAACGACCAACAATCAATTTGAATTTTTGTTTCAAGCGGCGCTAAATTTCAAAACCCTAGATTTTGACGAGGGAGAAACGAGGTGACCACGAATACAAAAGGGGACGACCAGCATATACGAATAAAAGAGAAGACGTCTATTTTTCCTTAAGTGATTTGGGTTGGTCTCTATATAAATATTGGACTTGGATTATTTTAAATTAGGGTTTTAGTTTTTATTTTGTTTTTAGTTTCTATTTTGAATTTTCTTTTAAAATTGTGTAACTCTCTAGTCGTGTGACTAGGTTACGAACTATGGTGGTGTAGTTCGAGAATTCGCAACTCAGTGGCTGAGTTGTTGTAGGATTTTGAGCGTAGAGTTAGGTTAGTCATTAGCAGGTGCTGGAGTTTACGTGTGTAAGCTTCTGACTACTTCATTTCTAGTAGAAACCTTAGGGGCAGCACGTAGGCAAGGTTTTGCCAAAGCTGGGTAAATTTGTGTGTGATCTCTACTGCATTATTATCTGTGATTGTTTTTATTTCCATATGAATTTTTATTATTATTAGTATTACCTTATTCACCCCCCTCTAGGGCGAAAACGATCCTACAAGCGGTATCAGAGCTAGGAACAAAAACCATTTTTTTATTAAAAATTCAATTTTTCCTTTCAATTAAAAATTTGGTTTTTTAAATGGCTTCCTTTAATAATGCTTTTGTTGAGGGTCGGTCCATATTTAGACCACCCATATTCAATGGTGAATACACTTATTGGAAAATGAGGATGAAAACTTTTCGAAAAACCATAGATGCGTGGAATATTGTTGAGACGAGATATAGGACACCAACAATAATGGTAGATAATCAAGAAGTTGAAAAACCGATGGATCAATGGACGGATCTTGAAAATAAACTGCAATTTGCTAATGCTAAGGCTATGAATTCTATTATCTGCTCATTAGATCAAATTGAATTTAATCGTGTCTCACATTGTCTAACTGCGTAGAAAATCTAGCACACGCTTGAAGTGACTCACGAAGGAACCTCCCGGGTTAAAGAATCTCGCCTTGCCATGCTCAGTAGCGAATACGAAAACTTCACAATAGCAAAGGATGAAAGTGTCAAGGAAATGTATGGACGACTTTCTAATCTCGTATACAAATCAAAATCTCTCGGAAAACCATACACATAATTGGAAATAGTCCGAAATATCCCCAAAATTCTACCACGAAATTTTGAAGCAAAAGTCACTGGCATTCAAGAATCAGAAGATCTGAAACAAATTAAAGTTGAAGAACTCATCGGAAATCTTACCACTTATAAGCTAGAAATCAAATTCAAGGAAGAACGTGAAGGAGGTGATACACGAAATAAATCAATAGCTCTGAAAGGAACAACGAAAAGTAAAGATGATGCCGATGAGGATGGAGCAGCTGAACTGGCACTGTTAATAAAGAGATTCAAAAGGTGGAACCACAAATACAGAAATCCAGCTCTAAATCAACAACTTAAAAGCAGAATAGTCAAAGTACTAGACAACTCAGAAGAGCAGGAGATCATTTGTCACAAGTGCAATAAACATGGTCACATCAAGCTCAATTATCCTCAGAATCGACTCAGCCAAGGAAATAAATCGAAAAGGAGTTTGCAGCCACTTGGAATAAAAGTGATGATGATAATAAAAGCACTAGCAGTGAGAGTGAAAAAACAGATCTGTGTCTTCGAGGTGATACAACTGACAGCGTTGATGATGAGCCAAGCGAGGTATCAAAACTGACTCACTCACAATTACTTATATATTTTCACGAAGTAAATGGCTGTTTTGAACGACTTAGGGAGAAGTATGCTAAACTTGAATCACAAAAAGATAGTTTGATAGAACTAAATAAACAGCTTGATCAATTGGTTAAAAACTATCGAAATAAGAGCCCTAAGTTTGATAAGTGTCCATCATTTGAAGAAGAAATAAAAAAAATCAGAAATTAAAATTAAATCGCTTGAAAATGAAATTCTGATTTTGAAAGAAAGTGAAAACACTAAGAGAGAAAATTCTATTAAAAAGTGCACCTTGTTATTGAATGAAAATGAATCACTCAAAACACAAGTCCAACAATTGTTTAAAACTTTAGGAAAATTCTCCAGAGAAGAAAAATCACTAAATATGTTGTTAGGGAAATAAACTGTTAATACTGTTAGACAAGGACTTGGGTATATTCAATCTGAAAGAGTTAGAAGTGAAACTAATCATGTTAACTCCAAGTGCCCAATTTGTAGAAAAATTGGACACAATCAAAACAATTGCTGGTTTAGACTCAAACACACGAAAACCATACCGATTTGGGTTCCTAAAGGCACGGATGTAAAATCCCTTAGAATTAAACAAATCTGGGTGCCAAAAGGAACTAACATAGATTGTATTGGGTTACACAAACTTATTTTTCAAAATCGTTCGTCACTAACAATCATGGACCTATAAAAACAAATAGGTCGCAAAAAGCTTTCCTTGTGTAGGTGTGGTGGCATGCTAAGGAACAACACCAATGTTACCTGGATTCTAGCTGTTCCAGGCACACAACGGGCAACAAATCAAAGTTCCTTAGCCTAGTACAAAGGTGGTAGAGTCACAATGGGCAATAGCAATAAATGAAATATTATCGGTAAAGGTAAAATAGGCAACGGTATATTTATCTTGAACGATATATTATATGTTGAAAATCTGCACCATAATCTGATTTAAATTAGCCAGTTATGTGATAAGAAAATGAATGTTGATTTTGATTTTGATTTATGCAAAAATGTTGACCAATCATCTTTTCATCCTTGAACTAATTCATATAGATTCGTTTGGACTAACGATATTAAAGGTTTAGGTGGTAAGAGATAGTATCTTGTGTTGGTTGATGATTACTCTAGGTACACGTGGATATATTTGTTTATCTTACCGCTTCTAGATCTAACACTATGTTCACTAGTTGTTTATGTGCACGTTTTCAATCAAATCCTTAAGGAATCACATTTTGAAAGTGTAAAATGATTATAAGGTATTTGTTGCACACTTCACGATTTGATCTATGATATCTATCTAATGATAACTTTGAGTCAAAGGGGGATTCAGATGCAGATTACACTAGTAACCTAGTTGATAGAAAAATTACTAGTATAATGTGTTTTATGTTGAGGCATTCATTAGTTGCATCACATTTTCAAAGGAAATATCTGCATATTTTTCATTTCAACTGATTTTCAATTAGCAGACATTTTTTTATAAAACCCCTTCTAGAAAATATCTTTGTTGACTTCGTTTCAGATTAGACATTTTAGAAATTTGATTTCATATTTATTTTTGGATTTGATCTTAAATGAATACATTAACTAATCTAACTCCCCTCTGATTATCGAAAAGATAAATAGTATCTGAAAAAGTGATGAGTATTGATATTAATCATACATTTTGACTTGAGACAGTATATGTAGTAAATTTCTTTAAAAATTTAAACAGAATTTGTAATAACTTTGATTGGTAAAAATTCCATGACCATCTCTATTTCTATCATATTTCTAGCGACCATCACTCATCAAAAACCATTATAGTATGCCAAAATGTGGTATTTGTAAACGGGAAATTATTTATTTTTTTAAATTAATTAGCAATAAAATTATCCAAAGTATTCACTCTCATTTAAAAGTCCTCACGGTTATGCATGGGTGAATTACTTGGAATTTTTGATTATGTGCTTTCATGCTTATTTAAAAGTCCTCACGTTAATGCATGTATGGAACACATATCAAAATTGATTATTAAATAGACGGGTTGATTCTAATCCCATTTAAAAGTCCTCACGGTTATGCGTGGTTAGAAGATACTTGAAATTCATTTTTTTTTTAAATTTGGAAACGCTACTAATCTCATTTAAAAGTCCTAACGGTTATGCATGGTTAGTAAGTATTCAAATTCCTGTCATAAATATACCACAAATAGATACAACTATATGGTTTTATATATCGACATCACCCTTATCACTCTAAAGTGGAATATGCGCCTAACAGAGTATTTATGTTTTTTGTTTGATTTTTTATTGAAATTTAATATTTATACTCGATTAAGTATTAATGTTGTATTAATGTCTATCACTCTATCTCTATTTTCCTAACACTATTACTCTTTTGCTGATAACAAAAGGGGGAGAAAAAAGTCAAGATTTTGGCAAATATGTTCAAATATTTTATTTTTTAATTGCATATTCTCATCTAGGCTCATTGCATGGTTTATTGTTTTGCTATTTGCAAATTTATGTGCATATTTTCATTTATTTTTATGCATAGGTGAAGGGGGAGCCTTGTTGTAGGGGGAGCATTTAAATAGGGGGAGCAAATAGAATTTATCAATGACCAAATACGTTTAATAAAATTAAAATCTTAATATATGTTTATTATCATCAAAAGGGGGAGATTGTAGAATATGCTAGTGTATGACTTTTGTTTGATGATAATATATATATATATATTCATTTAAATGTCTTTGTTATTGTACTATTTTATTTTTCACATAATTAAATAAATATTTGTTGAATAAAATAAATAAAACAGAATTCTTATTCAAATAAATATTTTATTACAAATTCAAATTTGAGCTCTCACTACATTTCAATTACAATTTCAATTACAAAACAATTTTCACTTTACAATTTTCATACATGGTTCACCTCACTACAAAATTCACTCAACACTCGTATTTGATCTTCAACTCTAACCCAGCTTGTATCCCATATCTGATTTATCTCCAAAATAAACACTAACGCAGTAAAATTAGAAAAGAAATATTTTACCGTTCAAAATGAAGTGGGTGTTTTGAAAATATTATTTGCCTCAGTTATTTGGGTTATTCGTCATCATTTCTCTTGAATTCATCTACACGAACAACTTGTAACATGCACAGTGTATCACTCTATATGTCACAAGACCGTGCACACCGATATACACTTGCATGTTAGAACTGTAGGGATAAGTGAGTACAAGGTCAAACCCAACCAAATGGTGGATTCAACTCAGGTGACTCAAAGAAATCAGACCAATACAACCAGAGTCAATATCAAACCACCATACATATATATACATATGTATACACACACATGTGTGTGTGTGTGTGTGTGTATATATATATATATGCAGTGACACACAACTAAACAGTAAGGCAACCATGTACAAAGCAACTAAAAACAAGTGCACAACAACTAAACATGAAGACCACCGGTACAATACAATGATCAAAAGCAACACAAAGACCAGACTCCAAAATGCAAATGGGATGCAACACAAACCAGACAATGTTCAAGACCACATGAACAAAACCAAAACATATAATATATGGTGTAGACCAGCATACATGCAGATGAAGCCTCAACCAACACACCAGGCATCACCACCAACATAATGCAGACTTATAAAGACCAAACCACTCTAAAATCAAGCGCACATATGAAGTGCAGCAAATAGACCAGTTCACAATAATATGCAGGCCGTTTCAAAAGAACAAGACCACACAAGGGCTGCAACAAGGATGGAACCAGATGCATGGAGACCGTTCAAACTCCAAACAAGAATCAAGTTACAACATACATATATACATGTATGTTCACACATGTATATACACAGTGCATACATATGAAACAGAGACTCGAATATACATGAAGACTCAACCCAGATCAGTCACAGTGCAACATGAACCGGAACCAAACAGTAATGAACAAAATTATACCCGACTTTAAGAGCTACAGAGAACACAAAATGTACAAGGCAACAAGACTTCGAATGAAAACAAAATCCAGATAAGTGATCAAGTAACAGTAATGAACAAGCTCAGTTTAACAATGCAACATGAAAACTCTACATGATTCAAAGGCTAACAAGGACTGCACCAAGACAGACTCAAGTGGAACAAGTCCAGTTACGACATGAAGCAAACTGACCACAGTATGGTTGTGTACGAGCATAACAAAGACAACAATTTCAACCAGACAGTATTACAAGCATTATATCAATATTAACAGAAGCAGTTTCAAAATGGATATTATTAATTGAAACTGTGTTGAAGGGTTTTCAAACGAAGTCAATGTATTTCAAAATGAACATGTCATGCTAGAGTCAAAGCCAGCAAGAATGGAACAAGGGTAACAAGTTCGAACTTAACAAGTCAAGATTAAAAGTCCAGAGTATTTCAAATATTTAAATGCCGAAGTCAATTTTTATCTCGCAGTGGATAATATGATGAACACGAATTAACCAAGTCAATTATCTCAAGAATTCAAAGTGCCGAAGTCATAGAAGGCATGAATGAGAAACAAATTCAAATGCCAGAAAAGAACGGAACCAAATCCAACCGAATATGAAATAAACAAGTCAAAAATAAATACCATCGTTCGGTTAAAAAATCATGGCCAAGTAAATTCACGAAGAATTCAAATGAGAAATATACGAACGTAATTTTAGGGATTCAATCCCTATAAATACCCAATAATCATAATAGGCATAAAGGCATTCGAGTTCACGCAAAACCAGAGCAAGATACAAATTCAATCAAAATCAATAACTCGAATCGAGTTCGAATACAAGCAACGACAAAAGAGAAATTATACGACAAAAATCACATACCAAATTCACAGTTTCTAACTCAATCCTGAAAGCGACCGCGAGCCAAATCGAAGAAGCATTGAAGCCAATTATGGAACGACCAGCAATCAATTTGAATTTTTGTTTCAAGCGGCGCTAAATTTCAAAACCCTAGATTTTGAAGAGGAAGAAACGAGGCAACCACGAATACAAAAGTGGATGGCCAACATATACGAATAAAGGAGAAGACGTCTATTTTTTCTTAAGTGATTTGGGCCGGCCTCTATATAAATATTAGGCTTGAATTATTTTAAATTAGTGTTTTAGTTTGTATTTTTATTTTATTTTTTATTCTGAATTTTCTTTTAAAATTATGTAACTCTCTAGTCGTGTGACTAGTTTAGGAACTACGGTGGTATAGTTTGAGAATTCGCAACTCAGTGGCTGAGTTGTGGCAGGGTTTTGAGCGTAGAGTTAGATTAGTCATTAGCCGGTGTCATAAGTTTACGTGTGTAAGCGTCTGACTACTTAATTTCTAGTAGAAACCTTGGGGGTAGCATGTAGGCAAGGTTTTGCCGAAGCTAGGTAAATTTGTGTGTGATCTCTACTGCATTATTTTCTGTGATTAATTTTTTTTACGCATTAATTTTTATTATTATTAGTATCACCCTATTCACCCCCCCTTCTAGGGTGAAAACGATCCTACACTTGTGAAAATTTCAAAGTTACTGGTAGGATTCCATGTCCTTTGCAACAAATGCTTTAAAATGATGATAAGAAGACCTATTTCCAAAGACATAAGCTATCACCGAGCTACTCCACTTGGAATCCATTCTCCTACTAACTCCCTCCTTCATTATAACCATTTTCTTGTTGTTAGTGGTTATAGGTGCTTGATATTCTAGATCAAAATCATGGTTGAAGCCTCCATTTCTGATTAAATTTGCCTAAGAAGACACCTTATGTGGGAAAGATCCATTATTGTTCAGAGTATTGCTCTATTTTACCACTACACCAATGAATTCCTGACTTTTCTGGGTTGTGTTAGAAGATCTGAATGAATTCTGAGATCTTTGATTTGAATTGTAATTGTAATTGTAATTGTTGCTTGTTGAATAATTTATATCTCTGAATCCATTGTAGTTGATCTGTTTTTTATTCTTGGTGAAGTTTTGGGCAAGATTTGGTTGGTGATGGGTCTTCATCCTATTCCGGTGGTTCCTAACTGTTTGGAACCCCTCATTGTTGATTTCAGGTGGCAACTCCTTTGGGTTAGAAGAAGAGGAAGGGATGAGTGGAGAAGGCTCGGGGTAGATAGAGTAATTGGCCTTTAATTTTTGATTAGAGCAGTTAGCCATTGTTGTATTTTTCTTATTCGCAAGTTTTTTGTTGGTGAAATATATCTTTTCTATTATATAAGAAATTCAATATTTAACCATCCAATCTTCATTTGCTCATTCACTTTCAACTCATGTCTTGATTTCTTCTTGACACCAGACCTTTTTACATTCCCCCTATGTATATTCATATCACAGTAACCACTCATCTGAAAAAAAACTGATGTAATCTCAAGCATTATTTTCTTAATTAAAACATTATATAACATGCGTTCTAAACTCAGTATCTTCCCCTTCCCCTCTTGCTACGAAATTGAATTCAGGGTTAACGTGATTCTCTCTATTGTATTTTTAAGGAAATTTTGTTTCCCCGTTTTCTCTCCTTAGCTTATTCACACCCTACACTTTCAAATTCCTAGGGAATGACCCAACACCCTTTCTCCGTTATGGTTTCTTTATTAAATTTTCATAGGGCTACAATCCTATCTATTAAATCATTCTTTTGGCTCCCTCGATTTGTAGCAATTGTAGGTTAGTGCTAACCAAATTTCACTTTCTCACACTACTAGAACGGCTTCACTTGGCGATAGTTCGTGTCGATGGTTTGCATCGGCTAAAAAAAGCGGTTGTTGCTAGTCGTCGCCTACCTGGAAATAACGCGCGAAGCCGAGAACGTTTCAGCATTTCCCTCCACCCCAAATTTTCCTTTCTTCCTCTTCTCAATTTCATTTCCTTCCGCCCACAGCCGCCTCTAGCCGACTCGACAACCCATTCCCGTTGTGCACTCCTTCCTCCTTCTCTTTATCCCCATTTTTTGAGGTATATTACTTTAAACCCTATTTATAAAAAAATTAGTATTTTTGGTTTGAGTAGGTTAGATAAATAAGTATTAGATGATGGTATAGTTTATAGTTGATTTGGAGATAAAATTAAAACCCTAATCTAGAAAATTAGTTGATTATTGATTTGAAATTGATGATTATTGTGTATTAGTTGATGATAATAGTGTGTTAGTTGATTTGGGGATGTTAGTAAGTGGTTTGATTGTTTAATTTGTAATTAAAAATTAGGGTTGATTTAAAATTCGAAAATAGTATTATTGATTAATATGCTTATTGATAAATTTACACGAATGTTTGTTATAGTGGAAAACGATATTTGTTACAGTTTACGCAAAAATTAGTGTATAATTATTGATTAATATACTCCTAAGTAGGTACGGTTAAACATAAGTAATATTCTTTAATTAATTAGTGTGTGTTAATTATAACTGTTGGTGCTTAGTATAAAATTAATTTATTTTAATTTGTTTATTAGTGCTAACTTCTAATTTTAGCTTACAAAATCTGTAAATTAAAATCTTATTAGTCAAAAGAATTTGAAAATACGTTATAAAGCATGTAATTTAGTTAACAAAAAGTTAAGAAATATTATACTTAAATCGATTTTGTAAAAAGTTAAGAAATGAAGACAACAACAACAAATATTGTAATAAAATCGATTTTGTAAAAAGTTAAGTAACGAATATAACCACAACAAATATTCTACTGAAATCGATTTTGTAAAAGAAATCAAGAAATAAACATGACGACAACAAATAAACATGACGACAACAAATATTGTACTCAAATCAATTTTCAAAAAAGTTAAGAAATGAATATGACAAGAACAAATATTGTACTCAAATCGATTTTCTTTAAACTTAAGAAATGAACATAACAACAAGAAATATGCTACGGAAATCGATTTTCCAATAAGTTAACAAATGAACATGACAACAACAAATAATGTACTTAAATCAATTTTCTAAAATGCTATGAAATTTATATACAAGAACAAATATTGTACTAAAATCAATTATCTAAAAAAATTTGAAATGAATATAATATTGATTTGAAAATAAGCATTAGGTATTATTATAACAAATACAACAACCACAAATTAAAGCCTTTAGTCCCAAAAGATTTTAATTTATTTTAGAAAATACAGCAAAAAAAATACTCCTCTTGGATACAAAGTTATGCGTAGAAGAGAAGTGAAGTGCTGTCGAAATTAGACAGAAGTTTGGTATGTGAAGCCTTTAGTCCTAAAAGGATTTACTTTATTTTAGAAAATACAACAAATAAAATACTCCTCTGGCTGCAAAGTTATGCGTAGAAGAGAAGTGAAGTGAAGTGCTGTCGAAATTAGACAGAAGTGTGGTGTGTGAAGCCTTTAGTCCTAAAAGACTTTACTTTATTTTAGAAAATAAAACAACAATAATATATCACTTGGGTGAGAAGTTGTGCATAGAATAGAAGTGAAGTGAAGTGCTGTCGAAATTACTAACCTATTTTTTAAATTAGGAACAATGTTCGAGTATTTTGTCGACCGTACTTGGATGTATGAAGTTAGATTTGGAATGAAAGGCTCGATGAAAGAACATTTCTATAATGGTATACACGAATTTATTAGATTTGCAATATCTAAAAATTGAAATAACAAAGAACTTCGTTGCCTTTGTAGTAAGTGTCAACATTTGAAGCATTGGAAACCAAATACAGTTAAAGTACATTTGTATAAATCTGGATTTGTGGTAAATTATTATTTATGGGATCGTATTGGAGAACTTGTTGCACCTACAGCAGATCCTGTTGCGTCAGAGGTCGATGTTGTTATGACGAATCCAATAGAAGATATGGTGGAAGATGCAGCAAGATCAATGTTCCCTACCATTCAAGTTGATGATGAAAATGTCAATGTCGAAGAAGAACCGAATGTGGGAGCAATTTTTTTTTATGATTTTTTAGATGTCGCTAAGAGACCGTTGTAGGATGGTTGTAAAAGTGGAACCGAATTATCAGTAACAGTTGAATACATCACTATGAAATCAAAATTCAACTTTACAAAAGCTGGATTTACAACAGATGTACAAGGTGCAAAACGGCATATACCACCCAATAATCTAATGTGCGATAGTCATTATAAAGTGAAAACACTTATGTCGACTTTCGGTCTACCTTACCAAATGGTAGATACATGTATAAAAGGTTGCATGTTGTATTGGAAAGATGACGTTAATCTTAGGAACTGCAAAATATGTAATGAGGAAAGATATAAACCAAGAAAAAAGAAAGGAAAGGAAGTTCCATACAAGAGAATGCATTATTTACCAATTACCCCTAGACTTCAAAGGTTATATGGGCCTTCAGCCACGGCATGTCATATGTGATGGCACAGTGTGAGGAGACAGGCAGAGGGAACTTTGACACATCCATCCAATGGAGAAGCATGGAAATATTTCGATAAGACGTACCCTACATTTGCTGCAGAGAGCCGTTACGTCGGACTTAGTTTATGTACAGATGGGTTTTCGCTATTCTCTCAGTTTGGTAGAAAATATTCATCTTGGCCTGTTATCGTTACTCCTTATAATTTACCTCTGTGGATGTGTATCAAAACTTCATACATGTTTCTCACTATTGTTGTCCCTGGCCCTGATGATCCGACACAAGGAATCGATGTTTATCTTCAACCATTAATCGAAGAGCTGAAAACATTATGGTTTGAAGGTGTAGAAACATACGACATTTCACAAAAAAAGAATTTTTGTATGTTCACTTCTTTGTTATGGACTATTAATGATTTTCCTACATATGGGATGCTTTCAGGTTGGAGTACAGCCGGTCGTCTAGCCTATCCTTATTGCGTGGAAGAAACACGATCATTTTCTTTATGATACGGAAGGAAAATTTCTTGGTTTGATTGTCATTGGTGTTTTCTCCATCCCAATCATACTTTTAGAAGAGATAAAAAAACTTTAAAGCTAACAGAGAAGAGAGTATGCAACCACCAAAGATTGGGTCAAACGAAGAAATATATGAAATTGTAAAGGACTACTCGAAGATACATGAAACTGGAATACAGACTGAAATTCTAGGTAAATCGGACATTCATAATTGATGCAAACAAAGTTTATTTTGGGAGTTACCTTATTGGAAACATCTCCTACTTCGACATAATATTGACGTGATGCACAACGAAAAAAACGTGTTTGATAACGTGTTTAATACAATTATGAATGTTAAAGGGAAAACTAAGGACGATCTGAATTCAAGACTTGATATAGCACACCTTTGTAAACGTCCCGAACTTCATATAAAGCCCAACGACAATAAAAAACCCAAAGCATGCTATGAGCTAGACAGTAAGTAAATAAAACTCGTGCTAAAGTGGGTGGAAGGACTAAAATGCCCTGATGGGTTGTCTTCTAATCTCCGTAGATGTGTTGACTTTAAAAACAATAAATTGAGTGGGATGAAAAGTCATGATTGTCATATCATGATGGAATATTTATTACCAATGGTTTTCAAAGAACCGTTGCCCATAAAAGCGTGGAGTGTTATCATAGAATTAAGTCTGTTTTATAAACATCTTTGTTCGACAACGTTAAAAATCGACCGTATACGTAAACTAGAAATATAAATCTCTATATTGTTATGCAAATTGAAGAAAATATTTCCGCTAGGTTTCTTTAATGTAATGGAGCATTTACCTGTTCATCTTCCATCCGAAGCTCTTCTTCGAGGTCCTATGCAATATGGATGGATGTATCCATT
Source organism: Allium fistulosum (assembly GCA_030737815.1). NCBI lineage: Eukaryota > Viridiplantae > Streptophyta > Magnoliopsida > Asparagales > Amaryllidaceae > Allium > Allium fistulosum. The sequence continues at coordinate 1,505,422,767 of CM060903.1, forward strand.
TGAGAGGTAATAGTAAACATCCCTAAAATTGTTGTTATTTTAAAATTCAGATTTACGTAGGTGCATTCAAATTGAATTAATTTTGTAATATATACTTGAATCATCTGAAGAAAAAAATTAGACAGAAAGCATGAGTTGAAGGTTCAATTTGAAAATCATATCTTGAAGAAGAAGCTTCATTCTTTTTCTCTCATTACTTCAGTGACCATGTGAACTTATCATTTGTAAGTGGTCCTCGTAACGATGAAGCCGTTGAAGAAGATTATTCTCAAACAATGTTGTCTATTTTTAGACAACATGGCCGACCTGCTGGAAAATGTATGGAAATATAGTTAGACGATAGAGATCAACATGTAGCACACACATATGTTCTTCTTAATTGTGCTGAAGTTGCACCATTTGTTAGGTAATAATAAATTCATATTTATTTCAATGATACTTACATATTAATTGTAGTGTAACATATAGTACATATATATTCACAGTATTTACGAATCATCGCATCCATCTGGCGATCTCAATTAGGAATTTTCTAAATGGTTTTTGAACTACATTTATGATCCAAGAAACTGCGTCGTTGATGAAGGATTACAACATCTTGGGCTCGAACCAAAAAGAAATGTCAAGATTTATCCAATATTCTTCAGTAATGGATTTAAATTCAACACCAAGGATTATGGTGCTGAAAAATTAACATATAACAGTGGTGTATTTGTCAAAGGCAGTGACGATCCAGATGAGCATATAAAAGATTTTTAGGGCGTCTTAAGATAGGTTTTAGAATTGACATATTATATACAACCTGCACAAAAGTTTCTTTATTCAAGTGCAATTGGTTCAGCAATATTCCTGGTTCTGGAATCAATGCATGCAAAGATTATAAACTTATAGAAATAAAGCACACCTCACATTACTGTAAGTATGATCCTTTCATATTGGTCAAGCAAGCATTACAAGTTTATTTTGCTCCGTATCCATCCATAAAAAGAGATAAAGCAGATTGGTCTGCTTTTTTTAAAACAAAGGCAGGATTTACGTTTGATGGAATTAATATTCCATAAGAAGCAGCATATCAAATGGATATTGAGCCAAATGATGAAATAATAATAGCTGTTGATATTGATTTGGGTTTGTTAAATGATGAATCGAATGTTCTAATAGAAGTTGAGAGTACAGAAGAAAATGATATTGAGTACGAGACCGAGACTGAATCAGTAGACGACGAAGACTGAAAATTTTAAATTTTTGTATTAGTTGTTATATAATGTATATTCTGAGTTTCAGCTGTTATCAATAATGATGACTATGTTGTGAGTTATATCTTATTGTTTTTTGAATTATGTATATGTACTCAGGAGATCTTGTCTCATTTATGACGTTTTAGTGCAAGTTTTATGTGATGATGATTAATCAAACATGTTTTGTAATAATGAACTGATATTTTCATCATTATATGAAATGATATGTTTGTAATAGATACACATAGGAGACACTTTTGCAGATCTCAGCCTTCTCCTTCCGCTGAAGCGGGTGCCAGCGGCACGGCGGCGGATTTACGTCCGGTGCTAGAGGTAGTTCCAAAGAGTGCAGGGTAAGTATCAAATTTATTACATGTTTACTATTTAAAATTTATTAAATTCGTACATCTTATTTTATATAGGGTGTTTGAAGTGCAGCCGTCGGACTTTATTTTGTAAGTTTCCAGGAAGGCGTTCATGAGCCGGATCTCGGGATGCTGGGCTCACTGGGACGACATTCCCGATCATATTAAGGATGCCATATTCATCAACTTGATGGTAAGTTTAAATTTATAATTTATTTGTAAATTAATACAATGTATATAATTCAAAATAATTTCAATTTCAATATGCAGGTCGATGTTCGTGTCGACCCGTAGGATATGGATGTTTTTGTAAATCATTGGAATCAAAGAATGCATAAAAATTATAGAGACACCATATCAAAAGCTAAGAAAGCGGGAAAGAAGCCATCTTGGATGGGAGCTGATGTCCGAGCTCAATTTCTGCAGCTATGGGATACTCCAGAGTCAAGGATAAGTTATATCATTTCATTTTGTTATTACATTTTATTTAAAATTCGTATATTAGGTGCATTAATTTAGTAATTGTGCATTTAAATCTATAGGAATTATCGGCACGGAACCGTAAAAACAGGGCTAAAAATTATGCTTTGCACCGCGACAGGTCAAAGTCCTCCAACAGCATCGCAGGGAAATGGTAAAGTTATAAAATGCGTTTATAAATAGTTGTAAGATAATTTAGTCATATCGGTAACATTATTCATTTGTATATATAACTTCTACTTCAGAAATATAATCGTGAGCCTACACTGGCCGAGGTCTTCACTAACAGACATGCCGTCGAGTGCACGGATGAGGAGGGAAATATTTCATATGAATTTACGGACGATAAATCTAAATCTGTGATGGTAAATTTGTTTAATTTTTTTACCTCACATTTGATAAGTTCTTTATTATTTATTATTACAAACTACTGTTCGTCATCGCAGGAGAGATACAAAGCGGAGAAAGCTCGAGTGGCGCAGTCCACTGGCCGTGATTTGACCTTAGAGGAGAAGGACCGTATTTGGGATGCTCTCATTGAGTCTCTTACTCGAAATAGGCATTATGGTTATGGAAATCAGGAGGTAAACTGCTTCATTAACTAATATATAAATTATATTTAATCCTGAAGCATAAATTATAACTTCGAATCAAATAATTTACAGGCGATGATGACCCAGAGGGCTTATAGGAGATCTCAGGCCGAGGAGGAGATAGCTCAGCCGAAGCAGTAGATGGCAGAATTCAATGACTAGCAGAAGGGCAGAGGACTGGCGTAGTTGCTAGATGAGCGGATTGCGGCATTTTTAGCAGAGCATGGGAGGATGCCTTGTGAGGATGGGTCGGGAGATGATGACGATGAGGATGAGTAGGTACGTATATTTTTTAACTGTTTGTGATCGTTTCATTATGTAATTATTGAAATGTGTTGATGAAATTGATACTTTATTGATGATTGTGGATTTGATGAATATGAGTATTTGTGTATATATGGTTGTGTTGGTTGAGGGAATATTGGTTTTAGTTGATGAAATTTTATGTAAATATTTATATTTGTGTTGTGTTTTTAATTATTTGTGATATGTATGAGATTATATGCTGCAGCCTGCATGTGATGTTACTGGTTGTGATATTGAGTTTATATGTCTTGGGAATAAAGTGAGATTGAGATATGACATTTATTGTGTGGTCGGAAGGCTTAAAAGAAGCTCTGTTGAAAATTGTTGGTTTCAGGTTTGCATTGGCTTGCGACGGCAAAATTGTTTCAGAATAGCGATGATAAGCGATGGCCATCGACGGTTTTCTGGTTCCAGACTTGTGTCAGTTGGCGATGGCTAACGACGGCCCATTTTTCCAGGTTTCCGACGCTAACCAACGTGAATATGGCGACGATGTCATCGCTAAAGCCGTCACTACTTTGCTTGCGTCGTGTGTTTTTGTTGCGGCTTTTAGCGATGGCTAGCGACGGCCGCCAATGGCATATAGCGAAGGCCGCCAACGGCTATACGCCGTCGCTAAACGAAGCCGTTCTTGTAGTGTCAATTATTTTTAAAAATCCAGATTATTTCCACCCTTTTTTTATTTTTAGTTCTAAGCAAACATTTATGTTTTTAAACGGGGCCCTGTTGATTTACGCCGTATTAGCTTTTTAGTTTGATACTATATAGTTATTTGGTCGCATTTACTCTATGTTTCTCATTTTATTTTTTTTGCTTTGATAATTAATTTTTAGATTTTGTTACTAATTTATTATAGCCCATGATTTGATGCTCCTTTAAAGGATTTCTCTTATTTATTCTATTTTTGGTTCTCAAGGACCAACAAGCTATGGTTGAATTTAAATAGTTCCCCAACATTGATAGATGATGTTTTATTATTAAATGTAGCTTAATGTTGTGACAGTCCATAATTTAAACCTTTTTAGTGAATGGAATTTGTGTTTTATTTTTAGCCTGGGATTTCAAATGCAACAATATGTTGGTAAGTTTATGGTGCAAACAAGTACAAAATTCTATAGTAAAAATGAAATGAGTATATATATTACCGTGATGAGTATTATATGTGCTATATATAGAGCTTTTATCTTCAGCTTATAGACTTTCCTCTACAAAAGGTGTGTCATGTAAAATCCAACCTGAATAAATATGCATATAGAGTTGCATACTATGCTCGTTTACTAAGCATACCATTGGAGATCCTGCAAAAGGTACATATATTTAATCCTTTCCTTATATATATATTAAGATTCATATTCCATCTAATACCCGATGGTTTGAAAGTTATGTTCACTTGGACAATGCAATGATTTTTTATATCTTTTGTATATTGCCGTGACTACGATATAAAAAAAGTCATGCTTTGTACATATTGTGTAAATACACTAACTTGAAAATTTTAGTTTTGATGCCCAAAATTTGATATTAACTGCCTTATTTATTTGTATATAATATAGTTAAGATGTGTAATGTATAGAAACAAGCAATGAATCATATGGCCTTTTAATAAATCCATCATGACATTAGGATCGCATCTGACAACTTGGAAGTTTATTAATGGTTTTAAATGGTAGCTGGGAAGTTGAGTAAATCTATTATGACCCGAGGATTACATTCCGTCGCTGAGATGTTGATTAATTAGATTTGGATGCTCCTTCCTCCAACAAATAAGGTTAACTCCACTTTAAACATCAATCATATATAGGTTTCAATAGCTTTGTCTTATTTCTATGAACAAAGGAGAAGAAATGTTTGCATAGATAAGAACATCTCACAGTGCACATATAAATTGTAATATAACAGTTCAAATGTAAAACAGACGAGACAATAATATAATCAATTGAACCATAAATATGGACATCAGAGCACAATTGGTTCACATATTATACAAGAACTAAAATAAAGAGTTTATACATCTTGCATATCCTAAATAAACTCTAAAACTGTCTCTATAATACAAGTACCTTCATAGCTACAAGGTACAGCACGGTGGAATCCAATATCGACAAAACAATTGAATAAAATAATATAACAACCACCTACCCACAACATAGCCTGCATCCACTTTCCATTTCCTCTTTTGCTCCTGCCGGTAACTTCACACCTGTACAAACACATGGAATAAAAAAGAAAATGGTTTCAACTCTTTTTGACCGTACCAATTTCTATACACCCCAGCCCAACTCAAGGGATCTAGTGGCTATTGCATAGAAAAAGACTGCCTACGTACCCGTTTAGGGGAATCAAGCCCACGTAGTTCTTATTCCTACTCTTCACCTGCATCCAAATAGTCGTTAGCATATAACAATCATAGCATCCATGCAACCATTTGCAATCATCATAGCCAACACAACTAATGCAACCATTGCAATCATCACAACCAATGCAATTAATATAAATAATGCAACCGTTTCAACCATCGTAACCCATGCAATCAATGCAAGTAGGAAACACTATTCCTATGCAACCACTAAATCACCAAAGGTACTCACCTACCATGTCAGTAACACAACATTCGCAACAACCAACTACACACTGTGTAGTAATATTTGTAAATAGGGTATCGAGTATGAACAATCTTACCTGACATGTCATTGCATCCAAAGAGTTAGTGCATAAACACAATAAATGCTAAACTACTATCACAAGATGAAAATATGGGATCGAAGGGTACCACACAACACATCAAGCACACGACATCCTTCACACAACCTAACATCTCTAATCCAAGTGCGTTGGGTATATTATAATTCATGTGGCACTACTGCAAACCACGGGCTCAACCGAAATCCCTTTCTAGGCATTTCCATAATGGAACCCAATCGTTATTCCATTCCGGCTGTCTTCACAGTAGGACGCAATCGCAAATCCCACTCGTAGGTCACTATCATTAACTTGCACTTATGCATAGCCGACGAATCCCATCATCGAGTCGTCATCCTCAAAATGCCTTTATACAACCTTCGTAAGTTATAAAGCCATCATGCCAAAGTCCCGAAGCCATCACATGTTGACGTCGAAGCATCACACCACCGCTTCACTAGTCTCTACACGGTGTCCAAGGTCATCCCGAGTCGTCCTAGAGTTATCCATCCTTACTCCCCATCGACTCATCAAAGACCCCACTTCGCCTCGTAGTTCGTCTGTACCAAGCCCAAAGTCTATAGCTAAGATTCATTCTCTACCCCTGCCGATCCATCCTATGGTCGAACCAAGCAAGTTGCAAGACAACATACACCTAGCCAAGTCAGCTCCCATGGTCCGGCTTCCACCACCAAACTGAGTTCTACACTCGGACGTCGCTCCGCCTTGCCACTGAACATATCACCGCGACCGGTCACCAAACCAAGCTCCAACACCGAACAGATCACCGTGGTTGACCGTCGAACCAAGCTCCACCACCAAACAGCCGATCTTATTCCGCCACACAGCCAACACCCACCGAACCGATCCTCATGCTCGGCCACCGATCCACCACCCCACCGAACCAAACCACAATGCCAAATCATCAACCATCAAACCAAATATCCCGCTCGTCCATCAGTCCAACCCCTCTTCCAAACAGACTTCTTTCCTCGACCACTGCACCATTCCACCACCAAACCAATGCCTAGCTGAACCAACTAATGTCGAACCACGCTTCACTAATATAGGTTGAGACTTGAATAGGAAGTAGTGGAAAAAAGAATGGTTTGGGAGGGATGGCTCACCTGTATATAGGCAAAACCCCAAGCAACCCTCCCAACTGACCACTGCCAAACCAAGGCAACTCCTCTCCAAACTCCGAACACGCCTTGCACTGACCAAAGTCAATCTTCAACGACCATATCTCCTATTCGGATAATCCAAATTGCTATTATGACTACTAAACAGAACGAAAAACCATCATATCTTTCCAATGGAAATAGTCTCAGGTGCTAATTCGGCTCCTATCCAATGTTATAGCCAAAACAAGACTTCTAGGGGTAAAATCGTCTTGAAAAATTCTAAAAATAAGAAATGTCACTGATAGGCATTTTCCAAAGTTATAGAGTGATACGACCTCAAATGAATTAAATAATAATATTTTTTGATCATCTGATACGTAAAATACGGATCGTTACACATTCCTTGACGACCAGCCTCTCTACGCACTCTATTTTTTCGTGACACGTAGACTTCTAATGAAAGCCCCACGTCTTCCATGCAAAAACTAGTAGTGACCGTGTATTATTCCTTCTGACAGGAACGACATAAAATGACATTGTTTATCAAACAAAAGTATCACTATGCAGCAACCACTCTTTGTACTTCACTGTCTGCCTAGCAAAAGCGCCATTGTACGATACCACTCCTTGCTCCAAGATTCTCCTCTAACATAAGCACACCATGGTATAGCTCACCAACTAGCATGTAACATCCCCTACTTGGAGGCCCAAAACTAATGGCTACGGATGCTGCAGTCATCCATAGTTATTAATCCTCCGCGACCAAATACGGTAATGTTAGATACATTGATACTCAGAAACACATGAATATGGGAAAATTTTAAAATCATAAAACAACTTTCACATTCCATTTCAAATCATTTCACATTCATTACATAATCCCATTACGAGAACCACGTTCAAAAAAAATATACCTATTACAACATACGCCAAGAGCGACATATGAAGATGCCCCTTTAGATGATCAAAGTATATATATAGGCAATTAAACTACTTACCTTTACAACAACAACACATCAGAATCAAATAAAAGAGAACTCTAGATAGCTACCATGCCTCCTATATGTCTTTGGAAGCTTATTCGTCTAATGAGGCACTTGTAAACCTCAACTCTCAAACTACTCAAAATCAATTGAGTACCCGAGAGTTTAAGGGAAAAACATAAACTTCGAGTCGGACATAAAGTCTCGTATGAATAATAATCTACCATCTCAAACTATTTAGACCATGCCGCTTGGAATGGGTTTTCCCCTCATTAGTATCCTAAAACCTTTATAAAACCATATACTGTGCTCCTGCATCCACAATGGTCAAAACATAGCAATTCAAAATAATATGATGATATGCAAAACAAGCAAATAAATTCTGGATTACTCATCCCCATTCATTTTGACTATCTATCTCAGTTATAGTTTCTAGGGTCGCTATTAACCTATTAGTTTTCATGGGTTGACTAATAACCTGTTTAATACTTATGGACTCCCTGTCCAGTTTCATAGTTTTCAAAGGTTTACTATTAACCTGTTTAAATTAATGGACTCCCCGTCCTATTTTATAGTTTTCATGGGATCACTAAGAACCTATTGGCCCCTACCAATAACATCATTGTTTCATGGGTTCTCCCTAATCCTATTGGTAACTCCAATAACTTTCCTCTTATCCTAGTTTTCATTGGTTGACTATGAACCTATTGACTTCTGCCAATTTCTTAATCCGGATATAGTTTTCATGGGTTCACTACAAACCTATTGGCCTTTGCCAATAACTCTTGCTAATCATAGTTTTCATGGGTTTACTATGAACTTGTCACACTGACAACTTTATTTATACATAGTTTTCATGAGTTTACTATGAACCTGTCTTCCTGACAACTTCTTTAATCAATATTCTAGCATCCTATATTCTGGTCTTCCTAACCTCCTGGATGCATTTCTACTCATTTAGGAGTTAACTTAATTTATATCACTACCCGATCAACCTAGCTGGTTATTCTTCCTTTCCCCAAAATAAAGTTATGGGTCTATTACAATGTGAATATATACATATATGAAGAAGCAAACATAATAACTTGGTTAATCCCTTTAACCTACTAATCAAGGAAAACTTATTCAAAAACTCCCTAATTAAAATCATTTCAAAACTCTTTATTTATGCCATGGTTTTCCTTTAAAATGAGATTGGGTGATTTGTTTTGAAAAACTATGGCTTTCAAAACCTTAAAACATTACTTTTGAAACCCCTGGATAACCTCCTTCAAAGCATTGAAAACTTCTTTTCAAAACATTACATATAATCCTTTCGAAGCTCTTTAAATTATTTCTTTCGAAACCAAAATATACCTTTCGAAAGTATCAAAACATTACTTATTAATCCTTAGAAACATAGCTTCGAAACCAACGAAAGTACCCCTTTCGAAACCATTGGGTTTACTCAAAACATCTTTTGGGTCAAAGTGAATATATATGAACGATCTCTTTCGAAACCTTTAATCTTCATATAAAATTGTTTGGGGAAAGTTTAATAGCGTCGGCACCATCCTTTAGAAAGCAACATTTAAGTAAAACATCGAAAGTAAGCATCAATACCCCCTTTCGAAGCCATTGCCTTTGAAACCTTTGAACCCTTTCGAAAGCATCTAGGAAGTGACATAGTACATCTTTAAAACAAAAGCTACATACCCTTCAAAAATATTGATGACTTCAATACACTTGAAAGGCAAAAGAACACCAGCAGGGCTTCGACTAGGTCGAAACCACCATTTTCGAAAGCATCGTTTTAAACAAGGGACTCATTCGAAAGCTTATACAAAAAATGAAAGATGGCAACCTTCTTCGAAAGCTATTTAGAAAACCCCTTTTGATAGCATATATTTTGACTCCTTCGAAAGCTTTAGTAAAACAAAGGCTGATGCTTAACATTTAAAAGCAAAGCAAAGGTTTTGTTCCCATCAGAAGCTGGGTTTCGACGCCATGCCTTGCGCCTTCCTCCAATCCACTACTTACCCATGTTGATACCTTGTGTATTGTTTTCTTCTTTATGGAGTTTTGACTTGATTAAAGGCAGAAGCATAAGGTCGAAAGGTGCTTCTAATAGAGGCGGAACCCACTTTTCTGGGTAAATCTGATTTAATGCCAATTAAAGCAAACACTTTCTAACTAACCTGCCTACTTGTAAGCATATGATTGGTTGCCTTAACTTTTCAAATTCTTTACCAAAATAATTGCCACGTAATTTCAGATCTAAACCAATATTAATTTAACAAATAATCTCTTCCATTAAGTTAAACAATTAAATCTTTTAGGTCATCCTTTCAAAATACTTTAATTCTCCTAGTAATTCACTTAGGAAAAATCCCCAAAAATTACAAAAATTTACTTTTAATATGTTATCTAACATACCTAAATTTCATACCCAAATTCTCAATATAACTTCTGAAATAAATTTCTAAACCCAATTAACCATATTTTCCTTTGAAAATTCAGAATAATCTTTCCATAGCTTGGAAAATGATCAAAATTAAAACCCAACTCCAAAATTATGTTTTACATAACATAAAATTTTCTCATGGCATTCAAAATCATTTACAATCAGTTTTATCCTAAAAACCGAATAAATCCATATATGAACAATTTGATTTAAATCAAACATGTTATAAATCCAAGCATATCATCATCCAAATCATCATTAAAACGAATTTGATCTTAAACCCAAAAACAAATGATTATACACAAAATAGAGATGGTATAAATTATAATTCACCTTGATTAGGATAAGGAGATTGGATTGAGATTGCGATTTATTCCCCTTTTTCTTTCTTTGTTAATGGTCGGCTCCTCTATTAGTTTGCGTTTGATTGTTTTTGTGAAAATGAGAAAAATGAACGTGAATGGTATAAGGAACGGAAATATATAAGGGTTATGGTAATAAGGTGTGGCTAATTCCCAATATGCCCTTGTGTAAATTAATTTGCTTATAAACCATTCTTAAGTGTAGGATCGTTTTCACCCTAGAGGGGGGGGGGGGTGAATAGGGTGATACTAATAATAATAAAAATTAATGCGGAAATAAAAAATCAATAGCTGAAAATAATGCAGAAGAGATCACACACAAATTTACCCAGCTTCGGCAAAACCCTGCCTACATGCTGCCCCCAAGGTTTCTAGTAGAAATTAAGTTGTCAGACGCTTACACACGTAAACTTACGACACCCGCTAATGACTAACCTAACTATATGCTCAAAACTCTACCATAACTCAGCCACTGAGTTGCGAATTCTCGAACTACACCACCGTAGTTCATAACCTAGTCACACGACTAGAAAGTTACACAGTTTAAAAAAGAAAATTACAACAGAAAATAAAAGACTAAAAAAACCCTATATAAAAATTTAAGTCCAAAGTAAATATGATAGAGCCGGCCCAATTAAAATTAAAAGAGACGGTCTTCTCTTTTATTTTCTTCTGAGTAAAAACGTTGGCCGTTCTTTGTTCGTTCCTCTTCAAAATTTAGGGCTTTGCTATGTTGAAGCCGCCGGTTGATCTTTTGCTTCGATTGAAGTATGCATTTGCTTTGGATTGCTTTGTCAATCGATTCTTGCTTCGTTCGCCTTCAGCTGCTCTAATTGTTGAGTTCGACTGACTGATAAAAAATGGTACGTGATATTTCCCCTTTTCTATTTTGATTATACTCGACTTTGATTCGAGTTCTGGATTGTTTTCTGTGATTTGTTCTAAGTATGCTCTCTGATTTTGTCTTGAACTCGAATGCAATTTTGCCGATGATGAGGTTTGGGTTATATAGGGATTGAAATCCCTAAATGTCAGTTCATATATTTTTCGTGTGATTTACGCACTTGCGTTGATTTACAATCGCATGGCTCCAGTGCTTCTAGACTCGTTCATGTATTCAAATATTTTCTGATATACCGATATATTTTGCTTGGTCACCACGGCTTGTTTGGTTTTCTGATTTTTCGTTCCATCTCTGATATTGTTTGATTTTCTCTGAGTCGGTTTCGATCTTTTCTCCTATGACTTCACAATCGTGAATATAGATATAAACTTGACGAATTTTGTTATCCTATGTTCCATTCGTATGACCATGCTACCTTGACTCTTTGTAACAATTCTTTGACTTTGTTCGATTTGTGTTCTTTCATCTCTACTGGTAGTTTTGACTTGAGATATTGACAATCGAACTGCTACCTACACTGTATTGTAAAACTGTAAACTGCTTCATTGAACTGATATATGTGTATACATATATATATATATATGCATATATGTATACATGTGTATGTACTTCATGTTGTCTCTGGAGTAGTTCTTGTAATCGGATTTCACATGTTGGTCGAGTCTGCACTTTCTTTTGGTTGTATAGACTTGTATGTGTTCATCCCTTCATAGAATTACCGTCTTTGATTTGTGCACTGATTGTGTTGCATTGTAGTCTGGTTGCTTCCCTTGTCCTTGTATGTTCATGTATGTTTGCTGGTTCCTCTTGGCGTCTGGGTTGTTGCATCATGGAGTCTGCTGTCTTGTACATGTTTGGTTGCTTTGAACTTCAAGTGCTCACTTGTGTGTCTGCAACTTGATCACTGTTACTGGAAGGCCTGATTTGGTTGAGTCATTTCATGTGTATATGTGTGTGTTGTTGCAGTGTTGTTTTGTGTTGATGTTGCACTTGGTTGCACTGTCCACTTTGTTGCATATGTTTGGTGCACATGAGTCAAGTTTTGTTGAGGTTGCTGTGTTGAGTCTTCATGTTGCATTTATGTGTGCCTCTGGTCTGGTTTGGTTCATCTTTTTCATGTAGTCATATGTTTTGGTTATGATGGTCTGGTCTATATGTTTTAGTGTGATTGCATATTCATTGTGCACTGAGTCCTTTGTGTTCTACTGCATATGTATACTTGAGTTTGGTTTTGGCCATTGCACTTGTATTCCTTTCACTGTTTTGTAGTGGTCTTCTGTGTTGTATATCTTCATGATTGTTGTCATGTTGATACTCCTATGTTGCTTGATTCATATTCTCTGGTCTTGGTGATTGTTGTAATCTCCTTAGCCATTTCCCCTGATTTCTTGATGTCCATTCACTTGTTTAATTTCTGAACTAATACTGCCTTGGTTCTGTCATGGAACTGATTTAGTGCACTTGATGCTGCCTGACCCATTCACTTGTTCACTGGTCCTGTGCACTTGCCTTCATTTGGGTCCATGGCACTGGTGCCTTTTGTTGTTTGTCGGTCTGTCCATTTTGCTATTTGCTTTGGTGCACATTTTGCTGATCTGATTTGATGTTCATGTGTACTGATGTCTCTTGGCTGAAATTTGAGATGCTGAGGCAATGGACATGTGTACGTGTACACATGTGTATATGCAGGCTCTTGTGCTCATGTTGTGACTTTATTTGTATTGCACCTGAATATTTGCACTTGAGTTAAATCCAGCTTTTGCTTGGGCTTGACCTTGTGCACACCTGTCCCTACAATTTTAACAAGCAAGTGTATATTAGTGTACATCGGCTTGTTGCATGTACAGTTATACACCGTGCTTGTCATAAGTTGTTCATATAGAATTAAAAAGTAAATGATGATGAACAACCCAAATAACTGAGGCAAATAATATATTTAAACACACACTTCACTATTCACTGCAAAATATTCCTTTTTCAATTTTACTGAGTCAGTGTATATTCTACAGATAATTCAAATGCTGGATACAAGCTGGAAACAAAGTTGAAGATCAAATACGAGTGAATGAGTGATATGTAGTGAGGTGATAAATTGTACATTGATGTTGTAATTGAAAATGTGTTGTAACTGAAACTTGTATAGTAAATGAAAAATGTGTAAATGTAGTGAGAGCTCAAATTTGTACTATTTGAATTTGTAATAAAATATTTGTTTGAATAAAATATTTGTTTAAATATGAATTCTAAGTTATTTATTTTATTCAACAAATATTTATTCAATTATGTGAAAAATAAAATAGTACAACAACAAATACATTTAAATGAATATATATATATATATATGTTTATTATCATCAAACAAAAATCTTATACTAGCATATTCTACAATCTCCCCCTTTTGATGATAACAAACATATATTAAGATTTTGACTCTATTAAATGTATTTGGTTTTGATGGATTCTATTAGCTTTCTCTATTTGAATGCTCCCCCTACAACAAACCTACCACTACACAGATGCGTGTAGTTAAAACTGAAAAATTAATTAAAAATAACTTTGAATAAAAACACTCTCGAATATTAGTAAGGATATCGCTCAAAAAATCAAAATCTTAACCTCTCTCCCCCTTTTGTTATCATCAAAAATAATAATAGTAATTGAAATAGCTACGATTTTGATTAAAAATATAAAATCAAATCAAAAGGGAAATATTAATTTCAAATTCCAATTAATCAAACAAAAATCATAATATTTTATTAATTAGAAACAAATTCCACTTTAGTGAAATGGTAGGATTATGGAAAATTTTATATAGTAACAAGAGTTTGATATTTTCAATAAAGGAATAATTTGTGCATTTTTCCTTTTCATATATTATACAAAAAAAATGTGAAGCACTTACTAACCATACATAACCGTTAGGAATTTTAAATGAGGTTAGTAGTTACCCTTTTTTTTAGAAAAAAAATGTCAAGTATTTTCTAACCATGCATAACCGGGAGGAATTTTAAATGAGATTAGAATATACTTGATATTTATCCCTTTCATATATGCGTCCCATCCATGCATAACCACGAGGACTTTTAAATGAGAATGGAAGCCCATATATAGAAATTCAAGTAATTCACCCATTCATAACCGCGAGGACTTTTAATTGAGAGTGAATACTTTAGGATATAATTATTCTACAAAAAAATATATTTCCTTATTTTGAAATACCAAATTCTACACACTATATTTTGATGTATGGATTGATAGAAAGGTGGAAGTTATAGAAATGATCATGGAATAAGTACTAATATAAAAATATTATAAAATTTGTTTAATTTTCATGAAATTATAAAATTATACTTCCTCTTGTTATGAAATATAATTTAATCACTATCCATCACTTTTCAAGTACTATAATAATTTTGATGAGTTCCAAAATATTCAATTAGTCAATGATTATCTTTTATAGAGTACATCTCTTACCGAAATAAACTAGAGTATTTTTAACATGATGAAAACCCAAGTTTCAAAAATTAAAATAAGTGAAAATCAATTTTCTGTAAGGGGGTTTCGTGAAAATAATTTCTAGTTGAAAATCAATATAAATAATTAAATAATTGCAAAAATGATTTCAACATGAGATGATATCAGATACCACTTGTATTTGAGGTATTCATGGTGATATATAGTGGTATATAAGAAACACGTGTACTCCTCAACACTTGAATTGGTTTTTGTAATTTTTGAGCACGTCCATTTATATCAAGCACGAGTAAAGTAATCTAAATTAAGAAAAAACACAGATATAAGCAAGTATTGAAGTAACCGAGAATGCTAAAGCAACTGGACTGGGTACATGGCTGAATGCTAAAGCAACTGGGAATGCCATACTCCAACATCGAACACCAAAACGAGGATTGGATCCATCTTATGTTTATGTATTAGTTAGCAGACTAAAATCTATTGCAACCTGCAACATCATTAGTAGATGATACATGGATTGAATGCTAAAGTAGCCAAGGAATGGCAATCAATCTATGATGTTGAAATACAAAGATTGTGAATATAATGATACACTGAGCTAAAGAAGCAAAATCATTTGAATTAAGGACGATCTAAAGTGGGACTGATGGACATGTGTCACATTTAATGTTTAGGTAATGAAATTGAATGTTGCAGTAATGGTGACAGGCTTAATAATAGAAGATAGTGAAACTACTATTTGAAGGGAAACTGCCATGGCTCGGTTTTGATGATAGTGGACGTGAAGGAAGAATGAATGGTAACAAGGTTACTTCTTGAATAGGGAGCTTCTGAAAACTCAGCGAACCAAAACAGGACATGAATGGACAGGAACAGAACCATGTTAGCATGATAATGGCTTGTAGTTCATTCAAACTATTTCCTAAACTGACATAAATGAAGAATGGAATAGACCTTGGAGTGGTTGCCTTAGGACTGAAGCGAAATCAATAGTGCATCACTATAAAATGCAGGTTTGTGGCAGGGACTGAAGAGCATTGGCTGTTGACCTAAGGCCAATTAGTTAAATCACTAATGTCAGGTCTCACTACGCCATAAATGGCCTACTGCAACACAAAAAAAATGTTGGCTCAGGCCCGAAAATTTTTGCCATAGGTCTATGGCAACACTTTTAGGGTGATGCAATTTTTGCCGTTGCCTTAGACCTCAAAGGCAACATTTTGACTATCTAAGGCAACATAAGTAATATTGTTGCAATAGAACCCTATTTGGGTCTATGGCAACACCCATAGGTATCTGTAGCAACATTCCAAAATGTTGCCATAGATATTAACTTTCTGAATTTGTGGGGCCCACAATGTAGAGCATATTTGATTTTTTAATAGAAATAAATATTTATTTAATAAAATGCTTTTGCATAGAATTTGATATTTAAACAGTAATTTATTTAAATAAATATTTTATTTCAACATTTGAAATAGTACAAATTCCTGACTCCACTATTTTACAATTCAATGATATATAACACTGATATTCACATATACAGATATTCCTCACTACATCACTCAGTTCACTCATTACATATGCAGTTTCAATTTATACAGACACCGACACTGACAAATATATGACGAGCTGAGTGCCGAGCCGAAGGCGAGCCGAGTGCCGAGCCGAAGGCGAGCCGAGAAGCGGGTCCGGGCGCAGCGCCGGCGGGGGTCCGGGGCACCGCAGTCCCGGCGGGTCCGGGCGCAGTCCCGGCGGGGGTCCGGGGCACCGCAGTCCCGGCGGGGGTTAGGTCGAACAAGTGGGCACCGCCCGATTCATCCGATTTCGGAAGATCGAGCCTTCTTTGAAACGACGTAAAATGATGCACAAATGAACACCTCCTGCGAATTTGAACACCTCCTCGATGATTGACTTTTGCAACTCTTTCATGGCTTCTTCTGAATCATCCGACCTTACTTTTAGCTCTGCCTTGGTAAAAGACCTGAAACCATGATAAATAAAAATTGACATTTCATCGAACAGGTTGCGTGTTAATAAGTAATACATTACCACAGTTCACTCATCTAAACATCCTACTAGACATCAACTCCTTCTCCTTGAATACTACCAAACTTCAACCTCTACACTGCCACCATCCACTCCCCAAACTTCTGCAACTTACATCCCCTACAGCCCTTAACAACAGTTGGTACATTTTGAATCAGGATATGAAATTGCAGCCTGCAATCTAGTTGGCTACTTTCTAGTATAAGCACGTGCAATCTATACTGAGATTGGAACTGAATGTAATCAAAGAGCTAATCATAGCAGCAGTATGTTCACATAATTAGTCATAAGCCAAGAGGAGGACAAAGTGGCAACTCGTGCTGAACTAGCATATCACCACAATTACCAATCAACAAAAACATGTAAGCCTATTCGTCGGTAAATGTAAATCCAATGTTAAAGTTCACAACTTTTCCATAAATATAACAAAACATCACCTGGACAACACAGAGAGTAGAGACGGGACATCGAATATACTGCATAGTATCATAAATTGCCAACCCAGCCATCACGGAACCACCAGGTGAATTGATATAAAGAGAAAGCGGCTTAGACGGATTCTCAGATTCGAGGAACAGCAGCTGAGCCACCACTATCGCCGACGTATCATCCTCGATGGGTCCGTTAAGGCAGATGACGCACTCTTTGAGAAGCCGGGAAAAGATATCGTAGGCACGCTCAATTACCATTGTCAGCCTCAATTACCACTTGCCCATCAAACTTCAACACTACTTCGACAACACTTCGAACCAGCTTCAATCAACAGAACATTATACACAGCTGCCATTTCCAGTAACTGCAGCCATACCACCACAATACTCAACTAGTCAACTGCCAACAACCATCAATTGACCCTCAATCGGCAGCATCGCAACCCAACCAACGACCTACTTCAAACTTTGACTTCCTCTGCAAATTAATAGCAGCAGCGAACCCAATTATAACCACCAATCGCCAATTTCCATCACTAAATCCGAACTCCATCGCCACGGGATATGTGCTCGATGACCATCGGAATCAGGCTGTAGAAACGGTGGTGGGGTAGTGGAGTTTTGTTGGGGGCTGCGGTTGGTAGGATTTGGGAATTAGGGATTTTTGGAAGGAAAAAAAGAAACGAAAATATGATTTGAAAATTAGGGATTTCGGAAATTGGGGGTTGAGAACGAAAATGATATGAAAAGTAAAGCGGGAAAACGAAAATTTGTGGCAAATTGTAGCGGTGATCCAGTTTAACAATCAGATTAAATGTAGACCGTTGGATCGTATTCACGCGGATTGCTAATTTTATTAATTTTTTAATCTGAATACATCTATAGCAACACTATATAAAAATGTTGCATCGTGTTACACTTGTTTAGCTAGAGCAACACATTTTTATGGCTAAGGTAACACCATAAATACAACGTTGCAGTAGGACCAAAATTTTATATCTATCGCAACATTTTAGCTGGCAACACCTTGCAAAAATGTTGCAGAAGGTCATTTATGGCGTAGTGTCTGTCGATGGATACTTTCGGATAGGGATAGTGTCATATTTGTATTCGCATCCGAAATCATTTTCAGATATCGGATGTCCACATACGCGGATACGGACGGATATCGGATAATTATCTTATCCACTAACGACCCATAAATCAAGAAATAAAAATAGAAAATTTTAGTTTAATATAATTTTTTTTCAATCCCATTGATTAAAAATTGTTAAAAATGAACAAATATGATGATAACAAATAGTTTTGAGCAGTTGGTAAGCATTAAATGCATATGTTATAAACTACTAAGTTAATAAAACAATAGATAAATATATTTCATTGTACTAGTATATACATAACTTGAACTATAATTTTGACAAAAGGTGAATGGATATTTTTTGTAATGACCCACCCTTTTGACCATCGAAAGTCGACACCAAATACTACCACTGTGTTCCAATGCCGTGAATCCAATCGACAAAAGGGCAGATTGTTAGGGTAAATAAAAAGAAAAGAACAGAGAACAGAGAAAACAATTTCACAGCGAAATCGACAACATATAATAAAACAAAGACAGTAAAAACTGTCACTCCAGAATATAGAGTACATTAGAATTAAAAACAAACCTTATCAACTGGACAGTTTTAAAATTCTAACCTTACAAACGCTGATAGGGATACTATATAATACAGCGGAAAATAAAATATTACAATAGGTGAATCTTCAACTCGCCTCTATGATTCATAACACCCACGCCAACATGGGAAAATACTCGGTTTGACCCAAGCATTATAATAAATAATATTCGGATCAGTTTGTGGAAATACCAGCGTGAGATAACTCAAATAATGGAGAACGTATAAAAGTTCTATGAGACCACGCCTCTAACGTGGAACGGGATTTTATCTCACAAGAATAACATCCATATAGACAAAAGCAGAAATAAATATAAGAAAACAAATCCAAATGTGAATGAGCAAAAATAATATTAAACCAGACTTGTAAGAATGGAAATAAACCGAGTAAAATCCAAACTAGACAGAATGGATAGAACAAGGAAAACAGTCCAACTTGATAGAATGGACAAAATAAGGTAACAATCCAAACCTGATAGAATGGACTAAATAAGGTAACAGTCCAACTTGATAGAATGGACTAAATAAATATTTAAATGTCGTGATAAGGAGTTAGCTCTACTCGTGGCAATTTAAAGCTAAAACAAATTCAAAGTTTTCGAATCAAATATGGAAAGGATATTTTCCAACAAATGATTAGGAAGGTGCACCCCCTTTGAAGTATACCTCTAGTAATATACTTCTGAGAAGCTCATTTACTATGTGAAACTTCTCGGACAATACCAAGCCGGACCCCGCCGGACCTTACCGAGTATCTGAACATTTCCACATCTAAGTACACAACCGAATCCAAACTAGATGAGATGTGAAAATACTCTAACCCACATAGCTTGGCTTCCTCTCGCGCTTTTGGTTTAGTCATTTCCGACAAAGGATAGCAACGCTCAACGGAGCAATAAATCGTCTTAGAATGACGATAATAAGTAGTTGAAGTAACTGATAGTTGAGATACCAACTATCGAGGATATAAAATGATCGTATATGGAAATTAAGTCTTGTGTACTTATCACCACTCATTGAATTCAAACTTGTACTATTTCTTGGTTAACAATAATACCGGATAAGTCAAGGTAGTGTTACCTCAAAGTCATGTCACACGATTATTCTTGACTTTCGAAATAGCGACAAGACTACTTCTTCGATGTGTAGTGCTAATTATACAAATAAATCGTTTCCACATAAGTGATTCGCTTTACAGAAATAATTCATTTCCATAAATGAATCAACCTTTTCCCCGTTTAAAAATGAACTGAACTTGTGCTTGATTTCCATATTGATAAAACACTTTTAGAATTAGTTCCTGATTGTTAAAACGGTAAGAGAATAATTTTTTCCAAGAGCGCGACCCCGAAGGCCTAAACCAACATCAGACCGAACACTCAGAAGATTATCCAACTTGACATCCCAATAATCAGGTTCCAATTCCTTTTTATAACTTTAAAACAATATTAATTATCCTGAAAGACAATTAATCACATTTAAAATCTCTTTTAAATAAACAAATCCATTATCTTTAATAATATAGATAATTATTTCCAAACACTCATATAACATTGGCAAATTAACTTTAAAAATCTTTATTAAATCAGTTTATTAACTTTAAATCAGTTGATTAAAGCAATTTTATTATATCAGAAAATTTGCTTAAATCGCTTTTATTAAATCGATTAATTAACTTTAAATATCATAAATTACAAAGATTAATCAAATTAAATTGTTCATTATTAGTTAAAAATGAGTAAGTCATCTCAAACATCATTTGATAAAATGATAAGTAATTTTAAATCTCATTAATTAAAACAATTAATTGAGTTCAAATGACCATAAATTAATTGGATTAATTGAATTCAAACTTCATTAGTCAAAACGATAAATTAAAACATAATTTGTTAAAATGATTTATTTAATTATAAAGCTTCATTAATTAAAATGATTTAACTAATTTCCAAATATCATTAGTTAAAACAATTAATTAATTTAAACAATCATTAATTAAAATGATTAATTAAATTCAAATATCATTATTTAAATGACTAATTACTTTTTCAGTATCATTAATTAAAATGATTATTAATTTCAATTATCATCAATTAAAATAATTTATTAATTAATTAACCTCCATTATTATTAAGTAAATTAATTAATTAAACTCAAATAATCATTAGTTAAAATGATTAATTAAATATAAACATCATTAGCAAAAACGATAATTAAATCTAAAGATAAACCAATTTTTTTGATCATCATTTTATTAGATTGGTTAATAAATCTCAAAATCATTAGTTAAAATGATAAATTATTTTTAAATTATCATTAATCCAATTGATTAATAAATTATAATATTTTATCTAGTCGAAACACAAGCACAAGTTCATATGACAGGGTTTTGGGGGATGAAATTTTATAAATGACGATATAGCGAAATCGCTATAACAACAATTAACAAGTTAAATGGAATATCAGGATTTAATTTAATTATAACAGCATAAAGATGAAAATAAATAATTTATTGGCGAGAAACCCCCTTTGGGGCTCTCTACATATTTTCCCTGCAAAACAATGGTTATGGATAATATATATACAACCATATGAGTTCATAACGATCAAAACAATATGTCATCCATTTTCCAGATGGGATTTTTAACCAAAACAAACAATCAAACAACCACAACAATATCTAAACAATCAACCAAACATTCAACAATCAATTTGTAGCATCACAGATATTATATAGCAAATTTAAGGGTGAGTAAACTCACCTTGATTTTAGTTATTGTCGAAGCGTTCCGGTTTGGACTAAAATCGAACGGGCGTTCGATTTTAGCCCAAAATTCCAGTAATCTCGATTCTGATCAACCAATCCCATCGCGTAGATAATGATCCCATGAGTGCAACGCAACCGACAGCTTTTGATTTGGACCTCGTATGAGAAAGTTATGCATTTTATAAATTTTGAACTAATTAAATTAATAAATAACTTAATTAACAGCTTTAACTACCCTTTTTAACAATATAAATCCATCTTCCCAAATCGAATATCACAACCCACCTAAACAGATAATACACCGACACACCACCGCAGCCTTCCACCATCGCTATCTCCATGCTTGTTCAACGATAACGCGAATGGACTTCGCCGTTAAACTCCCCTCCAAAATCTCTTTGCTACCCTCACCATCTCGAGCAACTCGAACGATCACACAAAGAAAAACGACCGAGGCCATCCTCCTGTCGACGGTGTCAGGTCACGACTACCAAACCTCGACCGACTCCTCCAAAACTCCGCCCGCCTACTCTAATTGCACCACAAACCCAACCCTAGGCTCTGATTAGCCCATCTCGGCCTATAACACCAACCAACAGACACCCTAATGCTCACTGCCTCAAAGTCGACCCCCCCAAACAACGATCGGAAAAATCAAACCCAACATAGAATTGAAGATATTCTTCATACGAGATCACAGAAAGAAACTATAAAAAAATTAGTTGAGCATTCGATTTGATTTTAAATTTAAAATATATGCGGCCATTTCTTTCGCTTTGATTTTATGAAGGAGGAGATAAATTTTTTTTGTTTTCTGGGAACAAAACATAAGGGAAGAAGAATGAATGAAAATTGAAAGTGGAAATGAGTTTGGATAGATTTATAACCAAAAAAATAAAAATATAAATAAAATCAAAATGAGTTTGTTTACCTTTTCCATAACAAAAATTTCTTGAGCCACCAAAATATCCATGACGTCAAATCTTTATTTAAAAATTGAATTTTGATTTGACTTTACAACGATTTTTAAATGAAACATTTACCGTACCCTACAATGCAATATTTCATTCGACTATGAACTATGAGTAACCGAAATAAAAATACAATCATGCACTAAAATGCGACACGATCATAAATCAACAGTGAATTACACATGTTGTTTTATTTTGTAAAATTTTCCAAATATCATCGTTTGCCGATAGATCGTCAAACGAATAATTTCAATATTTTCCAAATTAAAAAATAGGGAAGAATAGTATAAATTAAATTAAAAATACATTATCAAAAATCAAGTCGTTTTTATTACAATTTGATTTCTTTTTATTTATTCGAACCATTTGTTATTGTAAAAAAATTACAAATGAGCTTACCATTGTTATTTATTAATTAAAAGGAGTTATAATAAACTATTAAATCTGTTTAGTTCATATTTAGTTCACCATTCAAATAGTTAATTCTCAATTCAAATATTTAAAAGATCACTATATTTGAATTCAAGTTATTAAATTCCAAAATCCAATTATTTAAATATAAAATTAATCAAACATTTAAAATCAAATGGCCAAAATTTTGGGTTGTTACATTCTCCCCCCCCTCCTAAATGAATTTCGTCCCCGAAATTCCTAAGGAAGAAAATGTTTCCAAACCCTTTAGTTTAAAATTATTAATTTAAAATGAGTTATTAAACTTATTAACTTTTCAAAACAAATTAGCTGGATTAGATTCCAAAATTTCCAAATCTTTTAAACACATTCACCTATACCAACTAATTTCTCCTATTTATTCATTTCCAAGTTACAACTCAAAAATCAAAATTTTAGTTTCTTTAAACATTTTTCAAAATTCTTAAAAAAATTCTAACTCTTAGATTTTTGGAAAATTTCTCCAGCGTCTCCTTTGCATGGCTCGATCGGTACATCTACAAATGACCTCTAGGGCTCCAAACCAATCAAAAGAAAACAAAAGCCAAGTGGTCTCCCATATCCGGGGCATAAAATCATCAACCAATTTAAATTTTCTAAATTTTAATACATACCTCTTTGCGTTTGATTTATATTTTGGCAAGTAATTTATTATATCTCTACGAATGCAGGTGCAAAAGAATCAAATTGTAATCTCTTGCATACCTGTACTTATGAAATCGAAAAGAAAATCAGGATGACAAAAGCAATGTGATGTAACTCTACATGCAAAAACTAGTCTGATATAAATCTACATGCTACCAACAACCATATCTCAATCATATTGTTACCCCACCTTTTGGTGAAGGCTGGGATATCAACGAATTGGCTAAAAAAGGATAGATATTAGGATTGGAGATCGACTGGAAACAAGGCTATGATCTATACCGTCAAAATTGGACCAAGCTCCAATCAAGGTGGGATCGATCAGGAATGATAAACAAGGCTCGGTGAGGCTACACTTTGAATTTCAGGTTAATCGGAGTTCATATGCTCAAGTTATAGATGGATCAATATTCACGGAAAACCAATTCGTATCGATACTTTCATATCGATCAAGGTGGATATAGTAGTATGCTTCGGATCGATACATCCATATCGATGCTTTCATATCGATCGAGATGGATATGGATATGGACAACACACTTTGCACCTTTGCTTCGGATCGATCACAATACGTATCGATCCAACTCAGATTGATACGAAGGCATATGCTTCACCAGAACGCTTGGGACCGATATGAAAGAAGGATGCTGGATGGATATGAAAAGCATTCAAGAGCCATTTCGTATCGATCGCATTCGTATCGATCGATACGAAGGAACCGATCAAGGACAAGAGCGCTTAGCATGGATCATAGAATAAGACTCAGATCGATGCAAAAGAGATGGATACGTAATTGATGGCTACGTAATTGATGGACACGACCTAATGGATACGAAATCCATCGATATGAAGGCTCCGGCTTCACTAGCAAACTCAATTTTGGATCGATCATATCTCTTAAACCACAAATCCAAATGCCATGAAATTTTCACAGTTGCTTTCATATCATCTCAAGAATAACCATGATCGATCGCAGCTCGATTGGACCATTTCTTGATCGATACGAAGACAACATGGATCGATCATGGATCGATCCCAAACCACTCCAGATCGATTATGTGGGCCCATCTACGCATGGGAAAGGGTATTCCAAGATTCAAGGCAGATATTTCCAGCTCCACACCTATAAATAGCACATCCATGGCAACTAAAAAGGGAACTTCTTCTCTTTTGGCTAAACTCTGCCATTTTGGTTATTGATATTCAAAGGATTGTAACTATAATCACAGTATAAAAGGAATAATAGGATCAATTCAAAGTGGACGTAGGCCGGAGATAGTCGAACCACTATAAATCTTGTGTTCTTAACTTTCTTGCTCATTTTACATTTTTTATTTCTTCGTTTTTACTCTTTACATCATCTAGATCGGAGATCTGTGACTGGATACTAAGGATTTGTGTGTAAACACTGGTGCTTTCATTACATTCGAGGTTTGTGACCAATTTTGGCACAAACACTTTGGTGCTTTCACCAAGAAGACTAGCACCTGCTATATCGGATTTGGAGATCAGATTCGGAAAGCCAAAGGATCAGATCTAGGTGGAACCATAGTTAGGCAATCGACCAGAAGGGCATTACTAGAGAGGAGCCATCAAGAAGGAAGTCGAGAGGCTTCCTCCGGAGCTGGAGCAGATTGGGTATCCATCTACATCACCAGAGATGAGACGCAGACTATAATGGATTCCATGCAGGAGCGGCTGCTGAAAAGGCAGGAGGAGATGATGCAGAATCTTCTTGGACAGTTCGGACAGGCTAGAGCAGGAGGAGCTACAGGAGGTCAGATCCACGGAGTTGGATCAGAAGGACTCAACAGGCAATCAGATAGAGAAGTTCAGTAGGGGGCAGCCCCCAATCAGCACACAGCTATCAATTTGGATGGTCTGGACTCGAGGGCACACCCCCGTGTAATGCTGGACCAGTTCATGGAAGAATGCCAGGTGACGCTGCACAGCCCGATGCCAACAGGAATACAGGAGTGCGTGACGAGGAGTACATACCAGAATTTCCTTAAGGGCTTAGGGGGCAATTAGGAAATGGAGACGGGGACAACCCCTGGTGGACAACACTGGATTGGCTGAAATTATCAGGCGAACTATGCGTGGAGGTCTGACGAACAGAGATCTGGAAGGAGTAAACAGAAGTCCATTTACCCTTAACATCAGGATGCCTACTTTGGAAGTATATAGCGGTAGGACAGATCCTACCGATCATTTGATGAGGTACACAAGACACATGGAAGTGCTGGGGGTATCGGAGGAGGTTATGACCCAATGTTTCCCCCTACACTTGATGGATATAGCTGCTATGTGGTTCAAGCAGTTGGAAAATGGATCTATTAGGACATGTACAAAGTTGGTAGACAGGTTTTTGAAGTAGTTTCAGGTTCATATCAAGAGGCCAAAGAATGTGATGACACTAACGTCAGTAAAACAGAGGACATGAGAGTCGCTCAGGACTTTCTAGACCCGGTTTAATGCAGTGATTGCTTCGGTGGATCGGCCGAATCCATCAATGGTTCTAATGGCGGTAGTGTCGGGAGTCAGAGACAACTCGGATTTCAAAATATCGTTGATACGGGATCCACCAATGGATCTCGGGGAATTCTTTCATAAGGCCAAAAGATTTCTTTGACAGGAGGATGCAAGTTTGGATATGAAACTAAAGGAAGTAAACATGGTCAAGGATGGAGGACCATCCAGTGAAAGCTCGGGTAAGGATAAGGATAAAAGGAAGAGGAAGTCGGATGACGATTCTGGCAAGGCAAGGAAGTGTTGGGGAGAGTCAAAATTCTCCACTTACACAAGACTGAATGAGATATTGGAACGAATATACATGGAAACTCGAGATCACCTTCCTTACCGAAGGCCGACAAGGAGGGAACCCTCAGAACGCGAGAGCGCATCGGGAAGGCACTGTCTCTTTTTTGACTTGGATGGGCATGATACTAACAACTTTAGGCATCTAAATGATATAATCAAGGAGCATGTAAGGAGTGGTCAGTTGCGGCAATATGCTACGACGGTGGAACAGGAGCAGCCACCGTCTACCTCAAACAATGATAGTGGAAGGCCCACGAATGATGGTCGGTTGGTCATCGACTGATCGGGGTGGTATGGAATAAGTAACAAACTCTGGGCAGATGGCTAAGTCACTTACTCATGTACGGGAACAGAGATAGCCCCTATGCATGCTTTGAGATGATGATAAACCGTGATGCTCTAGTTTGTGAAATTTGCTTTTTCTTTCTAACATTTGCTTTTTTCTAGTTTGGTTTTGGAGTTCGGTTTGGACTCTTGGTTTTTTTGATTTTCTGGTTTGGATGCTTGTTTTTTGGTTTGGATCTTGGTTTGGATTTTTGAGATGGATTTCTGATTTTTTGATTTGATCTGGATTTCAGATTGGATTTTGATTGGATTTTTATCTGTTTTTGGTATAAAGGTCGTTGGGTATGGATTATGCATGGCAAGGGGTAAGCCGCTTCGTCCGAATGTGGTGAATCGACTTATTAAGGTTGTCGAGTATGGACTATGCTCGGCAAGGTTTCGGAGAGACCAGGATTCGGCTTAGGACTTAAACCACGGCATTACTCAGCATTCTGGGACACTGAACCAGGATCACCGTTGATCTAGGACTTATGCCAAGGCATTGCTTAATACAGGTCGTTGAGTGTGGATTACGCTTGGCAAGAACCCGAAGAGGTTATGGATTCGGAAATTGGCTATGAACAGCTAAAGATTTGGGCGTGGTCCCGGATTTGGCTAAGGGCCCGGAGTGGTCCCGGATTTGGATATCAACCCGGAAAGGTCATGGATTTGGTTATTGGCTATGGATTTGGGTGGATTAGAACTCGGTTGTTGGATTCGGATCAATATGGAATTGGCTAAGGATTTGGTTACTGGATTCAGAATCGGATATCGACTCAGAGCAGTCGCGGATTTGGATAAGGATATGGCTATGGCACTTGGATAGAATGATATGGTGATGGATTGGATTATGGATCGAATAATATGGCTATGGACGGAATATGGGCTTTGGATGTCAGATTTAAAGCTATTCAAAGCATGCCTTCCTACTGCAAGGCATCTTTTGGGGGGCAAATGTTACCCGCCTTTTGGTCAAGGCTGGGATATCAACAAATTGGCTAAAAAGGATGGATATTAGGATTGGAGATCGATTGGAAACAAGGCTATGATCGATACCGTCAAAATTGGACAAAGCTCCAATCAAAGTGGGATCGATTAGGAATGATAACCAAGGCTCGGTGAGGATACACTTCGAATTCATGTCAATCGGAGTTCATACGCTCAAGTTATGGATGGATCAATATTCACGGAAAGCCAATTCGTATCGATACTTTCGTATCGATCAAGGTTGACATGGCAGTGTGCTTCGGATCGATAAATCTGTATCGATGCTTTCATATCAATGCTTTTGTATTGATCGAGATGGATATGGACATGGACAACACACTTTGCACCTTGCTTCGAATCGATCACAGTATGTATCAATCCAACTCAGATTGATACGAAGGCATATGCTTCACCGGAACGCTTGGTACCGATACGAAAGAAGGATGATGGATTGTAACAACCCTGAGATTGCAATTACCGGATGATGGAGTAAAATTATGATTTTAAGTTAAAAAGGGGCTAAACAAATTTTTGAGAAGTTAAATTTACAATTTGTTTGCAAATTAAAATATTTTGGGTTGAAATGAGGAATTTTTAAATAAAAAGTGATTATAGGCTAATGGGCTAAATAAGACAATTATAAGGTTTTAATTAAAAATAGAATGCTTCTTAGGATTTTGGTTCACATGATAACATTAGAAAATAAACCAAGTCCTAATGGGTTTCTAAAACCCCTTACCATTACCCATTAGCCTAACCCACTCCTTTATAATATCTCAAACCCATCCAAACCCTAACCCTCCTCTTCATAACTTCAAAACCTAGATCTAAACAAAATTAATGGCCTCCATTTAGAAGCTCCATCTCCTTCTCTTCATAAATTAGTTTAATCCTAGAAAAAAAAGAAAGGTAATGCAATCTCTCCTATTATCTAATCCTCCTTCTTAATCCATATTTATCTCAACCTTCATGTTGTAATTATTGTTTTATTTTTTTTGTTGATTTTGGGTCTTTGAAGTCTCTTGATCTTTGCTTGGAGGTTAAGGCTTTTGGCTTGCTTGATTGTGCACAAATACTATTTGTTCTTTTGCCTCATTAAGGTAATTACTATTGATTAGTAATTAATGCTAGTTGTAATTTTGGTAATTACTAATTATTAATGATTATTGCTAGTTAATTTTTGGTGATAATTTTGATGCCCAAAATTGAAAAAAAACACATCTAAATGCCAAAAAACACAAAAAAATGTTGGCTGATATGTGCAGGCTGAAAAACAGAGCCAAAACAGACCCTGGTTGCACCCAGGTTCTGCCCAGATGAGGCTAGCCCAGCTGGGCTAGCCCAAAGCAGGCCAGCCCCCTAAGGGGCTGGCCACATGCATTGAACCCCAGCCTAGGCGGGCTGGGGCATTACTGCACCCAGCCCGCGTGGGCTGGGGCAGATCAGCACCCAGCCCGCGTGGGCTGGGTGGTGTAACACCCAGCCCGCGTGGGCTGGGTGCCTCCCAGCCCGCGTGGGCTGGGTAGTAAACACCCAGCCCGCGTGGGCTGGGTGGTGTAACACCCAGCCCGCGTGGGCTGGGTAGAAAACACCCAGCCCGCGTGGGCTGGGTGCTCCCCAGCCCAGGCGGGCTGGGGCAGGCTGACGCGGGCCGGGCCCGCGTAAGTAAAAAAAAAGAAGAAGAAGAAGAAGAAGAAGAAGAAAAAAATAATAAATATTTTTTTTTAAACCCTGTTTCAGATTTTTTATCTCCACTTCGCGATGCCGCCACGATCGCATCCGAAGTCGGAATTCGACGTTTTTGGTCTCGTTGGAAAAGTGGAGTTTCGAACTCCATCTCTGTAAAATTTAGACATCATCGGCATTCTTTTGTTACTTCGAATTTCGTGTCGAAGTTGAACTCTTGTCGCTGTTTGTAAACAGTGTGAATCTTGTTCTGGGTCCAACTTTGAGACGTCGCTGCTACTTCGTCTCAACTCGGATTCCAGAAATTCTTTTTGCATCTTATAGTAGGGATGTTGGACTATATGCCTACCAGTTTTCATGTCATTTGGATTCAGTTTGCTGGTCCAAATAAATTTCCGAACTTGGGTTCGCAGCAGTTTTTGAATGGTCAAACACTTGGAATGAAAATCAAATATCCCATCTGTTTCCAGCTTTTGAGCGCCACTCCGCGATGCCGCCACGTTCGCATCGGAAGTCGGAATTCGACGTTTTTGGTCTCGTTAGAAAGGTGGAGTTTCGAACTCCATCTCAGGAAAATTTGGACAACATTGGAGTTCGTTTGGTACTTCGAATTTCGTGTCGAAGTTGAACTCTAGTCGCTGTTTGTAAACAGTGTAAATCTTGTTCTGGGTCCAACTTTGAGACGTCGCTGCTACTTCGTCTCAACTCGGAATCCAGAAATTCTTTTTGCATCTTAAAGTAGGGATGTTGGACTACATGCCTGCAAATTTTCATGACATTTGGACACAGTTTGCTGGTCCAAATAAATTATCGAACTTGAGTTCACAGCTGTTTTTGAATGGTTACAAACACTTAGAATAGTTTTGATGATTTTCTGGTTTTCGTCGATTTCTTTGAGATTTGTCTCTGGATTTCGTACACGGGCTTTATAAAAAGGTTTTAAAAGGATTTTTCACTCCAAAATGGCTTTTGAAAATTATTATATTATATTATTTTAATTATTAAATTAATTACTCCATAATATGAGACCTTTCAATAGACCGTTTTAAAAGTGATTTCGAAAATCAATTATAAATCCGTTTTACACCATTATTTTCTATAATAAAAATCTCACACTCACTTTTAGCACGTCGAGCGAAGTGGAAAGGTGCTTAAACGGTTAGGAAATCTCCGGCCTATGGAAACCGTGTGTATTTTCTTTCCAATTAATCCCCGACCTATTCGATTGATCGTTTTGACCTTTGGGTCTAGTTTACCGATGATATGAGGTAGACTTTTTATTGTTTGGAGTGTGAGCTTGCTATTGGTTAGGAAACCGTTTAGTGCGAACGTGGGGTATGGGACTCATTGTTAACACTTTACGGGTTCCTCTCCAAGAAGTTAGTGACACATTTGCCTCTGGGCGGCCAGTACTGGACCTCTGGGTCACCATGCCTCTGGGCAACCGTCTCTGGACACCTGCTCTATGGAGCAGTTTACTTTTCGGCGTGTGCCTCTGGGCCTTTATCCTTCTGGGAGGGATTTCGCCGTTTCGCGCGTTCCGCATCTGTGCGAGTGATCGATCACAACTTTACAGTACTTGGCAACAACGACTCTGGTCGGTGCACGTGCAAAACTTGTATTATCTGATGATTTTTATATCCATTCGAGTACCGCCATTCGGCGTTGGTTCTATGGAACCATACGATGTAAGTGCGATTACCTTGTGGATTCACAGTGTCTCTGGACACTGCTTTTCAGTGTTTGATTTCATTGATTTTTCAGTATATCCCCATTGCTCTTTGGAGCATCGATCTTTGCTTGGGCATTGATTACAGACTCTGGTCACACTTGGGATTATTGCCTATGGGCATCTTTTTATAGCTTTGGCTACGCCGATGATATGAGGCGATTTTATTTATTCTACACTTTGGTGTTGATTTCTCTTTGGAGATTTTTATTGTTTATTGATGATTAGGGATCGTCATTATATTCATGTGGTTCATAATATACTTCTCTTTGGATAAGTACTGTTTTACTTATGTACTGCATTATTATATATCTCAGTTATTATTGATTGTTTAGCTAGCCTGACCCGAGTGTTTTCGCTCGGGTCAGACCGAGTTGTTTCAGGTTAGGTCTCTGGACTTAGCTTCTGTGCTTCCTCTTGGACATTATCTGCTATGCTGATAGATAGCGCTTTTATTTGTCCACTATTCCGCTACTCTCTTATTATTCAGACTTTGATATGTACATATTTTTGACTCACATGTGTGAGCAGTGGCTTTGTACCCACTTATGATATTTGGATCTGTATTGATGATGTATTGTTCTGGGATTTTATATCTGTTATGTGATTCTGTTCTGTGATGTTTTTATCATTTATTATTATGCTTTGTCCTGATAGATCTTTAGCCATTTGTAATTTCGTTATAAGTATTTACCGAATATGTCGAACCACCTGATTGAGAAAAATTTAAATAGATTCCACCTTTCGACGTATTCGGTAGATAGTTATAGCTTGATTATAAATGGTCGCTTCCACTATACTCTATTCTCCGCTTTAACAGACAGTATTACTCACGTAATACTCTTTGTTACAGTGGGTCTCGGAGTGGGGCGTTACAGCTTGGTATCAGAACCTGGTTTCATAAATAAGCATAATAAACACAGAACAGATACACTTAGTACAATACATCTTAATTAGATCCGAATTAAATCAAATCCCTTCCTTATGTTTATTGATAGATAAGTTAGGAATATGTTTAGGAATCCGTTATATTCCATAGTATTCCTTAATTAATTATCTATCATTGAATCATGTCTAACTCTAATTCCCGTTTGACCAAATGAGCGGTGCGAAGGTCTTCTCTCAACTTGACCTTGCCACCGGATTCCATCATCTACGAGTCGCAGAAGACAGCATTCCTCTTACAGCATTTCGCACTCGTTATGGTTCTTTTGAGTGGTTGGTCATGCCGTTCGGCTTGACGAACGCTCCGGCTTTCTTCGTCGATCTCATGAATTGAGTATTCCGGAAATACATCGATAGATTCGTTCTGATTTTCATCGACGATATTCTTGCTTATTCTAGATCCGAGGCAGCAGCGATGGCTTGAGTTTCTCGCCTCATACGATTTAGATATTCAGTATACCCCTGGCAAGGGTAATCGTGTGGCTGATGCACTCAGTCGCAAACACTCAGCAGTAGTTTCTATGGTGATAGCCGAGTGGGATATTCTTGAGACTCTTTCTATGTGTGATATTCGAAATCGAGCTCCGTCTTCTAATCCTCAGATCTTGCTATTCAGCTTGGAAGCTCGACCTATTCTATTGGATCGCATTGCCCATGCTCAGCGGCAGGTTCCAGACTTGTTGCGATATATTCATCTCCTTGAGTCGGGATCCAGTGATGAGACATTGTTGGATTATTCTATTGATTCTCATCGGTGTCTTCGCAGGAAGAACCGTATTTTGGTACCATCTGATTTATCACTTAGGCATGACATTCTAGACGAATGTCATCGCACTAAGTACACCATCCATCCCGGTTCGAGCAAGATGTATGTCGATATGTATCGGGTATATTATTGGGAAGGCATGAAGAGTGATGTTGCAAGTTATGTAAGCCGTTGCATGACTTGTCAACAGATCAAAGCTGAGCACCAGCATCCATCTGGTCTTCTTCAACCGCTAGAGATTCCATTGTGGAAATGGGATCAGATATCCATGGATTTTATTGACGGTCTGCCTCGATCGAGGTCAGGCCATACTTCTATTTGGGTCATCGTCGATCGCTTGACCAAATCATCTCATTTCATTCCTATTAAGTCCACTCGGACTGCTCCTCAGCTTGCCAAGCTATACGTGAAGGAAGTCGTTCGACTTCATGGCATTTCTAGCTCTATCGTCTGTGATCGGGACACTATCTTTACTAGTCACTTCTGGAAGTGCCTACAGTCAGATTTGGGCTCAAAGCTGAATCTCTCGACTGCTTATCATCCTCAGACCGACGGTCAGACGGAGAGGGTGAATCATGTTTTAGAGGATCTTTTGCGCTGTTTTATTCTGGATTTAGGAGGTAGTTGGGAGGATCACTTACCGCTTGTAGAGTTCTCCTACAGCAACAGCTTTCAGTCTAGTATCGGCATGGCACCTTTCGAGGCTCTTTATGGAAGGCCATGTCGCTCTCCTGCTTGTTGGTTAGAATCTGGTGAGAAGCACCTTCTTGGTCCAGATTCAGTTCGGGAATCTTCCGAGAAGATTATTCTTATCCGTCAGAGAATGAAAGAGGCACAGGACCGCCAGAAATCCTACGTAGACAACCGTAGGAAGCCTCTTGAGTTCTCCATTGGTGATCATGTCTTTATTCAGATATCTCCTATGAAAGGGGTTGTGCGTTTCAGCTCTACAGGGAAGTTGGCTCCTCGCTATGTTGGACCATTTCCTATTACGAAACGCATTGGCCCCGTGGCTTATCGTGTGGCTCTACCTGCTCACTTCTCTGGAATGCACGACGTGTTCCATGTTTCCCAGTTTCGCATGTGTGTCCGCGACCCTGATTCTATCATTGAGCCGCATGCTGTTCCTGATTTAGAGATCTTACCCGATTTATCTTTGGAGCAGCAACCTATTCGCGTGCTTGATTCGGAGATCAGACGTATTTGAAACAAAGAGGTTCCGCTTGTGAAGATTCAATGGTCGTCTAATCCTAAGGACTGCACATGGGAGACCAGAGAATTTATCGAGCGTACTTATCCTAGTTTTCTTTCATCTTCCGGCACGGGTGAGCATCTATATTTTATCTTCCGAATTCCTTTTGTGGATTAGATGTTA
Source organism: Allium fistulosum (assembly GCA_030737815.1). Lineage (NCBI taxonomy): Eukaryota > Viridiplantae > Streptophyta > Magnoliopsida > Asparagales > Amaryllidaceae > Allium > Allium fistulosum. The sequence goes on from CM060903.1 coordinate 1,505,457,336, forward strand.
TAGACGACTCCTATATTTAAGGAATTGCGAGGACGCAATTTCCTTAAGGGGGGGAGTCTGTAACAACCCTGAGATTGCAATTACCGGATGATGGAGTAAAATTATGATTTTAAGTTAAAAAGGGGCTAAACAAATTTTTGAGAAGTTAAATTTACAATTTGTTTGCAAATTAAAATATTTTGGGTTGAAATGAGGAATTTTTAAATAAAAAGTGATTATAGGCTAATGGGCTAAATAAGACAATTATAATGTTTTAATTAAAAATAGAATGCTTCTTAGGATTTTGGTTCACATGATAACATTAGAAAATAAACCAAGTCCTAATGGGTTTCTAAAACCCCTTACCATTACCCATTAGCCTAACCCACTCCTTTATAATATCTCAAACCCATCCAAACCCTAACCCTCCTCTTCATAACTTCAAAACCTAGATCTAAACAAAATTAATGGCCTCCATTTAGAAGCTCCATCTCCTTCTCTTCGTAAATTAGTTTAATCCTAGAAAAAAAAGAAAGGTAATGCAATATCTCCTATTATCTAATCCTCCTTCTTAATCCATATTTATCTCAACCTTCATGTTGTAATTATTGTTTTATTTTTTTGTTGATTTTGGGTCCTTGAAGTCTCTTGATCTTTTCTTGGAGGTTAAGGCTTTTGGCTTGCTTGATTGTGCACAAATACTATTTGTTCTTTTGCCTCATTAAGGTAATTACTATTGATTAGTAATTAATGCTAGTTGTAATTTTGGTAATTACTAATTATTAATGATTATTGCTAGTTAATTTTTGGTGATAATTTTGATGCCCAAAATTGAAAAAAAACACATCTAAATGCCAAAAAACACAAAAAAAATGTTGGCTGATATGTGCAGGCTGAAAAACAGAGCCAAAACAGACCCTGGTTGCACCCAGGTTCTGCCCAGATGAGGCTAGCCCAGCTGGGCTAGCCCAGAGCAGGCCAGCCCCCTAAGGGGCTGGCCACATGCATTGAACCCCAGCCCAGGCGGGCTGGGGCATTACTGCACCCAGTCCGCGTGGGCTGGGGCAGATCAGCACCCAGCCCGCGTGGGCTGGGTAGAAAACACCCAGCCCGTGTGGGCTGGGTGGTGTAACACCCAGCCCGCGTGGGCTGGGTAGTAAACACCCAGCCCGCGTGGGTTGGGTAGAAAACACCCAGCCCGCGTGGGCTGGGTGCTCCCCAGCCCAGGCGGGCTGGGGCAGGCTGACGCGGGCCGGGCCCGCGTAAGTAAAAAAAAAAGAAGAAGAAGAAGAAGAAGAAAATAATAAATATTTTTTTTAAACCCTGTTTCAGATTTTTTATCTCCACTTCGCGATGCCGCCACGATCGCATCCGAAGTCGGAATTCGACGTTTTTGGTCTCGTTGGAAAAGTGGAGTTTCGAACTCCATCTCTGTAAAATTTAGACATCATCGGCATTCTTTTGGTACTTCGAATTTCGTGTCGAAGTTGAACTCTTGTCGCTGTTTGTAAACAGTGTGAATCTTGTTCTGGGTCCAACTTTGAGACGTCGCTGCTACTTCGTCTCAACTCGGATTCCAGAAATTCTTTTTGCATCTTATAGTAGGGATGTTGGACTATATGTCTACCAGTTTTCATGTCATTTGGATTCAGTTTGCTGGTCCAAATAAATTTCCGAACTTGGGTTCGCAGCAGTTTTTGAATGGTCAAACACTTAGAATGAAAATCAAATATCCCTTCTGTTTCCAGCTTTTGAGCGCCACTCCGCGATGCCGCCACGTTCGCATCGGAAGTCGGAATTCGACGTTTTTGGTCTCGTTAGAAAGGTGGAGTTCCGAACTCCATCTCAGGAAAATTTGGACAACATTGGAGTTCGTTTGGTACTTCGAATTTCGTGTCGAAGTTGAACTCTAGTTGCTGTTTGTAAACAGTGTAAATCTTGTTCTGGGTCCAACTTTGAGACGTCGCTGCTACTTCGTCGCTACTCGGAATCCAGAAATTCTTTTTGCATCTTAAATTAGGGATGTTGGACTACATGCCTGCAAATTTTCATGACATTTGGACACAGTTTGCTGGTCCAAATAAATTATCGAACTTGAGTTCACAGCTGTTTTTGAATGGTTACAAACACTTAGAATAGTTTTGATGATTTTCTGGTTTTCGTCGATTTCTTTGAGATTTGTCTCTGGATTTCGTACACGGGCTTTATAAAAAGGTTTTAAAAGGATTTTTCACTCCAAAATGGCTTTTGAAAATTATTATATAATATTATTTTAATTATTAAATTAACTACTCCATAATAGGAGACCTTTCAAAAGAGCGTTTTAAAAGTGATTTCGAAAATCAATTATAATTCCGTTTTACACCATTATTTTCTATAATAAAAATCTCACACTCACTTTTAACACGTCGAGCGAAGTGGAAAGGTGCTTAAACGGTTAGGAAATCTCCGGCCTATGGAAACCGTGTGTATTTTCTTTCCAATTAATCCCCGACCTATTCGATTGATCGTTTTGACCTTTGGGTCTAGTTTACCGATGATATGAAGTAGACTTTTTATTGTTTGGAGTGTGAGCTTGCTATTGGTTAGGAAACCGTTTAGTGCGAACGTGGGGTATGGGACTCATTGTTAACACTTTACGGGTTCCTCTCCAAGAAGTTAGTGACACATTTGCCTCTGGGCGGCCAGTACTGGACCTCTGGGTCACCATGCCTCTGGGCAACCGTCTCTGGACACCTACTCTATGGAGCAGTTTACTTTTCGGCGTGTGCCTCTGGGCCTTTATCCTTCTGGGAAGGATTTCGCCATTTCGCGCGTTCCGCATCTGTGCGAGTGATCGATCACAACTTTACAGTACTTGGCAACAACGACTCTGGTCGGTGCACGTGCAAAACTTGTATTATCTGATGATTTTTATATCCATTCGAGTACCGCCATTCGACGTTGGTTCTATGGAACCATACGATGTAAGTGCGATTACCTTGTGGATTCACAGTGTCTCTGGACACTGCTTTTCAGTGTTTGATTTCATTGATTTTTCAGTATATCCCCATTGCTCTTTGGAGCATCGATCTTTGCTTGGGCATTGATTACAGACTCTGGTCACTCTTGGATTATTGCCTATGGGCATCTTTTTATAGCTTTGGCTACGCCGATGATATGAGGCGATTTTATTTATTCTACACTTTGGTGTTGATTTCTCTTTGGAGATTTTTATTGTTTATTGATGATTAGGGATCGTCATTATATTCATGTGGTTCATAATATACTTCTCTTTGGATAAGTACCGTTTTACTTATGTACCGCATTATTATATATCTCAGTTATTACTGATTGTTTAGCTAGCCTGACCCGAGTGTTTTCGCTCGGGTCAGACCGAGTTGTTTCAGGTTAGGTCTTTGGACTTAGCTTATGTGCTTCCGCTTGGACATTATCTGCTATGCTGATAGATAGCGCTTTTATTTGTCCACTATTCCGCTACTCTCTTATTATTTAGACTTTGATATGTACATATTTTTGACTCACATGTGTGAGCAGTGGCTTTGTACCCACTTATGATATTTGGATCTGTATTGATGATGTATTGTTCTGGGATTTTATATCTGTTATGTGATTCTGTTCTGTGATGTTTTTATCATTTATTATTATGCTTTGTCCTGATAGATCTTTAGCCATTTGTAATTTCGTTATAAGTATTTACCGAATATGTCGAACCACCTGATTGAGAAAAATTTAAATAGATTCCACCTTTCGACGTATTCGGTAGATAGTTATAGCTTGATTATAAATGGTCGCTTCCACTATACTCTATTCTCCGCTTTTGTATTGATCGAGATGGATATGGACATGGACAACACACTTTGCACCTTGCTTCGAATCGATCACAGTATGTATCAATCCAACTCAGATTGATACGAAGGCATATGCTTCACCGGAACGCTTGGTACCGATACGAAAGAAGGATGATGGATGGATACGAAAAGCATTCAGGAGCCATTTCGTATCGATCGCGTTCATATCAATCGATACGAAGGAACCGGTCAAGGACTGGAGCGCTTAGCATGGACCATAGCACAAGACTCAGATCGATGCAAAATTGATGGATACGTAATTGATGGACACGAGCTGATGGATACGAAATCCATCGATACAAAGGCTCTGGCTTCACTAGAAAACTCAATTTTGGATCGATCATATCTCTTAAACCACAAATCCAAATGCCATGAAATTTTCACAGTAGCTTGCATATCATCTCAAGAACAACCATGATCGATCGCAGCTCGATTGAACTATTTCTTGATCGATATGAAGAAATCATGGATCGATCTTGGATCAATCCCAAACCACTTCAAATCGATTATGTGGGCCCACCTACGCATGAGAAAGGGTATTCCAAGATTCAAGGCAAATATTTCCAGCTCCACACATATAAATAGCACCTCCATGGCAATTAAAAGGGGATCTTATTCATCTCTTTTGGCTAAACTCTGCCATTTTGCTTATTGATATTCAAAGGATTGTAACTGTAATCACAGTATAAAAGAAATAAAAGGATCAATTCAAAGTGGACGTAGGCCGGAGATAGCCGATCCACTATAAATCTTGTGTTCTTTACTTTCTTGTTCATTTTACATTTGTTATTTCTTCATTTTTACTCTCCACATCATCTAGATCTGAGATCTGTGACTGGATACTAAGGATTTGTGTGTAAAGACTGGTGCTTTCATTACATTCGAGATTTGTGACCAATTTTGGCTCAAACACATATGCGGCAAACAAGAGGATATCCTATACTTGATGTTATGCATCCAATAATTTTCAGATGACAAATTTATATCTAAATACCCTGTTTTTTTTCCAATTCAAAATTTTATTTCAAATTTCTTAGACGAGAAAAATCAAAAATCAAAATCAAAATGACAAGGATGGATTCCTTCTAATAAAGTATGGTGAAACTCTAGAATCAAAACAACATGGAATGTCCAGTGGTATTCCGGTTCCTCCAAACACATCAACTAGAGTGAATAAGTATCATTCCTTTCCCAAAATCTTCAAAAATCAACTTTTTCAAAATCACTGGGATTTAGGTCCTAATAACAATAATTCAAAATCTCTTGTTTATAAATTTAAACTTTATAAACAATGGTATACAAAATCACACAACCAATCAATTCAAATCAATCCAATTCTGTCGAATAAATAAAATTCCATTTAGAATAAGTCAACACTATCGGTTAGTCGATCAAATTCTATAAGTGAAAACTTATCACTTAACATTGTTTCAAAATGTCAAATGACTAACGAACAAATTTTAACTTAGGTTCAAAGCTTCCTTGATTGTCCAAAAATATAGATAATTATCTAAGCATACTGTTTTGCTCATTAGTCTTTGGTTATTGCTTAGAAGATTATCCAAATTCACTCAGACAAAATGGAAGGTTATACTCTATACTTTATTAGTTTTCTTAATTACTTTAAATTATTATTATTATTTTCTTCACTTATATTTTCACTTAGTATTTTATTCAATACTAAAATTATTTATGAATTATTTTGTAAAATCTCACCCAAGTTTTAAAAATATTTTATAAAGTTATTTCTTTATAAAACTTTGATCGTAACTTACTCCACTTCATTTACTTGTATAATACTCTTCTATATCCTAAGAGTACATAAAAAATTTACTTACTTTTTCAAGGATCCTGATGGAGATCAAATCAAATTATGGTTTCTTAAAATCGAGTTAACTTGTTTCCCCTTTTAACTTATAGTGTTAAAATGAATAATATTTATGGGTTGACCCAATCAACAAGTAGTTCATACTACTTAGATGTTTTAAACAATTATACGGTTTTAATAAAAACAATGTTTATCAAAACCTTCTTTATTAATTTAACTCAATTTTAACCTGTGTTAAATTATCCCATATCTTATCTAAGAAAAAAATCTTATTTATCAAAACAATTTCTTATAATAATACGTTTTGTCTCGAAGATAACTTCCTTTTTACAGGAACTTCAAATTTTAAATACCCGATTTTAATTTCATAATTCATCTTTTGAAAGCATGCTACATATATTTTTATATATAATAACTTCAAAAAATTTATTTATTAAAACTCACTTTGGGTTTATTCGGATTTGAACTCATTTCGATCGCACAATGATAAAGAGAATAATTTACTAAGTACTCCACAACGTTCGTCTAAGCAAACATCTGATCGTCACTTACAAGATTATTTAGATTACCACAAAGCTAATCGAACCGATTTCCTCCTAATTATCCCAAAGAAAAATGCATTCCAGTTATATTTTCACTTTCAATTGCATCCAGAAATACTTCTATTTCATTCCACAAAATTCTTTCGAAACTATTTTCAAAAATGCCGGGATTTACATTCAAAAATCCTTTTTAAACATGTTTTATAAACTAAATTTATCTAAATTTTCCTTTAAATAAAAATCATTTCAAATTATAATAATCCTTCTTTATTATAATAAAATTATCTCGAATATCTATACTTTAAAGGTCTTATCCTACCATTTAGATTATATTAACAACTTTTTTATTAAAGTTACATCTTTAACCCACTAGTACTAAAAGGTGAATTTTCAAGTTAACATTTTCTCCGAACACCTTTATAGTTAAATTGTGAAAATTAATTCACAAAGGGTTCATTTTAAAACAAAGCGATAAATGCTTAAATAAATCGAAAACAATTTAGCAATTAACAACCAACAGTCTATGCTTCTCATTTCAGTTAAGCATAACCGATCAAACAATAGTGATAATAAATAAATATTATCACATTTAAACAAACACACCTTATTACTATATACAGTTTTGAAAATTATTCCTTTATATATATATAAAATATAATCTTAGGCAAGATACTTAATTTACCAAAATTTTCAAAAATTTATTACCATGTCCGTTGGCCTTCGTCGAGTGTTTAGAAATCCCTATCGATACCATGGCGTCCCACGTCTCGACCAGAATTCATAAAAACTGAATAGACCAATTAACATAATACGTTTTTATAACATTAACAAATACACTCTCGAATATATAATACTCTCAAACTCATTTTAGGGTGTTGCTTACCCTATCTCTAATGAGCCAAACCATACAAAAGCCAAGGTTCTCGCTTAACCTTGCACTCTAATACCACTTGTAATGGCCCGCCTTTTTGGCCATCGAAATTCGACACCGAACACTTCCACTGTGTTCCAATGTCGTGCATCCAATCGACAAAAGGGTATATTATTAGGGTAAATAAAAAGAAAAGAACAGAGAATAGAGAAAACAGAATCTCACTACGAAATCGACAACATATAATATAACAAAGACATCAAAAACTATCACTCCAAAATACAGAGTACATTAGAGTTAAAAATAAACCTTATCAGCTGGACTGTTATAAAATTCTGACAAGAATAACATAACACCCAATGATCTTCAACTCCTTCCTATGATCTACATAACACCCAAGAAAACCTGGGAAAATACTCGGTCTGACCCAAGCATTATAATAAATAATAACTGGATCAGTCTGGAAATACCAGCATGAGATAACTTAAATAATGAGGAATGTATAAAAGTCCTATGAGACCACGCCGCTAATGCGAGATGGGTTTTTATCTCACAAGAATAACATCCATACAAACAAGAGTAGAAATAAATATCAGGAAACAAATCCAAATATGAATGAGCATAAATAATATTAAACCAAACTTGTAAGAATGGAAATAAACTGAGTAAAATCCAAACTAGACAGAATGGATAGAACAAGGAAAACAGTCCAACTTGATAGAATGGAGTAAATAAGGCGACAATCCAGACTTGATAGAATGGACAAAATAAGGTAACGGTCCAACTTAATAGAATGGACTAAATAAATATCTAAATGCCATGATGAGGAGTTGGCCCTACTCGTGGCAATTTAAAGCTAAAAAAGATTCAAGGTTTTCGAGTTAAATAAGGAAAGGAAATTTTCCAACAAATGACTAGGAAGGTGCACCCCCCTTGAAGTATACCTCTAGTAATATACTTCTTAGAAGCTCATTTACTCCGTGACACTTCTCAGACAATACCAAGCCGGACCCCGCCGGACCTTACCGAGTATCCGAATTTTTCCATATCTAAGTGCACAACTGAATCCAAACTAGATGAGATGTGAAAATACTATAATGGGAGAAACCCCACATAGCTTGGCTTCCTCTCGCACTTTTGGTTTAGTCATTTCCGACAAAGGATAACAACGCTCAACGGAGCAATAAATCGTCTTAGAATGACGATAATAAGTAGCTGAAGTAACCGATAGCTGAGATACCAACTATCGAGGATATAAAACGGTCGTATATGAAAATTAAGTCTTGTATAGTTATCACCACTCATTGAATTCAAACTTGTACTATTTCTTGGTTAACAATAATACCGGACAAGTCAAGGTAGTGTTACCTCAAAGTCATGTCACATGATTATTCTTGATTGTCGAAATAGCGACAAGTCTACTTCTTCGATGTTTAGTGCTAATTATACAAATAAATCGTTTCTATGTAAGTGATTTGCTTTACAGAAATAATTCATTTTCATAAACGAATCAACCTTTTTCTCTTTTAAAAACGAACTGAACTTGTGCTTGATTTCCATATTGGTAAAACACTTTTAGAATTAGTTTCTGATTGTTAAAGCGTTAAGAGAATAACTTTTTCCAAGAGCGCAACCCCGAAGGCCTAAACCAACATCAGACTGAACACCCAGAAGATTATCCAATTTGACATCCCAATAATCGGGTTCCAATTCCTTTTTATAACTTTAAAACAATATTAATTATCCTGAAAGATAATTAATCACATTTAAAATCTATTTTATATAAAAAAATCCGTTATCTTTAACAATATAGATAATTATTTCCAAACACTCATTTAACATTGGTGAAATAACTTTTAAATTATTTATTAAATTATTTTATTAACTTTAAATCAATTGATGAAAGAAATTTTATTACATCAGAAAATTTACTTAAATCACTTTTATTAAATCGACTAATTAACTTTAAATATTATTGTTGGGCGTGTTCTCACCCAGAAGACCTCGAGACCAAAAAGCAAGATGCATCCACCCAGGATTACCTAAAAGTCATTCGGCGTTGACATTCCCTAGGGCCCATTCGGCAGAACTTCATTCGGTTCCCATGCCCAATAGAAACCCATCCGGCATTCTCATCCAGCCACATCTGGATCCAAACCGAGAGCAATCCAATTCGGCACCGGACCAACACCACACTTCACCGGACGAAGCTCAACCGGACCAGCTCCACACTTCACCGGACGAAGCCCAACCGGACCAACTCCATACTTCACCGGACGAAGCCCAACCGGACCAGCTCCCCACTTCACCGAACGAAGCCCAACCGGACCAACTCCATACTTCACCGGACGAAGCCCAACCGGACCAACCCCATACTTCACCGAACCAAGAGAATGCCGAACCAGACTGCCAGGCCAGATCACTTCAGCCCAGGCCCACCAGCAGCTGTATACATCCAAGACCCCTGCCCCCAACCTCACTCTATAAATAGAGAGGCAGGGGTACAACAATGGGGGACAAGTTTGAGAGCTCAAGCACGGAAGGAACTTTCAAACAATTTTCTTTTACTTGTGTCAAAGCTTTGTACTTGTAATCACAACAAAAGCAAGAGAAATAACATATAAAGTGGACGTAGGCACATTCTGGCTGAACCACTATAAATCTGCGTGTCTATTAACAATTTAGCCCCTGTTTTTCATATATTTGCATAAACCTCCAAAATCACTAAAAACAACGTAAGATCTACTAAATCATACAACTTTGAGGTGTTTGTCCATTTTTTGTGCAAACATTTTTGGTGCTTTCACTGAGAACTAGAAGCTCGAAGCTTCAGCTTCATCCGCTTAACAAGTTTTCCTAACAGCATCGTCCGCCACTTGGAAAACATGCCTCCCAAACAGAGAAAAGATGTTAACAAAGGAAAAAACATCGCATCCAGCAGCCTTCCTGATCCAGCTGCCGCGAATCAAGTGAATCGTCCTCCTCCAGCAACGGCAACAAATGAAGGACAGGCTAACCCAGCCACTCCTGCCACAGAACAGCCTGCAGCAATTACTAGGGCAGATTTGGACAGAGTTGTTGTTGAAGTAACTAACCGCTTCACGTCCCAGCAGGAAGCCTTGGTGGACCATCTCATGTTACGCTTGAGGGACGCTGAAGAATCCAACCGCAACACTGAATCATGGGGCGAGTCCCAATCTGGAGGATCTCAGAGACAGCAAAGATCTTCCTTCTTCGAAGGAGCTAACGGCAGGAGTAGCCGTGGTAGGAGCCGAGACCGAGCTCAGCCCGAAGTTAGGCCTGAGGAAACGTTTGGTGCCGAACCCAACGGGGAAGGTATCGGGCGGAGGTCAACTGCAGCTGAGCCTGTCATGCTGCCTAACCACAGAAACACCAGTGAACGGGGCCGAGCTAGAGTTCAGCCCGAAGTTGGACCCGAGGAAGTGCTTAGATCAGAACCCAACAGGGGAAGATCAAGGCAAGGGCCAACTGTAGCTGATCCAAGCATGCTCCCAGAAGATCAAAGGCAGCCACTGGAAAATATGAGGAATGATAGACGATACCATCCCTACAGGTTGTCTGGTCGGAATCAACCCCACAGAACGGAACCAAACTCATTTCTGTCCGCTCCAAATTCTGATGAAAGGATGGCACGCTTATTCAGAGAGTGTGTCCAACGGGAGCAAAGAGATCGAGGGATAGGCGCTAGGGTAACCAGCCCTTTCGCCCGCAATATCGAAATTGCTATCACCCCCCGAGAATGGAAGATGCCAACAATGGAACCCTACAAAGGAACCTCCGATCCCGTTGTACACTTACAGAGGTACACGCAGCATATGCTCATGAGTGGAGCAACAGAGGGAGTGCTGTGCAAATGCTTCCCGCTCTTCTTAGCAGATCTTGCTACCTCCTGGTTCTGTCATCTACCCCAAGGATCCATCAGCTCATGGGAAATGTTGAAAGAAAAATTCATCAGTCAGTTCCGCATTCATGTGGAGCAACCTAAGGACGCTTATTCCTTATCCAGCGTCAAACAGAAACCTGGAGAAAAGATGCAGCAATACCTAACCAGATTCAACGCCGCAGCAGCCGCAGTTCAAGATGCCGATGAGAAGCTTATCCTAATGGCCCTCTGCAGTGGGGTGCATCCGGACACTAAATTTGCTAGGAGATTGACAAAAGAAAAACCAGCTACTTTACCCGATTTCTTCCATGAAGCCGGGAAATACATGAGGCTTGAGGATGCCGCCATTGAGGGGCAGTCAGGACAGCAAAGTAAGACGACCCATGGCAACGCCCCTGCTGTGGCAAGGGACGTTCGAAGAAATGATTCCAGAGACAATGCTGGGGGGCAAGAAAGTAGAGAAACGCCTATATCGGCCAGGACCAAGATTCGACTCTTACACCCCTTTGAACGAGACCGTCGAAAACATCTTCCTTGCCACCCAAGGCGAAGTTAGATACAAACGCCCACCATACAAGAAGGAATCAGATAGCGCACAGAAATCTGGAAAATTCTGCCGCTTCCACGAATCCCACGGACATGATACCAACGAATGCCATCATCTCCGAGATCTGATTGAGGAACACATCAGAAGAAAGAAACTGGAGCGCTATGTAAAAAGTCAAGACAGGACTCCAGCCCCTGCCAATGAAAACCCAAGGCTACCCTCACCAGGGACCGGCAGAGGCGACCGCAACGCTAGCAGCTCTAGTCAAGAGAAGATAGTGGTCCATACCATCTCAGGAGGTCCACACATCGCAGACAGAAGTTGGAAAGAGATGGAAAGATATGGGAAGTCGCTCAGAGACAATAGAGACTGTGTCAATACGGTTATAGAAGAGCGCCACCCAAAGCGGAAAGAAAGTGATGACATCACATTCAGTAAACGCGACCTAGAAGGAAGACAGTACCCTCACATGGATCCCATGGTTATCTCTGCCCGACTCGGTCCCGCCGAAGTTTACCGAATCCTGGTAGACACTGGAAGCTCTGTAAATATCCTGTTCAAACACGCATTCGACAAAATGAGGTTGTCAATGAAGGACGTATCTCCCTGCGATAAACCGCTACACGGTTTCACTGGAGATGCGAAAATGCCCATTGGGCAGCTGGACCTCTTCGTTGAAATTGGAAGCCATCCCCGCTCCGTTGTAAGGAAACAGACGTTTGTGCTGATAGAAAACCATTCGGCCTACAACGCCTTCCTAGGAAGACCAGCCCTATCTGACTTCCAGATTGTCCTAGCCCCGTGGTGCCTGAAAATGAAATTTCCAACAGACAATGGGGTAGGGGAAGTGGAAGGAGACCAAGATATTGCACGAGACTGCTATGTAACCGAACTTCGCAACAACCACAGGAGAGATAAAGGGAAAGGTGTAGAGATTGCCCTCTGCACAAAAAGCCTTGAAGCATAGCAACTAAGGAAAGCCCCTCCTCTTCGATACACCAGCGACCCTTTCAATGAATTAGACCCTAGGGACAAAGAGGAGGAGGCCACCGCCGAGCCTGCAGAGGCTATGGAGTTTATATCTGTAGACAAGCACGACTCAAGTAGGCTACTGAAAATTGGGTCGCAGCTGAAAACTGAATTGAAGGAACAACTCGTTGATTTTCTCCGCCACAACTTGGATGTATTCGCTTGGTCACACGCTGACATGACCGGAATCTCCCCCAACATAGCGTGCCACGTATTAAAAATTGATCCTACCAAGGCACCCGTAAAACAAAAAAAGAGAAGTATGGGGGCAGAGCGATCAGCAGCCCTCGATGAAGAAGTAAAGAATCTACTCGCCAATGACTTCATACGAGAAGCTATTTACCCAGAATGGATCGCCAACCCGGTACTAGTAAAGAAGGCTAATGGGAAGTGGCGGACCTGCATTGACTTCTCCAACCTAAATGACGCCTGCCCAAAGGATTGCTTCCCGCTTCCCAGAATCGACCAACTTGTAGACAGCACAGCCGGGCACGAACTCCTGTCTTTTATGGATGCATACTCAGGATATAACCAAATTCCTATGCATGCTCCCGACCAAGATCACACTAGTTTCATCACCGACCGGGGTTTGTACTGCTACAAAGTGATGCCCTTCGGACTTAAAAATGCAGGAGCCACCTACCAGCGCCTCGTCAACAAGATGTTCGCAGGGCTAATAGGACGAACAATGGAAGTATATGTAGACGACATGCTGGTAAAATCACGGAAAGCCAAAGATCACGTAAGCCACCTGGGCGAAATGTTCCAGGTACTTCGACAGTATGGAATGAAGTTGAATCCACTAAAGTGCTCCTTCGGAGTGTCATCAGGAAAATTCTTAGGATTCATCGTCCATGCCCGAGGGATAGAAGCAAACCCTGAACAAGTCCGAGCATTAAGAGACATCAAGATACCTTCCACCCGAAAGGAAATGCAAAGCCTAAATGGAAAGGTGGCTGCCCTAAGCCGATTCATCTCCAAAGCAACGGACAAGTGCGTCCCCTTTTTCGAAGCTCTAAAGAAAGATAAAGGAAAGTTCGAATGGACGGACGAATGCTTGACCGCTTTCCTTAACCTAATCGAACACCTCCAGAAACCACCGGTACTCTCGACCCCAAGCGAAGGCGAAGAATTATACCTATACCTTGCTGTGTCATCTCACGCTCTAAGCGCTGCCTTGGTAAGGGAAGATAACCGCACGCAACGACCAGTTTACTTCGTCAGTAAAAGGTTTACTGGGGCAGAAGTCAGATATCCTAAGCTTGAAAAGTTAGCATACTGTTTACTAATCACTTCACGAAAGCTACGTCATTACTTCCAATCCCATTCCATCAAGGTTCTAACCGATCAACCACTAAGGCAGGTACTCCATCGTCCCGACACTTCCGGGCGACTACTTAAATGGTGTATTGAGCTGAGTCAATATGATATCACCTATCACCCTCGCACCGCCATCAAGGGACAAGCCATGGCTGATTTCATTGCAGAATTCACTACCAACGAGGATAAGGAGCACCTGGAAATAACAGAAGATATCAAGTGGAATCTCTTTGTGGACGGTGCATCTAACGAACAAGGCTCGGGGGCAGGTGTGGTAATCATCACTCCCAGGGGAAATAAACTGCACTATGCTATAAGGTTGGAGTTCACTGCCACCAACAACGATGCAGAATACGAAGCAGTAATAGCCGGATTGGAAATTGCTATCGAGATCGGAGCCAATTCTTTGTGTCTTCACAGCGATTCTCAGCTTATTGTTAATCAAATACTAGGGGAATTCCAAGCTCGAGAAGAACGACTCATAGCGTATCTAAAGAAGACCAAGTTACTTCTCAGCCGATTAGACCACTACTTAGTCAAACACATCCCTCGGGAAGAGAACCAAGAGGCCGACGAATTGGCAAAGCAAGCAAGTATGAGAGACGTCGCCATCTTCGGGGCAGTAACTGTCTCAAAGCAAATGATCCCAAGTTTTGAGCAAGTGAATCTGATAGCTGCAACCGAAGAAGCAACTTGGATGACTCCCATCCGGGACTACCTACGAAATGGCACACTACCCGACAGGCGTAACGAAGTCAAGAAAATCTTAAGGAAAGCGTCCCGCTACACAATGCAAGGAGACATCCTCTATCGGCGCGGGTTCTCTAACCCATTATTAAGGTGTGTCGCCGGAAGGGAAGCCAAGGAAATCTTATCCAACATTCATCAAGGAAGCTGCGGAGATCACACCGGAGGGCAAACGTTAGAAAAAAAAGATACTCCGATACGGATATTTCTGGCCCACCTTAAGCAAGGACGCCTTAGATTTCGTCAAGAAGTGTGACAGATGCCAAAAGTTTGCTAAGATCCCTCGACTACCAACAACCGAGATTACCCAGATGACCAGCCCTTGGCCCTTTGCAGTATGGGGAATTGACTTAATCGGTGAACTGCCAATGGGTCGAGGCGGCGCCAAATATGCTATAGTAGCAGTCGACTATTTCACCAAATGGGTGGAAGCAGAACCTCTAAATAAAGTATCTTCAGCGAAAGTTATCAACTTCTTAATCAAAAATGTTCTGTGCAGGTACGGAGTCCCACTAAAAATCATATCAGACAATGGACTTCAGTTTGACAGCGAGGAATTCGCCAACTGGTGCCAAGAACACGGAATTCACAAAAGCTTCTCATCCGTAGCATATCCCCAAGCAAACGGACAAGTCGAAGCAGTCAACAAAATTCTGAAAACTCTAATCAAAAAGAAGCTCGAAAAATCAAAGGGCGCTTGGGTGGATGAACTCCCTACGGCACTATGGGCCTACCGCACATCTTTCAGAACATCAACAGGGCACACTCCTTTCTCTTTGGCATACGGATCGGAGGCTATGCTCCCAGTTGAAACCATTGTGCCTTCCCACCGTAGGATCCACTATAACCCAGAAGAAAACGAAGAGCTCCTCAACATGTCTTTGGATTTAGTCGAGGAAAGAAGGAATGATGCAGTCCTAAAAACAGCAGCCCACAAGCAAAAGGTGGCAGCACAATACAACTCCAAAGTCAAGCATCGTACCTTACAAGAGGGGGATCTTGTCCTCAAGCGAATCTTCCCTCGCCCCGGAGCACTAGACCCAATCTGGGATGGACCATATGTAATTCATAAAGATCTCCACAACGGAGCCTATATTTTGTCAACAGTGGACGGAGAGGTGTTCCAGAGGGCATGGAACATCCAACACCTCCGTCGATACTTTTCTTAACTTGTATTGCCCATATGAAGTTAATTAACAAAGAGAATCAGTGGACGTAGGCATTTTTTCGTGCCGAACCACTTTAAAAAAGCCCTGTCTCTTTTTTAACTTGTTCCTTTGTATCTTGGCTGCTTGTTAAACTTTATCCTTTTCTGTTGAACAAAATCCTGAGCATATAGCATTTCTATTCAAAGCACTCCACAATGCAACCTCACGTGGACAAGCCCCAACAGGTACTATGCGAATCTATGCCCTCGCCAATGAGACACTTTTGCTCCAGCATCCCTCTGCTGCGGGTTAACTCATTGCTCGCGACGGCCCTTAAAGCCAACTGTAATGAGCCGATTATAAGCCACCGAGAAGGCCGACTATAGCCGAGGCAGCTCATTACGGCGTTAGGCTCGCCGGCGACTGTGAACCGATTATAAGCCCCAACATAAGGTGTGGCCAGCCAGGGGCAGTTCACAGTTGACGATCGGCACCCACGCTAGCCGGCCATAGTAAGTCGAATAATACCCATGAGTACGGGCCATAATGGCCCGGGTAGTTACTGTGCGCGATCTCGGCTCCGGTGTGTCTTAAGTGCGGCTGTGGTAAAAAAGAATTAACTCCCCGCGGAGGCGTAAGATGGGTGACAAATGTCTCCAAGACCCACAGCTAGGGAAAGTGACTACAAAACCCGTTTGCCACGAACTTAAGCACATCGAAGGCCTTCCGTGATTGGAAGTTTTACTATTTCACATATTTCAATTTTACTTGAAAAACTTTCCTCCTATCCTCTATAACAAACCATAAAGTACAGGATGCAGGGTAAGGGATACCCGCCGATGGATGCAGAGATTCACAATCAGATGGCAGGGCAGTCAATTGCTTTCCATGCTTGGTCATACAAGATATTCGAAACTGCCATTTACAAACAAAACATGAAAGGCGGTATTTTCTTCCTTTATGTACAAATGCATGACTATAATTTGATTTTTTCACACCACACGCTAACATTGCAAGTCATGAGATTATGATTTAAAACCAGAATCTGACATCAAACGCAATTTAATTACAAGAATACACATAGCTACATTTCTCGTACGATATGTCGAAATAGCAACAAATATTCAAGAAATGACAAAATCAACTTGAGCTAAAAAAGTACACGTCAAGAATAATGTTATTACAAGTAGCAATAATTACAACTTAGAGATTACTCTACTGTCTTAAGACTAACAGATACAACAATGCCAAGCCTACAAAAAGAATTTTTCAGGTTCAGTCATGGAGCTGGTTGCGTCGAAGTCTTGTCCTTGTTCTTTTGCCCACCTGTCCGGTCATAAAAAGGATTCATTAGTGATGAGTAACCAAGTTAACAGAAAGACTAGAAAGGAAGACTTACCAGTACTAGCTTCTTGACCATCCTGGTCGTCATCCTCTACCTGCACACCCGCCTCTTCAGCAGCAAGCAGCCGCATACCCTCCTTTACCGCCACTTTCTCCTCCTTGGTGAACTGGGCAGTGACCACATCCATACTGAAGACCGTTCCATCCTCTTTATCTGCATCAGCCTTAGCCTCCTCCAAAGCCCGAAGATATGTCTTGGCCATGACTCTGGGATAATCATCCATCCAAGAGAGGTTACCCTACTTCCAAGTCCGGAAATACATGTCCTGGAGCATGTCATCCATCATTCCTTCGTTCTCCTCAAACTCCCTCATCCGGGCATCGGAGGCCGACAACCTTTCCACGGCAGCATCTCTCTCCAGTCTGTATCTCGAGCAATCAGCTTGAAGGGACCTCCGCATCACCTCCATCTCTTCCCTCAACTTAGCTTGAGCAAGCTCTGCAGCCTCAAGCTTCTCGGACAATTCCTCCACCTGCTCGAGATCCGCTCTCCGAACCTCATCCACCGTGGTAATAGCCATGTCAATCCGCTCTTTGCAAGCAGCTTCCATTTTCCGCAATTCGGCCCGACTGGCCTCTTCCATGGTTCTCCTCAATCGCCCAGTAGCAGCCTCATGCTGAGAAATCTGGATAGCCTGATCCGCAAGCTGCTTGGCCTGATCCGAGACCACCAATCGAAGTCGGATATTGGCGCTCCCTATCTCCTCTCCGGCCTTAACCAGCCGAGCGTGATGCCCCATCAGCTTCTTGGCCTCCTCTGCCACCCGATCAATATTAGCTTTGGCCTCGTCTCCCATAGTGACTATACGAGTGGTGAGTAGATCGAGGTCTAAGGACTTGGCTTCGTCAAGTACTCGTACCATGGGGTTACGGGGGAGAAGGTGTTCACCAGTAGCTTCGTCAAAAGTAATATCCTGAGAACCTGGATCCAGATCAGGATGACCCGCGAAGGGATTACGGGCCAAGTCGGGACGGTCGATATGAATAACAGAAGGGTTTCCGGACGGGTGTGGAGAGGGTACAAACTCGCTGCCCTCCTCAGTAATGTCATGAATAGGCTGAGCCGGAGGCTGAGGACCAAGCGAGGTTTCGGATAAAGGGTGACTCCTCTTCCTCTGCTGAATACCCTCTTCGATGACCCCAAGAAGAGGACGGTACCCGACTACATCCCCGGAGCGTTGGGCTGAGGGCTTCGGCTTAGCAGAAATTTTGGAAAGTTTATATTGCTCGAGCCTGTGTCGAAGGTCTGAAGCTTTGGGCGTCTTGCCTGCTCCTGATATAAAGAACAAGTGTCATAATCTTACATTACTATATGATTCAAGAAACGCGGTAGGTTACAAGTTAGAAAAGGAAAAGAAACACAGCTGTGGTTGTACAAACCCTGGGGAGGAGTGGGATACTGCAATAAGTCCCGGATTTCATTCCAGGACGGGAGCGGGTCATAAAATATTCCTAAGTCCCTATCATTAGTGAAGCATGCAGGGGTCAAGAGTTCACCTTGAGTTGTCAGAGCCACCTTGGCCGGAATAGTCGGAGAAGACTCACTTGCACCAGTCCCGGTTTTGTCCGCCTCCCTGGTCTTCTCTACCAAAGCCGGATCATCACCCAACCCCTCAAAAGCTTGACGGAGAGCATCATCCGTCCACTCTTGCATCTCGCCTACTTGCCCAGAAGACAGAGCCCTGGAACCATCACCACCCTGTCCATCGCCACCCTCGTCACCAAGACGCTCAACGTCACTTCCGCCCTCCGCCTCACCTCTTTCCTCCTCCGCGTCTATCTCCCCCTGAGTAAGTGGACAATTGCTGGGAGAAGGACCGTCTGACCTCTTAAGTTTCTTACCTCCAACGGCTGGAGGTTTCGTGAATGGTTTTCTCTTTCCACCCTCTGCCGCAACGCCTCCCTTGGCCTGAGCAGCCGCCCTCTCTTCCACCGTTTCCCTCAACTTAACTACAGACTGCTGCGGAAGGATCAAGTTGTATTCTAGAAGGATCGCATTTCTAATCAAGTAAGCAGATGATCTGTATTTCCCAAGAATGCCTTCTATCTCCGCCGCCGTCTGAACCAGGCGGTCAGTCTCCACAACAGGAAAGCCACCTGTCGCTAGCAAAAATGAGAAAGTATGAGAAGAAGCATCACAATCAGGATAGAAATTATAAGTAAAAGCATCAACTTACATCCAGAGGTAAAGCGCCGGATAGAGACGGAGTCGTCCCTAACAAAGAACCACTCTTTCTTGAACATGCTGAATTTGGAATAAAGGTCCAGGACCGGCTTGAAGGTCACAGCAGATTCCAAGTTAATATATGGGGACCCCTTCTTGTAGCCCCTTAAATTGTACAAGTACCGGATCTCCCGGTTGGAGGGAGCGCGACCATACTTCCTCCGAAAAATAACGAAAAGGCTCACCAGTATGGCGTAAGAGTTGGGCTGAAGCTGAAATGGGGCCACCTTCAGGTACGTGAGGAAGCTGACTATCCAAGCATTGAGAGGCGGGATAGCACCACACATGCAATGGTACCTGCTATAAGCAAAGTATCCTTCGGGAGGACTGTATGGCATGACTCCTGGACCCGGCAGCAGCATGAGGGCTCTATCAATCCCAAAGGAACGAGATATAACATCGAGTTGCTCCTCTTTGAGAAAGCTAGGAAAGCAGTCAGGCGGGGAATCCAGCAACTCCTGGGGACCATATCCATCCACTAATGACCTCGGGGCGGGCCCGTGACGCTCCGATCCTGATTGAGCTGGGGGCACGGCCGAGGACTCTCCTTCACCCCCGGATCTCCTCTTATCTGATCGAGTTTCAACTTTTCGAGACATTTTATCTGCAAACAGGGGAAAGGTATATCGTTAGAACATACAAGCAGCATAATCTGGAATTTCGCTTAAAAATTCGAAGTATAAAACACATGTTTACTCAGTCCAACAATTCAATAATCTCATTCGGTATAAAACGTTTATATGTCATTCGGTACCGGAGGACTAAGTCCATTCGGCATACAAACGCACGAACGCAAGATCATTCGGCATTCAGTGATACAATACGTAAACTCATTCGGCAGGACATTCACTCACGTGATTCGGCAGAGTAACTGATTCGGCGAAATGTTTGATTCGGCTACAAGATCTGATTCGGTCACCAGATGTGATTCGGCTACCACGTTTTGATTCGGCGAGGGTAAGAGTCTGATCCGGCAAAGACAAGTGTTTAGTACGGTAGGTAAGAAATAGCCAAGGCATATGGTCCTTACTTATAGACAAGAGGACAGGACCGGACCATCTGGATCGGTATCCAAGGGCCGAATGAAGGTATCGAACAAAGCACGCCATATTCGAGAATATGTCCCGCTTTGGGGGGCAAATGTTGGGCGTGTTCTCACCCAGAAGACCTCGAGACCAAAAAGCAAGATGCATCCACCCAGGATTACCTAAAAGTCATTCGGCGTTGACATTCCCTAGGGCCCATTCGGCAGAACTTCATTCGGTTCCCATGCCCAATAGAAACCCATCCGGCATTCTCATCCAGCCACATCCGGATCCAAACCCAGAGCAATCCAATTCGGCACCGGACCAACACCACACTTCACCGGACGAAGCTCAACCGGACCAGCTCCACACTTCACCGGACGAAGCCCAACCGGACCAACTCCATACTTCACCGGACGAAGCCCAACCGGACCAGCTCCCCACTTCACCGAACGAAGCCCAACCGGACCAACTCCATACTTCACCGGACGAAGCCCAACCGGACCAACCCCATACTTCACCGAACCAAGAGAATGCCGAACCAGACTGCCAGGCCAGATCACTTCAGCCCAGGCCCACCAGCAGCTGTATACATCCAAGACCCCTGCCCCCAACCTCACTCTATAAATAGAGAGGCAAGGGTACAACAATGGGGGACAAGTTTGAGAGCTCAAGCACGGAAGGAACTTTCAAACAATTTTCTTTTACTTGTGTCAAAGCTTTGTACTTGTAATCACAACAAAAGCAAGAGAAATAACATATAAAGTGGACGTAGGCACATTCTGGCTGAACCACTATAAATCTGCGTGTCTTTTAACAATTTAGCCCCTGTTTTTCATATATTTGCATAAACCTCCAAAATCACTAAAAACAACGTAAGATCTACTAAATCATACAACTTTGAGGTGTTTGTCCATTTTTTGTGCAAACAATTATAAATTAAAAGATTAATCAAATTCAAATAATCATTACTTAAAAATGAGTAAGTCATCTCAAACATTATTTGATAAATTGATAAGTAATTTTAAATCCCATTAGTTAAAACAATTAATTGAGTTCAAATGACCATAAATTAATTGGATTAATTAAATTCAAACTTCATTAGTCAAAACGGTAAATTAAAACATCATTTGTTAAAATGATCTATTTAATTATAAAACATCATTAATTAAAATGATTTAACTAAATTTCAAATATCATTAGTTAAAACAATTAATTAAATTTAAACAATTATTAATTAAAATGATTAATTAAATTCAAATATCATTTTTTAAATGACTAATTACTTTTTTAGTATCATTAATTAAAATGATTATTAATTCCAATTATCATTAATTAATTAATTAAACTCCATTATTATTAAGTAAAATAATCAATTAATTAATTAAACTCCGATAATCATTAGTTAAAATGATTAATTAAATATAAAATCATTAGCAAAAATGATTAATTAAATCTAAAGATAAACCAATTTTTTAATCATCATTTATTAAATTGGTTATTAAATCTAAAAATAATTAGTTAAAATGATTAATTATTTTTAAATTATCATTAATCCAATTGATTAATAAATTTTAATATTCTATCTAGTGGAAACACAAGCTCAAGTTCATACGACAGGGTTTTGGGGTATGAAATTTTATAAATGACGATATAGCGAAATTGCTATAATGACAATTTACAAGTTAAATGGAATATCAGGATTTAATTTAGTTATAACAGCATAAAGATGAAAATAAATAATTTATTGGCAAGAAACCCCTTTTGGGTCTCTCTACATAGTTTTCCTACAAAACAATAGTTATGGATAATATACATACAATCATATGAGTTCATAACAATCAAA
The DNA here is from genome assembly GCA_030737815.1 of Allium fistulosum. Classification (NCBI taxonomy): domain Eukaryota; kingdom Viridiplantae; phylum Streptophyta; class Magnoliopsida; order Asparagales; family Amaryllidaceae; genus Allium; species Allium fistulosum. The sequence goes on from CM060903.1 coordinate 1,505,479,601, forward strand.
ACAATATGTCATCCATTTTCCAGATGGGATTTTCAACCAAAACAAACAATCAAACAACCACAACAATATCTAAACTATCAACCAAAAATTCAACAATCAATTTATAGCATCACATATATTATATAGCAAATTTAAGGGTGAGTAAACTCAACTTGATTTCAGTAATTGTCAAAGCGTTTCGGTTTGGACTAAAATTGAACGGACGTTCGATTTTAGCCCAAAATTCCAGTAATCTCGATTCTGACCAAACCAATCCCATCGTGTAGATAATGATCCCACGAGTGCAATGCAACTGACCGCTTTCGATTTAGACCTCGTATAAGAAAGTTACGCATTTTATAAATTTTGAACTAATTAAATTAATAAATAACTTAATTAACACCTTTAATTACCCTTTTTAACAATATAAATCTATCTTCCCAAATCGAATATCACAACCCGCCTAAACAGATAACGCACTGACACACCAACAGTGCCTTCCACCGTTGCTATCTCCATGCTTGTTCAACGATAACGCGAACGGACTTCGCCCTTAAACTCCCATCCAAAATCTCTCTGCTATCCTCACCATCTCGAGCAAATCGAACGATCACACAAAAAAAAGGACCAAGGTCATCCTCCTACCGATGGTGTTAGGTCGCGACTGCCAAACCTCGACCGACTCTTACAAAACTCCAGCCGCCTACTCTAACCTGCACCACAAACCCAACCGTAGGCTCCGATTAGCCTATCTCGGCCTATAACACTGACCAACAAACGCCTTAACGCTCACTGCCTCAAAGTCGACCCCCTCTAAACAACGATCGAAACAATCAAACCCAATGTAGAATTAAAGATATGCTTCATACCAGATCACAAAAAGAAACTATAATAAAATTTTCCAGTTGAGCATTCGATTTGATTTTGAATTTAAAATATATGCGGCCATTTCTTTTACTTTGATTTTATGAAGGTGAGGCTAAATTTTTTTGTTTCCTGGGAACAAAACATAAGGGAAGAAGAATGAACGAAAATTTGAAAGGGGAAATGAGTTCGGATAGATTTATAACCAGGAAAAATAAAAATAAAAATAAAATCAAAATAATTAAGTTTAACTTTTCCATAACAAAAATTTCTCGAGCATAAATCAACAGTGAACTACACAGATTGTTTTATTTTGTGAAATTTTCCAAATATCATCGTTTGCCGATAGATCGTCAAACGAATAATTTCAATATTTTTCAAATTAAAAATTAGGGAAGGATCATATAAATTAAATTAAAAATACATTATAAAAAAGTGGAAATTAGCCACAAGGGCCTCTTTAGCAAGTGGAATTAGTTTCTAGGACACACAACTGAAATAATTACTTTCAAGGACAAAACGTAAAATAATTAGTTTCTAGGGCCTAAAAACCTATGAAATTATGTCCTTGAAAGTAATTGGACTGCTGACTTTGTCCTTGAAAGTAATTATTCTGCTGACTTTGGCCTTGAAAGTAATTTCTTTGAATGTGTGTCCTAGAAACTAATTGGACTACAAAGTTTGTCATTCTGGTGAAATGCCCCTTTACAAACGTGCTTTCCATTATTATTTATTAATTAAATGGAGTTAAAATAAACTATTAAATCTATTTTATTCATGTTTAGTTCACCATTCAAATAGTTAATTCTCAATTCAAATATTTAAAAGATCGTTATATTTGAATTCAAGGTATTAAATTCCAAAATCCAATTATTTAAATATTTAAAATTAATCAAACATTTAAAATCAAATGGCCAAAATTTTGGGTTGTTACAATTTTTGAATGCGGATGTCTTCATATCTGCATCCGCATCCTTTTTTCGAGTATCAAATATTTATCCTCTTTTCAAATACTGATGCGGACGGATTTCGAATTTTTCGGGTATCCATTGACAGCTCTAACTAGCATGTTCATGTTACGTATTCATAACTTTAATTATGCTTTCAATAAAGTTCACTTTGAATTTCAGTTTTGGAGCTTGATTCATAGACTAACAAACAACGTGTTCTTCTAGAAACTAACTAATATCAACATTTAAGGCCCGACTATCTCTTTTTTACTTTTCTAATGATTTGTATGCATCTAATTTGTTTAGAGTATCTAAGGTTTTATATTATTTGTAGAAAATTCATGTATGTCACATAGTTTATACTAAACATTGGCTATTTTTTTTTCATTTTTCCCATAAATTTTAGAATAAAATCCTAATTTTTTGGAACCCTTTATTACCTAGTTCCACTTACAACGTCTCATTTCCATCTACTTCGCTCCTCGTTCTCCTCACTTCTTCACACTTTATTTTCATCTTCACTTTATTCTCTCTCCTTTCACATGTTTTCTCTCTCCTTTCACAAGTTTGTTTCTTTCCCTTCTCTAGATTCATAGAAATAAATTCAAATCCCATTCAAAGAAAATGAGAAATTTTTTTGAGAAATTTATTTATCAACCTCTTATTTCTTTGAATCACTATAATTTGACTGAATTCTTTAGTAGTTCTTTAACTTCATATTCACTTTATTTTATTGTTTTATATTCATTTACTATTGGTTGACTTTCTACCTATTGGTTTTTGGGTTAAATTTCTATGGAAAAGTTATCAAATAGCTACCAAAGAAACTTGGCTTACTAGATCGATAAACTAGGTTTATAAATTATATCATTATTTTATTAACTATTTTCTCGGCTATACCAAATTTTGTTATGAACAACAAGGGTGCAGTCGATACATTAACATAAAGGGAAATGAAAATATCAAGAAATAAAGAAGCTATTGCATGTGATTATTGAAAGCTATCTTATAGAGTGCCAAAAAGCTATCGAAAACATGAAGGTTAAAGCTATTGAAAATATAATGAAGGTTAGTGGGGAAATTGTATTAAATCTATTAGAGATGTAAATTGGATGGAAATAGTATTAAATATATTAGAGAAGTATTAGATGCTATTGAAATAATGGTTACATAAGTTGATAAAATCAAGAAATGGCTACTTATATGAAATATTGGCTTAGTTATCGAAAAATGAAGTAAATGCACCATAGAGATTATCAAAAACATAGAGTCACATGCTATCAGAGATATGGATAGGGAGCTATCATGTATTGGCATAAAGTTATCAAATATGAAAGTTTAAGGAATTCAGAAACATGGGTTCAAAGCTATATAAAGCATGGAATTGAAAGCTATTACTGAAACATGGTATTAGTTATCAAAAATATGAATCAAATTTTATTGAACATGTTGGTGCACAACTATCGAAACTATGGAATCAAAGTTATTGAAAAAAAAAGTTGTTCTCTCTAAAAGAAGAGAATTTAGTTACCAAAGGATTGGTTTTTAGCTAAACTATCAAAAGTATAGGCTGACAGCTATTGGAAACATAGAATTACACTATCGGAAAGTTGGACTTTTGACTATCATAAATTTGGCTTCAACTTAGCTGAGATAAAAAATTTAGTTATCGAAATATACACAATGCTACATGTCAAGAGCTTATTGATCCACCTAGTCATACCAATAGGACCCATAAAGGTTTTAGTAACTTTTTGGGAAGGTATCGTTTTTTCGTAACATGTGTCATCATCAAAGTATGTCATATCATTAACCAGATGTAAGTTTCCAACCATTTAATTACTATTGTTTTAAAAATCCACCGAAGAAAAAGTTAGAGCCAATAGATTAAGGCATATACCAAGCATCCAATGATCCAAAACTACTATAAATAAGGCACCACCCTCACAAAAGAAGGGACCTCTCCAAAAATGATCTTTCTCTCTTAGAAAGCATTGATAACCTTATAAACATTGTAAAGCTCACAAAGTATCTGTACGGTAGATTAGGGCAAATTGAAATTCCGCAAATACAAAAATAGACATGATTTCATAATATTTGCTACTTGCGTAGCTTGTTTTCTTTTCAATTTATTTAACTTGAACCTTAAATTCATACTTTAGGTGTTTGACTTAAATCTTGGTCTAACATTTTCGATGTTTTCACTTAGAAAGACCAATCTTCTCTCCATCCTTTGCATTCACTCGTATGTGACATGCCTTATTACTAATATGGCTAAAGCAAAAAAGAACCCTATTCAAGAACCAATGGGGTTCAAACAAAAATACTCAAATACCATATCTCTCTAGTCTTCAACATGGATAATGTATAGTTGGAACTAGCCTTTGCTCTTATTGTGATAGTAAATGAAAGTGACATGTTTAAAGATGTACCTAGCCCTGGGCTCAACTAGACTGCAGCCCAGGGTGTATTAAGAAAAGGAAACAAAAAAATTTCATAAGTCATAACCCAGCCAATCCAAAATGAAGCAAAGTCTACGTCATTGGCAAGTCCTGTTCTTTCTTCCTATTTCTCCCATCATGGTTCACTCATTTTCAGAGCAGAATAAAACTAGTTCCTCCCTCTTTCAATGCCTACTCTAGCTCAATATCGAAGATCAATTCAGCCATCCATGTGATTTTTCAATTATCTAATTTATTATGTTTGCAAATTAATAAGTAGGTAGTAGATTAGTAGTTTGAATTGAAAAAACAATAATTATTAGGCTTTTCGTTTCTCAAAACTCAAATTTGGTTGTAATTTGCATACATGTTCTATAGGCTATAGGCTATCTAATTTCTATTCTTTTGCTATTTGCTAGTTTAACTGTATTGCAATTTGAAAACATTTCATTTAATTGTATTTGATTGTTTTCTCTAAATGATAGTTAAATCGATTTATTTTTGTTGAAAATTGAAATCATAACCTAATTTTACAGTCTTTATTAAATCAGGCTTTTGTTAAAGTAGGTTTCTGTTATATTAGTTTGAAAGCGATTGGTATTTTTTAAAAGGAAATTTAATACCTTATTGAGATCCATTTCTCTTCGAGGAAATGTTACATTAGTAGACTAATTTAATTATTAATTAGTTATACTTGATAATGTTTAGTTTTGTTAATTACATGATATGATGTTTAATATGTTATTTTATATCGTCGAACAAACAACCAAGGAAGAAACCAAAAATTCATTTGTCTTTATTTAAAAAAAGCAATGATGATGAATCATCAAATGATGCATCAAATTCATCATTCATGTTAAAATAAGTTTGTTGAAATTTTTTACCTTATGGATTTAAGTTGATAAGGCATTCATGCTTTGTAATATCAATTGATGCATTTTTCAGCTTGATGTTACAAGTGATCATCAATTTGAAAATATGAGTACACTTGATGGCTAATGTCAATCACGATTTGTAACAAGAAAGTATGAGACCTATTGATAAATAGATTAGTCTTGTGTTGAATCTTCCTATCACTACCACAACTACTGAAAGAGCATTTTCGGGTATAAAACATGTCAAAACGATGACCTGTAATGTTATAGGGTATGAATATCTAGCTGATTGCATGTCACTTTATTTAGAGTGTGATTTTGCTTTAAAGATTGATTTAGATTCTTTAGTTAGGGAATTTGACTCTGTAAGGACTCATCAGGCACAATTAAGCTAAATATTATATATTTGAAATGAAATATGAATCTAGTTATTATTATAGGCAATTTTTATTTTTATTATTGTTTTGTCGTAGTAATCGGAATTTCACTATAACTTGAAGAAGAAAAAAACTAACTTTAAAGTCAGCCTACCCTTGTGTTAATTCCCGAGTCCACCCTTGGACACATTGAACAATATGCCAATAAAGGTGAACACTAAGCAAAAAATTATTAAAATTCTTGTATTCCAAAAGGAAACTTTAAAATCACAAAAAACCAAAGACAAATATGAGGAGGTGGAAATTCCCTTAAGGATGACAATGCAACTATGAATGAGGGAAATCAACTTGGGAAGGATGATCAAGAATCAAAGGAAAAGAAGTAACAACGAAAAAAAGAAAGTAAGAGTATAAGAGCTACTCTTTATAAGGATCAATGATTAAGATTAAGAAGAAGTAACATGATAAAATATCAATCTGTTCAAGAATGGCAGAAGTATTGAAAGTAGTGAACAAAATATGTCGAATAGCCTTGCTTTGAAAATGCAGTCCAAACCTTTAGGGGAAAAATAAAAAAATTGTGTGGCTTTTTTGATGGAGTAAGAGCTAAATATTGCCAAATATATGGCCAACGTTAAAGGAAAGAGGACTTTGGTCCTATAGTCAAAAAATCCATAGGTCGTGCCCTTCAATGACGAGAAATGGAAGCGCTGCTTCCATCTGACATCTGGATCCCAACCATAAAGTATGATGGATCTACGGATCTTTATGACCACATTTTTGATGTGGAAATAAAATGGATATCATATATTCTTTTGGAGATGTTAAACATTGATTATTTCACATAATATTTGCGAGACTTGGGAGTAAGTGATATAGAAGGTACTAAGAAAAATCAGTCTATTCTTCGGAACTTACTTACGATCCCCTATAATTATTATGAACTTCAATAAATCCCGCTGTTAACTTAAATGCGTTGACTATCATTACGCAAGAACAAGGAAAGTCATTGAAAGAAGACTTAAAGAGTTTCCAGCCGGAGGCCAATAAGGATGAGTAAGTAAGTGATATAGAGAAATTGATGTCTGTCAAACTAGGTTAATCGAGAATACTTCCTGTAAGGAGCTCTATAAACATCCCATATCTTAGAAAACCCAATAATGGGAATGAAATGGTAAATTAATAAATTAAATTATTAATTTAATTGAAATGTAAATTTAGTTGCTCTATATATAATTTGATTCTAAATTAATCGACATTTTGGTGGTTAATCTAGTTCACTATTGGGAAATTAATTATGATGAAATGAAAGGAAAGTTTTTGAAATGAAAATTAAAATATAATGAGATAATTTTCAGTAACATGTTTATCTACTAAATAATAGTAAAGCAGAAGAAATTCAGACTCTCTTATTAATTGTAGGAGCTTTCTCTAATCTTCTTAATTCTCTCTCAAGGTATTTTAAATTTAAATTTTTATAATTTATTACTTTTATTCTACTAAACTTCTAATGCCAAATTATAATCAAATACATACTTTTACTATTTTCTATAATTATTCACAAATGCCTTCTTATTTCTCTTCTAATATTTTACATTTAAGTAAATACATTTAAATTAATTACGTAATTCAATATTTAAACCATTTGATAAACTCAGCTAACGAATATTCGATACATCAAATTCTGAAATACGAACAATTTCAATAGCATACCATAGTAGCATCAAGAAACTGTAAAAACAAAATTTTCATTTGCATACAAAGATATGCAAATCACATAGCATATATATACACCAACAATAATAACAAATTCATTTTATAATTGGTTTATATCAATGAAGTTATCATGCATTACACTAAAAAATTATATTTTTAGCTTTAAATACGTATATTTTAAATTTCCATAGGTACTTACAAACCAATTCTCAATTCTCTCCTAATATTTTTTACTCATATCCATGTATTTAACTAATTATGTCGTAGTTATTTTAAGTAATTTAGATAAATTAAATTGACTAATATTTATTAATTCATCTAATAAATTGTATACAACATTCATATATATATATATATATATACACACACGAGTACTTTGGCACGTGCGATGCACGTGCGCAGAAAGAGTTGGTATGAAAAACACAGTTTGTATGGTTTTTTGGATCTCACAAAATATCTTTGACATGTACGTAATGTGGCATTTTTTTTATACGTGTACATGCACAAATCAATCATTTGTCGAAACATGAATGAGACTAAGTTATTTTAGGAAATAATTAAATAGGTAAAGAAAGCGGTCAACTATTACATCAATATCTAGAGAAATGTAACAAATATTAAAATTAGCAGTTCAAGTAATTCGTCATCTATCTTTTAAAAAGTAATAAATCACCATATTAATATATAGAGATTTTTTCTTGTCCATAATAAAGGTCGCATTTTCCATGATACTCTCTTCCTTATAAACCCTCAATGCTTGCTGAAGTACAAAACTACTTGAAGCTAGTGTATAGATTTCGAATTTTACTTTAGATTAATATAATTATTAAAACTTAATGATGTTGTTTTGGTTACTATAGAATGAAATTATGAGAAAGCTCGGCAGTCTCATGAAAGAAAAGAATGGCCTTTGATTGTTAATTATCAAGAGCATTCAGGTATTTTATTCAACATTCTTTACAAAATTAGATTAGAGATTTTTCATTTGAATTCTCCATGAAAGCAGCCTATGATTAAACATGGAAAAAGCATATGAACTATTGATTCTTCCTTTTTTTCCGGTTACAATGATGTAAGGACAATAAAGGATCTATTATTTACCAAAATTTAAAATGCTTATGTTCACACCACATTATGCATTGAATATTATCTATATCTTGATATAATCATATTAACTGTAGAATACCATGATTTGTTATTCAGTTTTAAAAAATTAACTCTCAGTTTACCTCTCTCCTTTGTTCATCAATTTCATACGTTTGAGGCTTTGATATAAGATAGTGTCAAATTTTGTTGTACAACTTCATTTTCGAATATGGTATGTTATCCTGCTTTTTGGTCAAAGCCGGAATACCAAACAAATCGACAAGAAAGGATGGATATCAGGATTGGAGTTCACTTGGAAACAAGGCCGCAATGGATATCGTCAAAATTTGGCCGAGCTCCGATCAAGGCAGAATTTATTGGGAATGACAACCAAGGTTAGGAGAGGCTATGTTTCAATTTTCAGGACGACCGGAGTTCGTACGCACAAGATATGAATGAATTAAGATGCACAGAGCACGGTTCGAATCGATGTACTACGCATAGATGGATGTTGGTTCGAATCGATGAAGGTTCGAATCAATTGAAGGTTACTTCACTTCATATCGACATGGTTCGTATCGATGAAGACGAAGTCAGTCATTTGCTCTGGGACAACATGTTCGAATCCATCCTCGAGGCCTCGCTTCGAATCCACCAGCACCAAGCTCCAGTTCGAATCCATCGAAGGAAGGATCCTTCGAATCCATGCAGGCAGAGGAGCTCCGACTCCATTCCAAAGCACCAACGTCATCGATTCGAAGGAGGCCAACCTTCGACTCCAGTACCTTCGAATCCATTCAGTTGTAGAGACTTTGACTCCACTTCATAACTGTCTTCGAATCCAGCACCTTCGAAACCCCCCAAGTCCACACAACTAAAACCAGGGGTATGACCCAGAAAACTCGGAGAAAAAGGAGGAATGACCCGAAGCACGCGCACCACGTCATCGCCTTAACGTACAGAAGCCTGGATTCGACCCTATGGATTCGAACCATATCGATTCGAACGAATCCATAGGACGAAGAACACGAAAATCCTCAACTTGAATCGATCATAACTCGAGTTCTACAAGTCCAAATGTCATGAAATTTTCACAGGAGCTTAAGCACATGTTGAAGGATGTTCACACCAAATTTCAGCTCGATTGGACAATTTCTTGATCGATTCGAACGTAGCTTCGAATCGATCCCAAAGTGGGCCCGGATTTCCAGAAAGCGGGCATGTGGGCCCCGTCACATGCCAGAACTGGTCTTCCCTCATTTTAGGCGAAATATCAGCCTCCTACACCTATAAATAGACCCCCAGGTCATTCAGAAAAGAGGTCGGACAATTTTGAGAGCTAAGGAGCGCCCAGACTCTGCCAGATTTACTCCAGATCACCATTGCTGCCTTAGATTCAGATTATAATCATAAAATCCGTTGTACTACGCGATAGGAAATTGTAATCTTCAAACATCGATCAATAAAAGATAAAAACTTTGGAGTGGACGTAGGCCGGAGATAGCCGAACCACTATAAATCTCGTGTTTTTGTTCATTATTTCTGGATTGCTATTTGTTGTTTGTTTAGATCTGAGATTTGTGTTTGAATATTGCTGATTTGTATTCATACACTGGTGCTTTCACAACATTCGGGGTTTGTGACCATTTTTGGCGCAAACACTTTGGTGCTTTCACTGAGAAGGACTAGCACCCGCTACATCGGATTGAAGTTTAGATTTGAAAGTTTGAAGGATTCAGATTGACTCGGCAATGACTCGACAAACAAGACAAAGAGCTGAGAGAAGCCAATAGGGAGGAAGTCAAGAGGCATCCTCCGGAGCTGGAGAAGGACAAGCTTCGATTTACATTACGAGAGACGAAATGGAAGCTATGGAAAATTCATTGCATGAGAGGTTGCTGAAGAGTCAACAGGATATGATGCAGACTTTCTTCGAACAGATGAGAGCTGCAGGAACACAGAACCTTGGACCAACTACAGCGACTGCAAATGTGGAACAAGGAACTAGGGTTGTAGAACCCAATGGAGGACAGAATACAGAACCGGAAGGCAATCAGCAAGGGCTTGGGGGCAGACCCACAGGATCCAACGCAGAAGGACCTTTGGAAGGAGTTCAGCAGGCTAGAGCCAACGTTGCGGCTAATGAGCCACATGAAGAATATGTGCCGGAGTTCCCTCGGGAGCATGGGGGGCAACACCTAACAGGTAATGCTGGGTTAATGGAAATCATTAGGAAGACTATGCGTGGAGGTTCGACCAATAGAGACTTGGAAGGGGTGAACAGGAGTCCGTTCACTCGGGAAATCAGGATAGCTCAGAATCCACCTAAGTTCAAGTTACCTAGCGTGGAAGTATATAATGGAAAGGCTGACCCGACTGATCACTTGATGAGATACACTAGACACATGGAAGTGCTGGGGGCATCGGAGGAAGTGATGGCCAGGTGTTTCCCTTTATACTTGACAGACCTAGCGGCAATGTGGTTTAGGCAGCTGGAAGAAGGATCTATCAGGACTTGGAGGGAACTGGTGGATAGGTTTTTGGGACAGTTTCGGGTTCATATCAAAAGACCTAAGAACGTAATGACGTTAACATCGGTAAAGCAAAGAACGGATGAATCGCTTAGAGCATTTTTAACTCGATTTAATGCGGCGGTTGCTTCGGTGGATCGGCCGGATCCATCGATGGTTTTGATGGCGGTAGTATCGGGAGTCAGAGAGGATTCATATTTTAAGGTATCTTTAGTGCGAGACCCACCACTGGATCTTGGGGAATTCTTCCATGAAGCTGAAAGGTTCCTTCGGCAAGAAGACGCATGTACTGATTTAAAGTTAAAGGAGGTGAATGTGACTGGGGGTGGAGGACCATCCAACGGAAGCTCGGATAAAGACAAAGGAAAAAGGAAGCTGGACGACGATTCAGGAAAAGCCGGGAAGCGATGGAAGGATCCAAAGTTTTCCACATACACAGGATTAAACGAGACGCAGGAGCGGATATACATGGAAACCCGGAATCGCCTTCCTTACCGAAGGCCAGCTAGGAGAGAACCTTCTGAACGAGAAAGGGGATCAGGAAAGCACTGTCTCTTCCATGATTTGGATGGACACGATACCAACAGCTGCAGGCACCTAAAGGACATAATTGAGGAGCATGTGAGGAATGGACAGTTGAGGTAGTATGTTGGGGCTCGAAATGCAGCGGTGGAGCAGGAACAACCACCGTCTACCTCAAACCATGAGGATATGAGGCACAGGAATAATGGTTGATTGGTCATCAATTGATCAGGATAATTTGAAATAAGTAACAAACCATTGGCGAGCAACCGAGTCATTTACACATGTATGGGGACGGAGATAGCCCCTAGGCATGCTCTGAATGATGATAAAATGCGAAGCCATGGTTTGCGAAATCTGTTTTCTTTTGTTTTTGGATTGGACACTTATTTCTCTGGTTTGGTTTTTGGAGTTTGGATTGAACTCCTGATTTTGCTTGTTTTTCTGGTTTTGGCATTCATTCGGATGATTGTTCTCCGTTTGGATGATGATTTCGGTTTGTATTTTGGATTGGATCTTGATTGGATTCTTTTTGGTTTTTGATAAACGGTCGTCAGGTATGGATTATGCCTGGCAAGGGGTGAGTCGTTCTGCCCGAACGCGGTAAAGTGACTCATTCAGGTCGTCGAGTATGGACTATGCTCGGCAAGGATCCGGAGTGACCAGGATTCGGCCTAGGACTTAGGCCCCGTACTATCGATTATTGTTTCAGGTCGTTGAGTATGGACTATGCTCAACAAGGGTCCGGAGTGACCAGGATTCGGCTTAGGACTTAAGCCATGGCATTACTTACGTCCAGGGACACTGGACCACGGTCGTCAGGTGTGGATTGCGCTTGGCAAGAACCCAGAGAGGTTGTGGATTTGGATATCGACCCGGAGAGGTCTTGGATTCGGTCGTCGGATAAGGATGGACTAATAACTCAGTCTTCGAGTTCGGATTGACATGGAATTGGCTATGGACTTTGGACATTGGATTTGGAAACTATTCAAAACACGCCTTCTTATCACAAGGCATGTTTTGGGGGGCAAATGTTATCCTGCTTTTTGGTCAAAGCCGGAATACCAAACAAATCGACAAGAAAGGATGGATATCAGGATTGGAGTTCACTTGGAAACAAGGCCGCAATGGATATCGTCAAAATTTGGCCGAGCTCCGATCAAGGCAGAATTTATTGGGAATGACAACCAAGGTTAGGAGAGGCTATGTTTCAATTTTCAGGACGACCGGAGTTCGTACGCACAAGATATGAATGAATTAAGATGCACAGAGCACGGTTCGAATCGATGTACTACGCATAGATGGATGTTGGTTCGAATCGATGAAGGTTCGAATCAATTGAAGGTTACTTCACTTCATATCGACATGGTTCGTATCGATGAAGACGAAGTCAGTCATTTGCTCTGGGACAACATGTTCGAATCCATCCTCGAGGCCTCGCTTCGAATCCACCAGCACCAAGCTCCAGTTCGAATCCATCGAAGGAAGGATCCTTCGAATCCATGCAGGCAGAGGAGCTCCGACTCCATTCCAAAGCACCAACGTCATCGATTCGAAGGAGGCCAACCTTCGACTCCAGTACCTTCGAATCCATTCAGTTGTAGAGACTTTGACTCCACTTCATAACTGTCTTCGAATCCAGCACCTTCGAAACCCCCCAAGTCCACACAACTAAAACCAGGGGTATGACCCAGAAAACTCGGAGAAAAAGGAGGAATGACCCGAAGCACGCGCACCACGTCATCGCCTTAACGTACAGAAGCCTGGATTCGACCCTATGGATTTGAACCATATCGATTCGAACGAATCCATAGGACGAAGAACACGAAAATCCTCAACTTGAATCGATCATAACTCGAGTTCTACAAGTCCAAATGTCATGAAATTTTCATAGGAGCTTAAGCACATGTTGAAGGATGTTCACACCAAATTTCAGCTCGATTGGACAATTTCTTGATCGATTCGAACGTAGCTTCGAATCGATCCCAAAGTGGGCCCGGATTTCCAGAAAGCGGGCATGTGGGCCCCGTCACATGCCAGAACTGGTCTTCCCTCATTTTAGGCGAAATATCAGCCTCCTACACCTATAAATAGACCCCCAGGTCATTCAGAAAAGAGGTCGGACAATTTTGAGAGCTAAGGAGCGCCCAGACTCTGCCAGATTTACTCCAGATCACCATTGCTGCCTTAGATTCAGATTATAATCATAAAATCCGTTGTACTACGCGATAGGAAATTATAATCTTCAAACATCGATCAATAAAAGATAAAAACTTTGGAGTGGACGTAGGCCGGAGATAGCCGAACCACTATAAATCTCGTGTTTTTGTTCATTATTTCTGGATTGCTGTTTTTTGTTTGTTTAGATCTGAGATTTGTGTTTGAATATTGCTGATTTGTATTCATACACTGGTGCTTTCACAACATTCGGGGTTTGTGACCATTTTTGGCGCAAACACGGTACTATAATATACATATTATGATTAAGGAATAATAAGGTACACATTAAAATAGTAAAAGCACTTTTATTGTAGACTATTGATTCTTATTAGATTATAAAAACATCAAAAAATACATTTTTATAGTCAACTGAGAACCCCATAAATCATTACGCAAGACTTCTTAGTTTATGCATATAAGGTAGTGTCTTCGTTTACAGAATTTTATGTGTGGTTGATACTTAACTATTAATTAATAGCTTTATCCATCATTGAATAATTATCCCACATTTGTTTGCTTTATAATTTTGACATATACATTAAGGTTTCTACTAAATCATAACTTCAAACTTTTTTGTAAATGTTTTATATTAATAATCTGTTAAATTTACTATATCACTTATGTTCTCCCTTATCTCTTAACTTAAATTCCAACTTTTCAGTTATCCATATTTGCCAAAAAGAAACCTAAAATGTACACGCTAATGCCAAAATATAATATAGTAGTTGCATATTTCTAGCGTCAACTGAGCTAATATCTTGCTGAATCAAGATCTCATCTTAAAATGAGAACCTAACAAATTTAATCCCTAAACAGTAATATTTATACTCTATATATAACCATCCATAATAATCATTATTAATTTATGGGCATGGAATACTGTACTTGAGTAGCCTCGACAACATCCTATGTTCCACGCGTTGCCTCTTGATACATGTACTGGATCGAATCTCTGTGCTTCATGCAGTGCATGGTATACTAGATCGCATCTCTGGGCAGCATTCAGCCTATTCTGTTTCGCACTTGATAGTATATCTCCATATGATATTATGTCAGCACTTCATATGCGTGAACATTATCCCTGCTAGCCGTGTTTGATGCGTTGCATTGTATGGTTATATTGCATATGCTTGCTTCATAACATCTCACAAATCAGCAATATTTAGAAGTCTCATCTAGCACAAATCCATATGCTTGCACATATCATTCTCTTTCACACTGCCTCATTTGCTCTTGCTGGTCATGCCTTGCTTCCTGCACATGAATTGTTCCACATTCAGGCATCTCAAAGCTCCGGATATCACAAACCGATCGCTTAACCTGGTTTGACAACTTGCAACATTAAATTCCTCCAGTAAGCACACTTTAGCTCAACAATTCATCTCTTTCAGGCCAGCAACCTACAGCATCATCGAGTATCTCCAATTCAAACACTCCAGCAACTCCCAGCATCATCAAACGCCTCCAGTACACTCAATTCAATCTTCCCTTTCAGGCTAGCCTCTCAACAGCCTTGTTACAGCATTTTCAGTGCAACTTGCAGCATCACATTCTCTCTACTGCACACTTCAGTACGCATACTGCAATTCGCGCTCATATTCAATATTTAAAGCATATTTGCCTTATTGGATTGCTTCAACATTACTTGCAACTTCAGTACGCACACTTCAGTTCAACAATCTTGATATACACTCTCATCCTATCTACAATGATACTGATGGATTTCTTAAAAGTTCAAAGCTGAAGTAACCTTGGCATGCTACACACTCTCACTGTTACAACTCAATATTCATTAACAACAACAACTTGGCTTAATGCATCATCACCCCTTGCACCACCTTGCATGATCTCATGCAACAGCAACTTCTCAATTCCAGACATTGATGCATCGGCTGGCCTTAAGGTTCACATTCACATGCTATCAGTGCCGGCCCTATCAATATGGATGCCCTAGACAGGGCTATAGAAAACATGAAGTAGAAAAAGATGGAGGGGGGGGGAATTTATAATGGCAGCACTTGAACCCGGGTTGTAAGGTTGAAAGTTACAAGTTATACCAAATACACTACTAGTCATTTTCATGAAAAGTTGCCCCGCTATTTTATCAAAGCAATATTTTTAAAAGAACATCGGGGATTTTGTTGCCCCTTTGGCCATGTTCGACGGTGTTGCCCTAGGCGAAGGCCTTGCTTGCCTTGCCTCTGGGCCGACCCTGCATGCTATACTCTCTGTACTTGCTATACATGCTGACTGGAACAAATAGAGACCTATGCCATTTAATTGGAACGATTCAATCACTTAATGCAGGTAGCTGAAGTGTCTAAAGAAGGATAGATGTAACAAAAGTTATATTATATTCATGATTCTTTTTCTGCACCCTGTAGTTGTATTATTGCATTTGAGACAATAGTAGAACCATGTTTGAATTGCTATACCTTTCCATTTCTGTCGTTCAAAACTTTCCTCTCTAGCACCATCTTCTCCAATTCTTCACATGCTGCTCTTTGCATTTTGAATTTCTTCACTGTTCCATATATTGATTACAAATTTAACACACACCCTACGAAACCAAAGTATATCAGAAAATAAAGCAACCAACTTAGGATACATTATATATAGGAATACATTATAGTGCACACAGAAAAAGTAAGCTAGCATAAAGGTGTATGGAAGAATAAAGAAGATCATAAAATGATATTCTGCCTATCCAGAACAATTTCGAACCAACTACCATGAAAATCCAAACTTTTCTGTAACGATACGGATTTTCGCGCTCGAAAATCGACATCCATACTTTACATCATACTCGAATGCCGTAGATTCGACCGTTCAAATCCGAGTCGCCGGAGCTTATAACACAGTTAAGTAAATAACACAGCGGAAAAGAAAAAGAATATAGATATACAACATCTGATACAATATTCAGATACAATGATGATACAATGAATATCTATATACATCAGAAACATGATACAACAAATAGCAGCGGAAAAGAAAACGATAACATTAGCAGCGGATAATCTCCATCTTCAAAGCACTAAGCCAGATATAGCTCGAACTCCCAATAATGAGGCACAAAGATAAGCAAGTGCAGTCTGATCCAAAGACTGAACTAGCTCCAGATAAATCTACAAATCTGACTATCTGAAAAACCAAACTCTAGACTGCTCGTGTAGAAAAATTTTGAGCATCCAGAGTTTAGGAAAGAAACAATAAACTCCGGATCAGTCATGGGACTGGTGTGAGCAACAAAAACAGTTTATCTTTAAAACAAATAGCAAAGAATTTTAAAGTCAATTCGCAATGCTTTTGGAAAATGAAACTACCATAAGGCCTCCCGCCACACACACAATGCAAACGCAGACTTGGAGGAGATTTCTCCTTATGATAGTCAAAGATGCTTACTACGCAAAATCAAATCATTTTTGATATTATTATTAGTGCATAGTGTAGAAAACATTTTCGAAAATAGAATATCAATCTTAGCCAGCATAGGTACCATTATATTATGCCTACTATAGCTACCATATTAGATGGCAGGTTCTACAACTAATACCGTACAAAGTTCGTATTGGAAGATGGATTTCCAACAAATGGTCAGGCCAAGGAACTTACTATGCCACGATGGGTACGTCCCTGGAATAGACGACCCGAGAACCTAACCGGATCTCTGCCAACACAAGGCCGGGTTACCTCTGCAAAAATAGGTAACTACTGACACGCGTATGCCATCCCCCGATCGTCACCGATCTTCCCGAGGATCCTCGATTTCCAACAACCACATAATAATAATAATGCAGTAACCACAGAGGTTAAGTATCTGGGCTCCATACCATGATACCACCTTTATCCAGAAGGAATGACATACACTAAGGGGCGCTACTCCCTAGAACCTTGCTGCATCCTTCCTGTTTCGACCATTTCCGGGGTGTGAGGCTCGACGAAGTCTCGTCCACAAAGCTACGCTTTGTCACAAAGCCATGCTTTGGGTCAAACAAATGATCAACCTATGATCACAAAGATATAAGATCAAAAAAATGATCATATCGCAAATGATCAAACACTGATCATCATACAGCAACACTCAGCATGCCACATTACCAAATTGGGATATATCGCTGATAAATTTCAACTACATAACCTCTGAGCTCGTACGTCTCAGAGAAGGGTGTTAAGCTAAGAGAATAAATTCTCCGCCACCAACAGAAATGTATTTGAAAGAAATCAGCTTTATATCTCAAAGTGTAATGTCAGACATGTAACCATACAAGTATGTTCCGGGATCGAACAGAACCGAA
The DNA here is from genome assembly GCA_030737815.1 of Allium fistulosum. NCBI lineage: Eukaryota > Viridiplantae > Streptophyta > Magnoliopsida > Asparagales > Amaryllidaceae > Allium > Allium fistulosum. Next base: position 1,505,497,460 of record CM060903.1, read on the forward strand.
GGCACTTCTTACGAAGCCCTTGCAATTCCGGGTAATTTCCAATCACGTCCGGACTTCCCGTCACAAAAGAGTGATATAAATCTCTATACCGGAGCAACTCAGTGCAGAGACATTCGACAGGTTGTCCTTTCATTTTCGAAAAATATCCGGTCTTCACCACCGGCCTTCAAATGCCATCCATATACGACGTATCACTATTCGGAATGGGTTATACGACCCAAAGGTCTTTTCCCGGCTAACCCGAATAGTGAGCGCAATATTTAAAAATATATGGATATTGGGAATTCAATTAAGTCACAACTTATTACCCAAAATCTTTCTTCAATTGGTTTAAACAAATTACCATTTTAATCTTTTAAACAAAAAGATTCAATTCACAAAGTTCACTTAACTTCACAAAGATTCATTCACAGATTTTCCAAATCGATTTCCATTACGAATTAAATTAATTCGTTAAATCTTTAAATCAAAGATTTAACTCATAGTTTTCAAAACAATTTCATTTCGAATGGGTTAAACAAATCATCATTTTAAATCTGTTAAAAATAAACAGATTTAATTCATAGCTTTCAAAACAATTTCATTAATAACTTGAAAAATCCATTTTCAATTAAATCTTGAAATTCCTTTAATTAAACTGGAATTTCATCCCTTATCTGAAAGCTTTTATCTTTTGAAAACAAACAGTTTTCATTTCGGAAATCTGATTCATTTATACAAGTTAAAAACTTTGGGTTAAATCCAAATTCTCAAAATTTTACTTTTAAATGGTTTAACTTTATATAAACACATTTATATCATCTTTAATCCCTAATTTCAAATCATAGAATTCAATTTCAAAAAAAAACTTGAATTCAAATTTAAATCAAATTATTTAAATTTTCAAAACTCGATTAAGTTATTCAAAATAACTTTTATCTTTGAAATTCCATTTCAAAAGCTTTCATTTTAAACCCAAATTTCCAATTTCAAAATCAATTGAAATTAAAATTTCAATTTTCAAAAACATCAAATTTAAATTCTCTGTGACTTAACCGATTTCCACGTGAAATCCATATTTGTGTGTGTATAAGTGTGGTCCAAGGGTTTCACACACAATAGTGCAACATCAATCAATCATCACAGATCAAAATATAGAATATAGTTGATAAACGATATAAACTATATCGCTTATCGTATAGATCACAGATATATATCACAGATAATATATTACATCACAGATAATTTATCACAGATCACAATACAAGTCAGGGTGTATCACAAAGCATCATATATCGGAAAATATCAAACAATCAAGTCATCCAATAGAATCCAAACATTCATAAGTAAGGTCAGTAAATTGTTTGATTAATTCAAATCAGATTTATTACTTATAAATACTACAAATCTTGGTTAATTAATCATTAATTAATTATAAAACATTTCAATTAATTAACCTTTAATCATTTACTAATTAACTTTTAAAAATAAATTAATTAACCTTTAATTATTAAATAATTAACTTTTAATTATTTGATTCTCCATTTAATTAATTATCTTTAATTAACAATTCCTCCATTAATTATCATTCCTTAATTACCTTTATTAATTTATTAACCTTTAATTAATTATTCTCAGATTCATTACCTTAATAAATAAATCATATTAATTATTTAATCTTTAAACCAATTACATAATTAATCAACCCTTAATCATTCAATTTTTCTTAAATTAATCATCTCTGTAATTAATTTTCATTAACAATCTTTAATTCTTAATAAATTAAATTGCTTAATTATTAGTTTACCAATTTATTAATTACACTTAATCAATTACAAATGTTTATTATTAAATAAATTAATCTAATTAATTAAAAAAAATCAATTACAAATTTACCAAATATCATTCTAATTATTTCTATAGTAAATGAAGGTAATCCTTAATCTTAATTACTTAAAGAAACTCATTTTCATTCTTTATTCAATTTTCACTCTCAATATGTTTGAAAAACATATATTTTACTTTTCCTTTAAAATCCATTAAATTATAAATTAAAAAAACTCTTTGTTATGAAAGGAATTTTTAAACCAAATTTTCCTTAAATTCTAAATATTTAAACTTATTTAAAAGTATTTAAATTAAAACTTTCTTTCATTTCAAAATCTGGAAGTTAAACTTCTATTCAGTTAAATTTTGATTCCATTTTAAAATCATCAGTTTAAAATTGAAATGTGTACAGGTTAAAACTCTAGAAGCAAAACTACCCAAGACCTTCACATTTTACTTCGAGTGAAACCCCTCCCTGCTTCGAGTAAAATGCACGAACGACTCGAGTACTTCACGCAATCTCCTCTGACTTCTTCCCAGGGAACAACATACACACCAGCGTGCTTGTGCACGTGCACAGCTCCGATCTTCTCCTCCAGTCGACGTCGCCTCGTCGAGCAAGTCGACCATCACCTACGATTCAATCCCTGACCACATGAACTTCGTCCATCAACGCAAATCGAATTCGAGCTCGATTACCACCTGGAAACGAACAGTGAAACAACACCCCGCCTGGAAACCTCCTCGTGCTCGACACTCCGACCACCAGATCGCCAGCGCCTCCGGCCGTAGCCTCATCCACCTCTCCTCTACCTAAACCCAGAGTCGCGAGTCACTCGATCCAACAATGATTCCGTACGAACGAGATTCCACAGCACCTAAAAACTAGGTTTAGGAAAAAGAAATCGACGCCGTCGCCACCACGCTCATCTGACCACACTTCTACCATTTTTCTGAGCACCACCCATCACTCCTCTACCTCCAAACCAAAACTCAACCTCTCCAGACGACGAGATCGTCCACGGCAACCCAAAACACTTAAAACAGATGAACTAAAACTGCTCTTCACTCCCTTGCTTAAAAATTCTAAAACTTGTTTTAAAAAACCTAATTTTGTATGTAGTTTAGGTTTATACCCCTGAATCTTTAAAACAAGAAGTTTGATTTTAGACATATTTAAAGTTGTATATGCTTTCTTGGTTTTCCAGAGCAACTTCAAGTTAGTTTAACTTATAAAAATTTTTAACATCTAGATTTTAGTTAAACAAACAATTGTTGTTTACATTTTACATCCAACTAGTTATTAACAACAAGAGAGAAAGGTTTGTTTACGTATTTACTCAAAGAAAAGTCATCAGATAACAGAGCATGAATGAAACAGATACATCCAAATACTTGCACATACATACATATACAAGATACATATCACAAGGAAAAGCATTCCATATTAACTTAAAATATAGATTTAAAATAAAGTGTTACTCACTTGGTCCAGAAGAAAGAAAAGAACAGAGCTTCTTTGTTGAACCAGGTTTTGAATTTGCTTACTGAAATCCTTTAGATCTCTGGTCTATAGTTGATTGTATTGTTGTAAATGTTGAAGCTTGTTTTCTTTGAGTTGAATTTGTATGCTAATAAAATTACTTGCTTTGCTTAAGATTGAAGTTGAAACCTTTCTTTCTTTTTTTTCTTTTTTTTTCAGTTTTGATAATTTTATCAAATGGACGAACTGATGAGGAAGTTGATACATAGGAGATGTGTTGTAAAGGTGATGTGTGTTTATTAAAATAAGCATGGTTGATATGTATATATGAGTTAACAGGTGAGGTAATGGTTTGTACTAAGGACATGGTTGGGGTTGAAAGCATTAATGAGAAGTTGATATATAAATATATATATGTAGCATACTACTCTTTACCATATTAATTGACTTCGGCTGATAAGATTTTGGGTGGTGGCTACATTAAATTTACTTGTACAAATTTACATATAATTATTTATATACTATATCTTCTTATGAATATATTTTGTTTGTATCAATACATTATTTTTGTTTGTTTTATTACTTTGTTTTGTTCCTTTACTTTCGGCTGAGAGATGATATAGGTATGTTGCATTAAATGAAATGGTCCTTTTATCTTTGTTTATGCTTGCTTACATTTTTTATTTTACAGGCATTATTCTACTTGCCTTTCATCTCTTTGTCTTGGCTGCAGCTTTGTTTTCTTGCTTGTTTCTTTTCTTTTGTTTACTTACTTGTTTGTTTCTTTTACTTGTTAATGTAAATAAGTTTCTATTTTAAATGTTGTTTTACATATTATATTCGAATGAAAGATGTTTATATTTTTGCTTCGTATTTATATTTACTTGTATTTGTTATTTTATTACTTTACAATATAATTGAATTTCTAATTTATTCTATTTCAAACATTTACTTCTATTTTAACTTAATATCATCATCATCATTTATTTACACTTTAAACTCAAGTCAAATATATCTATATATTTATTATTTTCAAATTCACTCATATTTGAATCGGGGAAACTCGCATCACTAAATCAATTGATTTTACAAATTTTTATCCAAAAATTTATTTAATTACTCAATTTAATTCAAAAATTCAATAAATTATAAATTTAAATAAATTTAAATTTCACGGTCGTTACAAACTTCCCCCCTTAAAAGAATTTCGTCCTCGAAATTCGCAGGCACGAAAATAACACAGAGATAGACAGATTCGATCTCCTATAATTCCTCGACTCTAGTTACGGATTCCGAACTCAAGTCGGAATATCTCAGAATATATACCAATTCGTCCCTCTTCGGACTTTGGTATTCAAAAGAATTTAGAATAGAATTTCAAAATTTGGTTTCAAACGATATCGTTTTATTGATTCAATTCAAATTTATCCTCATATTCTATTAATCAATTTAACTTAAATTAAAATTCCCAATTTTTTTAAAGTTTAAATCAAAAGCTGATAAGAAACTGATGAAGATACGAAGTAATCAAAAGAATTTGGAAACGAATCAAAGAAAATTGATAAGAAAGTTGTTTCCACTGTTGCAGGGTATTGACCATTTATAGTCGTATTCCCAGTCCCCTATCTCGTCCTCTTCTTGTACTCATATCTACTATTAGTGGATAGTAAGAGAATTTACTGAGACGTTCAGACTGATATCTTAGGGATACACTCATTCTAGAGTTTACTTCACTCTATCTCTAATGAGCTACTTAATGTGTTACACTCCTGAGCTAAAATTCAACCTTAGCTCTGATACCAAATGTAACGATACGGATTTTCGCGCTCGAAAATCGACATCCATACTTTACATCGTACTCGAATGCCGTAGATTCGACCGTTCAAATCCGAGTCGCCGGAGCTTATAACACGGTTAAGTAAATAACACAGCGGAAAAGAAAAAGAATATAGATATACAACATCTGATACAATATTCAGATACAATGATGATACAATGAATATCTATATACATCAGAAACATGATACAACAAATAGCAGCGGAAAAGAAAACGATAACATTAGCAGCGGATAATCTCCATCTTCAAAGCACTAAGCCAGATATAGCTCGAACTCCCAATAACGAGGCACAAAGATAAGCAAGTGCAGTCTGATCCAAAGACTGAACTAGCTCCAAATAAATCTACAAATCTGACTATCTGAAAAACCAAACTCTAGACTGCTCGTGTAGAAAAATTTTGAGCATCCAGGGTTTAGGAAAGAAACAATAAACTCCGGATCAGTCATGAGACTGGTGTGAGCAACAAAAACAGTTTATCTTTAAAACAAATAGCAAAGAATTTTAAAGTCAATTCGCAATGCTTTTGGAAAATGAAACTACCATAAGGCCTCCCGCCACACACACAATGCAAACGCAGACTTGGAGGAGATTTCTCCTTATGATAGTCAAAGATGCTTACTACGCAAAATCAAATCATTTTTGATATTATTATTAGTGCATAGTGTAGAAAACATTTTCGAAAATAGAATATCAATCTTAGCCAGCATAGGTACCATTATATTATGCCTACTATAGCTACCATATTAGATGGCAGGTTCTACAACTAATACCGTACAAAGTTCGTATTGGAAGATGGATTTCCAACAAATGGTCAGGCCAAGGAACTTCCTATGCCACGATGGGTACGTCCCTGGAATAGACGATCCGAGAACCTAACCGGATCTCTGCCAACACAAGGCCGGGTTACCTCTGCAAAAATAGGTAACTACTGACACGCGTATGCCATCCCCCGATCGTCACCGATCTTCCCGAGGATCCTCGATTTCCAACAACCACATAATAATAATAATGCAGTAACCACAGAGGTTAAGTATCTGGGCTCCATACCATGATACCACCTTTATCCAGAAGGAATGACATACACTAAGGGGCGCTACTCCCTAGAACCTTGCTGCATCCTTCATGTTTCGACCATTTCCGGGGTGTGAGGCTCGACGAAGTCTCGTCCACAAAGCTACGCTTTGTCACAAAGCCATGCTTTGGGTCAAACAAATGATCAACCTATGATCACAAAGATATAAGATCAAAAAAAATGATCATATCGCAAATGATCAAACACTGATCATCATACAGCAACACTCAGAATGCCACATTACCAAATTGGGATATATCGCTGATAAATTTCAACTACATAACCTCTGAGCTCGTACGTCTCAGAGAAGGGTGTTAAGCTAAGAGAATAAATTCTCCGCCACCAACAGAAATGTATTTGAAAGAAATCAGCTTTATATCTCAAAGTGTAATGTCAGACATGTAACCATACAAGTCTGTTCCGGGATCGAACAGAACCGAAGGCACTTCTTACGAAGCCCTTGCAATTCCGGGTAATTTCCAATCACGTCCGGACTTCCCGTCACAAAAGAGTGATATAAATCTCTATACCAGAGCAACTCAGTGCAGAGACATTCGACAGGTTGTCCTTTCATTTTCGAAAAATATCCGGTCTTCACCACCGGTCTTCAAATGCCATCCATATACGACGTATCACTATTCGGAATGGGTTATACGACCCAAAGGTCTTTTCCCGGCTAACCCGAATAGTGAGCGCAATATTTAAAAATATATGGATATTGGGAATTCAATTAAGTCACAACTTATTACCCAAAATCTTTCTTCAATTGGTTTAAACAAATTACCATTTTAATCTTTTAAACAAAAAGATTCAATTCACAAAGTTCACTTAACTTCACAAAGATTCATTCACAGATTTTCCAAATCAATTTCCATTACGAATTAAATTAATTCGTTAAATCTTTAAATCAAAGATTTAACTCATAGTTTTCAAAACAATTTCATTTCGAATGGGTTAAACAAATCATAATTTTAAATCTGTTAAAAATAAACAGATTTAATTCATAGCTTTCAAAACAATTTCATTCATAACTTGAAAAATCCATTTTCAATTAAATCTTGAAATTCCTTTAATTAAACTGGAATTTCATCCCTTATCTGAAAGCTTTTATCTTTTGAAAACAAACAGTTTTCATTTCGGAAATCTGATTCATTTATACAAGTTAAAAACTTTGGGTTAAATCCAAATTCTCAAAATTTTACTTTTAAATGGTTTAACTTTATATAAACACATTTATATCATCTTTAATCCCTAATTTCAAATCATAGAATTCAATTTCAAAAAAAAAACTTGAATTCAAATTTAAATCAAATTATTTAAATTTTCAAAACTCGATTAAGTTATTCAAAATAACTTTTATCTTTGAAATTCCATTTCAAAAGCTTTCATTTTAAACCCAAATTTCCAATTTCAAAATCAATTGAAATTAAAATTTCAATTTTCAAAAACATCAAATTTAAATTCTCTGTGACTTAACCGATTTCCACGTGAAATCCATACTTGTGTGTGTATAAGTGTGGTCCAGGGGTTTCACACACAATAGTGCAACATCAATCAATCATCACAGATCAAAATACAAAATATAGTTGATAAACGATATAAACTATATCGCTTATCGTATAGATCACAGATATATATCACAGATAATAGATTACATCACAGATAATTTATCACAGATCACAATACAAGTCAGGGTGTATCACAAAGCATCATATATCGGAAAATATCAAACAATCAAGTCATCCAATAGAATCCAAACATTCATAAGTAAGGTCAGTAAATTGTTTGATTAATTCAAATCAGATTTATTACTTATGAATACTACAAATCTTGGTTAATTAATCATTAATTAATTATAAAACATTTCAATTAATTAATCTTTAATCATTTACTAATTAACTTTTAAAAATAAATTAATTAACCTTTAATTATTAAATAATTAACTTTTAATTATTTGATTCTCCATTTAATTAATTATCTTTAATTAACAATTCCTCCATTAATTATCATTCCTTAATTACCTTTATTAATTTATTAACCTTTAATTAATTATTCTCAGATTCATTACCTTAATAAATAAATCATATTAATTATTTAATCTTTAAACCAATTACATAATTAATCAACCCTTAATCATTCAATTTTTCTTAAATTAATCATCTCTGTAATTAATTTTCATTAACAATCTTTAATTCTTAATAAATTAAATTGCTTAATTATTAGTTTACCAATTTATTAATTACACTTAATCAATTACAAATGTTTATTATTAAATAAATTAATCTAATTAATTAAAAAAAATCAATTACAAATTTACCAAATATCATTCTAATTATTTCTATAGTAAATGAAGGTAATCCTTAATCTTAATTACTTAAAGAAACTCATTTTCATTCTTTATTCAATTTTCACTCTCAATATGTTTGAAAAACATATATTTTACTTTTCCTTTAAAATCCATTAAATTATAAATTAAAAAAATATTTGTTATGAAAGGAATTTTTAAACCAAATTTTCCTTAAATTCTAAATATTTAAACTTATTTAAAAGTATTTAAATTAAAACTTTCTTTCATTTCAAAATCTGGAAGTTAAACTTCTATTCAGTTAAATTTTGATTCCATTTTAAAATCATCAGTTTAAAATTGAAATGTGTACAGGTTAAAACTCTAGAAGCAAAACTACCCAAGACCTTCACATTTTACTTCGAGTGAAACCCCTCCCTGCTTCGAGTAAAATGCACGAACGACTCGAGTACTTCACGCAATCTCCTCTGACTTCTTCCCAGGGAACAACATACACACCAGCGTGCTTGTGCACGTGCACAGCTCCGATCTTCTCCTCCAGTCGACGTCGCCTCGTCGAGCAAGTCGACCATCACCTACGACTCAATCCCTGACCACCTGAACTTCGTCCATCAATGCAAATCGAATTCGAGCTCGATTACCACCTGGAAACGAACAGTGAAACAACACCCCGCCTGGAAACCTCCTCGTGCTCGACACTCCGACCACCAGATCGCCAGCGCCTCCGGCCGTAGCCTCATCCACCTCTCCTCTACCTAAACCCAGAGTCGTGAGTCACTCGATCCAACAATGATTCCGTACGAACGAGATTCCACAGCACCTAAAAACTAGGTTTAGGAAAAAGAAATCGACGCCGTCGCCTCCACGCTCATCTGACCACACTTCTACCATTTTTCTGAGCACCACCCATCACTCCTCTACCTCCAAACCAAAACTCAACCTCTCCAGACGACGAGATCGTCCACGGCAACCCAAAACACTTAAAACAGATGAACTAAAACTGCTCTTCACTCCCTTGCTTAAAAATTCTAAAACTTGTTTTAAAAAACCTAATTTTGTATGTAGTTTAGGTTTATACCCCTGAATCTTTAAAACAAGAAGTTTGATTTTAGACATATTTAAAGTTGTATATGCTTTCTTGGTTTTCCAGAGCAACTTCAAGTTAGTTTAACTTATAAAAATTTTTAACATCTAGATTTTAGTTAAACAAACAATTGTTGTTTACATTTTACATCCAACCAGTTATTAACAACAAGAGAGAAAGGTTTGTTTACGTATTTACTCAAAGAAAAGTCATCAGATAACAGAGCATGAATGAAACAGATACATCCAAATACTTGCACATACATACATATACAAGATACATATCACAAGGAAAAGCATTCCATATTAACTTAAAATATAGATTTAAAATAAAGTGTTACTCACTTGGTCCAGAAGAAAGAAAAGAACAGAGCTTCTTTGTTGAACCAGGTTTTGAATTTGCTTACTGAAATCCTTTAGATCTCTGGTCTGTAGTTGATTGTATTGTTGTAAATGTTGAAGCTTGTTTTCTTTGAGTTGAATTTGTATGCTAATAAAATTACTTGCTTTGCTTAAGATTGAAGTTGAAACCTTTCTTTCTTTTTTTTCTTTTTTTTTTCAGTTTTGATAATTTTATCAAATGGACGAACTGATGAGGAAGTTGATACATAGGAGATGTGTTGTAAAGGTGATGTGTGTTTATTAAAATAAGCATGGTTGATATGTATATATGAGTTAACAGGTGAGGTAATGGTTTGTACTAAGGACATGGTTGGGGTTGAAAGCATTAATGAGAAGTTGATATATAAATATATATATGTAGCATACTACTCTTTACCATATTAATTGACTTCGGCTGATAAGATTTTGGGTGGTGGCTACATTAAATTTACTTGTACAAATTTACATATAATTATTTATATACTATATCTTCTTATGAATATATTTTGTTTGTATCAATACATTATTTTTGTTTGTTTTATTACTTTGTTTTGTTCCTTTACTTTCGGCTGAGAGATGATATAGGTATGTTGCATTAAATGAAATGGTCCTTTTATCTTTGTTTATGCTTGCTTACATTTTTTATTTTACAGGCATTATTCTACTTGCCTTTCATCTCTTTGTCTTGGCTGCAGCTTTGTTTTCTTGCTTGTTTCTTTTCTTTTGTTTACTTACTTGTTTGTTTCTTTTACTTGTTAATGTAAATAAGTTTCTATTTTAAATGTTGTTTTACATATTATATTCGAATGAAAGATGTTTATATTTTTGCTTCGTATTTATATTTACTTGTATTTGTTATTTTATTACTTTACAATATAATTGAATTTCTAATTTATTCTATTTCAAACATTTACTTCTATTTTAACTTAATATTATCATCATCATTTATTTACACTTTAAACTCAAGTCAAATATATCTATATATTTATTATTTTCAAATTCACTCATATTTGAATCGGGGAAACTCGCATCACTAAATCAATTGATTTTACAAATTTTTATCCAAAAATTTATTTAATTACTCAATTTAATTCAAAAATTCAATAAATTATTAATCTAAATAAATTTAAATTTCAGGGTCATTACAAATTTCAATCAGAACATATTAACCATTAATGAATATGAATTATGCAGCAATGAAGAAGAAATAACTGAACTCTTATTCTTCGAATATGAATTTAGTAATTATGTTTGGAAATGGGTGAGAATCAAACTCAATAAATTTTAGAACAAATCAAGAGTATTAGAGCTAACTATGATTAGTTTAGCATGCATGGTTTAGACTGTTTGGTGCCAAAGAAACAACATGCTGTTCAATTGAAACTTTTCATATAAAAGAATAATATGTGAGTTAATCAACAACCAATGCTTAATTATCATGCATAATGTGAAACAAAAGCTTACCGAATCAGAAGTTGAGAAACATATTTTAGAACTTTATTATATACGTAGTCCAGATCCTTAGTTCAAGCACGAAACCCCATGAATTGAGCTAATTTAGTGTGCTATCAGGTAGCTGCAGCAGTTTCAAGCTATCAATTAAGAAAAGAGGTTGATAAAAATAAGTCTGATTGACATAAAAACCCTGAATCGCCTTCTCTCCCTTTTGTATTTGTCTCAAATCAATCCTCCGCTTTGATTCAATTCGATTTAATTCAAGTTTAATGTTAGTAGCTTTAAAGCCTAATAAGGAGAAGAGAGAGGAAATGTGAATAATTGCTGGTAATGTGGATGGGGAATGAGAAGAGAAATAGCAAGGAGTAATCGGCATTGGAGAGATGGTGGAAGAATGTGGATCGAGAAAAATAAGGAGAACTAAATGATCGTGGAAAATGGGAAACTGCCCTGACGTGTTAAGTAAAATGACAATAAAATCAAAGCTGAGTTTATCAAATTAGCTTTTGAAATAGGGTTATTTTTGGAAATGTTAAAAAGGCTTCACTTTGACCGCTTTGACTAAGGTTTTGCTTTATAGTATAGATATATAAGCGAAGATGATAAAATTATTATTTTTATTCATATATAAAAATATACGAATCACATAACATAAAATGTAAACACAAACAATAATATATTTTTTAATTTATAATTCATTTATTATAAAAAAATATCATACATTGCATTATAGAATTTCATTTTTTACAACTTTTAAATGATAAATTTATATTTTACAACATGCATGTGGAATCATGAATTACTCTAATAAAAATTAGGTTATATAGACGTTCTTATTTTCAACATGACATTAAAACTTACCAACGCATAACTCAAACTAACGCTACATTTTTTTGCTAATATTGAAGCTGTAAACATGACACTCCTATAACAATGTGAAATTTATGATTAACTACAAAGTTAAAAAAAGGTTTACTAATTGAAATCTCAGATAATGAATAAAAGTCCATGTGCAAATAAGTTGATTGTAAGGTGTTCTTCTCAACTACTATTACATACAAAGCTCTTCTCATTTTTTCCCTACTTTCTAAAATTCAGCTCCATATATTTAATTAGTTAAGTTGATCATTGATTTACAATATTTAAATATATTCAATTATGTAATATTTGTTATTTCATTATAAATCCTTAAAAATATATATACAATATTCTTATTAATATAAATGGAAAATTTATTTTTTTGTCTGTATCCATAAAAAATACACGTATCACATAGCATCAACTATTCACATATATATATACTGGCAAATTATATATATATATATATATATATATATATATTGTTTGCTATTAGCGAGTTAGGGTAATAATTCTGATAAGAATATGTGGTTAGCAACTCTACCTTACATATGAGCGTTGCATATCGTTTTAAATTAAAAATTCCTTTATTTCAATAAATTTATCACATATTACTTAAAAAAAATCAATTTTTAAAAATAATTAAATTTTAAAGAGCATATTTTAACAATCTTATCGTATGCAACACACGAGTTATGCACTAGTTATTATTTAATGGAATGGAATGAATTTTAGTGTAATAAGAGGTTGGAATTAATAGGATAAGGCACAAGGAATTGGGCAAAAGCTCACCATAGTTAAAGCTTTTATCTCCTACAACAATTCTATTCACTTCATTTCATTTTAAACCAAACGAAAATAAACTAAACCTAAGCTTAATTAGTTGATCACTGTTATTAAGGAAGGAGAGGAAAAAATCAAATGCGGATTAAAGATATCATTTTTCAAAGGAAATAAAAAGGTTAATAAATTTTAAACATTTAGGTGAGAAATATTACAACATTTTTCTATATCAATATATTTATATTCAAATTTACTGTTTATTTTATATTTGTAATTTTTTTAAACTTTAAGGCAATGGATTCCTTTAATTGATGAAATAATTAAGGAAACAATTAATTTAATGGGGAATTAAAGTAGATACTCATTTGTTATGATATGCTTTTACTATTATGATTTTATAATAACATGAGAATACAATATGTGTAACGATCAAGTTAGAAGTGATTGCTTTGTTAAGTACTAAATCAGTTTTATACTTAATTATAAAATTTCCACAAGCTCCTTATTACAATATTTTCGATAGTTATTATATCAGAATTTCAATAATATTGAAGCACAATCTTCATAATGATAGCAGCAAATTTTCCACAGTTTTAAAGTTAGCTCAAACCAGTGGAAAAACATCTATAATGAAATATTACTGATGTGGTTGAAACTGATAGATTTAGAGGTATGCCCTAGGGCAATTATATAATTGTTACATATATCTAACTTGATAATCAATCTTGTTCAAAATAAAATGTGTTTTCTTTCTATTATATACTTTATATAATGTTTTATATATTAATTAATTAATTTAATGAAAAGTATATTTAATAGATAATCCATAAATGGTATGTTTTACGGTAGAAGTTGCAATTAGTTGTAATCATGAGTGATTATCACGATAAAATAAACATACCATTTTAAATATTCTTATTTAAGATATATCGAGACTAGATATCAATGCATCTGTTAAGACTAAAGTACGTAACGCTCTCCAAAGTTGGGTAGTGTATTATGTTGTAACTGGGCCAGCCAGCAGCGGATGTTATGGAAGAATTTTAATTTTTTTACCATATTAGATCTTTATTTAGTCTATGAGGTCCAATTAATTTAGAACATTTCTAAATTTCTTTTAAATAAAACCTTTATTTTATTTAAATTTATAAAATAATAGCATTTTTTGTGTGTAATAAAAACATATGTGTGTGTGCATGTGTAACATGTCAATCCTTGCAAGGCATAACATCCCGTGTATAGATGCTGGGATTTACATTGTAATGGACGCGTCAGCTCATCCAATATATGGTCCAAATGTATGTTTATATACTTTTACTTATATATATAAAGGGGTTTTTAGGCTCAGGGAAAAAGTTGAACAAAAATTTAGTTTCAGGGACAAGAAGTTTGCTTTTTAGGCTAAAGGACATTTTTTAGTGTAAATCATAGAATGATAGTTGTAACTATCATTTTCTATTTACACTAAAATGTGTCCTTCGGACTAAAAAGCAAACTTGTTGTCCTTGAGAATAATTTTTTTTTCAACTTCTTCCCTGGGCCTATTTTCCTGATATATATAAAATGTTTTCAAGTATATAATACATATATATAAATACACACTAGAATTTTTTATTTTTTATTTTTCTAAATATATATATAAAAACATAAGTATGCAATATTAATAATATATATTTATAAGTATATACATATGTTTAAATAATTCATAAAATGTATATATTAAATATATATTTTTGTTGTAGCGCCGAAACAATACTTGTATAAAATATACTTTTTTATTCTTTTAGAATATATATATATATATATATATATATGCATATATTAAATACTTATATATATATATCAATGCATAATAAATATATATTAATACAAATAGAACAAAAAATAATTTAATAAAATATATTAATACTGCGCATGACACGATTTTTAATTTTAATATATATATATATACACATATATTATAATGAACTATACGAAAATTAATAAAAAATATTTTTCTAAACCAACTTTAAATTTTAAATTTCCAGTAAATTTTAAATGGTAATTTTGAAATTTAAAATTTTATTAATTATTTAAAATAATTAAAAATTCTAATTTTTAATTTTTGGTTTTTGTAAATATTTTAAAATATAAAAAATGTTTTGTTTTATTTTATGTCTAAAGCATATTATGTATTAAACTGATTTTATAAAATATAAAATACAATCTGCAATACATATATGAATTTATACAATTATTTATATGATTAATTGATTTAAAAATAATACATAAAATTATTTTGTTTTAGCCGAAAATATTATATCTATTAAACATTATATATAAAATTATATTTCTATATTTACATAAGATAAAGTAATATTTAATTTATAAACCACACACACACATATATATATATATATATATGAATATTATCTATTAAATTATTTAAAATAGATAAATGTTTTTTTTATTTTGAGTAGTGTTGCACATAGGTATGTTTTCATAAATAAAAATTATTAAACACACACAAATACATACAACGATCAATATTATGATAATACATTTATATGTTGGAATCATCACATAAACTAGCAATATAATATATGAAATAAACATTATAATTATAGAATAATATTTATAAACGTGTTAGGAATATACCTTAGAGCCAAAGCTTGTAAGTACAACTTAAAACGATGAGATCCGATCCTCGAATTCATTCCAATCCATCAGATTTCTAGTCTTTGAACCGTTGACCGCCGGCTATTGACTAGCACTGATTCAATTTGAACTTGATATGAAAGAGGGATGGAGGGTATGAAGTTGTCCAAAAATGGAGATGATATGGATGCTTCAAAAGTTCACCAAAAGATGAGGGTAGAGATCTTTATATACAGGAAGAGAAGGAGAGAAGTTTGGATATAATCTTTTACTGATTCTCCTTCCATCCTAGCTATCCATTTCAAACCTCCCTAATACCTCATTAGGCGGCACCTAT
The DNA here is from genome assembly GCA_030737815.1 of Allium fistulosum. Taxonomy (NCBI): domain Eukaryota; kingdom Viridiplantae; phylum Streptophyta; class Magnoliopsida; order Asparagales; family Amaryllidaceae; genus Allium; species Allium fistulosum. Next base: position 1,505,513,499 of record CM060903.1, read on the forward strand.
TACCCCCTAGTTGGGTTGGTCCTACTAGCCCCTTTCACGGGCTTTAAACCCATTTAGAACCGAATAAAATATTATGCAATTAAATCCAATTTAACGCTAACTGATATCATATATCGATTGATATTTTTTCATTAAATCAAAATCAAATTTTATAATCGATATTTCATAAATATTAATTAATTAAATTAATTTATAACATTTACAAATTAATTAAATCATTTTGGTCAAATGAATGTTCATCGTTTCGCTTGTGTGACTCATTATGTGTAAATTTGGTTAGCGATTAGTATCAAACTATTCAAATATTAACGTCCGTACGTCACTTATTAGGTGGTGTGACGTTTTGGTCAAATTTATCGCTTACTTAGTTTCAGTAAAATCCAATTTTACTTTGTTAAGCGTTACCCGGTTATGGCTTTTATTTACACAAATTCTCTTTGTCAAAACCATATCACTTTGGACTTATGGAATTTGGTAACGATCAAAATTCCAATATTATCCATATTCAAATCTATACACCAAACACAAAGTCCTTGATTCAATAATAACAATTCTTATTAACCGAACTACTCTGGCTTGAGATTTGACTTTGAGTTGACCGTAATACTAACCTAATATAATCGAGAAGACAATTCCTCTCTTGAATAGTGTTTCACTTCCAATACTTCCACTCGACCCAAATATAGTCACTCGATGGACGTCGTGCCATGATTTGACTATAATCAAAGTGGAGCTTTAATATTGTAGATCAATGGTATTCTCAAGTCATGAGAACTATGTAAATGAGTTACATCGATATTTTCTATTAGACCTTAGTTATAACCAACAGAAAACTATTGAATGAGTCATTCCATAGTTATCTAATAACTGTTAGTATGTAAACCCTAGGTGCCTCCCAACAGTTATGAGTAATATACTGCCCAACATTTTGAGAGCGTTACGTACTCTAGTCTCTACGGATACATCGATATCCAGTCTTGAAGCATCAAAACTAGAACATTTAAAATGATGTGTTTTATAATATCATGATATAATAATCATGATTACAACTATTTGTAATTCTTTTCAAAACAAACCTTTATGGATTTTTTGTTAAATATATTTGACTAATATTTTAATTATTTATAACACATAATAGAAAATATATAACAGGAAAAAAAACACCTTTATTACAAACGAGAATTGATTACAGAGTTAATTTAATTACAATAAAATACAGAATTACCCCTAGGGTATACCTCTAACTCTATCAATCTCCCACTTGTACATAGGGCCTATTATGGAATCTCAATTCCATCCCTTCAATCGACTTCTCAAGTGTCGACCGAGCTAGACCCTTGGTATATACCCTTTGTATCACAACCTCTTTCTTCTCTATGAATTCTCTAATGAGGAGGAAATTCTAAAGAATATGCCATGACTTCTCGTGTACTCTGGGCTTCTTTGCAATCTGCATCGCTGCATTATTATCACAGAACAATGTCATAGGATTCTTGGAATCGGGAATCACTCCAGTCTCACTCAAAAACTTACACATCCAGACTACCTCTTTTGCTGCTTCATTGAGAGCGATGTACTCGACCTCCATCGTGGAATTGACAACTGTTTCTTACTTAGAACTTTTCCAATTAACGGCTCTACCGTTAAGTGTAAAGACATAACCAGACATTGATTTACTATCATCCATATCACTTTGAAAACTCAAATTTGTATACCCATTTATAAGGAGGTCTCCTTTCTTGTATATGAGGAATAAGTCTTTAATATTTCTTAAATACTTAAGTATAAATTTTACGGCCGTCCAATGTTTTTCTTCAGGATTAGACTAGAATCGGCTTACGCATCCTAATGCATATGCCACATCTGGTCTAATACATAGCATAGCGTACATTATGGATCCTATAACAGAAGCATAGGAGATCCTCTTCATATGCTTTTCCTCCTCATCGGTATGAGGAGCGACCTTCTTAGAAAGGACAATTCCAGACTGCGTTGGAACGTTTCCATGCTTGGAATTCTCCATACTAAACCTTTTAAGTATGGTATCTATGTAAAGGGAATGGGACAATCCCAACAGCATCTTAGATATATCTTTATATATCTTTATATCTAGTATATAGGTTACTTTTCCCCAATCCTTCATTGAGAAGTTCTTAAAAAGCCAAGCTTTCACTGATTGTAACAACGAAGTGTCATTACCAATCAACAATAGATCGTCGACGCATAACACTAAAATTACGATGGCTTTGCCTTATCATTTTTGTATACGCACGTTTTCTCTTATTCTAATAAAAATCAAATTATTTGATTACTTTATCCAAACACTTGTTCCAAATCCTTGAAGCTTGCTTAAGTCCATAAATGGACGTTACTAACTTGCAAGCCTTGCCTCCCTCACTCCCACTGACCATAAAAACCCTCAGGCTACGACATATAAACTATTTCTTCTAAATAACAATTTAGCAAAGTCATCTTTACATCCATTTTCCATACTTCATAGTTATAGAATGCAGCGATGGCTAGCATAGTCCGAGTGGACTTAAGCTTGGCTATGGGCGAAAAGGACTCGTCATGATCAATACTTTGAATTTGAAGAAACCCTTTCGCAACTAATCTTGCCTTATAAGTCTCTACTTCTCCATTTGTATTTAGCTTTTTTTTAAATTCATTTATAGCCAATGGGTTTTATCCCTTCGGGTCGTCTGACAAAGTCCATACTTTGTTTTCGTACATGGAATCCATCTTGTTAATACCATAAATATTGATTTTTATGATAACAACCATATAAATATAGATAATGATCACTTCTATACTCTTCGAATTCATTCAAATACAATCTACTTACTGATTTGAAAGTATTCTCTCATCAATTCAAAGATAAAGTGCTATCAAATGGGCTATAGGATATTTTGTATACAAAATACAACTATTCGTATTTGGAATCAACAACTCTCTACAATTATTTGTCTGAATGTGCTTGTTGCTCATTCAAATCAAGTAGGTATGCTTGTTGCCCATTTAAATTAAGTAGGTGTGCTTGTAGCCCGGTCAAATCAAGTGGGTGATCTTGTTGCCCGATCAAATCAAGAGAGTCTACCAGGAACTTGTAAATCAGGAGGGTGTATCTCGTTGCCTTGAAATTGAGACTGTAATCTGGTTTGCTTGCTACATGTTTAAAGTAGGCATTGCAAAAAGAAACACCAAACACCAATTCATTGAGAAAGAGAAAACGAGCTTACAACGCAAATTTGGACAATTCTAATACTACATCCAGTGACAATGAACCAGATACTGAAAATATCAACTTGTCTTTTACGGTGATGAAAGGTTAATCGGAAAAGACAAAGGAAACGACAAAAACAGAACCTTTTACCTTTCATATTTTATTGTTTTTATTTTAAAAATTATATAAGAATATAATAATAATACTAAGTATATATAAAAATTAATATTAATATATATGTAAGCGAATATGTATGAATATATATATATTTTTTTTCTTATTTTTGAACTTTGAAATTTTGACCTATATGTCGACATATGTCACATGGGTATGTCGACATACCTGGCATAATTTGGAGAATCTTTTCAAAATTCAAACGTTTGAAATTCCCTCTCTTGTATTAATTTCAAAATGTAAATTGTCACCTTTTCACTTGACAAATGACTCTTCAATCTATATTTATTCACTCTCTCTTATCTCATCTTGTACACACACATTATTTCTTCAAACTTATTCTTCACTCTCTTTCCTTCAAAACAAATCAAAAATGTCCTCCTCAAACCAACCTTCCTCATACAAAGCCATTAGGTTTGCTAAAAAGATCAAAGTCAACATCGTAATTCATGAGTCCATTGAAAACTTATACTAAGTATGCCACTTATGGAAAAGTATTTTCGGGAAGATTTGCAAATTTTAATGAGTTTTTTTCTTATGGTTGATAACATCTTGCTTTAGAAATGGTATTTTTGGTTTAACTGATTTACCTCAAAATATATTTGATTGCTATCCCAATTTGGTTAAATGATTTATGCAAATTTAAATGGAAAACATTTTCAAGGAGAAGAAGGTCAAATTTGGAGTAGTGTCAAAGATACTACTATTGTTTTGGATTGCGAAATTCTTGGTTAAATTCTTGGTTGTAAAAGTAGTAGAAATGACCTCTCCACTTTTAAAATTGATTATACTAACAGAGAAGTTATGCATGATTTATTTTCTAATGATGACGAGTATGGTTCTAAAGACAAGAATCATAGGCCCAAAGAAAGACTAATGAGTTATTTTATAATAAAGTATTACAGCGAGGATGGGAAATTACAACAACCCCACTCAAAAAGTTTTCAAAGCTCCTTTTGCTATTTTTCGAAAATATGATATAAATTGGGTTCAAGAATTTTCATGACTTTGTTCAAAAAAAAATCTCTAGGCATGAGAATACACTTTACTATGGTGTGTATCTTAATAGAATTTTCAATTATTTCGGCATCAATCTAAGAGGTGAAAACATTTTGCCTCATAAATTTTTCTACAAAACCAACCTCTCTTTTGTGCACATTCCTCTTCTGTTCAAACCCTATGAATCCATTCTTGAAAAAGAAGAGAGATTGGTAAGGGAAAAATAACAAGAGATTTTTCAAGAAGAAGAAGGAAGCTATGGTATGCAAATTGAAAGCTTTGATAAATGGACACTTCCTTAGAAAGCTTTGATAAACCATCTCGCTATTCCAATAAAGAAATTCTCAAGAACCAAGAAAAGCTTCTTAACAATCAAAGGAAGTGTAACGGCCTGTATTTTTCGATAATTAAAAATAGTAAATTAATTAAGATTATGCAATTTAATATTGTAAGAAATTAAAATTTATGATTTATTAATGAGAAATAATTAAAATATGATTTAATAATGTTGTTTGAATGTTATTGGCAACTATTTTAATGTTATTTCAAGTAATTGAAATAATTGTAAAGTTAAATTGGTTAGAAATTATAAATAAGGAAATAAATTAAATGTTGTATTAAATGGTGAGATTGTATGTAATTAATTGAAATTGAATATGAAATCAGTGATATGTAAGTAGTTATAACCTTTGTTTGTAAATAATAAACTTATAAATGTGATTAAATTAAGTAAAAGTAACAATTGCTTATTTATCGTCTTTTTATCTAATCCGTTGAAATCAATTTGGAGATTAATAAAATTTAATGTAATTAAATACTGAGTTAATGTGAGTTAAGACGAAAGCTGTAGAATAAGAGTGTAATAGAAAGTGGATTAGGGTCAAATGAATTCACATTGGTACTGGATGACTGAATAACAAGATTTAAGTCAAAATAAATGAATCTATTTGAAATTTAATTATAATTAATGAATTTATTGCAATTGAAATTGAACGCTGTAATTTTATGCAATATATAAATATTGGAATTAACATGGAAATTTTGTTTTAAAGATTTTTAATTTATATGTAATCAAGAATGATGAAAATGGTTAACTTTTGAATTTAAATTTAAAAAGTGATTTAATCAATTTAATAATAATTTATATAATTAATGTGTAAAATAGCCATTTTGGCCGCTGTCTCAGATTTCGACGAAACCAGTTCATCGGATCCATAACATTGAATTATTGTATGATTTCAAGTTTCGTAGCGATCGGACTCGTCGTTTGATCGTACAGGCTCGAAACGCGTAGAAATCAATTTAATGAATTAAATTTAAAATAAGCTAATTTTAAAAGTTAACTTCTGTATACAATGGAATTGGGACTTGAAACTAGTTTCATTGAGTTTAAAAATATCGAAAACATCTACTTTGATATATGGGATTACTTACTTTCGTTTCGAAACGGAACGGGTTTTTCGGGTCGTGTTATTGTTTCGAACCAATATGATATGTTCATTCATTCTTATATGGCCTTGTCTATATAAACAGTTTTTCCTAACCCTAGCAGCCTTTTATTTCTTATTCATGTACGTACAGTTCTGTCTATCTGTTCCTATCTCCTCTCTCCAATGGCAGAAACCTAATTTCAATTCCATAAACGCTAAATTCAATTTCAAAAACCAATTTCAAAATTCAACCTCTCCAAACCCTATCATATTATATATCTTTGGGAAGCTCTCGACGAGCGCAATCTACTGCAGCAATTTGTTTTTCAATTCGATGCATCATTTAGTCAAAAATCTTCGAAGAACCTCGGCCGTCCATTTCTAGGGTTCACGATCCAACGGTGGACCGTCGATCGTTTGACGATCAGGGAGTTGCGTTTGGAAGAGGAGGTTGAGCAGGCCTCTGTGCTGATGTTCGTTTGTCTCGTAGGTGGCCAGAATCGCCACGATCAGCGATTTTATGTCAGCGGCGGCGGCTGGGCTAGGCAGGCCGCGTTCGTCGTGGTGGTGGCCAGTGGGGCGGCGGAGCACGGTGGAGTGGATGGCATTGGTTGATCTTGGTTTTGTCGCGTGTTGTGGCGGCGAGATGAGCTTGAACGCTGGCGGTTGTAGGAGGAAGAACAATGTTGAGAGGCTAGGGTTTCGTGAACGAAGAGGAGACGTGTACTCTTCTTTTTATTATTATTTTATTTTAAATTTAATTTAATTTTGAACGTTCAACTCGAATATCTTTTGCATCCGAGCTCAGATTCACGTGCTCTCTATTGCGATCGTATCGAAATTTCGGAGGATGTAGAACTAGATTGGTCAAATTCTGAGACTGTTTAAATTTAGGCCTTTATTTGGATTTTAAATCGATTGAAAATCAAATGTGAGTGTTTTAACCCACTCACGACTACTAAACTATCTTATGTTAGTTAAATAAAATTTATGATGTGATTAGAAATTGATTGATTGCTATTTGGTATATTTAAATTGTCATTCCAATTAAATCCGACTTTTATTGAATTTAATCGTCAATTAATTTAATATTGAATTTTAAATTGCCAGTTAAATATCTGTTAATGATAACCAGTTAATTGTTGTTATTTATTGGTTGAGTTGAGTGATGATTGTGATGGATGTTTAATTGTTGATATTTGGACGATTGGATGTATGTTTATTCATATGTTGTTATCACACTGCAAGTTTCCTTAGTTTATTGTTAGTAAATCACTATGGGTCGAAATGATACATACCCGAATGGCCTTATAGATTAGGGAAAATCGTTATGGGTTAAAATGATAAACTCGAGTAATTTTATGGATTTTGAATTTTAACTCGGGATTGCGGGTTAAAATGATATATATATCTGTAAATTTAAATTATTGCATGTTGAAATGATATATATTCGTATCACTTGACCATAGGGTAGAAAATTATATACGAACACCGGATTGGTTAAATTAATGATTTTAAAACCTTAATTTTGGAATTCAGTTAAATGATATTTTGAAGTAAAATTAGAATTATATAAACTGTATTATTTTCAAAATCCAAGCTTTAAAATGTTAAAATCAAAATTGGTTTAAATGAAGTGTTTAAAAATTCAAATTGAAATTTTAAAGTTGAATTTTGAAATATAAATGGAATTTATCAAAATTGACTTATTGTAAACGTTTGAATATTTAACTTTGGAATCTATTGAATTTTGAAGTGGTTAAAATTTGTAGTTCAACATGGATTTGAAATTGGTATAGATTGAAATGGTTTTAATGAGAATTTGAATTGAAAAATAAAAAAAATGAATTTGTTGATTTGAAATCTGTATATGGTCCAGATTTATTAAAATGGAAGAAATTGTTTAAATTTGATACTATTTTCAAAATAAATTATTTTAATATAAACTATTAAAAATCTATGATTTTAAAATTTTGATTTATTTGGATTTTCCAAACTATTTGCTATATAAACCATTTCCAATAATCAAACCATTTTATATTTAAACTACCTATTTTAAACTATTTTAACCTATTTTAAACTATATGAAACTATTTTAAAATATATTAAACCTATTTTAAGCTATATTAAAACTATTTAAAACTATATTAAAACTTTTTAAAACTATTTTAAAACCATTTAAACTATTTAACTATTAAGCTATATTTTAAACTTTTTAAACTAATTTAAAACTATATAAAACTATTTAAAACTATTAAACCTATTTTAAACGATTAAACTATTTTTAAACTATTTAAACTGTTTATGACTATCTAAACTATTTTTTAAAATTAAAACGGTGCAAGGTGGAATCATTTGTATTTAAATCCTTAATTTAAAAGTGAATATGGTTAAATGATGTTATGACCTACGTTGGAATTGGAAATGATATTTTCTGGTGAAATGACATATTTTGAGTAAATATGATGATTTTAAAAATGAGAGTTTAACCTATTTTGTGGATATGATTTCGAAAGTGAATATGATTTTGGAAGTGATATGATTTTGAAAGTGAATATGATTTCGGAAGTGATATGAATTTGAAGTAAATATGATACTTTGATATCAATTATGAATCGATTTTGGAAATGTAAAAGAACCATCCGGTGTGAAATAAGCGTTTGGTTGTTAAAGAGACCGAGATCAGATATTGTCACACTCTCTGCCAATACCGAAAACAACTTTAAAAACTGTGTATGTGGTGGAGAATCTAGAATGAAGTAGGATGGTTTGGCGAATGTTACTATATGAGGTATGAACGCAGCCCCGACCCCCTCGGGTCAGCTTGATATGACTAAAACAGGAGCTATACCTGGGCCAAGTGAGGTCACACCTCCAATCGGACATGCTTCTTCGATATCATATTTATTACTTTGTGACTAATTTGGTGGCCACCCTCGATTTTGATTATGGGAGTGTGTTCCGAGGTGGGCGGTAGTAGCTGTTATGTGTTAGCACTAGCCCGGTTTAACAAATGGTAGAATCCTACCCTGCCATTGCCTCGCGTGCCTTGTCATATGCCTTATTGAGCCCACTATGAGTTTGGTTTGTACTGTACCTATGGAGTGCTCACTGTGTAACCCACCAGTTTGGTGGAGCTTACAGTATCTGTATAAACTACGGGAATATATAAAAATGTGTTAGGGGGGATGGGTAACGCCTTAACGCTATTGTATTACTTTACTTTACTGATAGACATATTATAATAGCGTATATTACTACATAGTAAATAGTTTAACGGATCCATAGGAGATGGTAATCCTGAACATCACTTAAGTTATTGCATGCACGTTAGACACTGGATAAAAGATGTAAAATCCCGTAAACATCTCTAAAGCCGTTACACTCATATTTACTTATTTTGATTTAACTTACATAAGATCCTTTAGTTTCGACTCGAGGGTTTTTTCATTACGCCCGGGTCAGTCTGAGATTTTCAGTGTACTGAAGACCATTTTATTTGAAGGATGAAGACGGAGATTAGTCTACTATTTATTATATTTATTTCACTGCATCATGTTGTTCCGCTGCATTATTTTTTTCTTCTGCTGTATGTATAAATCTGATATGTATTGTAAAGTGTAATCAAATGTAATTGTAAAACCACTTCATGAACTGTTTATTTGATTATTATATTTTGTCATTCTATTGTGAGATTCTGTGTTTTGTTTTTCTCTCTTTTCTCTTCATTTTCTTATTTACCCCATAACAATCCTCCCTTTGAATGGTTTGAGTCCGACATGTGTGGTTTATTGTCGATTTAAACCGTCCAAAAAGGTGCGTCGTTACATTTGGTATCAGAGCGAGGTTTAGCGATAACCTTAGCTTTGTGGGGTCTGACTCATTAGAGATAGGGTAGTAATACCTTAGAATGAGTCCGTCTGAGTGTATATATATATATATATGAGAGAGCGTACTTATTAGTGTTATTATATTGTGTTAATTTGTTCTGTTGAGTATTTATAAATTCTGGTCGGTACATAGGATGCTATGGCATCGATAGGGATTTCTAAACACTTAATAGGGCAGACCGACACAATATTGTTTTCAAAATATAGGTAAATGAAATAATTTTACCTAGTATTATATTAATGTATATAAAGGAATAAACTTTATAAATGGATATAGTTGCATGTGATATGCTTGTTTGTTAGGAAGTGAAATTTATAAATATTGATTGCAAAAAAATATGATTTATAAATAAAATGAATTTAATTGGAAATTTGAGAACTTAAGTCCGGAGTTTGAAATTGGATTTCAAAAGATTTTGGAATATAATATTAGTATTATTTGGAAGTATTTTCGGATTTAAATATTTTCAAAGTGATTTAAAAGAAATGTTTCTAAAAGAATTTTAAAAGAAAATAAGTTCTGTACTTCCCTCTTCTGTCGCTGGAAAATAACTTCGGTGATGAGTGCATGCATCATCGACGTTCATTTTCGAGTTTCAAAGTGGGAAGGCCATTGTAGTAGCTTTACTACACATTTGTTGATAAATAAATTTTAATTTTAAATTTCTAAATAAGATTTGGATATAAAAGATATGAGTGTATGTATATGTATATATATATATATATATATTATTTTAAACGATTTGAAATGGAATTCGGCATTTAGTTCTTAAGTTTCTATAAATTATAAATTTCAATTATCATAATGAAATGAAATCTTGACTATATTAATAGTTGGAAACTTCTAAAATGAAAAAGGAAATTAGAAGCTAAATGTTTAATGAAAAATATAATAGTTGAAGATTTGTATAGGTAAATCAAAAGATATGAAATCTAGAAGTTGTAATTATTGAACATTTTGTTAACTAAAATGAATAAGATAAACTTGTGTAACATTCAATTATATTCTTGAAACATACATACATACATATATATATATATATATAACTTACCAGAAATGTTTAAAAAGTTGTATTGTTAACAGGAATATATAATAGAATATTATAAAAGTAAAATCTTAATAACAAAATGCTTCAAAATGAACAAATGTTTATAAATGAAAATTTAAGATGTACAAGGAATAAATAAACTAAAGTAAATGATTGAAATGCTTAATAATCAAAGTGTATAGTAAAAAATGAATACTATATTTAGTAAATGATTATAACTTCAAAAAATGTTGAAATGATTTAGAAATAAATTTAATATTCAATTGACACTATAAAAGAAAGGATGAATATAAATTTAAGAGTTAAGAAACTTAGGTATGAATTATTTACTAATGAATATTAATATTGGAAATCAAGTATATAATAAACAACAAATATGAATAACTGCAATGGAATGTATGTAATACTTAAATAATGAATTCATTTAATATTTTAAATATTTGATGTGAAGTAATTTATGTAAGTAAATAAATGGAAAAAACAAAGAGAAATTTTATGAATGAAGAAAAATAAATAAAAAAGTAAAAAAAGAAACCCATAGAATAAACTTAAATAATATTAAATGTTGTGTTGTTTGGCTTATGGGATGTTTGGGAAGTGATACTTTAAATTGTTTAGGATGTATGAATAATCTATTAAGTAAATATCTAAGGTTGTAGTGCGTAGGATACACTTGATAGTTTATTCATCACCCTTGTACGATGAAGAGTGTTTGAACCTGAACAAACCATTAGTTTTGTTGCTATGGATATATGGTTGATTTCTTTTGTTGCATATGATGGTTGTACTATTTTGTTTGCATATGTTTTGTGTTGATTTGCTTTTATTATTAACTGAAACAACTAAATATATTTCTCTTTTACATAATTCTCACGTTTTCGGATTATATAAGTGAAATACAGGTTTATGGAAGCAATAACACTGCTTTTTGGTTTCATAAATAAAGCGTTGTTTGCCCGACAAATAGGTACGTTTTCGGATTACGGTTTTATAGCGATATTTTATTGTTTTCATGTGATTTGGGATATTTTACTATTGAAATATGATATATATTGTTATCATTGATATTCTTATTTTTCCAGACCTATCCGTACAAGGAGACTCTGCCGAATTTTTCCGTGAATTTTAGACTTAGAAAATTCTTGCGAAAGTGAAAATATTTTCAAACTTTTACTAGACTTGAATATGAAAGATTTAATTGTTCATAAATTGATATATTTTATTTAAATACTTAATTATGTAAGTTTAAAGTACTTATAAATTTATTATTTTAATAAAATATATTAGTTTCATACCTTCTCGTTCCTTTTCGAGGATGAAAAGTTTTGAGTGGGGGAGGGTGTAACGACCTGTATTTTTCGATAATTAAAAATAGTAAATTAATAAATATTTTGCAATTTAATATTGTAAGAAATTAAAATTTATGATTTATTAATGAGAAATAATTAAAATATGATTTAATAATGTCGTTTGAATGTAACTGACAATTATTTTAATGTAATTTCAAGTAATTGAAATAATTGTAAAGTTAAGTTGGTTAGAAATTGTAAATAAGGAAATAAATTAGATGTTGTATTAAATGGTGAGATTATATGTAATTAATTGAAATTGAATATGAAATCAGTGATGTGTAAGTAGTTATAACCTTTGTTTGTAAATAATAAACTTATAAATGTGATTAAATTAAGTAAAAGTATCAATTGCTTATTTATCGTCTTGTTATCTAATCCGTTGAAATCAATTTGGAGATTAATAAAATTTAACGTAATTAAATACTGAGTTAATGTGAGTTAAGATGAAAGCTGTAGAATAAGAGTGTAATAGAAAGTGTACTAGGGTCAAATGAATTCACATTGGTACTGGATAACTGAATAATAAGATGTATGTCAAAATAAATGAATCTATTTGAAATTTAATTATAATTAATGAATTTATTGCAATTGAGATTGAATGCTGTAATTTTATGCAATATATAAATATTTAAATTAATATGGAAATTTTGTTTTAAAGATTTTTAATTTATATGTAATCAAGAATGATGAAAATGGTTAACTTTTGAATTTAAATTTAAAAAGTGATTTAATCAATTTAATAATAATTTATATAATTAAGGTGTAAAATAGCCATTTTGACCACTGTCTCGGATTTGGACGAAACCAGTTCATCGGATCTGTAATAGTGAATTATTATAGGATTTCAAGTTTTGTAGAGATCGGACTTGTCGTTTAATTGTACGGGTTCGAAACGCGTATAAATCAATTTAATGAATTCAATTTAAAATAAACTGATTTTAAAAGCTAATTTCTGTATATAGTGGAATTGGGGCTTGAAACTAGTTCCATTGAGTTTAAAAATATTGAAAACAACTATTTTGATATATGGGATGACCTACTTTCATTTCGAAAATGGAACGGGCTTTTCGGGTCGTGTTATCGTTTCGAACCAATATGATATGTTCATTCATTCTTATCTGGCCTTGTCTATATAAATAGTTTTTCCAAACCCTAGCAGCCTTTTATTTCTTATCTGTACGTACAATTCTGTCTGTCTGTTCCTATCTCCTCTCTCCAATGGCAGAAATCTAATTTCAATTCCAAAAATCCTAAATTCAATTTCAAAAACCAATTTCAAAATTCAACCTCTCCAAACCCTATCATATTATATATTGCTGGAAAGCTCTCGATGAGCGCAATCTACTGTAGCAATTCGTTTTTCAATTGGATGCATCGTTTAGCCAAAAATCATCGAAGAACCTCGGCCGTCCACTTCTAGGGTTTACGATCCAACGGTGGATCGTTGACCGTTTGACGATCGGGGAGTTGCGTTGGGAAGAGGAGGTTGAGCAGGCCTCTGTGGTGATGTTCGTTTTTCTCGTAGGTGGCCAAATTGTCATGATCAGCGATTTTATGTCAGCGACGGCGGCTAGGCTAGGGGAGGTCGCATTCTTCGTGATGGCGGCCAGTGGGGCGGTGGAGCACGACGGAGTGGATGGCGTTGGTTGATCTTGGTCGTGTGGCGTGTGATGGCGGCGAGATGGGCTTAAACACTGGCGGTTGTAGGAGGAAGAACGATGTCAAGAGACTAGGGTTTCGTGAACGAAGAGGTGACGTGTAATCTTTTTTTTAATTTTAATTTAATTTTGAACGTTCTAACTCGAATATCTTTTGCATACGAGCTCAGATTCACGTGCGGTTTTCTCTGTTACGATCGAATTGAAATTTCGGACGACTTGGAATGGGTTTGGTCAAATTTTGAGACTGTTCAAATTTGGGCCTTTATTTGGATTTTAAATCGATTGAAAATCAAAGGTGAGTGTTTTAACCCACTCACGACTACTAAACTATATTATGTTAGTTAAATTAAATTTATGATGTGATTAGAAATTGATTGGTTGCTGTTTGGTATATTTAAATTGCCATTCCAGTTAAATCCGACTTTTATTGAATTTAATCGCCATTTAATTTAATATTGAATTTTAAATTGCCAGTTAAATACCTGTTAATGATAACCAATTAATTGTTGTTATTTATTGGTTGATTTGAATGATGATTGTGATGGATGTTTAATTATTGATATTTGGATGATTGGATGTATGTTTATTCATATATTGTTATCACACTGCAAGTTCCCTTAGTTAATTGTTAGTAAATCACTATGGGTCGAAATGATACATACCCGAACGACCTTATAGATTAGGGAAAAATCGTTATGGTTTGAAATGATAAACTCGAGCGATTTTATGGATTTTTAATTTTAACTCGAGATTGCGGGTTGAAATGATATATATCCATAAATTTAAATTATTATGGGGTTGAAATGATATATATCCGTATAACTTGACCATAAGGTAGAAAATTATATACAGACATCGGATTGGTTAAATTAAATGATTTTAAAACCTTAATTTTGGAATCCAATTAAATGATATTTTGAAGTAAAAATAGAATTATATAAACTGAATTATTTGCAAAATCCAAGCTTTAAAATGTTGAAATTGAATTTGGTTTAAATGAAGTGTTTAAAAATTCAAATTAAAATTTAAATTTGAATTTTGGAATATTAATGGAATTTATCGAAATTGAGTTATTGTAAACGTTTGAATATTTAACTTTGAAATCTATTGAATTTGAAGTGGTTTAAATTTGTAATTCAACATGGATCTGAAATCGATATAGATTGAAATGGTTTTAATGAAATTTGAATTGAAAATTAAAAAAATTGAGTTTGTTGATTTGAAATCTGTGTATAGTCCAGATTTGTTAAAATGGAAGAAATACTTTAAATTTGATACTATTTTAATAATAAATTATTTTAATATAAACTGTTTAAAAATCTATTATTTTAAAATTTAGATTTATTTGGATTTTCCTAACTATTTGCTATATAAACCATTTCCAATAATCAAACCATTTTATATTTAAACTATATTAAATCTATTTTAAACTCTTAAACTATTTTAACCTATTTTAAACCATATGAAACTATTTTAACCTATTTTAAAATATATTAAACCTATTTTAAACTATATTTAAACTATTTTAAACTATATTAAAACTTTTTAAAACTATTTAAACTCTTTTAAACTATTTAACTATTAAGCTATATTTTAAACTTTTTAAACTATTTTAAAACTATATAAAACTATTTTAAACTATTTTAAAACTATATAAAAACTATTTTAAACTATTTAAAACTATAAAAGCTATTTTAAACGATTAAACTATTTTTAAACTATTTAAACTGTTTATGACTATCCAAACAATTTTCTAAAATTCAAACGGTGCAAGGTGGAATCATTTATATTTAAATCCTTGATTTAAAAGCGAATATGGTTAAATGATGTTATGACCTACGTTGGAATTGGAAATGAAATTTTCTGGTGAAATGATATATTTTGAGTAAATATGATGATTTTTAAAATGAGAGTTTAACCTATTTTGTGGATATGATTTCGAAAGTTAATATGCTTTCGAAAGTGAAAATGATTTCGGAAGTGATATGAATTTGAAGTAAATATGATATTTTGATATCAACTATGAATCGATTTTTGAAATGTAAAAGAACTACCTGGTGTGAAACAAGCGTTTGGTTGTTAAAGAGACCAGGATCGGATATTGTCATACTCTCTGCCAATACTGAAAACCACTTTAAAACTGTGTACGTGGTGGAGAATCCAGAATGAAGTAGGATGGTTTGGAGAACGTTACTGTATGAGGTATGAATGTAGCCCTGACCCACTCGGGTCAACTTGATATGACTAAAACAGGAGCTATACCTGGGCCAAGTGAGGTCGCACCTCCGATCGAACATGCTTCTTCGATACCATATTTATTACTTTGTGATTGATTTGGTGGCCACACTTGATTTTGATTATGGGAGTGTGTTTCGAGGTGGGCAGCAGTAGCTGCTATGCGTTACCACCAACTCGGTTCTGCAAACAGTAGAATCCTACCCAGGCATTGCCTCGCGTGCCTTGCCATATGCCTTGTCGAACCCACTATGAGTTTGGTTTGTACGGTACCTATGGAGTGCTCCCTGAGTAACCCACCGGTTTGGTGGAGCTTACAGTATATGTATAGACTACGGGAATATATAAAAATGTGTTAAGGGGGATATGGGTAACGCCTTCATGCTATTTTAATACTTTACTTTACTGATAGACATATGATAATGGTGTATATTACTACATCATAAATATTTTAACGGATCCTTAAGAGATGGTAATCCCGAACATCTCTTAAGTTATTGCACGCACGTTAGACACTGGATAGGAGATGTAAAATCCCGTAAACATCTCTGAAGCCATTACACTCATATTTACTTATTTTGATTTAACTTACATAAGATCTTTTAGTTATGACTCAAGTGTTTTGTCTTTTCATTATGCTTGGGTCAGTCTGAGCTTTTCAGTGTACCGAAGACCATTTTATTTAAAGGACGAAGACGAAGATTAGTCTACTATTTATTATATTTATTTCACTGCATCATGTTGTTCCACTGCATTATTTTTTTCTGATGTATGTATAACTCTGATATATATTGTAAAGTGTAATCAAATGTATTTGTAAAACAGCTTCATGAACTGTTTATTTGATTATTATATTTTGTCATTCCGCTGTGAGATTCTATATTTTATTTTTCTTTCTTTTCTCTTCATTTTCTTATTTACCCCATAACAATCCTCCCTATTTAATGGTTTGAGTCCGACGTGTGTGGTTTATCGTCGATTTAAACTGTCCAAAAAGGTGGGTCGTTACAGGAAGCTTAAACGTTCTTTTAATAAAAGGTCAACTTCTCCCTCAAACAAAATTGACAAATAATTAAGAAGATTAATAGGAAACTTGGTGGAAACTCTTCTTCAATATCATCTTTTTAGATCTTTTAACTACCTTTGTATTTCTTAGTTGTATGTTTTTCTAGTTTTATTTCATGTTATTCTCCATGTATTCTTCTATTATATTCATGTACTTCTCTTTTATATTAAGGAAAATCACTTAGAAATTTATATTTGTAGTTAAATAGTATTCTTATATTCTCTAAAATTCAAAAAATAAGATAGTATAAACTATAAACAAAAACAAAAATTAAGCAAACTTCTACATATATGTCGACATATAGGACATAGGTATGTCAACATATACCTGATAGTTTTCTGACTTTTGAAATTCAAAAGTTAGTTTTTGGATGGATTAGTTACTAATTTGACCTTTCGCTTCTATAAAAGCATATATTTTGCAGAAAAAGTCAGAAATAAATTGATCTTCTTATTCTATTTCTCTCCACTCATCTCTTTTCATAAAAATGGTTTCAAACACAAAAATTTCATGTCAAAAACTTAATGAAAATCTAGAGGAGACTCTTCGATCATTCAAAAATGCTACTTGCTTAATTCTACGCAATCAATAACACTTGGAGTTGAGTCAAATGCAAATGATCAAAGAACGGTAAAACAATTCAATTCTCTTCGACGTTTCATTTCTAGTTTCACTAAACAAGTTCAAAGCAGTGCTCCTAGGTGCTCGAACTTCAAAGCGAGAATGGATGATGAAGATTGGGAAGTTATCAACATCAATCCTATCTTTGGATCCGAAGGATGGGTTGATGTTCCCAAGAAAATTTAGGTTATAGTATGTATTTTTAATTTATATTTTTAAATTTGTATTTATAATAATCTATACTTATAATATGTATTTGCTATACATTTTAGTCATATTTGTGTAATCAACTCTAGTAGTATTTATACTGTTTCATGTAATTAATAAATATAGAATTTGTGGTGTATGGTTAAAACAGATGTAAATATAAATTGTACATATACATAGTTATTTCTCTAAAATATTATTGTTCAGTTATTATTGATTCTGATTCTATATACAACATTATCACATACATATATCATATTCAGGGAGATTTTATTTTCTTTCACCCGTTTTTATTAATGACAAAGGGGGAGAAAAATATAAGATATAAAATATGCATATACTAAAAGGGAGTTATACAAAATAAGGGGATTTAACCAATTTAGGGGGAGTTACATTACATTTTATAATAAGTATATTTACATGGTTCTCATCATCAAAAAGAGGGAGACTATTAATACCACTATTACATGGAGGTTTGACCAAGTAACTAGAGGAATAGAATAAGTATCGTTCGGCATCCAGGGTCGCTCGGCATTAGAAGTATCGTTCGGCATCCAGGGTCGCTCGGCATTAGAAGTATCGTTCGGCATCCAAGGTCGCTCGGCATTAGGGGTATCGTTCGGCATCCAGGGTCGCTCGGCATTAGAAGTATCGTTCGGCATCCAAGGTCGCTCGGCATTAGGGGTATCGTTCGGCATCCAAGGTCGCTCGACATTAGAGGTATCGTTCGGCATTCAAAGGTCGCCCATCATTCCAGCCTCGTTCGGCATTACAGCCTCGTTTGGTATTCCTGCCTCGTTCGGCATTACAGCCTCGACCGGCATTCCTGCCTCGCTCGACATTTATCCTCACAAGGCATACAAAGGTCGTTCGGCATTTGTGGCACGGCACACAGAAGTCACTCGCCACGGGCCGAAGTATCTCACTCCTAGGCCCAAGAGGGAAGTCCAATCCATCTTCGTTTATAAATAGAGGGGCAGGGGCACAGTGAAAAGGACCTTTTTTGGGACAACACTGGGGAGATTTTGCCGCTTTCTAGACTCAACCTTTTTACTAAGCAATTGCATTCAAGTAATTGGTGTATGGATTGTATCTGTAATCGATTATCAAGTAAAGCAATAAAGATTAACTTCAAAGTGGACGTAGGCAATTATGTCGAACCACTATAAATCTGGTATTCTTATTTTCTGCATTTAATTTAGTCTATATCCCTCTGTTTTAATTGATCTTCTTCATTTATCTTCCTACACAATCTTTCTAAAAGGGGGTTAGTGACCAATTTTGGTTCTAACACTTTGGTGCTTTCACCGAGAAGCGAATTCTAATGCCACAAGGATCTGCTTTGAAGCTACTGGATTGAATAAATCCCCCGAAGGAGATCCGAGTCATTCATAAGACGTCCGTTGATTCTACTTAGAATTCTGACCAATAACTCTAAAATGGGAAGACCACGTACCAGATCAGCCTCTCATAATGCGGACGCCCATGAGACCGCTAGCGTACAACAAATAGGACCTAGCAATCAGCAAGCAAATCTGGGTGCAGGAACTGCCACCTAAGACCAAATGGAAGTTGTCACCAGAACAGAGTTCAACGACTTGATGAGAGAGCTCATGGAAAGCAGGAGACAACTTGGAGAACAAATTCAAGCTAACGCCAACCTTATGGCTCAACTCACTCAACAACAGCATCAGAATGCTGGAGGTAGTCCAGCTCCTTACTCTTCATCTGACAGCTCGACTTCGTCCGATGAACCTCCCAGGCATAGACGCCGCAAGACTGAAACTACGCAGGCGGGTGCTGCCGATCGAACAACTAGGGATCACTTACACCTCGGAGACCGCAACCGAGCAGGAACGGGAAACTTATGAGCTGGAGCGTGAGTGGAGGCTGGATGCCCGGCTCACCAAGATGTCGATGTTGCCGAACCTCAAGATGCACGTTTGGCAGATCGCCAGTAGAGGAGGCTCAACCTAATCAATCCCGTAGGACAAACTCTAACCTTCCATCTTCTATACAAACCCCAGACCTGACAGCTATGATCAGACAGTTGATGAAAGAGAATCAAGGCTTGTCAAATGATGACTGGGGGGTATCTAGGAGTCATACTCTGTTCACAGACACTGTCCTACAGGCTGAGTACCCCAGGAAGTTTAGCATGCCAACTATCCCGGCCTTCGAAGGAAAGACTGATCCCAGGCAGCATGTGATGAGGTACGAATGGATGATGGATTCAGCTAGAGCGAATGATGCAACCAAGTGTAGGTGCTTCCCAATAACTCTATCTGGAATCGCTACCATGTGGTTCACCCGACTTCCTCCACGGTCCGTATCCAGTTTCGAGGAGTTGGCAACGAAATTTATAGAACAGTTCAGAATACATACTACTCGTCCAAAGGACGTGATGTCTCTATCAAGTGTAATCCAAGCTCTTGGGGAGTCATTGAAGGAGTATTTACAGAGATTCCATGTTGCGGATATGGAGGTTAGCAACCCTAATGATCACGCAATTCTTACTACTGTGATGCAAGGTGTTGATCCGGATTCAGAGTTTGGAGATTGGTTAGCTGGAAAACCTCCAACTACGCTAGAACGTTTTTAGTCAAAGGCTCATCAGTTCATAAGAAGAGAGGAAGCCAGGTGGATAAGGCGAGATAAGGCATCGGGGCCTGTTCAGGAAACCATGAAAAGCAACATTGCTGTGAAGCAATCCGAAGATAACCCGGGGAAAGTTCAGGTCAATGTCTAGAACAAGCCCGGGCAATCTAAGGAATCCAGAGGAAGAAATCAGGGGAAGAAAAGAGAAGCGGGGAACTGGAAGCCGAGAATTCCAACCTACAATGAATACACCCCACTGAATGCATCCCTTGAGAATATTTACCTATCAACTTGTAATACCTTTCAATACAGAAAGCCGCGCCCAAAGGAGTCAACCGAGGAGCAAAAGCGGACTGGGAAGTATTGCTGCTTTCATGAGACTTATGGGCACAATACTGAAGAGTGCAGACACCTACACGATGCTATAGAGAAGTTGATTAGGCAGAAAAAGTTACAGGAGTTTGTAAAGAATCCGAAAGAAGGTGGACAGGGAACGTCCAATCCCGGTCACGCACCATCTCCACGTCACCCTGAGGAGCCTGCTCGGACCGTGGGCAGACTAGTCATAAACACGATCATCGACGGACCTCACCTGCAGATAAGAACTGGCAAAAAATGGAGCGGTATGCTAATTCCTTGAGGCATGCAGATTTTGAGTGTTGTTCCAACGTGGAGGATGGGACCCCCGCTAAACAGCAGCGCATGATGACATACGATATAGTATTCAGGAGCAGAGATGCTGACCAGGTGGAGGCTCCTACCATTGACCCGATGGTCATATCTGCGACAATCGGGCCGGCTTTTGTGAAAAGAATTTTGATTGATTGTGGAAGTTTTTTCAATATCATCTTCAAGAAGGCTTATGACCAGATGAAGATGGGGACGAAGGATTTGAAGCCATCTAAAGCTCGTATACATGGCTTTAATGGCGCAGCGACTGATGCAGTGGAGTATGTTGAGTTGCCAGTTGATCTGGGACAAGGTGAGCGTAGGAGAGTGCGAATCCTACCTTTTGTAGTTTTGGATGTAGATTCTCGATACAATGTGTTTCTGGGCCGACCGGCCCTGGCTGAGTTTCGAGCAGCATTGGCCCCGTGGTGTTTGACTTTAAAATTTATGACTGACAAAGGAGTAGGTGTTGTTCATGGCGACCAGGCGACCGGTCGTGCATGTTATGTGGCTGAGCTCCGAGAGGCCCAGCGGAGGGAAAAAGGAAAGGTTGCGGACAATTCCGTCCGCATTCAGAATACTGACAATTGAGAAGTAATGCCCGAGCCCTAGCTCGGGCAAAATTCTTGGATCTACAGGGACATAGATCCGAGAGACGACGATGAGGAACCCAAGAAAGCTAAAAAGCAGAAGTCATTTGAAAGACAAAGAAACTAAACTTTACTCATTAATCCAAAATGGGGTTATACAACCACTCCTCTAAAACTCGGAGTCAAAAGTCTGTCTACATTGACTACAAAAATAAATAAGTAAAAGTAGTTACATGATCTAAGCTAACCCTCGTTGAACGAGTGTAGTGGCTACTTCTTCGATTTCTTTAGCTTCTTTTCCTCCTTTGTTTTCTCAGACGACTCCTCCCCCACACGCTTTCTCTTGGACGTTTTGCTAGCCATAGAAACGGTGTCGGGAGTGGGAGGACGAACATCCAGTGGTTTGGATTTGCCAGGAAGAATGACTTTTAGAGGCCTGTTCAACGGGCCGTCAAGTTCTACTACTTGGGACTCGACCTTGATCTAAACTTTCTTCCTTTTCTCTTTCCCAAGTTGCTCCTTCATGCTCACTTTCGTGTGTCCTGAGGCGCCCGTAATTTCAATTTCATAACTTCCTTCGACGGGGGATGAAGTTTCAGACTTATCCTCGTCAAGCGCCCCAATCACCTGAGCATCAGGACCGGGGGCTACTCCCGCGTGAGTAGCATCGCTCGCTTTCCCCATCTCCTCCTTGGCGTCATCGCTCCTTGGAGTCGGTTCAGGATCGGAGCGTTCTGCATAAAAACACAAAAGACGAATGTTAGAATACAATAACCTCTCGCCGAAAGCGATGGTTATTTGAACTTTAGGAAAAAGAGTTATATACTGGTCTCTTACTGGCTTTTGACCGTCCGAGGAGTCTCACCCTCTAGAATGGGAGATAGCACATGAATGCCGAGGCCAGGGTCTTCCGGATCATACCGGCGTGTTGTTCGAACGGATTAAGTACTAGCCGTTCAGCCGATTGAGTAGGAGAAGGAGCTGAAGGCCCGGTTCCAGACGAACCAACCATGTCATATTTCTCCTTTGATGGAGAAGATCCTTTGCCAAAGAGGGCCATTGCTGCAGATAAGTTTGAAGGCTCGTTCCCCCTGAGAAACTCTTTTACTAAAGCATCCTCATCAACCTCCTCGGTACCCGATTCCACCTTTCTAATCATTATTAAAGTTTCCCATGCCTCGGCTAGAGATTCGAGATAGCCCTCGCCAAGAAAATTCAAGTCCCGATGCGTGAGAACACGGGCGTTGTATTCAGCTATTAGCGGGTCGAACATGCACTTGATCTCCTCTCTGCCGGCCTCTGCAGCCGCCTCAAGGCAGGAGTCAATCTCCGCGGAAGCTATTCTCTTTCCCTCTTCACGGGGTTCATCCTTCACCGTCCCGACCTTAGAAAGTTCATCGTCGAGCTTTGCCTTCAAGAGTCGTGTGGCAATAATCTCGTTGCAGTATCGTTGGGACTCCTCTTGAGCAGCTATTTTCTCTTCCTTCTCCTTAGAGAGTAGTTCTTTCAACTCTTTAACCTGTAGGGCGAGTGCATCCCTTTCTTTTTGAATAGAGTCCTTTTCTAAAGCCAGGGCCCCACAACATTGGACCACTTCGTCAATTTCCTTTTTATGAGTCATCTCTAGATGAGTGACGGCCTCCGCAGTATCTTTAGCACTTTGTTCGGCAGCCTCGAGTTGGGATTTGTACAAAGAGAGCTCTTCATCCTGATTTTTGATAATGTCTTTATCGAAAATAGCTTCAAGCTTCAGGCGGTCGATTTCCTGTTGACGCTCGACAGAGACTTCCGAGACTTTTTCAACTAGGTGGACAAACGCGTCATGTTGAACATAAACGTCGTTGTTGCAAGCGATGGCACTCTGTTTGACATTCCTCGGAATGTGATGAATCGCCGGAAGGAACTTCAGACCATCAAAGCAGATTTTGGGGAATTTAACTTTAAGTTCGGCCAGCTTCTCCGATATCGTCGGATCCGTCACGGGAACAGGGGGAGGTGGCTTTGAAAGTTCCGTTTTCTTACGATGTTCTCGAGACTGCCGTGTGCTTGATGAACCAGAGTGTTGATCATGGGGAACTTCGGATTGAGACCCCTTCTGTGAAGACTTCTCTCTGCCTTGCTCTGATTGAGAAGGAAGATCACGGGAATATGAAGACTGGGTATATTATTTCCTTCGATAAGTCGATTCTCGGGGGCGATTGTCTCGGTCTCCCGAGTCATCTCTGTCTCGGCGCTTGCCGGTGCCCGAATCCCGGCCAGAATGATGAAAAATGGATGAGCCGCAAAGACGATCGATTCCGTGGCTGCGTCCCATGTCACCTGCATAGAATGAGAATAACGACAAGTTAGAAAAGATCAGGGTGATGGATGAAATTGAAGTGTAGCGTGAAGTGCACGTGTCCATGTGTGTCTAAGTGTTCCCCCCGACGGACCGGTTTCTTTATCTTTACTAATGGGAGTTTTTTCTCCCTGGACATGAGCTTGAGCACCAGCATTGCCTCTGGTGGGCGAATGAAGCTTAAACGCCTCTGAGTCGTCGAAACCATAATTGAGCAGATCATCAGGGATGGTGAGGTTCGATAGACCTTTCAGTGAACTTTCTAAGGGTTGGGGGGAAGGTTCTCTCTAATCTGGAATAAGAGTAACTTTAGAAGTTCCACCCACTTTCTTCCTCCTTAACTTATAGGTCAATTTCTTCTTTCCCTTGGAAGGGGAAGATGACGTCTCAATATCGTGGACTTCGACTATCGGGTCCTGAGTGGGACTAACATTTTCACCCGATACTTCGGGCGTCTTGCCTTCTCTAATTTCTCCCTCTTCTGGCGTGTCAAGGGCATTACGTGCTGAAGGCCCAGCCTGCTTTTTTCCTTTGCCCGAAGCAGGTCTGGATAGAGCGACACCTTGGGGAAGGCTTATTCGGCGGCCTTCTGCCAGCAGCCCGGACTTTGTAAGTGATTCATTTGAAATGAGAGATTTGATGTCCCGATCTTCTGCGGGGAGGGCCCGGATAGTTGCAACCGCTTCAGAGTACCCAGAGCCTTCGGGACGTGGATTGATACCTGAAAAAATGGATAAAGAGTCAGAAAAGATGCAAATTTCGCCAAATTCAAGTGTTGATCTAGAAAATGAACTTACTTCCTTCCACCCGTCTCCTGGAGAAACTGGGAGGACAACGCACGTAGAACCACTCTTGCTTGTACTGGGCAAATTTGCTCCATGCCCCAATCAGGATTTGGCATTTGCTATGTGGCTCTAGAAATATAAAAGATGGGATGTCCGACAGTCTCTTGAAGCGATGGATATAACGAATATCGCCAAAAGTAGGAAGCCTGAAAAGGACACTCATGAAGAGGATGCAAGTCCCGTATATGAATGCATGGCTATTTGGATGCAATTGTGAGGGGGCAATCTCGATATACTGTAGCACGTCGCGAAGAAAGGAATTGAATGGTGGTGCACTGCCAATCCAGCACATAAACCTGTTGCAGGTCGTATATCCGAATGGGGGCAAGTGTGGACGATCATGCCCCGATGGAACTAACACGTCATCGAATGGGATTCCATGGACAGAGCATATCTGACGGAGTGTACTTTCATTAATCTTTGAGGCCTGGGAATCGATTGGGTCGTCTAAGAAAATTACTGCCTCCAGAGCATCGGGAGCCAAGTCGACAAACACCGTTGCAGGACTCGATAAGTCTTGAGCGGGGGTAGTTGATGGGTTTGAGGTTCCTATAACTTCTTGTCGAGAGGATGGCCCGGGTCTATCCGAGATCGTAGCAGAGCTTGATTTCCTAGACATCTCTGATAAAGATTGAATCTGACAAAGCACCTGTTCGAACTATACTTGAAAAACAATTACCATTAGACTTAACAACATAAATATTCCCCCCCGTATGTGTGTGAACTAGTGCGATCATTCAGATATAAGTGCCAAGCAGTGAAAAGACGTTGGATTTAGGAAATAAGTGTGAGTTTTGAATTGTCGTCTTCGAAGACCGTCATCGCTGACTGTTTACGAAAGCTTGGCGTAAGACGGTTTATATTTTGAACTCGACGTCGTCGCTGCACTTGAAAAGTTATTAACCAATAGGCAAGTTAAGTCCAAGTTTTCAGTTATTTAAACTCAGGAGTTATCAGTCTGGATTGTCCGGTATGCTTTGTTGTTTAAATCTATCCTTGTCCATTGTCATGAATTCAGGCATAAAATATGTGTTGAGTCAATTATGCATTAGGTTCGACTGGTGTTGCTGTTGTACATGACCCTCCTACCTAACCACTTCGTCGTTCGGCATTCAACAAGTCATGCCGAACCACAATCATGCCGAGCCACATCGCTCGGCATTCTACCTACTACACCAACGTTCTCCTACCTAACCAATTCATCGTTCGGCATTCAACTAGTCATGCCGAACCACAATCATGCCGAGCCACATCGCTCGGCATTTTACCTTCAGCAACAACTCTCCCTCAACATAACCTCCCTACCGCTCGGCATGGATGAGCCGTCCAACAGGCTGCGCCGAGCCGCCTCGATCGGCAATCTGCTCAACTAACACTTCTCGGCTGCACTCCCCCTAACATCGTTCGGCATAACAGAATCATGCCGAACCACAACTTCACTCCAGTATTTCTTCTCCAGTGTCGTTCGGCGTGAGGAAATCAGGCTGAGCCACAACGGCATGTCTCACTCCGACAAACAGACTGGGCATCTTCTTAGATGTTCAAACGATCGCAACTTCGACTCGCGCAACGCCCTCTTCCACCTTCCACTCCACCTAGTCCTAAGGCTAATTAAAACCTCAGATGCGTCTCACTTATCTACGCGAATTCGTCGGCTAGAGAGAAGCCGCAAAATCGAGTCCCATCCGAAGTTCCTAATTGGGAAAGTCAAGTAAGTAAAGGGTTAGTACCTAGTAAAAGGAGGCAGAGTCTATTGGAGTATTCGAGGTAGGGGCTGAATCTTCTCAAGTTTGTGGATCGAGAACAGTCGAAGGAACGGTGTGTAGGATCTGGGAGTCAAGAAGGAGGTTGAGGTATTGAAGAAGTCTAGACGTAGGCAAGATCGTAAGTTCTACGGTATGGAGGTAAAAGTAAAAAAAAGGAAAAAGAAGTATTGCCTTGTATAGAGAGAAGAGAAGTTGAAGGGACCTCGACCAGTAGAACCGGTCAAAGCACCTCCCTCGCTCGGCATCAATATCGCTCGGCATTTGTATGTCTTTCGGCATTGGTATGTCAATCAGCATTTGTATGTCGTTCGGCATTAGTATGTCGTCCGACATTCGATGCATCGTACGGCATTCAGAATAGTGACTTGAAGCAAAACACGAAGGACACGTGAATCAAAGCGCACCATGTTCATCCACACGGTGCACTTTGGGGGGCAAGTGTTACATGGAGGTTTGACTAAGTAACTAGAGGAACAGAATAAGTATCATTCGGCATCCAGGGTCGCTCGGCATTAGAAGTATCGTTCGGCATCCAGGGTCGCTCGGCATTAGAAGTATCGTTCGGCATCCAGGGTCGCTCGGCATTAGGGGTATCGTTCGGCATCCAAGGTCGCTCGGCATTAGGGGTATCGTTCGGCATCCAAGGTCGCTCGGCATTAGGGGTATCGTTCGGCATCCAAGGTCGCTCGGCATTAGGGGTATCGTTCGGCATCCAAGGTCGCTCGGCATTAGGGGTATCGTTCGGCATCCAAGGTCGCTCGGCATTAGGGGTATCGTTCGGCATCCAAGGTCGCTCGGCATTAGGGGTATCGTTCGGCATTCAAAGGTCGCCCAGCATTCCAGCCTCGTTCGGCATTACAGCCTCGTCCGGTATTCCTGCCTCGTTCGGCATTACAGCCTCGACCGGAATTCCTGCCTCACTCGGCATTTATCCTCCCAAGGCATACCAAGGTCGTTCGGCATTTGTGGCACGGCACACAGAAGTCACTCGCCACGGGCCGAAGTATCTCACTCCTAGGCCCAAGAGGGAAGTCCAATCCATCTTCGTATATAAATAGAGGGGCAGGGGCACAGTGAAAAGGACCTTTTTTTGGGAGAACACTGGGGAGAGTCTACCGCTTTCTAGACTTAACCTTTTTACTAATCAATTGCATTCAAGTAATTGGTGTATGGATTGTATCTATAATCGATTATCAAGTAAAGCAATAAAGATTAACTTCAAAGTGGACGTAGGCAATTACGCCGAACCACTATAAATCTGGTGTTCTTATTTTCTGCATTTAATTTAGTCTATATCCCTCTGTTTTAATTGATCTTCTTCATTTATCTCCCTACATAATCTTTCTAAAAGGGGGTTAGTGACTAATTTTGGTGCTAACAACCACAAATATTGATTTTGATGACAACAACCGTATAAATATAGCAACTGGTGATTTTCCAAGTTGTATAGAATATTTTACAGAATATTACATTGGTTTATACAAGAACAAGATAACCATGTTTGAAGACTGGTCTGTAAAAAAATTAGAGGCCAAGATTCAGAGATAATCAAGATATTTAAAAACCCATGAATTTAAAGAGAAAGACATGAAGAGTTTAATACTATAATTTATAGTCTGTATACATTAGAATAAGTGGAAATTAGCCACAAGGGCCTCTTTAGCTAGTGCAATTAGTTTCTAGGATGCACAACTGAAATAATTACTTTTAAGGACAAAATGCAAAATAATTAGTTTCTAAAGCCTAAAAACTTATGAAATTATGTCCTTGAAAGTAATTGGACTGCGGATTTTATCCTTAAAAGTAATTATTCTACTGACTTTGGCCTTGAAATTAATTTCTATGGATGTGTATCCTAGAAACTAATTGGACTGCAAAGTTTGCCCTCCTAGTGAAATGCCCCTTAGAATAAATTGTCAAAGTCCTTGGATAGCAACCATCTATTCTTTGAATATTCTCTTATCAAACTATTTACTTTATATGTATTTTGTTATTCAAAATATTTATTTTATTTTCAAAAATATTCTATAAATATTTTATAAGAATTTTATATATTAAAGTATTTAAAAACTACGTTTAAATAAATTTACAAGCGTTCATAATTTTACAGCCCATTTAAAATGTTTTTGTTTTTCAAAAAATACATCGATACTTTGACATAGGCTACATATGCATATCGACATATAGATCGTTGGACATATGCCTTTTGAATTTTGAATAGTTGTGATTTTTGGTTACACCTCTTCACGAATAGACACATCCATTCACGCACTATATAAAGCAGATTAGAAAATGAATTTTATTAACTACTTTCTTCTTACTCCAAGTTCTCATTATATATTTTATATAATCCACTCTGTATACTCTTCGAATTGATTCAAATTCAATAACTACTTTATTACATTCATTCTCTATAATCTACTTACTGATATGAAAGTATTCGCTCATCAATTTAAAGATCAAAGTACTATCAAAAGGGCTATAGGAATTTTGTATTCAAAGTACAATTGTTTGTATTTGGAATCAACAACTCTCCACTATTATTTGTCCAGATGTTCTTATTGCTCGTTCAAATCAAGTGGGGGGGTCCTTGTTGCCCATTCAAATCAAGTGGGTGTGCTTGTAGCCCTATCAAATCAGATGAGTGATCTTCTTATCCGATTAAATAAAGAGAGTCTATCCTGAACTAGTAAATTAGGAGGGTGTATCTCGTTGCCTTGAAATTGAGATTGTACTTTGGATTTCTTGCTGCATATTTAAAGTAGACATTGGAAAAGAATTCTGTACATACACTTTACAGGACTGGATGGTGGAATGGTTAATCTGAACCAATATAAAAAATTCCTAGTGTCGTCACTTTTACTTTTATTTTACTTTTACTGTGTTTATATATCTATGACCATTTGTTAATATATATTTGTGATTTATTATCTATGTTTGAATTTAAATCTTGAAATAAGTTAGAAAAATTCCATATAAGTTATAAAACACAATTCACTCCCTCTCTAATATTAAATTAGCCTTAAGATCTATTCGCAATAGTAATACACCGTTTCCTACACATCTCGGATTTCATTGCTCCAAGCCAGAGTGTAGAGTCTTAACTCTACAGTGCTTGTTGGAAGGATATAGAAGTGTCATAGTCTAAGGCATAGTCCCCTTCTCGCCATCCACGAGAAAATCGTAGATCTCTCTGGTGTGCGAAATTCCTTACTATACCTTCTAATAGGTTGTGTACTATCGTATACTAGTGAATCGGTTCTCCCACTATTTCTGTCTTAGTGTTAGTCTCTTGGATATCATCCAAGTCTACAACTTTGTCGTTAATTTCCTTTGATAGAAATTCTTTTTCTAAAAAGAAAACATATACGAAAACAATCACTTTTTGTTTCTTTGTGTTGTAGAAAATATATCCCCTAGAATTTTTTAGATATCCTACAAACTTACGTAAAGATGATCCCGCCTCAAGCTTATTAGTGCCAATGTTCTTAATGTAGGCCGGAAAACCCTGCACCTTTGAATAACTGAAGTGGGGTTTCTTGTCATGTTATATCTCATATGGCGTCTTAGGCGCAGATTTAGTAGGTACTAAGTTCAGCATATGCATTGTGGTTTCCAATGCGTATCCAAAATAGGACAAAGGCAACTCAGCTTTACTCATCATGGAGTAAATCATATCTAATAGTGTTCGGTTCCTTCGCTCCGACATGCCGTTTTGTCATGGAATATAGGGTGGAGTAACATGAGAGATAATCCCATTATCTTTCATGTATTGTTAGAGCTCTTGTCCAACGTGCATGCCTCCTCGACCAGATCGTGGGATTTTAATCTTTTGGTTCGTTTAAATTTCAAATTTATTTTTATACTTCTTAAATTTTTCGCAGACAACGAATTTGTTCTTCATAAGATATACATATCCTAGTCTTGAGAAATCATCTGTAAAGGTAACAAAGTAGGAACTATTATCTTTGGTTAGTATAGGCATTGGGCCACATACATCACTATGCACTAGTCCTAAGAGTTCATCAACTCTTTCATTGCTCCGACTTATGGGATGCTTGATCATTTTTCCTTTAAGACACGACTTACACGTGTCAAATGATTCAGAATCAATCGACGATAGAAAACCTTTGGTTTTTAGTTTGTGCACTCTTTTCTCACTAATATGATCTAGCCTACAATGCCAAAGATAATTATCATTTATATTGCTGTTAGAATTACTCGTAGAACGTACATAATTTGTATTGATCACATAAACCCCATTATCAAGAGAACCATCATAAACTTTATTTCCTTTCAAACTAATGTTAATAACATTGTTTGCACATTGAAATATATATCCAGTCTCAAACAATCTAGAGACAGAAATAATTCCGTAAATAAATTCTTTTACATGATGGCATTTATTTAATGTCAAAACAAAACCACTAGGCAAACATAA
The DNA here is from genome assembly GCA_030737815.1 of Allium fistulosum. Classification (NCBI taxonomy): domain Eukaryota; kingdom Viridiplantae; phylum Streptophyta; class Magnoliopsida; order Asparagales; family Amaryllidaceae; genus Allium; species Allium fistulosum. The sequence goes on from CM060903.1 coordinate 1,505,544,653, forward strand.
ATGAAAATCTCCCACTGTCGTTGCATCTATGATAGACCCATCAGCAACTTAGAGTCAATTTTCACCTTTTACCGCACGATGCCAGTTCCTAAGCCCCTGTAACGAATTACAAATGTGAGTTCCAAATCTTGTATCTTAAACCCAAGACAGTTTATTGATTAGAAAACTATTTTGAAGCATAAATGTACCTGATGGAGCTCCATAAATGTTCTACTTTCTTCCTTTTACAATTTTGAGGTAGTCGTGATAGTTTCTTTTTCAATGTCCTTTCTTATGACGGTGGTGACACTCACCCTTAACGTCGACTGCCTTCTTTCCTTTCTAACTTTTATTTTTACCGTCTCTCTTTTGCTTCTTCGAACTATTCGAAGTTGATGTGCCACCTTTTACAGCAAGCATACTTAATTGATCTTTAGATTGAGACTCGACCAACCTCAACATATTGAGGATCTCTACGAGATTCACATTCATATTGTTCATATTATAGTTCAGTATGAACAATTCATACTAAGGGTTCAATGAACCTAGGATCAAATTGACTTATAGCTTATTACATATAGTCATGTACAATGATGCAAGCTTATCAATTTAACCCTTGATCGTTAGCACATAATCGTCTACCTTCTGTCCATTTTGCATTTTGGTATTGAACAGTTTTTTAGTCATCTTGTACCTTGCAAAATGAGTCTGCTCACCAAAAAGTGCCTTAAGACTATCGACATCTCATGGATAGACATTGTTCCACGTTGCATTTGCAACTGTTTTCTAGAGTAGACAACATAGATAATTGGGTGATTTCAAGGTCAGCCAACCACTTACTATAAGAAACCTGCAGATCTTCATGATCATAATCAGCAGGTCTTGTTAGCGGAGCATAAGTTATATATGAACAAACTCGCACATATGTTAGAGCTATCTTTATAATTCGTAGCTAGTCGACATAGTTGTTTGGTCTGGTTAATCGATCGCTTTAATTAAAGAGTCTTGGATTCGACATTATATGCAAGTTTTAATGAGTATACTATTAGGACATTAACATAGTAGATATTCTTGTAACATTAGTGAGGTTAAATTTTACATTTCATTTTACTAATAAGCTCCCACTAGCGTTTTATGTTTCGCCAAACACTAAGTTGAAATACAGAAGTCTTTCGACTTCACTAGTAGGTGTTAGGACTCACATGTCTTGAGATTCTGGCCTTAAGGAAAGCTCAACAAATCATACTTCCACATAAGATGGATAACTCCTTATCAGTAATATCGTATATAATTCCTAACCCATGGTATTTCATCCTAACCTTTCCTTTACCTTGAAGAAAGCTCCACTAATAAAGTACGATTATTTACTTGGACATACCATTTCGTGATGGCCTAAGTATAAGGCACATACCTTGAGGAAAGCTCAATAAATATGTGCAATTGTCTTACCTCGTATGTGCAGTATATTAATAGTACTACACATAACATCATTAGTTAGAGAAAAGCTCGGTAATTAAAGAGTATGCAAAAAATCTATCAATATATAAATGGTAGAGGACAACAATACATTGAAGACTCATAATCTTCGGTATATTATATTGAGTGATATTGATTTATGAAATAATGTATTTCTTATGATATACCCTCGTGAATCAATTGTTAGACATATCAGAAATCATGGTATACATACATTTACATATGTATTTATTGCTTAAGTCTAGTTAGGATTTCTTAATGTTCCACCTTTAATTTATACATTCATATTATATAAGTTTTATTATTATATAACTTTTAAATTTCATATTACTTATATAATACTCTTATGTATAGCATTATATTAATTAAATCTTATTTAATTAATTAAGATTTTAATTAATTTTATATTATCTTAATATAACGTTTACATTTAATGTTTATTATATACTATAATTTTTATAGTATAACACACATATCATATACATATGTATATTATTTAATTAATAACTTCTTAATTAATTAAATTAATTAAATGATTTTAATTAGATTATATTAATTTCAAAATTGATTTCATATACATACATGTATACTTACGTTATTTTAAACATTTTAAAACAACATAACATATATCGCAATATATAATACATGTGTACATTTATTTATTTATTTTATTAACCTTATTAAAAAACAATTTAAAATTTTGAAGTTAATATATATATATTTATATATGTATATGTATATGTATATGTATGTATATGTTTTCAAACATTTTGAAATTTTTATTATATTATAACTTTTAAAATATATTTCTATCTTATTTTAAATTTAACTTTTAAATTTTAAATTTTTGATTTTTCAAATAATTTTGAAAATTAGCCCAAGGCCCAATTCAAATTGGATCTTTTCTACAGAGGTAACCTTTGGGCTCATATATCTATTCGGGTCAGGCTAGTAGCCAAATAAGACATAGTACTTGATTATCCAAACCCAATCCTAGACACTACCTTTCTAGACACCCTACTATCTGGGCTGTGAGCTTAAATAGTTAACCATAACATGACTAATTAGAAAACATAGGCTATTGGGCCTGATACCATTATTGGAACTAGGACAGTCCGTAGTGGAAATTATGGATGAGTTTCAATTTTTTTTACCATATTGGATCTTTATTGGGCCTATAAAGTCTAATTATTCAGAACATTTTTAAATTTCTTTTAAATATAATATTAGTTTTATTTAAATTTATAAAATAATATTGTATTATTTAATTTATGTTATAATATATGTGTGTGTGTATCATATACACATATACATGTGTGTACATGTGTAACATATCAATTCGTGCAAGGTATAACATGCCCATGTACAAATGTTAAGATTTACATTGCAACGGACACATTAGCTCATCCAATATACAAATATTTTTTACAAATGTATGTTTATATACTTTTACTTTTATAGAAATTAAATGTGTACAATTATATATATCTAAACTATAATTTTTTATAGATGATTTTATATAAATATATATATATATATATATATAAACATAAGTATGAAATATTAGTAATATATATTTATAACTATATATATGTTTAAATAATTTATATATTATATATACTAAATATTTTTTTGTAAGGCCGAATTGTTTAAATATGATTTTTTTAAATACTTATATATACATATATTAAATACTTATTTATATATTAATACAAATAAAACATAAAATAATTTAAATAAAATATATTAATACCTAATCATGCGCATGGATTTTCCTTTTTTTAAATTTTAATGTATATATATATATTATAATAAACCATATGAAAATTATAAAAATTAATAAAAAAATATTTTTCAAAACCAAATTTGAATTTCAAATTTCCACTAAATATTAGATAATAATTTTTAGTTTAAAAATTTATTATATAATTTTATAATTTAAAACAATTTAAAATTCAAACTTTTTATTTTCAATTTATATTTAAATATTTTAAAATGTAAAATAATTTATAATACATATATGTATTTATACAATTATTTATATGATTAATCGATTTAAAAATAATATATAATATATAAAATTATTTGGTTCCAACCAAAAATATCATACCTATTAAAAATTATATAAAAAAATATATTTCCTTATTTTATATAAGTATAAAGTAATATTTAATTTATAAACTCTATATATATGTGAATATTATATATTAAATTAACTCAAATAAAAAATGTTTTTTATGCTGAGTCGCGCTGCACATAGGTATGTTTACATAAAATAAAATCTGTTAATTAAACACACACGCGCACACATATGTATATATATGTGTGTGTGTGTACATACACTCACACACAACCAATCAATATTATGATAATATATTTATATGTTGGAATCGTCACCTAACTATCAATATGATATATATAAACATTATAATCTAATATTTATAAACATGCTAGGAATATACCTTATAACCAAAGCCTATAAGTACACCTTGAAATGATGAGATCTGATTCTTGAACTGATTAGAATCCAGCAGATTGCTAGTCTCTGAATCGTTGACCGCCAAATTTCGATTAGCGTTGAACCTGATTTGATTTAAACTAGATATGAAAGAGGGATAGAGGTTATGAAGTTGGCTAGAAATGGAGATTATATGGAGGCTTCAAAAGTTCACCAAAAAACGAGGATAAAGATCTTTTTATAGAGGAAGAGAGGAGAGAAGTTTGGATCTAATCTTTTACTCGTTCTCCTTCCATCTTATCCATCCATTTCAAAGCTCTCTAACACCTGATTAGGCCGCACCTATTATGCCTTATTTAAGCTGACCTACTAGCCCCTTTCATGGGCTTTAAACCTATTTAGAGCTCGAACAAAATATTATGCAATTAAATCCAATTTAACGCTTATTGATATCATATATCGATTAATATATTTATAACTATTATAAATATATTAAATTATTTTTTCGTCAAATCAAAATTAAATTTTATAATTAATATTTCATGAATATTAATTACTTTAATTAATTTCTAACAATAATTAATTAATTAAATCATTTTGGTTAAAAGAATATTCGTCATTTTGGCTATGTGACTCGTTGGCTGTAAATTTAGTTAGCGATTAATGTCGAAATATTTGAATATTAACATTCATACGTCACTTAGCAGGTGGTGTGACATTTTGGCAAATTTTTTTACTTATTTGGTTTTAGTGAAATCCAATATTAATTTGTTAAGTGTTATCCGGTTATGATTTTTATTTACACCAACTCTCTTCGTCAAAACTATATTAATTTGGACATATGGAATTTGGTAATGGTCAAAATTCCAATATCATCTACATTCAACTCTATATTCCAAACATAAAGTCCTTAGTTCAATAATAAGAATTATTATAAACCGAACTACTTTGGCTAGAGATTTTGACTTTGAGTTGACTTGAGTTGACTGTGATACTAACCTCATATAACTGAGGTGACGAATCCTCTCTTAAATAGTGTTTGACTTCCAATACGTCCGCTCGACCCAACTATAGACACTAGATGGACGCTATGCCATGATTTGAAAATAATTAAAGCAAAGCTTTCATACTGGAGATCAATAGTGTTTTCAAGTCGAGAGAACTGTGTAAATTAGTCACATCGATATTTTCAGCTTGACCTTAGTTATATTTACCAACGGAAAACTATCGAGCAAGTTGTTCCATAGTTATCCAATAACTATTAGTATGTAATCCCTAGGTACACCCTCTCTCTCCGCAGTCATGAGTAATACACTGCCCAACGTTTAGAGAGCGTTGCGTTCTGTAGTCTCAATGGATACATCGATATCCAATCTTGATGCACCTTGACTGGGAACGTTTTTTGATAAAAGTATATGCAACCGGAGTCGCATAGTTATACGTGCATAAAATAAGTAGAAATATTCGAATAACTGGTCCTAGTGAGTAGCCAAAAAGTTCACGGAGTCATATGCATAGTCATACCCAAATATATACAATACAACCCTAGGAAATACAATACATCAGATACATGTAATTCGCTACATAATAAATATAAACACCTAAAACACATTCAAATCAGAAGTTGACATTACTACTCCCTACTGATTCTGTGCATCGTTGCTGGTGAGAAAAAACTAAAGAGGGCCGGCAGGGCTTCCTGTCCAAAGAGAGTACGAATACATAATTTTGTTAGCAACCAAAATAAAATTATTTTTTGCATTATTGTTATACAGTATCATGATTAGGAACATTTAATTACTGACTAGGAACATTTAAAATGATGTGTTTTATATATCATGGTATAATACTCATGATTACAACTATTTGTAATTATTATCACAAACATACCATTTATGGATTTTCTATTAAATATATTTTAACTAATATTTTAATTATTTATAACACATTATAACAAATATATAACAGAAAGAAAAAAACACCTTTATTGCAAAAGAAAATTTATTGTATAGTTAATTAATTTATAATAAATTACAGAATTACCCCAAGGGCATACCCTTAACTCTATCATATTACTCATGACTGCCAGGGTTGCCAAGGGCTTATGTACTGATAGTTCTTGGATAGCCATAGAATGACTCACCCGATAATTTTTTGTTAGTTAATATAATTAAGGTCAAACATAAAATATCAATGTGATAATATTACCATTTCTCTCGACTAGAGACCACCATCGAAATTTAATGTAGAAACTTCGCTTTGATTATAGTTAAATCATGGCATGACTTCCATCGAACGACTACATTTGGGTCGAGTGGAAGAATTGGAAGTGAAACACTATTCAAGATAGGATTCGACTCCTCGATTATAAGAGGTTAGTGTCACGGTCAATTAAAGTCAACTAAAAGTCAAAGTCTCTGGCCCGAATAGTTCGATTAATAATAATTATTATTATTGAACCTAGGACTTTGTGTTTGGACAATAGAGTTGAATACGAATGATACTATAATTTCAACCATTACCAAATTCCATAAGTCCAAAGTGATATAGTTTGATGAATAGAATTATTGTAAATAATAATCACTACTGAGTAACGCTTAACAAAGTAAAATTGGAACCGAAACCAAATAAGCGATAAATTTGGCATCACACCACTTGCTAAGTGGCATGTGCACATTAATATTTGAGTAGTTTAATATTGATCCTGACCGAATTTATATCTAAAGAGTAGCACAACCGAAACGATGTATACTCCTTTGACCACATGATTTAATTAATTTGTAATTGTTATAAATTAATTAAATTAATTAATATTTATGAAATATTATTTATAAAATTTTATTTGATATGTTATACAATATCAATAAATATTTTTATAATAGTTGTAAATATATTAATCAATATACGATATCGATACGCGTTTAAATTGGATTTAAATGCGATAGTTAATGTCCGGGATTGAACTGGTTTGAACCCCATAGGGGGCATAGGAATTTTGGCCATAGTTTGACCATGGAATAGGCGGCATGAGATGCTAAAGGGGCTTGGGTTTTTATATTTTAGAAGGCAGAGAATGTGTAAGAGAAGAAAGGGGATCTTGGTCCTACTTTAGCTCTTTAGCCCCTCCCTTATAAAATGATTTGATACCTTATTCTAAAACTTTATTTATACAATTAAATGAAATAACAATTTTATTAATTTAGAAAAGTTCTAAATGAATTAGACTTTATAGGCCCAATAAAGATCCAAAATGGTAAAAAATAATTAAATTCATCCATTTCTTCCACTTTCGACTGGCCTAATTCCAACAATGGTCTCAAAGAAAAATAGCTCATGCGGTCTAAATTAGTCATATTATGGTTAACTAATTAAGCTTAAAACCGAATTAGTAAGGTGTCAAAGAATGGCAGTGTCCTGGCTGGATTGTTGGATAATCAAGTACCTTGTCATACCTGGCTACCAGCCTTGTTAGAACCTCTATTGTTGGATTTTAATGACAACAACTATATAATTATGCCAAAGAATCTCTAAGCTAATTTGCAGGTACATGGGCATCAAAAAGAGACAAACAAATATGTTCAAAATGAAGATACACAGTAAAAAAAGGATGAAAGTATGTATATGGAGATACAAGAAGAGATATACACAATAGAGACAAGATGAAGGTGACAAACAAAGTATTATTAGTCATAGAGTGTCGTGTCTAGAATTTACAAATGTTAAAATCTTCTCAAAATGGTATACACACATATACATTCATATTTTAAATGAAAAATCAAGTTTTCAAAAATTGCATGGAGCGGGGCTCAAACCCAGGTCACTAGTTTAGAAGGCAAGTGCTCTAACCAAATGAGCTATGATAACTTTTGCTTATCAACAGAACTCAGCCGGTTGAATAATATCATTCAGACGGCTGAATGATGAAACAAAGCATATATTTTTATGCAGTTTCAACTGGCTGAATGACTTTATTCAGCCGGCTATTTTAGGCCAAAAATTTCCTATTTCTTTGCTGTTTACGATTTTATCAAATTCAAAAGGCTGAATATTTTCAACAGCTATTTTATGAAAAGACACTTCTCTTCATTGAAGCAAAACATCTTCAAACCAACAGTTGCATCTGTTTCTTTTCAACGTTGCCTTTCATCAATGGTTGCAACTTTTTAATCTCTATAAATAGATTTCAGAATTCAACAAATAATTAACTTAACTGATTTTAATGTTCTTGAATTCTTATCTCTCAATCTATTTTCAATTTGCACTCTAACTGCATACAAACTTTGATCGTTGATCACTCCATCTTCCACATTTCTCAAGCACATTACACTATATATCATAAAGGAGAATATTATAGGAAGATTGTACTTAATTGACTTATCAGTGCTATTTAAAGAGCATACTACAGTCAGATACTTTTGTTATTTGTAAAGAAGTCCTGTTCGGTTGCTCAGGCGGTAGAAGTAGAAGTCCTGTTCGGTTGCTCAGGCGGTAGAAGTCCTGTTCGGTTGCTCAGGCGGTGTAAACCTATTCCTCCGGGTTAAGTGAGGGTTGCTAGTTTAATTCCAGAACGAGTCTAGGATTGGACGTAGAACGGGAGTTCGAACCAGTATAAAAATCTCTGGTGTCATTTACTTTACTGCTTTAATTATTTACTTACTTATTCTGCATAAGTAGTTTATCTTTTTTACACGATCCTATAGCATAGTCACTTTTCAAGCCTGGCCCAAACAGTTATATGAGCCCAAAGGTTACCCTTAATAGAAAATGCCCAAGTTGAATTGGGCTTTATGCGAATTTCAAAATTGTTTTAAAACTAAAATAAAAGTTTTAAATTTAAAACAAGAAAAATATTATAAGTGTTATAATATAGATTTTCAAGTTGTTTTGAAAATTAAAATTAAATGTTAAATTTAAAATAAAACACATGTTATAAAAGTTATAATATAACTTTTCAAAATATTTGAAAATGTTATGAAATTAATTTCGAAATATTATTTATTAATAAAACAAATGAACTGATTAAATAAGTTAATTAATTAAATATATATACATGTAATATATATATATATATAATAATGTATGTTATGTTGTCCAGAATTGTTTAAGACAATATGAGTATACATGCGTGTATAAAAGAATTTTCGAAATTAATAAAATAAAATTAATTTTTTTTAACTAAATAAATTAATTAAATGTTAATTAATAAATTAAAACACGTATATATATATATATAATATGTGTATTACAATAAAGGTTATAGTATATATTCAATATAGTATGTTATAATTGAATAATATAATAATTAATTAAAGTGTTAATTGATTAAATTAATTAAATATGATTTAATTAGTATAATGTTATACATAATATTATTATATAAGCGAATTAAAAATATAAAGGTTATATAATAATGAAATTTATATAATATGAATGTATAAACTAAAGATGGAACAATAAGAAACCCAAGTAGACATAAGGAATAAATATAGGCATATAGTACGTATACCGTGATTTTTAATGTGTCCGACACTTGAGTCACGAGGATATTTATAAGAAATACATTATTTCATAAGACGATATCACTATATTAAATATATTGAAGATTATGAATCTTTAATATAAGTTTTGTCCTCAACCATTTATATATATTGATAAATTACTTGCATACTCTCTTGTTGTTAAGGAAACTCAAGCTAGAGATGTTATGTGTAGTATTATTAATATATTGAATAGAAGAGGTAAGATAACTATATGTGTTTATTGAGCAAACTCAAGGTACATATATTATACTTAGGCCATCGCAAAATGGTATGTATGAGTGAATAATTTCTTTCGATTTGTTGAGCAAACTCAATGTCAAAATGAGATTAGGATAAGGAATCACGAGATAGGAGTTGTATGTGATTCAATAGATAAGGAATTATCCATCATTTGTGGGGGTATGACTTGTTGAGCAAACCCAAGGTCAGAATTCCAAGACAGACGAGTCCTAACACCTATTAGGGAAGTCGAAAGACTTCTATGTTTCGTCTTAGAGTTTGGAGAAACATAAAAGACTAGTGGAAGCTTATTGTAAAATGAAACACAATGTTTAACCTTACTGATATTGTAAGAATGTCTGTTGTATAAAGTTATATTAATCTACATTGACAAATTTATGTAATTAATATTATTGATAAAATGTTTATCAGTTAAAATATATAAATGAACTGAATTAATATTGATGAATAGAAATATAAGATATACTTACCAATAAATTGCATGTTGACCCATGCAAGCGCCTAATTATACAATCACTAAAGATGTTCGTAATTTGGTCACTTACAAGTTTACTTGCCTGAGACTGTGTATTATCTTCAATGAGTTTCGAACTCTAAAAGCAATACAAGAATATGGATATTTGATCCATATACGATCACATATAAATGTTATATGATGAATGATCACAATTTGTAATGTACGAAACCTCGATAAAATTAGTTCATTTAAATAAGCATGTAAATTGTAGTGTGAGATCGTGTATTCAATATGATTAATTACAATAATGATTTTGTTGTGCTAAATGTAACACAGGACCAAAGGCTACGAGATAGATTTGAGAATTCGATCATCAAAATGTCAGTTTGATCAGCTTATGTAAAGTGCAGTTTATTTGATATCCTTAATAGTTAAGGATGACAAAATGCACTTTTAAAAAACTTCATTATGATATTATAGTAAGGATTTCCTTTGAATGATTCAACCATTTAGAAAGGAAATTGAATGAACGAGAATGGATGTAACATAATGTACGGTAGGGATGAAAAGAGGGAATGGTCACCGCTACTTCATAAAGAAACATTGGAAACGAAAATTGTGAAATAATAATTGATACTTACTGGAATGAGAAATATGATTTTTATTCCAAAATATATTTTCACATAGAAAATTGTTTTCCATGAGATTTATTTCTTTGAATTTAAGATATATGATCTGAAGATTCTCGACTGTAAACCAGTTGCATTAATTGAAATAAATAGCCGATATTAAGTGGTTAAATAGAGCTTCGTATTTCATATGTTATTATAGTAACGACAAAAATTGTGACGACCCACCTTTTTGGACAGTTTAAGTCGACAATAAAACCACACATGTCCAACTCAGACCGTTTAAAAGGTAGAGTATCAATGGGTTTATTTTAAAGAAATAAAAAGAAAAGAAGAAAACAACAACATAATTTCATAGCGGAACGATAAAATACAATAATCACATAAACAGTTCATGAAGCTTTTTACAATATACACTTAATTCAATTTACAACATAAATCAGAGTTATAAAATTTTTAATAGACAACAAAAAATAGTGTAGCGGAATTGATACTAGTAAATATGATATACCAAATCTTCGTCTTCGTCCTCCAGAATAACTGTCTTCGATAACTAAAAACTTAGTCTGACCCGAGCGTAATGAAAAACAAAACACTCGAGTCAGGACTAAAATCCTCATGTAATTCAAATCAAAATCAGGTGAAATATAGTTGTAAGTAACTTCATTCTTTTACTTCGAAATTTCACATGAAAAGTTTCACAGTTTCAAAACTTCTATTCAGAGGTTTTGGTAATTTATCAACTTCAAATCAATTTAATAAACTTCACAGTTTAAACAACTTCAATGTTTAAATCAGATTTTATTTAAATTGCTGAAATAAATACAAGGATTTTCTTCTTCAATCATTACTCAAATAGCTGATTTTAGTTTCAAAAGGTTTCACGTTACTTTACAAATTTCCAAAGTTAAATTTCAAAACTTTTCAGAGTTTGAAAATTCAATTTATCAAAATCTCCAATTTCGCCAAACGGCGATAAAATCACAACAATCGCATTTCTGCAAAATAGTCAACAATGCATTTAATAATTCACATATCCAATAGGATATTCAAAGGTCCATATTCAAATTCAATGTGCAGATGATCAATCATATCAATAGCAGTAATAACAGGGTGATAATATGAATATGTCGAAATCACTAGACAACATAACAACTAATCACAAATATCATCTATCGCAATATCAACCAACATCTAAAGCAACCAATTCATCCATATCACAACTATCAATGTCGAGTGTTTAAAAGTTATATGAAAATTTCAATTATCAACATCAATTTAAACATCAAGTTAAATGTCAATTTAACTATCTGATTTACATGTCACATTTTTAACTATCAAATTAAATGTCACATTTATTGTCTAATTTAACTATCAAGTTAAACCATCAATTTAACGGGAAAATTTAAATTTTGATCTAAATTAAATCCGTTTAAATTTTAAATGTCACTTTTTCGTTAATTGGTTTAACTGACAGTAGGAAATTTAGTACTTCGTGAATGGGTTTAATCACTCACCTTTATTTGAACTAAAAAATTTCAGCCTTAAATAAATTCCAGTCCATATCCAAGTCGTAGACGATGTGATACGAACCCAACGCGACTTGTTTTGCCCGAAACGGACCTCATATGAAAACGTTACGAATTTATGAACACACGATAATTAAATTATAATTAAAATAAATAATTAAATTATAAATTAAAAAATTTAAACCTTCCCTCTCACTTCTTCTCATGCCGAAACCCATCCACACAACCCCAACTTCGACGACCGCCCATCACTAAACCCCACCGGACCCAGATCCAAGCCCACCGCCGCAACTGCCTCTCCAAGCTCCACCATCCCCAGAAGTTTTGCCTCCTACAATGCTCCGCTTCGTCCACAAACTGTCATCGACCGCGCCGCCTATAGGTCTCGATTCTGGCGAATTCGAGTCCCTTCGCCAAGATATGCACAGCTCGTCGTGCCCTACGTTTTCTTAGTTGAAGTCGAGTCGAGATTGTGAGTGGATTGGGAGAAAACGAGGAAGAAAGAAATGAAATTTCGGCTATTGAAAATTTAAAAGGAAGCGGCTGAAGCTTCTTAGACTAGGGTTTTGTAAAAATGAAATTTTCAAGTCCTTATATAGAAAAAATTTCGGCATTGTACATCGGTGAAAGTTTCAAACTCCAAACGAAGCGTGCCGCCTGGCGTTCTATATGTTATACCCCTATCCCGAACATAATGGAACATATATCGGAAGCCAATTCCATCATATTCAGAAGATAACTTTTCAAATCAAATTATTTTAATTAAAGTTCTGAAAATAAATTCTACGCGTTTCTAGCTCGCTTTGCCAAACGTTAAGTCCGATCGCTACGAAACTTTAAATCCTATAATAATTCACTATTACGAATCCGATGAAACTGGTTTCATCGAAACCTGAGACAGTGACCAAAAGACTATTTTTACATGTTAATTAAAACGAGAAATTTCCAAAATCGATCTAATCGCTTTTAAATTCAAATTTAAAAGTTAACAATTTCATTCTTGTTTAAATAAAATTTAAATCAACTTTTGAAATCATTTTCATTCATATTAAATTCAAAATTCAGTTATTTAAACAATTTCAAAAATTAAATTTAACAATTTAATTATCAATAAATCATTATATTTGAAATATAAGTTATTTAACTTATAAAATTTAACTTTTAAAACGAATTCCAATAATAAAACAACTACTACACTCTTTAATAAAATTATAATCATAGTCAAATAAGACGTACTTATATATATCATTTCAAATATCATTTTATAAATGAAAATGTTCGTTCTAATTCAATACACAAACGCCTTTTTTTACATTAAATACATAGATTACATTATGTTACACTTCTTTATTTAAAGTATTCCAATAATCTAATTTCGATGAATTCTAATATTAGAATTTCAATATTATATTTCAAATGAATTTTAGTTATCATACAATTATTTTATTTTCATCTAAATAATTCAACATTTATTATTCAGTTTTAGCTATTGATTATAAACACATTCAATACATAGAATTTCATATAAATAAAATTATGCTTTTACTTTTAAATAACATTCATTCGATTCTTTATTTACTTGACATTGATCATTTCAATTTCTGTTATCAATTACTTACAATTTAATATCATTTAATTTACTTTCTAATATAAGTCATCATCTTTTATCATATTGAATTTTGTTATTTAAAATTTTATCTTAGTTCATATCCAATAAATTACATTAATAAATCATTAAATTTTATTTCTAACCATTTTTATTCAATAGTTATATTAAATTTAATAATTTGAAATGGTTAAAAATACGGGTCTTTATAGAAATAGTGGGAGCATGCCTCATAGAACTTATTAGTCACATCAAGCTACAAAAATTGTTTTAATAAAATATACCAAATATTATTTATGAAATAATAATAATTATTTAGTGTTGACTAAAAAATAGGCATAGTTTTATTTTAATATGAATATTTGTTATAAAATAAAACTATAGTGTGGTACTATTTTTCCATAACAAATATGATGCATTGAATTATACAAAAGTATATGAAATTATTTGCAAATAAACTAAGCTATGGTTTTGAGAAATAATTTGATTATATAATTATGAATCGTATGATACTAGTTAATTATATCTCAAACAATTAAGGGAAAAACATCCAGTCAATGGGAGCATGATAAAAGTTAATGAACTTTTCGGATTGATAAATAGATATATGCAATCGTATGTCTATTAATAGCAAAACGGTTCCATGTACTTCGTTATATTCTTCAATGAATTATCACCAACATGGACATGTGTATTTTATACACATGTAGTATGTCTATGATAAGCTTATAGAGTATAAAACAGAAATAAATAAATAACATGCAATAGAAAATAAAATTGATTCGATTTGATCAAATAGGAGAGTATATTGGAAAATGGAGTATATTGGAAAATGTTCCAAATGTATCTAAAAATGAATAAAGATTCAACCTTAAAAGTCACTCCTTCCTTTGATACATAATAATATGTCAATAAGGAGTAATCAAATTTTGTTGAACAAAGAACGATTAGCGGAGAGTGAAGTTGAGTTAACTTTTTTTTATGGTCGTATACTAACGTGTAGTACACGAGGTTAAAAATTAATTTCATCTAAAGTATGGTTTGCAAAACCATATGGGTTTATAAAAACCTAAAATATCCTAGGACAAGGAGTTGGCAGCTTATGCGAGTTGAAATACTACACGTAATAATTGTACATGAGGGATCTTGTATGAATCATCCCAAAAGAATTTTGGGAATGATTGTCATTAGATGACTAATTTTTGTTTTGAACATAAGTTTTTTAAATTAAAACCAAATCAATTTTATATAAAACCATTTATAAAGTGGTAATGAATACCTATTTCATTGCATTAAGACACAACTATTGTTTCAAGAAATACCAACTTCATAGCAAAGGAATTTCTTTTAGAAATTATTGGTAGTAAAATGAATTTGAATACGGTCCGAGGATAAAACTAACTACGAGGAAGGAAATGAAATTAACCAAACCTAAATGAACACAACACATTAGAATGTCTAATAAGTATTCTTACACATTGAAGAGAAATTATGAGTTTCTTACCAATGTCAAGAATAGATAATCCTCAACTTTAATCAAACCATTAAGAGTATTGACTCTGCCATATGGTATGATGCACAAATCTGAAAGGATTTCAAGTACGTTATCAAAATATGATTTTGGTAGTCTTACCCAAAAGGATATAATCCATTGATCATTTTTGTGTCTTCAAGAGAAAAACTAATGCAGTTGGAATTTAATAAGCAACTTTGATAAGGACAAAATTCGAAAATTTCAAACGTTGAAATCGACGTAATAGATTCGTCATTCAACTTGATCAAGTTAATTTAGAATGTATTTACAAAACTATCGCTTGATAGGACTTTGTGTTTTGATACATATGCGTTGAAATAGAAAATTCTAAATAATGATTTAGAATAGACTATTTGTGCATAATAATCAAAGTGTCTTGAAATTAGTGGGAACAATATTTAGTTTGTGGGATTTTGGATAGGATCCAAGAAATGGTACGAAAATATCATTATATAAGCATCAGAATTTAAAAAGTATTTTGATAGAAATATTGAGTAGTTTGATTTTTAGTCAAAATGCAAAGGAAGCGCGTGTCCATAAGAAAGAACGCTAAAAGGTACATAGATATTTCTAGATTATAAATAAACAACATATCACTGATTGTTAACGATGTACTTATGTTAAATCAGTAGTATTTTGGTTATTTTATACTCAGTATTGGATTTGTAAAATATATCTTTTATAATAAGTATAAAGGATGTTGGAAATGGCCCAAACGATATGCAAAGACACCTTGTTAAAATGTTTAATATGGAACATGTGAGATGGATTCCTTATGTATTGACAATAAGAATTATCATATATGTTCTATTGTCTACAATGTCGTATTTTTCTTATGTATTTGATGCATGAAAAAAATATCAAATCTGAATTAAGATCACTAAATGATAGTTTAGAGTATTCTCGACTATTTACAAAATACTAGATAATTTTTTACAGAAACAACGAACTCTTTATAAAAGAATGTTCGGACTCGAACTTTATAAGTGCTATATAATACATCAATATTAAATACGTTTAAACCTTACATTAAGTTGGAAATGTTCCAAAATGAAACATTGTGGCTGATTCGATGAAAAGGCTAAGTACATCGCTATGAATAGCACCATAGTAAAAGCAATGCATATATATATATATATATGCACAAATTTATAACTAAGCAAGGGGTGATTTCAAGTATTAAGAATACTAATCATTGTTTTATGATAACAATGTAATAATAAGAGCTCACTGGAAGTTGAGAAACATACTCTAAATAGTTTCAGGTGATAAAAGTAGTGTACCAGCATCAGAGAGATTTGATTAACAGAGTAGATAAATAAACCAACATAGCAGATCCATTCACGAAAGGTCTAACACTTAATTCTGTAATGCCTCACCTCTATATCGATACTACCAAAGAGTATACTAGGTAATATTGTCTGACAATACAAAGAATGAGACGATATTGGGATGGAACATGTGAATATTCTTTTGGGCTAACACCGGTACATATTTCAAAATCGAATAACAACCTGTCTCTACGTACACAGTATCGACACAAACCAATAAACATGTGTGATTATAGGATAAAAAATACACAATATAAAATAAATCATAGAGATCACAGAGTTGTCAACGCAGTGATAACATGTAATATAAAATATACATGAGTCCATGTGAGTTTACAAAAATAATCAAATGCCCACTATCATCAAAATAAATACAATGTATAAATCTAATGCATACATCTAAATATCATCAATATACACGGGGCTACAAAAATAAATAAGGGTATACTAGTCAACTAATAAACCAGCCTCCATCTATACCCAACAGTCACAATCCAGTCTCTTTGTCCTTGAACCTGTAAGGCTCGGACTGACCTAAGTATTATATAAATAACGCATGGATCAAACTATGTCTAGAATGTAGATGTCAACATATGATAACAACTGATATAATATAGCAGGTATCTCACAAGGCAACATATTATCATCACATGTATAAGTTTATATCTCAAACCATACTACCAATCAATAAAACGTCAACATAGAAAAGGAAATCAACTATCAACAAGCACACAATCAAGTAAGGTACTATAAGTATGGTATCGTATGTCTATATATCTCAAATCACACATTCCAGTTGGGAGCCTCAGAACACACAGCATGCTCTAGTGGGTTAAGAGGTCCTCGCCTTTGAATGGGGCATCTCGAATAAGAGGAAACTACACGGTATAATATTTATCTATCTCCAAACGCATAAAAACATACCTTTGCTTTGCATTTTAAGCATGTTTGCTTAGCTTTTACGCGAACAAAAGTGTGGATGCACCAAAATCGAATCTGTAACAACTTCATGTACATATGCTTGGCCTATAGTAAACATATGAGATCATATTTAATAACATAATGTAACATTGCATTCATAAAACAAAGGAAATATGTTGTATTTTCATTTTTGACCATTTTCGACTAACTTAAAGGTACCAAAAAGACAAAATTACTTCATGCTTTCAAAAGCAAAGTTGTAGCATAATCCAATAGCTTTTCAAATCAACTTTCGGATCATGAAAATATGGTTCACATCAAAAGTTATAGCGGTTTTATGAATGATATAAATTCTGAAATAACTAAAAAAAAAATGCAGGTCCATCTTTTTAAAACCCATTTATGACCTTGTAAAAAACCAAATTTTACAAATCTTCTAAAATGAAACTTGTTACTTTTCATCTTAGCTTTTAAAAAACTACAGGATCATCAAAAATGGATCATATGGTCAAAAGTTATGATCAAAAACACTATGGCGCTTTAGCTCAAAAACTACAGGTTTGAATTTTGTGCCAAGTTTAAACTTGCATTAGAAAACACCAAAATTTCAAAAAGTGGTAATCGTAAAAGTTGTTACTCGTAAAAATACCTTACCAATGAAAGACAAATCAACAAAATTTGATCAAAACTCCGTAAGTTATGGGTATATTAGTAAAGCACTATAACTTTAATTAATTTTCTTTTTCAAAGCTCCAATCTCAAATTTTAATCTCATTTCAACTTAAATTTTCCACTTCGAAAACAATAAAATTTTATAAAAGCACATAATACAAAGTTGTACATTTTGGAATTATTATTACTACAATTTTTTTCCTTTCAAAAGTATATTTCACAAAATTCTCCCAGAAGTCCTTTACATAACATTCTTTTTGAAAAATTCTTTTATTCCACAACATCTCATGTTATTTACTTTCACTTTTCTGCATACATACACACATAAATACGCACACACGCATACATGCACGCACAGACATATACATATATATTTCAAAATATTTACCATTCGAGATTTTTAAATGTGACGTCTCATTCATTTTCATTTTGTTTTTTATTTTGTAAAACTACACTTCACAATCATTGTTCATGAGTTCATTTTAATTTAGTATACTTCAAACTCGCTATTTTTTTTCCGTATTATACTTTATATATAATATAACTAATATTTACAACCATTTTATTTTCCCATTTTCATAAATATGCATTTATTTTATTTTTCTAAAAATTGATTTCTTATTCAAAATATTAAAATAACATACTTAGTTTAAAATTACTTTTAACTGGAAACTCATATATTTGCAGTCAATACCTTAATATATATTCTTTTCAATATAATTATATACTCATATCATCCTTCAAATCATATCAAAGAATCTTAGCTCGTTTATCTCTATGTAATTATCACTACCTATTATTATTATTATTATTATTTTCACTTTTCAAAATATTTTTCCACTTTTATTATTATTTTTTAAGATACCAATGTAACGTATTCAACATATTATACCCTTTCCAAAATATTGTTTAACTCACTTCGAAAATTCTTCCTTTTAAAAACATTATTTACAATATCTCTCGAAACATTGTCCACTTTCCAAACATTGTTTTGTTTTTTTCCAAAATGTAAAATTCTTCTCAATACATTATTTTAACTTTTTTTTGAAAATATTATATATATATATATATATTTAAATTGTATTCATTTTCAAAGCACTATGTCGAAATTCCTAATCCTAATGTTTAGGAATCCCTATCGATGATGTTGGTCAGACACATCGACCAGAATTCATAAGTCACCCAACAGATAAATTAACAAAAATTTAATTACAAAAACTATTTCAAGTATTTTAATATATAATTAATTTTCTTACTTGGTCAAAATCATATGCTTACTTTCAATAGATTGAAATATTAATGGTGATTATATTAATAACCAAATAATTTATCACTAGCAACACACAATCAAGCAATCAAACATATAGAAACCAACCATGCACGTCCACAAGCAAGCATTCAACTTAATTTATAACTCTTTATATTTTAATTACTTGTTTATATGAATAAGATTTTCTTTTATTCAACAAATACTTTTCTTATCTCTTGTGATATAAAAAAATGACCACTGGCTTTAATAATTTTGACTTCAACCAAATTTTTGTTGGTTCACAGCTTCGAATGAATACTCCTACTCAATCCCATGCTATAGACTGAGCCCAAATATAATATTGATTTATTTATTTAACTATTAGCATAACACAACACATATCAATCAAAACAAACACATATGCCCAGTGGAAAACAATTTATCGGCTTCCACTGCGCAACTTCGATCACTACTGGATCAAGCTGCTCTATTTAAAGCCACACATAAGTCCAATCCACTTCATCAATGCCGATGGTACTAGCGAACTAACTACTTCTACCTTCACTACCTTCGTCAACTACTTTGTATCACACTAAGAAAGGGGTATAAGAAAAGATAAAATATTGTGTGAAAATTATAAGTACATCCTAGATGATTATCCCGGTAATAATCCATACTCCTACTACTATTTATGTATATACAATAATCTACCATCCACCCATAAGGACAGGGACTAAGTCTCGTCTAAGATCTTGACTCATGTCTCATATAGTCTGTGTTTTTCTAAACCTGCTCTGATACCAACTTGATATCTATCACACTGTGGCCATTACTAGTGCCTCAGTCACATTGGTTTTACGACCAGACTCTTGATTGTCATAACCAACCGTAAACGAGACGTGTAGAGGGAAGAGTCAAAGCTTCACAATTGATCAGAATGCGAGAACCCCCTATCATGTTGCTCTTACTAATAACCATCTCTGATACTAATTGTAATGCTCTATCTCTATACCTATACTACCAAAGAGTATTGCTAGGTAATATTGTCTAATAATACGGAGAATAAGGTGATATTGGGTTGTCATATGTGAATATTCTCTGGGACAAACACCGGTATGTATTTCAAAATCGAATAGCAACCCATTTCTATATACACAATATCGATACAAAAAAATAAACGCATGTGATTATAGGATAAAACAATACAAAATATAAAATAAATCACAGAGATCACAGAGTCGTCAATGCAACAATGCCATATAATATAAAATATATACGAGTCAAGTGGGCCTACAAAATTAATCAAATGCCCACTATCATAAAAATAGATACATTGTATAAATCTAATATATACATCTCAACAACATCAGTATACAAGAGGCTACAAAAATAAATAAGAGTATACTAGTCAACTAATAAACGAGTCTCCATCTACATCCAACAATCATAATATAGTCTCTTCATCCTAGCACCACTAATGTCTTAGAATGACCCAAGTGTTTTATATATAATACACAGGTCAGACTATGTCTAGAATGTAGAAGTTAACATGTGATAGAAATGATATAATATAGCATGTATATCAAGAGGCAACATAAGATCATCATATGTACAAGTTTATATCTCAAACCATACTACCAATCAGTAAAACCTCAACTTAATAGGTAAGTCGACCAAGTATCCAAGCATCAACCAAATATACCCATAACAAAAAAGGAAATCAACTATCAACAAGCACACAATCAAGTAAGGTGCTATAAGTATGGTATCTATGTCTATGTATCTCAAATCACACATACCAGTCTGGAGCCTCACAGCACACGGTACACTCCAATGGATTAAGAGGTCCTTTCCTTTGAATAGATGTCTAGAAGGGATATCTAAATAATATGGTATAATCATATATTCTCACATATTCCAGATGGGAGCTGCATAGCACACAACAAGCTCCAAGGGACAGCACACAACATGCTCCAGGGACAGCATACAACACTCTTATGGTCTTAGTTACTCCCCGTCATCGTGACACTATGTCTACCTATATACTATGCCACGACCCTACTGCCAATGGAAACAGACCGTTTGGCTAGTGTTGCATTGGGGCATAACATCACACAATCTAAATATCAGCACACAACATGTATAATAAGGTGATGCCATGGATCTTGGTCATGACCCCACGATCAGCCAACTAGGATGGACTCTAGTCTATCTGGGTAAACAACACGCAGTGTACATTAGCACACAACCGACCATTTCTCTAGACATTAACCCATAAAATAAGAGTGTTCCTCACTCATATAAAGTAATCAAACAAATTTCACACAGGCATCCCAAACCACCTAGTGTTACTCGCTCGTTTACTCAATGCTCGTAAACTACACTCCTTACCCGTAATAATATCATATACCATAAGTCAAAAGGTTAATCGAAATAATATTACTAAATGTCCCCAACCAGATGGTGTTATTAATCCATTTATGAATAATTCTCACTATACTGAACTTCATGCAATAATATCTTATACTATGAGTCAAGTAACCAGAATAATATTACTGAATGTCCTATACTAGACAGTATCACTAATCCATTCACTCAACTTTCCCATAATCTGGAATTTCACACAATATTATTCTATATAACAAGTCTAAAGAATAACCAAAGAAATATTACAGTAAGTCCTATTCCAAATGGTACCATAACTTCTTTTATTTTGATTCCTCCTTACATAAAATATAAAACATTCAAAATACTCAATGCAACTATTTATTGATTCGGAAATGGGTTTATCACAAAATACACCTTTCCCAAAATCATCAATATAATTTCAAATATCAATATTCAATTAAAAGAGAATTAAATTATGAAATCTTCTTTCTTACCCAAAATCCATTGATAGTTCTGTAAACAAACATTTGCTAACTCCTTATTTAACTGTAAGGAAATTTATAGATTCAACTTCATTCAATTCCAAATCAATTAAAACTCCTTCTAAAAATAATTCATATATTTTAAACTTCTTCTCTGATAATTGAAAATAATAATTTTATTAAATAAGTTTTACTATTTAGGATTTCCTTTAAATAATGAATTTAAATAATTCTACTTTTCTAATCAAAATAAATTCCCTATGCCAAAATATGAAATTCCATAACTAATGTGTTTAAAACCCACGTCTACAATTTAAAATCCTTTTAAATTACCATAGAAAATAATTTATCAAACTAAAGTTCTCTTTTATATCAAAACTTCTATATATTTAACATTAATATTCATCATCTTATAAAAGAGTATGTATAACCGAATTTTTCAAAATTGCACTTTCCATAATAATTTAATTCAACTCTTTTATATAAATTTCCAAAGGCTTTTAAAAAACTTCCCATTTTATTTTTATTTAAAAGTAATCAAATACTAAATGTATTACTTCTAAAATTATCCTAATAAAATATATAATAAAATTTTCAAATAGTTTCCATATGATAATAAAATAACAAACATCTTAATTATTAAATTCCGAAATATTATTTTACAAACTTCTCATTTATCAAATCCCATAAAAATATACTCATCATTTTATAATATATATTTTTGAACTCTTTTAAAAACTTCCTTCAAATATTTCATATTAATTAATAAATAAAAATATATATTCAAAGATCCAATAATTTAAATAAATCCCAAAAATCGTCACTTTTCAAAATAATTTATATTCACGCAATTCTAAAAATTACTCCACTTTTATAATTTATATTATTGATAACATTTTCAATATTAATTAAAGAAACTCATTTTGAAATCACAATTTATATCAAAAATATTTCATTTCATCAAATGCTTCCACTTTAATTCATTTATTCCCTTCCAATCAATTTCAAATGTTGTGTCCAACTATTGCAATCATCTATTTATCATGCTCAATATATAATGTGTGCGCTCAACAATCAACTTGTATCTCATCAAAATAACCAATAAAGAAGAATATTGTTCAATTTCAATTCATTCAACCCATATCAACATAAATTCGTCATCCAAAAATCAATTAAAATCATAACATATGCGTTCTAGATGATAATTGTGAGTTGTAGATAAAAATCACCTTAATTTAGTGTTCCAACCTAGCATAGCTTTCCATATCAGTGAACGTTCTCCATTACCAACTATCTTCCATCTTGCTCCATCGAATTCATTTGCGGTCAAGCCCAGAACATTATTTGTGATACCCAAATTAGCCGCCATCTAGATACACGATCATGTCGTTAGCCCTTCTCTAACTCATGCATGCCAAGGTCGCAACCTTTCCTTCTAGTCGAGTGCCGCCCCATAGCTGATCATCATTTCCTGCATCATGCGCCTTTTTTTCCTCCTGCCTTTTGAAACGCATGAATCGATTTAGGGCTAAGAAGTAGGATTAAAGTAATGGGTTTAGTAATGGGTATTAGGCTAAAATAACAGATTAGAAGAAATGACATGGCTAAGGAAATGTTCTAGAGAACCATTATTTACCATTGAACCCCTTTTTAATTGTTTAATTGAATCACTATAATCTCTTTTTTTACCTTAAGATTAGTTCTATCAATTATCTATAAATTCACTTCCAATTTAGACTGAACTATTGAATGTTTCATAAAGTATATTAGATAATTTCTATAAAATATTTAAATTCGCAAATTATTCATCCCGTTGATTTGTTCATTTTATTAATATCAAATAAAATTTCTTTCATTTGTTTAATTATATAATAATTATTTTTAATATAGAAATATTTATATTCATTTTAAATATTCTACTCTAGTTTAATATATTATTATTGTTTTGAAACGAACTTATTCACTAATTCTATTCATTAGAACAAAGTCCTTTATCGAATAATTTTAACCTAATAAAATATACTTTCAAAAGTAAAACTATCCTAAAATTGAACTTAAAACGTATTTTTAGTTAAAAATAATTTATTACAAAAGTGTAGAAGGTCGACTTGTTACAGTTTTGATCAAACTGATTGAAGGGATGTGATAGAGATTCCATAATCGATCCCAAGTGCAAGTAGGAGATTGATAGAGTAAGGGATATGCTATAGAAGAAATTATGTAATTATGTATGAAACTTCGATGAAATTACTCTATTCGAAATAAGCAAGTAAACTATAGTGTAAGATCATGTATTTGATATGATTGATTACAATAATGATCTTGTTATGTTAAACATAACACTGGACCAATGGTAACAAAATTGATCTAAGAATTCTATCACTGAAATGTCAGTTTGATCTGTTTATGTAAAGTGCAATTTATTTGATATTCTTAATATTAAGGATGATCAAATGCACTTTTGTAAAGAGTTCGTTATGATATTTTAGCAAGAGTTTCCTTTGAATGGTTCGACCCTTTAGAAAGGAAATCAAAGGTATAAGTGTGGATGTAACCTAAGGCGCGGCTATGATGAAAAGAGTGATAGGTCACTTCTGCTTCATAAAGAAATTCGAAAATGAGAGTTGTAAAATTATAATAGATACTTAGCGTTGGAGTGAGAAATATGATTTTTATACCAAATGTATTTTCATATAGAAAATTGTATTCTATGAGATTTATTTCTTTGAATTTAAGATGTTTGAATTGAAAATTCTCAACTATAAACCGATTATAGCAAACTAAATAAATAACCTATATTAAATGGTTGAATGGAGCTTCATATTTCATACGCTATTATACTGATGGCGAGAATAGTGGGAGCATGCTATATAGAATTACCGGTCCTATCAAGTTACGAAAATTGTTTTCGTAAAACATACCAAATATTATTTATGAAATAATAATTTTTTTAGTATAGACTGAAAATAGACAGTTTTATTTCGGTATGAATATTTGTTATAAAATAAAACTATAATAGTGGTATTTGTGATGCATTGGTAAATACAGAAGTATCTAAATTTATTTGCATTTATTTTGCAATTGTGGACTAAGCTACATTTTGGAGAAATAACTCTTTGATTGTATGGTTATGAATCATATGTTACTGGTGAATTATATCTCAAAAAATAAAGGACAAAGCGCTCATTCAGTGGGAACATCATAAGAGTTGAAGAACTCTTTAGATTGATACATATATATATGCATGGAATTTGCAAGTCCATTAGTACCAAAATGGTTCCACGTACTTTATTATATTTACTGATGAGTTATCACCAACAAGAACATGTGCATTTGATACATATGTAGTATGTCTATGATAAGTTTATAGAGTATAAATCAAAATTAAGTAAAATAATGTGCAATAGAAAATAAAATTGGTTCGATTTGATCGAATAAACGAGTACATTACAATTAGTTCTAAACGTACCTAAAAATGAATAAACATTCAATCTCAAAAGTCACTTCTCCCTATGATATATAATGATGTATCGATAAGGAGTAATCGAACTTTGTTGGATAAAGTACGTTTAATTATGAGTGAAGTTAATTAAGTTCTTTAAAATCATATACTTAGGAGTAATACACAAGGTTACAATTAATTTCATCTAAATAATAGTTTACAAAATCATACAAGATAAGGATTTATAAGAAACCCCAATGTATCCTAGGCCAAGGAGTTGGCAGGTAGTGCGAGTCAAAAGACTACACGTAATAATTGTTCGTGAGGGATCTTGTATGAATCTCCCGAAAAAGAGTTTAGAAATGACTATCATTGGATGACCTATTTATGTTTTGAATATAAGTTTTGTAAACTAAAACCAAATCAATTTTATATATAAGGCAATTCATAATTTGTTTATGAATACCTATTTCGTTGCACTGAGAAACAATTATTGTTTCAAGAAATACATACTTCGTAGCGAAGGAATTTTTAAGAAATTATTGGTAGTAAAATGGATTTGGATATGATCCAAAGATAAAACTGTTTACGTAGGATGAAATGAAATTAACTTAACCTAAACGAACACATAGCATTAATGTAACAATCCAATTTTGAAGTAGTAATTAATTAAAGTTAATATAATATATAATTAATTAAATTTGAATTTAGAGATTTATTTTAGAATGGGTTTTGAAATTATTTACATAAAGGATTTAAATCATGAAATTTTAATGTTCAAAATTTAAATAATTTAAAATGTGAAAATGAACTTTATAAAAGTGTTGTAGTTGAAATATAATATGGATTGGAAAAGAAGTGATTGAAATGCAATTTTATTATTTAAATCAAATAGATTTTAGTTTTATAAATAAAAAGGAAATGAAAAATATAAACTTGTTTATTTTCATATTTGTAAAGCCCAAGCCCAAGAGTTCATAACCCAAATTCATGTTCCAGAGATTTCGATCTCTAGAGCCTCTTCCTTTTTCTCTTCCGTGCAAAATATTTACGTTATATACTTCGTCTTATTTTTTACCTCCTTCTAATACTTTCTTCCAAGATAACCCTCTCCTTATAAATTCAATAACAAATCTAATCAATTACGATAAATTACCAAAATCAAAATATATACATCTTGATACTTGCATTCATCTACGGTGAGGAGCGAATTAACTTTTATGGTGGCGATGGAGATCTCTGTGCCTGCGTTCGAAAGAGAGAATGAAGATAAATGCAACATTGCAATTGAGTGATTTCACTCACACAATCTATGTTTAAATCTTCTTACACTTTGCATATGATGTTCTAAACTAATGCGAGAGTAGCCAAAGAGGAATCGAGCAGCTATAGCCACTCTATACAACCTACATGACTTGGAACTTCTCCGTTACAGGCCATGATCGATCGACCAATCCATAAGGATAGATGGACCGGTGGTAACCTAGAATAGAGCTATTCCAGGCATAGTGTATGTGTGCATTGTGCTATTGTGTGTATATTCGAGTATGCGCATGTAACGAACTGGATTTTCGACCCTCGAAAATCGACACTAATACGTCCATTGTATCACATGCCAAATATTCAAGTGCCGGAAATATCGATTTGTTAGGGTGAAAGAAGAAGGTAGAAGATAAAAGAAAACTAAATAATATAGAATCTCACAATGCAATGGAATAACATATATTAATCATTTAATGTTTTACAAAGTCATCTCAAAACCGATACGTCAGAGTTACACTAATACAATTCTAACCTAGGACAGTTATAAAAGCCTGTCCTTATACATCAGATGTAGAGTACATAATATACAGCGGAAACCAGTAATAACTATCTATCGATGAAGCCTCTTGCTCTAAGCTCCTCTAAGTGCATGCGTAGAAAACTTGGACTGCTTGGCTGCTCATAAAAATTTGAGCACCCAAGAGTTTTAGGGAAAGAAATAAAACTTCGGGTCAGACATGGGTCTGGTGTGAGTAAACTCAAAGCAACTAAATTATTACTTTTCAAAACCCTATTAAAATCAAAGGTATCTCGTAAGACCACGCTGCACATAAACACGGACGGGTTTTTACCTTACGATAATTAAAACCACTTTTATATAAAATTCCTATGATATTATAATAGTGTCTAAGTATAAATACTTATTAAAATAGCCGAAATTGTTACATTAATTAAATTCCAGCATATTAGGCTCTACAATCAAAACCGTAAGGCACGTATTGGAGATTGGATTCCATACTATGACAAAGTAAGGAAATACCTTCTGAAGGTACATCTCTAGATAAATGCACCGGGACCTGACAAGAATATCTTGTACGCCTACTGCACAGGACTTGCCTACCACTTGACTAGTAGTACTGAATATGATCATTCCTTCATTAATGGGCCTCGAAGCATACAAATGAGAGATAATAACCGATCTAGATTTGGAATGACCATACTCTACTTGGGAGCGACCCAGTAGGCCCTGCTACATGCCCGATTTTTGTCATTTCTCGGTTGATGAGGTTCGAGGCTACATTTTACCTTTTGAATATCAATCCCACTTGGAATACTAACACTGCCCTCCAAGCATCAATGCAATGCTAGGATTCATCCATACAAGTTCGTTCTGGGATTGAACGAAACCGAAGGCACTATTCCTATTACATCCATTATGGGAAATCCCTCCAAAGGAAAATAGAAAATAGCCCTTCCACTTCAAGACTCCATCTTCGATTCCATGCTTCAGTATGTCTTCATTCCAAAACGCTTGAGTTGGATCGAAGTGGTTTTCGGATAATATATCCGATCCTGGTCTCTTCGAAACAACTTTCGATATTTTCGCTAAACTCAACCCTGGTTCTTTAGGAAATTAATAAACAAAAGATAAGAGCGAAGTTCACCTCCTAACCGTTTATGGACGGATTTCCTTATCATTTATCCTAGAAGAACGAAACGAGTTTATACGTACAGTATAACACCTTCGATGTTAACTGTACTATATAATTCTCATGTTTCTCCTAGATATTTCAAAAGTTAGGTTTTGGTCCAGATTTGATAATCGGTTATTTAACTACAAATTTATACAAACAATCAAACATTGATTCCATTCCATATGGGATCCTCTAAGCCTTTATTAATTAAAATTTAATTAATAAAATCACTTTATAAAACCTGATCAAAAGATCTTTTAAAACCCTGTTTCCAAACCTCTTACATTCCTTTTTACTTGAAAAAAAACAATATAAGTATTTACCAAACATTTTGGAAATTCCATTGCCTCAAAATTCCATATTAAATGGCCAAACATTTCCCTTTCAAAAACATCACCTCCTATAAAAACACATTTACTTATTCCTTATAAAAATTCTTTTTATAAGTTCACTTCACATTTCAAACCACTTAAAGTTTCAAACTAGATTTAAAACTTCTTTCAAAAATATCTAAAATGATTTATAAAATCTCTTTCTATTTTTAAAACTATTGAAAAATCTTCCTTCATAATTTCTTTATAGAATCTCTTTTATAAAATATCATTTTCAAGATATCCTTTGTAAATCACTCTAGGTAAAACTTTTTATTTAATAAACCCCTTTTTAAAAAACAAGATATTATTTAAAAATAACTTTATAAAATAATAATAAAGTTTAAATTCATTTATAACTTTTAAACCCAAACTGATTTAAGAGTTAAAGTTAATTCAAAAACATATTTTAATAATTCGAAAAGAGGCTTAGGAATCCCAATGGTACTAATTTAAGTTACCATTCAATTTTAATTCCAATTCACTTAACAGTTATTTACATAGGTCAACATATATGTAAATACAACTCATATCCAAAACAGGGAATAACATATCAGTATGAACTAATTATCATATACATGTCCAAATAATATAATAGCAGGATGGTGATTTGTTCTTCAAACAGATGTCCAAACAATTCAATCAATTCATAGCAGAACGGGGATTTATTCTGCTAACACATGTCCACACAAAACCAACAATCAATTTATAGCAGAACGGGGATTTATTCTGCTAACACATGTTCAAACAACCAAACAAACAATTAATCAATTTATAGTAGAACGGGGATTTATTCTGCTAACACATATCCAAACAACCCAACGATCTACATTATAACTCATTTACAGTTATATGGTTTCTTAATAGTATCAACACTTGAATCACTTGAATTCAAAACCATCTTTGGAAAAGAAGCACCTTTACTTTTGGAAACCAAAGGATTTAAAACTTTTAAACCCTTTTAAAAATAATTAATTATAAGTTAAATCCTTATTCAAATCATAATTAATTTTAATTAAATCTTAACTTAATTTAATTAAATAATTAACAGTAATTAACTATTAATTAAATCTAAATTAATCCTTTATTAATAATTAAATAAATAATTAAACCTTTATTAATAATTAAATATTAATTAATATCAATTAATTAAATAATCTTTAATTAAACTTAAACAATAAATTAACCTTCAACAAATAATTTATTATAAATTAAACCTTAATTAATTTATAATTTAAAAATAATTAAACACTTGATTAATAATTAATTAATAATTAATCCTATATTTCAATAATAGTTAATTAATAAATCATATACTTAACTCATAATTAACTAACTTAATTAAAATAAATCTTAACTTTAAAAGATAATTAATTAACAACCAACCTTTAATTAATAAATGTTAATAACCCTTGCTTAATCCTTAATTAATTATTAATTATCAAAACATAATTAATTAAAATTTTATTATTAAATTTTTAATTTACCTTTTAAAATATCATTATTTAGTTTATAAACCATTTACAAAACAATTTGAAGTATAAAAACCAAACGATACGAAAATCGAATTTTTAAACGAACTGCATCCATAGCGACTATCGTTATGGATGCCCGTAATTTCCAACTTGTTGCTCACTAACTCTTCCATTTACTAATTTTACTTACTAACTTTCCATATCACCTCCAATTCCAAGCCAAAGATCACAATTTTATAACCAAAACACTACTTAAATCATCAATTCAAAGTTCTAATGCTAAACCACAATTTAGCACACACATTTACATCCAAACCATACCATAATCCAAATAATAACATCACAAATACAACCATCTATATATATATATATATATATAAATGTAAATTCTTTCCCAAAAAGTTAAGGAATTTACTCACCGAAGGCTATCCAAACTTTTGTTGACTTGAGTACGACCTAGCACTTTCATTCCTAAGCAAAAAGATAGAGTCTTGAATCTTAAAGGTACTAGGTAGGCTAGGCCATGTATGAACAAGGAAGCGAGACATGTTTTGGTAATGTAGAGCGACTTCAGATAAACATCCATTTCTCAATAATAAACCCGAAAATAGGTCATTTTGCAACTGATTTTTGGGCTAACTACTCATCGAATTTCAGAAAACACTCAAATAGGAAGTTATTGGAATTTCTTTTCTCTATCATTTTCGAAAAAGAATCACTCAATTTCAATTACTTTGAAAAAGTTATGATCAAAAGAAAAAGGGTAATTTTCGGACTTGAAATTCTAGGTGAAAAATTGCTTTGCAAAGATTGGGTATTTTGATATAGCTATGTTATAAATTTGAAAAAATTATCAACTAGAATGTAGTAGCCATTAAATTTCGCACGGTTTCAATTAAAGAAAAACTCTATTTGAGTTCGAAATGAGGAAGAAAAGGTTGGTGGAAAGAGGATGAAAAATTGAGAAACATATGGCTATTTATAAGCAAATTTTCTATGTCATCATTATATCTATTCACATCATAAATTTTTTTGTAATATATATATATATAATATAATTATGTTTAGTCACATCACTCTTATATATATAATTATATTTAGTCACACCACTATCTTTTATATATATATATATAATTATTATGTTTAGTCACATTACTTTATTATATATATATAATTATTATGTTTAGCCACATAACTTTCTATTATATATATAAGTTTAATTATTAATTAACTAAGATGTGATAAGAGATAATTATGGTTAATGATTACAAATCTAAGATGTGACAATACTTAATATATATATTAATATAAAATGTTTATTATTTTTAAAACTATGTCTTGTCACATCACTTACTAATCTAAATTAATATAAGATAATTTATTTCTAAGTGTATTATTATCTAGTTAATTAACTTTTATATATATGGTGCACAAAGACGAACAACATTCCCGACAACTTTCCTGTGTCGAAAGTTTAAAATTTCGAAAAACGTTCTTTGGTCACATTTTCTACTTTTCTACGAACTATTTAATTTAGTAAACAAATTTTGAAAACGATTTTACCATAATTATTATTTAATTAAAATGATTTTATTTTCATTATAAAACCTATATATTGAATATATAAGATTAATTAAATATTCACTAATCAAAGCAGTGAAATTCCGGGTTGTTACATTGCATGAGTGTATCTCGCGTGAGGAAATTATGTGCCTTCATAAAACTTCTTTTGTGTTTGATTAAGAGAATAAATGCTTGTGTATGTGATTTAGTATACATATAGATGTGCTATTGTGTGTACATGCAATTCTATGTATTTGTAATTTGCGTGAACTTTGTTAAATTGTAGTAAAAGTATATATATATCTTTATGCATAATAAATTGAAATGAAAAATATATTTTTAAACTCTATTGTATATGTATACATGTATATTATATTTAAATGAATTTATAAGTTATATTCTAGTAAATTGTTAAAGTAACTTTAGTTGTATTATTTGAATAGAAAGATATGAAATAGCCTCTTGTATTTCATATTTATCAAAGCACATTTTATGAATTTTTAATATATATATAAGTTTTAAAAATGAATTTAATTAATTATAAATATGTATATGTATTTATTTGGATGATTCATAATTATATATAAATAGAATTTAGATATTGAATTAATTCTAATGTTATTTGTAAATACTATAACATTAATCAATTTTATAAAAGATTGGGAGGTTTGATATTTATTGTATGGTAAAATATATTTAGGTTTAATTAATTGTCTATTTAATTCTAGAGTATATAATAATTATTATCCATTTCTAATTATCTTTGTTTACATAAGATTTTATGCTGTGACAGCTTATTGAATATTGATTTGTTTGTTGATATGTTTGGTTAATCTATTCATCTTGCTTTTCTGATTTTATTATATACATTAACCCGAATTATATGAATGATTCACTATTGAGGTTGATTTGATTAGTGTTTTGATATGATACCTTGATGACACCTTTCTATTGATTTTGTATTATGTATGACGAGAAATTAGAATAAAAGGTTTAGTGATACCATCTGGTATGGGACTTTCAGTAACACTTTTCCAGTTATTCTTTGGCCTCGTTATATAGAATAAAGAAGGGTGAGTGTGATGTGTGAGCTCTGAATAAATGGACTAGTAACACGCAGCGGTATGGGACGCCGTTGTGTATTTATTCAGTTATTCTTTGCTCATGGATGACACTTAATACGGGGTTTGTTGCATGTGACACTCGTTGCATTGAGTATACTTAAAGCCATGTTATGGTCATTGTATATATTCTATATGTTTGTCTACCTCTGTCTAGATTCCTTTATGGTTCGGGAATAGACTAGATTGGCCAGTTTCCACCCCAGCGGCCTGATCGTGGGGTCACGCCCCAGATCTATGACACCTCTGTAGATGTTATGTTTGATGCGCATCATATGATTTGGGTTAGGTGACCCATAAGGTTGGTGCCCCAACATCACGAGGATCAGGTTTGGTGACCTATAGGGTAGGTGCCCTATAGCCCTTTATGTCTCTTAGGCTGGCAGTTTGTTATAACCTATAGAGGTACAGCAGGGTCGTGACCGAGGCTATGCATTGACGATCCATAGGTGGATATGTGTCATGATGTCCGTCAAGGTAACTAAGATTGTAGGAACAGTTCCGGCTATATAGCATACGACATAGTAGACCCTGGGCTCCTAGAGCGGGTATATGGCGATCAGTCTCCCATCTAGTTTCGATTCGCGTGAAACAGTGTTGTAGGAACAGATCCAACTGCATAGCATACAACATTGTAGACTCTAGGTTCCTGAAGCAGGCATATGGCCATCGTCCTCCTGTTTGGTTTCGGTTCACGTGTGGTAGATAGGAATATATAAGATGAGATTATACATGTGACTGCGTCCAGAGTATGGTCAACCCTATATCCTTGTTTGGCAAACAGCTTACTTATTGTTGATTATATTCGGGCATTGTTATGAGCTAGCTCAGATCTTTCTTATTGATTTTAGTGATTTGATGATGGTATTTTATAATATGATATTGAAAGATATTTGGGCATTACTTTGTGTTAGCCCGCTATACTTAGGGATATCTTATTTATTGATGTTTTCAAGATTTAGACGATTGTTTCTGGATATGTATGATTCACCCATTTGTGTAGATCATGTGATTTCTGATTTGAGGTGTTTCTACATGGGAGATGACATCTTTTGATATTAGTTCTGATTGTTTTATATGGATTTGAGATATTTGGGTAAGGTAATTCCTTGAGGATTATTCTATATTTATATATATTGTGACATATCTTCTGACGTTTTCAGTATCTTTAATAGTGATATCCTATTATTCTTCCTTATTTGTACTATATCACCTTATTTATGATCCTTGATTAGTATTCAGCTTCATTATTGGTTGCATGAAAATCAAACTTTAAAGCATAACATATAGATCAGCCTTGGGGGGTTTCGAGTACAACTCCAATGCCCGAACATCGGTCGTTTGATGCACCATCAGTATACAGCTTCCAGACGTATTCGGGAGATTCACTGGTTTCGGGCAAGTCCTCTAGAACGGTAAATTCAGCTATGAAATCGGCTAGGACTTGTCCTTGAATGGCTCGTCTTCGAGTATAAGTGATATCAAATTGGCTCAGTCATGATTTTCCACTGACCATATTAAAGACCTGGAAACTATGTTTAACGTACTTCGAGAATACAGAATGAAACTCAACCCACTGAAATGTCATTTTGGAGTTGCATTAGGGAAATTCCTTGGGTTTATCGTCAATGCTCGAGGAATCGAAGCTAATCCTGAAAAGATCTGGGCAATCAGAAATCTTAAAACTCCGAAAACTATAAAGCAAGTCGAGAGTCTTAATGGGAAGGTAGCAGCACTGAGCAGGTTCATTTCAAAGTCCACTGACAAATGCATTCCCTTCTTCGATCTGATCCGAAAAGGAAAACGAAACTTTGAATGGACCACGGAGTGTGAGGGCGCTTTCCAAGCACTAATTCATCATCTATCCACATCACATATCCTGTCAAAGCCTATTAATCATGAGAAGTTGTATGTTTACTTGGCGATATCAGAAAACGCTATCAGCGCTGCTTTAATTCGAGAAGAAGATAGGATACAGAAGCCAGTATACTACATCAGCAAACGGTTGACTGGAGCTGAAAGAAATTATCCGAAACTAGAAAAGCTAGCTTATTGCCTTGTTATTGCATCAAGGAAGCTCCGTCCATACTTCTAGGCGCATCCTATTATTGTTTACACCGACCAGCCGTTACGACAGGTCCTTACGCGGCCTGATACGTCTGGTAGGTTACTCAAGTGGAACATTGAATTGAGCCAGTTTGATATCACTTATACTCCAAGATGAGCCATTCAAGGACAAGTCCTAACCGATTTCATAGCTGAATTTACCATTCCAGAGGACTTGCCCGAAACCAGTAAATCTCTCGAATACGTCTGGAAGCTGTATACCGACGGTGCATCAAACAACCGATGTTCGGGCGCTGGAGTTGTACTCGAAACCCCCAAAGGCCGATCTATATGTTATGCTTTAAAGTTTGATTTTCATGCAACCAATAATGAAGCTGAATATGAAGCCCTCTTAGCTGGATTGAAACTTGCTAGACATTTGAGAATTATCGCTGTAGAAATTTATTGTGATTCACAATTAGTTGTGTGTCAAGTTCGGGGAGAATGTCAAGCGAGAGATCGAAGGCTGGCTGCCTACTTAGCTCGAGTTCAGGAAATACTGGATCAGTTCGACTATTATGCCATTTATTGTATACCTCGAGAACGCAATCAAAAATCCGATTCGTTGGCAAAGTTAGCCAGCACAGGTGAAGCTTAGCAAATGGGACTCGTTCCCATAAAGACGTTACCTTCCCCAAGTATTGACCGGGTAGAAGCAGATTGGGTATGTGAAACCGTTACCGATAAGGAGTCATGGATGACTCCATTCAGAAATTACCTTGAGCACGGAATCCTGCCGGAGCGCAGGAGTGAAATAAGACAAGTCCTTCGAGAGGCCTCACGATTCACCATCCAGAATGGAGTCATGTACAGAAGGGGGTAGTCTGTTCCTTTACTCCGGTGTATCGCTCACGATGAAAT
Organism: Allium fistulosum; assembly: GCA_030737815.1. Taxonomy (NCBI): domain Eukaryota; kingdom Viridiplantae; phylum Streptophyta; class Magnoliopsida; order Asparagales; family Amaryllidaceae; genus Allium; species Allium fistulosum. Next base: position 1,505,581,040 of record CM060903.1, read on the forward strand.
TAAACGAGTATTACATGATGTACACGAGGGAGAATGTGGCGGTCACACCGGGGGGCAAGCACTTGCCAAGAAAATACTTCGATACAGATATTTTTGGCCGACTGTGAATTGCGATGCGTCGGATTATGCCAAGAAATGTGATAAATGTCAAAAGCATGCTCGAATTCCTAGAGCCCCACCTACCGAGATAACGCAAATTGTCAACCCATGGTCGTTTGCTATATGGGGCATCGACATCATTGGTACTCTACCTCTGGCAAAAGGCGGTGCGAAGTACGCCATCGTCGCAGTTGATTACTTTACAAAGTGGGTTGAAGCTGAACCTCTTACTACCATAACGATGAAAAAAGTGATCAACTTTGTAGTCCGCAACATTATATGTCGCTTCGGTCTCCCACACACCATTATCACTAATAACGGAACCCAATTCGATAGTGTTGAATTTAAAGATTTCTGCAAACGGTTTCGCATTCAAAAGAAATTCTCTACGGTTGCACACCCGCAAGCGAACGAACAGGTCGAAGGAGTCAACAAAGTTATAAAGTCCATTCTGAAAAAACGACTGGAAAAGGTCGGGGGCAAATGGGTCGATGAACTTCCCATGGCTTTATGGGCTTACCGAACAACCCACAAGTCCGCGACCGGTCACACTCCATTCTCTCTCTCTTATGGTTCAGAAGTTGTTATTCCAGTCGAGCTAGACGTACCTTCTCATCGTGTGACATACTATGATCTGAAGACAAATGCAATATTACTTGCTGAATCTCTCGATTTATTAGATGAGAAACATGAAGAGGCTGATATGAGGGCAGCCGCATATCGAAGTCGAGTCGCCCGATTATACAACGCCAAGGTCCGCCCGCGAACCTTTGAACTCGACGATCTCGTCCTGAAAAGAATTTATCCAGTTCCTTCGCATATGAAGCCAACATGGGAAGGACCATATGTTATTGAACGAAGGCTCGGAGATGGCACATTCAAATTATCGACCGTCGACGGTCTCACTCTACCGAGAGCCTGGAACAGCGAAAGTCTTCGTCGCTACTACACATAACAGGCTATGTTTATTCATTTAGTTTATTTTCATTTGCAATTTGTTTCTGCATTTCGAAATTAGAATTTGTAATAAGGCAACTAACTTTGCCATATTTTCTTATTTCAGCAATAAAATGCAATCTCTTCGAGCCAGAGCTATGATTTACTTGAAATACTTCATATGAACATCAACATGCACGGAAAGCTAAGTTCCACCATACGTTGGGATTTATTCAAATAGGGAGTGATTGTGATGCAACCGGTCACTCGCTAAGTGAAACCCATGCTCAGGGACAAGCCATCACACCAAAGTCAGAAAGGGATTGATACACGATAATCCTTCACTTAAACTCCAGATTCCTAGAGTGCAAACTGGAGTATAAATTCACAGATACGTTTGCGGAGAGGGTGGATCCGTCCACCTGACGACTTCCCCCGTATCCAAACCAAGTTTGAGGAAGGTGGACCTGTCAATCTAACGACCTCACTTGTTAACTCAGGGTGGATGTGATCCGACCATCCATGATCCTGACACACCTTTCGTTCCCAGAGTGCGAGCGAAATCCAAAAACATGTAGCAGATGTAACCGACCATCTGTTTACCAACTCCGAACTCCCAGAGTGCGAGTCGGAGTATAAACATTAACTCCGGATTCCCAGAGTACAAAACGGAGTACAAACATCAACTCCGGATTCCCAGAGTGCGAAGCGTAGTATAAACATCAACTCCGGATTCACAGAGTGAGAAACAGAGTATAAACATCAACTCCAAATTCCCAGAGTGTGAAACGGAGTATAATCATCAACTCTAAATCCCCATAGCACGAATTGGAGTATAAATACCAACTCCGAACTCCCAGAGTGCGAGTCAGAGTATAAATTTCGACTCGATTGGACCAAATCTTGATCGATACGAAATTCATTCGTATCGATCACGGACCGAGTGCAAATCGCGTGGGATCGATCGTGTGGGCCCAACCACATGCAAGAAGAGGTCTCCCGAGATCTGAGCGAGATATTTGCAGCCTACGCCTATAAATAGCAGCCCAGAACCTACAGAAAATGGACTTTTGGGCTTCTCTACGCCGATATTCTGCGGAAATGATTATCAAACTTCAGTTATACTGTTGTAATCTCTTGTAAATTTCGAGTGAAATTCAATAAACATCAATCATTTCATAGTGGATGTAGGCAATTCGCCGAACCACTCTAAATCCGTGTGTTTCTATGCATTTTCTTATCTGTTTATTGGTGTGTTTGTTAGATCTGCTTCATTTTACATATGTTTTCTTCATTTTATCTCTTCAAACACATCCGAAGAGTGTTGTGCACAATTTCTTATCGATCCTCGGATACACTTCGTGTCGATCCAGCCGCGCGTTTGTACCAAAAATGGACACAACACTCTTCGGAAGTTTTTGAAGAGATAAAAATGAAGAAATCAAATGGAAAAAAGGATTATCTAACAAAAACTCCTAAAAACAAATATGTAAATAATAAAAACGCACAGAAACACAGGAATTTAGAGTGGTTCGACGTATTGCATACGTCCACTATGAAATTGATCACTTTATTGATGTTTCTTTGATGATTACAATTGATTGCAGCGGATTACAGCGAATGAAAGCTATGAAATTCGAGTACAACAACAGTAATGGAGTATGGAATTGAATCCGGCAGAATCTGGGCGTTGGAGCGTCAAAAGATCCTTTTTCTGTAGGCCCTGGGGGTCTATAAATAAGTGTAGGAGGCTGATATTTCACTCAGATCTCGGGAGAATTCTTCCGGCATGTGAGTGGGCCCACGCGACCGATCCCATGAAGTTTCGACTCGATCCGTGATCGATACGAACGTAATTCGTATCGATCAGGATTTCATCCAATGGGGTCGAAATTTGGTGTAGACATTCTTCGTCTTGTACGTAAGCTCCTGTGAAAATTTCATAGCATTTGGACTTGTAGATCGCGAGATATGATCGATGCAAGATTGCATTTCCAGTGCACCGTTCTGTTCGAATCGATGCCTTCGCATCAATTATTTCGAATCGATATTGGGCACGTGCTCAGGAGATGACATGGCGCGTGATTTCTGGATCGATCCGCTCTTGATGCCGATTTGACCGAGTCGTCCTAGTACTTTTGCCTAGTTCGTGTCGATGACGCTGCCTTATTCGCATCGATGGAGGCGGTTCAATTCATATAGATTGATGTTGCTTTGTTCGTATCGATAACCATAGGTGACTAGAGTCTATTTCACATCCATCCTTATGCAAGTTCTTCGTATCGACCTTCAGGGTACTACCTCAGATCGATGGTAATCGATGGATACGAAGAGGGCGCTTGTCCGATGGATACGAAATGACGCATTCGGTGGATACGAAACAGTACTTAGTGAATGATGCCAACAGCCGAAGCTTGACCAATACAAACAACACTGTTCTCTTGGTCGATACGAAACTGTGCACCTCTGATCGATTCGAACCTCATCGATACGAAGTTGGGTCTTCCTTGACTGCTTGATGGATACGAAATCGATTGATGCAAAATAGCAGGTTGATTTTCCTTAGCTTGTATCGATCGTATCATGAACATATGAACTCCGATTGACTTGAAACTTGGAAAGTTGGCTTTCATAGCTCTGCTTGTCGTGCCTTGTCAATTGTAGCTTGACCCAGACTCGGACAAAATTCATCGACATCCATAGTGAACCTGTGCTTATCCGACACTCGGGCTGAGCGATCCTTGTTTATAGTCGATTCCTTGTTATCTCGGCCTTGCCAAAAGGCGGGATAACATTTGCCCACCAAAGTATGTCTTGTGTGAACATGACGTGCTTTGAAAAGCTGCATCCTTCATTCTGAAAAAGTTCTATCTGATTCGCTGAGTAGTTGCTATCTTTTCATCAAAAGATGTAACCTTCAATTGATTTCCAGTAACATAAGTGCTGATTTGTTGACGGACAATGATTATGCAGTGCATTGTTGTAACTGAGTGTCGAGTGCAAGCGATTTGTTGTTCACTGTTGTAATTGTCATCAGGTGAGTATTCGATTCCTGCGAATTTTAAAAATTGGACGTTAGCCCGTTATACATGTATGTATGTTAACCTGACTCTCGTTAACGTTCGTACGCTCACGAGTCGTTGTCAGTGTGTTATTTATTTATTATTTATTTATTTTTTTTGGATTTGAGTTTCGTATCGATCCTCTCCTTGATTGAAATGAAATTCGAGTTGTAACAACGTTCAATGGTTGTTTTAAGTCCTTCCTTTGTATCGATCCCCCCGGATCGATCTGTCAGTCCAAGACATTTTAGGTACATGGATGACATGACCAACATTTGTTTTATTAGGCTTAGAGGAGACATATATTAGGATGTTGTATGATATTTATATATTTTAATTCATTGTATACATTTGTCACTGAGCTGTACACTGATGGTTCATCACTTTATATTGAGATAGTTGACATTTGAGATGTATTGTATTCTTATGTTATTGTTGTAATATATATATATATATAATATTTTATCATTGCGATGGACTCCGTGTTCTTAGTTATTTATTGTATATTATGTATTGTTCTGTCCTTGAGGCACATATGTTTATTACTTTGTACTGATACTATATTATATAAGTAAGTTGTATATTCAATGTTTTAATACGTACCAGTGTTAGTCCAAGGGAATATTCATGTGTGTACTCCATATAGCCTCATTCTCTGTATAATCTGACAGTATTACTCTGTAATACTCTTGGATATTATGGGTATAGAGGTGAGAGTGTTACAATTAGAGTGTCTAATAAGTATTCTCACACATTGAAGAGAAGCTGAGTTTCTTATCAATGTCGAGAATAGATAACCTTTAGTTGTCAATTAAGCCATTAAGCGTATTGACTATACGATATGGTATGATGCACAAATCTAAAAAGGATTCCAAGTACATTATCAAAGTATGATTTTGATAATTATATCTGAAGGGATATGATCCATCAGTTGTGAATATGTCTTCAAGAGCAAGACTAATGTAGTTGGAATATAAAGAGCAACGTTGATAAGAATAACATTGTAAATTTCAATTGTTGAAATTCGCATAATAGATTCGTCATTGAATGTGCTCAAGTTATTTTGAATTTACTCATAAAATTATCCCTTAGTATGACTTTTTCGTTTGGTACATATGTGCTAAAATGGAAAATTCTAAATAATGATTTAGAATAGACAGTTTGCACATAACAACCAAAGTGTATCGAAGTCGGTAGGAGAGATATTCAGTTTATGGATTTTTAGATATGATCCAGAAATGATATGAAAGTATCATTCTATAAACATCGGAGCTGAATGAGTATTTTGATAAATATCGAATAGTTTGATTTTCTGTCAAAATGTGGAGGAAGCGTGTGTATATAAGAAAGAACACTAAAAGATACATAGATATTTCTAGACTATAAGTGAATAACATATTGCTGATTGTTAACAATGTACTTATGTTAAAATCAATAATAGTCGGGTTTTTTAATACTTGATATTGGATTTGTAAATTTTATCTTTTATATGAAGTATAAATGATGTTGCGAATGTCCCAAAACGATATGTAAAGAAACCTTATTAAAATGTTTAATAAGGAACATGTAAGATGGATTCCTTATGCTTTAGCAATAGGAATAATCATACATGTTGTATTTTCTACAGTATTGTACATTTTACTTATATATTTGATGCATGAAGAAAATATCAAATCCAAATTAAGATCACTAAATGGTAGTTTAGAGCGTTCTCAAGTATTTATGAAATACTAGAGAATTATTTGTAGAAACAATGAACTCCTTATGAAGAAGTGTTCAGATTCAAACTTCATAAGCGCTATTGAGTATAATATGTCAATATTAAATTCATGTTCGAATCATAATTAATAAGCTTTATGTTGAAAATGTTCCAAACGAAAGGTTGTGAATGATTCAACGAAACGCCAAGTACATTACCTTGAAAAACACTGCAATAAAAGCAGTGGATAAATATAAATGCACAAATTTATAACCGAGATATGAGTGATTCCAAAGTACTAAGAATGCTACATGATTATTATATGATAACAATGTAATGATGAGAGCTCAGCAGAAGTCAAGAAACAAACTTCGAATAGTTCCACATGATAAAGGTAGTTTATCAGCATCGGAGAGAGTTGATTGATAGAGTATATAATTAAACAACATAACAGATTCATCCACGAAGGGTCTAACTCAATCAGTTCTCATCAAACTGATTGAAGGAATGAGATTGAGATTCCATAATTGGCTTCAAGTACAAGTGGGAGATTGATAGAGTTAAGAGTATGCCCTATGGCAATTATGTAATTATTACATATATTTCACTATATAATCAATCTTGTTCGAAATAGAAGGTGTTTTCCTTTTATTATATATATACTAGATTTAGTGTGTTATATACTGGCTAATTAATTTAATTAAAAGTTATTTAATAAAAAAACCATAGGTATGTTTTGTGATAGAAGGTACAATGCGTTGTAACCATGAGTGATTTATCACAATAAAATAAACATATTGTTTTAAATATTCCTAATCAAGATGTATCATGATTGGATATCAATGCATTCGTTAATACTAGAGTGTGTAATGCTTTGCAAATGTTGAGAAATATATTACTAATGACTGCTGGAGGTGCCAATGGGTTACGTACGGATAGTTATTGGATAACCATGGATGCTCAATGGTTTTTGTTAGTTAATGTAACCAAGGTCAAACAGAAAATATCGATGTGACAATATTGCATAATTCCCTCGACTTGCGAATATCGTCGAGGTTTAACATGGAAACCCCGCTTTGATTATAGTTAAATTGTGGCATGATGTCCATCAAACGATTATAGCTGGGTTGAGTGGAATAATTAAAAGTGAAACACTATTCAAGAGAGGATTAGTATCACGATCAACTAAAGTCAACACAAAGTCAAAGTCTCTTATCATACCAGTTCGGTTAATAATAATTGTTATTATTGAACCACAGATTTCATGTTTGGAGTATAGAGTTAAATATTGATGATATTGGAATTTTTACCATTACCAAATTCCATAAGTCCAAAGTGATATAGTTTTGACTAAGAGAATCGGTGTAAATAATAGTCACTACCGGGTAATGCTTAACAAAGTAAAATTGGAATCGAAACCAAATAAGTGGTAAATTTAGCCAAAATATTTCACCACCTGCTAAGTGATGTATGAACATTAATATTCGAATAGTTTGATATTAATTGTTGAATGAATTTACACCTAAAGAGTCACACAACTGAAACGATGAATACTCCTTTGACTACATGATTTAATTAATTTTTAAATGTTATAAATTAATTAAGTTAGTTAATATTTATGAAATATTAGTTATAAAATTTTATTTGATATGTTAAACAATATTAATAAATATGTTTGTAATAGTTGTAAATATATTAATAGATAAACGATATCAATACAGGTACTGATATTAATACCACATATATTAATTTTGATGATGACAACCATATAAATATAGTACTAATGATTTTCCAAGTTATATAGAATATTTTACAGGGTATTATACAGGTTTATACAAGTACAGGATAATCGAGTTTGAAGAATGATTAGTAAAAAGACTAGAGATCAAGATTCAAAGATGATCAAGATATTTGAAGACTCATGAGTTTAAAGATGAAGGTATAAAGAGTTCAAGACAATAGCTTATAGTTAGTAAACATTAGATTAATTTGTTAAAGTCTCGAATTGAAACTTTCTTTTCTTTGAATACTCTCTTATCAAATTATTTTATATTTATTTTATTTTCAAAATATTTATTTTATTTTCAAATATATTTCTACAAATATCTTATAAGAGTTTTATATATTAAAGTATTTAGAAACTATGTTTAAATAATTTTACAGAAGTTCAGAATTTTGTAAAACATTTGAAGTATTTTTGTTTTTCAAAATATACATAAGTATGTCGACATAGGGTATATATGTATGTCAACATATGAACCATTGAAGAGGTGCCTTTTGAAATTTTGAATAGTTATGATTTTTGGTTGCATCTCTGTAACATCCCCCCAACTTGGAGGCCCAAAACTAACAGCTACGGATGCTGCAGTCATCCATAGTTATTAATCTTCGGTGACTAAATACGGCGGTACTAGAATCATTCATAAATAGATCACAAGAATATGGACAATTTTAATAATTCAAAAACACATATGCACATTCCATTCAAAACATTTGATGTTCATTAGATAATCCCAAAACGTTAACCACGTTCATCAAAATATAATTATTACACATATGCCAAGAGCGACATATGAAGATGCCCCCTTGGTAGATTAGAGTATATAATAAGGCTAATAAATCTGCCTTTACATCCAAATACACAATGGAAAAATAACTCAAAATAATTAACTGCCTCCAGCACGCTTCCAGAAGCTTTATTCGTCTTAGAGGAGAACCTGAAAACCCTAAACCTCAAACTACTCAAAACCAATTGAGTACCAGAGAGTTTAAGGGGAAAACAAAAACTTCGAGTCAGACATAAAGCCTGGTATGAATAATAATCTGACATCTCAATCCTTTTAGATATCCAGTGAGACCACGCCGCTTAGCGGAATGGGTTTCCCCCTCACTAGTATCCTAAAACCTTTATAAAGCCATATGTTGTGCTCCTGCATCCACAATAATTAAAACATACATTTCAAAATATCATGATGATATGCATATATAAAAACATTTAGGATTTCCCATCCCCCGTTTAGATTGACACCCTGTCATGGTTATAGTTTCTAGGGTCACTATTAACCTATTAGTTTTCATGGGTTTACCAATAACCTTTTTTCATTATACATGGACACCCTGTCCTATCATAGTTTTCATGGGATCACTAAGAACCTATAGGCCCTTGCTAATCAAGTTAATTAATTCATGGGTCCTCCTGAACCTATTAGTCACTTCAATAACTAATCCTCTTATCTTAGTTTTCATGGGTAAACTAGGAACCTATAGATTTATCCAGTAACTCACTTCTCATTCGAGTTTTCATGGGTTGACTAGGAACCTACCGATGCCTCCATTAACTTCTTTCTTATCCTAGTTTTCATGGGTTGACCAGGAACCTATTGACTGATGTCAATTCTTAATATGAATATAGTTTTCATGGGTTCACTACAAACCAATTAGCCCCTTCCAACCTATCTTGATACATAGTTTTCATGGGTTTACTATGAACCTATCTCCTATACAACTTCAAGGTTTAGGCATCCTACACTTTGGTCTCCCTGACTCACTGGATGCAATTCTACTCATTCAGGAGTTTCATCAAATTATATTCACTACTGGAATAACCTAGCTAGTTGTTCTACCCCTGTATCCCCCAAAATACAGTTATGGGTTTTTTTTATCATGTGAATATATACTCATACTGAAAGAAGCAAACATAACAATTTAACAATACCAATCCTGTGGGTTTAAGGTCCATGAAATACATTTCATATAAACATAGTTAATCCCATTAACTTATATTTTTATCAAGGCGATACTTCTTCAAATTTACATACATATAGTCATTTCAAAACTCCTTTATTTAACCATGGGTTTTTCTTTTTAAAAAAAATTGAGTTTGGGCTTTAAAGCCTTTCGACATCTTCGAAACCTTGCTTTCGACCTCATAGGATGACCTGCTTCGAAAGCATCAAAATTTATCTTTAAAACATTAGGCTCCTGCCTTTCGAATACTTTAAAACATCTCTTTCGAAACCTTTCGACCATGTTAAAGTATTATTATATAAGTATAGAAGCATAGCTTCGAAACCATTTGAAAGTACCCTTTTGAAACCAATGATGGTTACCCTTCGAAACCATTGAAAGCTCCCCTTTCGAAAGCATTGGGTTTATACTTAAAACATCATTTTGGGTCAAAGTGAACCTAGGCGAAAGCATCTCTTTCGAAACCATTCTTTAATTCAAAAAGTATTGGGGAAGTTTGATGGTGTAAAAACCATTCTTTCTAAAGCTTTAAAACATCTTGGTAAAATAATTGGAGGTTAGCTTCGAAACCCCTTCCAAAACCATTGCCTTCGAAACCCCTAACCCCTTTGGAAAGCATTAGGAACTGGCTTGTATTTATAAAAACGATTGAACTGTTCGACAACATTGATGTCTTCAATGCCATCGGAAGGTCAACAATTCGTTGAAGGGTTTCTACTTGGTCAAAACTACCCCTTCCAAAAGCTTTAAAAAAAATCTAAGTAACTCCTTCGGAAGCTACTTCTTTAAAACATAGGCGGCGGCTCTCTTTCGAAAGCCTCTTTGAAATACCCTATCGAATTATTAATTTCGACTACTTCGAAACCTATAAATAGGCAAGCGCTTTTCTTTTAAAACAAAATAAAACGAAGGAACCAACCCCTTCAAAAGCTACTTTTCAACACCCTACCTTCCACCTTTCTCTAATCCACTACGTACCATTTAAATGATACCATGTGTATTAGTTTACTGCTTTCGACCTAGAAGGTTTCGACTAGGTTGGTGGCGGTAGGTCTGAGTCAAAGGGTCCTTCTAAAGAAGGCGGAACCCCTATTTTACTAAAATTTCCAATTATTTTACTTTCAAATTATTTTACTAAAATTTGCCGCATTTTGTCAGATCTAAAACTAAACAACATTTAACACATAAGCCCTTCCTATTAACAAAACGATTAAATCATTTAAGTCCTCCTTTCAAAATAATTTAATGTCCATATTAATCACATAGTAAAAATCCCCAAAAATTCCAAAAATTCACTTTAATCATGTTATCTAATATCTTAAAATTTCAGACCCAAATTCTTAATATATTTTTAAAAATAAATTTATAAACCTAAATAACCATGTTTTCCTTCAAAAATTCATAACTAATTCTCCAACACTTGGAAAATTGTACAAATCGAAACCCAACTCCAAAATCATGTTTTCTATAACATAAAATTTTCCCATGGCATTTAGAAATCATTTGACCTCGGTTTTACCCTAAAACCGGGCATATCTCCTTTAAACATCCTTGTTTAAACCATATAAATTATAAACCAAGCATATCATCATTCAATATATCATAAAAATGAATTTATCCCTTAAATCCAAAACCATATGATTATAAAACCAAAATAGAGATCTAGTGAATATTATTCACCTTAGATTGGATAAGGAAATTGAAGATTGATTGAGATTGATACCTTCTAGTTTGAATCCTAAGCTTTTCTTTGATTTTCTCTTCTTTTCTTTCTTCCTAATGGCTGGCCTTGCTCTTCTTCTTACGGTTATAATTTTTGTTTGTGATAAAATGAATGTGTATGGATAAGGGTAATAGTATAAGGGTGGGAAACATGGGCGGCTATTTACCCTAATGCCCTTATGTTTAAATACTTAATACTTAACAATTTATAAGTTCGTTTAATTTAAATAAGCATGGCCACTACATATTTATTAATCAATCTCGATCTCCTTATCTACATTATTATTTTTAATTTATTCTAATTAAATCTCCTGAATAATGTTATTAAAATTTAAGGGTGTTCCAGGCTCCCCTCCTTAAAGAATTTCATCCTCGAAATTCAGTAAGAACTAACTAGCAATCATCTATAACCATTCCTAACATCCATACCAGCCTACCCGACTAACAACTAACCTATATAAAACTAATATAGACATACCATCAAAGCAAATCAGGATAAGAATCTTGAATCATGTCCTCTGTCTCCCAAGTACAGTCCTTCTCGTTGTCTCTCCACTGAACTTTCACCAACTTGACTGTCTTGGTCCTCAATCTTTTCTCATATCTCGCTACAACTCGAACTGGTTGTCTAACAATAGTCAAATCAGGCTCTACTACTAAGTCCTCTAACTCTGTCTGAGGAATAGTAGCCTCTGGATCACGCACAAACTTGCGAAGATGAGACACGTGGAATACATTATGGACACCTGCCAAACTGCTCGGCAACTCTACTCTATATGCGAGCTTTCCAATCCCTTCTATAATCTGGAATGGTCCAACATATCTCGACGCAACTTTCCCAATTTTCCAAACCGTACCACACCCTTCATCAGTGATACTTTAATGAAACCCTATCTCCCACTAAGAACTCTAGGTCTTTGCGCCTTTTATCTGCGTAACTTTTCTACCTGGATTGAGCTTCCATCATCCGTCCTCGAATTAACACAATCCTTTCTGACGCCTCTCTAACCAAATCCAGACCTAAGACCAATTGGTCTCCAATCTCTAACCAACATGCTGACGATTTGCAGGGACTTCCATACAAAAATTCAAAAGGCATCATTCCTATACTATTCTGATAGCTACTATTATAGGAAAACTCAATCAAATATAGGTGATCCTTCCAAGATCCACCAAAGTCCATTACACAAGCTCTCAATAAATCCTTGAGTACCTTGTTGACTCTCTCTGTCTGCCCATTTGTTTGTGGGTGATATGTTGTACTTATCTTGAGCTTGGTACCTAATACCTCTTGAAGACTTCTCCAAAATTCACTAGTGAATAATGCATCTCTGTCACTGGCTATGCTACTAGGAACTCCATGAAGTCTAACTATGTTCTTTATTAACAACCTTGCCAAAAATTGTGCCGTCATGGTTGACTTTACTGGAATGAAATGGACACTCTTGGTCAACCTGTCCACAATAACCCATATACTCTCATTTCCTCTCCTTGACCTTGGAAACCCATCTATAAAATCCATGGATATCGAATCCCATTTCCAAACTGGAATAACTAGAGGCTGAAGTAACCCACTCGGTTTCTAATGCTCGGCTTTCACTTTTTGACAGTTGACACACTGCCTAACCCACAAGCTAACATCCCTCTTCATGCCTTCCCAATAGAAGCTCCTCTTCATATCTTGATACATTTTGGTCCCTCCAGAATGAATCGTAAACTTGGATTGATGAAATTCCTCAAGAACTTCTCTTCTCAAGTTCTCCATATCTGGAACACATAACCGCCCCTTTTTTCTCAACTATCCTCTCTGGTCAAGACTAAAATCTTTCAAATCATCGACCTCGGTTCCAACCTCAAGCCTTCGGATCCTCTTAGCTAATAATGGATCCTCCTTCTACTTAGAAGAAATTCTCTCGATCAACACTGGTCGAACTTCTAAACAGGACAACATGACAGCATTCTGACTAGAACTAGCAGTCCATCTCAACTTCACTCCACAACTGGCCAAAGCTTCCAGATTGTTCCACTCCGCCAACATAGCTAACACCACATTCTGATGTCTTCTGCTAAGAGCCTCCGCTACTTTATTACCTTTCCCTGGGGTATACTCTATACCAAAATCATAAGCAGCCAAAAATTCCAGCCACCTCCGCTGTCGCATATTCAACTCCTTCTGAGAGAATAGGTATCTTAAAGACTTATGATCGGTATACAACTCAAATCTCTCCCCCAAAAGATAATGCCTCCAAATCATCAAGGCAAAAATCACCGCTGCCAACTCCAAGTCATGAGTAGGATATCTTACTTTGTGCGGTCTAAGCTGCCTGGATGCATAAGCAATGACTTTGCCCCTCTGCATCAACACTGCTCTCAATCCAGTCCCACATGCATCAGTGTATATTACCAACCCTTGGTTACCATCTGGAACTACTAACACTAGCGCATTGGTCAACAAATGCTTTAACTTGAGATCTTAACTGAATTAACTGACAATCCTTTCTCTGAAACCACATGACCAAGAAACTTAACCTCTTTCTTCCAAAAATGACACTTGGAAAACTTCGCCTTTAGCTGATTCTGCCTCAACGTCTCTAATACAACTCTAAGATGATCTTCATGCTCTCTCTCATCCTTAGAGTATACCAAACTGTCATCTATGAATACTAACACAAACCTATCCAAGTGCTCTCGGAAAACTCGGTTCATCAAATCAACGAAAAAATTAGGTGCATTCATCAATCCAAATGGCATCACCAACCACTCATACGAACCATACCTAGTCCAAAATGCTGTCAAAGGAATATTATCCTCCACCACCCTCAACTGATGGAACCCCGTCGCCAAATCCAATTGGGAGAACACTCTGGCTCCACTCAACTGATCAAACATATCATCTATCCTCGACAGAGGGTATCTATTCTTGATCGTCCTTTCGTTTAACTTACGATAGTCGATGCACATCCTCAACGACCCATCAGGCTACTTCACGAAAAACGCGGCCGCTCCCCAAGGCGAACTGCTTGGTCTGATGAAATTCCTCTCGATCCACTAGCTGCACCTTCAATTCCTTCATCTCTGTCGGTGTCATTTTGCTAGGTGGTCTACTGATAGGTTCAGCTCCCGGTACAAGATCTATCCAAAACTCAACAGCTCGTTTCGGCGGTAGTCCTGTGACTGGCTCAAAGACATCTGCAAATTCTCTTGTCCACCCGAACCTGACTAAGCTCACCTCCAACCTCAATGATACTCAACAAAGCATAAACACTCTTACTAGAATTTTCCACTGTGAAGATGATTCGGTTATAACCATCTAGGTGTCTTAATGATATTTACCTATCCTGGCAAAATATCCTAGCCTCATACTTATCCAACCAATCCAGACCTAAAATGATCCCGAAATCTATAAAATCAAAAACATACAGACTGCATGCAAACTTATGACCTAAAAAATCAAGTTCTAACTGGTCACATATCAACCCTAGAGTTTTATACCCTCCTATTAGAATCGCAACCCTTAAGTAACAAGGTATGTGGGTTCTATACATAACCTATCAACAAAATACTGTGATATAAATGACTGTGATGCACCGGTATCAAATAGTACCCTAACTGGTATACTCTGAATCAAAAGCGTAACTTCCATCACAGTTTCCCTTTTTCTGCTATAGTAGGACTAGAAGCAGATGGTGGTCCAATAACAAAAATCTTCCATCTGTCCGCCTTGACTGGCTCTGGACACTGGTTCTTGTTATGTCCAACTTGGTCGCAGTTGAAGCGTTTCACATTCTTCTTCTCTGCAGGCTTCTTCCCTTTGCCTGTCCGGCACTCATAAGCATAATTGTCCTACTTATCACACTTATAACACACCAAATCAGCCTTTGCCTTCTTAGCAGCCTCCTTTTTCTTGGCTCCCTTCTTCTTAAAAAATTCCCCTTTCTTTCCCCGAGGACCTAGGGATTCATATGGCTTCTCTCTAACTAACACAGCAAGCATCTCCTCATGGCGGATGGCCATCTTCACCACCACATTACAAGACTCTCTGACATGAGTCATAGTCATTCTGCCTAGCTTTGGCCTTAGTCCAGGAATAAATCTCGCATTCCTCCTGATATCAGTGTCTACCAAAGCATATCCATATCAAGACAGCTCATCAAACTTAGCAGCATACTCGATCACTGACATCTCTCCCTGAACAAGATCCATGAACTTTCTCATCAATGCCGACTTTGCAACCTCAGATAAGAAGCTCTACTCAAACCTTCTTCTAAAATCAGCCCATGTCAGCTCTTCCTCTAGAACTCCGGCTGTCACACAGTTCCACCAGTGAAGCGCTAACCCAAGCAACTGTCTAGAGTAGCCTTCTCTTTTCTCCATCATCCAAGCCTAAATCAGTAAAAATCCTCTCACAGTGCAAAAGCCAACTCTCAACCGCAATAGCATCCTCCGTTCCCATTAACGGCTTTCTACCCAGACTGGTGTAATCCCTGCTCAGCCTAGCATAATTATATCCAGCTGGAGCTACAAGATTAGCACCTCCAACATTACCAGCATCTCCTGCTTGTAAAAGGTTTGCTAATAACTGATACACCATCCCCGCATCTACTGGCAGATTTCCAGCACTTACATTGGCTTCAGCGTTTTGGTTAGCATTAGCCTGTCGACCTTGGTTTCTCCGGGTATTAGGTTGAGCATTTCCGTTGGTTGTGGTGCTTCCTCCACTAAGATTTCCTCTTCCGTTTCCTACTTCCATATCCTCTTTCTCGTAAATCTGCATATAAGCCTTAGTAAGATACAAAAGAACGGTCTAAGAGAGAGGGGAATACGTACTTAGATATATACTTATATATCAAATACAAGTACGTTACTATAGCGTTAACCCAAACCTCGATCATATTTTCAAATTCTTTGGATTATGTTTCAAAAAGCTGTTAGGTTATACTTTTCTTTTAAAGTTTCATAAACCTATGCTATGATACCAACTTGTAACATCCCCTTACTTGGAGGCTCAAAACTAAAGGCTACGGATGTTGCAATCATCCGTAGTTATTAATCTTCGGCGACCAAATACGGCGGTGCTAGATTCATTGATACACAGATCACAAGAATATCGAAAATTTTAACAAATCATAAATAGATATCCACATTCCATTCAAAACTTTTGATGTTCATTACATAATCTCAAAATGTTAACTACGTTCAGCAAAATATAATTATTACACATACGCCAAGAGCGACATATAAAGATGCCCACTTGGTAGATCAGAGTATATAATAAGGCTAATAAATCTACCTTTACATCCAAATACACAGCGGAAATATAACTCTGAATAACTAACTGCCTCCTACACCCCTCCGGAAGCTTTATTCGTCTAAGAAGAGAACCTGAAAACCCTAAACCTCAAGCTACTCAAAATCAATTGAGTACCCAAGAGTTTAAGGGGAAAACAAAAACTTCGAGTCATACATAAAGCCTGGTATGAATAATAATCTGACATCTCAAACCTTTTAGATATCTAGTGAGACCACGCCACTTACTGGAACGGGTTTCCCCTTACCGGTATCCTAAAACCTTTATAAAACCATACATTATGCTCCTGCATCCACAGTGGTTAAAACATACATTTTAAAATATTATAATGATATGCATATATAAAAACATTTAGGATTTCCTATCCCCCATTTAGATTGACACCCTGTCATAGTTATAGTTTCTAGGGTCACTATTAACCTATTAGTTTTCATGGGTTTACTAATAACCTTTTTTCATTACACATGGACACCTTGTCTTATTTCATAGTTTTCATGGGATCACTAAGAATCTATAGGCCCCTGCTAATTAACTTAATTAATTCATGGGTCCTCCTGAACCTATTAATCACTTCAATAACTAATCCTCTTATCCTAGTTTTCATGGGTAAACTAGGAACCTATGGATTTGTTTGTACCAAAATTTAGCACAGCACTCTTTGGATGTGATTGAAGAGATTAAAGTGAAGAAAGTAAATGGAAAAAGAGGTTAATCTAATAATCACACCAATAAAAGCATGCAGAAATAGAAAAAGACAAGAATTATAGTGGTTTGGCATCGTAGTCTACGTCCACTTTGAATGTTTTGTTGTTTATTGATGATTGACAACTAATTACAACAGTACAAAACTCAAGCGCTGAAGTTACAATGGAATTGCGACAGAGTAACGGCGTAGCAGCGAAAAAAGTCCTTTTTCTGTAGGCGTAGGGGAGCTATTTATAGGCATAGATCTGAAATATCTGCCTATGAACTCAGAATACTCCTTCTCACATGTGGGTGGGCCCACCAGATCGATCAGGGGTCATTCGGGATCGATCCCCATTTCCTTCGTATCGATCAAAATGGTGTCTATTTGGGCTGAGGTCGATCATGAGCGTTCTTGAGGTGGTAAGCAAGCTCCTGTGAAAATTTGGTAGCATTTGGACTTGTAGATTACGAGTTATGATTGATCCAAGGTTGGTTTGCAAGTGGGCTGAAGTGTGCGTATCGATTGCTTCGTACCGATCAGTGCGTATCGATGACGTGGAGCGGCAATTCTGGGGAGATCCACTTTTCATGCTAATAGACTGCTTTTCTTGGTTGACCAAGCTTTCTCCGTATCGGTCCTGTGTGGTTTTGTTCGTAACGATACTTTGTCTGTTATTTCGTATCGATGGATCCCATGGCTTTCGTATCGATGACTCCCCATTGTCTTCATATCGATGCCTAGCCCTTAGTTTCATATCGATACTTAGTTGATTGATACGAAATGTGTAGAAGGGGGGATCGATACGAAGTGGGCAACAGTTGATTAGATGGATCCAGATCAATGCCAACACTTAATTGATATGAAGGAAGAGGATGGATACGAAGTAAGCATGTTTCTCATGAAACTTGATCGATCCATTACTTGAGCACACGAACTCCGATTGACCTGAAATTTGGAATGTTGCCTTTCATAGCTTTGTTTGTCGTATCATGCTAATTATAGCTCGGTCTGGGCTCGGTCCAAATTTGCCAGTATCTATAGTGGACCTCTGTATAACCGATCTTTGGGATGGATTGTCCTTGGTTTCTATTCAAGTCCCTGGTGTCACGGCCTTGCCAAAAGGCGGGATAACATTTTCTCCCTAAAGTACGTCTTATGTGAACATGACGTGCTTTGAAAAGCTTCATTCTTTATTCCGAAAAAAGCTCTATCTGATTCGTTGAATAGTCGTTGCCTTTTCATCAAGAGATGTAATCTTTGATTGATTTCCAGTATTATAAATGTTGCATTATTGACTGCCAAAGATTATGCGGTGTTTTGTTTCAACTGAAGGTTGAGTGCTAACAATTTGTTGTTCGTTGTCCTGATTGTCATCAGGTAAGCATTCAATTCCTGTTAATTTTGAAATTTGAATGTTAGTTTGTCATACATGCATTTATGTTAACCTGACTCCTGTTCACGATTACACGTTCATGGGTCATTGTCAAGTTCTTTAGTTCTTGTTTGGATCAAGTTTCGTATCGATCCTCTCCTAGATCGATGTGAAATTCGAGTTGTAGCAACGATCGATGGTCGTTTTAAGTAACCCCTTTCGTATTAATCCTCTCCTGGATCGATCTGTGATGTTGGAATGCTTGTTGCGTATCGATGGCCATCGATACGAAATAGATAGTTCTCAAGGGTGCTTTGTATTGATGGACATGAAGCTTGGGTCTTCGAGCATATGGATACGAAATAGGTGTTTTGTATCGATGAAATTCAGTGATTCAAATAAGACTTTGTTGTAAGTTTCATATCGATGATATTTGAATTAATGGATACGAAACAGATGGTAACTCGTTGATGGATATGTAGTGTTAACCTTTGGATTGCTTTGGGCTGATGGATATGAAGCTACGTCTTCGTATCGATGGAGAGAATCATTCCAAGCATGTTTGCTCAATGCCCTTTGTATCGATGAAGATACCAAAACGTTCTTTGCTGGGATTCGAATCCACATAAAAGGATTTTGTACTTGGAAAACTTTCACTTGCCATTATTTTCTTATCTGCCTTCGTATCGATTGAGAACACGGGAAGAAAGAACTGCCT
This sequence comes from Allium fistulosum, assembly GCA_030737815.1. NCBI lineage: Eukaryota > Viridiplantae > Streptophyta > Magnoliopsida > Asparagales > Amaryllidaceae > Allium > Allium fistulosum. Next base: position 1,505,600,391 of record CM060903.1, read on the forward strand.
TCGTCTACAAATCACTTAGTTTTTAACCCTCGATCCAATTCACTTAAACTAGGTAATTAATCGACCAAAACCACTTTAAAATGATTAGACTTGAGTCTCAATGCCATTTCATCCAAAGTCGTTGCCGATTCCGACGCTATTAATGCTGGAAGTTGGTTGGAGTGAAGTCGTGGAAGTGGTAATGGCGTTGTTGTAGCTTGGAGAAGAAGAGATATCGATGGATACGAAATATTCATTGGAAGAATCTCTGGTTTCGATCTCGTATCGATGGTGGATGGAGGAAGCATCTCTATATCAATCTAGAATGTGGAAACTCATATCGATCTGGAAACAATAGATGGAGGGAGCAGCTTCGTATCAATCTGGAATAGTGGGAGTTCGTATCGATCTGGAATGATCGATACGAAATCATAGCTGGCGATCGATACGAAGCCCTGGATGTCGATCGATATGAAATCTTGGATGGAGATCGATACGAAACCGAGCTTTTGGAGGAGCAATCCATGTTGAACTTTGATATATACAAATATCTTGAACTTAATGAACTCTAACATAGATCGTTCTCCGAAGTCAGGTTGGCACGGTTGTGACGGTCAGCGATGACGGTCACTCCGGTTGAATCTAGAAGTCTTGTCGTTTTAACATCTTCCGAACTTGTAGAAATTCAATGCATCATGTTGCACTGCACTACACAACACAATCATTCACTTCACACCGACGGGAACACGGGTTTATTGCCGTCTAATGATAATTTTTACTGAGTTCAATAGCTATGGATCCCGGGAGCTTAGGGCGGGAAGAAGTTCAGAGTCCTCCACTTCCCATTATAGAAATACCAGAAATCGCAGCTGATGTAGCAAGGCCTGCCCCAGACGAACTGCCGGGTGTAGTGTCAGTTCTAAACCCGAAGGATTCTGTTCACTCTAAAATCTCTGAAGACATGTTAGGCAAGATCTGCCTTAGGCACAAATTATCTCTAAATGATGTTTTATTGCCAAGTCCAGAGGACAGAGCCCACAATCCTCTAGAAGGGCATACCGCCTACAATAGGTTCATGTGTGCAGCCGGGACGTTGCCCCCGTTCAACCAATTTATCGGGGATGTGCTGTTCTTTTTGAAGATTGCGCCTTCTCAATTGCATCCGAATCGATATGCTCTGCTCAATAACTTGCATATTATCTTCATGGAGCACCTTTTTCGGTCCCCGGTTGTCGAGGAAATCAAAAATCTAATTAACGTCAAAAGTCGCGGGGACAACCCTTCGTTCACCTTCTTAGAAGCAGTCAGAAACTGCCAAGTAGAGGCAGGGGCTTGGATTAAGTTAAGCTACTTCAAAACCGAATGGTTCTTCATTCGGTGTCCACCCGGATTTGCCAGGCGGTGGTTAGTTAGACGTAAGTGTTTCAACTCCTTTGTCGATTAATTGGATATGATTTGATGTTGAATCTAATACTTTGCTTCTTTTGCAGCTTCGATTCCGCGGCTCGAAGGAGCACAATTTAAGGAGAGTAAGGATTCTCCAATAAGTGCCGGCCGAGCTCAGAGAAATCGATGAAGTCCTTACCGATGAAAAATTAATCGCCGTGGGGCTGATAGAAGGAGGCCAAAGCATCGGGCTAGTAAGAGTCCTCGAAATGGTTCTGGTGAGGCAAGGAGGAAGAAGAGCTCCCGGAGTCATGATCATTGAACAGGGAGATGAAGAGAGTTTGCCGGCTGGGGATGAGCCTATAGTTGTGCCTTCGCGTAGTCTTCGATTATCGAAAAGAAAAGGCAAGGCTCTCGCCTACAAATCCAAGAGACGAAAAACTGTCGTAGTATCTCTACCTGCTGCGGCTGCTATAAGTCAGGAGACTTCTCCTCCGCAAATGGAGAGTTCGTTTAAAGGATTGGCAGACGTCCTTATTCCTGATGACTTCACTTCATTTCAAGGTTTTGGATTAGAGGGACTTCGCTCCCTATCGCAAACTGATGCAGGCTTAAGTGTTTTAGATATAGGAGAGCCAATTCCTATGAACGAGGCCACCACAATCGGTTGGTTGGGGGGTTTCCACATGCATACACACATTTCACGGTACCACACAACTTCTAATTACATGTTTTCTAGTTTCAGGAGATAACTAATTTTGCATCTCTTTTCATTTTACAGATACAATGGTGAGGCAGGGATCGATGCTTAGCAGTCTTCATTCTAAATGCCACGCATCCAGCTCTCACTTCGAATCTTATAGGTGCGATTCTGAAAGAGATTAAGATCGTGACCATCACACCAGCCAGGAGCGTGAGCGATATGAAAGGGAGAGGGAGAGGCCATATCAATATAGGCGCAGCTCTTGGTCGCGATCGCCTCCACCTAAAGGTTCTTCGAACCCTTCGGCTCTGGAAGGCAGTCTTCGAAAACTTCACATTAGATAGTGCCTCCCCAGACTTCCAAATCCGGCAATCAACGCCGTAGGACTGAGGCAGAGGCTCCTAATGTTATAGAACCAGCCGCTATAGAACCCATCGGGGAGAGAGCGATCAGAATTTCCAAATTAAAGAAGGATTTCCAAATATCTGCTTCGACGGCTTTCACTTCCCTTCAAACTTGAAACGAATCCCCAATGATGTGGAAAGAATGGTACATGATTACGTACACGATGTCTATAGTATTGAGAATGGTTGAAAACTACAGAGAAAGCTTCAACGATGGCCTTCGAGCGGGCAAAAATAATCGAGAAAAATGAGACCGATCTCACTCAGAAAAATCAGATAATAGAAGTGCTCAATAACGAAGCTGAATCTTCAAGAAAATCGGAGATGGAGGCCGATAAAAGCGCCGATGAGGAAAAACAGTCCATGGAAAGAATGCGACAGACACACATGGCCTTGGTGAAAGAGATGTGCCACTGGAATACTACTGTCATGGCACAGAGAGACACTGTGCTGAAAGAGCTTAACGAGCTAAAGGCGAAATTTACTGAGGCGATCAAGGAGAAGGATGAGGCTAACAAATCTGCCCAAGAGGCATGCGAACAGGCAGTGATACTCAAAGATGAAAGGGATGCGATGAACTTAAAGGCTCAAGAACCCGAGGCCAGAATTGAGAATGAAATTAAAGCGGTGGAGGCCAGGATGGAGAATGAATTTGAAGATCTCCTGGTCACATACAACGTCAACATTTTAAGAAATCGCAATCTAACCTAGCTCGATGAGGATTATCCATTTCAATTGTAAAAGGCTTGGAGCCATTTGGTGGAGGACGAGAAGGTGACTCGTAACAATATAACCATCGACGAATTCAAATTGGAAAGCCGAATACTTGTCCGAGATGAGCCGAAAGTCCTCCACAACACTATCGTTGCTCTCAAAAAGGAAAAGCTTGCTGCTAAGTATCTGGACGCTGGAGAAGGATCTGGAGTTGAACATCATGAAGCAGGCTTCGAAGCGTCCCAAGTCTCTCAATCTGAGCCTACTTCTTCTATTGATCTTCCAGCTGTTCTGGGATACGACCCTGACCAGCCACACCTATCTTCGGTACATGAACGCGGCTCTGAAGGGACATCAGCCCAGCATGTGAGTCAATCTGAGGAAGGTATTCTGACCACTTCTTCCATTCGTCCAAATGTAGGAACACTATCAGAAGACATTACTAATATTTTCTCCAATCTTCATTCAGCCTTAGATTCTACATCACTTGATCCTCCTACAACTTAAGGAATGCATCACGAGCAGGAGGCACTAATGACAAAAGTTACAACTACAACGATCTCCACATCGGCTGGGGAGATGCACGAAAGCAGTTGCGTTTTTGATGAAAAAATGATGGAAGCACTCCATGGCCATCAAAGCGACCCTATCACCGAAATGCCTTTCATCATTGATGAAGATGTGATGATTACGAGCTCCTCGGGCCCGACTAGTAACATGCCAATGGAAATACGCACAGATCGGGCTGAGGAGATAATGGAGGAAATTAAAGTCGAGATAGAGCAAGCCAAGCAAGCTAGTAGTGTTGGTGGTGGCATGGCGGGTCCCGTCCCCATCCTTATGCTTATTGTTTCTCCGGGTGGTACCATCATCGATACCAGCATGCCTTATTCTTCCAGCGTTGAGGGTGCTATCATTCCTTCAGTTCCACACACGGAGGGTATTCCGATCCCTTTAAGTTTTGAGGAGGAGACAGCTGTTATTCCCCAGGCCGGAGACAAGCCAGCTAGTTCAGGCCGGGGAGGTAAAAGCTCAAAGAGAGGACCAGGTGGTAGTACAAGCGAGTCTACGCCAAAGAAGAGCAAGAAGGATAAAAAATCAAAGGCGTAGACTTGCAATTTTGTTATTTCTTTTTGTAGATAGCTGGAATAGGATTTTCTTTTGCTTTTTGCAGGCCGCGTATAGATGTGGGTCCGGCCCCTGCTTATAGGAATTCTTCGAATAAGTTTTTTTTGTACTTATCTTTTTCAAAGAATAGTGGAAATAAACCTTCTTTTTGTTTTTTCCAGCATAACTCTGTGTTTGTTTGTTTAAGTATTTCAGCACTCGCATTTCCATTCAATGTACTTGTGAGGCTTTAGTCTCTGAATCGAACTTAAGTCGGTCGTTAATTCTCGAAGTCATGGCTTCGGGCCATAACCGAACGTCGAGTCGAGTCCCAACGTTGCGCTATTTCGGCTAGCGGTTAGTACTTGAGTTATACCCCTAGTTCTGGGGAGAATCGAAATGTTCAGTCGGAAGTCGTTTTCCACCTTCACTAATTTCAATTTAACTAAGTCGAAACAAAGTTAAAGTGAAATGAGTTTGAGTGGTTGGGTCACACTTGCTCATCGGCTAGTACTTGTATCCACACTCTTGGGATCGAGTTTGCATGATGGCGGTCAGTCACACCTGCTAGTCGCTTAGAATCATATCCGTGCTCTGGGGACATAGGCTAATTTATGGGCGGTCAGTCATGCCCATTTAATGCTCAGAATGGTGTCCACACTCCGGGGACATAAGTTATGCTACGGGCAGTCAGTCACACCTGTCTAATGCTTGGAATCACATCCACACACCGGGGACATGAGTTAATTTACGGGCGGTCATTCACACCCGTTTAGTATTTATACTCCAGTCCATGCTCTCGGGACTAGAGTTAGTCGATGGGTGGTCAGTCACACCCATTTAATGTCTAGGATTATGTCCGCACTCTGGGGACATAAGTTGTTTTACGGGTTGTCAGTCACACCCGTTTAATGTTCATACACCGGTCCACGCTTTCGGGACCAGAGTTAGTTGATAGGTGGTCAGTCACACCCATTTGGTGTTTATACTCCAGTCCACGCTCTCGGGACCAGAGTTAGTTGATGAGTGATCAGTCGTACCCATTTTCATTTGTACTCCAGTTCTCACTACGGGAATCTGGAGTTAGTCGACAGATGGTCAGTCACATCTGTTTAGGTATTAGGATCTCGTTCGCACTCTGGGAAAAAGGAGTTGATCGAGGTTGCGGACGGTCGAATCACATCCACCTTGATTTGGCAAGCGAAGTCGTGGATGGATGGATCCATCCTCTTTGAGTTTAGATTTGGAGTTTGTACTCCAGCTCGCACTCCGGGAGCTGGAGTTCGTTAGATGATTGTCATGTTTCAATCCCTCTTTGCTTTAGATTTGTTTGCCCCCGAGCTCGGGGTCTCACTTAACGAGTGACCGGTCGAATCACGATCACTCCTTATTTGAATGAGTCCCACCGTGGGATGGGACTTAGTTCTTCGTACATCGTAACGGTCACACGATGCATTTCAAGAATCGCTAGTCTGGCTTGATGAGTCTGCATTTTATTGCTGAAATAAGACAGTACGGCAAAGTTAGTTGTCTTGTTATAAGTTCAAATTCAAAAAATGCATAAACAAATTTCAAAGGAAAAGCAAACTGAATGAATAAAAGCCAGTTATGTGTAATAGCTACGGAGACTCTCGCTATTCCATGCTCTGGGTAAAGTGAGACCGTCAACAGTTGATAGTTTGAATGTGCCGTCTCTAAGTCTCCGCTCGATGACATACGGTCCTTCCCACGGTAGTTTCATATATGAAAGGACCGGATAAATTCCCTTAAGTATGAGATCACCAACTTCGAAGTTTCTGGGATCAAGGTCCTTAAGGAATTGGTTGTGACGCCTGAGCCTAGGCTCAGGCGTTAGTTGTCAATTTTCTGATAAACGGACGCAGAGAGATTCCTCTACGCCCTTACCTTTCTCTTTCCACTGCGCATCCCGCAGCTTCGTAACATAACAGGTGCATCCAGCAGCCTGATCACCATGCACTACCCCGACCCCATTATCAGTGGGGAACTTCAGATTTAAACACCATGGGGTAATTGCTGCCCTGAATTCTGCAAGGGTCGGTCGGTCCAAGAAAGCATTTTAGGGGGGATGCATGTCTAACACCACAAACTGCAACATCTGGACTCTCTGGCGATATCTAATACCCAACTCAACTGGCAACTCCACCATTCCAACTGGTATAGTTGCGCTTCCATTAAAACCATGAATTCGTGACTGACACGGTTTTAGGTCTTTTGCCTCCATTCTCATACGGTCATAAACGCGCTTGAAAAGTATATTGACAGAACTTCTGCTATCGACTAAGATCATCTTCATCCAAGCAGGACCTACCTGGGCTGATATAACCAACAGATCAATAGTTGGGGCCTCAACTCTATCCTCATCTCGATTTTTGAAAATGATGTCATCTGTCGTCGTCCTCTTTTGTTTTGCCGGGGCCCCATCATCAACATTACTACAACACTCGAAGTCCACATGCCTAATCGAGCTGGCATATGACTCCATTTCCTTCCAGCTCCGATCAGCTGGATGAGGACCACCACTCACTATGTTTATTACCAATCTCCCGCCAGTACGTGCGGGTTCTTCGGGCCTAGCTTGGCCTTGACCTTGATTAAGGTTAGAAGGGCCATACCTCCATCCTGCGGAGCTCGCACAAACTGTTCCAACTTCCTTTCTCTAATCAACTTCTCAATGATGTCTTGTAAATGATGGCACTCATTCGTGTTATGGCCATAACAATCATGGAATCTGCAGAATTTTCTAGTCTGAATTTGCTTCTCAAATGATGGTTTTGGAGCCGGCTTCTTATACTATCCAGTATTACAAGTCTGAAGGTAAACGTTTTTCGGCGATGTGTTTAAATGGGTATATCGGTCGAACATGGGAGCTCTGTGTCTCGGTCCGCGATTTGGATCTCTCTCCTTTCCCTGACCTCCGTTACCCTTCTGTTGACCTTTCTTATTCTGAATATTCAATTGCACTTTGCCGGAGTTTTCACCAGTCTGTTCTATAGCAACATTACTCTGAATGCCTTCAACATTGGGCCCCTCATCGTCCTGCTTACTAGATCGTCTAGCGTCTTCTCTCCTCAAAAATTGGGCTGCCTTAGCATAGAAACGATCCAACGAAGCAGGGGGTTTCTCAGCTAACCAATTACCAAACTCAGAGTCGGGATTGATTCCCTTAGTCAATGCCATCAATATTGAATTATCATTGGGGTTTCTGACCTCAACAGAATATGAAACCTTTCCAGATAACGTCTAAGAGTCTCTCTTGGAGCTTGGGTAACACTGGACAAGGCGTTGACATCCTTTGGCCTTGTAACATGCATACAGAACTGCTCGACAAACTTTGTAGCCAACTGATCGGAACTTGAAATGGATATGGGTGGTAGATGAGTGAACCACATAGTTGCAATCCTTCCCAATAGATAGGGAAACTCCTACACTTGACCGCATCGTCATCTCGAGCGGCGTTCATGAGCCATTCATACTTTAATAATGCTGGTTAGGATCTGAACTTCCTTCATACACGGGTAAGATGGGCATCCTGAATCGACGATGTGGCTCAGCATAAAGAATGTCATTGGTGAACGAAGTATAACTTTGGGAGATTCCCCAATCGTCATTAGTAAGACCTTGACTTTCTCGGATTATTTGGCAGATCATGGTTGGAATGTCAGGCATCTGGATGTTTGGGGCCAAGTCATGGTCGGGTTCCATGTTGCGGGGATGGTTCGGGCACTATCGACGGCTATTTCTCGCCTCCTTGGCTCTCGTTCTTCGGGAACGTAGGGTTCATGAGCATGGATGTGTTGATGAAGGGCTGGATTTGGATCTTAGCTTCCAGATCTATAGCGGAAGCAGCTGCATGGTCATGGATGGTGTGATAAGGAAGCGCCTCTCCTCGGGAGGAGGGTCCAGCTTGGTGCCCTGCAGAAGGACCAACCTCGGCTTGTCCGAGATTCACAGCACGCTAATGCCCGGAGGCTTCTACATAATTTCCATCCAGCCGACGGCGTGCATATCTGTGGTTGAAATCAGAAGAAGCCGAGTTTTCAGTCGAGGAATGTGAGACATGATCCCTCCTAGATCTCCTTCGTCTTACCTCGTTTAGCTGATTCGCGAGCTCCGTGTTGGCATGGATCTACTAGGAGAGCTCTTGACGGCTCTGAGTAAGCTCTTGACGGCTCTGAGTGAGCTGTTGCATGAGGATCTGGAACTCCTCTTTAGTCACAGGACCTTGTGGATCTGAAGCTCTAGTCGATGTCTGGCCTGCGGTAGTCAGCTGGATGGGATTTTGCATATCCCTTCCTTCTGGATCTGCAACATTTGAAGCAGTTCTGGTAGTACGCACCATGGTAGATGCACCTCTTTCCTAGATCTTGAGTAATCAGAGTAGAATGGAAGGAAGCACAAGAAGACAGATCTGGATCTCCTCCTTAGATTTTAGCAATCCAACAACGACAGTAGATCCAATGAATCAGAGAAAACGAAGTACTCTCAGTGAAAGCACCAAAGTGTTTGTACCAAAGTTAGGCACAATACTCTTCGGATTTGATCGAAGAGATTAAAGTGAAGAAAGTAAATAGAAAAAGAAGCTAATCTAACAATCACACCAATAAAAGCATGCAGAAATAGAAAAGGACAAGAAATTATAGTGGTTCGGCATCGTAGCTTACGTCCACTTTTAATGTTTTGATGTTTATTGATGATTAACAACTGATTACAACAGTACAAAACTCAAGTGATCAAGTTACAATGGAATTGTGGTAGAGTAACGGCGTAGCAGAGAAAAAAAGTCCTTTTTCTGTAGGCGTAGGGGAGCTATATATAGGTGTAGGTATGAAATATCTACCATGAACTTGGAATTCTCCTTCTCACATGTGGGTGGGCCTACCGAATCGATCAGGGGTCATTCTGGATCGATCCCCATTTTCTTTGTATCATTAAAATGGTGTCCATTTGGGCTGAGACTGATCATGAGTGTTCTTGAGGTGGTAAGCAAGCTCCTGTGAAAATTTGGTAGCAGTTGGATTTGTAGATTATGAGTTATTATCGATCCAAGGTTGGTTTGCAAGTGGGCTGAAGTATGTGTATCGATCGCTTCGTATCGATTAGTGCGTATCGATCCAAGCGTGTCGATGATGTGGAGTGGCAATTCTAGGGAGATCCACTTTTCATGCTAATGGACCGCTTTTATTGGTTGACTAGGATTTCTCTGTATCGGTCCTGTGTGGTTTTGTTCGTATCGATACTTTTTCTGTTATTTTGTATCGATGGAATCCCATGGCCTTCGTATCGATGACTCCCCATTGTCTTCGTATCGATGCCTGGCCCTTAGTTTCGTATCGGTACTCAGTTGATCGATACGAAATGTGTAGAAGGGGGGATCGATACGAAGTGGGTAGCAGTTGATCAGATGGATCCAGATTGATACCAGCACTTGATGGATAGAAGGAAGAGGATGGATACGAAGTAAGCATGTTTCTCATGAAACTTGACTGATCCATAACTTGAGCATACAAACTCCGATTGACCTGAAATTTGGAATGTTGCCTTTCATTCGTCATACCATGCTAATTGTAGCTTGATCCTAACTCGGACCAAATTTGCCGGTATCCATAGTGGACCTGTGTATAACCGATCTTCGGGATGGATCGTCCTTGGTTTCTAGCCAAGTCCCTGGTGTCATGACCTTGCCAAAAGGCGAGATAACATTTGCCCCCCAAAGTACGTCTTGTGTGAACATGACGTGCTTTGAAAAGCTGCATTCTTTATTCCAAAAAAGCTCTATCGGATTCGTTGAATAGTCGTTGCCTTTTCATCAAGAGAAGTAACCTTTGGTTGATTTCCAGTATTATAAATGTTGCATTAATGACTGCCAACGATTATGCAGTGTTTTGTTGTAACTGAAGGTTAAGTGCTAGTAATTTGTTGTTCGTTGTCCTGGTTGTCATCAGGTAAGCATTCAATTCCTGTTAATTTTGAAAATCGAATGTTAGTTTGTCATACATGCACGTATGTTAACCTGACTCCTGTTCACGTTTGCATGTTCACAGGTCGTTGTCAGTTCTTTAGTTCTTCTTTGGATCGATTTTCGTATCGATCCTCTCCTGGATCGATGTGAAATTCGAGTTGTAGCAATGATCGATAGTCGTTTTAAGTAACTCCTTTCATATCGATCCTCTCCTGGATCAATCCGAGATGTTGAAATGCATGCTACGTATCGATGGCCATCGATACAAAATAGATAGTTCTCGGAGGTGCTTTGTATCGATGGATATGAAGCTTGGTACTTCGAGCATATGGATACGAAATAGGTGTTTCGTATCGATGAAATTCAGTGATTCAAATAAGACTTTGTTGTAAGTTTCGTATCGATGAGATTCGAATTAATGGATATGAAACAGATGGTAATTTGTTGATGGATATGAAGTGTCAACCTCTGGATTACTCTGGGCTGATGGATACGAAGCTACGCCTTTGTATCGATGGAGGGAATCATTCCAGGCATGTTTGCTCAATGCCCTTCGTATCGATAGACCCCTGACTGTTTCAACCGTTTCTTGCTACTGGGATATGAAACGTTCTTTGCTAGGATAGGAATCCATATAAAAGGATTTTGTACTTAGAGAAAATTTCACTTGCCATTGTTTTCTTTTCTGCCTTCGTATCGATTAAGAACACGGGAAGAAAGAAATGCCTTCGTCTCTAAATCACGTAGTTTTTAACCCTCGATCCAATTCACTTGAACTAGGTAATTAATCGACCGAAAGCACTTTAAAATGACGAGACTCGAGTCTCAACGCCATTTCATCCAAAGTCGTGGCCAATTACGGCGCTGTTGATGCCGGAAGTTGGTTGGAGTGAGGTTGTGGAAGTGGTAAAGGCGTTGTTGTAGCTTGGAGAAGAAGAGCTATTGAAGGATACGAAATAGTCATTGGAAGAATCTCTGGTTTCGGTCTTTTATCGATGGTGGATGGAGGAAGCATCTTTGTATCGATCTGGAATGTGGAAACTCGTATCGATCTGGAAACGATGGGTGGAGGGAGTAGCTTCATATCGATCTGGAATGGTGGGAGTTCGTATCGATCTGGAAAGATCGATACGAAATCACAGCTGGCGATCCATACGAAACCCTCAATGTCGATCGATACAAAATTTTGGATGGAGATCGATACGAAACCGAGCTTTTGGAGAAGCGATCCATGTTGAACTTTGGTAGATACAAAACTCTTGAACTTAACAAACTCTAACATAGATCGTTCTCCGAAGTCAGGTTGGCACGGTTGTGACGGTCAGCGATGACGGTCAATCCGGTTGAATCTCAAAGTCTTTTCGCTTTAACATCTTCCAAACTTGTAGAAATTCAATGCATCATGTTGCATTGCACTACACAACACGATCATTCACTTCACACCAGGGGGAACATGGGTTTACTGCCATCTAATGATAATTTTTACTGAGTTCAATAGCTATGGATCCTGGGAGCTTAGTGCAGGAAGAAGTTCAGAGTCCTCCACTTCCCATTATAGACAGAAATCGCGGCTGATGTAGCAAGTCCTTCCCCGAACGAACTGCCGGGTGCAGTGTTAGTTCTAAACCCGGAGGATTCTGTTTGCTCTAAAATCTCAGAAGACATGTTAGGCAGGATCTGCCTTATGCACGGATTATCTCTAAATCATGTTTTATTGTCGGGGCCAGAGGACAGAGCCCACAATCCTCCGAAAGGGTATACTGCCTGCAATAGGTTCATGTGTGCAGCCGTGACGTTGCCCCCGTTCGACCAATTTATCCGGGATGTGCTTTTCTTTTTGAAGATTGTGCCTTCTTAATTGCTTCCGAACGGATATGCTCTGCTCTATAGGATGTATATTATCTTCATGGAGCATCTTTTCAGGCCTCGGACTGTCGAGAAAATAAGATATCTATTTAATGTTAAAAGTCGCGGGGACAACCCTTCATTCACCTTCTTAGAAGCAGTCAGAAACTGCCAAATAGTGGCAGGGGCTTGGAGCAAGTTAAGCTGCTTCAAAACCAAATGGTTCTTCGTTTGGTGTCCACCCGGATTTGCTAGGCGGCGGTTAGTTAGACGTAAGTGCTTCAACTCTTTTGTCGATTAACTGGATATGAATTGATGCTGAATATAATATTTTGCTTCTTTTGCAGCTTCGATTCCGCGGTCAGAAGGAACATAATTTAAGGAGACAGTAAGGATTCTCCAATCGGTGCCAGCCAAGCTTATAGAAATCGATGAAGTCCTTACCGATGAAAACTTAATCGACGTAGGGCTGATAAAAGAAGACCAAAGCATCGAGCTAGTAGGAGTCCTCGGAATGGTTCTGGTGAGGCAAGGAGGAAGAAGAGCTCCCGGAGTCGTGATCATTGAATAGGGAGATGAAGAGAGATTGCCAGCTGTGGATGAGCCCGCAGTTGCGCCTTCGCGTGGTCTTCGATTATCGAAAAGAAAAGGAAAGGCTCTTGCCCACAAATCCAAAAGATGAAAAAATGTCGTAGTATCTCTACCTGCTGCGGCTACTATAAGTCAGGAGACTTCTCCTCCGCAAATGGAGAGTTCGTTGAAAGGATTGGCAGACATCCCTATTTCTGATGACTTGACTTCATTTCAAGGTTTTGGATTAGAGGGAATTCACTCCCCGTCGCATACCAATGTAGGCTTAATTGCTTTAGATATAGAGGAGCCAATTCCTATAAGCGAGGCCACCACAATCGGTTGGTTGGGGGGTTTCCACATGTATACACACATTTCACGTCACCACACAACTTCTAATTACATGTTTTCTAGTTTCAGGAGATAACTAATTCTGCTTCTCCTTTTATTTTACCGATACAATGGTGAGGCAGGGATCGATGCTTAGCAGTCTTCATTCTAAACGCTATTCATCCAGCTCTCGCTTCGAATCTTATAGGCGCGAGTCTGAAAGAGATTATGATCATAACCATCACTCTAGCCAGAAGCGTGATCGATATGAAAGGGAGAGGCTATATAAATATAGGCTCTACTCTCGGTCGCGATCACCTCCACCTAAAGGTTCTTTAAAACCCTCCGACTCTGGAAGGCAGTCTTCGGAAACTTCACATCAGATAGTGCCTCTCCATACTTCCAAATCCGGCAATCAACGCGTATGACTAAGGCAGAGGCTCCTATTGTTACAGAACCGGCCGCTATAGAACCCACCTGGGTGGGAGTGATCAGAATTGCCAAATTAAATAAGGATTTCCCAAATATCTTCTTCGATGGCTTTCACTTCCCTCTAAACTTGAAACGAATCCCCAATAACGTAGAAAGAATGGTACATGATTACGTACACGATGTCTATAATCTGTATTGAGAATGGGTGAAAACTGCAGAGAAAGCTTCAACGGTGGCCTTCGAGCGGGCAAAAATAATCGAGAAAATGGAGACCGATCTTGCTCAGAAAAATTGGATAATATAAGTGCTCAATAACAAAGTCGAATCTTCAAGAAAATCGGAGATGGAGGCCGCTAAAAGAGCCGATGAGGGAAAACAGTCCATGGAAAGAATGGGACAGACATACATGGCCTTGGCGGAAGAGATGGGCCACCAGAATACTACTGTCATGGCAAAGAGAGACGCTGCGCTGAAAGAGCTTAACGAGCTAAAGGCGAATTTTGCTGAGGCCATTAAGGAGAAGGATGAGGCTAAAACATCTATCCAGGAGGCATGCTTTGTAGCTCGATGAGGTTTCGAAACTAACCATCAATTGTAGCTCGATCCGGGACCAAATTTGCCAGTATCCACAGGGGACATGTGTATAACCGATCTTCAGGACGGATTGTCCTTGGTTTCTAGTCAAGTCCCTGGTGTCACGACCTTGCCAGAAGGCAGGATAATAGGATTTATCCAGTAAATCACTTCTCATCCTAGTTTTCTTGGGTTGACTAGGAACCTAATGATGCCTCCGTTAACTTCTTTCTTATCTTAGTTTTCATGGGTTAACCAGGAACCTATTGACTGATGTCAATTCTTAATCCGGATATAGTTTTCATGGGTTCAATACAAACCAATTAACCCTTGCCAACCTATCTTGATACATAGTTTTCATGGGTTTACAATGAACCTATCTCCCAGACCACTTCAAGGTTTAGGCCTCCTACACTTTGGTCTCCCTGACTCATTGGATGCAATTCTACTCATTCAGGAGTTTCATCAAATTATAATCACTACTGGGTTAACCTAGCTAGTTCTTCTACCCCTATATCCCCCAAAATAAAGTTATGGGTTTTTTTATCATGTGAATATACTCATATTTAAAGAAGCAAACATAACAATTTAACAATACCACTCCTGTGGGTTTAAGGTCCTTGAAATACATTTCATATAAACATAGTTAATCCCTTTAACTTATATTTTTATCAAGGCAATACTTCATCAAATTTAAATACATACGATCATTTCAAAACTCCTTTATTTAACCATGGGTTTTTCTTTTTCTTTTTTAAATTTGAGTTTGGGCTTTAAAGCCTATCGACATCTTCGAAACCTTGCTTTCGACCTCATAGGATAACCTCCTTCGAAAGCATCAAAATCTATCTTTAAAACAGTAGGCCCCTGTTTTTTGAATACTTTAAAACATCTCTTTCGAAACCTTTCGACCATGTTAAAGTATTATTATATAAGTGTAGAAGCATAGCTCCAAAACCATTTGAAAGTACCCTTTTCAAACCAATGAAGGTTACCTTTCGAAACCATTGAAAGTCCCCCTTTCGAAAGCATTGGGTTTATAATTAAAACATCATTTTGGGTCAAAGTGAACCAAGGTGAAAGCATATCTTTCGAAACCATTTTTAATTCAAAAGGTATTGGGGATGTTTGATGGTGTCGAAAACATCGTTTCTAAAGCTTCAAAACATCTAGGTAAAAAAATTGAAGGTTAGCTTCGAAACGCATTCTGAAACCATTGCCTTCGAAACCCCTAACCCCTTTGGAAAGCATTAGGAAGTGGCTTGTATTTATAAAAACCACTGAACCTTTCGAAAACATTGATGTCTTCAATGCCATCGGAAGGTCATCAATTCACAGAAGGATTTTGACTTGGTTGAAACTACCCCTTCCAAAAGCTTTAAACAAAATCTAAGTAACTCCTTCGGAAGCTACTTCTTTAAAATAGGCGGCGGCTCTCTTTCGAAAGCCTCTTTGAAATACTCTATTGAAACCATTGTTTTCGACTACTTTGAAACCCATTTATAAACAAGCAAGCACTTTTCTTTTAAAACAAAATAAAACAAAGGAACCAATCCCTTCGAAAGCTACCTTTCGACACCCTACATTCCACCTTTCTCCAATCCACTACGTACCATTTAAATGATACCGTGTGTATTGGTTTACTGGTTTCGACCTAGAAGGTTTTGACTAGGTTGGAGGCGGCAGGTCCGAGTCGAAGGGCCCTTCTTAAGAAGGCGAAACCTCTTTTTCTGAGCAAAAAGGCTATTTTTACCAAATAAATTAAATTTTTTGTCACTAACTTGCTCACCTGTAAACACATGATTGGTTACATTAAACTTTCAAATTATTTTACTAAAATTTGCCGCATTTTCTCATATCTTAAACTAAACAACATTTCACACATAAGCCCTTCCTATTAACCAAACGATTAAATCATTTAGGTCCTTCTTTCAAAATAATTTAATTTCCATACTAAATCACTTAGTAAAAATCCCTAAAAATTCCAGAAATTCACTTTAATCGTGTTATCTAACATATCAAAATTTCCGACCCAAATTCTTAATATATTTTCCAAAATAAATTTATAAACCCAAATAACCATGTTTTCCTTCAAAAATTCATAACTAATTCTCCACGGTTTAGAAAATTGTAAAAATCAAAACCCAACTCCAAAATCATGTTTTCCATAACATAAAATTTTTCCATGGCATTTAAAAATCATTTGAATGCGGTTTTACCCTAAAACCGGGCATATCACCTTTAAACACTCTTGTTTAAACCATATAAATTATAAACAAGCATATCATCACTCAATATATCATAAAAACGAATTTAACCCTTAAATCCGAAACCATATAATTATAAAACCAAAATAGAGATGTAGTGAATATTATTCACCTTAGATTGAATAAGGAAATTGAAGATTGATTCCTTCTAGTTTGAATCCTAAGCTTTGCGTTGATTTTCTCTTCTTTTCTTTCTTCCTAATGGTCGGCCTTGCTCTTCTTCTTACGGTTATAATTTTTGTTTGTGATAAAACGAACATGTATGGATAAGGGGAATAGTGTAAGGGTGGGAAATATGGGCGGCTATTTACCCTAATGCACTCATGTTTAATTACTTAATGCTTAACCATTTATAAATTCATTTAATTTAAATAAGCATGGCCACTACATATTTATTAATCAATCTCAATCTCCTTATCTACATTATTCTATTTAATTTATTCTAATTAAATCTCTTGAATAATGTTATTAAAATTTAAAGGTGTTACAGGATTCCCTCCTTAAAGAATTTCGTCCTTGAAATTCAGTAATGACTAACTAGCAATCATCTGTAAGCACTCCTAACATCCATACTAGCCTACCCGACTAGCAACTAATCTATATAAATCTAATATAGACATACCATCAAAGTAAATCAGGATAAGCATCTCGAATCCAATCCTTTATCTCCCAAGTACAGTCCTTCTCATTGTCGCTCCACTGAACTTTCACCAACCTCACTGTCTTGGTCCTTAATTTTTTCTCATCTCTCACTACAACCCAAACCGGTTGTCTAACAAAAGTCAAATCAGGCTCTACTACTAAGTCCTCTAACTCTGTCTGAGGAATAGTAGCCTCTGGATCATGCATAAACTTGCGAAGATGAGACACATGGAATAAATTACGGACACCTACCAAATTGCTCAGCAACTCTACTCTGTATGCGAGCTTTCCAATCCTTTCTATAATTTGGAATGGTCCAACATATCTCGGGTCCAACTTTCCCGATTTTCCAAACCGTACCGTTCCCTTCATCGGTGATACTTTAATGAAAACCCTGTCTCCCACTGAGAACTCTAGGTGTTTACGCCTTTTATCTTCATAACTTTTCTGCCTGGATTAAGCTTCCTTCATCCGTCCCCGGATTAAATCAATCTTTTCTGACGCCTCTCTAACCAAATCCGGACCTAAGACCAATCGGTCTCCAGTCTCTAACCAACATGCTGGCGATTTGCATGGACTTCCATACAAAACTTCAAAAGGCGTCATTCGTATACTAGTCTGATAACTATTATTATAGGAAAATTCAATCAAATGTAGGTGATCCCCAAGATCCGCCAAAGTCCAGTACACAAGCTCTCAATAAATCTTCGAGTACCTTGTTGACTTTCTTTGTCTGCCCATATGTTTGTGGGTGATAAGTTGTACTCATTTTGAGCTTGGTACCTAATACCTCTTGTAGACTCCTCCAAAATTCGCTAGTGAATAATGCATCTCTTACGCTGACTATGCTTCTAGGAACTCCATGAAGTCTAACTATGTTCTTTATGAACAACCTCGCCAAAATTAGTTTCGTCCCGGTCGACTTTATTGGAATGAAATAGGCACTCTTGGTCAACCTGTACACAATAACCCATATACTCTCATTTCCTCTCCTTGACCTTGGCAACCCATCTATAAACTCCATGGCTATCGATCTCGTTTCCAAACTGGAATATCTAGAGGCTAAAGTAACCCACTCGGTTTCTGATGCTCAGCTTTCACTTGTTGATAGTTGACACACTGCCTAACCCACAAGCTAACATTCCTCTTCGTGCCTTCCTAATAGAAGCTCCTCTTCATATCTTGATACATCTTGGTCCGTCCAGGATGAATCGTAAACTTGGATTGATGACATTCCTCAAGAACTTCTCTTCTCAAGTTCTCCACATCTGGAACACATAACCGTCCTTTTTTTCTCAACCATCCTCTCTGGTCAAAACTAAAATCTTTCAAATCATCGACCTCAGTTCCAAACTCAAGCCTTCTTATCCTCTCAGCTAATAATGGATCCTCCCTCTTCTTAGAAGCAATAGAAGTTCGATCAACGTTGGTCGAACTTCTAAACAGGACAACATGGCAGCATTCTGACTAGAACTAGCAGTCGATCTTAACTGCAATCCACAACTGGCCAATGCTTCCAGATCTTTCCACTCTACTAACATAGTTAACATCACATTCTGATGTCTTCTGCTAAGAGCATCCGCTACTTTATTACCTTTCCCTGGGGTATACTCTATACCAAAATGATAAGCAACCAAAAATTCCAGCCACCTCTGCTGTCGCATATTCAACTCCTTCTGAGAGAATAGGTATCTTAAAGACTTATGATCGGAATATAACTCAAATCACTCCCCCAAAAGATAATGCCTCCAAATCTTCAAGGCAAAAATCACCATTGCCAACTCTAAGTCATGAGTAGGATATCTTACTTCGTGCGGTCTAAGCTACCTGGATGCATAAGCAATGACTTTGCCCCTCTGCATCAACACTGCTCCCAATCTAGTCCCACATGCATCAGTGTATATTACCAACACTTGGTTACCATCTGGAACTACTAACACTGGAGCATTGGTCAATAAATGATTTTACTTAAGGAATCCTTCCTCATAATTGTCGGACCAAACAAACTTCACATCTTTCCTGGTCAACTTAGTCAAAGGTGTCGCTATCCGCGAGAAATCCTTAATGAATCTCCAATAATAGCCAGCAAGTCCAAGAAAACTCTTGATCTCGGTTACCGTCTCTGGTCTCTTCCAATTATTGACAATTTGGATCTTAATTGGATCAACTGACAATCCTTTCTTTGAAACCACATGACCAAGAAACTTAACCTCTTTCTTCCAAAAATGACACTTGGAAA
Organism: Allium fistulosum; assembly: GCA_030737815.1. Classification (NCBI taxonomy): domain Eukaryota; kingdom Viridiplantae; phylum Streptophyta; class Magnoliopsida; order Asparagales; family Amaryllidaceae; genus Allium; species Allium fistulosum. The sequence goes on from CM060903.1 coordinate 1,505,619,562, forward strand.
ACTTCACCTTTAGCTGATTCTGCCTCAGCGTCTCTAATACAACTCTAAGATGATCTTCATGCTCTCTCTCATCCTTAGAGTATACCAAAATGTCATCTATGAATACCAACACGAACCTATCCAAGTGCTCTCGAAAAACCCGGTTCATCAAATCAACAAAGAAAGCAGGTGTATTCGTCTATCCAAACGGCATCACCAACCACTCATACGAACCATACCTAGTCTGAAATGCTGTCAAACGAATACTATCCTCCGCCACCCTCAACTGATGGAACCCCGTTGCCAAATCCAATTGGGAGAACACTCTGTCTCTACTCAACTAATCAAACAAATCATCCATCCTAGGCAGAGGGTATCTATTCTTGATCATCTTTTCATTTAACTTACGATAGTCGATGCACATCCTCAACGACCCATCAGGCTTCTTCATGAAAGCCGCGGCTGCTCGCCAAGGCGAACTACTTGGTCATATGAAATTCCTTTCCTCCAGATCCACTAGTTGCACCTTCAATTCATTTATCTCTATCGGTGTCATTCTGCTAGGCGGTCTACTGACAGGTTCAGCTCCCGGTACAAGATCTATCCGAAACTCAACAGCTCATTTCGGTGGTAGTCCTGTGACTGTCTCAAAGACATCTGCAAATTTTCTTGCCACCCGAACCTGACTAAGCTCATCTACAACCTCCATGGGTCAACAAAGCATAAACACTCTTACTGGAATTTTCCACTGTGAAGATGATTCGGTTATGACCATCTGGGTGTCTTAATGATATTTCCCTATCCTGGCAAAATATCCTAGCATCATACTTACCCAACCAATCCATACCCAAAATGATCCCAAAATCTGCGAAATCAAAAACATATAGACTGCATGCAAACTTATGACCTAGCAAATCAAGTTCTAACTGGTCACATCTCATCCCTAGAGTTGCATACCCTCTTACTGGATTTGCAACCCTTAAGGAAGTAACAAGGTATGTGGGTTCTATACATAACCTATCTACCAAATACTATGATATAAATGAATGTGATGCACCGGTATCAAATAGTACCCTAACTGGTATACTCTGAATCAAAAGCGTACCTTCCATCACAGTCTTCCCTTTTTCTGGTGCAGCAGGCCTAGAAGCAGATGGTGGTCCAATAACATAAACCTTCCCTCTGTCTGCCCTGACTGGCTCTAGATACCAGTTCTTGTAATGTCCAACTTGGTCGCAGTTGAAGCATTTCAAATTCTTCTTCTCTGCAGGCTTCTTCCCTTTGCCTGTCCGTCACTCATGAGCATAATGGTCCTTCTTATCACACTTATAACACACCAAATTAGCCTTTGCCTTCTTGGCAGCCTCCCTTTTCTGGGCTTCCTTCTTCTTAAAGAATTTCATTTTCTTTCCTTGAGGACCCGGGGATTCAATTGGCTTCTCTCTAACTGACACGGCAAGCATCTCCTCATGGCAGATGGCCATCTCCACCACTACATTACAAGGCTCTCTGACACGAGTCATAGTCATTCTGCCTAGCTTTGGCCTTAGTCCAGGAATAAATCTCTCATTCCTCCTGATATCAGTGTCTACCAAAGCATATCCATATCGAGACAGCTCATCAAACTCGATCACTGACATCTCTCCCTGAACAAGATCCATGAACTTCCTCATCAATGTCGACTTGGAAACCTGAGATAAGAAGCTCTGCTCAAATCTTCTTCTAAAATCAGCTCATGTCAGCTCTTCCTCTGGAACTCCGGCTGTCATACTATTCCATCAGTGAAGCGCTAACCCTTGCAACTTTCTAGAGACTAGCCTTCTCTTTTCTCCATCATCCAAGCCTAAATCAGTAAAAATCCTCTTATAGTTCAAAAGCAAATTCTCAACCTCTACAGCATCCTCCGTTCCCATAAACGGCTTTCCACCCAGACTGGTGTAATCCCTGCTCAGCCTAGCATAATTATATCCAGCTGGAACTACAATATTAGCTCCTTCAACATTACCAGCAGCTCTTGCTTGCAAAAGATTTGCTAATAACTGCTACACCATCCCTGCATCTACTGGCGGATTTCCAGCACCTACATTGGCTTCAGCGTTTTGGTTAGCATTAGTCTGTCAACCTTGGTTTCTCCGGGTATTAGGTCGAGCATTTCCGTTGGTTGTGGTGCTTCCTCCACCAAGATTTCCTCTTCCGTTTCCTGCTTCCATATCCTCTTTCTCGTAAATCTACATACGAGCCTTAGTAAGATACAGAAGAATGGTCTAAGAGAGAAGGGAATACGTACTTAGATATATACCTATATATCAAATACAAGTACGTTACTATAGCGTTAACCCAAACCCAGATCATCTTTTCAAATTCTTTGGATTATGTTTCAAAAAGCTTTTAGGTTTTACTTTTCTTTTAAAGTTTCATAAACCTATGCTCTAATACTAACTTGTAACATCCCCCTACTTGGAGGCCCAAAACTAACGGTTACGGATGCTGCAGTCATCCATAGTTATTAATCTTCGGCGACAAAAAACGGCGGTGCTAGATTCATTGATACATAGATCACAAGAATGTGGAAAATTTTAACAATTCATAAACAGATATCCACATTCCATTCAAAACCTTTGATGTTCATTACATAATCTCAAAATGTTAACTACGTTCAGCAAAATATAATTATTACACATACGCCAAGAGCGACATATGAAGATGCCCACTTGGTAGATCAGAGTATATAATAAGGCTAATAAATCTACCTTTACATCCAAATACACAACGGAAATATAACTCTGAATAACTAACTGCCTCCTGCACCCCTCCGGAAGCTTTATTCGTCTAAGAAGAGAACCTGAAACCCTAAACCTCAAGCTACTCAAAATCAATTGAGTACCCAAGAGTTTAAGGGGAAAAAAACTTCGAGTCAGACATAAAGCCTAGTATGAATAATAATTTGACATCTCAATCCTTTTAGATATCTTGTGAGACCACGCCGCTTAGTGGAATGGGTTTTCCCCTCACTAGTATCCTAAAACCTTTATGAAACCATATATTGTGCTCCTGCATCCATAATGGTTAAAACATACATTTCAAAATATTATGATGATATGCATATATAAAAACAATTAGGATTTCCCATCCCCCGTTTAGATTGACACCTTGTCATGGTTATAGTTTCTAAGGTCGCTATTAACCTATTAGTTTTCATGGGTTTACTAATAACCTTTTTTCATTATACATGGACACCCTGTCCTATTTCATAGTTTTCATAGGATCGCTAAGAACCTATAGACCCCTGCCAATCAACTTAATTAATTCATGGGTCCTCCTGAACCTATTAGTCACTTCAATAACTAATGCCCTAATCCTAGTTTTCATGGGTAGACTAGGAACCAATGGATTTATCTAGTAACTCACTTCTCGTCCTAGTTTTCATGGGTTGACTAGGAACCAACTGATGCCTCCGTTAACTTCTTCCTTATGCTAGTTTTCATGGGTTGACCAGAAACCTATTGACTGGTGTCCATTCATAATCCGGATATAGTTTTCTTCAGTTCACTAAAAACTAATTAGCCCCTGCCAACCTTTCTTGATACATAGTTTTCATGGGTTTACTATGAACCTATCTCTCGGAAAACTTCAAGGTTTATGCATCCTACACTTTGGTCTCCCAGACTCACTGGATGCAATTCTACTCATTCAAGAATTTCATCAAATTATATTCACTACTGGGTTAACCTAGCTGGTTCTTCTACCCCTGTATCTCCCAAAATACAATTATGGGTTTTTTTTATCATGTGAATATACTCATATTTAAAGAAGCAAACATAACAATTTAACAATACCAATCCTGTGGGTTTAAGGTCCATGAAATACATTTCATATAAACATAGTTAATCCCATTAACTTATATTTTTATCAAGGCAATACTTCTTCAAATTTACATACATACAGTCGTTTCAAAACTCCATTATTTAACCATGGTTTTTTTTTAAATTTGTGTTTGGGCTTTAAAACCTTTCGACATCTTCGAAACCTTGCTTTCGACCTCATAGGATGACCTCCTTCGAAAGCATCAAAATCTATCTTTAAAATATTAGGCTCCTGTCTTTCGAATACTTTAAAACATCTCTTTCGAAACATTTCGACCATGTTAAAGTATTATTATATAAGTATAGAAGCATAGCTTCGAAACCATTTGAGAGTACCCTTTTGAAACCAATAAAGGTTACCCTTCGAAACCATTGAAAGTCCTCCTTTCGAAAGCATTGGGTTTATACTTAAAACATCATTTTGAGTCAAAATGAACCTAGGCGAAAGCATCTCTTTCGAAACCATTCTTTAATTCAAAAAGTATTGGGGAAGTTTGATGGTGTCAAAACCATCCTTTCTAAAGCTTTAAAACATCTGGGTAAAACAATTGAAGGTTAGCTTCGAAACCCCTTCTGAAACCATTGCCTTCGAAACCCCTAACCCCTTTCAAAAGCATTAGGAAGTGGCTTGTGTTTATAAAAACAACTGAACCTTTCGACAACATTGATGTCTTCAATGCCATCGGAAGGTCATCAATTTATAGAAGGATTTCGACTTGGTCAAAACTACCCCTTCCAAAAGCTTTAAACAAAATCTAAGTAACTCCTTCGGAAGCTACTTCTTTAAAACATAGGCGGCGACTCTCTTTCAAAAGCCACTTTGAAATACTCTATCGAAACCATTAGTTTCGACTACTTCGAAACCCATTTATAAACTGGCAAGCGCTTTTCTTTTTTAAAAAAACAAAGGAACCAACCCCTTCGAAAGCTACCTTTCGACACCCTACCTTCCGCCTTTCTCCAATCCACTACGTACCATTTAAATGATATCATGTGTATTGGTTTACTGATTTCGACCTAGAAGGTTTCGACTAGGTTGGAGGCGGCAGGTCTGAGTCTAAGGGTCCTTCTAAAGAAGGCGGAATGAGCAAAAAAGCTGTTTTTACCAAATAAAGTAATCTTTTTGTAACTAACTTGCCCACTTGTAAACACATGATTGGTTACATTAAACTTTCAAATTATTTTACTAAAATTAGCTGCATTTTCTTAGATCTGAAACTAAACAACATTAACACATAAGACCTTCCTATTAACAAAAATGATTAAATCGTTTAGGTCCTCCTTTCAAAATAATTTAATTTCCATACTAAATCACTTTGTAAAAATCCCCAAAAATTCCAGAAATTCACTTTAATCATGTTATCTAACATATCAAAATTTCAGACCCAAATTCTTAATAAAAACCAAAATAACCATGTTTTCCTTTGAAAATTCATAACTGATTCTCCATGACTTGGAAAATTGTAAAAATCGAAACCCAACTCCAAAATCATATTTTCCATAACATAAAATTTTCCCATGCCATTTAAAAATCATTTGATCACGGTTTTACCCTAAAACCGGGCATATCTCCTTTAAACATCCTTGTTTAAACCATATAAATTATAAACCAAGCATATCATCATTCGATATATCATAAAAATGAATTTATCCCTTAAATCTGAAACTATATGATTATAAAACCAAAATAGAGATGTAGTGAATATTATTCACCTTAGATTGGATAAGGAAATTGAAGATTGATTGAGATTGATTCCTTCTAGTTTAAATCCTAAGCTTTGCTTTGATTTTCTCTTCTTTTCTTTCTTCCTAATGGTCGGCCTTGCTCTTCTTCTTACGGTTATAATTTTAGTTTGTAATAAAATGAATGTGTATGGATAAGGGTAATAGTATAAGGGTGGAAAATATGGGCGGTTATTTACCCTAATGCCCTCATGTTTAATTACTTAATACCTAACCATTTATAAGTTCATTTAATTTAGATAAGCACGACCACTACATATTTATTAATCAATCTTAATCTCCTTATCTACATTATTCTGTTTAATTTATTCTAATTAAAGCTCCTGAATAATGTTATTAAAATTTAAGGGTATTTCAATCTCTTCGTGAATAGACACGTCCCTTCAAACGCTATATAAAGGAGACTGAAAAGAATTTATATAACCACTTTCTCTACTTTCTTCTCACTCCAAATTCCCATTATATATTTCACAAAATCCACTTTCTATACTCTTCGAATTCACTCAAATTCAATCTCTACATTACTACATTCATTCTCTACAATTTACTCACTGATTTGAATGTACTTTCTCATCAATTCAAAGATCAAAGTGCTATCAAAAGGGATATAGGATATTCTATATCCAAAGTACAATTATTTGTATTTGGAATTAAAAACTCTAACATATTATTTGTTTAGGTGTGCTTGTTGCCAATTTAATTCAACTAGGTGTCCTTTTTGCCCATTCAAATCAAGTGTGTACGCTGTTCGCCCATTCAAATCAAGCGGATGACCTTGATGCCTGATTAAATCAAGAGAGTCTACCCTAAACTTGAAAATCGGGAGGGCATATCTCGGTGCCTTGAAATCGAGACTATATTCTAGTTTTCTTACTACTTGTTTAAAGTAGGCATTGAAAATGAAATCTGTACATACATTATATAGGACTGGACGTAGGATTGGTTAATCCGAACCTGTATAAAAACTCTTGGTGGCATCTTTCTTATTTTTACTATACTTTTACTGCATTTATATATATCTATGACTGTCTGTTAATATATATATATATATATCCGTATTGATTATCTATGTTTGAATTTAAATCTTGAAATAATTTAGAAAAGTACCACATAAGTAATAAAACGCTATTCACCCCCTCTAGTGTTAAAAGTAGCCTTAAGATCCGTTTACACTAGTACTACACCGTTTCCCACATTTTGTTTCACATTTACCGATCATGTATGATGAAAATTTATTTACAATCTAATGGTTAGATATTTGAAATATTACGTAGAGTGAGTACACTGAACCACAAACTGAATACTCAACATGGACATCAGACCAAAAGACACAAGCACTCAATAACTCTAAAGCCATGAATATTTTATTTGTTTCTTAGATAAAAATGAATTTAATCAAGTTTCTATTTGTATGACTGCTTATGAAATTTGAAGAACATTGCAAGTTACACATATGAGTACTAGTAAAGTAAAACAAACTAAGATTTCCATGCTAACCAACTAGTTTCAACTTTTTAAAATGAAACCAAGTGAGTCTATTTCTGATATGTATTATAGATTTTAGGATATAATTCATTCATTTGTATCATTGGGGAAAATTTTCTCAAAAGAGGGTCAAGTTAGAAAATTCCTTAATTACTCTCTTCTGAATGGGTCAAAAGATATTAGCAATAGAGGAAGCCAATGATATTAGTTTATCACAAAATAAAGAATTAATTTGTAATCTAATGTCCTATGAAGCACAGTTGCATGGTAGAAAGGAAAATAAGGCAATCGAAAAGAAATCAATTGCATTCAACGCAATAACCGACAATCAAGGTTCGGATGATGATGATGAGGAGGAGATTGCTCTTAAGACTCAAAATTTTAGAAAATTTCTGAAATATAAAAGATGAACAACTTTTGTAAAACTGAAAACAAAAATTCTGAAAACGAAAATGTTTTTAAGTGTTACAATTGTGGAGAATTTGATCATCTACGAAGAGACTGCCTATAGCAAAAGAAAACACCAAACACTGATTCATTCAAAAGATAAAAAAAGGGCGTACAATGCCACTTTGGACGATTTTGATACAACATCCAACGACAAACAAAGGAAACAGCAAAACCGGTACCTTTTACATTTAATATCTTTCTCCTGTGAAAATTACTTAATATAGAAAAAATGTATAGTAAATATATGTGAATATAAATATATAATAATAATAAGTGTATATATATATATTCTTTTATTATTTGAACATTGAAATTTCGGCTCATATGTCACATGGGTATGTCGACAAACCTGACATAATTTAGTGAATCTTTTCAAAATTTAAACTTTTGAAATTTCCTCTCTTTTGCATTAATTTCAAATTTTGAAAAGCCACTTTTTCGCCCGTCAAATGAAAATTCAATTCCTGTTTAGTCACTCATTCTTATCTCAACTTCTACACACACTTTATTTCAAAAATCAAGCTTATTCTTTACTCTCTTTCCTCCAAAACAAATCAAAAATGCCTTTCTCAAACCAATATTCCTCATCCAATGCCATTAGCCTTACTAATAAGATCAAGAGTCGTCTTTTTAACGATCAAGAGTCCATATAAACCTATATTGAATATGCTACCTATGGAAAAGTCTTTTTGGGAAGATTTGCAAATTTTAGTGAATTTTATTCTTATGGTTTACAAGATCTTGCTTTAGAAAATGTATCTTTAGTTTAACTGATTTATCTCAAAATGATTTTGATTGTTATCCTAATTTGGTTAAAATGTTTTATGCTAATTTGAATAGAAAAATTTTCGAGGAAAAGAAGGTTAAATCTGGAGTAGTGTCAAAGATACTACTATTGTTTTAGATTGTGAAGTTCTTAGTCAAATTTTAGTTGTAAAAGTAATGGAAATGACCCCTCCGCTTTTGAAATTGATTATGGTAATAGAGAAGTTATGCACGATTTATTTTCTAATGATAAAGAGTATGGTTTTAAAGGCAAGAATCTTATACCTAAAGCAAGTCTAATGAGTCTTATTTTACAACAACGTCTTACGTCAAGGATAGGGAATTACAACAACCCCACTCGAAAAGTTTTCAAAACTCTTTTCCCTATTTTTGGAAAATATGATATAAATTGAGATCAAGTAATTTTGGATGACTTTGCTCAAAGGAAAATCACTAGGCATGAGAACACACTTTGTCGTGGTGTGTATCTTACTAGAATTTTCAATTATTTTTATGTTGATTTAAAGGTTTAAACATTTTGCCTCAAATTTTTTGATTAAAAAAACCTCTCTCTTATGCACATCTCTCTTGAATTTTAACCCTGTGAATCTCTTACCCAAAAAGAGGGGAGATTGGCAAGGAAAGAAGAGCAAGAGATTCAAGAAGAAGAAGAAAGTGATGGTATGAAAATTGAAGAGGAGGAGGAGGAAATGGAAACTTCCCTAGAAAGCTTTGACAATCCATCCTACTATCCTAACAGAGAAATTTTGAAAAACCATGGGAAGCTTCTCAATAATCAAAAGAAGCATAAACATTCCTTTAGTAAGAAGTTCACTAGCCTCTTGAACAAAGTGGACAAATACTTTGAGAAGATTATTAGAAAGCTTGGTAGAAATTCTTCATCTTCATAAACATCATTTTAGATCTATTAGTTATCTTTGTACTCTCTAGTTTTTTGTATTTTAGTTTTTATTTTATTTTCCTTATGTATCTTTCTATTTTATCAATGAAATATGCTTAGAGAGTATATTTCTACTATTAAACTTGTTCTTTTATTCTCTGGAATGATAAACTATGGCAATATAAAATATAATCAAAAATTAAGGCAAAAACAAAAACATACAAATTTATGCCAATATGTCGACATGGTCTACCCATGTATGTCGACATACACTGGCAGATTTCAGAATTTTTAAATTTCAAAAATTAGTTAATTTTTAGAGGAATTAGTTATTAGTCTGACATTTCACTTCTACAAAACGATTTTTCTTCTAGAAAAAACTCAAAAATAATTTATCTTCTTATCTTATTCCTTTCTACACATTTCTCTTATAAAAATGAATTCAAATGACAACTTTTCAAAACAAAATCTAAGTGAAATTCTATAGGAAACTCTTCAATCTTTCAAAAATGCCCTTTGCTTCATTCTTCGCAATCAACGACAATTAGAGTTGAGTCAAATGCAGATAATCAAAGAACATGAAAAACAATTTTATTCTGTTCGACATTTCATATCTCTTGCGCCAAAGAAGTTCAAAGCAATGCCTCAGAATGCTCAAACTCTAAAGCGAAAGCGACAATGAAGATTGTGAATTAATCAACACTAATGCTATCTTTGGATCCGAAGTATAGGTCGATGTTCCCAAGAAAATCAAGATTTTAATTTATAATTTTACTTATATAATTTGTAAATTATAATACATATTGTAGTCTATGTAATTGACTTTAATTATTTGTACTTTTTTATGCAAATTAAACTGTATAAATATGCATAGATGTAAAATTTATAATGTATGGTTAAAACATATGTAATCTTAATTGTATATGCATAGTTAATTATAATGCTTAGAAATATTATTTTGTAATAAGTATTGATTTTGATTTCATCTAAAATATTTTCACATTTAAGAGTATTTAATATATGTCACATTCAGGGGGATTTTATTTTTCTTTATCCATTTTTGTTGATGACAAAGGGGGAGAAAAACAAAATAGGGGGAATTACATTATATTTTATAATAAATATATTTACATGGTTGTCATCATCAAACATGGGAGATTGTTAATACCACATATATTGATTTTGATAATAACAACCATATAAATATAGATGCTAATGATTTTTTGAGTTGTATAGAATATTTTACAGGATATTATGCAGGTTTATACAAGTACGGGATAATCGATTTTGAAGACTAGTTAGTAAAAAGACTAGAGATCAAGATTCAGGAATGATCAAGATATTTGAAGAATAATGAGTTTAAAGATGAAGACATGAAAAGTTCAAAACTATAGTTTATAGTTAGTAAACATTAGATTAATTTGTTAAAGTTCTTGAATAGCAACTTTCTTTTCTTTGTATACACTCTTATCAAAAAAAAATTATTTTTTTATTTTAAGAATACTTATTTTATTTTCAAAATGTATTTCTACAAATATTTTATAAGAGCTTTATACATTAAAGTATTTAGAAACTATGTTTAAATAATTTTATAGAAGTTCATAATTTGGTAAAATATTTAAAGTATTTTTGTTTTTAAAACCTACATCAGTATGTTGACATATGCTATATAGATATGTCGACATATGTACCATTTAAGACGTGCCTTTTGAATTTTGAATAGTTGTGATTTTTGGTTGCATCTATTCGCGAATAGACACGTCCCTTCAAACGCTATATAAAGGGGACTCGAAAACAAATTTATATTACTACTTTCCCTACTTTCTTCTCACTTCAAATTCTCATTATTTATTTCACAAAATCCACTTTTTATACTCTTCAAATTCACTCAAATTCAATCTCTACCTTACAACATTCATTCTCTATAATTTACTCACTGATTTGAAAGTACTCTCTCATCAATATAAAGATCACAGTGCTATCAAAAGGGATATAGGATATATTGAATCTAAATTACAACTATTTGCATTTGGAATCAACAACTCTCTACTATTATATTTTTGGATGTGCTAGTTGCCCGTTCAAATCAAGTGGGTGATCGTGTTGTCTGATTATATCAAGAGAGTCCATCCTGAACTCGAAAATTAGGAGGGCGTATCTCGTTGCCTTGAAATTGAGACTATATTCTGGTTTACTTACAACTGGTTTATAGTAGGCATTGAAAAAGAAATCTGTACATGCATTGTATAGGACTGGACATAGGATTGGTTAATTCAAACCTGTATAAAATTCTTGGTGTCATCTCTCTTTCTTTTACCTTACTTTTACTATATTTATATATATCTGTGACTGCCTATTAATATATATATATATATATATATATATATATATATCTGTGTGTGTGTGTTGATTGTCTATGTTTGAATTTAAATCTTGAAATGATTTAGAAAAGTTTCATATAAGTTATAAAACACTATTCACTCCCCCACTAGTGTTAAAGTTGCCTTAAGATCCATTTACATTAGTACTACACCGTTTCCTACATATGGGACATATGAACCATGGTATGACTATGAAATAGGCAGCATGAGATGCTAAAGGGGATTGGGTTTTGATATTTTAAAAGGCAGCGAATGAATAAGAGAAGAAATAAGATCTTAATCCTACTTTATCTCTTTAGCCTATCCCTTATAAAATGATTAGAACCCTCATTCTAAAACTTTGTTTACAAAAATAAATAAAATAATGATTTTATATAAAAGAAATTTTGAATACTTCTAAATGAATTAGACTTCATAGGCCCAATAAAGATGCAAAATAGTAAAAAAAAAATTCACCCATTTCTTCCCGTTCGGGCTGGCCCAGTTCTAGCAGAAACCGTGTCTAGAACCGAGTTATTATGACATAGATATTGTAGTTTAAAGATGAACCGTTTGGTTTTCTGAATTGGGCAGCCTACCTTGAAGAAGCCCCTCAAATATTCAAATGACAAGGAAAAAGAGTGTATTGAGATATTCTATATGATGACACAATATGAACAATTCAAACCGAATGCAAATCTAACTTGATATGTAGGAATTATGGATCATTTATCGTTTTCTACCCTAGACAGTTCTTATAGATTAACTTCTATCGATAAGAACACCATCATAGGCAAGTACCTTAAATTCTCAACAACAAATGAGGTAATAAAGTTTGTTGGAGTGATATACACGAGCATACAAGACGAATGGTTCGAGTCTCAGGAGAATCCAACTTCAGGAAAATGAGTTATGGATCGATCATCCTTTTTCTTCCTTGTCTATTCTAATGAAATGGTATCAATCGATAAGCATGGATTGGTACTGACTGATAGGCAAAGAGTTATGCCGATCGATAGGAACCCTAGCATACATTTTGAGACAATTTTAACTTATTTTTCAACATGTTTTTGTGGATCTTGACTTGATATTTCCTAAACACAATTTTAGGGATATTTGTGAGAATCTAGTACTATGAGAGCTCCCTTTGTTCCTAGAAACACAAAGCAACATCATCAAAGAAAGGTATTGATTCTTGTAGGCCAAAACTTTTCCAAAATATCAATTCTCTAACAAATTTTACAACAAAACCAAAAGACAGATCTGAAAATCATTGTAGCTCTTATTATTATAATTAACCTTAATAAAAAATGACCCATGTGAACGTAGGTCATAGGTTAGCTGAACAACATATAAATTTTGTGATTTCTTACATTTTCATTCATATGTGATTTAGTTTTAATGGACATGATGTGAATGCTTATAAGATTAATATATCGTGTTCCTATCTTGTTTTAGGTCAACATTCACAACAGACCTGATTGAAATCCCATTGATCTTTGCTATTTGGAGACGGGATTTTTAGTACATCCATAAGAAAGTAAGTCCAAAAGCATACCTAGCGGCTTGGGTTCCTACCAAACATAACTTTTGGGTGTTGGTCATTTTTGGACCAGCATTTTGGTTTTTCATTGAGAATAACTAAGATTTAATCTGCTAAAAATCAATACGAAGTCATCTGCCTATAATATGACTGTTAGGAAACTATAGCTGTTGTTAACCAATATGAGTGTGGGGTAAGCAAGAGGCTTTATGTGGATCGAGCCAACCTGTAGTCTCTGTAAAAAGTGATGAAGTTCAAGGAATAATGATGAACATGCAAGCAATTTTTTACCCAATAATAAGAGATATTAATCAATTTTTTTAATGAATGGAGCAAGAAAGAATGACTGGAACTGATGGAGAACTTTGTTAAAGGAGGTCAGAAACTAGAAACAATGGACATAAAGACCAGGGGAATGAGAATGGCCCTTCAGCACAACCATACCTCTAGCCAACCTTAGTGATATATATCGGTTGAATTATAGAGATCAGTACCGATCTACCCAAACAATCACAAAGTTTGAATTGGAGCTAGACTTATGGAGAGTACATTAAGAGCATCACTTGGGAGTTAGGAACCGAAAATTGAACCTAAACATAGGGTCTTAGGAGGATGGACCATATGGTTGACCCCATGTAGTCGATCCTAGAGATAGTGGGCACAATTAACCCTTTGGTTAGAGGCATGTCACACATCAAGGATTTCAACCAAATCAAGAAGATATCATAACCGAAATGATACGACAAGCACTTTGTGGAGGAGGCCCAATCAAAGTTTGGAAGATATGAATTAAATTATTCAACCTAACAATCGATATGCTAGGAACCCGCCTAACTTCAAACCAACAATGTTGGAGCCAGGAGTCTACCGCTTCCCTAGTATATTAATTGGGAAGACTGCTTCTTGGTTCTCCTCAACCAGAATGGTAGGACTCATCCTTTGATTCAAGGTTCGTAGCTGCCTTCTATTCTTAGTTCGGAAGAAAAATAAGATCAGAAAGGCCGAGTCAGCAATTGATATAAATATCTTCTTTTGCACCCGAGAGCTATGTAACCTGCTTAGGAAGCTTGCATAATCTGCAACTCATCAATGACACTTGTTTGCTTCTTCAATAGACAGCGTACTTGAAGACCAGTTAAAGGCCGTCTACCGCTATCAGAAAGAAAAGGCAGATAGCCTACCGGCTAAATCTACACTTGTTGACGGAGGATAACAACTATATCACTGACTCTTTCACTCGGTAATGAGCGCTCCTATTGGTCTTCAATCGCCTGCGGCGGCCTCAAACTAAGGACGACAAAGATATGAATGAAACGGGATAACTAACCCTAATCATCCTTTAGAACACAAGAGAAACAAGACTCGAATCAGTTGTCTATTATTTATATAGGCCCTTAGGGTCTAGGTTCACTATGGCAAAATTATAGACCGCCATGGATCGGTTGGTGCAACCGGTGCACCGGTGTACGTGTTTACTGATAGTTTTCCAGTTTTAGCTTTTGATTGTATTATCATCATTTTCTGCCTCTTGCCGCCACCTCTCCACCTCTGTTCACTTGACATAGAACCTATCCCTAAGTTTCTAAGTCGGGTTTGGCCATTTATTTCACCAACTTGTTCATATATTCATCAATTTACATAAGTTAGTGCAATCCTAGTTCTAACTTTACAATAAATTATAATTTCCCGTTTAAATCAAATTTAGATGTTTAACTATGTTATTCTACAGTATTATAACTAACATATCATTAATAGAATTTTATGATATCATTATCTTAGGATAAGAGAATGAATCACTCAATAAATCAATGCTTTCTACCTGAACTCCCACTCTCTGAATTGATGAGGCTCTATGCTTCATATCTTTTCCTCCAAATCATTACTAGAAAGTAGTCTTGTTAGATAGCTCTGCATTGCTTCTGGTTTCGTGCGATTTGGTGGAGTTTAAAGGGAGATATTTGGATTGGTCTTAGGTAGGTTGAGAGGAAGAGGAAAGAGTCCACTGGTTTTCTGAAAATGAAATATAGGGTACGTGAGTTAGTTTCTTAATAGAAGGAGGTAAAATGTTTTGTCCATCCAAAATTCAAATTCAAATTCTAGGATTTTGCGCTCGTTCGACTCAATGTTGTTTCGACCACAATTCTTCCATACAGACTCCAACCGAGGCAAACCAAAATACTGCGTGAACCAAAAAATGAGGCGGCCACAATGACACTGGTTTCATTATCAAATTCCAATGTCTGAATAATGACCATTTTGCCCCTCTTTAAATTTAATTAATTCATTAAATTCTATTATTTTCACATTATTCTAGTATTTATATTTAATTAAAATATTCATCAAATTTATGGAGTATCGCATTCCCTCCACCCCAAAAAAAATTCGTCCTCGAAATTCCTTAGGAACTAAAAATATAATATATGGTAAACTCATTCGTCCAACATATATGTATAAATCAAGCTAGCACACATATTATCCAATTTAAACAAGCAATATATCGATGTACAATTGATGTAAACAACATAAAGGTATGAATAATGCCGTGAACTTACAATTTCTACCCTTATAATGCATAAATGTAACTACACCCTACATGAATGCAATAAGATGACATATGAGGCATGATGCCAACATCCTAATATAAGCACATATATATGTATATGTATGTGTGTGTATATTATATATGAAAATTCAGTTATATATAAAACTTAACAATCAATTCATCCAAAGCATCTAAATCCTAATCCTAGAATAATCTAACTAAGGAAATCAGATTAAATCAAATCGGATCAGGAAACATGCAGGAAAAGAATTGCTGACTAGTAGCCCTATGATGCTTTAAAAGACTTTAATTGCTGACTAGGCAGCATGAGATGCTAAAGGGGATTGGGTTTTGATATTTTAAAAGGCGGATAATAAATAAGAGAAGAAAGAGGATCTTAATCCTACTTTATCTCTTTAGCCCATCCCTTATAGAATGAGTAGAACCATCATTCTAAAACTTTGTTCATAAAACAAAATAAAACAATGGTTTTATTTAAAAGAAATTTTGAAAAGTTCTAAATGAATTAGACTTCATAGGCCCAATAAAGGTGCAAAATAGTAAAAAAAATAGAAATTTACCCATTTCTTCCACTTCGGGCTGGCCCAGTTCTAGCAGAAACTGTGTCCAAAACTGAGTTATTATGTCATAGATATTGTAGTTTAAAGATGGACCGTCTAGTTTTCCAAATTGGGCGGCCTACCTTGAAGAAGCCCCTCAAATATTCAAACGACAAGGAAAAAGAGTGTATTGAGATATTCTATATGTTGATACAATATGAACAATTCAAACCGAATTCAAATCTAACTTGATATATAGGAGTTATGGATCATTTATCATTTCCTACCCTAGACAGTTCGTATAGATTAACCTCTATCGATAAGAACACCATCATAGGAAAGTACCTCAAATGCTTAACAACAAATGAGGTAATAAAGTTTGCTGGAGTGATATACACAAGCATACAAGACGAACAGTTCGAGTCTCGGGAGAATCCAACTTCAGGAAAATGGGTTACGGATCGATCGTCCTTTTTCTTCCTTGTCTATTCTAATGAAGTGGTATCAATCGATAGGCATTGATTGGTACTGACTAATAGGCAAAGAGTTATACTGATCGATAGGAACCCTAGCATACATTTTGAGTCAATTTTAACCTATTTTTAGCATATTTTTGTGGATCTTGACGGGATATTTCCTAAACACATTTTTAGGGATATTTGTGAGAATCTAGTTCTATGCTCCTATTGTGCCTAGAAACATAGAGGAACATCATCAAAGAAGGGTATTGATTCTTGTAGGCAAAAACTTTGCCAAAATATCAATTCTCTAACAAATTTTACAACAAACCCAAAAGACAGATCTGAAAATCATTGTAGCTCTTATTATTATAATGAACCTCAATAAAAAATGATCCATGTGAACGTAGGTCATAGATTTGCTGAACGACATATGAATTTTGTGATTTCTTACATTTTCATTCATATGTGATTTAGTTTTAATGGACATGATGTGAATGCTTATAAGATTAATATTCGTGATCCTATCTTGTTTTAGGTCAACATTCACAACATGCCTGATTGAAATCCCATTGATCTTTGCTATTTGGAGACAAGATTTTTAGTACATCCATAAGAAAGCAAGTCTAAAAGCATATCCAGCAGCTTGGGTTCCTACCAAACATAACCTTTGGGTTTTGGTCATTTTTGGACCAGCATTTTGGTGTTTTCATTGAGAATAACTAAGATTTAATCTGCTAAAAATCGATACGAAGTCATCTGCCTATAATATGACTGTTAGGAAACTATAGCTGTTGTTAACAAATATGACTTTGGGGGTAAGCAAGAGGCTTTATATGGATTGAGCCAACCTTTAGTCTCTGTAAAAAGTGATGAAGTTCAAGGAATAATGACGAACATGCAAGCAATTTTTTACCCAATAATAAGAGATATTAATCATCTTTTTTCAATGAATGGAGCAAGAAAGAGTGACTGGAGTTAATGGAGAACTTTGTTAAAGGAGGTCAGAAACTAGAAATAAATGGACACAAAGACCAGGGGAGAGGGGCCCTTCAGCACAACAATACCTTTAGCCAACCTTAGTGATATATATTGGTTGAATTATAGAGATCAGTACCGATCTACATAGACAAACACAAAGTGTTGAATTGGAGCTAGACTTATGGAGAGTACATCAAGAGCATCACTTGGGAGCTAGAAACCAGAAATTAATCCTAAACATAGGGTCGTATGAGGATGGACCATATGGTTGTCCCCATATAGTCGATCCAAGAGATAGCGGGCAGAATTAACCCTTTGGTTAGAGGTATGTCACACATCAAGAATTCCAATCGAATCAAGAAGATCTCATAATCGAAATGATACGACAAGCACTTTGTGGAGGAGGCCCAAATCAAAGTTTGGAAGATATGAATTAAATTATTCAACCAAACATTCGATATGCTAGGAACCCGCCTAACTTCAAACCAGCAACGTTGGAGCCAGGGGTCTACCCCTTCCCTAGTATATTAATTGGGCAGGCTGCTTCTTGGTTCTCCTCAACCGGAACGGCAGGACTCATCCTTTAATTCAAGGTTCGTAGCTGCCTTCTATTCTTGGTTCAGAAGACAAATAAGATCAGAAAGGCTGAGTCAGCAATTGATATAAATATCTTCTCTGGCACCCGAGAGCTCTGTAACCTGCTTGGGAAGCTTGCATAATCTATAACTCATCAATGGCACTCGTTTGCTTCTTCAATAGACAACGTACTTGAAGACCAGGTAAAGGCTGCCTGCCGCTATCAGAAAGAAAAGGCAGACAGTCTACCAGCTGAATCTATACTTGTTGACGGAGGCTAACAACTGTGTCACTGACTCTTTCACTCGGTAATGAGTGCTCTCATTGATCTCCAGTCGCTTGCGGCCGCCTCAAACTAAGAACAACAAAGATATGAATGAAATGGGAGAACTAACCCTATAGTGCATTTGATGAGATACATCCAACATGTGGGAGTGTTAGGAGCTATAGATGAGGTGATGAGTTGCTGATATCCTTGTATTGAATTAATTTAGAGCATGTGGAATCGCCAACTTGATAGTGAATACATTAACACGTGGACTAGGTTAGTTGAGAATATTAGGAGTCGGTTCAAGGTTCATATTGTTTAACAAAGGAGTGTGATGTCTTCATCTAATGTGAAAAAAGGGGTGAAGGAATCATTGGAATGTTACCTAACTTGGTTTAACGCAGTAGTTGCTATTGTCCATGAACCAAATACATCTGTAGTTCTTATGTGATTGTCATGGGAGTTGCTAATCGAACTAAGTTTAGAAAAGCATTGATGAGGGATCCACCAATGGATGTAATAACATTTTATTATCAAATTGAAAAGTATTTACCCATTGAAGATGTAGTTGTTAAAAGAGTCAACATCAATATTGTTGAGGATGAGGACCATCCATGGACGATTCTGAAAAATGATTAAGAAAAAAGGAAAGGTAGTTATGGTTCTGGAGCTCCAAAGCATCTAAGAAAGGTGCTATAGTTTTCATTTGACGCTGACCGTAACCCCTATGAAAATTTACCTAGAACCTAGAGGACGAGTCCAATTTGGAAAACTTGCTAGAAGAGAACCCACTATACGAGAGAGGATTGCAAAATTTTGTTTGCTCCATGAGTTGGATGAAACAAGATGAATGAGCATGGACACATTGGAGATGTAAAAGAGGATCAACTTGGGAGTAATAAATTACAACAATACGTGATGAATTCGATGACCGTAAAACAAAATATAGTTGTACGACAAATAAATAACATGCTCAACGAGCAACCCTTTGCGATGATATGAACATGAAATAGTAATCCCATGATTAAAACGAATGGGATTTACTCTTTTCCCATTTTTCTTTGATTCTGTTGTAGATAAACTACAATGTTTTGCTCTCAACCTACATACACATGCGCATGATATCTATCAATGAAATAGGCATGCTCTAAGCATAAGCACTAGGGAATCCCTTGATTGAACTATTAGTTCAGTTTCCTTTTGATGTAATTTAATTTAGATAAGATAAGGTTGCATGTACAATCGGATGTTTGATATAATCCTAGACATGTTGGCTATGAACCCCATGAGACATGGTATATGATATGAATTAGAACTCGTGACTTATAATCACTTAGACAAACCATTTTGTGGTGGTGGACTGTATTTATTCATTAAGTTCGATTTTAATATAGATATATGCTTAGAGATTCGAACTTGACACAGTTCCAACAGCGTGTGAAAGCATCCTAACATTAAAGAGAATAATACATACTTGTTACCTTCAGTCATCCAGCTTCACATCTTATCAATTGGACCATTCCCTAACGTTAAAGTTAAAGTAACAAAAGAAAAAAAAAATGTTATCTTCAGAAGCATACACCAATTGCATTGGCATATAATGAATCAGCATATGTTTGCAAATTGACTGAAAGAATAATCATCTAATATTTTAATACAGATATACACACCCCCTAATTACTCTTAACATTTTTATTTTATTTCATTACTATTATGACAACATCATTACGCCTAAATTCCCTTCTCCCAAGCCATCAATACACACATCTCTCCTTGTTTTCCCATCCACTCTATTCAATTGATTCAAAACACTTGTAATCGCACTGTTGCCGTCCACTTGATTCAGATTCAGCTGTTCAAAGTATTCCATTCCACTTTGCTCACGATGCACCGGCACACTTCTCTCAACTGCAGCCGTCGGATTCTGAAGCGAACTACTGGAGAAGCAGGGCACTTGATCATAACCGTCGAACGTTATGTACCTTTCCACAAGCATTGAATCATCACAGTTCATAGCGTTCATCATGCCATAATTAGGTGTCGGAGCCATTCCTCTAACTTTGTAGAATACTCTGCATAAAACCCAGTCTTCCTATAATATTTTTCCCATGTTAGTAGTTGATCAGTAACATTTATAAGACTGTTTAGTCGTGCTGTTATCATATATACCTTCGGTCGAGGATCCTTTGAGGCATGATCAAAAGACTCCATTCTAAACTCGTGCATGACCCAGTCGGTTTTTGTACCTTTTGGCGCTCTTCCTTGGTAGAAGACTAGCGTCTTTCTCATGCCTACAAGAACACCATTTTGAGTAATGTGTTTGTCTTTTCCAGTGGCTTTCCAGTATCCGGTTAAGGTGGCTCTATTTGTGCGTTGGCCTGTTGCATACTTTCGGTCACGTTGGCTGTAGAAGTACCATTCTTTTCCTCCAACACAAGCATCCCCTAAAGGTAAGAAATCTCACTGATTATTATAGTGTACACTTGACAATGTATAGGGTCTGCCTCTTCGTGCTTGTACAAGATTATGAAAACTAAATTCTCACTAATGATTTTTTACGCTCAGAAGTAATAAATTTCACTGTGGAAAAATTGTTTGGTTGTATTCAAGCTATGTGGAATATATTTCTTTATTTTTATCTGTTTACTTTTTCCAGTGCTGTAAATTTAAATATATGTACTCTGTATGGGAATTATAGGATTCCAATTTCGTCATTCAAATATGATAGACTTCGACAAAAGTAACTCGTTTATATATATATAGTGGGATAATATGAGGACCCAAAGTAAATGCATGATTTTGTCAAAAATTATATGAGTAGAATAATAACACGTGAAGAAATTAAGAAATGGACAAAGTGTAGCAAGCCAAAGAAAATGACATAATTTGGACTTGCACAAGCATAAAATGGAATACTAGCGTGACAATTATTATTACTGGATGTTTATCAATAACTTCTAATGATGACAGTTTAGTCATGAACGAAAGCAATATTGTCGTTTTTCTAAGTTAGTTGGACATAACTTTCTAGGAGAAAGACCATTCATAACAGATAAAAACAGAAATAAGTATTATCTATAAGATCTGTTAATAAATAAATAAATAAACTGCCTATATGCTTAAATGTCAATATATTACGGTTATAACTCAAAGATCAATAAACATCTATTGCGCTGACTAGAGGTTCAACCTAAATTAGTAATGCAAAGGGGAATAATGGTATTGTGAACTATTGAACTGATAATTAACAAGGAGATAACCTTCATCAGGTAACATTATAATAATTTAAAGTCACAAGTTTAATACAAATAGTGAGAATTTGCATGAAAAAAAAAAGAACTTTATAATCATACATACACTAAACAATTTCATTATCAGTTATCATCCACTTGAATGCAAATCATTATCAAGAAAGAAACTGAATTATACAACTAAATATTTAACATTTGTAGTGTATAAAGACGTCAACAGATATCATATTGCATGGAAGATAAACTCACCAGGAAGATCCCATGACTCTAATAATTTAAAGTCACAAGTTGAATACAAATAGTGAGAATTTGCATGGAAAAAAAAAATGAACTTTATAATCATACATATACTAAACAATTTCATTATCAGTTATCATCCACTTGAATTGCAAATCATTATCACGAAAGAAACTGAATTATACAACTAAACATCTAACATGTGTAGTGTATAAAGATGTCAACAAGTACCATATTGCATGGAAGAAAAACTCACCAGGAAGATCCCATGGTTCACACTTGTTCAAATCCACACAAATCAACGCAGGACACTCATCATACAAACCTCCATGACTAGTGCTATCTGAACCATTGATTTTCTTAGCTAAATAATCACATACAAGCTCTTCGTCTCTCGGATGAAACCTGAAACCCGGAGGCAGTGTAGACTCCATCATGCTCAAATAGCTCATATTTGAAACTCTTATATTTCAAAAGAGAGAGATCAGTTGAGAGAAACAGAGAAAGAAATAGAAACAAAAGTGGAAAAGAGAAGTCAGTTATATAGAGAACAAAGCCCAAGTCAACTTTCCAACATGTTATGGGGCTGCATAAATAGAAAACCAAGGCGTTAAATTTCCTAGATTCCCAAAATGCCCCTGACCACTCGTACGATATTGAGAACGGATTCATCCAAAAACGGCAGAAGATTCAAGTCCATGCTGATTTGTATATCAGTCCAAAGGCAGCTAAATAATTGGCGGTCGTTCATACAAATCCGGTGTTCTTTTCAAAACAGCAAACACACTCGTATCAAATTCGAATACGTATCCAATCCAGACGGCCCATCCTAGACAGCAAAGATACCTCATGGACCACCCTGCTCATGCATGCAAACATCACTCATGAATTCAATGGTATTTGCTGTTTCAGGATACACGTTTAAAAATTTCAAACACGGCTAAAGCTGTTAGCATCAGAAGGACGATGTTCAGTTCAAATTTGTCTGGGCCGGTTGTGGTGCATATTTTATCCACGCTTTCTATTCCACATAAGTTCAACACGTGTCCATTCAATCCTAGCCGTTGGATTTATTTTTCCAAAAGGGACACATAATCACTTGGCGATGTCGATCCTGTACTGTACAAATCACCCAGTATAATAAACACATTTCACCTTCGGATATGTATATGGTAGCTTTCTTGTTATTTAACCAATTCTATGGGGACTTAAATATGGACGGCTGAGATTGTAACATATGGCATTGGCTTACGTAAACCATTGAACAATCTATGGTGAACCATTTCAGGGCTTAACCTAATACAGTTAGCCAACTATTTTCTACACTCAACATTTTGTCTATTACTAGTGTAAATAATATTTGAAATTTTGGATAGAATTGAAAAGTATTTTGGAAAATCGTTGTGTGAAAATGAGCAAAAATGTGTGTATTTTCACACAACAATGCATTACCAGGTTGATAAATTGCAGTGAATTTTGCGATGTATACAGAGGTTCTCTTTTAAAATTTGGCATGATGCATGCCAGAATGATGCGAATGGATAAGGTTTACTGCAATTATTATAAATTTTCTGTAAATAGAAATAATTTGGTATGAATTGACTCTACCTTTTTCGTCCATAGTTTAAGATGCTGGAAAATAATGCTAGACTTGGCCACGTGCACACGTCCAGTCTCATCAAATTCTTTTCTGCAATAAACAATAACGCGATGAGATCAAATAAGTTGATCGAAAAATTCTAAAGTAATATGTCCATTAGACTTTAGGTCACGTCTTGATTATTTTATTAAAGGATCCGATAGCAAATTAATCATAGAATAATAAGATAGCTAATAAAGTAATGACTGGGAAGTCATGGGCCAATTAAAGAAGAGTCAAATGAAGTTAGGTAATCCATAGTTTGATTATATATACATGTGTCGCAATCGCACCAACTAATTGATGTGATAGACTAAATACTTAATTTAGATATTCAACAAAGCTGGGGTATATTTCCCATTTAAAAATAGAAAGATTAATTAACCAATGTCACATTCAGAATGAAATGACTAACAGCAATTATATATCTCTATGAGAACAGCGCATGTAATAAAATTCAATTTGAATTTCAATATGTGTATGGAATACAAAAGGGATCCAATTTGATGCATAACAAGAACAGTGTGTCAATGATGGCCACTGCCTAAAAACATGCAGGATAGCAAAATATATGGAAAATTCAATCAAAATTTAGATAGTTTAACTTATGGGGTTAAGCTCCCATAGGCTATATATGACCATAGAGACAAGCGTCAAATAATTCCTTAAGTACCATTAGTTGGCAATAACATCATCTCAAATACGTGGAGTGCTAGGTGTGTCTCGCATTTGAAAGCACGTGGATTGAACGAGTAAGTTTCATATCGTAAAAAATATAACACATAATGTGGTATATACGTGGGATTTGTGATATGTAAAATTGAAAATTTCTTTTATTACAAGAAAGTGTTGCAGCGGGCATGTATATACTCGTTTACGGAGATGCGTGTTGGGATAAATTTTAAGGATAGTGAAGTTGGTTCTGCGTGGAAGTTGATTTTCAGTAAAGATACTCTTTGTAGTGGAACATGTCAGCTCAAGAATTTGCATGCAGGTCATAAACAGTACCGCAGCTTGAAAAAAATTCATGGATGGGAATGGAAAACGTTTTTTTTTTTCTTCATGTGAATTATGTACAAACATGCGCATATTCTTTGATGCACAGGATCACGGCTCTTCTCCATATGTGACATCAAGGAGATTTGGACCAACACATACAATTGTAATTAATCACATACACAAAAAAAAAAAAAAAAAAAAATCATCTAGTCGTGAGTCATGTCTAATTGTACGATCACACTAATTAACAATTCAAGGATTCGTTGACACTAAATGACAATATATAATGAATGCATGGATAAATAAAACCACGAAAGGACACTTTCCGCTACTGCGCAAGCATATTTAAAAAAAAATTGGAAATCCGCATTTTCAGAATGCATAAGTATAAAATTGTGAACCGAACAAGGTCTAAATTTGAAGTAAGATTTTTTAGGAGTATGTAACAAACTTAAAATGAATATTTGTCCCCTAGCATATTCAGTCAGTAACCAAACTTAACTTGTAAACCTAACGGAGTATGTACCAAACACAGAGCATATGTTTCAGGTGAATGACAGAGTGATGTTCAGTTACGTATAGCTCACATGTTCATACTTCAAAGCATTAGGATGCTAAATGGGAGGTGCTATGGTCACTCGTTTCTTAGTAATCATGTCATAAGTTGAAAACCACCGATAACAGTGATAAAATAGTTAACATTTAGTCCAGGAATGGTTTCAAACTCCTGAAACATATCATGATCGTATATTTAATTAATTTTAACAACAGAAAACAGTCATGATACAAACTTGTATGATTCAAGCCAATAAACACATCATGAATGTATTTTACAAGTACACATCAAAATTTGGAATAATTAAATAGGTAATTATGTACCAGTATGTGTAATGATGTCAGAAGAAATTAGAGTCACCAAGACTGAGGTATTGTTTGTTTTGGAAAAGAAACGTTGAATAAACTGCTACATGGGATATAATCACTGGTTAGAAGAGTTAAGATTTGTTAGTATAATACATTGCGTCATGCAGCATATTTCCCATCGGTAAAAAATATATGGACAAACTTTCAAATTAGGCCACAAAAAATAATTTATTTCGATTTTAGGCCTCGTTGAAAACTTATTACAAAAATAGACCTAATTTTGCGCAAATATGAATTGCGCAAGTGTATTTTTTAAAAAAACAAATTTGTACAAACGCAAATTTGGAATGCGCAAGTGTGTTTTTAAAAAAAAATTGTGCTTGAGCATTTTGAAATGCGCAAGTGTTATTTTTGAAAAAAAAAATTATGCTTGAACCATTTTGGAATGCCCAAGTATTTTTGAAGAAATTTTTTTTTGTGCTTGCAAGTATAAAATGTTGTATAAAGCAAAACGAGGTTTATTTTTGTAATAAGTTTTATACGAGGCCTAAAATTGAAATACGTTATTTTCTCGGACTTGTTTGTAGCTCTAGCCCTAAACAAATTTAATTTACTCAGAATACCGTTCTTCTTTAGGACAAATTTTTCATACAAGTCTTAAAAAAAAACCTTATTCCAACTATAAGCCTCGTTTGAAGCTAATTGTAAAAATATGCTTCTTTTCTAGATTCAACCTTTATTCTTTTGAATTTATGAATGGTGTATTCGGTAAGTGTTAATTGTTAAACCTTCATTTAATTAGGCCGGTCATGAGTTCAATTCCTACCTCCATCATATTATTTATAGCTATGTATATTTTTCTTTTAGGAGTTACTCATGACTTAGGGCAACTGATAATTGCGCAAGAATAAATGTTGAACCTCAAAAGGAAATATATTTTTACAATTAGTTTCAAACAAGACTTATAGTTGGAATTTGTTTTTGGCACAGACTTGTATGAAACTTTTCTCCTTGTATATATATAAACAGTGCATTTTTACTCAACTTTTCAATCCCTCTTTCATTCTAAAAGCATTTCAATTGCTCCATTAAATTTCAAACCATAAAATTTTGAAGTATAACTAAGCTGCATATATTATATTAATTTTTGTTGATAATAAAAGTTTATTTATTTGATAAATAAGTTCTATCAACCAACCCTTTTATTTGACTAATATAGTTTATTATTGATGATTATGAAGTATAATGATGGCGAACATTGCATAGAATTTCAATTTTGTCAAGGATGCGATAGAATCTAAGATTGAATTTATGCTAGTTTTGATTTCAATTTTGTCAAGGATGCAATAGAATCTAAGATTGAATTTATGCTAGTTTTGATTTCAATTTTGTCAAGGATGCAATAGAATCTAAGATTGATTATGAAGTATATCAATCATGATGTTAAAATCTCATTTTTCATATTAATACTTGTTTTTTTTTCTTTCTAAAATTAGAACCATGTGGGATTGTTCACGACTAACGTTCCAATTAATTCTTTCTTATTTATTTGTATTTCTAATTAACTATATATTTAATTTACTCGAGAAGATCGTAGCATGTGTGAATGTTTTACTTGTTTAAAAAATAACTAAAATTAACAATGAGGGGCAATTATGTCAAAATAATGATTTGTTTTAATAAAGCAAATCTTCAACTGGCATGCAATCAGAAAAAATTTAAAGCATTCAATGTGTCCAAACAAACAGATTCTGAAATGTTTAATTCAGATATGTAGTTGATGATGATTGACATCTCCCAACTAAGAATTAGAACGTCACTTGCCACTGTGCTACCATTGTAGGTTAAAACAGTGACAACAACACAATTTATTTTCAATGGAAACAGTGACAAATGTAATTCTAAAAATATGCCAATTTAAGGAACCAGCCAAGGGGATAAACCTTGTACCAACATTTTGTATGTGTGAATAAAATAGAAACTAAACAAACAGGATGCTTAGTGACCAAAAACAAAATGAAAAATAAACCATCTAGTGATCACAGATGTGCATTAATAGAAGTCAGGTGTTGAATACGAAACCCAACTGTTGCTACCAATAGTGCTTATTGTCTTCTGATATGTTTAATGATCACTCATTTATGTATCTAATCAGTTCATTGTACATGTGTAAGTCATGAAGAGCTATATTGATTGGAAGTGTGTAAGCAAGAAGTCATGTCTGTTTGGAGAAAAAAAAAAGTTTAATTGAAGAGTCATGTCTATTGTTAGGGACTGTTAAAGTACCATAAATATGTGTTCATTTGTTCTGCGATTGTATGCAAGGTGAGTTGAAATAATGATAAGAAATCACAAGTTTCTACACTCTTCTCTTGTGTGTTGAGTTATAATCATATATGTTCTCCACTTAATAAAAAATTGGTATGAGAACTAGGAGAAAACCATGAATTTTTGGTTCACATTGTTGTTTGTACGAAAGAAAACTGTAAGTAGTGAAATCTTAAAAAAATGAGCTGGCATCTAGAGCATTATGGGATTGTTGAGAATGATTATGAACAGTCATATTCAACAACATCTAGAGGATTATGGGATTGCTTGTACTAATTCAAATGGCTGTTTTGCATATATGCGAAGTTGCAAACTAGGTGGCCAACTAGAGCTATTTACCACAAGCAGACAATTATGCATTGATAAAACCCTGGCTCGTTTGGGACTTTTATGTGAAAATAAGAGTTGGGTATCTACACATCTCATCCAAATAACAGATAATAAACGCTTTCAGTTAAGCCTGATGCATAGAATTGCAATGTTTGACCAGAATGAGATGACTGGAATATTGCAAATATTTTAACTTTGCTGTCAACAGAAACAATTTGGTATGAAGTGACTCATGCTTACCTTCATAGTTTAAACTGCTGGCTAACAATATTGGACTTAGCTACGCATGCGCATATCTCAGCAAATTCTTTTCTGTTATAAATAATAATGCAATGAGATCAGACAAGTCGATTGGAACTTAAGTTATATAAATTAGGCTTTAGGTCAAGCCTGGATTATATTTTTTTATGAAGTCCGATATAGCAAATGAAACATATAATAATAAGATAGCTAATAAAGTAATGACTGAGAAATTAAGAACCAATTAAAGGAGAGTCAAATGTAGTTGGGTAATCCGTAACCTGGATTAAATTAACATGCATGTGTGATGTGTCACAATCAGACTTAACTAATTGACATGATAGATTAAATACTTAAACGGGATAATAATCTAAGTTATGGAACTGCCTAACATCTAATTTCATATTTTCACCTTGTGCAAAATCGAATAATATCTAGCACATTATGGCCAGCAAAGCAAGAACCTTCTGGTTTCTAGCACATGCGTGCAAATCATATTGAAGTGTTTTCTTGCAGTGACTTGTATAATTCAGAACATAGAATATAAACAAAACAACAAAATACCGAAGTGGCTCTTAGATTGTACTTGCTTCTAAGGTATCTAGCTTGAACAGTCTCTTGAGGTTCTACAGCTGCTTATTCTACACACCATGCATTATTCATGTATGTCATATAACAACATATCATATAATTTAATAGAAGGACAGTACAATTAACTATAAGAATAGGGCCTGGTTTGGATGGCAAGCATTAACTAACTGCGAGGAGGTTCCTGGATCATCTTCTCTCGCCCTCCCTTTTTTCAGTTAATTAGTAACTCAGATTTTAAACTGGTTTCCAAAAAATATACCAAATTCCTCTAAATGAAAATTAAATTCATTCATCTTCAGGTAAGCAATTAAATTCATTCATCTTCAATATAAGCATTTTCTGATTAGATCATTCAGTTGGATTAAAAAAATAGAGTTTACCGAGTTTTGAGAAGATAAATCAAATTTAGACAAGTCTAGCTTAAGGTAAGGCAGGGTTCATTTAGGAAAAAATAATTATTTGTTAAGGAAGACATACTATTTACTAGTCTTTTGTTTAAGAAGCTTCTTATGTTTTATTGCTTCTGTAAGTAAATCGTATACATTGTTTCACAGCCCATTACAACTACAAAGTGTACAGTAGCCCATGCCCGAATGTGAATTAGGAAAACATAGACTATTGAAACTCCACCTCGCTATTGCAAGCTAAGGTTTCCTTAAGAAATTTGTTAAATGGAAAATTAACAAGGGGAATAAATTTTAGAGAATCTTCTCTGAAGAGCTCAAAATTTACAAGAGAACGTATATTTGTTTATTGCGTATTACTATAGGCTCCCCAGAATAAGTCTTCTGACTATCATAACTATTGGCCATCACAAAAACTTTGTTTACGTGCTTACTAATACCATGTATTTTTTTTAATTAAATAGACGTTCATATCTCTTTGGTTGTTTATCACCGTACGACGGTGAAGGGCCGTTGGAAATCAAAGTTGAACGGTTGTTTACCGTTGTACGGTAGTGAACGACCGTCGAAAATCAAGGACGCACGGCCGTTTAGGGTCGAATAAAAAATATTGAGATTGGTATTAGGTAGAGTATAAAAAAATTGATATCTATTAAAAATTTCTTGGTAGTCAGAAGCATAATTTTGAATGTCGATAGCAGCACACTTGTTTATATGCTTTACTTCATGGAACATTAAGTACCCTTCCAAAATTACCCTCCCTCATTTTCTTTCTTCTTTCTTCATTCAACAACCCGGTGTTATGTCCCTCCTCCTCTATACCCATAGTCGTCCACTCTTTTCCTTTGACGCAACTCTATTGCTCACCCTATTTTTAATCCACTCTTCAAAACCCTTAAATGTATCCATTACAAATCTAATGTTGGTAAAGATTTGGACGGAGACCGAGAAATTAAAGATTGAGACAATAATTGTTGGAAAAATTATCGATGATACGAGCATGATGATGATAAAACTGTTGTACTTCTGACTTCAAGCATATACAACGTAGATTCTTTTAGACAATAGTTCAACCCAACAGGTACAAACGGGTTATCGAACCATCGACTTCAGGATTCAGTGAAACCTCAAAACAGCGTAATCAGATTCAAAGTTTGTACGACTGTGGTCCGACTAAGAACACTTCAAATAAGAATTTCTGATGATGCAATTTGAGAAGAATAGAATGGAGAAGAAGAAGAATATAGTTTTGCAACGTTTTCTGATTTGCAACACCTTATAGGCGTTACAAAAACCGAGGAAGATGAAAGTGTTTCGCAACACTTTCTAGCATTGCAAAGTGGAGAAGAAAAAGTAATTTGCAACAGTTTTTGGCGTCTCTATTTTTAGCGTTGGAGATGTGCCTATTCGTCAAGGAATGCGTCAGTTCAAAACGTTGCTTCCTTTCCCAACGGTTTCAAAACCGTTGCTAACGTTCGTGTCCGTTCATTCAAATATCCGGCCATCACCAACTGTTGCGTCTCCCATCAAATCTGTTCGTTCGAATTTGAATTTAAATCTGGTCCAAAAACAATTTCGTCTATGAATATTTTTTTATCCAAACCCGAACCGCCCTGGTTCGGTCGGTCAGTCGGACGAGCGGCTGCACGCATGTATAGTAGTTATGCAGAACTTCACTCCTCATAATAAAGCAAACATTTTGGTGTCCAAAGGGCCCAACATTCTCATAAGAAACCTATATTTAAACAAACATAATTACATATTTCCCAATATGTGAGATTAAACTTCCTTCCTCTTTTTCTCCTTCAAAAATAAACCCAACGCCCAAAATCATTTTGTAAATTTCCAACAATTTCTTCCCATTTTCAAAATAAATAAATAAAGTAGAGTGCTGCATCACTAGAGTGACTGCCTACGTACCCAAGTGGGATCAAGCTAACGTAGTTCCAAGATCAAGTATAAAATCATCGTGGAAACCAATACATAAATGATAGGTATCTTTTGGATGAACCTTCACTTAGTATAAACCGTTTAAAGTTCTATCGAGATCTATGGTGAACGTATCTTGAACAAGCACCACTTG
Source organism: Allium fistulosum (assembly GCA_030737815.1). Taxonomy (NCBI): domain Eukaryota; kingdom Viridiplantae; phylum Streptophyta; class Magnoliopsida; order Asparagales; family Amaryllidaceae; genus Allium; species Allium fistulosum. The sequence goes on from CM060903.1 coordinate 1,505,651,002, forward strand.
TGATAATACTGGAACAGTCACACATACTCATTTCCATATATAGAGTGTTCTGTATCTTTAGCACATTAATGGTCATGTGCTTAAATCTTGAATTCATGGGTCTATTTCAGAAAGCGGTCTTACTCTCTTAGGGAATGGCTTGATTTCCATACTCATATAGGTAGGTCTCTTAAGATATTTCTGCGATACACCTAGTGATTTTAACTGGACTTATTAAGGATCTTCATGTTGAATTTATGTGATTCATATATGTGTTTGATGTGAAGATTCAGTAGAGCTATGCATTGGAAAGCATTGGAGTTGGTTGGAGGAAGAAGATTGTCAGAAGAGGTGAATTTACTGCATGCTGAAACATACTGCAGACACCTGACCTACCTAGGTCAGACGTCTGACCCTGTTTCAGAATGTTTCCCGAAACATTCTGCAGACGTCTGACCCTCCTGGTCAGACGTCTGAGGCGACGAAAGCTATACTTCCAGTTCCGAATTCTGAAGGGCAATTTTGTAAATTCCGGAGCTTGGTTTTCTAAACTGATGGTGCAGATTCTTTTGACGTGGATGGATGATCTAGATCATTTAGTTCACCTATATATTGTCTCCTAATCATCTTCCAAATTAACAGATTATGTTTTAATCAGAATTTCAATAATTGTAATTAATAGAAACCCTAACGAAATTAAATTGGGGGTTTTCTATTTTGAGTGCTTTATTCTTAATCTCTTCAATTGAGTAATTGATTAGAGAGAGTCTCCACCTATTGTATCTCTCTAATCATTGTATTGGCTTGTAATCTCTGGTGATAATAATAAAAGGGTTATTGGGTCTCCGTGGACGTAGGATCTTCATATCCGAACCACGTTAAATCTTCTGTGTCTCCTGTTTTTTCATATTGTTGATTGTGTTATCATAATTGATATTTTAAATTGCATTGATATTCAAATAGACAATACTAGGTCTTGATTTGAAATCGCTTCCGCAGCGCACCGTGGTGTTGAATTGTTATCAATCGCCAATTTTTCACTACAGTTTGGTATCGGAGCTGGTGTTATTGTTCCGTTTGGATATTAATGGTACTTCAAGTAAATCTATTGGTAGATCTGGGGTCAATTATGGACTTACTCGTTTTGATGGAAAGGAAGACTTTGGAACTTGGAAGATGAAGATGGAGGCCGTATTAAAGAAGGAGAAGACTTTTAAGATAGTTTCTGCGCCTGAGAAGCTGAAAGAGTTAGATAGTGAAACTTTAGAAGAGATGGAAGATGAAGCCCAAACTACCATCCAGCTAAGTCTTTCAGATGAGGTTCTTAGAGAATTTTCTCAAAAGAAAACAGCAAAGGAATTATGGGATGCATTATCTGATGCATATCAGGACAAGTCTCTCACTAACAGAATAATTCTGCAACAACAACTGTATTCGTACAAAATGAAGCCTGGAGCTGATCTCATGGGGCATGTGGATGCCCTAACCACCTTAGTAATGAATTTGAAGGCAGCGGAAGTTGAAATTACAGATGAGGCTCAAGCGGTAATCCTTTTATGTTCCTTGCCTAAGGAGTACACTGCTTTTGTTAATTCTATGATTTATGGTCGTAGTAAAATTAGCCTATCTGATGTTAAAGCTGGACTTCATAATGAAGTGTTGAGAGATAGATTAGCAAGCACTAGTTTAGACAGTGATACGGAGGGCTTATCTGTTCAGAGAGGAAGAAGCCAAAGCAAGTCAAAATATGGTGGAAGTCGAAATAAATCAAGGTCTCAGTCTAGGGGGCCTAATAAATTGACTTGCAATTATTGTAAAAGGCCAGGGCACTTTGTAGCAACTTGTCCCAAGCTTGAAGATAGAAGAAGAGACCCAAAGCAAGCTTCAGCATCTACCGCTGAGAAGTCAGATACAGAGAGTGATACCGATGTGTTTACAGCTTCTGGCTCTTCTAGGAAGAGCAACCTATGGCTGATCGATTCTGGCGCATCCTATCATATGACACCTGATAGGAACTGTTTCTCCACTTACCGTGAGATTGATGAAGGAGAAGTTCTGATGGGCAATGATGTTTCTTGTCGTATGATTAGTGTTGGTAGTGTGAAAGTTAGAATGTTTGACGGTGCTATTCGTACTATTACAGATGTTAGACATGTACCTGATTTGAGAAGAAGATTGATATCTATTGGGGCTCTGAGTAGGCTTGGTTTGAAGATTGTAGTTGAAGGAGAGAAGATGAAAATATCAAAGGGTTCTATGATAGTTATGAAAGGAGTAAGGGCAGGAAATCTTTATCTTTTGAAGGACACTACTGTAGTTGGCGAATCAGCATATATTACTTCTGTTGATTCGAACTCTTCCAGATTATGGCATTTACGGATGTGTCACATTGGTGAGTTCAGCATGGATGAGTTGAGAAAGCGAGGTTTGATTGATGGCGTTCATCATTCAAAGCTTGGCTTTTGTGAAGAGTGTGTTCTTGAAAAGCAGACGAAGATTTCTTTTGGTATTGGAGAGCATATGGCAAAGGCTGTCTTAGAGTATGTTCACACAGATGTTTGGGGACCTTCCCCTTGCCCCTCCTTAGGTGGAGCCAGGTATTTCGTTTCATTTATAGATGATTTCTCTCGTAAAGTTTGGGTATATTTTCTACAGTCGAAGAGTGAAACTTTTGACAGGTTTCGAAAGTGGAAATCTACAGTTGAGAAGCAGTCAGGAAAGAAATTGAAAAGTAGAGGAAGAAAAAGTAATTTGCAACAGTTTATGGCGTCTCTATTTATAATGTTGGAGCTCCCGCCAAATCTCCCGCCCAAAAACAATTCTAATTCAAACCCAAACCGGCCCGGCCTGGTTCGGTCGGTCGAGCGGCGATGGCGCGCGCGTGTGGTGGTTATGCATGACTTCCCTCCTCACAACAAAGCAAACATTTGGATGCCCAAAGGGTCCAACCTTCTCATGAGGAACCTATATTTAAATAAACATAGTTCGATATTTCCCAAGATGTGGGACTAAACTTCCTTCCTCTTCTTCTCCTTTAAAAATAAACCCAATGCCCAAAATCATTTTGAAAATTTCCAACAATAATTGAGATGGGTTTCCTCCATGATCTTAAATTTTTTTTACTTTTTTTTCAAGTTTAAAGAATTGGGTTTTTTGGTTTGAAGATTAAAAAAACATTTGTTTTTGACGGGATAAATATATGTGAAAAATAAAAAAGAAAGAAGATTTTAAAAATATAAATTTATTAATTTTTCTTGGTTTTTAACGATGAGAATCAATTATTTAAATTCTTCTCTTAACAATCTTTTTATACTAAATATACTTTTCATTTTCATTCCTCATATTTAAATTGATTCTCTAATTAGTGATTCTCTTCCTTAAACGAATGGCCTCACTTTCAATTTACAATGACAAATATTTAGTGGCGGAAATGCTCAAAAATCAGTTCCCTAGGGAGCTCTTCTTTAGATTCAAATCTCTTCTCGTGATAAATTTAATTCTAAATCATTACCACCAACTCATGCAAGTGGATAACAAATGGATTGCGCAAGGTCAAGTGTTTAGATTTGCAATCGCATGGTACGTCCCTAAAATCCACTGATTTCTTATAGATAAGCAGGTTACTTGCGTTTTCCTTAGGTTTATACATCAGGATTTTCATGAATCGATTCACTTGTTTACACAAATTGAGTTCGTATATGCTTTTTCTTGAGAATATATGATTGTTTCTTTCTTTCTATATTACCCATACTGCGATTGAAGTAGCAAGTCTAACCATGGCACCTAATTTTTTTCTCCTCAATTTATCCATGAACACTTGAATTTCATTATGTAACTCTTAATTGTTGCTTGTTGTTAAACTAAAACTTAGCTCGCACCAACTCTGTATATATGTTGTATACGCGCATTTCAAATACAAATGTTCCACACTTTCAATTTCTTTGCCACAAGTTATCCAAAAGCGAACACCTTTGAGTTAATTTTTCCTTTACTTGATAGCCAATTAGTAGTGGCCTTGAATAAGCACATTCCCATTATGGACAATGTATTTTGTTCCATAAAAATTTGTACAAATTCACAATTAATTGTTTTACCTTGTCTATTTCACTTCTAAATGTAAAAGTGACATTATCATTATTTTTCTAAAGACTAATGTTATTAGGACTTCAAATTTTGTTATATTGGGGGAGGGTCATTTTTTCTATTTATAAAAAGTGACTCGGGAGGTATGCAAATTTTTAGATCACTCTCGAAATACAATTAGCTGACTAACCCTTTCAATAATCTTTTATTACTTTAAACTCAAAACTCATTGTCTTCCACATCTTCATCACCATCACCCATGGAAAATCAAGAAGATATATCTAATGTCAAAGGAAATTATGTTGTGTTTAGCCTTGCCTTAAGCACCACCGTCGGTCGCAATGTAGACGAACCTCAGTAAGCATCACACAATCAAAATTCTTAATGTTGTCTCGTATGTTTCGCTTTCGGCGATCCCATATGAACGAGATTACTTTTGGTAGGAGCATGTTGATATTGTATACGTGTTTTTTCATTTTTTTGTATACTCGGTTGCTCGATGTCGAATATTAATTATTATGGTGAATGGTTGTTGTAAATGTCATATGTGTTGTCATTAAACGGCAGCATGCTGCCATTTTAGTGTGTCAATTTCAACTATACCTTGCTATATGTTCTGAAATTATACGACAATTTTGGTAGACTAAAATATGATAAGGATCCCCTTGGAACGTTTTACATCTTGTTCGAGTCCCCCTTCTTTAACAAAATTTGGAGTCCCAATAACAATGAACTTTCCAAAACCAAGACAATTTATACAGAGACTTAGGGAGCAAAAGAATGATCTGCATATGGTATTTATCAATTTGAAGAAATCTTATGACAAAGTACCGAGAAATGTTATGTGGTGGACTCTAGAAAAGAATAGAGTCCCAACAAAGTACGTTACCTTTATCAAATATATGTACGATAATGTTATAACTAGTGTTAGAGCATGTGATGGTGAAACCAATGATTTTCCCGTTAACATAGGATTACATCAAGGATCAGCGTTGAGCCTTTACATTTTTGTTCTAGTGATGGATGAGGTTACGAAGAGTATACAAGGTGAGATTACATAGTATATGCTCTTTGCTGATGATGTTATGCTAATTGACGAAAGTATGATAGGGGTTGATAGACAACTGGAGTTGTGGAGGCAGACTTTAGAATCAAATGGATTTAGGCTTAGTAGAACTAAAACATAGTATATGAAGTGCGAGTTCAGCGGTGTCAGGTCAGAGGCTGGAGATGTCACTCTGGTCGGGCAAGTAGTGCCCAAGAAGGAATCCTTTTGATATTTAGGATCGATGTTGCAGTATCACTATGAAATTGATGAAGATGTCAGTTTTAGAATTCGAGCGGGATGGGTGAAATGGCGACTAGCGTCTGACATTCTCTATGACAGGAAAGTCCCACAAAATCTTAAAGGAAAGTTCTACAGAATGACAATCAGACCTACGATGTTGTATGGTACAGTATGTTGGTATATCAAAAGACAACACGCTCAGAAGATAAGTATAACAGAGATGCGTATGTTGCAATGGAGCTGTGGTCGTACAAGACAAGACCGAATTAGAAATGATGATATACATAATAAACTTGGAGTAGCACCAATTGAGAAGAAGATAGTCCAACGTCGCTTAAGATGGTTTGGATATCTCCAACGAAAGCCTCTCGAGACACCTGTGCGTGTTGGAATTATAGACCGCATCAGATGCTTAAAGAGAGGTAGAGGTCAACCAAGATTGACATAGGAGAAAGTAGTAAAAAAGAAATTGAAGGATTGAAATATATCCGAAGAGCTGGTGTTCGATAGGAGCGTGTGGAAGTTGACGATCCACATACCAGAACCATGAACTATGAGTTTTTTGCTTAGGGTTGGTTTAGGGGTTGTGTTATCGTTTTAGATTATAGAACTAGTGAATAGGAGCCTAAGACGTAGTGTTTGATCTTTGGTCCATATTACTATTAGTATCATTATTACTACTATTATTATTATCATCATGGTTTTTTTAAATCTCTTTATATTTTTTTTTTCTTTACCTTTATTTTTATTTTACTTATTTATTATTATTATTATTATTTGTTTAATTATTTTACTTTATTTTATTATTATTACTACTAATGCTACTTTTAAATTGACTTTTTCATTTAGTTTTGGGTTCTATCTCTAGCCGATCCCAACTTGTTTGGGAATAGTGATTTAGTTTTTTTTTTGGTATCAAACAGTGACACTATTTGAGGAGTTCTTCTAGGCTGCCATTGTCTAACTAGCAACATAAAACACACTTTTAAATCTCTTCCATCCAAAATATCAAATGACGCATTGCCTAGTACTTCAAGTAAATTTCACTCATTTATCTAAGGATGAAACCACAAACTAGTGGTTTATCCACCAACTATTCTTCTCTCCAGTCCACGACTATTTTTGCTATATTAACTAACATAAGATGGTGAGAAGTGTAAAACCATTCATCTAACCAATGTAATCTCACGATGAACTGTAAAGTTTACTTTTTCCAAAGCACCATCAACAATAATCAAATTAATCTCCTTGCTGATTACTCCTTAATGATGTGATTTGGCTAATTAAACTAGGGGAACTAGTTGTTATTTGGCTAAAACGAATTAATGGAACTTTGGTTCAGTTTTGGAAAGTAGAAAAAATGATTAGGAAATGTCACATCTTCCCCATTATGCACAAATCCCTAAATGGGCTAATGGGCCCAATTCAAACATAATTAATTAACCACTTATCCGCTTAAAAAACTGTCAAACTTGAAACAACCATATCTTCTAATCGGTAAGTTCAAAAGCTATTATGATTACTTTACGGAAAGAGAAACCATCATATCTTTTCAATGAGATTGGTCTCGACCCCTAATTCGACTCCTAGAAAAATTATAGCCTTAGTTTTCAAAATTAAAATTGTCCAATAAAATTTAGGGTAAAAAAGGTCACTACTCGACATTTATCAAAGTTATAGCGTCATGTGGCCCAATATGAATTTAAAAACGATATTTTACGATCATTCGATACGTAAAACACGTATCGGTACAAAATTTATCGATAAATGCTTTTGTTTTGGTTTTGTAAGAAGGAGGCTGTATTTTGAAGTTTGTTTTATTTTTATTTAACAAAAGTGTAAAGAATGAAAGTAGAAGGTGTACCTTTTTTTACTCACTGTTTATTTGAACTTTAACGGGACGTGGAATGTAAAACCTGGATTTCAAACAGAAATGGCCTCTGTAAGAGGCTTGATGAGTTGCTACTTTTAACATTTTTTTGTATATATATAAAAAGAAATCTATTCATACTAACCTTTGACCAAAAATTTAAAATGGGTGTATAAAGTTGAATTCTTAATTTTATTTGGTTTAGGCGTTGCATATACTATATCAAATCTCCACTACCTATCTAACCACATAGATCATCTAAAATAATGCCAGTATCACAAGAAAACTTATTAAAATCGTTATTTCAAGAATATGTGCATACGGCAGTCACGGACTAAAAAATAACTGATACACACGCGTGGTTTGCTGCTATAAAATTGACGGCGGATATAAACCCGCTTATGTTCAACCGTTTAATAAAACCCTTTCCCTATTCCACTTTTTTTTACTAAGCTTTATGCAATTGTTTAAACATTTGTAATAATTGTTTTTTACACTACAACTTCATCGTAGATGATTTCAAAGAGTTTTGTAAATGATCAAAGCTTTACTAACTTCCGTCCTAGCTGACTATAAATTGCACCAAATTGCTTCAGGTGGGTTTAATAAACCAGTGGCATTGCACCAATTAATGTTAACAGTTGCAACATTTCAATATAGGAGCATCTGTTCATTTCCATTTCAATCTACTCGTTTTCAAACAAATTTCTAGAGGCACACTTATAACCAATAACAAAAAGCAAAAAGTCGACTCTCCAAATAATAATCTACACTATGAGTGCAACTCAAAACACATAGAAAACGATCCAATAAAATTAACAAACATAACACAAGGTGCTTGAATGGAAATACCAGACAAATTATTTTTTATTTCTAATACTGTAGACTGATATATGTTGGAAACAATGGCTTGGCTGAGTTGTGGACTACGTCACTCTCTTGAAGACGTTTCGGCGATCTGCTATGTTGTGCAAAGCAGTTCGAATTCAATCGCCGCCGTTTCTGGGATAAAACAGCCTCTCAAGTTTGGTGGTATCGATTTCGTTTGCACGTACGAACCGATTCTATTTTGCACTCAATAATTTGTTTGCTTTGATTTTAAGAAGATTCGAATTAAAACTGTAGTTCTTTCTGTTTCGTCTTCTTATCAGTTAAGAAGACAGAATAGCAAAAGAACGTTACTGGCTGGAGGACGTGGTCTTGAAAAACAGATCAGAGAAAATAACGGGTCAAAATAATGAACGTTGCATAACGTTCTCTAATACGGTCTGATTTGACCGTTCCAGCCCAGTCAAAACGGTTAAAGAAATTTGCACCAAAAATATAAGTGTTACACCACTATAAGCCCGAACCCGGGGTCGAGTCGAGTCGGTCGGTCGGTCGCGCGCGCGTGTGGTGATCAAGCATGGTCTCCCTCCTCACAAAAGAGCATCATTGGGTGCCCAAAGGGCCCAACTTAGCTTCAAAGAATCAAGTATAAATACTTGATTCTTTCATATAGTCCTACAATGTGGGACTATTCACATACAGGAGCCATCCATTCACTTAGTCATTTTTTTTCAATAATTCATTTATTTGAAACATTTTCCAACAATCCCCCACTTGAATTTTTAAAAAATTATTTCGAGCAATTTCTAAAAAAACATAAGATTGTGCATAAGCGAAGGTGTCTTTCGACTTGAACCTTTGCATAGTGGATAAAATTCAGTTTTTACTAGAGTGACACGTAGTCTTGAACTCTATTCCTGACATCAGACCACACACAATCTTTCTAGAGTGCAATCAAGTAAGTCCGTGCATTTATGGCCATGCACGTCCATCCCAGTTTAGTGAATGCTCTAGGAGTTTTGCCCAAAACTCCATAGGAAACGGCCAAATTTCCACATTCACACAGGTGAGTCTATCAAGAGTACTCCTGAAGGTAGGTACTCCACTCCAAATGGAGTATAGATCTCATTAAGAGTTTCTATTAACTCAACCTCTAATCACTTCAGGAATATATGCTTCTATATATATGAAAAATAGCATATTCAACTCATATCACAACACAACTTGTTCTTACCCATTGAACCTAGTTCTTGGGATCTCCAGTCATTAGGTCGGATTACCATTGTGCGTGACTCAACAATCTAAGGGCAACAGTCCCATTTTTCTAGAAGTTGTAAAGACTTTCTCTCTGACCAGTCCTTTCGTCAAAGGATCTGCCAAATTCTTCTCACTGTGTATGTGATCCACTCTAACAGCTCCTGAAGAGAGTAACTCTCTAACAGTGCTGTGCTTACGACGTATCTGTCGTCTCTTACCATTATAATAACGATTCTGTACTTTTGCAATAGCTGCGGTACTATCGCAATGGATCAACACAGCTGGTATCGGTTTTTCCCATAAGGGAATCTCAGCTAGCAGATTTCTTAAATACTCTGCTTCTTCACTAGCTGTAGCTAGTGCTATCATCTCAGACTCCATAGTAGACTGAGCTAAAATAGTCTGTTTCTTGGATTTCCAAGAAACAGCTCCTCCAGCAATGCTAAATATATATCCACTGGTTGCTTTTGAATCATCAGATAAAGTATTCCAGTCGGTGTAACCTTCAAGGACAGCTGGAAACTTTTCATAATGTAACCCTAGGTTCATGGTTCGTTTTAAGTATCTCATGACCCTCTCAATAGCATGCCAACGCTCTATACCAGATCTACTAGTAAACTTGCATAATAATCCCACGACATAGGCAATGTCGGGTCTAGTACAATCAGTGGCATACCTAAGGCTGCCAATGATGCTCGCATAATCAGACTGTCTTACACCTTCACCAGTGTTCTTGAATAGCTTTACACTAGGATCATATGGTGTACATGCAGGTTTGCAGTCAAAGTAATTGTATTTCTTTAAGATCTTCTCAATATAATGAGATTGATCCAAAGAAAGTCCCTTATCAGACCTAGTAATCTTAATACCAAGGATTACACTTTCTTCATCTAGATCTTTCATATCAAAATTGGCACTTAACAAAGATTTAACAGAGTTTATGGCATGAATGTTTGATCCAAAAATAAGTAGATCATCTACATACAAACATATTATAGTGCAAATGTCATTTTCAGATTTATAATAAATGCATTTGTCACTTTCATTAACTTTGAAACCATTAGAGATTATTAAGTTATCAAATTTTTCATGCCATTGCTTAGGTGCTTGTTTTAAATCATATAATGATTTATCTAATTTGCAAACTTTATGTTCTTGACCATGAATTACAAAACCTTCTGGTTGGTCCATATAAATTTCCCCTTCTAATTCACCATTTAAAAAAGCAGTTTTAACATCCATTTGGTGTATAATTAAATTATGAATAGATGCTAATGAAATTAGTACTCGAATGGATGTGATTCTAGTTACAGGTGAAAAAGTATCAAAAAAGTCTACATTTTCTCTTTGCCTAAAACCTTTAGCTACCAAACGGGCTTTATATTTATCAACTGTGCCATCATGTTTTAGTTTCTTTTTAAGCACTCATTTACAGCCTATAGACTTACAACTAGGTGGTAAATCTACTAAGTGTCAAGTCTTATTGGATTCCAAGGAATCCATCTCATCATTTATAGCATCTTGCCAAAAATCGGCATCTAATGAAGATAAGGCTTCTTGGAGGTTTGCGGGATCCTCTTCTATAGTAAAAGTGCAAAAATCCGAGCCAAAGTCTTTATCAACTCTTGCTCTTTTACTTCTTCTAGGTTCAATTTCAGAAGATTCATTAAGTTCTGTTCCAGTAGGCAAGGTGTTATTTGACGTGCCCCCACTATTCCTTAATTTAAAAGGAAACTTAGTTTCATAAAAATCAGCATCATTAGATTCTACTATATTATGTGTATTCAAGTTATAAAATCTATATGCTTTGCTATTAACAGCATAACCAATAAATACACATTCATATGCTCTACTTGTTAATTTTATTCTCTTAGGGTCAGGTATACGAACATATGCCAAACATCCCCAAGTTCTAAAGTAAGATACATTTGGTTTATAATTTCTTAAAATTTCAAAAGGTGAAATCTTACTTTTTGATTTAGGGATTATATTTAATACATAGCATACAGTCAATAAAATATCCCCCCACCAATGTTTTGCTGCACCCGAATTTAATAAAATAGCTACAACTAATTCGGTAAAGGTCCTGTTTTTTCTTTCAGCTTTACCGTTCATTTCAGGTGAATAAGGTGCGGTTCTCTCATGAATTATACCATGCAATTTATAAAAATCAAGAAATGGACTAGACTCGTACTCTGTTCCTCTATCACTACGAAGTCTCTTAATTTTCTTATTAGATTCATTCTCGAGTTCAGTTTTAAATAATTTGAACATATCAAATGCATCACTTTTATTTTTCATAAGATATACTTAAGTGAAATCAGAGCCATCATCAATGAAAGTGATAAAGTAACGGTGTCCATGTCTAGTCAAAGTGCCATCAAGCTCACATATGTCAGAATGAATTAAATTTAAGGGTTCATAGTTTCTATCAACTGATTTATGAGGTTTCTTAGTGATTTTTGCTTGACTACAGAATTCACACTTATCAAATTCAGATTGTGACATTTTAGGAATCAAATCTAAGATGCTCATGTTATGAATAATGCGTTTGTTTACATGACATAATCTAGAGTGCCAAATATTAAAATCACATAACATATAAGCAGAACTGGTTACTTTATTAGATTCAACATTAAGTTTAAACATACCCTCACAAGCATAACCCTTCCCTACAAACATCCCCTTATAAGTCAAAGTGTACAAATCAGCCCTTATAACTTGAGTAAAACCAGCCTTATTAAGGAGAAATCCAGAAACCAGATTCTTTCTCATCTTTGGAGTATGCATCACATCTTTTAAGAGAACTGTCTTTCCAGAGGTAAAATTTAATTCCACATTTCCAATGCCAGCAACTGTAGTGGTGTGAAAATCTCCCAACAACACTTTCTTATCATCAGCAGCCGTGTATGTACTGAACATAGCACGATCGTAGCAGACATGGCGGGATGCACCAGTGTCTACCCACCAACCCTCTGATCCACCAACTAGGTGAATCTTAGAAATCATAGCCGTAAGAGGCTCCTCAGTTAGGTTAGCCTGCGGTGCAGGGTCTGGTCTGTTCCTACACTTGCGTGCTATATGACCTGGTTTTCCACAGTTGTAACACAGAAACAACTGTCCAGTATCATTTCTTTGGGTCGGTTTTTGCTGTGCTTTTTGGTTCCCTTTCGGGTTTCAATTCTGTTTGTTGCGGTTGCGGTTCTGATTCTTAAAGTTTTTCGGATTCGGTTTCAGAACCGCGGGCTTGGACTTTTTAGTGTTGTTGTTGGTGACAACAAGCACTTCCTCTTTCTGGTCCTGCTTACGAGCCTCCTCCTCAATACGGAGGCGAGTAATCAAGCTCTCTAAGGAGAATTCCTTAGTCTTGTGCCTAAGCACATTCTTAAAGTCTTTCCAACCTGGGGGCAGTTTATCTATAGTAACAGCAACTTGAAACTGTTCATCCAAACTCATACCTTCGGAGATGATCTCATGAGCAATTTTCTGAAGCTCATGAGACTGCATCTCTACTGACCTGTCATCCGTCATCTGGTATTTCAGGTAGCGACTGACTGCATATTTCTTCGCTTCAGCCTCTTCCGTATCATACTTCTTTTGCAGTGCTTCCCAGATTTCTTTGGCTGTTTTGTCTGAGTTGTAGTAGTCGTAGAGGTCATCACTGAGGCCGTTGAGTATGAAGTTCCTGCACAGATAGTCTTGCTCTGTCCAGTTCTGCAATTGGGTCGATTTTTCTGTCCAGGATCGCATGAGATCTGCGTCAGCTTCATCTGGCCTGTCCGGTAGCTGCGGTTTGTCAGTTGTCAGCGCGGCCACCACCTTTCTCATGGTCAGAAAAAACTCCATCTTCTGTCTCCAGCGTTTGAAGTGGAGGCCTTCGAATCTGAAAGGCGCAGCAGTGACCATCGGGACGTGGAAGAGGGAAGATGGAGCAGCGGCATCTAGATCTGCAGCGGAAGTCATTGTCGTCGGCGTCGTCTTCAATTGTTGGAAACAATGGCTTGGCTGAGTCGTGGACCACGTCACTCTCTTGAAGACGTTTCGGCGATCTGCTATGTTGTGCAAAGCAGTTCGAATTCAATCGCCGCCGCCTCTGGGATAAAACAGCCTCTCAAGTTTGGTGGTATCGATTTCGTTTGCACGTACGAACCGATTCTATTTTGCACTCAATAATTTGTTTGCTCTGATTTTAAGAAGATTCGAATTAAAACTGTAGTTCTTTCTGTTTCGTCTTCTTATCAGTTAAGAAGACGGAATAGCAAAAGAACGTTACTGGCTGGGGGACGTTCCAGCCCGGTCAAAACGGTTAAAGAAATTTGCACAAAAAATATAAGTGTTACACCACTACGAGCCCGAGCCCGGGTCAAGTCCGTTGGTCGCGTGCGCGTGTGTGGTGGTCAAGCATGGTCTCCCTCCTCACAAAAGAGCATCATTGGGTGCCCAAAGGGCCCAACTTAGCTTCAAAGAATTAAGTATAAATACTTGATTCTTTCATATAGTCCTACAATGTGGGACTATTCACATATCGGAGCCATCCATTCACTTAGTCATTTTTTTTTTCAATAATTCACTTATTTGAAACATTTTCCATACAAAATTTTGATTATTCACTAAGTATCTATATGCTTTGTTATTTCATGAGACCTAACCAACACAACAGATATAAAAATAGAATCAAAAATAAGTAAACAACATGAATCTCAATCAATGATCTGGCGAAAAATACCCAACATAAATCTTTGTCGATTTGCTCAGTATTGAGTATAAATTAAACTTAATTGCTGCAGAACGCTTGGTTTTGTTTGTATTTTGTAGTGATATATGGACTACTTTTGCGTTTACTGTTTTATGGGCTTTAAACGTATTTTTCAGACAAGAGAAAATGGGCATGCTGTAGTGTTATAAAGACAGTAGTAACATATACTGTTTCAACTGAAGTCAAAAAAATAACTATTTTTGTAAGATGTTAATGAAATTACTGTTATAGTAACAAATGACATCGGTTTCCCTAACCAAAATGGCTCTCATCTTTCTCACTCTGTCTTAAGCCAGTCTGGAAAACAACCTACAATTGTAAACAAAATCGAAGTGAATAATGTATCCCATCAGCTGTGAGAAACCACCCATGCATGAAAAGAATACCATTGACCACTGCAAACAGAGCACATCCAAAAATTTCACCTCCCATGCTATAAGCCTGTTGCTACTAACTTATACAGTGGTGTTCAGATTCTTACTCAAGAACCAAGTCAAATTATTTGTGTAATCCACTCTTCAAGAGAATCTCAAGCAATTCTGAGGGATATATCAGCTACAAGCCTACAATACTGTTCAATCCCGTAGCCAAGGTAGAATTCCCAACAAGAACTCACCTTGGACGCGCTCCAAGTCTATGACAATCTAACAACAAAGCATCATGGGTCCACATATAATGTTTTTAGATTATTATGATCAATACCAAGTATAAAAGTACATATGTTCTGTGCAAAGTAGCTCATTTTTATTATCGGATGTTCTCTCTCTCAACCTAAACGGAATGTTGGGTTTTGGGTGCATGTTCAATCGTATGGTCAGACTCAACTGAGTGCTCCAAGCAAAGATATGTATTTGGAGCATTTTGGGTGGTTGCAGTTGAATATCGGTCTTGCTCTGTTATCACTATTCGAGAGAGATTTTGCAAATTTTAGTTGACTGAATTTTGCATGCTGGAGATGCTCTACTGTTTACATTTTTCTTTGTAATTTGTTTTTTGTCTATAACTTGGCGAAAGTTGGGTAATTGAAAGGATGTTCAGTTCCACATATGTTTGAAATAAACTATTGTTTTTTGATAAAAATGATTAGGTCAGACAGATTAAGATTAAAATATACTTTTAGTGAGTCATCTGACATAACACCTAGTACTCATTATATGCAATTACAACTGCTTGTTATCTACTATAGTTACTTGTTATAGAAAATTTGGTTTTGGTTATAGAAAATTGATCAGATTGTGACAGTTTCAATTATTGGATGAAAGTGAAACATCATAGAGTGCATACATTGCAACCTAAGCTATATGGCGCAAAATAAAAAGGAACTTTGTTAATCAGTGATCAATGATTCAATAGGAAGGTAGAGCAACTCCAACCGTCCAATATTCAAAATACAAATTCAGAAGCTCCCCAACAGAGCGAAAGTAAGCTGAATATTAAATTTAATATTCAGCTTGGAATTCAAAATCCTGAATTTGGTGTTGATGCTAAATTAATAGCCATCTGAAATCAGGCGTTTATCAAATAAACGTCCAAAGTCTAACCACATATTTAACAGTGCATAAGTTTGGATGTCTATTAAATAAGTGTGTTTAGCATGTCCAATCCATTGTGCTTTGAGCGTTTATTACATAGACACTTAATGTACACGTGCTTATTGGATAAGCGCTTGAATCCCAAATGTTTATTAAATAAGCATCTGAGGTTCATATGCTTATTTAGCGGGCATCCAAATTAAATAAATAAGCACATGTCTATTGCACGCCTCAGCAAGGATATCAAGTGTTGAATCCGTTGGGTTGTTCACCAACTTGTTTTCTTTATATAAGCCATGGTGAAATATACAATGGATGATTAAAAAGCATGCAAGGAACAAAAAATTATCCCTGAAATTTAAAATAGTCGATTGAAATATGCGTAGGAGTAACTTATAATAGGTCAAGATATAGATGATTCATTTCAAGTGTACAAGGGACCAAAAATTTCATATATACTAAACAATCCATGGCCAGTTTTCCTTATTACCCTAATATAGGGTTTTGCCTGCGACGAAACAAGAAATGATTATGTTTTTTAATGAACAAGCAGAGATGCAAATGAACCTTGATGTTGCATTTCCAATCCCCAAATGAACCAAACATTAGCAGTGAATGGTCCCATTCCAATCTTCACTTTCTTCAACTCCATTTCCCTAATCGTCTGCCTCTGAAGCATCCACTTCTCATATCCATGGCAAGTAAATCTCTTCCGACCGGCATTTGTTGCGGGGATCGGCAAATGTGCTCACTTGTCGCGGTAAAGGATGACACCGTGTTTTCCATCGTTTCTTATTGTCTCGCGATAATCGGTTTCCAATGAGTCGAGTTTTACTTCAGCAAACTCTGACATTATGTAGAAAATTGGGCATTTGAATTCAGAGTTTCGGGAATTTATATAGGGCCAATTCTTCCATAAAACTTGAACAAAAATTCCAAGAATCAAAATTATTATAGTACAGCAGCTCAGGCACCTAAGAGCTACTCCAACTGATCCAAAAATTCAATATCTGCACTCAAAAGAGGTTGAAAATGTGGATAGTGTATGTTAAATCAGGCGTTTGTTCATCCGACTTTCCATATTGAACCATCTATCAGGCCTGTCCAACATGCGTCTTTAATTCCCCTCCAACGGCTATCCGCAACGGTCATATTCCACCAAGCCCTTCTATTCCACCTTCAAATACAATTTTCTTCATCTTCTTTCCTTCACAACCAATTTCCTTCAACAATTCTAATTTTTTACTCTCACTTATCGCAACTGAACATGTATTCTGATTTCGACGTCGATGTTGTAAGGTGGAGTTTTCAAGACTATGATTTACAAGATGTTACGGTTCCGATTGGCGGAGAGGTAACTAATGCAAGTTGGAGCGCTGCGGAAGATTACGATCTTTGCTACATTTACTACGCACTCTCAGTCGATCCTATTCGAGGTGCCGATCAAAGTGGTGAGACTTTTTGAGGCAAAATTACTAATTGCTACAATCGGAAGAACATCGATCGGAAAAGAACGTTATCAAAGGTCGTTATGGAAAAATCAACCGTCAAACGCAAACATTCGATTCTCAAATTTTCAAGCTAAAGCAAACGAATCCTAGTGGATTTGAAAATAAAACGCATTTGGTAAGATTTAATATAATTTCATTGTTCTAATTTTTATCATAGTACTCTAATTATACTAGAGTTTTTTTTATTGCAGAGAATGGCCGCAAACAAGTTGTTCAAACAAATCAATAAACCTGATAGTAAACAAGCACCACATTTTTTATCAGTTCATGCATGTTTATGACGTGTTGGTTGAGCATGTTAAATGGAAATCATTGCTTCAAAAAACCGTTTAAGAAGTCCAATCAAACAATGGTCGTGGTAAAACGCCTAGAGTTGGAGAAAGCTCTAGTCCTAGGGAATCGCTAGGAAGCTACGGTTTAGGATCAGAAATAGACCTAAACCCTACCGAAGATCATTTTGTAAGGCCACAGGGAGCAAAAACGGCCAAAAAGAAGCAGGCTGCTGGAGCGGATCAGATAGAAATTAGAAAACTCCTATTTGAATCTGAAGATAGATATAACCGAGCAATGGAAACTCGAGCAATTCAACACCAAGAAAAGTTGTCAAGAATGTATCAACTTCTTGCTGGAAACCGGCAAAGAGATGAAGATGCAATAATGCTCATGGATACATCGCACATGTATGCAGAACAACTGGAGTTACGGAGCATAGAAGGAGAGAAATTATGAGACGTAGACTTAAAGAGGGTCATTAACTATTTCTGTTTTTCTAGAACCTTTGTATCTTTGAATTACCGTTAGTTGTATTGTATTATGAACGTAAGCAATTATTAATATAAGTACTTTCATTGAAATTGCATTACATTAAGAAAAGATTATAACAACATTACGTTAATTAAACATAAACAGATTACAATAACAATAATAAGTAACAACAACACAAACAACAGTAGCAAAAGTAACAACAGAAATATAGTTTCACTGATTTTCAGGAAAGTTCCAAAGATGATCTATGAGATCATTTTGCAGTCTTCGATGCAGTTGAACACTATGGTAGGACATTTGGCTTTCTACATAAAACTCGAGTTCTAGTGCGCTTCCAATCATATCGTTACGCCAAATAGGCGGTGGTGTTGGAGCAACCTCGTAAAAGTAATCTTCTTCCATGTCTCTTTCATCCTCTATAATCATATTATGTAAAATAACACAAATGTACATTATTTTGGTCATTTTAACTAGTGACCAAAGTCTGCATGGATTACTGACTGTGACAAATCTAGATTGAAGAACCCCAAATGCTCTTTCAACGTCCTTCCTCTGGCCTTCTTGCATCGCTGCAAACTTTGATTGTTTATTGTTTTGTGGGTTAGGAATTGTCTTGACAATGGTACTCCATTTATGATATATACCATCGCCAAGATAATATTCATGATCGTACGTGTTACCTCCTAAAGTAAAGGTACAAGGAGTTGATCTATCGTTTGCTAAATCATTGAACAACGTAGATCGTTCGACTACGTTAAGGTCATTGTTCGAACCCGGGATTCCAAAAAATGCATGCCATATCCATAAGTCATACGACGTTACGGCTTCAAGAATAATAGTGGACCTACGAGACTTACCCTAATAAGCTCCGGCATACGCCTTTGGACAATTCTTCCACTCCCAATGCATGCAGTCTATACTGTCTAACATTCCAGGCCAACCTCTACTACCATGCATATTCAATAACATTGCTATATCCGCCTCGTTCGGTCTGCGTAAGTGTAACGATCTCGGATTTTAAATAAGTTTGAATTAATAATTAATTTAATTTTTGAATAAAAATTATGAAATTAATTGGTAAATTGATTTGAGTTTCTTCAAATTCAAATAAAAATATATTATTTATTAATAAAGAGATAGTTTCTTTTATAAATTATTTTAATTTAATAATGAGTTATTTTTAAACAATGTTAATAATGTAATGTCTTTACAAATGGATTTTAATATAAATAGAAATGGTTATTTCAAATTTATATATATGTGTGTGTGTGTGTGTATTTTGAAAGAAAGCTATGGTTTGAAATTTTAAAATAAAGTCTTTCAAAAAAAAATTAAAATAAAATAAATCTTATAAATATTAGCATAAGTATGAAAATAATAATAAGTAAATTAAGTATTTGATAGTTTAAGTTAAAATTTTATAACATTGGCTAAAACAACTTTATGCTATAAAGTATGTATTTGTACATAAAGCTGCCAGGCAAGTAAATATGTATGTGTAGTAGTATGCAAGACAAGAAGTAAGTAATAGGCAAAGTAAAGTAAAAACATAAATATCTATATATAAATAAATAGGATAAGTATAAGCTTGTTAAATAAGACAATCATAATTAATGCAAGGTACCTCAGCCTCCATTTGCTAGTAAAAATCACTGACTATTGTACAAACAAAAATATCAGTTTGTACAAAATAATTTATCAACCTGTTAACTCATTTCCTATATATCAACTTCTCTTCATTCCAGTTCGTTCATTTTAACTGAGAAAAAATCTAAAGCAAATACCATTCAAAATTAAACAAACTTCAATCATAAACAACAGAACAAATCAATACAAACCAGAAATAAAAAAAAAAGTTCAAGCCTGTTTCAAAGAAAAGTAAAGCTCTGTTCTTTTTCTGAAACCAAGGTGAGTAACCTCATTTTTTTAAAATTTAAGAGTATGAATCTGTTGCATGTTAATCTGTGAATTAGTATGCTTGTGTGTGTGTGTGTATATATATATATATAGATTCCCTGAGTAAATTTGGATGATGGATGTTTGGCTTCTATACTACCCTGTTCTTGTTTCAAACATCAGTTTGAAAGAAAAAAATCATTTCCTTTTGATTTAAGCATAATTTGGATTTAAGGTTTAAACAAAATTTGTTTGTTATAGCATATAGTTTAGATTAAAAATTTATTCTAGTTAAAACAACTTAGTATTATCTCTGGAAACCAAGAAAAAACTGAGCAACTCAATATAAGCAAAATTTCAAACATCTTAATTCATAATTTCAGGACATAGATCGAATTCCTGAACCAAACCATGATTTCTAAAACTAATATGATGATTTTTAGTTGCGTGGTTTAAGAGCAGTTCGATGTTGAACGAAAAATGGTTTTTGGGCGAATTCCGGTGGTCGGAGATGCTTGGGGGGTTAGGTTTTCTCGTGGCGATAGAGGAGCCTATGGTGGTGATGGGAAAAATAGCCGGAGATGCTCTCGATCATCGAGGTGGCGGCGACGAGCATTTTCTTTTTGTAAACCTAGTTTTAGCTGGGTTTTGATAAATCGATCATCACGTCGTGAGTAGTTGATCGAGTGTTTCGAGTTTTTGAGGAATGGTAGTTGGGTGGTAGTCGAAGTCGAGGCCGGAGTTGTAAACCTTCAGGTGGTCGGAGCTACGAGGACGAGGCGTTTCCAGGGTTTGGTGGTGGTGGGACTGTTGTTCCAAGTTTTGGTTCGAAATCTCGATTTCGAATTTGAGTGAATGGTGGAGTTCTGGCGATCGGAGATTGATTCGAGGATGGACTTCGACTTGTTCGACGATGTGATGTCGCTTGGAATTGATCATCGGCGACGTGCACGTGCACCGTGCACGAGTTCTGGTGATCTGGAAATTTGGGTAGTTGGGGGACGAAGCAGGGTGAACTCGAGATTTTTCTCGAGTAACTCGAGTGTTTTACTCGAAGAATATTGGTGTTGGTCTCGAAGCAAGTAGAGGGGTGGTTCGGGTAATGTTTTGTACAGGGTTAAACCAGAACACTGTCTTGTTTCCAGATTTTTAAAAATTGAAATCAAAATTATAAATCAAAATTTAAATTGAATTTTAAATCAAAGTTAAAATATAAATTTAAGATCAGTTTTGAAGTTTAGTTTGGGAATAAAGTTTATAAATTTAAATTGTTTTAATAAATTGAAATGTTAAGTAGTTAAGTGTAATTCAAAAAGAACTTGAATTTAAATTTGAATTTGAATTTGTAAAGAAACAATTTAAACCAACTTTTAAAACCTGGACTTCACACTAAATTTGAATTCTAGTTTTTTTATAAAGTCAAATGTTTAAGTAAATTTAAATGTAAAGTTATACTTTAAATATGTGAATAAAAAGAGAATTTGATTTAAGTTCTTTTAAATTTCTTTATAACAAAAGTAATACTTTAACATGTGAATTTAAAAGCAAGTTGAAAATCAGTGTTTTCAGTATATTTGTGAGTGTTAATTAAATCATTAATAAATATGAGTTTACTTTTAAACAAAGATTGAATGATTTGTAATTCATTAACTATTAAGTTAAGTAGAATGGATAATTAATATTTTGTATTAATTAACTTAGTGATTACAAGTTTAAGTTTATGGAGTGAAGCTAGGTTAATTTAATTAAGGAACAATTAAATTGTGATTAAGAACTAATTAAGTTACAATTAACATTTAATTAATCAAATAACTAGAATTAATTAATGAGTTCTTAATGGTTAATCAATTTATAATCAATAATGATGAATATAAGTAAATTTCTTTAGTAAAGTAATTAAAGAAATTTAAATTGTTAATGAAGGTCATTGACTAAGATTTTTTTTAAATAATTATTGATGTGATAAATTTTTCATAATTAATTAATTTAGATTAATTAATTTAATAATAATCATTTATGGAATTGTTTAAGTATAATTACTTAATGGAAGTAATTAAGGAATTAATTATTCAGTGTAATTAATTGAGCTTGATTGGATTAGTTCAAGTTAATTACTTAAGTTTAAATTAATTTAGAATAATCACTTGACGATTTGGAAAGTAAAATTACTTAGAGAAGTAATTAATAGATGATTACTGGATGTAATTAATTTAATGATGATTAGTAACTTGAGTATAATTATTTGTTAGTAATCAAAGGATTAATAAATTTTACTTGTGAATGTTTGGATTTTATTGAATGGGTGAATTGTTTGATATCCCTGATATGTGATGCTTTGTGATAAATCCTGATTTGTGTTGTGATCTGTAATGTAATTTATTTATCTGGGATGACTGCAATTTATTAACTGTGATATATATTTATATATATATATATGTGTGTGTGTGTGATCTGTGAATAAAAGATAAGCGTTATAGTTATACCGCTTATCAAATATATTGTTGTATTTGAATCTGTGATGATGTGATGATTTGTAGTGTTGCACTGTTGTGTTAAACCCCTGGACTACACTTTTATACACACAAATATGGATTTCACGAGGAAATCAGTTAAGTCATGATTTAAATTTAATGTTGTTGAAATTGAAATTTTAATTTCAATTGATTTTGGGAATGGATTTGGGTTAAATGTTAAAGCTTTGGAAAGGAGTTTTTAAGATAAAAGTTATTTTGAATGACTTGGTAAAGTTTTTCAATTTAAATAATTTAATTTGAATTTGAATTCAAAATTTGGAATTGAATTCCATGTGTGGAAATTATGGTTAAAGATGTTATAAATGTGTTTATATGAATTTAAACCATGTGGAAATTATGTTGAAGGGCTTCTATTTTCAGGGTAATAAGTTTTAAGGACAACACTTCTAAATAATTAGTTTTAAGGACAATTTACAGGATAATGATAAATTCATTTATCTTTTTAAGTTATACAGGAAAATGATAAATCTTTTTATCATTATTTATGTATAACTGAAAATGATAAATTCTTTTATCTTTTTCCTGTAAAATGTCCTTAAAACTAATTTTTTAGAAATAGTGTCCTTAAAACTTATTACCTACACAAATAAGCCCTTGAAGTGAAAATCCCCTTAAACCATTTTAAAAATATTGGTTTGGGAATTTGAATTTAACCCAAGGACTTTAACTCGTATAAATGAATCAGATTTTCCGAAATGAAAACTATTTGTTTTCGAATAATAAAAGCTTTCATATAAGAAATGAATTTCCAATTTGTGTTAAAAGAATTTCAAGTTTGAAATGAAAATGGTTTTCCGAGTTATGAATAAATCTTTGTGAAAGATTGTTGAACTTTGTTTTGAAATTGGAAAGGTGTACCTTTTGTATAAAAGGTCGAAATGGAATTGTTTTGAAAGCTATCAGTTAAATCTTTGTTTTAAAGATTGGATGAGTTAATCCAATTGAAATGGAAATCGATTTGAAAATCTATGAATAGATCTTTGTGAAACTGGGTGAACTTTGTGAGATGAATCTTTTTGTAAAAGATTAAATGGTAATGTGTTTCAACCATTTGAAAGAGAAGTTTTGGTAATAAGTTGTGACTTAATCGAAATCCCAATATCCATATGTTTTTAAAATATTGCGCTCATTATTCGGTTTAGCCAGGAGAGGACTTTGTGTCATATAACCCTTTCCGAATAGTGATACGACGTAAATGGATAGCCTTTCAAGACCGGTGTTGAAGACCGAGTGTTTGCGAGAACGATAAGATAACCTATTGATTGTCTCTGCACTGAGTGGCCCCGGTATAGAGATTTCCTAAGTGATGGAATGTCCGATCGGGATTGTGAATACCCGGATTGCAAGGGCTTCTTTGGAAGTGCTTTCGGTTCTGCTCGAACCCGGAACAGACTTGTATGGTTGTATGTCTAACACTACACTTTGAGATATAAAGCTGATTTCTTTCATATACATTTCTGTTTGGTGGCGGAGATTTATTCTCTTAGCTTAACACCCTTCTTTGAGACGTACGAGCTCAGAGGTTATGTAGTTGAAGGTTATCAGTGATATACTCCCAATTTGGTAGTGTGGCATGCTAAGTGTTGCTGATCATTTGTTGATCAAAGCATGGCTTTGTTAAAAAGCGTAGCTTTGTGGACGAGACCTCATCGGACCTCACACCCCGGAAATGGTCGAAACAGGAAAGATGCGGCAAGGTTTCAGGGGTAGCTCCCCTAGGGTATGTCCATTCCTTCTGGAAAAAGGTGGTATCATGGTTTGGAGCCCAGATATTTTACATGTGTGGTTGCTCCAATCTCATTTACTGTGTGATTGTTGCTTTGTGATTGAGGTACCTCGGATAAAGGTCGTAAACGACCGGGGGTGGCATATCTCAGGTTTACTACCCGGGAAGGGGGTAACCAGCCTTGTGTTGGCAGAGAGCTAAGTAGTTCTTGGGGCGTCCCTCCAGAGGCGTTCCCATGTGGCAGTAGGAAGTTCCTTAGCCTGACCATTTGTTGGAAAATCCAAAGAAACAATACGAGCCCTTTACGATTGCAATTTGTATAACCTGTCACCTCAGGCGGCAGCTATAGCAGGCATAATATAATGGTACCTATGCTGGCTAAGATTATATTGTATTTTCGAAATGATTTTGTACACTATGCACTAGTAATAATATCAAAAGAGTTTTCTCGTATTAAGCATATTTGACTATCATAAGAAGAAATCTCCTCCAAGTCTGTGATTGCATTGTGTGTGTGGTGGGAGGTCTTATGGTAGTTTCATTTTTCAAAAGCATGTCGAATTTCTATTATAAACTATTTTTACACAAGCAACTATTTTTATTACTCACACCAGTCCCATGACTGACCCGGAGTTTATTGTTCCCTTCCTAAACTCTGGGTGCCCACAATTTTCCACACGGGCAGTCTAGAGTTGGGTTTTTTAGATAGTCAGGTTTAGTAGATTATCGGGAGCTAGTTCAGTTTTTGGAGTAGACGACCGCACTTGCTTATCTTGGTGCAACGTGATGGTGGTCCGAGTTTGATGTTGGAGTTGTTGGACTCATTCTCTTTTTCAGATCGTTTGGAGTTATCAGTTCTGTTGTTTCCGCTGTAACATTATTATTTGTCTCTGATATTGTTGTATCATATTGATATCATTGTTGTATATCATTCTGGATATTGTATTCATTGGAGTAGTATATGATATCATCCATTTATTTCTTCCGCTGTGTTGTTATATTTAACGTGTTATAAGCTCCGGTGAGCCAGATTCGGCGTTTGAATCTGCGGCAAGTACAGGTGAAGTACGGGTGCCGATTTTCGAAGGCCGAGTCAGGATCGTTTCATTTGGTATCAGAGCTAAGGTTGAACTTTAGCTCAGGAGTATAACACATTAAGTAGCTCATAAGAGATAGGGTGAAATATACCCTAGAATGAGTAATCCCTAAGATATCTGTCCGTATACCTCGGTAAATTCTCTTATGATCCATTGATAGTGAGTATGAGTGCAAGAAGAGGATGAGATAGGGGACAGGGGAATACCACCATGAATTAGTCAATACCCTGTAACAACAAGGAAACAATCTTTTCTCTATCAATCTCTTTTGTTCATCATCTTTTCTCAATTCTTTGATAGTTCCTAGTAGATCCAGGAAGAAGATTTGATATATTGGCATGGGACATAAACTCCAAATAGGTCAGAATTGTTTGTTTGGATGAATTGGTTGCTTTGGTTGCTATGGTTGATAGGTATACTTTAGTTCTAAAACTGAAAGTTTTGAAATTGTATCCATATATCTATCTATTCTTTGGTTTCCAATATATTCTACGAATGGTTAGTTATCCCTTTGAACTAACCAATGCCACTGCATATTTCGTAGATTTGGATAACCCGAGTATCTTGTGAAACATTAAAAAGATTCGTTCTCATATCTATTATTGATATTCTGATTTGGTAAGCCAAATGCAGAATAGATATTCAGTTGATTTGATGAAACATTTTTCACCTATCTTTGTGTCTCCTTGGCAAATTTCGAGGACGAAATTTCTTAAGGGGGGGGGGGGGAAACTGTAACGATCCCGGATTTTAAATAAGTTTGAATTAATAATTAATTTAATTTTTGAATAAAAATTGTGAAATTAATTGGTAAATTGATTTGAGTTTCTTCAAATTCAAATAAAAATATGTTATTTATTAATAAAGAGATAGTTTCTTTTATAAATTATTTTAATTTAATAATGAGTTATTTTTAAACAATGTTAATAATGTAATGTCTTTACAAATGGATTTTAATATAAATAGAAATGGTTATTTCAAATTTATATATATATATATATGTGTGTGTGTGTGTATTTTAAAAGAAAGCGATGGTTTGAAAATTTAAAATAAAGTCTTTCAAAAAAAAATTAAAATAAAATAAATCTTATAAATATTAGCATAAGTATGAAAATAATAAGAAGTAAATTAAGTATTTGATAGTTTAAGTTAAAATTTTATAACATTGGCTAAAACAACTTTATGCTATAAAGTATGTATTTGTACATAAAGCTGCCAGGCAAGTAAATATGTATATGTAGTAGTATGCAAGACAAGAAGTAAGTAATAGGCAAAGTAAAGTAAAAAAATAAATATCTATGTATAAATAAATAGGATAAGTATAAGCTTGTTAAACAAGACAATCATAATTAATGCAAGGTACCTCAGCCTCCATTTGGTAGTAAAAATCACTGACTATTGTACAAACAAAAATATCAGTTTGTACAAAATAATTTATCAACCTGTTAACTCATTTCCTATATATCAACTTCTCTTCATTCCAGTTCGTTCATTTTAACTGAGAAAAAACCTAAAGCAAATACCATTCAAAATTAAACAAACTTCAATCATAAACAACAGAACAAATCAATACAAACCAGAAATAAAAAAAAAGAAGTTCAAGCCTGTTTCAAAGAAAAGTAAAGCTCTGTTCTTTTTCAGAAACCAAGGTGAGTAACCTCATTTTTTATAAATTTAATAGTATGAATCTGTTGCATGTTAATCAGTGAATTAGTATGCTTGTGTGTGTGTGTGTGTGTGTATTCCCTGAGTAAATTTGGATGATGGATGTTTGGCTTCTATACTATCCTGTTCTTGTTTCAAACATCAGTTTGAAAGAAAAAAATCATTTCCTTTTGATTTAAGCATAATTTGGATTTAAGGTTTAAACAAAATTTGTTTGTTATAGCATATAGTTTAGATTAAAAATTTATTCCAGTTAAAACAACTTAGTATTATCTCTGGAAACCAAGAAAAAACTAAGCAACTCAATATAAGCAAAATTTCAAACATCTTAATTCATAATTTCAGGAACATAGATCGAATTCCTAAACCAAACCATGATTTCTAAAACTAATATGATGATTTTTAGTTGCATGGTTTAAGAGCAGTTCGATGTTGAACGAAAAATGGTTTTTGGGCAAATTCCGGTGGTCGTAGATGCTTGTGGGGTCGGGTTTTCTCGTGGAGATAGAGGAGCCTATGGCGGTGATGGGAAAAATAGCTGGAGATGCTCTCGATCATCGAGGCGGCGGCGACGAGCATTTTATTTTTGTAAACCTAGTTTTAGCTGGGTTTGATAAATCGATCATCACGTCGTGAGTAGTTGATCGAGTGTTTCGAGTTTGGAATTGAATTCCATGTGTGGAAATTATGGTTAAAGATGTTATAAATGTGTTTATATGAATTTAAACCATTTTAAAAGTATTGGTTTGGGAATTTGAATTTAACCCAAGGACTTTAACTCGTATAAATGAATCAGATTTTCCAAAATGAAAACTATTTGTTTTCGAATAATAAAAGCTTTCATATAAGGAATGAATTTCCAATTTGTGTTAAAATAATTTCAAGTTTGAAATGAAAATGGTTTTCCGAGTTATGAATAAATCTTTGTGAAAGATTGTTGAACTTTGTTTTGAAATTGGAAAGGTGTACCTTTTGGAAAAAAGGTCGAAATGGAATTGTTTTGAAAGCTATCAGTTAAATCTTTGTTTTAAAGATTGGATGAGTTAATCCAATTGAAATGGAAATCGATTTGAAAATCTATGAATAGATCTTTGTGAAACTGGGTGAACTTTGTGAGATGAATCTTTTTGTAAAAGATTAAATGGTAATGTGTTTAAACCATTTGAAAGAGAAGTTTTGGGTAATAAGTTGTGACTTAATCGAAATCCCAATATCCATATGTTTTTAAAATATTGCGCTCATTATTCGGTTTTGCCGGGAGAGGACTTTGTGTCATATAACCCATTCCGAATAGTGATACGACGTAAATGGATAGCCTTTGAAGACCGGTGTTGAAGACCGAGTGTTTGCGAGAACGATAGGATAACCTATTGATTGTCTCTGCACTGAGTGGCCCCGGTATAGAGATTTCCTAAGTGATGGGAAGTCTGATCGGGATTGTGAATACCCGGATTGCAAGGGCTTGTTTGGAAGTGCCTTCGGTTTTGTTCAAACCCGGAATAGACTTGTATTGTTGTATGTCTGACACTACACTTTGAGATATAAAGCTGATTTCTTTCAAATACATTTCTGTTTGGTGGCGGAGATTTATTCTCTTAGCTTAACACCCTTCTCTGAGACGTACGAGCTCAGAGGTTATGTAGTTGAAGGTTATCAGTGATATACTCCCAATTTGGTAGTGTAGCATGCTAAGTGTTGCTGTGTGTTGCTGATCATTTGTTGATCAAAGCATGGCTTTGTGAAAAAGCGTAGCTTTGTGGACGAGACCTCATCGGACCTTACACCCCAGAAATGGTCGAAACAGGAAAGATGCGGCAAGGTTTCAGGAGTAGCTCCCCTAGGGTATGTCCATTCCTTCTGGAAAAAGGTGGTATCATGGTATGGAGCCCAGATATTTTACCTGTGTGGTTGCTCCAATCTCATTTACTGTGTGATTGTTGCTTTGTGATCGAGGTACCTCGGATAAAGGTCGCAAACGACCGGGGGTGGCATATCTTAGGTTTACTACCCGGGAAGGGGGTAACCGGCCTTGTGTTGGCAGAGAGCTAGGTAGTTCTTGGGGCGTCCCTCCAGAGGCGTTCCCATGTGGCAGTAGGAAGTTCCTTAGCTTGACCATTTGTTGGAAAATCCAAAGAAACAATACGAGCCCTTTACGATTGCAATTTGTATAACCTGTCACCTCAGGCGGCAGTTATAGCAGGCATAATATAATGGTACCTATGCTGGCTAAGATTAATATTGTATTTTCGAAATGATTTTGTACACTATGCACTAGTAATAATATCAAAAGAGTTTTCTCGTATTAAGCATATTTGACTATCATAAGAAGAAATCTCCCCCAAGTCTGCGATTGCATTGTGTGTGTGGTGGGAGGTCTTATGGTAGTTTCATTTTTCAAAAGCATGTCGAATTTCTATTATAAACTATTTTTACACAAACAACTATTTTTGTTACTCACACCAGTCCCATGACTGACCCGGAGTTTATTGTTCCCTTCCTAAACTCTGGGTGCCCACAATTTTCAACACGGGCAGTCTAGAGTTGGGTTTTTCAGATAGTCAGGTTTAGTAGATTATCGGGAATTAGTTCAGTTTTTGGAGTAGACAACCGCACTTGCTTATCTTGGTGCAACATGATAGTGGTCCGAGTTTGATGTTGGAGTTGTTGGACTCATTCTCTTTTTCAGATCGTTTGGAGTTATCACTTCTGTTGTTTCCACTGTAACATTATTATTTGTCTCTAATATTGTTGTATCATATTGATATCATTGTTGTATATCATTCTGGATATTGTATTCATTGGAGTTGTATATGATATCATCCATTTCTTTCTTCCGCTGTGTTGTTATACTTAACGTGTTATAAGCTCCGGCGAGCCAGATTCGGCGTTTGAATCTGCGGCATTCAAGTACAGGTGAAGTACGAGTGCCGATTTTCGAAGGCCGAGTCAGGATCGTTTCAGTAAGTATTGATCACCATAAATGTCCACGATAGCTTGACAGAAATGCTCCAAACACTCTAATACCGTGCTTTCTGCCACTTTCAAATTTTCATCAAGCGCGTCTGCCTGTCCTGCATATGCAAGCATTCTTAGTGTAGCTGTCATTTTCTGAATTCCATTCAATCCCATTGTACGAGATGCGTTGGGTTTGAAGATAAAATATTTGTCATGCTGCTTGATACATTATAGGATTCTAAGAAACAGAGGTCGCCGCATGCAGAATCTTCTCCTAAAATCAGTATTTGTGTAAGTAAGATTTGGAACAAAGTAGTCTTCCATCAGTCTGTTATTGTGCCATGAATGTCTACGATTTTTATACCGACGACCAACAACTGATCCACCCTGTTGCCTGCTCGATTGACCAACTTATAGTGCAGCCATACTTATTAGCTCCTTTTTGCGACGAAAATGATCTTCCATCATTTCATCAAATTCGTCGTCGCTATCATCAAAAAAAATATAATCTTCGGCAGCCATTTGTTTTCTTTGAAATTGTATGAAATACGAATGAGCAATAAAACTTATAGCATCTAACAAGCTTTTTATAGCTTCTCACATGCTGGCTTTCATAACAAAACAAACAATCATGACTAGTTGGCGGGTAACATTAATTCAATTCAACCACTATCTATAAAGTAGATTCCATTTATGTCACGTCTGCAGTGTCCCGTCCCATCTACACACCGTTGACTATTGGTGTAGTGTCTCGTCCCATCTAAACACTGTAGCCACGTCCTCACAAGCCAACAAGGAGATTTGACTGGTGTAGTATCTCGTCCCATCTACATATTGTTGCCTGTTGGTCTAGTATCACTTCCCCTCTATACACTATTGATTGTTGGTGCAGTGTCTCATCCCATCATACAACTGTAGCCATGTTCTTAACGACTTTATGACACTACCAAACAATAGTAAGGTTAAAAATATCTACGACAATAATACAAAGAGAAACAAGAAAATATTACTGAAACACCCAAACATTAATACAGTCAACGATAATACATAAACAAACAATAATACAGTCAACAATAATACACTCCACAATAATACAACCAACAAAAATACCCTGACTAGGACTTAGAACTGACACGAAGAAACTACTGGTTACGGTCAAATTGTAAGTTTTGCAGGACATTTCGGAGACGTCTTATTTCTTGTTCCAGCTCGTTGGCATATGTTATGGCCCTTGGGCATAGCCGTTCATCGACCCATTCTGCGTAATTGCACCCTTCAGGCTAGAAGGGACACAACCGGATTCGATGACCAATATCTTCGCCATCAACTCTAACCACAACTTCGACCTTATAACCACAGTGGCAACATACTACGTAAAAGTCAACCTCTTGTTCAATCGAAGGTTGCAAATTTGGCACTTGATCAACCATATGTTCTTGTGGTTGTTGATGAACCAACTGTTCATGTAGAGGTTGGATAACCACACGTTCATACATCGGTTAAACATCTTCTTAAAGTGTGAGTTGGTCAAGATTTGAGAATTCACGAGCAACGTCCTCATAATGCTGGTCTTGGTAATTGATATTCCAATCTTCATCGGTGTGTTCGCTTTCCGTTGGAACGTAGCCGAAATCAGAGTCAATAGATAATGACCAGGAAGGCATTGGTATGAGGAATAGAAGAATGAAGGAGCGGAGAGCTGAATTGTGTGTTTGAGAAGAAAATCTCTTATGTATATATAGAAGCGTGTGAATGCTAACAATTTTTTATGTTTAAATGTAAGCATTGTATTTTGATTTGACAGTACACTAGAAAGTGAAATTACTCACAAATAAGATAATAATAAATATGCATACACAGAAACAATAATACACTCAACAATAATACACTTAAATTATGGATATCCAAATCATTCTAGCCAATTTTGACGTATGATATAAGCCTCATGTCCAGTGAATGTGGTGTGATATTTGAGAAAGTAACGACCTTCAAATGTGGAACGGGTTGGTTCGAACAAATTTTCAAATATAACCTCATTGATAACCATTTTAAAACCTGGAATATTACCCAAAAGTCCGGACTCAACGACTCAAAGTATGGTTCATATAGTTATATATTTTAACAAGAGTCATCAAATATGTATATAGAGTCTAGTTTAGTGCTTTGTTAAAATCTTTCCTCAAGAATCATCATTCACATTCAAATAAACTTGCATGCATATTTTAATCAAAATCAAGTTTTCAAAAAAGACATGGAGCGAGGCTCGAACCCGGGTCACTAGTTTAGAAGGCAAGTGCTCTAACCAAACGAGCTATGGTGATTTTTGATTATCAACAGAATTCAGTCGACTGAACAAAGTCATTCAGTCGACTGAATATCTATAAACAGCCTATTGAACTTGTGCACATATGTATACACGTTTATATTTTCAAATTCAGTCGACTAAAGTTCATAGACCAGTCGACTGACCTGGTTCCAACTGCTATTTTTTGAAAAGACACTTCCTTTTTTAATAGCCTTCTTCCTCGCGAAGAGTTGCAGCCATTGCTATTCGTTGAGAACTCTTCACCAGCAGTTGCAACTCCTTAACTACTATATATATGCATGAATTTCAAGATCAAATTACTTCACTTACTTGCTTATACTTGAATCGTATTTTCTGAATCAACTACTCTCTTGAATTCATACATTCATTGCTTACAATCACAATTCTATATTTCTAAAGCAATTTGAAACTTCCTAATCTTCATATACACACAACTATACACATCATACTTGAGGATAAGATTATAGGAAGGGTGTACTACAAGTGACAAATCCGTGTTATTCAGAACACACAAAGTCAAGTTAAAATCCAGTTTGTAAGAAAGTCCTGTTCGGTTGCTCAGGCGGTCAAGTCCTGTTATGTTGCTCAGGCGGTCAAGTCCTATTCGGTAGAAGTCCTGTTCGGTTGCTCAAGCGGTGTAAACCTATTCCTTCGGGTTAAGTGAGGGTTGATAGTTAAATTCTAGAAGGAGTCTGGGACTGGACGTAGAACGGGAGTTCAAACCAGTATAAAAAACCCTGGTGTCATTTACTTTACTATTTATTTTTTGTACTCATATTCCGCATCAGCAGATAACTTAGTTTATATCGCACTACCACTGCATTTACATTGTTTACAACTGTTGGCCATTTTGATCCTATAGCACAGTCACTTTCATTTGGTATTAGAGCAGTTTCAGTACAAGCGTTGCAGAAGTTTCCATAAGCAGTCCTCAACTCTACCTCCGTACGTCTACTGTTACACTCAACATTGCTATTGTAAAGTTCAGCAATAGTGTCCCAAAACTGAGTTACCATTATCTCCTCATCGTCGCACATCTGATCAGTTTGTTTAAAAAAAATTACTAGCAGTTTCAATTCTGTAGCAGAAAATATTATGTTAGACATTGATTGAATTTACCGAACTTTTAAATGTTGTGACATTTGAATATAACACTTTATCTTAAATAAAGAGGCCGTAATCCACATCAAAAAATGAAGCATGAGATTAACGTCCACGTGTCAAACATCCATAAACTTTTCGACAAACAAACACAACTATGTTTGTTACTCCAACATTTTTGCTTCATATAAGCTTAATAATAAATAAGCATAAATTATAATCAACACATTGCCATACTCACCGCAAATAAAGTACACAATGCCATACTCAGCACAATGTCATACTTAACATAAATATAATCAACACAATGCCATACTCAACATAAAATATAATCGACAAAATGCTATAACATATAGACAAGCACATATAACAATAGCATCATCACCAACATAATATGCAACCAACTATCATAATGAATGAAAAATAATAACATAAACTGAAACATCTATATGCAGCACATCAGTCTATGTGATTAGAACCGCTATCAATCTCCTCATCGTCTCCACTGTCGTCGTCACTGTCATCGTTGACGTCATCAAAGTCCTGAGGCTCAGGTCCAGCATGGAGCTGCTCCTGAAGCTGCTGAATATGGGTCTATAATCCCTGTATCTATGCATTATATTGAGTCTGCTGCTACTGGACCGCAGTTTGGTAACTCTGATACCTCATCTGTGTATAATCGAGCGTCATATGCTCAAATGCAGCAATCATCCGTCTATCATAATCCATGTACTGAGAAAACTGATATGTGCACAAGAAAAATTATACATAGGTGGAGAATATAATGACAAGTTATTTAAACAAAATTTAAAATTTGTACAAACCTGATGAGGCTGGTACAATCCAGCAGATGGTACACCTATAATAGCGTCATCTATAGGATACTGCAAGGGATACTCCACCACCTGACCATGTACATCATACGCTCTAAATGAATGAGGAGGGGAGTTGAACGTAGGTGGTTACGTGTACTGAGACGATGTAGGGTCAAAGGTGGCAGGCGGTAGTGGAACTCTACCAGAAGAGGTACGCGGACCAATATGATTGGAGTTCAAACCCCGAATATAATCAGGCAACGCGTAAGCACATAGGGCTACTCGAGCCCAATATGAATCAAAGTCTCTCGGAACTGTAAAAGGCTCACCATCCACCCATCCCGCACCCCTCATCGCAAGAATACAAGCTGGTCCAATCCTAATATCACCATACATATCATCCCATGGTAGCAGATCTAATGGAATGCGAACTATACCGTACAATTGTAGCCAACACTGCTCCCCTAAATACCATATGAATGGACATGTAGGAACCTGAAAGCAAACCCTGCGTCGCGACATGGAAAACTGAAAAGTGAGTGGATGATCAGGACCGGGCTCTAGGAACTGTAAGTACTGATCCCATGGACGAACGATAATGTTACCGTGCCGCCTCATATCCATCTGTTGTCTAGCCTCCATCAGCTCATTATGCACCCCTTGTGCAACACGAGACAAATGCATAGGAGGACCCCAACGACGCAATCTAGGAAAGTAAATATAAGGTGTGGCGTTCGCTTCTGTAATAAGTCGGGGGTGCATATTGGCAGTATACTCGTAGTACCAAAACAGAAGAATGTACCAAAATCCATACATCTGTCTAGACTACCGAAGCGCATAAGTACCAATGCTACGTACAAATAACCAATAATAGTAGTACCGTAATCATATATATGCAGTCCATCCACATCTACTAATCCGGCCAAAAAGCCAAGCCTAATAGTACCCTTATTGTTACTAAAAAATGTAGATCCAAAAAGGTATAATATGAAGGCACGGATAACCGAAGTGTGCATATCCTCAACGGCCATGTACTCTACTATATATCGCTGCAGACAAGTGAGAGTAACAGCTCCTCCTCTAACCTCCTCATCGGCCAAAGCCGGTAAATAAGCTGAATATGACTCGAACTCCTCAAATAAACTATCAAATGGAACAGGGAGATGGTCCGGTCGACCAACCTCTATGCCAGTGAGCATATAAAAATCTAAAGGAGTCAGTCCTAGCTTAAAATCAAGGAATTGAAATGTGTGAGTGGTAGGCCACAATCTCTCGGTGAGGGCCTCTACAAGGCAGTGATCTACGTGTGCAAATCTAGGTAAATCTAGAAATTCACCAAAAGGTGACGCATGTAGCCTATCCAAAATCGGTTGTGGTAACTGATCAAAATACTTAAACATACACCTATACCAACTATCTCGCATCGCTACGTGACGAACCTAAATATATGATTATTTAATGTTAAAATAAACAAACAATTATCATTCATATACACTTACACGGTTGTTCATCAATCAATAAAGAAATAAACGTATACATGTGGCGTCGCTATAGCTGCAGTAAGTCGATGTGAAACAGTGGGGGGCAAGTCGTGCAAGGATCGAAGAACGTCTGGAGTCACGGTAGCATCAGAAGGGACATGAGCAGGTCCGATATTGGCATCTGTCGCATATTGAACAGTCCGTCTACCAGTTTTGACCGGATGGGGCGACATTTCGACGCAAAGTAAAATAAAAAAAAATTAAATGAAGAGGGTGAAAGAGGGGAAAATGAGGGAAAGTGGGGTTTGCGCTTGATATAGGCGTCAGGCATCAGGCGCCTGTTGAACAGGCACCTGATGTTCAGGCACCTGTTCAACAGGCGCCCGATTTCAAAAGAATTTGGGCGCCTATTCAACAGGCGCCTGGCCTCATTTCTGTTGGAGAAATGAGGCCTCCAACATTTTGGAGTGTGGAAAATCGTATTTCTGCACTCCGAACATATGGAGATGCTCTAAGAAAATATTTTGGCTGGACTATTCGCATTCCTACTATCCTCGTCTTGCGTGCTGCCGCTCTATCAATTTTTAATATTTCAAATTGCCTTTTTTCTCAAACCATAACAGATCACACTTAAAAGAAACAGTTATAAAAATAACTTTCAACAGAGCGAGTTTCGTGTAAGATACTTGCTCGATCCAAACGAGATTTATATACTAATCTCGCTCTGACCGAACTAGATTCATGTAATATATTATCTTGCTGGGACCGAATGAGATCCCTGAGCCAACCACGTCATATTTGAATGTGGTTAAAAAAAGAACATTTTCAAAATGAATTGAAGAACAAAAGGCAAAAAAGTAGGGTGTGATAATTTTTTGAATACGAAGGTGTGAAAGGAGGAAAGTGTGGAAGGCATAGAACCAACCAAATAGTTTCAGGCTCTAACATTAGGCCACCGTGACCTATTTTGATTTATCAAATAATGATCCTATTCAGCCATTTATTATTAAATTTTTTCGGGCTCTAACATTAAGCCACCATGCCCTATTTTTATTTATCAAATAGCAATTCTATTCGGCTTTTTTGAAAATTAAAGACACATGAGTATTCATCGTACGGCAGTGAATTGCCGTTAAAAATCAAAGATACGCTATTGTTTAGAAAGATTGAAAATTTTGAATTTGCTATAGTAAAATTTTCAAGGTAAGCTGAAGAATTTTATGCATGTAAATAAGAGTACGTTTATTATATAAAATCTTTGTGTTTTGTTTTATATCTTAACAACCCTTCTTCTTTAATGTAAAGCATATGAACAATGCTCATGGAAGTAAAGTCCATCTAACATATGATAACAGCCACTACTAAAAAATATTTATATTCCATGAAAGTTGCCAACGCCTTGTCGCCGATGCATCAAAGGGGTTTGACAATTCGTAACTAATCACAAAAACATCAGTACTTCGTAGTTCAATTGCCCATAATTAATTCTGTTTAGCATCATTTTCATTCATCAACAATGTATACAGTGAATCATATACCATTTCAAAATTGAAATAATATTTATTCATGTGTACAAAATTAATATAAGAATTAATGCCTCAAATGGTAAACTCCATACGGATAAAATGATATGATGTAAAATTTATATACTATAAATATAAATATAAGTTATTTGCTTATTTGTACTATTAAAATATATATGCTATAATTAGTTTAAACTATACATTTTAAATATCAAAGAAAAGAAATCAACATAAAACCGTCGGTGGAGTATCGGTATATCATAGCTGGGTTGTAAGAAATTAACATGAAATTATTATTGAATATTATTTTCAATTTTTGACACAACTGTATACTTTAACTAAAATGTTACTGAGTTTATATGATTTATGTGAATTTATGTAACAGGAAAATAGTGTAAAGAACAAATTTTACCAACCATTTAGCCCAAGGACACTCTCGGTTTTTTTGTGTGTAGGATAAACTATGGAACATTTGAAATATTGAACATTTGAAAATTCGACGTGGCTGGATGTACAAACATGTATGATCGATAGTATCAACTTTTCTAAAAGGTTTACGAAAATTCATGAAAGTGGCATCTTGTAATATGACAAGTATGATAGATGTGATAGAATTAAATGTATGCCCTAAGGACAATCATGTAATTTATAACTTAACCCTTATAATAGAATCTTGTTCGAAATGACTTATGTTTTTTGTTTTCTTTTCTTTTATATATGTATCGACATATAGGTATAAGTAATGTTGATTAACACGTTAAACATATATAAGTAAAAAGTCCTTATGAGAGATATTTTATCAACTGCAGTTATGAATGTGTTCATAACCATGTGTATTGAATCGATATATACATATAAATACTTGCTCCTTAACTTTTCTAGTCAAGATGTATCAGGAATAAGATATTGATACTCCGTTGAGTGTGATTGAGTTAGGGGTATGCCATAGGGACAATTCTGTAATTTATTATAAATTATTAACTCTATAATAAATTATCGTTCAAATAAAATGTGTTTTTCTTTCTATTATATAGTTGTTATAATGTGTTATATTAATTAGTTATTTAATTTAAGTGTATTTAGTAGAAAATCCATAAATGATGTGTTGAAATAGTAATTACAATGTGGTGTAATCATAAGCAATTTATCACAATATAATAAATACATCGTTTTAAATATTCGTTGCCCAGATGTATAGAGATTGGATATAGATATATCCGTTAAGACTAAAGTACCTAACCCTCTCCAAATATTTGGTAGCATATTACTCATGGTTCCTGATGACACTAAGGGGTTGCGTGTCGATAATTATTAGATAACTATGGAATGACTCATTCCACAGTTTTCTGTTACTTAATATAACTAAAGCCAAATAGAAAATATTGATGTGACAATATTACAAAATTCTCTCAACTTGAGAATGCAATTGTAACAACCCGCCCTTTCGACCTTGGTCCGGTGCTCGAACCGACACTGATAACCCAAGAACCGAAAGTACGACTCGTTGGGATAAGACATATATGTATGTATGTATGCATAGTTACTGATAAAGACATATACCAAATACAGTTCTAACTAACACTATCTAATAATTATCCGCTTTTAGAGTCTCACAATAGAATAAAATAAAATATAATACACCAATAAGTCCGTAGTCACGTCACCATAATATATCTACAATTTCAAATATATGCCCAAATGATACAAATACATCCCAATCCACATATATAGTCAAATCCAGATTACGACACTTATTTATATCATAAACAGTATATAGAAATGAGTCTCCATCTCTAATACCATTTCATCTCCAAACTCCATCAACCTGGATATATATATAATATATACATATATATACATATATATATACATATCTACATATATATACACATACACACACACACACATATACATATAAAAGGAAATAGGAGTAGGTCAGACATAAGTATGGTCTGTAAGCTATATTCTACTATATATATCATAAAAATAATATTATAACATGATATGAGTCTATCGCTCGGTCACCACACATTTTGTCGCCACATCATACCCAACTATCATATACATCTAACCATATCGCATCGCATCTATGCAAACTCACTTCCTTAGACTCGCTCATGGGCTATAGGATTGTCTATTGTCCATCATCACGTCAATCGCATATAGGACTCACGCCCTAGACTAGCCTCATGTCGTACAAGGTCACATGTTGTCTTTATGCTATCTAATTTGACTTACGTCCTGGACTAGCCCCATGCCCTACAGGGTCGCTTAACATCCACTCTGTCCTACTAGTCCGCCATAACACTACAGAGGAGCAACGCAATACCTGGACCACCCACTTGTGTTGCAGGTTCGTATACCTATACATATCTTGGGATGTCTACTTTAGCCCTAAACTCAGTCACGTCCATGTCCATCGTCATTCATGTTTCCGTATCGCAACAACATATATAACCACTTCAAATATAAATCAATCATCACACACATTCATTAACTTCTTAATGTCATCATTCGCCTCGTAATAGCCTCTAATCATTCTTTAGAACATAAGTGAAACAAGACTCGAATCAGTCTTTTTTATTTATTTAGGACTTTAGGGTCTAGGTTCAATCCACCAAAATTATAGACCACCGACCGGTTGGTGCAACTAATGCATCGGCGTACATGTTTATTGATAGTTTTCCACTTTCGGATTTTGATTGTTTTGTCGTCGTTTTCCGCCTCTAGCCACCTCCACTCCACCCCTGATCACCAAAGAACATTTCTAGAACCTATCCCTAGGTTTCTAAGTCGAGTTTGACCATTTATTTCACCAACTTGTTCATATATTCATCAGTTTACATAAATTAGTGCAACCCTAGTTCTAACTTTACTGTAAATTCTAATTTCCCTCCAAATTTCCCATTTAAACCAAAATTAGATATTTAACTACGTTATTCTACAGTATTATAACTAACATATCATCAATAGAATTTATGATTGCAATATATGAGGATAAGAGAATGAATCACTCAGAAAATCAAAGCTTTCTGCCTAAACTCCCACTATCTAAATTGCCGAGCCCTTATGCTTCAGATCTTTTCCTCCGAATTGCTGCTAGAACGTAGTCTTGTCATATAGCTCCGCAACGCTTCTGGTATTGTTCGTTGGTGGAGTTTAGAGGGAGATATTTGGATTTAGTCTTAGGTAGGTTGAGAGGGATGAGAAAGAAGAAAGAGTTTGGTGGTTTTATGAAAATGAATTATGGGGTACGTGAGTTAGTTTTTTAATGAAAGGAGGGAAACTGTTTTGTCCATCCAAAATTCAAATTTAAATTCTAGGGCTGTGGCGCTCGTTCGACTCGGCGTTGTTTCGACCACAATTCCTCCATATGGACTCCAACCGAGGAAAACCAAAATACCATGCAAATCAGAAAAACAAGACGGCCATAATTGCTCTGGTTTCATAATATATGAAAAATGACCATTTTGCCCCTCTTTACATTTAATTAATTCAATTATTTACATATTATTATATTATTAATATTTAATTAAAATATACATCAAATTTATGGGGTGCTACGTTCCCTCTTCTCAAATTTCTGGTAAGGCTTTTTAAGAAGGCAAAACAAACAGTGTTCTTTATACATCATGTAACACCCCTAATTTTTGATAACATTATTCAGGAGATTTAATTAGATAAATTAAATATAATAATGTAAATGTTAAGTGATAAGGGGATTGAGACTTGAATTAATTAATTATGGGTCAATCCTAATATAATAATTAATGGGCTAAAGAATGGTTTTAGGTTAAACAAATTACATAAGGGTATAATTGGAATTTACCGCCCAATGACCCTTACCCATATATATTTTCGTTTCTACCATTTTGCTTCCCCATTCACGTCATTTTTAAAAATGCAAATCAAAAGACAGAGGACAGCCGACCATTAAGAGAAAGAAGAAATTCAAACTAAAAACTAGAGAATCAAGCTTAAAGGAAATCAATCTCAATCCAATCTCCTTATCTAGATCAAGGT
The DNA here is from genome assembly GCA_030737815.1 of Allium fistulosum. Taxonomy (NCBI): domain Eukaryota; kingdom Viridiplantae; phylum Streptophyta; class Magnoliopsida; order Asparagales; family Amaryllidaceae; genus Allium; species Allium fistulosum. The sequence continues at coordinate 1,505,692,013 of CM060903.1, forward strand.
GAATAATAATTTCATCTCTATTTGGTTTTGAATCATATATTTTTGGATTTAAGGGTAAATTCAATTTTATGATATATTGGATGTTGATATGCTTGATTTATGATTTATATGATTTAAACAAGATTGTTTAAAAGAGTTTTTGCACAGTTTTAAGGTAAAACCGAGATTTAATGATGTTTAAATGCTATGGGAAAATTTTATGTTATGAGAAACATGGTTTTGGAGTTGGGTTTCAATTTTGAGAATTTTCCAAGCTATGGAAAGATTATTACGAATTTTCAAAGGAGATTATGGTTATTTGAGTTTATAAATTTATTTTTGGAAATATATTGAGAATTTGGGTCTGGAATTTTGATATGTTAGATAACATGATTAAAGTGAATTTCTGGAATTTTTGGGGATTTTTCCAAAGTGATTTGTCATGCAAAATAAATTGTTTTAGAAGAGGGACTTCTTTGAAAAATTGATTTTGTCTAATGGAAGGGCTTAATTGATTAACTTAACCATGGTTTAGATCTAGATTAGCGGTAGTTATTTTTGAAAAAGAATTTGAAAAAGTTAAGGCAACCAGTCTAGTGTTGACACGTGGTAGGTTAGTTAGAGAAAAGTTTACTTTATAAAGAACTAAACCAGGTTTACTTAGAAAATTGGTTCCGCCTACTTAGGAAAGCACCTTTCGACACAAAAGCTTCTGCCTTCATCTTAGTCGAAACCAACTATGCCGAAACCAATACACAAGGTATCACCATGATGGTACATAGTGGATTGGAGATAGGCAAAATGTTAAGTGTCGAAAGCCTAGCTTCCGAAGTAGTCGAAACCTTAGTTTGTTTTTAAAAGAAAAGCGCATGCCTTTGTTTTGTTTTAGCCTTCAACAAAGTCGAAGCAGATGGTTTTGAAAGAGGTTTATAAAGGTTTCGAAAGGGTTGCCATTAACTTATAATTGCTTTCGACTGGGTTCCTTTACTTATGAAAGAATGTTTTAAAAGAAAGGGTTACGACCTAGTCGATACCCTACTACCGCTCTATACCCTTTCGATGATATTGAAGATATAAATGCTATCGAAGGGGTACTTTGTTTTCTAAGTTTAAGCCACTTCCTATAGATTTCAAAAGGGGTTAGGGGTTTTGAAGGTGATGGTTTTGAAAGGGTTTCGATGCCAACCTTCTAATATTTTTACCCAGATGTTAAATGCTTTCGAAAGTGAAGGTGCCGACGCCATTAAGTTTTCCCTAATATTTTTATATAATAAAGGATGGTTTCGAAAGAGTTGCTTTCGCATATTTTCACTTGACCCAAATGATGTTTTAAGCATAAACCCAATGCTTTCGAAAGAGGGACTTCCAATGATTTCGGAAGGGTTACTTCCATTGGTGTCGAAAGGGGTACTTTCAACTGGTTTCAAAGCTAAGCTTCTAAAGTTAAATGCTAATACTTTAATATATTCGAATGGTTTAGAAAGATAGGTTTTAAAGTATTAAAAGGCAGGAGCCTATTGTTTTGAAGATAGATTTTTAAAGCTTTCGAAGGAGGTCATCCTATAAAGTCGAAAGCTAGGTTTCGAGGTATCGAAAGGTTTTATAACCCAAACTCTATTTTAAAGGAAAAACCCATGGCTAAGTTAAAGGAGTTTTGTAATGGTTTTAAGAAGAAGCTTTCTTTGATAAAGTAATATGTTCTCAGTAAGCCCATGAAAACTGTGTATTAGAAAAGATATTGGCAGAGGCCAATAGGTTCTCAGTAAGCCCATGGAAACTGTGTATTAGAAAAGATATTGGCAGGGGCCAAGAGGTTCATAGTTAGCCCATGAAAACTATGTATAAAGGAAGATGTCAAAAAAGCAGGTTCATAGTTAGCCCATGAAAGCTATGTATAAAGGAAGATGTCAGAAAGACAGGTTCATAGTAAGCCATGAAAACTATGATTAGATACTGGCAGGGGCTAGTAGGTTTGTAGTTAGCCCATGAAAACTATATCTGGATTGAAATGTTGACATATGTCAATAGGTTCCTGGTCAACCCATGAAAACTAGGATAAGAGTAAGATATTGGAGTTACCAATAGGTTCATAGTAATCCCATGAAAACTATGCAATTGGACAGGGAGTCCTTAAAATGTTTAACCGATTATTAGTCAGCCCATGAAAACTAATAGGTTAATAGTAATCCTAGAAACTATAATTGAGACAGATAGTCTAAAATAAATGGGGATGGGTAATCCAGAATTGATTCATTTGTTTTGCATATCATCATATTACACTATTTTGAATTGTTTTAACCATTGTGGATGCAGGAGCACGGTATATGGTTTTATAAAAGGTTTTGAGATATAGTGAGGGGAAACCCATTCCGCCAAGCAGCGTGGTGTCACTAGATATCTAAATGATTTGAGATGGTAGATTGTTATTCATAACAGGCTTTATGTCTGACTCGAAGTTTATGTTTTCCCCTTAAGCTCTCGGGTACTCAATTAACTTTGAGTAGTTTGAGAGTTGAGGTTTTCAGGTACCTCTTAAGACGAATAAGCTTCCGGGGACGTGCAGGAGGCATGATAGTTATTTAGAGTTCTCTTTTCTTTTGATTTTGCTGTATTGTTTGTAATGGCAAAGTTGTTATATTTCTTGTATATACTCTGATCATCCAAGGGGGCATCTTCATATGTTGCTCTTGGGCGTATGTTGTAATAAATATATTTTCTCTTAACGTGGTTTGCGAGTTTGGGATTATGTAATGAATTGGAAATATTTTGATGATATGTGAATTTGTTTAAAGTTTAATTTGTTTTCCATATTCATGTGTTTCTATGTATCAATGAATCTAACTTCACCGTATTTGGTCACCGAGGATTAATAACTCTGGATGATTGCAGTATCCGTAGCCGTTAGTTTTGGGCCTCCAAGTAAAGGGAAGTTACACATCACTAAATAAAGAACCGTTTTTCAAAAAAAAATCTATATGAATGCAAATTCAGTTATATATATATATAACTTAACAATCAATTCATCCAAAGCATCCAAATCCAAATCCTAAAATAATATAACTAAGGAAATTAAATCAAATCAAATTAGGAAATGTACCAAAAAAGAATTGTTTTGGGTAGCCCTCATCTTCTCTTTTAGCTCTCATGTGCTCCCTACTGGGTCATTTCCCCATTACACTCTAACAAATTTCACCGTCTTATTCCTAATTCGTTTCATCCCACGTTCCATAATATGGGTTGGACCATTGGATGAACTCGGATTAGAATCCTACTCTCTCTCAAACTAACTAGGAGCAATCATGGTCATAGGACCATGCACACATTTTCGCAAATGTGACACTTGGAACATGTTATGGACTCATGTCATCTTCTCTGGAAGCTCCAATCTATATGCTAATCTTCCAATCCTCTCCAATACTAGAAATAGGCCAATGAACCTGGGTGCTAACTTCCTTGAACTCCCGAATCCTATTACCCTCATTAACAGAGAAACTTTAACAAAAACCAAATCTACCTCTTCAAATTCCAAATCTTTCTCCTCTTATCTACATATTACTTCTGTCGATCCTGTGCAGCTTTCATCCTTTTTCTTCTAAGCTCCACCTTCTCTACGATATCCTAACCATCTTCGGACCTAAAATAATCTTATTCGTGGACTTCCACCAACATGAAGGTGACTTACATAGCCTTCCATGTAATACATCAAATGGTGCTATGCTTATACTAGGCTGGTTGCTATTATTATACGCAAATTCTACAAGAGGTAAATGATCTTCCCTAAGATCGTCCAAAGTCAAATATACAAGCCCTTAATAAATCTTCCACCATATTGTTAACTCTCTCCGTATGTCCATCGATCTGTGGTGATATGTTGTGTTTAGATTCAATTCCATTCCCAATGCCTCCTTAGACGCCTCTAGAATTCACTTGTGAAAAGTGGATCTTGATCGCTCACTATACTAGCTGGAACTCCACATACTCAGACCACTTCTTTAACATACTACATCACTAAAGTCGCTATGGTTCTCGTGCTTTTAACTAGAATAAAATGTGCACTCTTTGTGAGAGGATCCACTATAACCCATATTCCCTCATTTCCTCTTCTACTCTATTGTAATCCATCCATAAAGTCTATAGATACGCCCTCCCACTTCCACTGTGGCACGTCCAACGTAAGTGATAGCCCACTCGGCCTCTTTTGCTTTGCTGTCACACTTTGGCACGTCATACACTTCACCATATACTCGGCGACTTGTCTCTTCATCCAAGCCAATAGATTATTCTCTTCACATCCTGATACATCTTATCTCATCATGGATGAATAGTCATTCTAGAATGATGACACTCCCCCAAAACCTCTTCCATCAATTCCTTAACCTGTGGTACACATAGCCTTCAATCTCTCCTCAAATAACCCTTCTGATCTTTGGAGTAACAATCCAAATGACTCGATCGTTCACCCCATCCTAACTGCTCCATAATGTTTACTAACAATGCATCTTGTCCTTGACTCAGCCCAATATGGTCCATTAGCGTGGATCTAACTTCCATTGTTTCTAACAATCCTGGTGCGTACTCTGATCAAGGTCTAAATCCAAACTCTGATATGAACTCCAAAGTTCTCAACTGTAACAACGTATCATTCACCTCTGCATGCTTCCTACTTAAAGCGTCTGCAATTACGTTTCCTTTAGCTATAGTATAAGAAATCCCAAAATCACATGATGATAAGCACTCCATTCACCGCCGCTGTCTTATATTCAGATCTTCAGAGAAAACAAGTATTTGAGGGATTTATGGTCCGTAGATAAATCAAACCACTCACCCAATAGATAATGTCTCCACAATTTCAATGTGAATACTATAGCAGCCAACTCCAAGTTATGTGTCGGATAATTCACCTCGTTATTCTTCAATTGCCTACTCGCATATGCTACTACCTTTCCCTCTTGCATAAGAACAACACCAAGATTAGTACTGCATGCATCAGTATACATGGTAAATGGTTTGGTACCATTAAGAATAAGCAAAACTATTCTTTTGTGATATCGAAGTAGAATACAATAGGCTTGCATCAATGGGGACTAGGGTTGCCTTCCTCTAATCAACCGCCACCTCTTGCCATTTTCTTTTTAACTTTACATCGCTCTTCCATTTCTACTCGCCTCTCATCGTCGCTTCTTTCCTTCACTAATTTTCCACGTTGCTACAAGCTAATCTACCCCACATCTCCTCATTTCTCCAAATCTTTTGCTGGAGCTTCTGATTCATCTTGGCCAGATCTGCCATTTTGCTAAATTTAAGTGGCTTTGATCTGACGTATTTTTATGCTTCAACGATTTGGTTGCTGGGAGAATCATCAAAGCAGCACCTCAGGTTGTTAGTGTCATGTTTCCGGTGTTGAGTTTACGGATCTGGGTACTCGACCTTGCCGCTTCTCGGCAACAGCTAATTAGCTCCTCGACAATTCATTATGCAACGGTGGAATCTTCTTAGGTGCTTGCTTGTGGTGCTTCATTTCAGCAATTGGGTAGATTATCTTTTTCGTATATTTTCTATCTTGGGTACATGCCTAATTTTCTTCCTTTCGCTCTGTCTTGCAATTTTGGGCACTATGGTGCTTGGTCTCTGAACCTGGTGTTTTGGGGCTATTTTATGTTAATGAGCTTGCAAGATTTATGTGAACGCCTTAACCTAGCTTCATTTCATCATCGCCATTTCTCCATAGGGATTGCCTTGAGTAGCTAATGTGAGGTTTTTCTGGTGTGTGTTGTTGGGCTTCATGAGCATCCTGGTTAGGGCTTTGGTATATTTACTGATGCTAATTTCCTACATTGCATTCTTCACTAGATCTTTTTTGTTATTTTTGAAATGATATATATATATATATATGCTCGCTACAACTGTTGGGCCGATGGAGATCTTCTCTTTGGAATTTACTGGCTTCCTTTGATGCCAGTGGGAATTCGGGTAGCTTCTTCTACCTTTGAAATTATTGAAATTTGGGTATTTCTCTCTCATTATGAAATAGTTGTTGATTGGCACGGTGTTGTATTGTCGAGTTAATTTTGTTGTGGTGCCTGTAATTTGTTTTTTATAGCTGTTGAGGTGCTTTTCCTCACACCTATTCTTCAATTTTATGTGAAGGTGGACGGTCCACCTTAAAAAACAATGGGCTACCGGGCAAGCCTTGTTGATCGTTATCTTTTTATGTGTATGTATATATCTACGGCTGCATGACCTCAATCATACATCCTTAAAATAAATAAATAAAGAATAAGCAAAACTTGTGCACTCGTAAATAACTCCTTTAATCGAAAAATGTCACTTCACACTACAGACTCTAAGTATAAATCTGATTCTTTTTCATCAAACGACTCGGAGTTGCTGATATCTTCGTGGAATCCTTAATAAACTACCGATAGAATCTAGTCAAACCAAGAAATTTACCGACCTCTGAAGTGTTCTTGGCATCTTCCAATCCTTGATTATAGCTACTTTCCTTGGGTCTACAGCCAACCTGTCTACTGATACAACAAGCCCAAGGAAACAAACTTCTTTTCTTCAAAAGTGACATTTAGAGAATTTAGTTTTCAACTGATTTCTCCTAAGGACATCCATCAATTCTCTTAAATTAACTTCATGCTCTACCGCACTCTTGGGATAAATAAGAATATCACCCACGAAGACCACAACAAAACTGTTCAATTGCTCTCGGAATACCTTATTTGTCAAATCCACAAAATAAGTCAGAGCATTCGTCGGCCCAAACTGCATGAACAACCACTCAAATAGTCTATCAAGTGTACAAAAAGCATTCTTCTGGATATTATCATCATCCACTCTCAACTAGTGTAAGCCAGTCGCCAAATCAAGCTGTGAGAAAACTTTCACCCTGACTAACTGATCGAAGAGTTCATCAATACAAGGAAATGGATAACGATTTGTCTTCATCGCTTATTCAGTTCTTGATAGCCGATTGCATAACCTAAAGGAACCATCTGCCTTAGTAGTGAAAACGACAAGCGCTCCCCTTTTGAGATACTTCTTTAAATAAAACCTTTTTGAAATAATTCTAAAACTTGCTTATCCAATTCTCTTTCCTCATTCGAAGCCATATGCCTAAAAGGCATCACAACCGGCATGTGTCTTTCTCAAGATCGATATGAAATTCAATTTCTCTTCGAGGAGGGAGACTAGAAACTTCTTCGAATACATCAGGATAGTCCTTCACTACCGGTATACATGATAGCTCTTCCTGTGTCAGGTTGAGTGAATACAATAAAAGAAATATCAGACTCACAATATAGAATTAAATCAAGTCTATCGCCCTTCCTCAATTAAATCATCCTCCTGTCACAATCCAACACTACCCTATAGCGAGACATCCAATTCATTCCCAAAATAACTAATACCCCAAAAAAGTTTAGTACATATGTGTCATGGGGAACTCCACACCAAGAATGACCAACTTTAGATTATGACATAACATCGATGAATGGGTTGATCCACCTACATGTTTTAACACCATGATGGATTCATGCACAATGTTGGGTTTAAAAGCTAAATTACTAACTAATGCACTTGTTATCAATGAATAAGACGCACTAGTGTCAAATAAAATACAAACAGGAGAATCGAATAAAATCAACACACCTTCCATCACATTCTGCTTTCCCATCTCCTAGGCCGATGGTGGCGCTTTACTAGAGGTTGGAACTGCATCTAGAGCATATGCCTTCACAATCGGACCCTCATTCCTTAAAGCCAGATAATCTCTTTTAATGTGTCCAAACTGATCACAATTAAGACACTTCACTTTCTTCTAAGCTGCGGTTGCTTGACAATCCTTTGTTATGTGTCCCACTTGGTTATAGCTATAACACTTGCCCTTCGAGAGATTCGTCGTACAATTCTTGGTCATGTGTCCTACTTTCTTACATCGATACAAGTAATCGCCTTCCGTTTACCTTGTCCTTCTTATGGTCCATTTCCTTTATGCTTTCCCTGCTGCTAACCCTCCATTTCCTTAGTATGATCCTTAATTATAGTTCCACTAAGAGAATTCAGTAGCATTGCCTCCACCAGTCCCTTAAATGTCACTCCATCGGTATCTGATTCAATGCTAGTTTCCTCAAAGGCAAATTCAAACCTTTCACAAACTTTAACGCCTTCTTCGTTGGAGTATTCACTAACTCAAATCCAAATCAGGCCAACTCATTAAACTAACCGAATATTCCCCAATTGTCATTTCTTCCCGCTTCGTATGAACAAAATTTTCCAACATTAAGTCCTTCTTAGCACCAGAAAGAAAATTTATCTCAAATCTCGACTTGAACATCCTTCAAGTAATAATGTTCTCGTCTACCTCAGTAGTTACCACCTCCCACTAACATGTCGTCTCGTCTTTCAAATGCCAAGCAGCTAATTATCTCTTAGTATCATCATCAAGTCTTAAGAGGTTGAAAATCTTTTTGCAATCATTTAGCCATGCTCGAGTCATTGAGTATAACTCCGTCCTAATAAAAGGCTTGCAATCCTTACACAACTTAAGAAAGTAAATAGTTGGTAATGCTAGGGTTGGAATCACATCTTGGTTAGCAATGATTGTGGTGGGTACGGGTTCGGTGGGAGTGGTACTAGCTTGGCTCATCACCTGAAGTTAGCGTCTAAACCATACTGGAATATTAACTTCGAGAATATCCAGTACAACCACTCGGGTGCTAGTCCCTACCCTGGTTTCTATCATACCAACATTGACCGCGTTGGTCTCTGTTCCAGTTTCGACTGAATTACTCATTTTCAGTCATCTATAAAAATAGGATTTATTAGCAACTTCCAAATAGATATCAGACAAACTGGGAATAGTAACTGGGTGTGTGCATATGTACTTTGAATTCCTATATATATATATAGTGTGTGTGTGTGTGTGTATAATAGAAATTACAAATACGCACTCTCAATACGTTCCTAATTTTTATCCTAATTTCTAACCTATACTTTAATACAAAATGTAACAACTCACCCTTTCGATCCGGGTTTGGTGCCCAAACTGACGTCGTTAACCCAAGTGTAGAGTATAGTAGTCTATGATTTTTATTTGATGATAATAAACATAAATAAATATATATTAAATATGTTTGTTATAGCACTATTACAATATCATGGAAAGAAATAAATAAACAAAAGATTATTTTTAATAAAATTTTAATAGTACACACAATAACAACAAGGGCTTCCATAGTATTTTCATACAATATTTTATACTCCTTCATATACATTAATTTTTACTCTCTCATATACAACACTCTTGAATATACAATATTTTTTAATCACTCTTTTCCTCACCCATTCGAATACAACTTTAATATCTTCTTGCTTCGGCCTTCATCCAGATGGCAGTTTGTTTGACTTGACAAATAATAATGCAGTATAAAAGCAAAAGGATAAAAAAAGAAACTTCAAAAAATATAAATATATTTACACTCGACATTGCTTCAGATTATTGGTTTTGTTCTTTTCATATTTTAAGGAGGCACCAAAATTAACGAACATGGACCAATACAACAAGCATGTTCAAGGACCCATACAACATGTTCGTGTGGGATATAAATTCAAAATTAAGCCAATATGTGCACAAGCAACTTAAGGCATTCCCTGTATATCTCTGTACAAGACTTAAGGTTGAGAAATTCCAAATAAACAAGTACGCAAAAATGCACAAAAAAAGTTTAGATTTAAAGTGTAAGTGCAATTGCACAATTTCAAATAAAATAAGGTCGCAAATACAACAATTTGCACCAATACATTTGCAAAAGGTGCATAAACCAACAAGCACATCAAAGTTAGTTCAGACAAACCAGAATAGGAAAGTACATCAAAATGCATAGTGCGCAAGCATAAGCACATAAGGGAAGCACAAGCAAGCTTCAAATGTAGTTTAGATTTCAAGAACAACACTCAAAAGGACATGGGCCAAAAACACACAAATGTGCATCACTCAGAAAGAAGGCAAAAACACGCATGCAAAGACAGGTAGAAACACACTCAAACAAGGTAGGCACACACATAAGGAAATTTGCACAATTCAAAGATGTACTCAGGAATTAGTACGGGTCTAGGCAAAGATTCAATAACATGAGATCGGTTTTAAAGTACAAGTGACTAGACATGCACAAGGCAAGTTCACATATGGACTGGCAAGCAAATACACACATGCACAAGGATGGAAACAAAGGCACACGCAGGGGAAGCATGCAAGGAAAGTACGCACTCACACAAGGGAAGGCACACAATCAAGCACACATGCCATCAATGCATAAGTGCACAATCAGTTCAGATGTACATAGAGATGAAACAACAAAGCCAAGTCCATACCATAACACACAAGCTAGGGCAAGTACCCATGAAACAAGTAAAACTCAAATTCAAATTTGAAATGCAAGTGCCTAGGCATGTAGAAGCAGTAACACGAAGAAACAGGACCAGACCACAACCACACAAGGCCATCAATGCACAAGCACTGGCAGCAACACACACAAGCTCAATAGAAATGTGCATAACTCAAATAATGAAAGTGCACACTCGTATAAGGAAATGCACTCAAGAACATAACATAGAAATGTATACATATATGTGTGTGTGTCTGTGTGTAAATATACATGTTTATATGTTAACATATATCATGAAAATTTTAGAAATAATCAAATGTACAAATTAATGTCGAATAAGCCTATAAATCTATCTCAAAGTTGAACATGTCCGCAAAATCATGCCAAAGCCAAAATATTGAACAAGTCAAAAATCTTAGGCCGAAGACACCATAAAAAGTCAAGCTAAAGATTCAAATCAAAAGCCAAGCTAATAAGAATCAGAAGTCAGAGCAAAATTCATGGATTGATCAATTCAAATAAATTATTCCAAAATATATGAAAATTTAGGAAGATAATTCTCAAATCAATCACTATTTAAACAATTCATTATCGACAAATGAGTCAAGTTAAGAAGGAACATAAAAATACAAATATAATCAGAGAATCTAATTCATACCTAATTATAAACTACAAATGAGCTCGACGGTGGAAGCAATCAAAACCAACATCGCCAGGCAATCGAAGAAAAGCGTGGTTTCAACAATTAATTTCGAAGTCGGCAGCTTCCAAAAGTGGAAAACCCTAAAAGGAGATAACGAAGAATAGAATGGGATCGGCCTTGCTAATAAATTTGGAGATTTATTTCAAGCCAAATTTTTTATAGTTTAAGATTTTTATTTTATTTATTTTTGTATTTTATTTTAAATTTAAAACTCTAGGTTTTAACTATGGTTTGTAGTTCGGAAAATTTTCAGCTCAGGGATAGAGTTGAGGCAGGATTTCTAGGCATACGGTTAGAACAATCAGGCTAACGATAGTCGCAAGTTTACAGGGAATTTGTAAGAAGTCAATTATTTAATCTTAATAGAAATGTTGAGGTTAGCGAGGCAGGTTTTGCCGAAGCTAGGTAAATTCGTGTGTTGCTTCTAGTTTCACATTTACTCTATTATTATATGTGCTGTGATTTTTATCATTCCGTGAATTTATTATAAACCCTATTCACCCTCCTCTAGGGTTAATTCGACCCTATAAGTCGTATAGGAACAAGGTTGTCAAATTCACATTTATAAACTCTGGCTAGTTTTAATAAATTTTTTCTTAAGGACAATCGATAGCTAGGCCACCCATGTTGAATGATAATGATTACTCATATCAAAAAAGTAAGACAAATTTTTTTCTAGATGCTATTGATGCATGTGATATAGTTGAAATTGGTTATAGTCTACTTACGGTAAAAATAGATGATCATGAAGTTCCTAATCCTACAGATACGTGGGATGTAAATGAACTTAGTCCTTTTCATTCAAATGATAAAGCTCTGAACTCTATTATCTGCGCCCTAGATAAAATAGAATATAATCGTGTTTCTCATTTTGTGGCTGCATAGGAAATTTGGCATATGCTTGAGGTGATTCATCAAGTGTAACACCCCGTAAAAATTAATAAGAAATTAATTAATTAATAATAAGGCTAAAAATGGAAAAATTTTAAATATCGAAATTTGGCCATGGAAATTACACCATGGCATTCTTGGTGATTTTTTTGAGCAACTTTCATATATAAAGCTTTGTAATCAGAGCTCAAATGAAAGAGTTGTTGATGTTTGAAGTTTTTAAATTTAAGATAATTCAAAGTGAATTTAAGTTTGAAATTTAAAAGTTAACATTGATTAGTAAACTTGGGGTTTAAGAAAGTGTTAAAACAAATGTTAACGTTAAATACAAATAAGGCATTTAAATAAAATAAAAACGGTAACTATTTTAACGTTCCAAATAAATAAGGACCGATCGACCGCCTTCCTTGGGCCGATCGACCGCTAGCGGTCAACTGCTAGAGGAAGGGTGGTTGATTGGTGAATGTTGGGCGGCTAGGGTTTTGAAGGCATGAACGGCTTGGATTTTATTATTTTAAACCGACTTAACTCCGTCAGTTCTGGTGCCTTCTAACCATTATAAATAGGAGGCTGACCCCCGAACTTGTATTCACTAATTATTTGAAAACACAAGCGGAGCTCTATCGGTCTCTTTCTTCTATACAATTCAGAAATTTTAGGATTTTCATGTAAGAGATTTTAGGTATTCAATATTTAATTTCTAATTCTATTCTTCTCCCATCCCTAGAATTCTGAATCTAATCCATATACAATTCCAGTTGTTATATATTTCAAAAGGAAGAAGTCTAAAAAGAGAATGGTAGCAGGCGTAATCAATTCCAAGGGTAATCTGAGAATCATCTGTGAGTAGAAATCTTAGTTTTCCTCATTTCTATTATTTGTATAGTTAAGGTTGGATTTGATATATTCCTTGGAGAATTTTGTTCACGAAAACACCAGAGTAAAACCCCAGAATTCCCCCAAAGCAAAATGTCAATCCTTATTGGAATCTCAATTATTTTACATTAAAATAGTGGAATTTGTGTAATTATTGCAATTTGAATATTTTACGCTCTATTCCACTTCTCATGTTTCTCTTTTGATGTGATTAAGGATTCTAAAAAGAAAATAAGTTAAGAAATGGTGTGTAAAGTATAGATTCTCCTATTTGTAGTTTGCACTGCCTATTTCTGTACTTTAAAATATGAATCCTTTTTCATTTGTATGTAAAAGTTGAATAGAGCACTGTGCAATTAAAGCCCCGCTAAAGCTTCGCAAAATCCTTGCTATGCACATAGCACCTTCGACCGCTACGCTATTTCAATTTAGTGCTATTAAATAGTAGATCCGCTTTAAGCCCTGCTATTTTCCTCTACACTTGCTAAATCATGGTTTTTAGTACCCGCTTTAGCAACATTAATATGCAAAGGTTGATTTGACTAGTTCTGTTTTAAACCAAATCAATAAAGTGAGGGTGCAGACTTAATTTTAATGTATAACTGCTCAGTATTAATTAAAATATACCGAGTCACGAATTTAGTCTATATAAATCATGATATTCTTCGGTTTTGTTATATAAGATTAAACAATATTTTTTTCCTACAAAAAATTATGAGAATGAGAATAAATTAATTTTAAATATTTGACATTATATCTAGTGAAGCCTTTTGCATCTCCATTATTTTCCGTTATATCCCCGCTTTATCCCACCTATAATTTTTTGCACGCCCACTGTTAGCACCAAAATTGGTCACTAACCTCGTAGAAGAAGATTGTGAAGAGATATAAGTGATGAAATTAAATTAAACAGAGAAGACAGTGCTAATCTAAATACAGAAAGTAAAAACACCAAATTTATAGTGGTTCTGCGTAATTGCCTACGTCCACTTTGAGGTTAAACTTTATTGATCTTCTTTATAGTTGATTACAAATACAATTCGTGAATCAAATGCTTGAATGAAGTTGTTAAGTAGAGAAGATGAGTCTTGAAAATGGCAGAGTCTCCCCGGTGTTTTCTCTCCAAAAAAGGATCCCTTTCACTGTGACCCTACCCCTCTATTTATAGGCAAAGATGGGCTGGACTTCCCAAGTGGGCTGTTGGCCGAACACTCCAGCCCGAGTATAGTGAGCGCTGTATGCCGAACCACAGATGTGCCGAATGCTCTGACGCCGAACGGTCCCTTCTATGCCGAACGAGGTGGTTGATGTTTGGGAAGTGTAGGGTGTTAGTCAGTTGAAGCCGAACGCTCTTCTAGACGCCGAGTGCCCTTACGCCGAGTACTTCTAATCCCACCGGGTACTACGCCGAGTACTCCTGTATGCCGAACCACAGATGTTGCCGAGTTCTCCCTGATGCCGAACAGTCTCGTATGCCGAGCAGTCTTGATGCCGAGCGCTCTCGTTGCTGAGCACTCTGGTATGCCGAGCAGTCTTGATGCCGAGCACACTTGTTGCCGAGCACTCGTTGGATGTTGGGTGCCTCGCCGAACACTCCTGGTTGTCAAGTGCCTCGCCGAACACCATGGGATGCCGAGTACTCCTGTATGCCGAGCAGCCTTGACGCCGAGTATTCTTGTACGCCGAACAGTCTCGATGCCGAGTGCTCTTGTATGCCGAGCAGCCTTGATGCCGAGCAGTCTTGATGCCGAGCAGTGGTTGACGTTGAGTGCCAGTTGACGCCGAACACTGCTGAGTATTTCGCCGAACATTACTGGACGCCGGACACTAATGGATGTCGAGTACTACGCCGAGTACTCATGGATGTCAGTTGCTTCGCCGAACACTCCTGGATGGCCAGTGCTTCGCCGAACACTCCTTGATGCCGGTCACTCTCTGATGCCGAGCACTTATTGCCGAGTACTAGTTGCCTGGTCAAATCCCCAGGAAACACTTGCCCCCCAAAGTGTATTGCGTGGCCGAACGTGATGCGCTTTGAATCTGGTACAATCTACCTCGGAGGTACCTTCTCGAGAATGCTAGCGAAGGAGGTGCAAGACGAACGAGATTTAGATGCCGAACGATACGCTCGAAGCCGAACGTACCTCGTGTGCCGAACGTCACTCTCCTACGATGCCGAACCCTTCGGTGTTGACCGGTTCTACCGGGTATAGCCTCTTCAACTTCTACCTCCCTCTATATAACCAGGTCTTCACCGTCTCTTTTCCTTTTACGCCTTCTTTTCAGTCATTCCTTAGAGACTTTCAATTCTTGCCATCCTACCAGATTTGAGACCTAATTGATCCTTCCTCAATTTCGACTTCCGAACTAGGGATTACTTCAACACAAGACTTAGGTTGTTTTCATGGGAAACGTGACCTTTCCATGATCGTATAATATGCGTCGAGCAGAAATGGCTCGCATGCTTGGAGTTGTCTAGTTAGGGCTAGCTCCTTTGCGCCGAACAAGAATGGAAGGAAAAGAAAGATGGGATGCTGAACGGTGTAGTCTTCGCCGAGCGATCTGTCCCTGACGTTCGGCGCAGACGGAGACGGTGTAGGGTGAAGTTGACATCGTGGTGGAGAGCCACTTTTAGCCGAATGATAACCCAGACCGAACAGTCGACATGTCGAACATTGAATTCAGCCGAACAATTGACATGCCGAACAATACAATTGCCGAACACTTGACATGCCGAACAATACAATTGCCGAACACTTGACATGCCGAACAATACAATTGCCGGACACTCTTTAGACCGAGCAAAACACAGCCGAACAATAACCCAAGCCGAACAATTGACATGCCGAACAATACAATTGCCGAACACTCTTTAAACCGAGCCAAACACAGCCAAACACTATACTTAGGACGAATAATCTTGAATGCCGAACATTACTTAAATGCCGATCAGTATAAATGTCAAACTACACTTAGGCCGGTTACTTTTAGAAATCATATGTCTTTTGAATCTGGGACTGTAATCACCTCAAGGCGGGCTTTTTGAGACGGTCAGCGATGACGGTCTTCGAAGGCAATGATTCGAAGCTAATTATTATATCTTTTAAAACATTCTTATTGTCTGTACACAATTGCTTGCACTAGTTCACACACCACGTGGGGGGGAAAACTCGTGTTGCTAATTCTAACGTTCAACGTTTTTCAAGTATAGCTTTCTCAAGCATTTAGCCAGGTTCATTATTTATTCGGGATGTCGAGAAAATCTAGTTCTGCCACCATATCTGACAGACCTAGGCCGTCAGCAAGGCAAGGAGCCGCTGATTCTTCTAACCCGTCAATTTCTCCCGCTCATAACTTGGCGCCTGACGCTCTGGAGGCAACCATCTTACTAGACAATCCGATCGATTCTCAAGCTTCGAAGATCAACGAAGCTGCTCTGAGGCGGATATGCTCTATTCACGGGATTCCTTTTGCCGACGTGTTAGTCCCTTCGAGACACGATCGCCCTCATCTGCCCCCAGTCGGGTACACTACCTGCAACAAGTTCATGTGTTGGATGGGCAGCGTGCCTCCCTTCAACTTATTTCTCCGGGACGTTCTGCAGTACATAGACATGGCTCCATCGCAACTGCACCCGAACGGTCATGCGTTTCTATATGGGACTTACTTACTCTTCATGGCCGTCTTCTCCAGACCTCCAACTCCCGGTGATATCCGATATATTTATATGTTCAAGAGACGGAAAGATAGCCCTTCCTTTATGTTCCTCGAACCATACCACAAGTGCCAGATCTTGACAGGGGCCTGTAGCAAATTCGCCCTGTACAAACAGGAATGGTTCTATGTGCGCTGCCCTTCTGGTTTCGCTAGGAGATGGGTTGAAGGCAGTAAGTCTCTCTGCTGAATCGTTATTCGTATTTAATTGGAGTCATGCTTTTCCTAACTCTTCATTTCATCTTTTCAGGTGTCAACCCGCGTCCGGAAGGCCGGGGATATTCTGAGGCTGTTGAAGCCATTAGAGCTCTTCCTGCTGAGGATCGAGACATCCGGACTATCATTTCAAATGAATCGCTGTCGGGGTTCGGCTTGCTAGCCCCTGGTCATCGGAGCAGCCTTCCAGAAGGTGTTACAATTCCCAAACCTCCATCTGGTAAAAGGAAAAAACTTGCCGGACCGTCGTCGCGTCGCGCTCCCGACACGCACGAAGAAGGCGAGCGCAAAGAGGATGATGCCCTCGAAACTCAGGACGAGAACGTGGGTCCCGCTTGGAATCCGGCAATCGAAGTTCAGGATATTGAGACATCATCCTCCCCTTCGAAGGGAAAGAAGAAGTTGAAATACACGGTTCAAAAGGAGAAAGTTGGTGGCACCTCAAAAGTTACGCCTATCCTTCCTGAGAAAGAGGCTTCTTCGCAGCACCTGGAAAGTTCTCTAAGGGGTCTGTCCAACCTGTCCATCCCCGATGATTTGCTTAATTATGGGTTCGATGATCCTGAAACCCTCAAATTCTCTTCGCCCGCAAGGGGCAACACAGGAGCTCAACTTCCGGCTCAAGGAGACAATACTCCGATTAGCAAAGATAAACGAACGGGTCCGTCGGGGGGAACACTAGGACACACATGCACATGCGCATTCCATAATATACTTCAAGTCTTTTTAATTCGTGAATTCTCCTTAACTCGTTGTTATCTCCATTCTTTGCAGGTGATATGGGCCGCTCACACGGACTTGATCGCCTTCAGGGGTCTTCTATATTCCATCACTCCGGACGGGATTCCGATTCAGGCAGACGCAGGGACCGAGGTGATTATGAAGACAGGGACAATCGTCCTCGCCAGTCGTCTCACCGCAAGAAAGCACACTCTCAATCTTCCCAGTCCCGCGATCTTCCTCCTCCAACTGAGGCGGATAAAGAGAAGTCTTTGCAGAAGGGTTATCAGTCTGATGCTGCTCGAGAACAACATTCCAGTTCATCGAGTACGAGGCAAGTTTGAGAGCAGCGTAAAAGAACGGAATTCTCTAAGCCTCCTCCTCCTACTCCTACCGTGGACCCAACTGTTGCGGAAAAGATGGTCGACCTTAAGGCCAAGTTTTCGAAAATCTGTTTTGACGGCTTGAAATTCCTCCCAGCCATCCATCACATTCCTGGGCACGTGAAGCAAAGTGCCATTTCCTGCAACAATGACGTCTATGTTCAACATGACGCATTCGTGCACTTGGTGGGGAAGATCTCGGAAGTATCTGTCGAGCGTCAACACGAGATTGACCGTCTGAATCTGGAGGCTGACAACGATAAGAAAATCATCAAACTCCAAGACGAAGAGCTCGCTTCGTATAAGTCAAAGCTAGAAGCCGCTGAACAAGGTGCAAAAGATACTGCTGAGGCAGTTACTCGCTTAGAGGTGGCTCACAAAAAGGAGCTTGACGAAGCAGTCCAGCGCAGCGGCGCCCTTGCCCTAGAAAAAGACTCTGTCCAAAAAGAAAGGGACGCGCTCGCTACTCAAGTCAAAGAGCTGAAAGAGCTACTCTCCAAGGAGAAAGAAGACAAAATAGCTGCTCAGGAAGAATCACAGTGGTATTGTGATGAGATTGTTGCTACCCGACTCCTAAAGACAAAGCTTGACGATGAACTTGCCGGGGTCGAGAAAATGAAGGATGAGGCCCGTGAGGAGGGCAAAAGAATGGCTGTGGAGGAGTTTGATTCTCGCCTTGAGGCGGCCGCAGAGGCCGGCAGGGAGGAGATCAAAAGCATGTTTGACCCGTTGATCGCCGAGTACGGAGCCCGCGTCCTTATGCACCGTGACTTAACATTCTTGGGCGACGGCTACCTCGAATCCCTGGCTGAGGCATGGGAAACTCTGATAAAGATCAGGAAAGTCGAGTCAGGCTCCGAAGAGATCGACGAGGATGCATTGGTGAAGGAGTTCCTGAGGGGGAATGAGCCATCGGATTTATCCGCAGCATTGGCTCTTTATGGCAAAGGCTCTTCCCCTTCGAAAGAGAAGAACGACGAGGCTGGCCCGTCAGAGGCCGACGCTACTACTCCTCACATCGCCGCTCCTTATGCTGCTCAATCGGCTGGTCGGTCGACGCTTGATCCATTCGAGCAGCATGCCAGTTATGATCCCGAAGATCCCGGGCTCGACGTTCATGTGCTGTCACCTATCCTGGAGGGTGAAACCCCGCGCACCACCGATAGCCAACCGGATCCTGGTAGGAAATTCTTCTTTCTCTAGAATTCGAAGAGATCCTGTCATTTTTCAGCAATGGTCATTCGTTCTAATGCCCACTTCTTATATTTTCATGCAGGTTGTTCTGACGCCGAGCTAACTCCGAGGAGCGATGACGCCAAGGAGGAAGCAGGGAAAACAAGCGACGTTGCTCACGCAGGGGTAACTCCCGGTCCAGACGCTCAAGTGATCGAGGCGCTTGATGATGACAAACTTGATACTTCGTCTCCTGCCGAAGGAAGCGATGAAGTTAAAATCACTGGCGCCTCTGAACATACTTCAGAGACGAGCATGAAGGACCGTCTCGCCGACGAGGAGAAGAAAAAGGTCAAAGTCAAAGTTGAATCTGAAGTACTGGAACTCACTGACCCGCGGAACAGACCTTTGAAAATCATTCTCCCGGGCAGGTCCAAACCGCTAGATGTTCCGTCTCCTACTCCTGACTCCGTCTCTCTAGCAAGCAAAAAGTCCAAGAAAAAACGTGAGGGAGAGGAGTCGTCGGAAACACCAAAGGCAGACAAGAAGAAGAAGTCGAAGAAGTAATCGATGCACTTGTTCAACAAGTTTCCTGATTAAGTTTTGTAATTGTTTTTATCTCCCATGATTTGTAGTTTGTATAGAGAGGTCTGAATTTTGTAGGAGTGATCATGTATCCCCATTTTGGACTTATTGAATAAAGTTTTAGTTTCTTTTTGTTTGAATGATTCTCTTGTCTTTATTTGGTTTGCCGACACTGCGCTCCGAGGACTTGGAGACTTGAGACTGTTCACACTCTAGTCCGCGCTCTGGGGACTTAGAGTTCTCCGTTCCGCATTCTGGGGATCCGGAGATTGGAAATCGTTTATACTCTAGTCCGCGCTCTGGGGACTTAGAGTACTCCGCTCCGCACTCTGGGGATTCGGAGATTTGAAATCGTTTATACTCTAGTCCGCGCTCTGGGGACTTAGAGTACTCCGCTCCGCACTCTGGGGATTCGGAGATTGGAAATCGTTTATACTCTAGTCCGCGCTCTGGGGACTTAGAGTACTCCGCTCCGCACTCTGGGGATTCGGAGATTTGAAATCGTTTATACTCTAGTCCGCGCTCTGGGGACTTAGAGTACTCCGCTCCGCACTCTGGGGATTCGGAGATTTGAAATCGTTTATACTCTAGTCCGCGCTCTAGGGACTTAGAGTACTCCGCTCCGCACTCTGGGGATTCGGAGATTTGAAATCGTTTATACTCTAGTCCGCGCTCTGGGGACTTAGAGTACTCCGCTCCGCACTCTGGGGATTCGGAGATTTGAAATCGTTTATACTCTAGTCCGCGCTCTGGGGACTTAGAGTACTCCGCTCCGCACTCTGGGGATTCGGAGATTTGAAATCGTTTATACTCTAGTCCGCGCTCTGGGGACTTAGAGTACTCCGCTCCGCACTTTGGGGATTCGGAGATTTGAAATCGTTTATACTCTAGTCCGTGCTCTGGGGACTTAGAGTACTCCGCTCCGCACTCTGGGGATTCGGAGATTTGAAATCGTTTATACTCTAGTCCGCGCTCTGGGGACTTAGAGTACTCCGCTCCGCACTCTGGGGATTCGGAGATTCGAAATCGTTTATACTCTAGTCCGCGCTCTGGGGACTTAGAGTACTCCGCTCCGCACTCTGGGGATTCGGAGATTTGAAATCGTTTATACTCTAGTCCGCGCTCTGGGGACTTAGAGTACTCCGCTCCGCACTCTGGGGATTCGGAGATTGGAAATCGTTTATACTCTAGTCCGCGCTCTGGGGACTTAGAGTACTCCGCTCCGCACTCTGGGGATTCGGAGATTGGAAATCGTTTATATTCTAGTCCGCGCTCTGGGGACTTAGAGTACTCCGCTCCACACTCTGGGGATTCGGAGATTGGAAATTGTTTATACTCTAGTCCGCGCTCTGGGGACTTAGAGTACTCCGATCCGCGCTCTGGGGATTCGGAGATTTGGAATCGTTTGTACGAGTCTGCATGTCGTGAATGATAATGTAGTTTATCATCCAATTAAGAGATATAGAAACTTCATAGAAAATATGGCTTCAAGCCTTTATTAACGAAGATCAACTAAATTGCTTGATTACAACTTTCAAAAGGAAACTAAGTCATTATTGAATGGAAACATGCAGGAAATAACAGTGCCTACAACAGAAAAAGGAAAACATGCTAAATGTAATAGTGCCGCAGATGTTCACTGTTCCATGCTCGAGGGAGTGTCACGCCATCAATGGTCACTAGCTTGAATGTTCCTTCTCCAAGCTTCCGTTCAATGGCGTATGGACCTTCCCAGCTGGGATTCATGCGTGATGGTACTGGGAAGACTCGTTTTAGAACGAGATCACCCACATCAAAGATTCTTGGGCGGACTCTTCCGTCGTAGTAACGCTTGACTCGATGTCTGTGCGCTGCCGCCCTTAACTCAGCTTCTTCACGCTTTTCGTCGATGCAGTCCAGCGATTCCAGCAAGAGGTTTTGGTTCGTCTTGGGGTCATAGTATGTCACTCGGTGCGATGGAACTTCAAGTTCCACGGGTATAACGGCTTCAGAGCCGTATGCCAAGGCGAACGGAGTGTGGCCGGTCGCGGACTTGTGGGTAGTTCTATACGCCCATAATGCTGTCGGGAGTTCATCTACCCACTTGCCTCCAACCTTCTCCAGACGCTTCTTTAGTATGGACTTGATTATTTTGTTAACGGCCTCGACTTGTCCGTTAGCTTTTGGGTGTGCAACGGCGGCGAATTTTTTCTCGATGCCGTACTTTAAACAGAACTCTTTGAACTCTCTACTTTCGAATTGCGTTCCGTTGTCCGTAATGATGGTGCGTGGAAGGCCAAAGCGACATATAATGTTTCGTACAACGAAGTTAATGACCTTCTTGGAGGTGATAGTGGCCAAAGGTTCTGCCTCAGCCCATTTCGTGAAATAGTCGACTGCAACTATTGCGTATTTCGCACCACCTTTGGATAGAGGCAGAGAGCCGATTATGTCGATTCCCCAGATCGCAAATGGCCAGGGACTGATCATTTGTGTAAGTTCCGTTGATGGAGCCCTCGGAATTTTTGCATATCTTTGACACTTGTCGCATTTTCTTGCGTAGTCCGCGGCATCCCGGTTTACGGTGGGCCAGTAATATCCATAGCGGAGGATCTTCTTTGCTAGCGTTTGCCCCCCAGTATGGTCGCCACATTCCCCTTCGTGAACTTCCCTCAAGACTCGCTTTGTTTCATCATGAGCGATGCACCGTAATAATGGGACTGAGAATCCTTTTCGGTACATGGATCCACCCTGCATTACGTACCGCGCAGCCTTCCGAAGGACCTGTCGTCTTTCGCTTCTTTTTTCTGGTAAAGCCCCGTTTTCAGGTACAGTTTGAATGGGGTTATCCACGAGTCCTTCTCGATTTCTGTTTCCAACACGCGATCGATTTTCATCTCGTCTATGCTCGGGGCATGCAAGACTTCAACGGGATACAATCCCATTTGTTGAGCATCGTCGGTACTTGCGAACTTAGCCAACAAGTCGGCTTCTTTGTTCTGTTCTCGCGGGATATGTGAAATGTCATAACGCTCAAGATTTGATAGTAGTTCTTGGACCTGAACGAGGTACGGAGCAAGCTTTCGTCCTTTTGCTTGGTAGTCTCCTCGTACTTGGTAAACCACCAACTGCGAGTCACAAAAGATTTCGACTGATTCGATCCCGAGTTCTTTGATGAGCTTCAAGCCAGCAATTAGTGCTTCATAATCAGCTTCGTTGTTCGTAGCTGGGAAATCGAGCTTCAGGGCATAACAGATTGATCGGTTTTCCGGAGTTATAAGAACTACGCCCGCGCCGGAGCAACGGTCGTTTGATGCACCGTCAGTGTATAATTTCTATCGAATGGGGGGAATGATGTCGTGATCGTCCGGTTTGATGGGTATGGTAAATTCAGCGATGAAGTCTGCTAACGCTTGCCCTCGGATGGCTCTCCGTGGTAAGTACGCGATATCGAATTGGCTCAACTCGATGTTCCATTTTAGCAATCTTCCAGAAGTTTCCGGTCGTAGAAGTACCTGCCTCAGGGGTTGATCGGTATTAACACCGATTGAATGCGCTTGAAAGTATGGGCACAGCTTGCGTGATGCAATCACCAAGCAATAAGCCAATTTCTCGATTTTAGGGTAATTCTTCTCTGCCCCCGTCAAACGCTTGCTAACATAATATACCGGCTTCTGGACTCGATCCTCCTCACGAACCAAAGCTGCGCTTATCGCATGAGGGGATATAGCCAAGTAAACGTACAACATCTCATGGTCAACTGGTTTAGATAGCATTGGTGGGCTCTCCAGATGCCTTACTAGATTCCGGAATGCTTCCTCGCAGCTAGACGTCCATTCAAAATTTCTCTTTCCTTTCTTTATTATGTCAAAGAACGGGATGCACTTGTCAGTTGCCTTGGATATAAATCGACTCAGCGCAGCTACTTTTCCGTTCAAGCTCTGTACCTGCTTTATAGTCCTGGGCGCTTGTACATCTCGAATAGCTTGGATCTTTTCTGGGTTGGCTTCGATTCCCCTAGCGTTGACGATGAATCCTAAAAACTTCCCTGATGCAACGCCGAAAGAACACTTCAGCGGGTTGATCTTCATTCCATAAAACCTGAGTATGTTAAACATTTCAGCTAAGTCTTGAATGTGGTCGTTTGACCGTCGTGACTTCACGAGCATGTCATCCACATAGACTTCCATGGTTTTGCCCAGCTGGTCCTTGAACATTCGATTCACCAAACGTTGATAAGTCGCTCCAGCATTCTTCAATCCGAAGGGCATCACTATATAGCAATACAGCCCGACATTTGTAACGAAGCTGGTGTGTTCTTGGTCCGGAATATGCATTGGGATTTGGTTGTATCCTGAGTAAGCATCCATGAATGACAGTAACTCGTGTCCTGCGGTGGAATCGACCAACTGATCGATCCTAGGCAACGGGAAACTGTCCTTAGGGCATGCTTTGTTCAAGTCGGAATAATCTACGCAAGTCCTCCATTTCCCATTCGCCTTCTTTACTAGCACGGAGTTGGAGACCCATTCCGGGTAGAGGGCGTCGCGGACGAACCCATTTGCTTTGAGTTTGTCCACCTCCTCTCCAAGAGCAGCGGACCTCTCCGGATCCATTCCTCTCCTTTTTTGCTTGACTGGGACGTATTTCGGGTCTATGTTCAACATATGACTCGTGATGGCGGGAGAAATCCCACACATATCAGAATGCGTCCAGGCGAAAACATCAAGGTTCGCCCGGAGGAAGTCGCTAAGGTCTTCAGTCATTGCGGGGCCTAGCTGTGATCCGATCTTCAGTATTCGCGAAGGGTCGTCACGGCTAACTGAAATGTCAATTGTTAATTCAGCCGGTGCCGCCTTCTCTTCTTCAGTTGATTCTTTTGGACATGGTTTTCTGTACTGAAAAGTATTGCAGGTGGATAGGTAAATGTTCTCAAGTGGGGCGTTTAGCGGAGTGTACTCGCTGTAGCTGGGAATTCTCGACTTCCACTTTCCCGCTTCTTTCCTCTTTCCTTGACTTCTTCCTCCGGATTCTTTGGGCTGCATAGGCTTACTCTGGACATTGACTTGGACCTTTCCCGAATTGTCTCCAGATTGCTTCACAGCAATGTTGCTCTTGATTGACTCTTGGGCAGGTCCCGGTGCCTTATCTCGTCGTACCCACCTAGCTTCTTCTCTTCTTATGAACTGGTGTGCCTTGGAGTAGAAACGCTCTAGCGTAGCCGGAGGTTTTCCTGCCAGCCAGTCTCCAAACTCAGAATCCGGATCTACACCTCTCATTACAGCCATTAGAATTGCATGGTCATTGGGATTACTGACTTCAATTGCCGCAACGTGGAATCTTTGTAAGTACTCCTTCAGCGACTCTCCGGGATTTTGGATTACACTTGACAGAGACATCACGTCCTTCGAGCGTGTAGTGTGTATCCTGAACTGCTCAATAAACTTCTTTGCCAACTCCTCGAAGCTTGATACGGATCGCGGAGGAAGTCGGGTGAACCACATAGTAGCGATCCCAGATAGAGTAATCGGAAAGCACCTACACTTGGTGGCATCATTTGCTCTGGCTGAATCCATCATCCATTCATACCTCATTACATGTTGTCTGGGGTCAGTCTTTCCTTCGTATGCAGGAATGGTTGGCATGCTAAACTTCTTGGGGTACGCCGCTTGCAGCACAACATCCGTGAACGGAGTATGACTTCTTGACACTCCCCAGTCATCATTTGATAAGCCCTGATTTTCTTTCATCAGTTGCCTGATGATGGCTGTCAGATCGGGTGTCTGTATGGAAGCTGGGAGGTTGGAGTCAGTTCTACGCGCCTGTCCATGCTGATGCCTCCTTTCCTGGCGATTTGCCAATCGTGCGTCGTGAGGTTCAACATTGTTAGCATTTTGATGATCTGGAGCTCCATCCTCCATCTGTACTCCGGTTCGTAAGCTTCCAGTTCTGGCTTGGTCGCGGTCTCCAGCTATTCGAACAGCAGCATCCGCCCTTGCAGCTTCAGTCTTACGGCGTCTACGCCTGGGTGGTTCATCAGAAGAAGTAGAGCTGTCAGAAGAGGAATAAGCAGCTGGATTGCCCCCAGCATTCTGTTGCTGCTGTTGAGTGAGTTGTGCCATCAGGTTGGCATTAGCTTGCATCTGTTCTCCCAGTTGTCTCCTGCTTTCCCTAAGTTCTCTCATCAAGTCATTGAACTCCACTCTGGTGACAACTGGAGTCTGTTCTTGAGCGGCAATCCCTGCACTCGGGATCGCTGGTTGATTGCTAGGTCCTGCTTGTTGCACGCTAGCAGTCTCTCGGGCATCCGCATTAAGAGAAGCTGACCTGGTACGTGGTCTTGCCATTGTAGAGTTATTGGTATGAACTCTGAGTAGAATCAACGGATGTCCTATCAGTAAGTCGGATCTTCTTTGGGGGATTTGTTTAATCCAGTAGCTTCAAAGCAGATCCTTGAGGTCTGAGAATTCGATTCTCGGTGAAAGCACCAAAGTGTTAGCACCAAAATTGGTCACTAACCTCGTAGAAGAAGATTGTGAAGAGATATAAGTGATGAAATCAAATTAAACAGAGAAGACAGTGCTAATCTAAATACAGAAAGTAAAAACACCAAATTTATAGTGGTTCAGCGTAATTGCCTACGTCCACTTTGAGGTTAAACTTTATTGATCTTCTTTATAGTTGATTACAAATACAATTCGTGAATCAAATGCTTGAATGAAGTTGTTAAGTAGAGAAGATGAGTCTTGAAAATGGCAGAGTCTCCCCGGTGTTTTCTCTCCAAAAAAGGATCCCTTTCACTGTGACCCTGCCCCTCTATTTATAGGCAAAGATGGGCTGGACTTCCCAAGTGGGCTGTTGGCCGAACACTCCAGCCCGAGTATAGTGAGCGCTGTATGCCGAACCACAGATGTGCCGAACGCTCTGACGCCGAACGGTCCCTTCTATGCCGAACGAGGTGGTTGATGTTTGGGAAGTGTAGGGTGTTAGTCAGTTGAAGCCGAACGCTCTTCTAGACGCCGAGTGCCCTTACGCCGAGTACTTCTAATCCCACCGGGTACTACGCCGAGTACTCCTGTTTGCCGAACCACAGATGCTGCCGAGTTCTCCCTGATGCCGAACAGTCTCGTATGCCGAGCAGTCTTGACGCCGAGCGCTCTCGTTGCTGAGCACTCTGGTATGCCGAGCAGTCTTGATGCCGAGCACACTTGTTGCTGAGCACTCGTTGGATGTTGGGTGCCTCGCCGAACACTCTTGGTTGTCAAGTGCCTCGCCGAACACCATGGGATGCCGAGTACTCCTGTATGCCGAGCAGCCTTGACGCCGAGTATTCTTGTACGCCGAACAGTCTCGATGCCGAGTGCTCTTGTATGCCGAGCAGCCTTGATGCCGAGCAGTCTTGATGCCGAGCAGTTGTTGACGTTGAGTGCCAGTTGACGCCGAACACTGCTGAGTATTTCGCCGAACATTACTGGACGCCGGACACTAATGGATGTCGAGTACTACGCCGAGTACTCATGGATGTCAGTTGCTTCGCCGAACACTCCTGGATGGCCAGTGCTTCGCCGAACACTCCTTGATGCCGGTCACTCTCTGATGCCGAGCACTTATTGCCGAGTACTAGTTGCCTGGTCAAATCCCCAGGAAACACCCACTGCCATAGAATTGCTAATCACTTTAACTGCACAGATAGAACGTAAAATGGTTGAATCGTAAGTTATATTGGTGCTGATTCTACTATTTTAATGTAAAATAAGTTGGTAGTTGATTCTATTTTCCTATACAAGTCTTTTGTTGGGCTAAGGATTTTAGCTAATTTGTACATTATGATATGGAGTTGGACTTGTATAATTGGAAGTTTTAACATTTAAACGGATAGCAAAGAACGCAATCTTCACACACTTAGGAATATTTACTCATATATATAAGCATATAAACAATGTATAATTTGTAATGTATTAATCGCGTAATATAAATAGATTAGTAATTAGCATTAAAACCCCTTAGGAATGAAGTTGAGATAATTATGGAAATTAATTTAGAATTAAAGGCAAAATAAGAAGATTTCTTTTGTAAGGCTTTAATGCAAAATATGGTGAGGTATATATCATAGTATGTTAGGAGAGTGGAAATTATGACTAAGTTATAGCGATGCGAGGTCAGTCAAAAGCACATGGAAATCTGCTTAGCTAATTTGGCTACCACCAATGTGACTTTAGGGGCAGATGTGAGACATCACAAATAATAAGTACCTACGAGGACGCGAGGTTAGTCCCAATTATGTAGGGTAAATCTGCCCGATTAATCTGGCTACCAGTGCCTAAGAATAGACGGACTAATATGAGATGTCACAGTTTGGGTTATGGATCATAATGCATAGGACTTGCTTCGGGGTCAGGTGTATTAAGTGACTGTTGTAGGGTCTTACTCCTCCCTAATTAGG
Source organism: Allium fistulosum (assembly GCA_030737815.1). NCBI lineage: Eukaryota > Viridiplantae > Streptophyta > Magnoliopsida > Asparagales > Amaryllidaceae > Allium > Allium fistulosum. Next base: position 1,505,720,066 of record CM060903.1, read on the forward strand.
AAAATTAAATGGTCGAGGTTACCTTTAAGTACGGTAGTGGGAAATCTCAAGAAGGTTCGCTTCAGGTTCAAGGTATTAAATAGCTATTGTAGAGTCCGCCTCTCCCATAAAGAAGTATTAAGTGACTTGATGAGATTCTATGCGATGTTAGCTAGGGAGGTACCAGAGATTGGTCCGCTTTGGGTTAGGTATTAAATGACAAGGACTGCCTAAGATATAGGTATTAAATAGCCAAAGTGTGCCTGATTCCCATTGAAAAGGTATTAAGTGGCCTGGGTACTTTCTCTCACATTGTTAGGACATGTGTGTGAGATTGAGAAGAGCCTTTGGCCTACAATTGAAGGTGAGTTATAAAGTTGGATTGGAAAGGTGTAGGTTATAAAATCGTACTGAAAGAGCCTTAGGGCTTACAGTTGGAGGTATTTCATATAGAATACAGTTAGGATGCGCGAGACATATTCTTATCTAAATTATGCTATCCAAATACTACTATGAAAAGACTCGAGATTTTATTCACCGGACATTGTTGTTCTAACTCCCTCCTTATTACAACACAAGTTAGAGAAGATGATGCTGATTTAGGAGATGAAGGCGGAGGCAGAGTCTTGCAATAGTTATCTATCTATTTATGTTTTGTTATAATTTTATGTACCCATTTCAGACTTAATGTTATTATGTTGAGATATTGTATTTAAGATATTAGGATATTAAGTTATGTTTTTCTGAGATTTGAATTTCTATAAATGGGTACTATCTCTGATATTATATTTCATCCTTTCTACTGTGAGATTCTGATAACATAAGTAGATAACTTTGTGTATTGTTCATTGTATCAATTTTACCAACCAACAGCCAGCTTTGTAATGAGTCTAAGGTTTGATGGGCCTTTACTGGGTCAAAAATTAGGCCCGTTTCAGGGTAGGTTGTTACATCAAGGTACATCACAGGTCAAAGAATCTCATCTAGCCATACTCAGCAATGAATACGATAATTTCATAATGACAAAAGATGAAAATATAAAGGAGAAGTATGGATGATTTTCAAATCCAGTATTCAAATCCAAAACGCTCGGAAAAGCTTACACAAAACTGGAGATGGTCCGAAAAATTCTGAGAATCCTCCCAAGAAGTTTTGAAGCAAAAGTATAATAGCATGGAATTTTATCGTTCCGACTTTGAATATTTAATTAATTTTAATTATTTAAATAATTGATTTTTAAAGTTTAATAACTTATATTCAAATATAAGGACTATTTAAATATTTGAATTTTGAATTAAATGTTAATTAAATTGATTTAATAGCCTTATTTAACTCCTTTTAATTAATAAATAATAATAGCTGGCTCATTTTGTAAATTTATTACAATAATAAATAGTTCAATTATATAATAAGAAAATCAATTGTTAATTTTTTAAGAGAAATGTGTGATCCTCAAAAGTAGAGGAGAGCATACATGTGTGTGTGTGTGTGTATCACTGAAAACAATGGAGCTGCCAACAGGCCTGGCAGGTAACAAATCATAATATAAAAATCAAAGAAAACAGACTCAAGTAACTTCTTGAATGAGCTCCAGCAAGAACACCGCCCATTACACCTCAATATCGAGCTCCGACAAGGCCACTGCCCGATAGTGAAGTGTTAGAAGTACCCAAAAAAATCCATGGTACAACCAAGCACAAATGGGATCACTAAGCAGCACCAGTAGAGAAAGAACACCTCACTGCAAATGTGGATGAAACAGAATGAAGGCCTCATTGCAAATGCGGATGATCCAAAATGAACGTCTCACTACAAAAGCTAATGATCCATGATGCGATCGAGTGCACAAATGAGATCAACAAGCAGCTCCACCAGAGAAAGAACGCCTCACTGCAAACGTGGAAGAACCGGAAAGAACGCCTCACTGCCAACGTGGAAGATCCAGACTGAACGCCTCACTACAATCCTAGCGACAGCAATCCTAAAAACCTACAAATAGTAACCTAACACCATTTTTGGACTAAGCCTGTATCTGTGGATATAACTAAAGCAAAATATAAGAATAATACATATATATATATATGTATATAAATGAAATTTATATACGTATATTTGTATTAATGAAGTAAAGGTAATAAAACTAAAGTTAAAATTCTAAGATGGTAAAGAAACTAAAATAAGAGAAAGACTGATAAAAGGACCGAAGCTCATTATGGAACATCTTAACTAACTCTAAAGTTATGAAATATTGATTTCGAAAACAAAAAGGCATAAAAAGAAACAAAATATGAAGCTAAAAGCCTATAAACTATAAAATCTAAAAAATTAACATTATGCTTCTTTGATTAAAAGAACATTATGATAATCGGTAAAATCATCATTCAAATTCAAGAAAATGTTAATGCTATAATTATTAGTGTTAAAAATATTGTATTATTGTTTAAATAACTTAATGATATTTCTAACCTTATTAAGATATTCTTTAAAATGGTTATTTTTAGCTAATCTATATTTAGGATTTGAGATCCAATTGAAACAAAATGATGCTATTGTAAATATCAATCTATTAATATGACTAGTATTATTATTAAAAAGTCTCTGGTTTCTCTCAAACCAAATATACCAACATATTAGAATGAATAAAGTATCTAGTAAAAATCTATTTCCCTTTTTAAATTTAAATCTTAAATTATTCCAGTAGAAATCATAATCAGTAACTTTAGTTGTAAGAATAAAGATAAACTTTAATGAACAGCAGCCATTCCATCTGTGATATTTCTACCTTTAATGAAAGCGGTTTGTGAACAATTAATTAGATCATTCATTCTAATGCTAAGTCTATTAGCTAAAACTTTTGAGATAATTTTAACAGAACAATTGATCAAAGAAATTGGTCTAAGATCTTTTAAATTATTAGCACCGATTTTTTTATGCAATAGAATGACGTTTGCAAAATTAAATCTTCCTAATTACAGTTTCCCATTATAAAATTCATTAAACATGCTAATTAAATCAAACTTTAAAATATCCCAAAATAATTTGTAAAATAAAATAGGAAACCCATCGGGACCCGGGGCTTTATCACTAAGCATGTCATTAATAGCCTTCAAAATCTCCTCTTCAGAAAAAGGATTATCAAAGTTAGTAAGGTTAATTCTAGATTCAATAGGATAAAGTTCATTCCATCCAACGTTTGTTCTATGCTTATTCTTATTGCCAAAAATATCCCTATAATAATCAGTAAATGCCTTATTTTGATTCCTTTGATCAACCAATTCAAATTATTCACAAAAATAGAATTTATTGTGTTGCTACGTTTTCATCCATTAGCCATATTTTGAAATTTTTTTGTAGTATTATCACCTTCATTAATCCATTGAATTCTAGATCTCTGTTTCCACATAACCTCTTCTTTTTCTAAAATTGAATTAAGCTCTTCTTTTATATTAGCGAGAACATTACGCTCTCCAAAATTTAGTTGTCTAGTTTCTACTATCTTGTTAATATTAAGCATTTCAAAAAGTAAATTTTCTTTTTTAATTTTAGTACTTCCAAAAACATTCTTACTCCTATTTTTAAGAAAATTCCTAAGACCCCTAGGTTTTAAAACAAATTTTTTTGCAGAGTTATCCATATTTCTGATATTATAAAAATTCATTGAAATCCATTTATTTTTAATTAGATTAGAGAAGTTGGATTCTAACAACCACATTTTTTCAAATTTAAAAGTTTTATTAAAATTTTTATGGTGGTCACACGTAAGTACGATAGGGTAATGATCAGAACAAGTATATGGCAAACCAGAGACTCTACAAATTGGAAATTTATCCTCAATTTCATCACTGACAAAAAGTCTGTCTAGAAGGGCCATAGAAGAGGACTCCCTAGTATTACTCCAAGTGAATTCTCTGTTAGTAAGTGGTAATTCAATTAAATTAGTATTAATAATAAATTGGTCAAATTCTTCCATAGAAGAGAAATCCCCTTCTCGAGGTGAACGCTCTCCTAAAAAACGTGTAGCATTGAAGTCACCACCCATAATCCAAGATCCATGAGCGAATGATCTAAATTCCAGACATTCATTCCGTAGAACTCGATGACCAATTTTTGAGTTTGGTCCATAAACATTAGAAATATTTAATAAAGAATTATCGCTAAGGTTAATGAGAATAATATGTAAAGAGTGTTGCTTAGTAATAGTTTGTAGAAGTTTAAAAGAATTATCACTCCACCCTATAAGTAATCCCCAAGAAGCTCCAATAGAAGGTAAACAGGCCCAATATCTAAAATGATAGCCACCTAATCTTCTATAAAAACGAATATCAGGACAGTCAATTTTTTTTCCTGTAAGAGAGCAATATTAATAAAATAATCTTTAAAAAATGCTCTAATTTTATCACATTTATTTAAATCATGTAAACCCCTAATATTCCAACTAATAATCCTCACGATCCAGATGACATAACCCTCTCTATTTCCTTACTCCTAATATATGCAGTATCTAGCTCATCATCAGTAAAAACAAAAGCAGTATCCCTAGCTAACTGACATAACTCACTAGTGGATAAACTACCTAGTAGAGCATAGGAAGAATAAGTACTACCTAAAACAGAAACCATACCCGAGCCTGAGTTTGAATTGCCACTTATGGCACTCGAATCGGGTAACTCACCCATAAACGAAGACTGATTGTTGTGAACCCTGGCACTATGACGAACAACACCACTAACAGCAGCAGATTTCCTACGCCTGCCTCTCTTAGCTGATGAAGATAAAAATGAACCTCTACTAACAAAACTACCCTCTCTATTAGATATTGAAAACGAACCAATTTCGCCATGAAGAACATTATTTTCAGCCTCTCCAACAACTACCCCAGCCACGCCACATACACTATCACCATTTGAGTTGTCATTAAGAAACTTATCTTTAAAAATATCAATTACTTTATCATCATATTTTTCTGCTATGCCAACCACTTCCTCAACAAACAGACTACCTGAATGTAACGCCCCACTCTGAGACCCATTGTAACAAAGAGTATTACGGGAGTAATACTGTCTGTTAAAGCGGAGAATAGAGTATAGTGGAAGCGACCATTAGTAATCAAGCTATAACTATCTACTGAATACGTCGAAAGGATGGTATCTATAATTTTTTTCAAGTGGTTCGACATATTCAATAAATATGTATAACGAAATTACAATGGCTAAAGACCTATCAGAACAAGCATAGTAATAAATGATAAAACATCACAGAACAAAATCACATAACAGATATAAAATCCCAGAACAATACATCGTCAATACAGATCCAAATACTTTAAGTGGGTACAAAGCTACTGTCCACACATGTGAGTCAAAAATATGTACATATCAAAGTCTGAATAATAACAGAGTAGTGGAATAGTGGACAAACAAAAGCGCTATCTATCAGCATAGCAGATAATGTCCAAGCGGAAGCACAGAAGCTAAGTCCAGAGACCTAACCTGAAACAACTCGGTCTGACCCGAGCGAAAACACTCGGGTCAGGCTAGCTAAACAATCAGTAATAACTGAGATATATAATAATGCGGTACTAAATAAAGCAGTACTTTTCCTAAGAGAAGAGTATTTTGGACCACATGAATATAATGACGGTCCCTAATCATCAATCAACAGTAAAAATCTCCAAAGAGAATATCAGCACCAAAGTGTTGAATAAATAAAATCGCCTCATATCATCGGCGTAGCCAAAGCTATATAAAGTTGCCCATATGCAATAATCCCAAGAGTGAACAGAGTCTGTAATCAATGCCCAAGCAAAGATCGATGCTCTAAAGAGCAATGGGGATATACTGAAAAGTCAATGAAATCAAACACTGAAAAGCAGTGTCCAGAGACACTGTGAATCCACAAGGTAATCGCACTTACATCGTATGGTTCCATAGAACCAACACCGAATGGCGGTACTCGAATGGATATAAAAATCATCAGATAATACAAGTATAGCACGTGCACCGACCGGAGTCGTTATTGCCAAGTACTGTAGAGTTGTGATCGATCACTCGCACAGATGCGGAACGCGCGAGACGGCGAGATCCTTCCCAGAAGGATAAAGGCCCAGAGGAACATGCCGAAAAAGAAACTGCTCCATAGAACAGGTGTCCAGAGACGGTTGCCAAGAGGCGTGGTGACCCAGAGGTCCAGTACTGGCTGCCCAGAGGCTAATGTGTCACAAACTTCTTGGAGAGGAACCCGTAAAGTGTTAACAATGAGTCTCATACCCCACGTTCGCATTAAACGGTTTACTAACCAATAGCAAGCTCACACTCCAAACAATAAAAAGTCCACCTCGTATCATCGGTAAACTAGACCCAAAGGTCAAAACGATCAATCGAATAGGTCGGGGATTAACCGGAAAGAAAATACACACGGTTCCATAGGCCGGAGATTTCCTAACCATTTAAGCACCTTTCCACTTCACTCGACGTGCTAAAAAGTGAGTGTGAGATTTTTATTATAGAAAATAATGGTTCGAAACGGATTTATAATTGATTTTGAGAACACTTTAAAACGGCTTTTGAAAACTCTCCTATTATGGAGTAAATAGTTTACTAATTAAAAATAATATTATATAATAATTTCGAAAGCTATTTTGGAGCGAAAAATCCTTTTATAACCTTTTTATAAGGCCTGTGTACAAAATCCAGAGACAAATCTCAAAGAAATCGATAAAACCAGAAAATCACTGAAAATATTCTAATTGTTGGAAAATAGTCCAAAACTGACACGAACCCAAGTTCGGAAAATTATTCGGACCAGCAGACTGAATTCGAATGGCATGAAAATTGGTAGGAACGTAGTCCGATATTCCTACTTCAGAACGCAAAAAGAATTACTCGATTCCGACTTGAAACGAAGGCGTAGCGACATTCCAAAGTCGGACACAGAAACATGAAATGCACTGTTTTGCACAGCGATCTGGGTTCAACTCTGACAGGAAATTCGAAGGGTCTAATGAACTCAGATGATGGCCAAACTTTCCAGATATGGAGTTCATAACTCCATCTTTCCAACGAGACCAAAATTGTCAAATTCCGACTAGCGGCTCAAAAGTTATGACCAAAATAGTTTCAGTTTCATCCACAGAGCTAATATGTTAATCGCTCTCGGAAAGATAGTAGAAAAATCAATTTTTGACCTAGTTAGCCTCAAAATTACAGAAAACTCACTGAACAAGAATTGTAGCATATGTTTTAAGCTTTCCGCAACATCCAAATTTATCTAATTCGGATCACAAACGAGAGAGATACATGCAAAACAATATCAGATTGAAACTCAAGATAACTTGTTAAAGACAGAATTGGTCTTCTGTCTTTGAACGCATTTCAAGTCATCTAAATGGCAAAATTACAGAATACTCACTGAACAAAAATTGTAGCATATGTTTTAAGCTTTCTGGAACATCCAAAATTATCTAATTCGGATCAAAAACGAGTGAGATACATGCAAAACAATATCAGATTGAAACTCAAGATAACTTGTTAAAGACATAATTGGTCTTCTGTCTTTGAATGCATTTCAAGTCATCTAAATGGCAAAATTACAGAAAACACACTGAACAAAAAGTGTTTCTTATTGAATCTAGTTTGCAGCAAAAAAAACCTGACCAAAAACGGATGAGAAATAAAGAAGTTATGCCTAATTTCGTTTCAGCTACAATTCCAAAACGAAAATTATAGAAGCATCAAGTAAAAAAAGGATTTAGCTAGCAATTTTACCTCAACCAATATAGCAAGCAACTTGTGTGCACATCCAAAATGAAAGCAAAGAGGATCAAAGAGCTATGATTTACATGTTACATAATAAAACATGTGTTACTAAATGATTATTGAAATCAAAAGATGATTAAACATATATTAGAAGAGGTTTTTAGCAATATATCTCTCACAAAAGCAACAAAGACTACTATAGCATCAACCCAAGTTAGCAAAAGATGATTATGAGGCTATAAGATCAAAAAAAACACATAAAACATGTGTTACCAATTAAATTTTAGAAATTAGAGAGATATAAAAATGGATTTGAGGTGAGTATTTGCATTACCTTTGCATAAAATGACTTGCATAAGCACAACTAGAAGGAGATGTAGATAGAGGCCATTTTTGTTATAAAAGCTTTAGGAAATGATTAGGGTTTTGATTAGGGATGAATGAATGAGGTTATGAGAGTTTGAGATAATTTATAGAGGAGGTTTAGGGTTGGTTATTGGGCTAGGTTTAGTAACCCAATAAGAAGAGAGTTATTTACATGTTTTTTCCAAAAATTAGTCTAAGTGTTCATATATGTTTATAAAACTCATTTTTTTTCTCTTACCCAAACCCGTTTTAAAACTTCTCTTAAAATATTTAACTTTCCAAAATAACATTTTATCCTCATTTTAAAATCCCACATTTCTCATTTAATTAAAATAGCCTTTTTCAAATAAATTTTGTTATTCCAAATCCTTTTATGCTTCATTAAAATAAATAAAAATCCTAACTTTTATTTATTAATTGGTAATGCAAATCCCGGGTTGTTACACTGAACAACACGAAGTCACTCCTTCATTTGCCCCAACTACATTATAAAAACTATTACTATTAATATCCAGTATTTGAGAATTGCCAGTAAATGTTGTCGAAATATCCACTACAGAGCCCATATCATTCAAACTGGTACCATCATTCAATGAGCTTTCAGCTGAAGTAACATCCAATTCCACAATATGAGTATCAGACATGCACACATTGGTATCTGCATGATGAGAATCAAACATGCACACATTGGTATCTGCATGATGAGAATCAAACATGCACACATTGGTATCTGTATGATGTTTGTCTGGAATCATAGAATTTCTTTCATCGAACAACCCCTCCAATATTCTCTTCTTTAAATCAACAGAACTCAAGTGATCACCAACCGCATCTAAATCCAACTTGACCCTTTCACTGTCTTCATATGCCATGAAGTTAACCATTACATCCTTCCACAACTTGCTAATGTGCACACTAATATCCAATAAATCAACAACCATCAGTACATTTGAATTTCTCAACCTGTCAATTTTCACACCCAGGCTACCAGATGAATCAAAACTGACAGTCACCTTCCCAACAACACTGCCATCAAACCACTCACTACAACCATTTGACGTGTTTGTCGCACGCTGAAGCACAACATCTACAACATCTCCGCTCTCTAAAACAACTACGCCAGAAAAGATATTATTACCAGTAACATCGATTGCATTAAAAACCTTACTATCTTTGCACCCATCCACATTAGTGTTAACATCAGAGTCGCACGTTGCAAGAATGTCAACAACCATGATACTATTATCATCATCGACTTGAACCCCCACTACCTCTGACTGAGCCTTGCCAGCACCTAGAACAGAAACTCTTCTCTCATCACCATCATCTAGATCATCGGAGCCTGTTTTTATATATAAATCTATGCTTTCCTTGAATTCAACCTCTTCAATGTTAACCACTTTATCATCCATTGTATGAATGATGTCATAAATCACAACATACTTATCATCATCATCATTCAATAACTTAACAACCTCTGATTGTAACTCCACCACACCAGAGACTAACAGTCTTCTCCTATCCATTTCATCAAGAACCCCTACCTCCTCACATAAAAGATCATCACAAGTATTCTCAACATTATTCTCGAGCAAACCTACCCCATCCAGTGAGGTATCAGGGTTAGACAACCTGCTCTCAGTCACATCTTTCAAAACCCCAACCACTTCACATAAATGGTCACTATAGATAACCAAGTAGTTAGATATACCATCATTTACCCTGTGCATATCCTCTCCATGCACACTGATATCACTAGACTTATGTGCAACATCTGAAGGATCTCTAGCTTTATGAGTATCACATAGTACACTGGAATCTTCATGCACACAATCATTATCTAAACAACCATATGAAACAATCCAGTCTTCAGTTACATGAGCATCCAATATCTGTTTACCATTAACAACTTCTACTCTATACTCAACCACCTTATTAACATCTATATCCAAATTTTTTTCAAATTGACTGAAAGAAGCTACAACGCATTCCTGATTTTGATCTTCAATTCTGATTTCATGTGCCAAACAATCAAGATTTGAAGGATCCACAATATCAACAATATTACACTGAGAATTCAACTCTGCATCTAATTTGGAAAATATTAAATTATCATTTGACATATTTTACTGCAAAGTGGGTATTTTTGACATTTCACAGAATACATTAATCTATGTATTTTATTGTTTTTTTGAGATAGATTCACTTTTTGGTGCACGATCGTATTTTTATTTCTACCATTTGCGATTCATACGTGAACGAAATATTATGTAGTGGAGGACCGTAAATAATTCTTTTCAAAACCTTTTAAAATCAGATCAAAATTTAAATTATTCAACTAGTCATAATGGTGATTTGCTTTGATGTGATGTTGGCTTTAGAATTTGGGTTTACTTAGGAATATTGTTTAACTTGAGTTTGAAGTGAAGTATTTGGTTGTTTATAAAATCAAATAAAACCAACACCTAACCCATTTTTCCAATTCATATTCCACTTTTCCTTCTCCTATTCTTTTTCTATTTTATTTAATGGTAAACAAAAATGGCCACTATATTCAAAAATCAAAATCTAATGCTTCACTCCAATAAAAATCGCCAAACTTGTTTCGTTGAACTCGTATGAAGTTGAGCTTCGATTCTATATGGGCTACATGGCTTGAGATAGTGATTTGGGGATGGCCGAAGTTTTGGTCGTGGCTAGGGTGAGCTTTGGGCGGAGAAGGAGGAAGTGAGAGGCAAGGATGAGGATTCCATTGCATTGCTCTTATTGAGGAGCACCTCTCAGCATAATTTCACCACGTTCGATCCCCATTTGCAAAACACGTCGCTTCACGGTCACATGGGTATGTAGCAGGTTGATTTTCAAAGAAGGAGGCCGAGCTTCAGGTGGCGGGGTTCGTTATGGAGTGGGATGCATAGGAAGTGGCGGTGCATGGTATCGTCAAGTAAGGAGAAATCGAGGAGGGAAGTGGTGCATGAATGGGTGATATGCACGATCGTGCATAGGCCGCTTCAATTTGATTTGGGAAAGAAGTTTGTTGAGTGGGTAATTTACTAATTAATTGTGTAATTAAGTGAATTAATGAATATTTTAATCTCTATTTCCTATAAAATTAATATCTTGCTCATACGAGGTCGGATCGGACGCGGTCAGTTGCGTTGGACTTGTATTGACGTTATCTACGTGTTAGAGTTAGATTCATCGAATGTTGAGCAAGTGGATTTTCGAGCTAAAAATCGAATATCGTTCGATTTTAGATCGAACCAAAATGTGAAAGCACCAACTGTGATTTCAATGAGTTTACTAACATCTGAATAAAATATATGATATCTATGTTGCTATAGATTATTGTTGAATGCTTGGATGATAGCTGCTAGTTTTACTGAAGTATAAATTAATAATAAATTATTGTGATTTAATTTAATTATGTTTGACATAGCTAAATTAATTATACTTTGTTCGGGATATCTATTTATCAAAATAAAACACCGTTCTACAATGATTAAATTGAATAGATTATTTGGACATCTATCGAGTAGAATAAATCACTATTTTGTGCTTGCAAAGTAAAAAAGATTATTGTTTGATTGTTTGTTTGGATCTGAATTCCCACTTGAAAGCGGATGACATAAATAACCATTGTATTGCAGGGAACAAATGCAAGAGGAAGTTGAAGTGAATGTAACAAATAAGTCGCTCCGGAACACTTTGAAAATACACATACATATGTATGATTTACATGGGACTTTTCTAAAGAGACCCCAAGGTGTTTCTCGCCATTATAAATTTACTGTTATATGCATTTTACATATTCTTATGTTGCTTATATTGATGTTTGGTTGAAATATTTGTGACCCACTGTTTGAGTTGTGTAAGTGTCATAATAGCATTTTTCGCTATACCATCACTTATAAAATATCATCTCCTTAAACTCTTGAGTTATTTGAACTTGTGCTTGTTTTTTTTACAAAATAAATGTTTGGTCGCATTTTTGAACTTCAAAAATTGTTTAAACTATACTTTCAAATATTTTGAAAATAAAGGTTAAGTTTTGATTAAAATTTATAAAAGAAGTTACAAATTTGATTAATTATCTTTCAGGATAATTAATGTTGTTTTAAATTTATAAATGATTATAAATTTGATTAACTATCTTTTAGGATAATTAATGTTGTTTTCAATTTATAAAAATATATTATAAATTTGATTTATTATCTCTTGGAATAATTGATGTTGTTTTAAATATATATATATATATATAAAGATTATAATTTGATTTATTGTCTTTTAGAATGATTAATGTGGTTTTCAAATTTATAAAAGAATTATATCGAACTTCTTTCAAGATGATTAACATTTTTTAAAATTAATAAAAGAATTTAAATTGATTTATTATCTTCTGAGATAATAAATGTAGTTTTGAATTTATAAATAATAGTCTATAAATATGGAAATCTTTAAAAAGGAATGTTTAAAAACAAAGCTAAGTGTAATTCGTTTTGGGGTTTATAGTAACAATGTTTTCGACGACACTCGTTTTTGACCGTACTTTTTAATACACTTAGAAATATAATTTGTCTTTTAAAAGAATATTTTTAAAGAGTGTTCTCAAAGTGTTTAACAAATATTTATGATGTAAAAATCAAGCACAAGTGTGAATCAAATGGTCTACAAGCTCGATTCATTTATTGGTGGAAAGTGTATGTGATTTAATTCCCATATACAATCATTCGTTTGTTTTCGATAGTTGATTTTTAACTATTGATTTAGATATCCTTCTTTATGTTTTGTCGATTCAAGACGATATATTTGGTCGTTTGTAGCATTTAACACCTTGTTATTCTTAAAGTTAAGAATGCTGGTGTGGCAAGATAGATAGCAACACTGCCCTAGCTTGTTTGGCTTCATTGTTTTCCCTGAGGTAGTATTAATTTGTTTCGATAGTTGATTCATCTATTATCGATTTTGATATCCTTCTTTGTCAATCTAAAATGGTTTGTTGCTCATGTGACGCCCCACCTCTATGCTCATAATAACAAAGAGTATTAAAAGAAATACTGTCTATTATTACGAAGAATAAGGCTGGATAGGAGCGACCATCCGTAGTTGACCTTACACTAATATTGGTTATCTCGATAGGAGTGGTATATACTTTTTATTTTTCATCTATCATTTATTTACTCCCATCGACACACCCAATTATCAGTATAAAACAAACTACGATAGTTCATAATAGTTTAGGACATTAGATATAACAATAACGCAAATAATATAAATGCGGAACACAGATAAAAACAACAGTCTCATATATATATAACTGATGTCAGTTAATACATAGTTGACACAATACATATGATACAACTACAACTGTCGACTCTAGAAGTTATATATACAAGTACATTATCGACTAATATACATGAATACATATCATTCTATACAATGACACGACTACTACAAAATGACTGACAACTTCAGAAGATGTGAAAAGTCTTCAATCTCGAACAGCAACTCAAAGAAAGAAATCTACAACCTGAAATACTCGGGTCTGACCCGAGTATTACATTCAAAAGAAAATAATACCCAGGTCAGTCTAATTCAAACCAGTTTATTAGTGCATATAGGCAGTAATAATCAAATATCACATAGACGACAGTCACAGAAATCTCGTGTACCCAACTTCTCGATAAGAGAACCGGATAACGGCAGATATAACACTAAACAGTGTTAATCCACAAAACAGAAATCCAAAGCAATTTAAACAATTGAAACGTCAATTTAAAACTGTCAAATCTGATAGTGCTGCAGTACACGCACGCGTGTACTTCCTCGCCACTATCGCAGGAGATACACAAAAGCTCAATGAAAGTCACAATGATCTCAAGGTCAAACCCCGAAATCGGGTTTAACTCAAGTGCAATAAAATAATGTCACAAGGTCAAATCCAGATCGGATTCAACTCAGGTGAAATTCGAAAATCAAATTCGAATACAATTGAATGGTCAAAACAGTCCACACAGATTCAAGGAGGCACCAAACAACAAACAAAATGCAAAGTGTTCAAGGCGGGTCAGAGAAACCATGATGCGTCTCAATTCAAATATGCAAAGGAACACTGGGGTATAAACCCAGTATCAACAAGATTTCGAGTGAATGCAAGACAGTGGCCAGAAACTGTACGGGTAAAACTGCACCCAATTACAACTGTCCAGAATAAGACCAGACCATACAACATGAAACAGAGGCAACAAGACTATATGCAAGCAAAGTCTCTACATGGTGCAGCAGATATCAAGTGAAGGCCAGAAAATCAAGGAGCAATACAATGAACAAGTTCATACAAGCTCAGACTCAAGTTCAATAAAATGACCAAAGGCACACTGGAATATACAGTGCAACAAAATGAAGTGGTGGAGATGTACACAGAGCAGTGTATATTAATCAACAAAGGGTGGATAAAGAAACCAGACTACAAAATGAACACCTGAGTCAATGCTATAGAGACCAGACCCAAATGTACATGACCGCAATGAAACACTCAATGGTGAAGCAACTCGAGCTAGCATATCATATATACAACAAGCTCCATATGGTACACAAGTGAATGGCAAAAACATCAAAATTCAGTGGCAACCAAACATGAATGTAGACAGCAACTATACATGAAGACAACCAGTTTACATGACAGTAAAGTATGAATGCCACGACCCCAGATGAACAAGTGAACCACAAAGTGAAAGTCCACCAGCACTAGACAGAAGTATATTTGAGGCTAGAATTTAGTAAAGATATCAAGTACACCAGCACTAAACATAAGTATGGATGTACTCAATGCAACACAGTGGCAATCACAAGAGGCCAACATAGACAACATCAAAGAGACAAGAGTACAAGCTGAATTCTACCTCAAACCAATGCACTAAGAAAATAGAACAGTCAGTTCAACCATGTATAAAAGGGCCAGTGATAATATGTACAAGTGCAGTGTACAAGGTGAAGCAACTCAACAACAAGATATGCCTGAGTTTACTTAAAGCCGTGAAAACAAGAAAATTCAAAGTCACATAGATACAACTGTACATGTATGCACACACATATATATATATATATATATGCATACACATACATACCCATCTCAATGAAGCAGTACCAAAGACTTAAAATAGTTCAAGTAATACAAATCAAAAACCCAGGCTACGTAATCAAACCAAAATTGTCACGAAGACCAACTAAAACTGGACAGAGCAAAATTTTTAATATCAGTGGCAAGGCCAAATACCAGATAAAGCCAATAATCTCGGCGAAATCATCAAATAGTGGAAAACAAGGTGACAACCATGTTAGAAATCTTCACAATTATAAAAATGGAATCGAATGGCTATGATCATCGAGAGACCAAACCACATAATTTAAAACATCACAGTCCAACGAAATCAAACACTGCAGTTCCAAGTAATACTAAGATCATACAATAAATGCGGTATAGTTCAATGATATTACCAACATTTTTAAGAAATCAAGTGACTGAAGTCACAAGCAAGCACCAGTTTTAAACAAAAACCAAGAATTGAAAGGGTTAACAAGTAACAAGGCAACTCGAAAACTAGCATCAAGCAATAATTCGAACAAGCCAAACTGTGGTTTCGATTCAAAGAAGCCAAGTATTAAAAATTGTTACCAGTTCAAGTAAAATCAAAGTCACCAATATTATGCAGTTCAACATCAAATCAAAAGTACTCGACAAATTCAACTAATTCCAGACGAACGAAAATCAGACAAAAAAACAAGCCGTGGAAATCAAGCAACGAAGCATACGAGATTGAATTAGAATTTGTGAGTGGAAATCACTCACCTTAGCATTCGGTCGAGGCGATAAAATTGACGCCAGCAATCGCGAGAACACTCCCCCGGATCGCCGAAGCTAGCCACGAAATCGATCACTTGATCGAACAAATTGAAGGCAGCGGCAAAGCCCTAATTTTTGTTGAAGAGGGATGCACGCGAACGAAGCCGCCACCATTTTTATTTGAACGAGGCCGCCATAAATTCTCGTTTGTTTGATTTAATTTTTAGGGTTGCGAAATGAAAAGAAAATGAGTGAGGAGGAGGGAACGGGCATAGGCCTTAGTTAATAGTCACCGCAACCAAAAGTATGTGGGTCGAGATTAACTTTAAAGTCCGTTTAACCCATGACGATTTTCAAAAGAATTTAAACTGGATTCGAAGCTCTCAATAGCAGTAAGCCAACAGAATAAATCGCCAAATGATGATAATTTAATCGGTGCAAAACCCCCGGGTTGTTACAGACTCCCCTCCTTATAAAAATTGCGTCCCCGCAATTTTCATAATTATGGTTGTCAATAACAATAAATTTTCTAACCTAAATTGGTTAAGCTAGAAAAATAAAAGACGAGAATACAAACGCCAAAGAAATCTTTCAATTCCATAAAAGCAATTTTTTCCAAATTCTCAACAAAGTCTGATTATCAGATAGATAATCAGAAAATAGCAGAACTGAAAAATACAATTATCAGCGCATTCAATTCAGTCAATGTAATCTAGAATCAATACGAAACTAGAAAACCGTATATCAATAAAATCAGCAAACACCTAATTATCCAAACGATAGCCAGAAAACAAACCAACAAATATTTAATTACCACAAACGGTAACCAAATTTCAATTTCAACAAATATTCGATTATTAAAACGATAATCAAATTTCAAATTTAACAAATATTCGATTATCACAATCGATAATCAAATTTCAAATTCAGCAAATATTTAATTATCTCAAGCGATAATTTAAAGCAACAAATATTTAATTATCTAAAGCGATAATTAAATCTAAATTCAACAATTATTTAATTATCTCAAGCGATAATTAAAAAGCAACAAATATTTAATTATCTAAAGCGATAATTAAATCTAAATTCAACAATTATTTAATTATCTCAAGCGATAATTAAAAGCAGCAAATATTTAATTATCTCAAGCGATAATTAAATCTCAAATCAACAAATATTTAATTATCTAAAGCGATAATTAAATCTAAATTCAACAATTATTTAATTATCTCAAGCGATAATTAAAAGCAACAAATATTTAATTATCTAAAGCGATAATTAAATCTCAAATCAACAAATATTTAATTATCTAAAGCGATAATTAAATCTAAATTCAACAATTATTTAATTATCTCAAGCGATAATTAAAAGCAGCAAATATTTAATTATCTCAAGCGATAATTAAATCTAAATTCAACAAATATTTAATTATCTAAAGCGATAATTAAATCTAAATTCAACAATTATTTAATTATCTCAAGCGATAATTAAAAAGCAACAAATATTTAATTATCTCAAGCGATAATTAAATCTAAATTCAACAAATATTTAATTATCTAAAGCGATAATTAAATCTAAATTCAACAATTATTTAATTATCTAAAGCGATAATTAAATTCGAAATCAGCAAATATTTAATTATCAAAAGCGATAATTTAAAGCAACAAATATTTAATTATCTAAAGCGATAATTAAATCTCAAATATCTAATTATCACAAGCGATAATTAGAACAACAAATATCCGATTATCAAAACGATAATCAGAATCTCAAATCAACAAATATCTAATTATCACAAGCGATAATTAGAAACAGCAAATATCCGATTATCAAAACGATAATCAGAACTCATATCAACAAATATCTAATTATCACAAGCGATAATTAGAACAACAAATATCCGATTATCAAAACGATAATCAGAATCTCAAATCAACAAATATCTAATTATCACAAGCGATAATTAGAAACAGCAAATATCCGATTATCAAAACGATAATCAGAACTCATATCAACAAATATCTAATTATCACAAGCGATAATTAGAACAACAAATATCCGATTATCAAAACGATAATCAGAATCTCAAATCAACAAATATCTAATTATCACAAGCGATAATTAGAAACAGCAAATATCCGATTATCAAAACGATAATCAGAACTCATATCAACAAATATCTAATTATCACAAGCGATAATTAGAACAACAAATATCCGATTATCAAAACGATAATCAGAACTCATATCAACAAATATCTAATTATCACAAGCGATAATTAGAACAACAAATATTTAATTATCGATACGATAATTAAATCTCATAACATCAGATATCTAATTACCTACAGATAATTAGAAACAACAAATATCTAGAAATCAATTAAGAAGACTAGAAAATCAACATAAAAGCTTGGATCGATCCCATCAGATGGCGAGTTTTTAATTCGCCGCACGTGCAACAACATATGGCCGAAGCCTACCAAGTACTCAACATAATTTTTGGCGCCCATCAGATTGACCCGAAGGTCCGCAGAGTGACCCGAAGGTCTAGTACTGGTATTTGACCCGAAGGTCCATCATATGACCCGAAGGTCCATCATAGTGGCTCGAAAGCACACGAAAGCATCAAATATTTCAATTAACGAGTCCGGAATTAACCGAAATAGCAAACGCACATGTCCCATACCACGTGTTTTACTAAATCGTTTGATTCTCTTCATCGTTTCCTTGAAAGTGTGAAATCATCAAATTCATCAAAACAACAGATATTCAATTAACGAGTCCGGAATTAACCGAAATAGTAAAAGTGTGGTTCCATACTCCGTACTTTTGCTAAATCGTTTAAATCACTTCCTCATTCTTTTGAAAGCGCAAACTGTTAAAATTTCTGAAAACAATTTTATTTATTTTGTAAAATAACAATCCACATTCTCAACTGGACAAGTCCGAAGTTAAGCGAAACAGTAAAAGAAAGGGGTCATAATCCTCGATTTTGCTGAATCGTTTAAGTCGCTTTCTCATTCTTTTGAAAACGCAGACTGTTAAAAATTTATAAAAAAATTTTCATTTTAAAACGATTTTCCAATCACGTGATTAAAGCAGCAAATCAGTAACAATTTCGATAAGGAAATTGTGCTTCTCAACATACCGTAAAAACGGTTACAAATCAGCATTGCGGTATAACCGCTTGAAAATCCACTTTTAAAAGTTTGACTGTTACTGAAGTCAAAGCAACAGTAATTTTAAAACATCAAATATCTCATCAAAATAATTCACATCTAAATGTGACATCAGTGAATTTTCATTCATTAAAATTGTCAACAAAACACCGTGCTTCAAAAATCTAGCATTGGTGTAAAAATCCCGTTACAAAAATAACGGCAACAAAATACGTCTCATAACCAAGCATCGGTTCAACGTAAATAAATGCAGTAACGTGCAATTCAAATTTTTGCACGTACTACAGAATGAACAAAGAAATCATTCAAATGTATCTTCAATGAAGATAATCCAAAACAGCAAAAATCTAATCAATAGATGATTAATACAAAAGAAAGCCAGCGGAAATTCCAACAAAAATCACATAACTGCAATTTCTTCGAATCCTCAATTCGGATTCGAAGTTCTCAAAGAAATAAAATAATTACAGCTATGTAAACAACAATTGAAATTCATATCAATTTCGTATTTTGATTTTTAAATCAAAAAGATTATCAGTTGTACTCAGCGAAGACAGTTTCACTGTTTCCGCTGCGCACTCTGATAAACAGAACACAAATCAATCAAATCATCAGAACACAATTTCACTATTATTTTTAAATAAAGATATTTAAAAATTTCATCCAAATTTCAAAACTTTAGTTTTGACTGAAAGTACAAATAAAACATCAACCAATAGTTGTAACATATGTTCCATCCAAGTTAAGTTTTATATTATGTCCATAAACCCCAAGCTCTGATACCAACTGTGACGCCCCACCTCTATGCTCATAATAACAAAGAGTATTAAAAGAAATACTGTCTATTATTACGAAGAATAAGGCTGGATAGGAGCGACCATCCGTAGTTGACCTTACACTAATATTGGTTATCTCGATAGGAGTGGTATATACTTTTTATTTTTCATCTATCATTTATTTACTCCCATCGACACACCCAATTATCAGTATAAAACAAACTACGATAGTTCATAATAGTTTAGGACATTAGATATAACAATAACACAGATAATATAAATGCGGAACACAGATAAAAACAACAGTCTCATATATATATAACTGATGTCAGTTAATACATAGTTGACACAATACATATGATACAACTACAACTGTCGACTCTAGAAGTTATATATACAAGTACATTATCGACTAATATACATGAATACATATCATTCTATACAATGACACGACTACTACAAAATGACTGACAACTTCAGAAGATGTGAAAAGTCTTCAATCTCGAACAACAACTCAAAGAAAGAAATCTACAACCTGAAATACTCGGGTCTGACCCGAGTATTACATTCAAAAGAAAATAATACCCAGGTCAGTTTAATTCAAACCAGTTTATTAGTGCATATAGGCAGTAATAATCAAATATCACATAGACGACAGTCACAAAAATCTCGTGTACCCAACTTCTCGATAAGAGAACCGGATAACGGCAGATATAACACTAAACAGTGTTAATCCACAAAACAGAAATCCAAAGCAATTTAAACAATTGAAACGTCAATTTAAAACTGTCAAATCTGATAGGGCTGCAGTACACGCACGCGTGTACTGCCTCGCCACTATCGCAGGAGATACACAAAAGCTCAATGAAAGTCACAATGATCTCAAGGTCAAACCCCGAAATCGGGTTTAACTCAAGTGCAATAAAATAATGTCACAAGGTCAAATCCAGATCGGATTCAACTCAGGTGAAATTCGAAAATCAAATTCGAATACAATTGAATGGTCAAAACAGTCCACACAGATTCAAGGAGGCACCAAACAACAAACAAAATGCAAAGTGTTCAAGGCGGGTCAGAGAAACCATGATGCGTCTCAATTCAAATATGCAAAGGAACACTGGGGTATAAACCCAGTATCAACAAGATTTCGAGTGAATGCAAGACAGTGGCCAGAAACTGTACGGGTAAAACTGCACCCAATTACAACTGTCCAGAATAAGACCAGACCATACAACATGAAACAGAGGCAACAAGACTATATGCAAGCAAAGTCTCTACATGGTGCAGCAGATATCAAGTGAAGGCCAGAAAATCAAGGAGCAATACAATGAACAAGTTCATACAAGCTCAGACTCAAGTTCAATAAAATGACCAAAGGCACACTGGAATATACAGTGCAACAAAATGAAGTGGTGGAGATGTACACAGAGCAGTGTATATTAATCAACAAAGGGTGGATAAAGAAACCAGACTACAAAATGAACACCTGAGTCAATGCTATAGAGACCAGACCCAAATGTACATGACCGCAATGAAACACTCAATGGTGAAGCAACTCGAGCTAGCATATCATATATACAACAAGCTCCATATGGTACACAAGTGAATGGCAAAAACATCAAAATTCAGTGGCAACCAAACATGAATGTAGACAGCAACTATACATGAAGACAACCAGTTTACATGACAGTAAAGTATGAATGCCACGACCCCAGATGAACAAGTGAACCACAAAGTGAAAGTCCACCAGCACTAGACAGAAGTATATTTGAGGCTAGAATTTAGTAAAGATATCAAGTACACCAGCACTAAACATAAGTATGGATGTACTCAATGCAACACAGTGGCAATCACAAGAGGCCAACATAGACAACATCAAAGAGACAAGAGTACAAGCTGAATTCTACCTCAAACCAATGCACTAAGAAAATAGAACAGTCAGTTCAACCATGTATAAAAGGGCCAGTGATAATATGTACAAGTGCAGTGTACAAGGTGAAGCAACTCAACAACAAGATATGCCTGAGTTTACTTAAAGCCGTGAAAACAAGAAAATTCAAAGTCACATAGATACAACTGTACATGTATGCACACACATATATATATATGCATACACATACATACCCATCTCAATGAAGCAGTACCAAAGACTTAAAATAGTTCAAGTAATACAAATCAAAAACCCAGGCTACGTAATCAAACCAAAATTGTCACGAAGACCAACTAAAACTGGACAGAGCAAAATTTTTAATATCAGTGGCAAGGCCAAATACCAGATAAAGCCAATAATCTCGGCGAAATCATCAAATAGTGGAAAACAAGGTGACAACCATGTTAGAAATCTTCACAATTATAAAAATGGAATCGAATGGCTATGATCATCGAGAGACCAAACCACATAATTTAAAACATCACAGTCCAACGAAATCAAACACTGCAGTTCCAAGTAATACTAAGATCATACAATAAATGCGGTATAGTTCAATGATATTACCAACATTTTTAAGAAATCAAGTGACTGAAGTCACAAGCAAGCACCAGTTTTAAACAAAAACCAAGAATTGAAAGGGTTAACAAGTAACAAGGCAACTCGAAAACTAGCATCAAGCAATAATTCGAACAAGCCAAACTGTGGTTTCGATTCAAAGAAGCCAAGTATTAAAAATTGTTACCAGTTCAAGTAAAATCAAAGTCACCAATATTATGCAGTTCAACATCAAATCAAAAGTACTCGACAAATTCAACTAATTCCAGACGAACGAAAATCAGACAAAAAAACAAGCCGTGGAAATCAAGCAACGAAGCATACGAGATTGAATTAGAATTTGTGAGTGGAAATCACTCACCTTAGCATTCGGTCGAGGCGATAAAATTGACGCCAGCAATCGCGAGAACACTCCCCCGGATCGCCGAAGCTAGCCACGAAATCGATCACTTGATCGAACAAATTGAAGGCAGTGGCAAAGCCCTAATTTTTGTTGAAGAGGGATGCACGCGAACGAAGCCGCCACCATTTTTATTTGAACGAGGCCGCCATAAATTCTCGTTTGTTTGATTTAATTTTTAGGGTTGCGAAATGAAAAGAAAATGAGTGAGGAGGAGGGAACGGGCATAGGCCTTAGTTAATAGTCACCGCAACCAAAAGTATGTGGGTCGAGATTAACTTTAAAGTCCGCTTAACCCATGACGATTTTCAAAAGAATTTAAACTGGATTCGAAGCTCTCAATAGCAGTAAGCCAACAGAATAAATCGCCAAATGATGATAATTTAATCGGTGCAAAACTCCCGGGTTGTTACAGCTCATTTTGCGCATTGGCATCCAACACCATGGATAACTAAAACCAAAGGGCGAGTGGGAGCCAAAACAGTTGGGTTTCGCACCTATTAGAGTATATTCACATTTATCTAGAGATTTGTTGGTAGCATGCATGCGGTGATGTGAAATATTGAATGCTCGTGTGAGGCGGGGTCCAACTTGGAAGTTCTCGAGAATGATGCATGTTTGGTGTGGGCTCTTAAGTATATTTTATCTAGAGGTATACTTTGGATATAGGGGGTGCACCCTCCTAGTCATGTTGAATAAATGCATTCTCCTTATCTGATTCGAAACTTGGAGCTAAGCTTTTCTTAATTGTATTAAGAAGTGCTTGGAGCTCTTCTCTATGTTTAATTATTTTTGTCCATTCTTTAACTTTGGATTTTAATCTTATATGTTCCATCCTTTCCTGTTTGGATTGTTGTTCTGATTTGTTTTCCATTTCTTCATGTATGTATGTTTTTCTTGTGAGGTTGTAAAAACCTTTTATGTGTTCAGCGGCGTGGTCTCACAGAACTATTAAATATTCTCCATATTACTTGACTTTTCTCACGCCAGTTTCCAGACTGACCAGGTGTTATTTTATTATAATGCTTGGGTCAGGCTGAGTATTTTCTAGGTTGGCATTGGTGTTATGGAGCTCTTGAAGAAGAGCTGGATGTTCACCTATTGTAGTATTTTTTATTTTCCGTTGTATTATTATGTATTCCTATCAGCAATTTTAAGGTTAGGAAATTATAACTGTCCAGCTGATGAGGTTTGTTTTAACTTTGATGTACCCTGTATCTTGGAGTGACAATTTATATTGTCTTTATTATAGTATATGTTATCGTTTTCGCTGTAAGATTCTATTTTCCTTTGTTTGTTCCTTTTATTTTACCCTAACAATTCACCTTTTCGATGGTTGGATGCTCATCATTGGAATATCATGGATGTATTTGGTGTCGACTTTCGATGGTCGAAAAGGCAGGTCATTACATTTAGTATTAGAGCTGAAGGTTAAGCAAGAACTTTGGCTTTGGCAGTGTAAACTCATTATAGATAGGGTAAGTGACACCGTAGAATGAGTTGAGAGTATTATATGCACGAGAGTGTATTTGTTATTGCTATAAAAATTTATTGTGCTAATTGGACTATTGGGTTGTTTATGAATTTTAGTCGAGACATGGAATGCCACGGTGTCGATAGGGATTTCTAAACAGTCGAATAAGGAAAACAAACACGATATTGATTTTTGAAAATATGGTAAGTGAAATATTTTACCTAGGATTATATATTATATATATAAAGAAATAATTTTCAAATTTATATAGTCATTTAATTATATTGTGTTTGTTTGTATGAAAATGATAATATTTATTTATTTTCATTATTTTTGATTTGTCGTGCTCAGATAGTTTAGGAGCATTGACTATTGTTCATTGATTTATCCTCAACCAGTTTTGGGAATTTATTATATTAATAAATCTGAGTACATTAAAATGAACCCCTTGTGAATTGAGTTTCACAATTTGACCATAAGGTGTTCGAAGAAAATGCTTAGTTAAAAGTCTTTTAATAAAAGTTGTTTAATATAATCAAAATGAGAAGATAAGACATTTAGAGGATAAATAATTGAGAAAAATTTATACAATAAAAGGGAAGTTATTATAATATGAGATGATTTTATATAAATTTGGTCTATAAAATATGATTTATAAAGAGTTTTTGAGAATTTAAATCTCGGTATTGCTTGAAATGGTTTCATAAAGATTTCGAGAAAAGTATTGGTAGTACTACTTGGAAATATTTATAAGTATAAATATTTCAAAAGAGAATTTTTAATAAATAGACCTTTTCTTTGGATAGTTTAGGGAAAACATCTAGATTAGTTTTATGGTAATCTGAATAATCTTCTAAGTGACGATCGAATGTTTGCTTAGGCGAATATTGTAGCGCACTTAGTAAATTATTCTCTTAATCATCGTGCGATTGAAACGAGTTTGAATTCGAACGAACCTAAAGCGAGTGTTGGTGAATAAATTGTTATAGTTATTTTATATATAGAAATATATGTAGTGTGATTTCAAAAAGGGTTTTAAAATAAGAACCGGGTATTTAGTTCTTAATTTTAAATAAAGGAAACTGATTTAAAATAAAAGGTATTTTGATAAATGTTTTGTAAATGGAATTTTACCCTTGAATAGAAAAGGGATAGTTTAACGCAATTTTAAAATGGGTTAAATTGGATAGGAAGGTTTTAATAAACATTGTTTTGTTAAAACCGTAGTTTTGTTTAAAACATCTAAGTCGTGCAAACTATTTGATGTTATTAGGCCAACCCGTAAACATCTTTCCTTAGAACACAAGGTAAAAAGGTCGAAAGGTCGACTCAATTTTAAAGACCCATATTTTATTTAGTCCTCCATTTGAATTTTGAAAAGAAACAAGAATAAATAAATAAAATAAAAATCGATATTTTTGTATATACTCTTAGGATGTAGGAGAGTATTATACAAGTAAATAAAAAGTGGTGTAAGTTTTTAGTTTAATGTTTTATAATGATGAGCCTTTAATAAACGTTTGAAAAACTTAAGTGAATATTTATAAAGTAATTCATAAATAATTTTAGTATTGAATGAACTACTATAAATATAAATGAAAATGGAAGCGATTTAGAAAAAAGATTGGTGTAATTAAGAAACTAATAAAAATTAGGTACGTAAGTTGTACGTAGATCATTTTATTTGCACAATTCTTGATCTAGGATTCGAGTACATAACTTCGGGGTGATTCACACCTGTCCGAAAAAGGATTTCTCACTTGATTTTGTTAGTGAACACTTGATTTGGATTCTCGATATGATGCTGAGGTTTTCTATCATAGTATATGGCTATGTAAGGAGTACGGAGGTTTCTAATCAAGGAACCTGATCGGAGTTCACACTAGAGAGGTCAAGTGAGCGATACTAGTTTGGAAGTAAAGTTTATGTATTTGAACAAGTGGTCGGATCATATATTGCATACAAATGATTTATGTACATCATACGAGCTTAAGTGTATTTGTATGCTTTGTGGTGTGGCTTAGGAAAGTTTGGGAAGTGACTTTCAGTTTTGTTTGAGGAAGCTTAGGTAATCTTCTAAGCAATAACCAAAGGCCGATGAGTGTAATGGTACGCTTAGAAAATTTTCTATATCCTTTGACAATTGAGAAAGTTGTAAACCTAAGCGAAATTTCTAAATCTTATTTGATTGTCATTTAACATTTTAAATAACGTTAAGTGTTAGTTTATTCTTTTATTGAATTTTATTTGATTGATGGTGTGATTTTATAGTCTGTGGTTTATAAAGTTGTTTATTAGGACCTAAACCCCGGTGCTTTTGAAAAAGTGATCTCGAAAGAAATTTGTGAAAGAAATAATAATAAAATTATTTTAAAAACCTTGGTGAAGTATTATTATTTTAGGATATTTGAAAGGTGTTTTTGTGAGGTGTTTTTTTATAACTATTTTGTTATGACTAAAGTTGGGCGATTGGGAGTTTTTCGATTTGGAAGACTCGCCAGGTATATTTGTTTAATCTAGTTGTTGTTTCAGGAGGAACTGAAATACCGCTAGATGCTCTATGTTGTTTTGATTCTAGAGTTACACCATGCTTAGGTAGGAGGAGCCCCTTCCTTGTCATAATTGATTTTGATTTATTTCTCTTTGGAGGAAGTTGAAAATATATTTAGATATAAAAATCCGGACATTTAGTTCTAATTTGATGTTTTGAAAAGATTGGATGCTTAGTATTTTGTTATAGAGTATTCTCTGTACTTTTGTTGCATATGGCAGTTATTTTGTTTATATTGCTATTTCTTATGATAGATACAACTTGTGCATTGCTTTTTGTCAGCATAGTTTTCTTTTGGATTATAAGTACAAGATAAGTACATGAAAGTAAGAGATTGTTATTTGATTCCTTGTGCACCTACATTTGCATCGAGATAGTAAGTTGCTTGCAAAAATAAAAATCAAATGCAAAAGAGGTATGTGGTAGATTTAAAAATTGGTATTTTGATTGATTGATGATTTTATGCCCCATATATGGGAGGTCACTTGGCTTTTGTTTTCTTTTGTTGATTTGGGCCAGCTGTGGCAAGCTGTAGTTTTTTGGATCTACCCGCGCAAAGGAGGCACTGCCGAAATTTTCCATAAAATAAGGGACTTTAAAAGTTTAATGACTCATTTTAATTCATAGTTTAAACCTTAAGGGTTTGGAGAAATTTTCTTCCTATGAGAATTTTAGGGACGAAATTCTTTTAAGGGGGGAGAATGTAACAGCCAGGCATTTTGTCGTTCTAACTTTGAATATTTAATTAATTTTAAATATCTAAATAATTGGTTTTTAAAGTTTAATAACTTATATTCAAATATAAGGATTATTTTAGTAATTGAATTTTGAATTAGATGTTAATTAAATGGATTTAGTAGCCTTATTTAACTCCTTTTAATTAACAAATATAATAGTGGGCTCATTTTGTAAATTTATTTACAATAATAAATAGTTTGAATAAATAATAAGAAAATCAATTGTTAATAAAACGATTTGATTTTTAATGACGTATTTTTAAATGATATTATTGGATTTTTCCATAAATTTAGTCTGGAAAATATTTGAAAATCTCGTGGATCGTATATTATCCAACTTTTGTATAATATGCAAGTGTCTAAGTTAATGCAATAGTAGACAATAAATAGTAAAGTATAAAAAGCATGCAAACCAGAGTTTTTATATTGGTTCGGACCTCCCATCCTACGTCCAGTCCCGAAGCTCCCCTTCAGTATTTCCTTTAAACAAATTACCCTCGCTTCGCCCAGAGGAATAGGCTAATACAAAAGTATCTCTAACAATCTTGTGTTCCAAATAACACAGTTTTTGACTTATAGTACAAATCTTCCTATGATCTCCTTTGAGTATATGAATATGAATGCTTTGAGTTGTAAGAAGTGATTTAACCAAAATTATATTTTGGTTATAATAGATTGAGAGTATGTGAACAATGTATATGCAAGAGAGCGTTTAGAAATCAAGAGAGTAAAGAATAGATTAATTCAAGTTAGATGATTTCTACTTCTCAATCAAAATAATATTTATAGATTCAAAAAGGTGCAGATGAAGAGTTGTTATTATTTGAGAAAGTCTATTCATTTTAATGGCTGCTACCTTTCGTTGAAAGGCGATTTCATTTTGTTTCAAAACAGAAGTGTCTTTTCAGAATTGACAGTTTTTGCTCATGACAGACATCTGTGGTAAAACCTCAGATGTCTGTGACTGGTTAAAATTTTAACCCGAGAATTGTCACAGACATCTGTGGTTTTATCTCAGACGTCTATGAGGTGTAAAAATAGTTTTTCACCTTAATTTCGATGCATATGAAATTGTGTGTGATCGTGTATGCATATATACTCAACTAGACCTTAACAATATTATATCTAGCAATCTTTTAGAGAAGAATAACCTTACTAACCACAGTATGGTCAACGAATCTTCGTTTCTCTTTGAGTCTCAATATCTTCGAGCATGGTGTCTTCTTGTAGCATATACCTGCAATCTTGATAAGGTCCATATATGTATATGATTGTATATTTGTTATAATTGAAACATAAATTAGAGCTTCTAACAATCTCCCCATTTTGATGATGACAACTATACAATCAAAAACCAACTATACAGTCAAATATCAACTATACAATAGTAGTATTATTATGTTTGTCTCCCCCTATGTATATGCGTCACCCCCTATGTATGTGCATAGATTTCTCCCTCTTTGTCATTATCAAAATGGAGGGAAACGATATAAGATACAGAGATATTAAATAGACATAGCATGTTATCACTTAAGATTATGCGAAATCAAATATGAAGTTCAAAATAAAATTAGAAACAAAAGGTTGTAAATAGGTAAACAAACAAGCATATGATTTGCAAAATAAAAGAAAACTCTTATTGTACTGATTTTGTAAATAAGATAAGCCCCCGTAGTTCTTGTAATAGTCCCAGTAAGAGGATGGATCCTGCCCGTATGTACCCGGCCATTGCGTTTGGTCGTTGTACTCCTCATCTTCATGAATTGAAAGGCCTTAAAATGCCATGTATGATTGTTGTTGAAAATGTGGAGTATCAGACATGTACATTTCATCATTGTCTTCTTCTTCTTCCTCAGGTTGTGCATGAGTAGGAGTCTTCCCTCAGTCACTTCTATCGTGTGACGTACCTTCGGGCGAGGCTTGAGAGCGATAAACTGATGTTTGAACCCGAGGTGGAGGTGTTGGAAAAGGTGAAGATGATGAGCATGAAGAAGATCGACCACGTACTTTGCGCATCACTTTGCCTGAAGTGGAGACCACTTTGTCCAAAGTCTTCTTCATCTTTGTCATCCTAGTGGAGAAAGAACGTTCCAATCCAGTCATTATTCTGTTTAAAGCTCACCGATTAGCCGTAATTATATTTTGGTTTTTGATTGCCAAATCACGAAGAGATTTGTTTGGCGTTGGTTCAACGCGAGCTTCTTGTATTTCAGAGTCTGAATAATATTCAGTACCATGACTAGAGGAAGGTGGTTGTTGTGAAGGATGAGTGGAGTAGGTTTGCTGAGGAGCGCTAGTTGGAGAAGGACCATGATGTTCTTGTTGATATTGTTTTAGAGTCCATTGGTCGAAGGGGATGATACGAGGTGGGCTTTTGGGAAGATGCATTAGTGATAGATATCGTGGACCACTATCTTTTGTTGGAATTTCTTCATATTGTGATATATACGAAGGAACTCCAAGATTTTGTAAGATGTGCATTATGTACGGAGCATATACAATGGACCGACGATGCTGAGACCAAAAGCCTTTAATTTGGTCATGAATAAATTTTTCCTAATTTACTGGTAGGCGACCAAATATTGCATACAAAGCTCGATGGTCATTAGGATAAATTTGCTTGTGACTACCTAGACGAGGAATGATGGTAATAATTATCATTCGATTTAATAGTCTAGCACGTGGCCGAAGGTAAATTGATTTCCATTTGGGGCATCCGATCTTCCCATATTTGATGGGTAACTTCATCTTCGGGTAAAAGACTATGATCTGGTATATCCGTTAAGTCAATTTCCTCACAAGAACATCCTAATATACGACCAACCGTATATACATCAATTTTAACTTATTTTCCGCAAACACTTGACCACAACCAACCATCATCATTCTCCGAATTCCAAATCTTCGTACTACATAAATTGTAGTAGAAGAGGTAAATAGCTAGAGGATCGATGATTACCTTATTTGCATCATAGCTAATTAAGTTGTAGCAACCAGCATCCGTAATAATTCCTAGAATTTCATATTCCATCATATTTCCAAGGCGCTAAAAAGGAACATAGAGGATCTTCTTTTAGGAAAGTGTGTCAAATCGTTTGATGGCATTGGGATTGTTGCGGAGCCATTGGTTTATGTGAGCTTGCATAACCAGGGCTTGATAGGAGGATGAAGATTGGCCTTGCTTTTGCTTTTTAGAGACTGTAACCTTCTTGGGAGCCATTGATTAATGAATTTGAATGTTTTGAAAGCTAGGGTTTCAGAAATTAGGAATTGAAATGGAGGTAAAGTGAAGAGAGGGGTAGAGTTGTTTACATATGGCTGTTGGAAAGTTGTTGCCAGAGCAACGACAGACGTCTGTGGCTTCAATAAAAATTAAACATAGAGTTTTGATAGATGTTTATGGGGTTTCCATAGACGTCTATGGCTACAAGGAAAATTTACCTGTAACTTGTGACAGACGTCTGTGGTATATTCATAGACATTTATGATATGTAATTTCTGACATATAGAGAAAATTTTAATATCAATGAATATTTTATTAAAATTTCAATACAATAAACAGTATACATATCAAAAATTAATAAATAAACATAATTTATATGATGTGTAACATAAGTTTTAGTTTTATCGGAGAATTCATAATTATTGATTTGTTGTATATCCCATGAATTTGGTTCAACTTTTGTATCGTCAAGTAATGGCTTTAGTGGAGACCAACTTGGATGAGCTGGAGTGTCAATCCAAGCTTAGTTTGATGGTCCCGGTTTGCATAGATTTCTCAGAATAATGTTATGCGCTTTTGTAGGAGTTTCTTGTAATCGATGAGACTTTTGATGTATGCAATTTTTTGTTGGTGAATGACCACAAATTACTATAATACACTTTTTGAGAAAATTTAGACGAGAACCTTGACTTCGTTGCTCGTAATACATTTCACGTTGAACGCCGATCACTTCTTGTTGATAGTGATATATCTCATCGACTTTGTTGGTGAGAGATGTTGATTTTAGATAAATTGATCGTTTAGCTTTGTTTCCTTTAGGAGAAAAGCCAGTGTGGTATGTTGGTGATGCAACAATGTTTAGAGAGACTAAACGAGTTGATGTAGGTATGGATTTAGTTGGTGATATGTAAGTGCTATCTGACGAGGGGGATTTATAGTCGATGGTTGAATAGGTGGAGTCGTGATCGGAGGACATTGTATTATTTGCTTTAATAATTTATTTGTGTTTATTTGTTTTTAAGTAGAATATAATCTGAATTTATAAGATAATATTTTGCTATATTTAGAAAATAAGTTGAGGAAAATGAGTTAAGTCATAAGAATTTAACAGATACTAGTTTGTTTTTAAATGGTTGTTATTTAAAAAATTTATGTGGTTGTTGTTAGTTCTAAGTTATAAAATTAAATGTTCGGTTGAAAGTACATATAAGCTATTACAAATTTAAGTGAACAAAATATTATTTCTAAAACTTTAGTTAACCAATTCATTGTACGAACAAATTCCTAGATCTCGTCTTAACTTAACAAAAGTTAGTTCACTTAATGGTTTTGTAAAAATATCAGCTATTTGATTTTCGGTATTAACAAATTCAAGAGTTATTATTTCTTTTTCAACATTATCTCTCAGAAAATGGTGACGAATATCTATATGTTTTGTTCGTGAATGATTAATTGGATTTTTAGATAAATTTATAACACTAGTATTATCGCAATATATTGGAGATTTGTTTATTATTTTTGCATAGTCTTTAAGTGTTTGTTGCATATATATTACTTGAGCGCATGCTAATGCAGCAGAAATATATTCGGCTTCACATGTTGAAAGAGAAACACAATTTTGCTTTTTAATAAACCATGAAACTAACGATTGACCAATAAAGTGACATGTGCCACTTGTACTTTTTCTATCCGATTTACATCCACCAAAATCTGCATCACTGTAAGATACAAGTTCAAACGTACTGCCTTTTGGATAAAATAGACCATAATCTTTAGTGTTGGTTAAATATCGTAAAATCCGTTTGACTGCCCGATGATGTGATTCCTTAGATTGTGCTTGAGATCTTGCACATAAACAAACACTCATCATAATATCTAGTTTACTAGCTGTTAAGTATAATAAGGATCCTATCATGCTTTGAGATAGTTTTTGATCGAACTCTTTTCCATGTTGATCTTTGTTAAGATGATTAGTAGTACTCATTGAAGTGGGTTTACTTGATGTATTATCCATTCCAAAATGTTTTAGTACTTCTTTACAATATTTTTCTTGATTTATAAAAATTCCATTATTTGTAATCCTAAAAAGAAATTCAATTCACCCATACGAGACATTTCAAATTCGTTTTTCATTATTGTAGAAAATTCATTACATAAATTTATGTTAGTAGATCTAAATATAATATCATCAACATAAATTTGAACAATTAATATATCCTTTTGTTCTCTTTTAATAGATAATGTTGCATCTATTTTACCAATTTGAAAACCGAAATTAATTAAATGTGATTTTAATCGGTCATACCAAGCTCGAGGTGCTTGTTTTAAATCATATAATGCCTTTTTAAGTTTAAAAACATGATTTGGATATTTTATCATGAACAAATAGTGGTGGTTGTTCAACGTAAACATTTTCTTTTATAAAACCGTTTAAGAAAGCACTTTTAACATCCATTTGAAATAGCTTAAAGTTATGATGACACGCAAAAGCAGTAATATTCTTATGGCTTCAAGACGTGCCACAGGTGCAAAAGTTTCTTCATAATAAATTCCTTCTTCTTGATTGTATCCCTGTGCCACTAACCTTGCTTTATTACATATAATTCCATTTTCATTGGCTTTGTTTTTAAAAACCCATTTTGTTCCCATTACTGATTGATTGTTCGGCCTTGGTAGTTCCCAAACATTATTTCGTTCAAATTGACTTCTTGCATTGCTAAAATCCAGGAATCATCATTTGATGCTTCCTTGTAATTTTTTGGTTCAAAATTAGATATAAATGCTACATTCCTCATTTGATTTATTTGTCTTCCAGTCGAAACTTTGTTATCTGGATTTCTAATTATGTTGTCAATAGGATGATCTTTTAAAATACGGGGTGGTGATTTCAAGTGACTGTTATTTTGATTATCATTATTATTTTCAATCATAATTTCAATGGCTTTATTTTGATTAGTGTCAAAATTTTCTTCGTCGTCTTTATTTATATTTTTAAAGTTTTCATCAAACGAGACATGAAGGCTTTCCTCTATAACATTTGTTCGTTTGTTAAAAATTCTATAAGCTTTATTTTGATCGGAATATCCAACAAAAATTCCTTCATCGGCTTTTGAATCGAATTTACCAAGATTATCTTTTGTATTTAGAATAAAGCATTTTGATCCAAATATTTAAAAATATGATACTTTTGGTTTCTTTTTATAGAGCATTTCATAACATGTATTTTTAGTCATAGGTTTAAGAGTTACACGATTTAATATGTAACATGCAGTAGCAACTACTTCGGCCCAAAAATTCTTGGGTAAGCCACTGCCATTTAGGAGAGTTCGAGCACATTCTTGCAAGGTGCGATTTTTTCTTTCTACTACTCCGTTTTTTCGTGGTGTTCATGGAAATGAAAAGTTATGAGTGATTCCCTTTTTATTACAAAAGTTGTTAATAATTCATTTTCAAGTTCTCCACCGTGATCACTTCTTATACTTTTTATTTTTAAATAGAGTCTTAATTCGCTTAGCAAAATTTTTAAACATTTTGAATGTACCACTTTTATGTTTTATAAATAGCGTCCAAGTATATCTTGAAAAATCATCTACAATTACAAAGGAATATTTATTGTGATTTATCGAACGTACTTGAGTTGGGACAAATGAAGTAATTCAAGAGGTTGTTTAGTAGAGATTTCCTTTTTAGACTTAAACGAGCTTTTCTTTAATTTTCCAAGTTGACATGCATCACATAGATTTTTAACTTTGAAATTTATTTTGGGTAATACTCTTACCAAATTTTGTTGGATCATAGGTTTTGATTGCTGACAAGACACAACAATTCATGAATCTACAACTACGACAACATCCGGACTCATCGGCTCAAAATTTGGTTCGTATAGTTATATAGTTTAGCAAGAGCCAATAAGTGTATATATAGAGTCTAGTTAGTGCTTTGTTAAAATCTTTCCTCAAGGTTCATTACTCACAAATTCAATTAAAACTTGCATTCGGTTTTTTAATCAACTTTAAATGCACACACATATATTTCATTGCACTAAAAGCAGTACTCAGTCGACTGACCAAGTGTTTCCAGTCGATTGAGTCAGTATATAAAGTTAAATTTATAATACAGATCAGTCGACTGAACACACCTGGTCAGTTGACTGAGTCTGTGCATGAATTTTGTGCACCTTTTGAATTCAGTCGACTGACTAAGCATGTTTAGTCGACTGAATCCTGCAACAGTCAAAAATATGAAAAGACACTTCCTTCGATCCAAGAGTTATCTTCTTTCCAGAGAGATGCATCCTTTAGCTATTAATAGATATCTATTACCAAAAGTTATAACTCTTCATACACTATAAAAACACTCAAGAATCATTGATCAAATAACCTAATTTTCTATTGTCTCTTGATCTAACGAGCATTGCATTCTTGATTCTATTATTTACAAATCTCTATACAATCATTGTTTATGATTCCATTTCCATATTCTTCAAGTAATACTAATCTTCCAATACTTCATACACACACAATTATACACATCATTTTTGAGGAAAAGATTATAGGAAGGGTGTACTACAAGTGACAAATCCGTGTTATTCAGAACACACAAAGTCAAGTTAATCCAGTTTGTAAGAAAGTCCTGTTCGGTTGCTCAAGCGGTCAAGTCCTGTTATGTTGCTCAGATGGTCAAGTCCTATTCGGTTGCTCAGGTAGTGTAATACATGTTCCTCTGGGTTAAGTGAGGGTTGCTAGCTTTAATTCTAGAAGGAGTTTGGAACTGGACGTAGAACAGGAGTTTGAACCAGTGTAAAAATTCCTGGTGTCATTTTACTTTACTGCTATTATTTTCCACACTAGTTATTTATTATATTCCATATTACTTGATCCTATAGCACACTCACTTTCACTTGGTATCAGAGCAAGGCCATCATATAACCGTAACATAGTTATATGATATATTTTTTAATATGGAAAACAACACCAGCACTGTAACTAACAATACTTTTCTTGAAGGTCAATCTAATGCACGACCACCTCTATTTAAAGGAATGAACTATAACTATTGGGCTACTAGAATGAGAATTTATATACAAGCAAGTAGTTATGAAACCTGGAACATTATGCAATCTGAATATACTATGCATACTACTGAATATTCACAATGGTATAACATACAAAAGTTAGATGCTACTGCAAATGTTAAAGCTATGAATATGCTATATTGTGCATTAGACAAAAATGAGTTTAATAGAATAAGCATGTGTAAAATTGCTCATGAAATTTGGCATGCACTTAAAGTTACACATGAAGGTACTAACAAAGTCAAACAAAGTAAAATTTCTATGCTCAAAAATCAGTTCCATAATTTTAAAATGAAACAAGATGAGACTATAAATGAAATGTACTCTAGTTTCAAGATATATATCATTCTTTGATAGCATTAGGAGAAACTTATACAGATTTTGATATTGTTTCAAAAATCCTTAACTCACTAACAGATGAGTGGGAATGAAAATTCTTAGCAATCGAAGAAGCTAACGACATTTCGATCATAAAACCAGAGGAGTTGATAGGAAATCTAATGTCTTATGAAGTTAATCTCCAGGCAAAACGAGTACAGGCTCAAGATAAGAAAAGTATAGCATTCCAGGCAGAAAAAGATGAATCGAATTCAGATGAAGAAGATATGGCGTTCATTGCTAAGAATTTCAAAAAGTTTTTGAAATTTAGAAAGAGCAACAAATTCAGAAATAACAAGAACAGCTCCAGCAACAATAACAACACCAACAAACCATCATCATCTGCTCTAGAATGTTATGAATGTCACAAGAAAGGCCACATAAAGAAAGACCATCCTGAGAAAAAGAAGGACAAACATAAGCACAAGAAAGACAGATTCAAGAAGAAAGCTTTCTCTGTCACTTGGGACGATTTAGAATCATCTTCATCATCAGATAGTGACTCGAACAGTGATACAAAACAAACCAACGTATGTTTTATGGCCACAAAAGATGATGTGAGTGATCTAACTTTTGATGATCTATTGGAAATAAACTCAGAATTACTTGATAAGCTAAAAGACATCAAAAGAAAATACAAAGAATCTCTTGAAAAACTGAATAGAACTGAAATTTAAGTAGATATGCTAAGAGATGAGAAACAAATCTTAGAAGAAGAACTTGAGGTTACTCAAGAATCTTGTTCTAATATGACATCTCAACTCTCTATGCTAAGTCAAGAGATAGAAACACAAAAAGAAAAGAATGATGCTCTATTAATTGAAAATCATGATCTTAAAGCAAATGTCAAGATTTTAGAATTAGATAACTCTAGCCTTAAAACAAAGTTAGATGATATTACTAAAAATGTCTCTAATCTTAATAAAGGCAGAGAAAATCTTTCCAAAATTATAGAAAATTCTCAAAGTGCTTCAAATAAAAGAGGACTACGATATAAGCAATCTTCTAAAATTATTCCAAAGAAAAACAATTCTTTATATAAAAGGAATAATAAAGTTGAAAAACCTAGTTCTAAAGTTTCAAATTTTACTAAATCAATTAAAATTTGGGTTCCTAAAACAAATAATTCTTTAATTAGAAATAAGTATATAAAATATTTTATAAAAACCGTTCATAAAAACAAAGATTTTATTTTCAAAAGGAATTCAGAACCCTCTTGGGTTTGGCTTCCTAAGACCTAACTCTTAGGACCCAAATAAAATGGTGGGTACCAATGTTAATTCTGTATTTTGCAGGTACCATCTAAAAAGAGAGGAAAATGGATACTAGACAGTGGTTGCTCAAAACACATGACAGGAAACAAAGGGATGCAGACTAACATTAACTACTCAGAAGGAGGTTCTGTCACATTTGGAGATAATTCCAAAGGATATGTCATCGACAAAGGCGATGTGAGCAATAACGGATTCAATTTGCTCAAATTCTAATATGCCCGGACGAAGGAGAAGAGTTGGCGAAATACCGATTAATACTGAAACTCGAGATCGTATTAGTCATATGTTCCTCTTCGACGACTTAATAGAATTAAAGGCGGTTGCGCTATGACCCAAGGCTTACCTCATGCATCGTGCGCAAACCCATACCATTAACCCAAGAACGGGAAGCTATGAGAAAGTTTATAGGAGGGACTTCCAATCTTTGTATGCTATTTGGGGAGATCGTCGTGTGAATTGGGCAAAAGTTATCTTGGACGAATTTCAAACATTCAGCCAAAGTCGCATGAGGACGATTCACTATGGCGCATATATTATGCGTATTCTCAAGCACTTTGATGTTCCTTTTGCCGACTTGGAATGCTCTACCATTGGTTCCTTAAACACCAAGACACTTCACTTGATGAACCTTCCGAAACAATATCTTGACCACACCATCATTACATATGAGCATTGGCTTGAAAACCAATCCTCCGTTCAAGCCAAACCTTCCTCTCGCTAACAAACACCTCATGTTCAAGCTTCCACTTCGTCTCAACCTCCTCCACCTAAGAGAGAAGTCACCGACATTCAAGAAGTTGATCCTCGAGCTTGGCCTCAAGAAGTCGTATCTATCATTTCCCGAAACCAACGACTTCTTGATCAACGACTTTCTCGAGTGGAATCAAATGTATCTCGAGTTGAAAAATCCGCCGCCAAGGTCAATAAGAAACTCAATCATATAAAGGTTTTTCTCAACAATATTTGGGAAGCAATCACGTGCTCTCAACCTTCTTCAACTTCTGTTCACGTGCATACTTCACATGGGTAATGACATGCTGAGCACTTCACATGGTCCACTTCAAATGAGGAACAAGAAGAAGAAGAAGGAAAAGAAGTTGGTGGTGAATCTGGCGATGAAGAAACCGAAGGCTATGAAGAAGGAGAAAGCTCCAATGAAGGAAGCGATGGTGATGAGTGAGGTTATTTTCTTATGTTCTTGTTATTTTGATGAACTTCTATGTTATTTCATTTCAAACAAACTCTATGTGGTTATGTGGTGTGTTTATGTGATAGTTTTCTTGTCTAGACTAATTATGTAATATTTACACTCTGTGTTTCTATGGTTATGTGTTTCTCTGTGGTTATGTATTCTTATTTTTGAGTTATGTGTTTCATATGTATCTTTGTTCTATGTTATGTGTTACTATCATTGTTCATATTATAATATTCTCTACTTTGAGAACTCTCCTTTTTGTCAATGACAAAGGGGGAGTAAAGATTAATTATTTCCAAGAATATATAGCATAAATTCAGGGGGAGAAAACTATAGTACAGTTGCAGGAATATATTCAGGGGGAGATATCAACAAAGCTTGTCAAAGATTCGTTCGTATCAAATGGAGTTGTCATCATCAAAAAGGGGGAGAATGTTGGATCATAGGTTTTGATTGCTGACAAGACACAACAATTCACGAATCTACAACTACGACAACATCCGGACTCATCGGCTCAAAATTTGGTTCGTATAGTTATATAGTTTAGCAAGAGTCAATAAGTGTATATATTGAGTCTAGTTAGTGCTTTGTTAAAATCTTTCCTTAAGGTTCATTACTCACAAATTCAATTAAAACTTGCATTCGGTTTTTTAATCAACTTCAAATGCACACACATATATTTCATTGCACTAAAAAGCAGTACTCAGTCGACTGACCAAGTGTTTCCAATTGATTGAGTCAATATATAAAGTTAAATTTATAACATGGACCAGTCGACTGAACACACCTGGTCAGTTGACTGAGTCTGTGCATGAATTTTGTGCACCTTTTGAATTCAGTCGACTGACCAAGCATGTTTAGTCGACTGAATCCTGCAATAGTAAAAAATATGAAAAGACGCTTCCTTTGATCCAAGAGTTATCTTCTTTCTTGAGAGATGCATCCTTTAGTTATTAACAGATATCTATTACCCGAAGTTATAACTCTTCATACACTATAAAAACACTCAAGAATCATTGATCAAATAACCTAATTTTCTATTCTCTCTTGATCGAACGAGCATTGCATTCTTGATTCTATTATTTACAAATCTCTATACAATCATTGCTTACGATTCCATTTCCATATTCTTCAAGCAATACTAATCTTCCTTTACTTCATACACACACAATTATACACATCATCCTTGAGGAAAAGATTATAGGAAGGGTGTACTACAAGTGATAAATCCGTGTTATTCAGAACACACAAAGTCAAGTTAATCCAGTTTGTAAGAAAGTCCTGTTCGGTTGCTCAGGCGGTCAAGTC
The DNA here is from genome assembly GCA_030737815.1 of Allium fistulosum. NCBI lineage: Eukaryota > Viridiplantae > Streptophyta > Magnoliopsida > Asparagales > Amaryllidaceae > Allium > Allium fistulosum. The sequence goes on from CM060903.1 coordinate 1,505,760,064, forward strand.
TTGTTCTGTTGCTCAAGCGGTCAAGTCTTGTTCGGTTGCTCAAGTGGTGTAATACCTATTCCTCCGGGTTAAGTGAGGGTTGCTAGCTTTAATTCTAGAAGGAGTCTGGGAATGGACATGGAACAGGAGTTCGAACCAGTATAAAAATTCCTGGTATCATTTTACTTTACTGCTATTATTTTCCGCACTAGTTATTTATTATATTCCATATTACTTGATCCTATAGCACAGTCACTTTCAAATTGTTTTTAGCTAATTTGTTTATATATTTGAAATTTATGTGACAAAACCTTTTATGCCATATCCATGGATCATCATGATTTGGATTAAGCATAAATCATTATTATGATTAATATTCATGTTTAGAATATAAATATTTCGATTTCTTGTTCCTTCAAAAATGAAAACTTTATTTTGATCAAAGATATTGCATTTATCTTTTTCAAAATCGATTCTAAATCCCTTATCGCATAATTGGTTTATACTAAGTAAATTATGTTTCAAGTTTTAAACTAATAAAACATTTGAAATTTGAGATTAAATTTTTTTATATTAGCTAATTCTAAATTTTGTTTTAATTCATACTTTTCTTTTTCAAGTTTATAATTCTCTATTTAGTTATTCTCTATATCATGTGTTAAAGTAGCATTTTGAGATGATAATTTTTTACGTTCTTTTTATGCTAATTCTAATTCTTCTTCTAAAATAGTTTTCTCGTCTTTTAACAATCCAATTTCAAATTCAGCTCTATTTAATTTTCCCACATTTTCTTTATTTAATTTTTTTAATTATTTATAATTGTCATCTAATTCTATACTAATTTCAAGAATTTCATCATATGTTAATTCAGGACATACCTCATTTGTGCTATCCATGAAGCAAACATTTGCTTGTTTTGAGTCACTGTCACTATCGGATGAAGAGGAAGAGTCGGAGTCATCCCAAGTTTCTTGAAATGCTCTTCTCTTTTTCTTGAAATTTTTGAATTTGTTCTTTTTATCATTGTTGAGTAGTGCACAGTCTTTCTTCATATGGTCAAATTTATCACACCCGAAGCATTTCATTGATGTTTGATTTGAGGAATTTGCATTGCTGTTGTTTTGAAATTTCGTCATCTTTTTGAACTTCTTAAACTTGTGGTAATTTTTGGCGATGAAAACAATCTCATCTTCTTCCAAGTCGGAGTTTTCATTATTTGCCTGAAATGCGATGTTTTTCCTTTCTTGATTTTCTTCTTTTCTTGCCTATAAATTAGCTTCATATGACATCAGATTTCCTATTAAATCTTCGAATTTGAGTTGGGAAAGATCGTTAGGTTCTAAGATGGATAAAGCTTTTCTTTCCCATTCGTTTGCCAGAGAGTTCAAAATTCGTGTGACTAAATATAAATCAGTGAATTTAACTCCTAGTGCCATAAGATCGTGTTGTATAGTTTGAAATCTAGCATACATGTCAATAATTGATTCATTTGATTTCATTTTAAAAGATGAAAATTGATTTTGTAGAATATAAATTTTTGTTTGCTTGACTTTGTTTGTGCCTTCATGGGTAATTTGTAATATACGCCATATATCATAAGCAGTGGTGCAAAACACGACTCGTGAAAATTCATTTTTATCGAGTGAGCAAAATAATACATTCATAGCTTTGGCATTTTTAGATGCCTCTGCTTTTTGTGCATCAGTCCATGTGCCAATATCAGTGTTAGGTGCTTCATATTTATTTTGAGTCGCTAGCTATATTTCTAATCCATTTGCTTCCATTAAAATTCGCATTCGTGTTGACCAATAAGCATAATTAGAACCAGTAAATAGTGGGGGATAAGCAGTTGATTGACCTTCTTGAAATGTACTTGCCATTTTAACGATTTCAATTACGTGTTACTGTAGATTGGAATAACCTTACCCTAATACTAGTTGAAAATCTCGTGGATCGTATATTATCTAACTTGTGTATAATATGCAAGTGTATAAGTTAATGCAATAGTAGACAATAAATAGTAAAGTATAAAAAGCGTGCAAATTAGAGTTTTTATACTGGTTCGGACCTCTCGTCCTACGTCCATTCCCGAAGCTCCCCTTCGGTATTTCCTTTAAACAAATTACCCTCACTTCACCCGAAGGAATATGCTAATACAAAAATATCTCTGACAATCTTGTGTTCCAAATAACACAGTTTTTGACTTATAGTACAAATCTTCCTATGATCTCCTTTGAGTATATGAATATGAATGCATTGAGTTGTGGGAAGTGATTTAACCAAAATTATATTTTGGTTATAATAGATTGAGAGTATGTGAACAGTGTATATGCTAGAGAGTGTTTAGAAATCAAGAGAGTAAAGAACTTTACACCTCACAAACGTATGAGATAAAACCACAGACGGCTGTGACAATTCTCGGGTTAAAATTTTAACCAGTCACAAACGTCTGAGGTTTTACCACAGACGTCTGTCATGGGAAAAAACTGTCAATTCTGAAAAGACACTTCTGTTTTGAAGCAAAAGGAAATCACCTTACAACGAAAGGTTGCAGTCATTAAAATAAATAGACTTTATCAAATAGTAACAATTCTACATCTGCATCTTTTTGAATCTATAAATACTACTTTGGTTAAGAAGTAGAAATCATCTAACTTGAATTAATCTATTCAGTTTTTCACCTTAATTTTGATGCATATGAAATTGTGTGTGATCGTGTATGCATATATACTCAAGGAGACCTTAATAATATTTTATCTAAGACTCTTTTACAGTATAATAACCTTATGAACCACAGTATGGTCAATGAATCTTCGTTTCTCTTTGAGTCTCAATATCTTCGTGCATGGTGTCTTCTTGTAGCATATACCTGCAATCTTGATAAGGTCTATATATGTATATGATTGTATAGTGGTTATCATTGAAACATAAATTGGAGGTTCTAACAATATTTAAATTATCATTTGATATATTTTACGACTAACGTTGGTATTTTTGACATTTTATAGAATAAAACAATCTGCGTATTTTATTGTTGTTTTAAGATAGTGTCATTCATGGTTCGTGCACGAATGAAATATTATGTAGTAGAGTACCACAAATATTTCTTTTCAAAATATTTTTAAATCAAATCAAAATTCAAATTATTCAACTAGTCATAATGGTGATTTTCTTTGATGGATGTTGGCTTAAGAATTTGGGTTTGCTTGGGAATATTATTTAACTTGAGTTTGAAGTGAAGTATTTGTTTGTTTATAAAATCAAATAAAACCAACACCTAACCAAATTTTCCAATTCATATTCCACTTTTCCCTCTTCTCTTATTTTTCTATTTTATTTAACAGTAAACAAAAATGGCAATCATATTCAAAAATCAAAACCAAATGGTTCACTCCACTAAAAATCATCAAACATGTTTCGTTGAACTTGTATGAAGTTGAGCTTCAATTCTATATGGGTTTCGTGAGTTGCGGTAGTGATTTGGGGATGGTCGAAGTTTTGGTCCTGGCTAGGTTAGCTTTGGGTGGAGAAGGAGGAAGCAAAATGCAAGGAGGAGGATTCCATTGCATTGCTCTTGTCAAGGAGCTACCCTCGGCATAATTTCACCATGTTCGATCCCCATTTGCAAAATCCAACATTTCACGGTCGCATGGGTATGTAGCATGTCGGTTTTCGAAGGAGGAGGCCGAGCTTGAGGTGGCAGGGTTCATTGCGGAGAGGGTGTGGAGTGGGAAGCATATGAATTGGCAGTGCGCGATATCGTCGAGTAAGGAAGGAGAAATTGAGGAGGGAATCAGTGCATTAATGGGTGATATGCACAATCATGCACAGGCGGTTTCAATTTGATTTGGGGAAGAAGTTTTCTGAGTGGGTAATTAACTAATTAATTCTGTAATTAAGTGAATTAATGAATATTTAATCTCATATTCTTATACAATTAATATCTTGCTCATACGAGAGCGGATTCGAACGCGGTCAGTTGCATTGAACTCATATCAATGTTATCTATGCATTACAGTTGGATTCCTTGAATTTGGAGCAAATGTAACTTCAAGCTAAAATCTAACGCCATTTAATTTTAGATCAAAACGGAACGTGAAAGCGCCAATTGGAATTTTAGTGAGTTTACTCACCTCTAAATAACATATATGTTATCTGTGTTGTTATATATTATTGTTGAATGCTTGGATGATGGTTGATAGTTTTACTGAAGTATAAATTAATAATAAATTATAGTGATTTAATTTAATTATGTTTAATGTAGTTAAATTAATTATACTTCGTTTGGGATATCTAATTAGCATAATAAAACACCGTTCTACTACAATTAAATTGAATAGATTATTTTGGACATCGATCAGATAGAATAAATCACCATTCTGTGCTTGCAAAGTAAAAGATTATTGCTTGATTTTTTATTTGGATTCGAGATCCCACTTAAAAGCGGATGGCATAAATAACTATTGTGTTGTAGGAAACAAATACAAGAGGAAGTTGAACTGAACGTAGCGAATTGGTCGATCACTATAGAACACTTTGAAAATATACATACATATGTGTGATTTACATGAGACTTCTATAAAGAGACCCAAAATGGTTTCTCGCCATTATTAATTTACTGTTATATGCATTTTACTTATATTCTTATGTTGCTTATATTGATTTTTGGTTGAAATATTTATGACCAACTGTTTAAAATGTGTAATTGTCGTTATATTTAGGAGTGGGCATTTAACCGACTTAACCGATTTAACCGACATCGACCGAACCGACTTAACCGATAATTTCGGATGACCGACATCATCAGTTAATCGATCAACCATAACCGAACATTTTCAGTTCGGTTAACGGTTAACAAAATCTGATCGGTCGGTTAATCGTTAACCGACCACAAAATTTAGTTTTTTCCCTTAATCGTAGCCCAAAACCAGCCCATTTGTAAACAAAGCATACCCGACCGAACTTGTTCTGCGTGCCCTAGTAATATAGTATGCTCCAATTCTAATTTTTCAGATGAATTTAAAAAGAAATGAGAAAAGTCGAAACCTATATCTAATCAACACGCTCGTCTCATCTGCTAATCACCGACGTTACTCGTGCACTTCCCAACGCTAGTGAAAACCACCACCATCATCGAGTCGTTGCAGTAATTAATGGCGTCAAAAAGGAAACGAAATATTGTGAGTATACTTTTCTAGAATTAATTCTTAAGTTCTAAATCAAATTACCGAATCTTAATTCTAAATTAATTTACAACTAATTTATAGTAATACGATTGCAGTAATCATATACTGAATTTCCTTTAATTTTTTCTGTCTAATTTTAGTATACTAAAATTAGGTTAACTCTCTGGTTTGCTGTATATTTTACTTGCTATGTCTAAGCCTCTGTACTATAAAACAAACTTTTTGGTTTATGAGATTGCCAAAACATTGGACATTTTTCTAGAATATTGGATATTTTGCCATAACATGTTTAGTTGTTGTGAAAAAATACATCATAGTTATGGCTATTGGCTACATGGAAGTTTGTGTAACATATGTTGAAATTATCATTTGGTTGTTTTAAGTGCGTATTTTATTCAGAACTTGGTTAAGCTAAGCACCTTATCAAATCAACTACCCAATGCAAATTAATACCGTGGACCTATTAACACCATGAAGATAGTTAATTATTGCTTCAATTTATGTGTATTCAGTTCATATGTCATACACTCAGACCGATATTCACCACTAAGTTCATGTTTAATACACTTATACACATATGTCATTTCATGTGTACATTTAACGCACATAGGCAGTAATTGAGATGTACCATCCATTCAGTTCATGTGTACATCTGATGTTGCTTAAGTTTTGATAGTTCATGAATGATAAATGTAGTTCATGCATATATCAATTGATTTCATGTATACATCTAATGCTACTTCAGTTTTTAAATTATTAAATATATAGTAGTTGAACGATTAAATATACATCTAATGATGCTTCATGCATATATCAGTTATGAACTAGTTGATTATTACTTAACTGAATCAGCTCTTTCTTTGTTATCTTGTTACTTTTAAACATTTATTGCAGAAAACATAGCAAGGAACATGAGTTACTGACTTGTTGTTTGCCATTCAGACTTCAAAGCTTTGAGTTGCTGACTTGCTATGGAGTGAGTATGGATTGTTTGTAGTTTGGCAAGTTTGTACTTGTAGTTTGGCTATGAACTATGAAAAATGTATTAATATGAATTGTTATCTACAATCAACTATGTAGTGTTGTTATGTAATACATATTAATATGAATTGCTGAATGCTGAGGGATGGGGATGTAGTAGACTGCTTGAAAGACTGTATGACTTTGAAGTTATGAACCGTATTGTGTATTCAGTGTACTGTGGATTGAATGTGCTATTAATGTTTTATCAATTAAATAATATGTGTTGTTAATGCTTATAATAGTTTCGTAATATTCATATGCAATATATATTATGTAAAGTTGTGACTGTATGAAGAATAAAGTGGAATATGGTTAGATTTTACAGTTTAATGTGGCTAACTTTTCGGTTAACCAATTTTCGATTAACTGGTTGAACTTAATCGGTTAACCGATTGATAAGTGCGGTTAACCGCGATTAAGTTTAGACGGTTCGGTCGATATGAACCGACCAAAATTATTTTCGGTTCGGTTAACCGAACCATGTAATTTGGTTGTTCAATCGGTTAATTAACCGATCGGTTTGGTTAACCGACCGTGCCTTATTGAATTTATGCGATTCAAATATTTTCCAAAGAAGACAAGAAAATAATTAATTAGTTCATTCAATCAATTAATTAGGCTATATATGGAAAGATAAAGAGGAAGGATATGTGATATCTTTTAGAGAAAGGAAACTAATTAATTGCTAATCAATTAATTAGTCAGATCTATTATATGAAGATAGACAAGTTTATAAATGGAGATGAAAGGGAGTGCGGATTAAGGATCTTAAGGCTAATTTAACACTAGAGGGGGGGTGAATAGTGTTTAATGGATTCTAAGACTTATATGGACTAAATTAAAATTATCACACAAACAAATGAAGAACTTAATCACAGAATTAAACACAGATGCAGAAAGTAAATAAAAAATAGTAAACGGAAAGAACACACCGGATTTTATACTGGTTCGGAGTTACCCTACATCCAGTCCTGTACCAAGGCAGAACACCTCATACAGATTTTATTATACCAAAGTCGAGATTACAATCCTCAGTTTCTAAAGGCCTTGAGGTACCTTCCTGTCTCACGAGTACGGGGCAAACTCTCTTGATTTACGGACCACAAGATTACCCAATTGATTTCCAGGCACAACCACACCTTATAGAGAGACTCGATAAACTTTTGATTACAAATTGATCCTATAACTCTTAATAGCACTTTGATCTTCGAGAGAGGACAGAGAACCAAACAAGAATGAGATTCTAATTTGATTCACTTGAGAATTCGACAGAATTTCGGCACGATCTTAAAAATATGAAAATTTTAGAATATGGATTTGTGGAGAAGGAGTGAAGAAAATACGAAAATAGTTAGTTAAAAAATTCGTTTGTGAAGGCTATTTATAGACCAGTAACAGTCATAACCATTCGTGAAGAGATTTAAACGAATAGACACTTCTTTTGAAAATAGAAACTTTTGAATTTAATGGCCACCATGTCAACATGGGGTATCCCATGATGTCGACATCCCTTAGTTAAAAAACAACGTAGAATTTGTTTTGAAAATGGTATTGAAAGGAAAACAAGATGAAATGATTCTGGAGTAAAATAAACTAATTTTCCTATGTTTTAAAATAAAGAAGAGTAGAAAAATATATTTTTAGAATGTATATATAAATTTGATTTTAAATCTCAAGTATATATATATATATTATAAAAGAATATTTAAAAATCAGAAGATAGTTTTAAAAACAAACGAAGTTTAAAACAAGAGTTTATTTAAAAACAAAGACAAAGAATATTTTAAGGCTAAAACATTTTGAAAAGTAGTTTTGAAAAACCATTTTGAAGTAGTTTTGCAAGCTTCTTCCTGCAGAATATCTCATCACATCAGGACTCGAGAACTTGTACAAAACCAGGATGTCCGTGGGTTTGTAAGCCACTTGTTGTAGGTTAGTAAGCTACTTGTTGTGGGTTTGTAAGCCACTTAGAAGATAGAAATGGGTTCCATCCCAAATGAAATATGGAATGAAGATTTCCATACTATTATGAAGTTTTAACAATAAACTAGACTAAACTAGACACTTATCTTGAAATCTTGATCTTGATACTCATGAGTCTTCAAACTTGATTTCTTCATCCTTGATCTTTATACTGTACTGTCTTCAATAATCAGTACCTGCCTTATATATATCCTGCATAATAACATTCATATATATCTAGACAATAGTGTTATTATATAAGTTATAATAAAATAAGTTACAAAGGTTGTTGTCATCAACTCCCCCTTACTCCAAGCCTACTATTTTATATAACTTCTCCCCCTTTGTCATCAACAAAACAATAACCTATAAACCTTGAACTTAATAGAAAATGAGATAAACAAACATATGACATAAGAATAATAACTATGTAGGAGTGAAATATAGCATCCCAAGTTAAATGGAATTCAAGATTTTATACACCAAAGATTGTTTTTAGAAGAACATTAATTAAGATAACACTTTATATACAAACTAACAAACCAATATATAATCAAGAAAGAGAAAAACAAAAATGAAAAACACTTAACGAGGACCCTTAACTATTGGTGATTTATGGACCGAAAAATTTGGATAATGGAGACAAAAGTTTCCACGTTGTTCAACCAAGTTCCCATTAGCGTCAAAAAGGACCTCTCCAACGCAAATCACGCCATCATCTTCGTCCATATGAACATCCGGATTCGGCAGAGGATGTTCTTCTTCTTGATCCTCTTGTGGTTCTTCCATAGGCTCTTCTTCTTCAGAATCCATGGCTTGTGACGATTCTTCGATGACAATGGGACTGGCATGGTTATCCATAAGGAATTTTTGTAAATTCCTAAGAATTCTGCCTTGCCTATCTTGTTCTCTAGCCATTCGCAGTTGACTCACTTGAATTTTCGTCATCATTTGAAGCAAATCTTTCATCGTCTCTTGTAATTTGATGACTCGTACGTGTGTGGAACGTTGAAAAGGGCCAGAATGAAGAGAAGTGGGTGAAGAAGATTCATTATTAGAAGAGGAAGCCATTAATTTACTGTTTTAGAAGTTTATTACAGAGAATAGAATAGAGAAAAGGAGTAAAAGTCGAAATATATAAATATATAACCAAATAACTAATTTTAGAGGGAAATTTAAATTTGAAAATCCGGCCTGTATGTCGACATAGGGGGATGGGTCATGTCGACTTGCCTAGTTCAATTTTTGAGAAATTTTTATTTATATTAATTATTAACTATACTTGTATTATTTATAATTTATATTTCAGTTAATGAACATATACCTAATTCTCTTCTAAATTTAGTAAAGTTTTGTTCATTTAATGGTCTGGTTAATATATCAGCAATTTGTTTTTCAGTATTAATATATTCAAGAGTTATGACTTCTTTACTTATATTATCTCTAAGAAAATGATGTTTAATATCAATATGTTTTGTTCTAGCATGATGAGTTGGATTTTTAGATAAGTTTATTGCACTAGTATTATCACAATAAATTGGTGATTTAGTTATAGTTAATCTAAATCTTTTAAAGTTTGTTGCATATATATAACTTGAGAACAAGCCAAAGCAGCAGATATATATTCTGCTTCAGTTGTTGACAAGGATACAGTGTTTTGCTTCTTACTAAACCAGGAAACCAGAGAATGTCCTAGAAAGTGACAAGTTTCACTTGTACTTTTTCAATCTGATTTACAACCAGTGTAATCAGCATCACAATATGAAATTAAATCAAATACATCATTTTTAGGGTAAAATAAACCATAATCTAAAGTATGTTTTACATATCTTAAAATTCTTTTAACAGCTTTTAAGTGAGTTTCTTTAGGTTGAGATTGGTATCTTGCACAGAGACAGACACTATGCATGATGTCAGGACGACTTGCTGTTATATAAAGCAGCGAACCAATCATTCCCCTATATAATTTTTGATCAACATCTTTTGATTTATCTTCTTTACTTAAAGCTACATTAGTTGTCATTGGAGTTGGTTTCCCACTAGAAGTGGTCAATCCAAATTTATTAATTAAATCCTTAGCATATTTTTCTTGACTAATGAAAATTCCTTTATCAAATTATTTGATTTGATGTCCTAAGAAGAAGCTTAGTTCTCCCATATGACTCATTTCAAATTCTTTAGTTATTATATCTGAAAATTCTTTATTCATTATGTTATTAGTTGACCCAAATATTATATCATCTACATATATTTGTACTAATTGAATATCATTTTTGTTTCTTTTAATAAAAAGATTTGTATCTATTTTACCAATTTCAAAACCAGATTATAGTAAATAAGATCTTAGTCTTTCATACCAGGCTCTAGGAGCTTGTTTCAGACCATATAAAGCTTTCTTTAATTTATATACATGATTTGGAAATTCATTATTTTCAAAAAGTGGAGGTTGTTCAACATAAATATCTTCTTTTACAAAACCATTTAGAAAAGCACGTTTAACATCCATTTGATATAACTTGAAATTATTGTAATTTGCGAAAGCAAGTAGAATCCCGATAGCTTCTAGTCTTGCTACGGGTGCAAAGGTTTCGTCATAATCAATTCCTTCTTCTTGACAATAACCTTGCGCGACTAAACGAGCTTTATTTCTCACGACCTCACCAAGTTCATTCATTTTATTTTTATAAACCCATTTTGCTCCAATTATACTTTTATCCTCAGGTCTAGGAACAAGTTCCCAAACATCATTTCTGGTGAACTAATTCAATTCTTCGTGCACAGCAAGAATCCATGAATCATCAGATGATGCTTCCTTTGGATTTTTAGGTTCAATAGTTGATATAAAAGCTACATTACTCATACTATTTAGTTGATTTCTTGTTTTAACTATAGATTCAATATTTCATAGTATATTTTCTACAGGATGATCTTTTAATAGCCTAATTCTTTTATTAGGTTGAATGATTTCACAATTAGTTTCATTAGGTTCATTATTTAAAGTTACAAAATCTTCTTCATCTTCTATTTGTACAGTATCTTTAAAATTTTTATCAAAAGATACATGCATTGTTTCTTCAATAGTGTTAGTTCTTAAATTATAAACTCTAATTTCTTTACTTCTATTAGAATATCCGATAAAGATACCTCTGTCGGATTTAGGTTCAAATTTATCTAAATTATCATTTGTATTAAGAATAAAACACTTACTACCAAAAACTTTAAAATAAGCTACTATGGGTTTCTTATTGTAAAGTAATTCATATGGTGTTTTATTAGTTAATGGTCTAATTAAAATCCTATTTAATATATAACAAGCTGTAGCGACTGCTTCAGCCCAAAAGTTTTTAGGTAAGTTACTATCAGAAAGTATTGTTCTAGCACACTCTTGAATCGTTCTATTTTTACGTTCTACCACTCCGTTTTGTTGCGGAGTTCTTGGAAAAGAGAAATTATGAGTAATTCCTTTTTGATTACAGAAATTCTCAAAATTTTCATTTTCAAATTCTCCACTGTGATCACTACGAATAGTTTTTATTTTTAAAGAAAATTGATTTTGAATTCTTTTAGCAAAATTCTTAAATAATTCGAAAGCATCACTTTTAAGTTTAAGAAAAATTGTCCAAGTATATCTAGAATAATCATCTACAATTACAAAAACATATTTATTGTGATTAATTGATTGAACTTGAGATGGACCAAATAAATCTAAATGAAGTAATTCTAGAGGTTTAGAAGTAGAAATCATACCTTTTAGTTTAAATGAACTTTTCTTAAGTTTTCCTAATTGGCAAGCATCACATATATTATCTACTTTAAAGTTTAACTTGGGAAGACCTCTAACTAAGTCAAGTTTTGATAACCTAGATAACAGTTTGAAATTTAAATGACCAAATCTTTTATGCCAAATCCAAGGGTCACTTGTATTAGCCAAAAGACATAAGTTATAATTTGAAACTTTCATACTAAGGATGTAAATGTTTTTCTTCCTAATTCCTTCAAAGATAATATTTGGCTTATTATCTTCGATGTGACACTTATCTTTTCCAAATTTAATTTTAAATCCTTTATCACATAGTTGACTTATACTAAGCAGATTATGTTTTAAATTCCTAACTAGAAAAATATCAGAAATAAGAGGAGTTTTAGAATTACCGTCATTGCCGATGCCAATCACATATCCTTTTGAGTTGTCTCCAAAGTTGACCAATCCACCATCTTGATATATAATGTCATTGAGTATCTCAGGATTTCCAATCATATGCCTTGAACAGCCACTATCAAGTATCCATTTATCTTTCTCAATTTGCACAGTTTGTCCATTAGTTGTTGATTCTTCAAAAGCCATGTAACATGTCTGTTCCTGCATAACAAACCAAATCGGTAGATAACTTAATTTTTCATAAAAACTATATGCAGACCTATGATACTTTGATGAAATGCATAGATTCAAACTAGTATTAAATTTTTTCTAAAAATGCCATTTTCAACTTTTCAAGTTACAGATTATGAAAACTGTGAAAACCTATGCTATGATACCAATTGAAAGGGAGTGCAGATTAAGGATCTTAAGACTAATTTAACGCTAGAGGAGGGGGTAAATAGTGTTTAATGGATTCTAAGATTTATATGGACTAAATTAAAATTATGACACAAACAAATGATGAACTTAATCACAGAACAATCACAGAATCAAACACAGATGTAGAAGGTAAATAAAAAGCAGTAAAAGGAAAGAACACACCGGATTTTATACTGGTTCGGAGTTACCCTACATCCAGTCCTGTACCAAGCCAGAACACCTCATATAGATTTTTATTATACCAAAGTCGAGATTACAATCCTCAGTTTCTAAAGGCCTTGAGGTACATTTCCGTCTCACGAGTCCGGGGCAAACTCTCTTAATTTACGGGCCACAAGATTACCCAATTGATTTCCAGGCACAACCACACCTTATAAAGAGACTCGATAAACTTTTGATTACAAATTGATCCTATAAATCTGAATAGCACTTTGATCTTCGAGAGAGGACAGAGAACCAAACAAGAATGAGATTCTAATTTGATTCACTTGAGAATTCGACAGAATTTCGGCACGATCTTAAAAATATGAAAATTTTAGAATATGGATTTGTGGAGAAGAAGAAGTGATGAAAATACGAAAATAGTTAGTTAAAAAATTCGTTTGTGAAGGCTATTTATAGACCAGTAACAGTCATAACCATTCGTGAAGAGATTTAAACGAATAGACACTTCTTTTGAAAATAGAAACTTTTGAATTTAACGGCCACCATGTCGACATGGGGTATCCCATGATGTCGACATCCCTTAGTTAAAAAACAATGTAAAATTTGTTTTGAAAATGGTATTGAAAGGAAAACAAGTTGAAATGATTCTGGAGTAAAATAAACTAATTTTCCTATGTTTTAAAATAAAGAAGAGTAGAAAAATATATTTTTAGAATGTATATATAAATTTGATTTTAAATCTCAAGTATATATATATATTATAAAAGAATATTTAAAAATCAGAAGATAGTTTTAAAAACAAACGAAGTTTAAAACAAGAGTTTATTTAAAAACAAAGACAAAGAATATTTTAAGGCTAAAACATTTTGAAAAGTAGTTTTGAAAAACCATTTTGAAGTAGTTTTGCAAGCTTCTTCCTGCAGAATATCCCATCACATCAGGCTCGAGAACTTGTAAAAAACCAGGATGTTCGTGGGTTTGTAAGCCACTTGTTGTAGGTTTGTAAGCTACCTCTCGTGGGTTTGTAAGCCACTAAGAAGATAGAAATGGGTTCCATCCCAAATGAAATATGGAATGAAGATTTCCATGCTATTATGAAAGTTTTAACAATAAACTAGACTAAACTAGACACTTATCTTGAAATCTTGATCTTGATACTCATGAGTCTTCAAACTTGATTTCTTCATCCTTGATCTTTATACTATACAGTCTTCAATAATTAGTACCTGCCTTATATATATCCTGCATAATAACATTCATATATCTAGACAATAGTGTTAGTATATAAGTTATAATAAAATAAGTTACAAAGGTTGTTGTCATCAAAACCACTATCTCCAGTTCCTAACAGGAGATTGATTTGAGCAATGAAAATTTATGAAAACATAGATTTTTTGTCATTTATGTGCATTGGAATCAAATTAAGTAACTTGGAAAGGTTGTCACATAATCTGGAAATTAATTTTCTTTATCTCCAAGCATCCTTCATTTTCATGCCTATTTAAATGAAGGAAGTTCATCTTCATGAATGTGAGAGAGCATCCACCATTATCCTCTTCTTCAGTAAACCCTAATTTCTGTAGTCAAATCCAATTAGGGGTTTTGAGCGCAAACAAGTCTTTGGAAACATTGATTATTCAATTTGTAATTATAGGTTAGTCTCTCCACTTTACTACCTATAATTTTGTAATCTCTCTCTTTTGTACTCTCTTTCCTCAGAAGCATAAACGAATAATTGTTGGGTCGGTGGACGTAGGCAATCTAGCCGAACCACGTTAAATCTCTATGTTCTCTACTCTTATGTTTCTCTTTCGTTGGTGATTATTTTTCATTGAGTTGGTGGTTGATAATTAATCGACAAGCTAGATCCTTCTTTTGATTGTTTCTACGCTTTAGTATTCCGCTGCAGTTTTGGAGTTAGCGCAAATTAATTGAAATTCTGCACAATAGATTAGTATCAGAGTTAGCTGTCTTGTTCTAGATTAGTTATCAATGAAAAATTCTTTTAGTAGTGGTATGAAAAATTATGGCATCATCAAATATGTTAGAAAAGGAGTTTTAGGGACATGGAAGTTGAAGACTAATGACGGTGTTCTTCAGCAACAACTTCGTTCATCTAGAGGAAGAGATAAAAGCCAGAAGCACCTTGGAGGTAGAGATATGCATGGGTCCCACTTCAAAGGTCCTAGAAGGGGTGATTGCTATTATTGTAAGAAGAAGGGGCATTTCATACGGGATTGTCCATCTCTTAGAAAGAAGAGAGAGAAGAATGATAAAGCTTCAGTTTTGCCAGCTGTTAGATCAGATGTGGATAGAAGTGATAGTAATACATCATTATTTTCAGCCAGTATTTCACCTTTAGAGCATAATAGTTGGGTGATTGATTCTGGAACCTCTTGTCATATAACGCCAGATAGGAGTTGTTTTGTCAGCTACAAGAAAATTGATAGGGGAGCAGTTTATATGGGGAATGACACATCTTGTCATGTTGTGGGCGTTGGAAGTGTGAGGTTTAGGATGCATGATGGTGTTGTTAGGACTATCACGGATATTAAACATGTTGCGATGTTGCGTAGAAGTTTGTTATCAGTTAGAGCTTTGAGTAGACTTGGTATGAGGATAATAATAGATGGAGAGAATTTGAGAGTGGCGAAGGGTTCCTTGGTAGTGATGAAAGGGGTGCGAGTTAATGATATTTATTTTCTTCATGGAGAGACAGTCTTAAAAGAGTCGGTAGTTTCTACTGATTCTAGTATTTCAGATTCTACTCAGTTATGGCATCTTCATTTAGGTCATGTTGATGAGGAGAGACTTAAAGTATTAAAGAAGCGTGGGTTGATTGATGGTGTTTGTCAGTCGAAGCCTATCTCTTGTGGAGATTGTTCTTTTGGAAAGAAGAAGCATGTCACATTTGATGTTGGAAGACCTAGAGCTACAGAGTTTCTAGAGTATGTTCATTCTTATGTGCGGGACCCACCCCAGTTGCATCTTTTGGTGGAGCCAGTTACTTCGTCTTATTTGTGGATGTTTCTCACGTAAGGTCTGGGTCTATTTCTTAAAGGCCAAAGATGAAATATTTGCCCAGTTTTGTAAGTGGAAGACCTTGATAGAGAAGCAGTCGAGGAAGCTTTTGAAGGTTCTCAAAGTTGGAAATAGTAGTAAATTTATGTCACAAGAATTCACTAACTATTGTGTGTCCGAGCATGTAATTAGAGATTTTTCTATTTCTGTTGAGTCACATTGTTATGGAGTGGCGGAGAGCATGTGTCGGATATTATGGGAGAGAGCTTTAAGCTTGAGAACGACTGCTGATCTAGAAGAGAGATTTTGGGTAGAAGCGATATCTATGGCAGCATTTCTCATCAACTACACACCTTCTATTGCCACATATATGAAGATCCCGGAAGAGATATGGAAAAGAGAGCCTGTTGATTATTCATTCCTTAAAGTGTTTGGTTGTTCATCTTATTTAGAAGATGAGAGACATGATAAGTTGAAGCCAAGGGAAAGAAAGCACATTTTGTTAGGCTATAGAGAAGGAGTGAAGATGTATAGGTTGTGGTGTAAAACAACTAGGAGAATTGTGACTAGCAGGCATGCGATATTTGATGAGAGGTCTTTGTTGAAGGTGGAGCCTCTATCAAATGATGACATTGGAAGGACAGAAAATTGCCAAACACATTTGAAGTCATCAGATTGTTTCCATATTCGGAGAGATATTGGTATTTCTGATGATACCATGGTTGATGAGAAGATTATAGAGGTTCAGACTCTAGGTGGAGCTCACTTGCTGGAAAGGCCTTTTGGTTCAGTTGACCCTATTTGTAAGCATATTTGTAGCGATGATTCTTCATCTTATGCTTTGAATGTTGTGGAGCTTGTTGGTGAGTCTGCTGACGTTGACTTAGGTAAGTCTAGCAAAATTCTTGTGGAGGAGATTGGAGTAGATAATGTTGAGTATGTCCTCACTCAATTTGGAATGGAGAAGGTGAAGCGCGTTGTTAAATCTCCATTGGTCTCTCGAAGCTTAGTATCTACATGTTCGTCTCCAACATCGGATTTGTTGAAGAATTTTGGTATTTGCTTGTATGCATTTTGTTTGTTGATGTGCATACCATCTTTCTTGTGCTTGGGAAAGATTTGTAAGCTCTGTTTGGGCAATATTGCCCAAACTAGTTCACATTGAGCTTGTTGACGTTGACCCAACAATTTGTCCAGATGTGGTGATGTAGACAGATTGTTATATTTGAATCAAGGTAGAGTGTTGAATTTATGTGATTCAAATATTTTCCAAAAAAGACAAGAAAATAATAAATTGATTCATTCAAACAATTAATTAAGCTATATATGAAAAGATAAAGAGAAAGGATATGTGTGATATCTTTTAGAGAAAGAAAACCAATAAATTGCTAATCAATTAATTAGTCAGATTTGTTATATGAAGATAGACAAGTTTATAAATGGAGATTGATTTGAGCAATGAAAATTTATGGAAACATAGATTTTTTGTTATTTATGTGCATTGGAATCAAATCAAGTAACTTGGAAAGGTTGTCACATAATCTGGAAATTAATTTTCTTCATCACCAAGCGTCCTTCATTTTCATGCCTATTTAAATGAAGGAAGTTCATCTTCATGAATGTGAGAGAGCATCCACCATTATCCTCTTCTTCAGTAAACCCTAATTTCTGTAGTCAAATCCAATTAGGGGTTTTGAGCACAAACAAGTCTTTGGAAACATTGATTATTCAATTTGTAATTATAGGTTAGTCTCTCCACTTTACTACCTATAATTTTGTAATCTCTCTCTTTTGTACTCTCTTTCTTCAGAAGAATAAAAGAATAATTGTTGGGTCGGTGGACGTAGGCAATCTAGCCGAACCACGTTTAATCCCCATGTTCTCTACTCTTATGTTTCTCTTTCGTTGGTGATTATTTTCATTGAATTGGTGGTTGATAATTAATCGACAAGCTAGATCCTTCTTTTGATTGTTTCTGCGCTTTAGTATTCTGCTGCAGTTTTGGAGTTAGTGCAAATTAATTGAAATTATGCACAACATGCCCACCCCTAGTTATATTGATTTTCGCTATACCATCACTTATGAAATATCATCTCCTTAAACCCTTGTGTGAGTTGAACTTATGCTTGTATTTTTACAAATTAAATGTTTGGTCGCGTTTTTGCAATTTGAAAATTGTTTAAACTATATTTTTAAATATTTTGAGAATTATGAAAATAAAGGTTAAGTACCGATTAAAATTTATAAAAGAAGTTATAAATTTGATTAATTATCTTTCGAGATAATTAATGTTGTTTTAAGTTTATAAATGATTATAAATTTGACTAATTATCTTTTGGGATAATTAATGTCGTTTACAATTTAATAAAAAAAGATTATAAATTTGATTTATTATCTTTTAGAATAATTAATGTTCTTATACACACACACACACACACACAGTTGTATGAAGATTATAATTCGATTTATTATTTTTTGGAATAATTAACGTGGTTTTAAAATTTATAAAAAATTATATCGATCATCTTTCAGGATGATTAACATTGTTTAAAATTAATAAAAGTATTTAAATTGATTTATTATCTTCCGAGATAATAAATGTTGTTATGAATTTATAAATGATAGTTTATAAATGTGGAAATCTTTGAAAAGGAATGTTTAAAAACAAAGCTAAATGTAAATTGTTTTGGGTTTGTTGTGAACAATGTTTTCGATGACAATCGTTTTTGACCCTGCTTTTTAGTACACTTAGAAATATAATTTGACCTTTATAAAAAATATTTTTAAACAGTGTCCCTTAAAGTGTTTGACAAATATTTGTGATGTGAAAATCAAGCACAAGTGGGAATCAAAGGTTCTAAAAGCTTGATTCATTTATTGGTGGCAAGTGTATGTGATTTAATTCCCATATGCAATCATTCGTTTGTTTCTGATAGTTGATTTCTTAACTATCGGTTTTGGTATCCATTTTGTATTTTGTCGATTCAAGACGATTTGTTTGCTCATTTGGAGCATTTAAACTCTTATTATTAATAAAGTAAAGAATGTTGTCGTGGCAAGATAGGTAGGAACACTGCCCTGGCTTGTCTGGCTTCATTGTTTCCCCCAAGTAGTATTAGTTTGTTTTCGATAGTTGATTCATCGACCATCAATTTTGATATCCTTCTTTGTGTGTCGTCAATCTAAGACGATTTGTTGCTCATTTTGAGCATGACATCCAATAACATGGCTAACTAAAACCAAAGAGCGAGTGGGAGCCAAGCGGGTTGGGTCGCACCCATTAGGGTATATTCACATTTATCTAGAGATTTGTTGGTAGCATGTATATGGTGTTGTGAAATATTCAGATGCTCGTATGAGGCGGGGTCCAGCTTGAAAGTTCTCGAGAGTGATGCGTATTTGGCGTGGGCTCTCAAGCATATTTTGTCTAGAGGTATACTTTCGGTATATAGGGCGCACCCTCCTAGTCATGTTGGATAAATTCATTCTCCTTGTTTGATTCGAACCTTGTAGTTAATCTTTTCTTAACTGCATTGAGAAGTGCTTTGAGCTCTTCTCTATGTTTAATTATTTTTGTCCATTCTTTAAGTTTGGATTTTAATCTAGTATTTGTCCATCCTTTCTTATTTGGGTTGTTGTTCTGATTTGTTTTCTATTTCTTCATTTATGGATGTTGTTCTTGTGAGGTAAATACCTATTCTGTGTTCAGCGACGTAGTCTTATAGAATTATAAATGTTCACCATATTACTTGAGTTTTATCACGCTGGTTTTCCAGACTGACCCGGGTGTTATTTTATTATAATGATCGGGCCAGGCCAAGTAATTTCCAGGTTGGTTTTGATGTTATTGAGTTCTTGGAGAAGTGTTGGATGTTCACCTACTGTAGTACTTTATTTACCGCTGTATTATTATGTATATCTATCAGTAATTGTAAGGTCAGGAAATTATAACTGTCCAGCTGATGAGGTTTGTTTTTAACTCTGATGTACCGTGTATCTTGGAGTGACAGTCATATTATCTTTATTATACTATATGTTGTCATTTTTGCTGTGAGTTTCTGTTTCCCCTTGTTTTTTCTTTTTGTTTTACCTTAACAATCTGCCATTTCGGCGATTGGATGTTCGGCATTATAATATCGTGGATGTATTTGGTGTCGACTTTCGATGGTCAAAAAGGTGGACCGTTGCAAAAAGTGACAACAATTTAGGAATTAAGAGACTTGAAATAGCTTAGGGTGGAGGAATTAATAGGAAATCTCATCACTTATGAAATGGAGCTAAAAGTCAGGGAAGAATGTGAAAGTGGAGATTTGAAAATGAAATCGATTACTTTAAAGAGTACAATCGATAGTGAAGAAAAAGATGAAGCTGCAGCTGAGCTAGCACTATTGATGAAGCGATTCAAAACATGGACCAGAAAGCATGGAAATCTAGCAATAAACTAACGAATAAAAACCAGCAACGCCAAAGTACTGGATGATTCTGAGGAAGAAATATCTGTCATGGATCTAAGAAGTCAGGTTACATCAAACCAACCTGCCACCTGAATCGATTTGACAAAGGAAAGAAGAAGAAGAAGTGAAGGAGTTTCACAGCCGCATGGGATGAAAGTGAAGAAAAAGAGGAGAAGAATACCGACAGTGAGAAGGAAGAGACCAATTTATGTCTGATGGTTGAATCAATTGACATAGCACACTTCTCCCATACTTAACTACTTTTGTTATATCATGAGTTAAATGGAAACAGTGATAAACTTAAACAAATATATAATAAACTAGAATCATAGAAAAATAGTCTACTTGGTTTAAACAATGAGTTAGAACCGGTGATTCAAAACATTAGAAAATTTAACTCAGAATGTAAGAAGTGCCAGTCTCTAGAGGAAGAAATAAATAGGTCTAAGACTAAAATTAAAATCATTGAAAATGAAATTTTGACTCTGAAAAACAAAGATGACACAAAAAGAGAAAATTCCATTAAAAGATGTACCTCTCTTTTGAATAAAAACGTTGCATTTAGATCTAAGGTTCACTAAATTGATTCAACAATAAGAAAATTTTCTAAAGGAGAACTTACTATGGTGTTAGGTAATCAAACTATCACCAAAAACATAAAAGGAACTGGATATGATAGGTTTGAACAAACTACGAGAAAGAATTGTGATAAGATCAAATTTCATAGAGAATTTTCAAAGTGTTTAATTTGTGAAAAAATTAGGCATAAACAAAATCAATGTTAGAATACAAACAAACTATAAACTGTTAACAAATTTGGGTTCCAAAAGGTACAAATATATTTTTTCTTAAATTTAAACAAGTTTGGATTTCCAATGGTACAATTGTTAATACTGACAATTTGCTATTTAAACAAATTTGAGTACTAAAGATTCCAAATGCAAATGAATGTGATCTTACATCTTTTGCTAGGCTACTCACTTCTTTTAACATTTAGGTATAAAAATGGGCTAAGGAACAACTACAATAGCAGAAGACTTCGAGTTGTTCTACATACGTTTGATGAGCAATAATTCCAATGGTTCTTAGCCTGGAAAAATGAAGTGGTGATCTACATTCTGATGGTGAACAAAAATACGACTCCAATAATAAGTGAAGGTATGATCTTTAAACCTACTTTACAATTTTTTCTTCTTATTATGAGATCTAATTTTCAGACACTACTATATAAAATTCACATATCTTGAGCTCTAAAACTCCAATTTGCAAAATTCAAAATGTTTTGAAAAATAGACAAAATTTTTTGTAAGTTTTATATTTTGTGTTTTGCCCAGAATTTGAACTTAATCTAATGGAAAACTGCAAATCATTCAGTTCTTTGAAAATTGTTTTAGAACTTGCCAACATAGATGTAGTGTTTTAACTATGAAACCTATTATGATATTCTGATTTATAAAATTGTAGATGTTCCAAAAAGATTATAGAAAATTCTACAATCTTCATGCTTTGTGTTTTCGATAACTCACTCATATTAGCAATCCTTGAAACATAGCTTTTAAATCAGTTATATAGTTGATTATCATTCCAGAATTATTTTAACACAACAGTAGTAAATCAATCATAACTTGAACCTTTACTCCGAATTTTGAAATTACTGAAATTCTAAAAGGCTAACTGTTAACGCTGAAACATTAGGCCCCGTTTGGTTTCGTTTTGAGTTTTGTGTTTTGTGTTTTCAACATACACTACAAAATACAAGAAAATGTGGGAATTTTTTTACAATTCTTAGCCATCGCGACGATGAACGGGAAACGGAGGAGATGAATTGTTTTCCATCCTTTTGTTATGTCTCAAAACATGAAAAATCAAATAAACTTGTTTTCTATTTTCTATGTTAGTTTCATTTTTCAAAATTGTGTTATTCAACAATACATAATAAATGTGAATTTTTCTTTAGACGAAAACACAAAACTAAAAATAGCAAACCAAACGGGGCCTTAATTTTTGGAGTTTTTGCAGATTCATTTTATAAAACCTTGAAAAATAGTAATCATGTCAGCATATTACTTGAAAATTGCTTCTGATTTATGCAAATAAGTTGTAGTATTTTAGACATAACTTTTGATTGATTTATCATTTTGACTTGAAACAAATTTTTTGATTAGCAATATTAAATCTCCAAGTTTAGTGCTAAATCAAATTATGAGCTTAAAGTTTTCAAATAGCGGATTCAAATGGATTGAATTTTCAAAACAACAATGGTCGATTGACTATGATTACTTTTCTAATTCATTATCCTTAATGAAGACTAACAAATTATTGGTTGGATTATATGTGCCTTTGTTCGACGTAAACGACTTTTCCTTTGTTTGACGAAGATGACTTTGCTAGAAAAATCGAAAATTTAAACTAATTCAATTGATATTGTGGAGTACGTAGTGTACTTGTCTGATGATGCTTATATTTCATGCTTAGAATTAATAATGTGCATCACTATTGCACTAAACACATAGATGTAAGATATCACTTCATTCGAGATCATGTTTTGGAAGAAGAAATTTGAATTGAATTTATTTCGACTGATTTTCAATTAGCAGACATTTTCATAAAACATCTTCCAAAAAATAGATTTTCACAACTTCAATTGGATTTGAGAATTAAAGAAATGATTTTTTAATCTCCTTTTCCATTTTTGTTTTTGATTTTTGATTTTCTAGTAAGGAATTTATTCGGGAAAAGATGATGATTGATTGCTTGAACCTTTTGAAACTATCAAAAATTATTAATAGTGATTGATGAAGTGATAGGTAATGATTGAATTATACTTCATAACTAGAGGAAGGATATGTTAAAATTTCTTGAAAATTCAACAATTTTATAGTATTTTTTAACTAATGCATATTCCATGATCCTTTCTATTCCTATCATCCTTCTTACAATTCAAACATCAAAATTTAATATAGCATGCGGAAGTTGGTATTTCAAAAAATGAGGAAATATGTTTTTTAAGTTGATTTAAATAATTTATGCTATCCCAAAGAATTAACTCTCGTTTAAATGTCTTACAGCTATGTATGGGTGAATAACTTTTAATCTCTAAATATGTGCTTCCATTCTCATTTAAAATATGAATATGCATGGATGGAACACTTATCTAAGAGAGGGATAAATTTTGAAATAACTTCTAACCTTATTTAAAAGTCCTAATGGTTATGCATGGTTAGAATGTGCTTGACATTCTTTTTTTAAGTAACTACCAACCTCGTTTAAAAGTCTTAATAGTTATGCATGGTTAGAACGTACTTAATATTCTTTGTTTTCACTTTTCTAAATTAATCTTTAAGAATTTTCCTTTATCAAAAAATATTGTTGTCATTGTATAAAATTCTCCCTAAATCACATTTTGATCACACTCTAAATGGGATATGTGTCTAATTGATAAAATATTATGATTCTTGTTTGATTGATTCTTTGTTTTCTCTTTGCTAAATTTAATTTCTAAGAATTTTCTTTTATCAAAAAATACCGTGCTGCTGTCATTATATAAAATTCTCCCTAAATCACAATCTGATCATCACTCTAAATGAGATACATGTCTAATTAATAAAATATTGATCTTTGTTTGATTAATTGAAAATTTTAATTCTCTTGCCTCTATATGATTTATAGAACAATCAAAATCTGTCACCGTGTCAATTATTATTTTAGATTTAAATGATAACAAAAGGGGGAGAGAGGTTAAGATTTTGGTGGTTTAGTAAACCCCTTTCTGAAATTCAATTCTTTTATTTCTCTTATGGTTTCAAAACAATTATTTCTCAAGTAATTTGTCTTTGGCATCTAGGCATTAATAAGGATCTTTAATTTTAATGCAACACTTGTGTTGGGGAGTATCTTTATAGAAGGAGCATTTAAATAGGGAGAGCTTATGATCACATCACTACAAACACATTTCCTAGTCTATTGTAACAAAATCTTAATGTATGTTTGTTATTATCAAAAGGGGAGATTGTAGAATATAGCAGTCTATAATTTTTGTTTGATGATAATAAACATATATAAATATATTTTAAATGTGTTTGTTATAGTTCTATTATAATATCATAGAAATAAATAAATAAATATTTTAACTTAATAAAATTTTGATAGTACACACAATTACAACAAGAACTTCCACAATATTTTCATATTATATTTTATATGCACTATTTTATACTCCTTCGTATATATCAATTTTTACTCTTTCATATACAATATTTTTTCATCACTATTTTCCTCATCCACTCGAATACAACTTCAATATCTTCTTGCTCCAGCCTCCATCCAAACGCCAGTTTGTTTTACTTGATAAATAACAATGCAGTAAAAAGCAAAAAGGAACAAACTGAAACTGCAAAAATATAACTATATTTAAATTCGACATTGCCCTTGTTTATTGGTTTTGTTCTTTCATATATTAAACAAGCACCAAAATTAACGAATATGGACCAGTACAACAGGTATATGCAAGGACTATTACAACATGTTCGTGTGGGACAGAAATTCAAAAATAAGCCAATATGTGCATGAGTAACTTAAGATCTGCACAATGTATCACTGTACATGCCTTAAGGTCGAGCAACTCTAAATAAACTAGCATGCAACACATGCACAAAACAAAGTAAATTCAAGTTCATATTTAAGGTGCAAGTGCATAATTTCAAATAAAACAAGGCTGTAAATACAACAAGTTGTAACAATGCATATGCATAAGGTGTATAAACCAACAAGAGCATCAAAGTCAGTTTCAGGCAAACCAGAACAGGAAAGCACATGAAAATGCACAGTGCACAAGCACTAGCATGTAAGGGAAGCACAAGCAAGCTTCAAATGTAGTTCAGATTTATAATACTTAAAAGGACACAGGCCAGTAACACACAAATGTGCACAACTCAAAACGAAGACAAGATTAGTAAAAACACGCACATATGCACAAGCAGCAACACACTCAAACAAGGCAGGCACACGCACAAAGAAACATGCACAACTCAGAGATGTACTCAGAAATCAGACAAGTCCAGGCAAAGATTCGAGCACATGAGATCGGTTTTAAAATGAAAGTGACCAGACATGCACAAGGAAAGTTCACATCGGTACCAGCAAGAAAATATGTACATATAGAAGGATATTAACAAATGCACACACAAGGGAAGCACACAAGGCAAGTACACACTCACACAAGGGAAGGCACACAATCAAGCACACATGCCATCAATGCACAAGTGCACAATCAGTTCAGATGTACACAAAGATGAAACAGCAACGTCAAGTACATACCATAACACACAAGCCAGGGCAAGGACACAAGACATAAGTGAAACTCAAATTCAAATTTGAAGTGCAAGTGCTTAGGCATGTAGAAGCAGATACATGAAGAAATAGGACCTGACCACAACCACTCAAGGCCATCAATGCACAAGCACTGACAGCAACACACACAAGCTTAACGGAAATTTGCACAACTCAAACAAGGAAAGTGCACACTCGCACAAGGGAATGCACCTAAGAACACAACATGGAAATGTATACTTTTATACATATAAACTTATATATGTATACACACACACATGTTTATATGTTTACATATATCATGAAAATTTCAGAAATAATCAAGCGTATAGATTAATGTCGAACATGCCCACAAATTCATCTCAAAGTTGAACAGATCTGCAAAATCAGGCCAATGTCAAACTATTGAACAAGTCAAAAATCAAGCCGAAGACCACATAAAAAATCAAGCCGAAGATTCAAATCGAAAGCCAAGCTAACAGTAATCAGAAGTTAGAGCAAAAATTAGGGGTTGATCCATTCGAACAAAGTATTTCAAAATATATGAAAATCTAGGATGATTTTTCTCAAATCAACCATTATTTAAACCAATTCATCATCAACAATTAAATCAATTCAGGAAGGAATAAAAAATATAGATATAATCAAAGAATCAAATTAGTAACCAATTATTAATCGCAAAGGAACTTGACAGTGGAAGCAATCGAAACCAACCATCGCTAGGCAATCGAAGAACGCTACCAACAAAGGTGAAGAGGCGTGATTTCAACAATTAATTTTGAAGTCGACGACTTCTAGAGGTGGAAAACCCTAAAATGAGATAACGAAGAATAAAAAGGGATCGACCTTATTAATAAATTGAAGTTTATTTTGGGTTGATTTTTTGTAGTTTAGGGTTTTTTATTTTATTTATTTTTTGTATTTATCTTAAATTTAAAACTCTAGTTTTTAACTAGGATTGAACTGCTGTTTTTAGTTTGGGAAGTTCTTAACTCGGGGATAGAGTTGAGGCAGGATTTCTGGGCATAGGGTTAGAACAATCAGGTTAGTGATAGTCGCAAGTTTACAGGGAATTTGTAAGTGGACGATTGTTTACTCTTAGTAGAAATCTTGGGGACAACGGTAGGTAGGTTTTACCAAAGCTGGGTAAATTCGTGTATTGCTTCTATTTTCGCATTTACACTATTATTATCCATGATGTGATTTTTACTATTCTGTGAATTTATTATAAACCCTATTCACCCTTCTCCAGGGTTAATTCGATCCTACGAACTAAAAGGACGAGTCGTTGGGGAAAGATTACACACGCACATACACATGCATATACAATTACTACAAAGACAGATATCAAATATCAGACATTGTTCTAACTAACACTATCTAATAACTATCTACTTTCAGAGTCTCACATTAGAACTAATAAAATATAATACATCAATAACTATCATATTCACATCACCACAATATGTCTATAATGTCAAACACATTTGTCTAAATGTTACAAATACTACCCAATCCACATTTACAGTCAAATCCAGGTTATGATGCATATTTACATCATACACAATTTGTACAAACGGGTCTCCATCTCCGATACCATCTCGTCTCCAAACTACATTAACATGAATGTGTGTGTGTATCTATATGTGTATGTATGTGTGTGTGTGTATATATATAAACAAAGAAATAGGAGTGGGTCAAGTATAAGTCTGGTCAGTGAGCCACACTCTACTCCACATATACTACAAAAATTATACTATAACATGATACGAGTTTATTGCTCGGCTACCACACATTCCACCACCATGTCATACCTAACGTTCATATACATCTAACCACATTGCCTCACATATATCCGGACTCACTTCCTTGGACTTGCCTCATGCGCTACAGGGTCACCTATTGTCCATCGTTAGATTAATTATATATAGGACTTATACCCTGGACTAGCCTCATGCCCTGTAGGGTCACCCGTTGTACTCATACTACCTAGTTGGATACATGCCCTGGACTAATGTAATGACCCGTGCTTTACGTATTTGGAGGATCGTAAAATATTTTTATTTTATTCATATAAGGACATATGACTTCAAAATTTTGGAAAGTGACTCTTAGGGACATTTTTCACATCTATTTTTTTTTGAATTTCTATGTGACCATTTTGACAATGAAAATATTTTTTGAACTATAACTTTGGTAGGAGCTAAATTAGGGTCTCAAACTGCTTCCATTGCTTTAGGATGATGGTTTCCCATTTCGTTTAATAGTCATAATAGAACTACGGACTTATCGTTTGAAAGTTTTAGTTGTTTTAAGTTTTGACTGCTGTTGGCCAGTTTTAATGGGTAATTAATTAAGCCTATGCTTAGGTCCATTAACCCATCTCAAAAATTGTGCTAAGGGAAGGCTGTAGGAACCGATCTAAGTCATTTTCATCTTTCTCAAAATAGCTCTAAATCTCTGTTAATCTTAATTTCATCAAAACTCACACATTTTCCTTACTAATCTTAGCCAAATCATTTATTAGAGGGGTGATTAGCATATAAAAACTTTGGATGATCATTTTTACTAATTTGGTATCATTTCCTTTACTGTCTACTTCATATTGTTAACAAGAAAACTTGTCAACACCCCAAAGTAGAATTTTGGATATAGATGTTCCAATTAAACCTCCTTTCGACTAGATAAGAATAGTTTGCACCTTTCTATTTTTTTGGTCTACCTTTTGAATGGGTTGTAATGGTTGGAATTTCTTAATTGTGACCTTTCGACTTGGTCGAAACACTTAAATCCTATTTTCAACACCTTTCGAGGTAGGTCAACTAGTTTAGGGTCTTATCGAAACCTTCCTTTCTAAATGGCTGTGGTAACTCAAAGGTTAACTCTAGTGTTTAAGGATGTGGGCTAGATGGATGGATTTTGACTTTGTCGAAAGCTTACTTCTTTAATAACTTTGGCTTGGATTGTCAAGCCTGGGGATTTTGGCCAAGTTATGGTTTCGACTCACAAGAAAGATAAGCTTCTGGAGATTTGTGGTTCGAAGCTAGAACTTAAGTGTTTTGGGCTAAATAAGGGGTTTCGTCTCGATCGGAGGGTATCTTTTTGATGAAGTCGGCACAGGCAGAACATAATCAAATCCAGTAGAAATCTCTAAACAGTAGCATAATCAAAAACATAAGAATTTCTTTTCTTTAACTAATGATATACACAATGATTAATTTTCCCAATTCAATTCCCAAATTAGGGTCACAAATTTACAATTGTAAGAAAGGATAAGAGTAGAGTGAATGAAATTCGGATCCCCTAAACCAGACCCCTAGGGTCTTATTTATAGATGCGGGTTGGCACCTTTTGACTCAGAGCTTTCCACCTGGTTGGAAGGTGGCTTTGTATACCTTCCGTCTCCTTTAACACTTGCGCATCCCTCTGCAATGCTTTCGATTGGGTTTGAATGCTTATGTCTTCGTCGAAAGGGTAGATGCACCTTTTCCTTTGTATTGTTTTGTTGTTGCAAGTGTGTAAGAGTAAGAGCTTTCCACTATGTCGACGGGTTATTCTATGGAGTTTTGAAGGTGTTGATGGTTTTGACGCAGTAGGTAGCTTCCAAATGCATACTTACGACTTGGTACTGTAACGACCCGCCATTTTTGACCATTCGCATCCATTATAAGTGTATAGGTAGACACTCATGCCGGAGTTGAATTGCTCAAAATACCGCGTTGTTAATTTAAATTTGGCAAAACTGAACATATACAGTAAATAGATATAATCACAGATCACAGACACAGAGTAATAAATGCAGCGGAAATAAAAGAGATAGTAGTTCATGAAGCTACTATATGAATATATAAAATACATCAGAGTTTACAACAGAAGAGTAATACGATACATCAGATACGAATCAGAATACATCACTGGAATCATCGAATACTAAAAGCAGAATAGATGGCTGGATCTTCAAGCAAAGCTCCAACTCTAATGGTGAGTCTCGAATACTGGATCACTCAGTCTGACCCGAGCGTAAAGCAAAAACACAAAACACTCGAGTCAGGATTAACATTCTTATATTAATAAATCCAACTCAAGTGAAATAGCAATTGAAATACAAGTAACTTAAAGGATGTTTGGAATAACCATCCTTTAAGGATCCGTTAAACTATCTACTATGTAGTAATGTACGATAAGTAGATAATGTCTATCAGTAATATAAAGATATCAAAGTAGGGTTAAGCAGGGCCCATACACCTCTTAACCTGTTTATTCCCAAAAGCATATACAAGACCGTAGTTTCCCCAAAACCGGAAGTCACCAGAGGGCAATCCATATACTAAAGGTACAAATCAAAATCGTAGTGGTCACGAATAGGATAATCAGTATGACAAGGTACATGAGGCGATACCAACTAGGATACTAGTAGTTGCCTGATCTGGACTGATGTTGGGCATAGCAGCTACTACCCCAACACCGCGAAACAACACTCCCATAATCGAGGGGTGCACCCAAATCGAATCACAAAAGTAATAGATATGGTATCGAAGAAGTGTGTCCGCTAGAGATGGCGATCCTCAATGGCCCGGCGCGGCTCCTGTTTTAGTCATGTCAAGGGTCATCCAAAATCGTTCTCTTTCTTCAGTCAATGCGTTCACCAAAACCATCCACTTCATTCTGGATCATCACTCCGCGTATAGTTATTAAAGTGGTTTTCGGTTCAGATAGAGAGTATATCCATTACCGATCCCGGTCTCTTTAATAACTTTCGTAATTATTACACCGATTGGTCGTTTATATATTTCAAAAACCAAATCAATTTCAATTTCAAATAGAATTCGTAAATCAACATTTCATTTGTCTTTCTAAAACAATTTCCAAATTTTCGTTTCCAAACTTCCAATTTTCCGTTTCAAAATCTTATAATTCAATTTCAATTTCTATTTAAAAAAAAAATTCAAATATTGATTCAAGTTCGTATATAAGTTTCATTCTGAAATCATTTAAATAAATTCTATTTAACATTCAAATCAATTTAAACTCATTTATCGATTTCATTCAATATTCGTTAAGTTACTTTATCATTCAAAACAATTTCTATTAAATTTCCAATTCATTTAATCAATTCTTAAGTTCAACTTCATTAAAACAAAACTTACAATTTTGAATTAAACTAAATTCGTCAAATCAATTCTCCAATTACAAGTCTTACATTAATTCCAAAAATATCACATTTCATTTTTGTTAAAGAAATCCAATTTCACTTATTTACTTCCTTAAATAATTTTCCAGAACTTAATTAATAAAGAAACTCAATTTCAATTCTTTACGAAGTAAAATTCACTTATTCAAAAGTTCAATTTTTCTTATTAAAGAATTTCAATTCAATTTAATCATTTAATAATTCATTATTAAATAGTTCAAAACTTAATTATTAAATAATTTCAAAGTTTAATAATTTCAAACTTAATTATAATTTCAAACTTAATTATTAAATCATTTCAAACTTAATTCAATCATTTCTCAAATTAAACAACATTCTTTCATTGATTACATTGTTAATCTTTTGTTTCAGATTATTAAATATTACCATTTTCCTTTCATCAAAAATTCAAATTTCAACTTCATTTCAAAACCATATTCTTTATTCAAATAAAATCTTCGTTTATTTTCAAATCAAATTATTGACCAATCGGGTTTTTATTAAATTTTCTATCCTAAGTCAAAGTTCAATTTGGGTATTTATCATTTCAACCCGATTCCAATTCAATTCAAAATCAAAACATATCAAAGGGAACTTGTAGTGTGATAACTGGGATGGTGTCAAAGTAAATAAAAAAGCAATAACAACAACCAATATCAATCCAATAATCAATTCAAATAATCCCGAAATAACCGTATTAATTCGCATTGTTATTTGTACGAATTAATATAATTATTTCTAGAATCTACACTATCATTTCATGTAGATTAAAGATTATTACATTACGGTTTTTTTCACTTGTCATCTATTTACAATTTCATACATCATCAATTTAACAACATACATTCAGTGATTCAAATTGTAATTAAACAAATCCTACGTGTCAATAAATTCAACAGTTAAAGGGGTCATATTATACAAATGTCAGTTAATCAAATTTAACATTTAATTATCCTATATCAAGTTCAATTTCATACTGTTTATCATTTAACATTAACAATTTAACGTCCAATATAAACATCAACAATCAATCAATTATCAGCCAAACTGTATTATCATCACATAAATAATTAACAGATAATGGTGTCAGATGTCACAGGTGAACTGATACAGGCAATAACATATACAGCATATTTCAATTGTCGTTTCAATTGAAATCAGATCTAATAAATAAAAGAACGTTAATCGTGAGTGAGTGCTCACCTTTCGAGGCTAGAGATAGACAATGAAGTTGAGTTACGAAATCCAGACACGAATCTCAAACAATGTAAGATGAGCACGAATTCGATAGACAAGCTGATAAATTGGAAATCAAGAATCAAAAATCAGTTTTGATATACGCGGAAAATATATATTTACATATATTATTACCATTGCATGAAATCAATATTTAAATAAATTTAAAACAAATATTAAAAATAATTTATATATAATTAAAAATCATTGTTTTATTTTAAACACAGATATTTAAAATAAAATCCATGTATTTTTTTCAAACTCAGATGAACGGGTATATATAAACACTATATATACACATATATATAAAAATCATATTTTAGTTCAACCACATGTGTTAAATCCTATAGCTAATGAAACCCACGTTAAAATAAAACGTTGTCTAAAAAATATAAATATAAAACTACAGATATATACGTTCAGATATGTAGCCTTTAATTTGTAACCATATAATATATACATTAAACATATTATATATAACCAATAAAATTGATGTAGGCAGATCTCGAACAATTATGCAAACCAATATGCAATATATACATGCAAGCTCGAAAATTGGGGAATGGAAAAATATGTACGCAACTTAGAATGTATATACATTTCAACAAAACATGAATAAGAAAACTTCATGATATATCTATATACTTCTGTACGTAGAATATACATGCGTATATTTAGCTTGGACCAATGTACAACTTATATTTTAAAATTTTGAAAACAGTATATAACAGGAAAGTAATGGTTAGCCTATTTTATAAACTCTTTGTATATATATACTTATTATGCGACCCAGGCGACCCAGGTAAAATAGTATATAAACTATGATATAAACTATGTATATATAACTTTCTAAATGCTGACACCTTAACATATTATCACTGTATACTTTCGAAACTTGTATGACTTATATACTCATCATATTTTAAAACAACATATATATAACTTAAGTAACTATATATTATACAGCAGCATGAATTTTATACTCAAACATTTTGCACCTCTATATATAACATAGAATATGATATATAACTTTAAATCAGATAATACACTTATAAAATAATATGAAAAGATTCACATATATATAGTCTTTGAAATTAAATTTTTATACTGAACCAAAGTATGCAGACAACCCAATACAAAAGTATATACTCATATGAAACAAATCAAAACATTATACAAATAAACAACAACAAAAATATATATACACCAACCTTTCCAAACCCACGCATGCATGCATTTATATAAACTGTTATTCTATAACCCACGTAAGCATATACCTTAATATATAGGAAAGCATGGTATGATGGTGATGAACAATGAGATGCAGGCGAGGTGGACGAAGATCCGAGCATGGGAAAGATGGAAGTGAGAGCAGAGGTTGGTGAGACATTGGATCGGCATGGGTAGAGGAAGGTGGAAGGCCATGCGGGAGGTAGGTGGAGGATCTTGCGGCCATTGGGTGGAGAAGGCGTAGCCAGTCATGGCTTCGGTTGTGCTGCACGGTTCAGGGTGCGAGGCGGTAGGGAGGAGATGGCGGTGGAGTTCCGGTGGTTCGGCTATGGGGTGAGGCTGTGGTTGCGGAGGCCAGTGTGGGATTGAACGTGGTGGAAGGGATGGTGCTACCAGTGTTGACGTGGCGGAGGTTGGAGCAGCTGTTAAAGGGAAGTGGCGGCAGTGGAGGGGTGATTCGGCTGATGGTGGAAGAAGGGAAATGAATTTTATCACAGGGCACAAGTAGGAGATGACAGAACCAAATGAATACCAGCAGGCAAAAATAAAGGAACCAATGAACAGTCACGTTGGAAACGAAAATTTTCTAGAAGTAAGGCAAACGTAAACCAAAATGAAGAGCCAAAATTTGTGAAAAGGTGGAATTTCAATAACTCGATATTAATGTATGCGAATACGAAATGAAAAGGCAATTGATTGAAACCGTGGAATACGAGGAGTGGAAGGAAACCAAAAGATTTTACAAACCGGTACCGGTACGAAATCGTTTCACAGATTTCGCTGCGTACCGGAACTTCAAAATATAGAAATGAATATACGGTAAAGATCAGCACGACGAGGCGATCAAAACGGTATACAGATATCGGTGGTACGATCATCCGGTAAAAATCGATATCGGTACCAGAATGCTGCTATTTTGCAGAAAATAAGAACGACGGAGCAATAGATGTCCGAATTTGGAAAAATGACGAACTGATATTTTGCTCAGAAGATGGTTTAGAATTTTTCTATGTAAAAATATTTTGGTTTCGAAACATTTTATTTTCAACGCTTTTTAACTGATTAAATTGAAGTGAATTTACGCGCGAAATAAACTTTCGTATTTTCGGACGAAAATTTACCAGTTGCTATATTTAACTAGATGTATTCCAAATATAAAATTTTTATTTCAAAATTTTATCGTTTAAAATTTCACAAAATTTCAACTAATTACGTTATCAAAACAGTTGAAATTTACGGGTCGTTACAGGTACGGAACCTTCCTTGGATGTTAAAGGCTTCGACCACTTCGAAAGGCTTGATTATGCTTTCGGAAGGGTTGTTCTGATCAAGGAATCTTTCTAAGTAGTTTGAATGAAAGCAAAACTTCTGGTTTTAGGTCTGGCGCGCATGCTGCCTTCGAAAGGTACTCCTCCTCTTATTCAAAACGCCTTCATGAAGGCGAAAGCATCTATTTTGAAAGGTAGACATTGACGCGAAAGGGAGCTTTCGACCACTTTGACCCCTTCGAAAGCTTGTAACACATCTGGCTTTTGGCTATAGCATCCCTTCGACTCCTTCGAAAGGTTTTTTTTGGTGCTGTCATCTCTTGTTCCTTTTTCTTTTTAACTATTTTTGTTTTGACAAGGTTGAAGTAGGAATTTGTGATAACATTTGCCCCCCTTGCGAAGGGATGCTCTTGACTTTCCAAGTCAACTCTTTCAAAACCTATTACACTTCCCACCTTTTCATATTTATGCGCAAATCCTGGCCGTTTATTTAAATTCGATCGTACGGTTTGCCACCCATGCTGAATTTTCTTATAAAGCAAGTTCTCTTCTTCTCCTCTTTCACTTATCTGAAATCAAAAGAAATTTACAGCAAGAATCAAAGTTTTTGTATTCTGAGATAATTCCTATTTCTAACAGCAAAAATTAAAATCCAAAGTAAGTTTTAATTATCCTGATTTTCGAATTTACTTTTCATGGTGAATTTCAATTTCTAAAATCCATCGTGTTTGGATCTGAACTACTGCTTTGATTTAATAAGAATCATCTAGAGTTTTATTTGCCTGAAAGCATTCTATAATTTATTATCATGACTTGCTTCAATCTATTTCTCGTTGATCTTCATTCTAAGCTTATCTGATTTGGATTTTATTGTTATTATCATTTTTAAAGAGTTCGGATTTTTATCTCAAAGACTCTACAATTTTGAATGGTAAATTCACGCTTAAATCCATCTTGTTATTGATTTTTTTGAATTTCTGGATTAAAAATTGAATTTGGGGAAGAAGGATATTTCCAGCTACTTCGCAGAGAAGTTTTGAGTTGTAAGAATCAAAATTTGGTGCTACAATTTTACCTTTATACCCCTTCGAAAGAGATTAAGGCGGAAACTTTTGTTTTGCTTTTTCAACCTCTTTCGATGGGGTCGAAAGGCAGTATAACGCCTCATTCAATTGACCTCCTCGAAATGTTGTGTAGTTAATAGGAAGTGGACCTCTTCGAAAGCAGAATTGTACTTTAGCATATTCTGATACCTTTTGAACCAGTTGGCTAATGTTTCTTACTTAGTAATTATCTAATACACACTTTCGAAAGCATAGTCTTTTTTTATAGGTTTCAAAACCTTTAGTACATACTTACTTTCAACCTATTTTAGGAAATGTGTGAAGTTAGAGATACATATATTTTATAAATTGGATTGAAGAAAGCATACTTTGTATAAGTTGTAAATCAAATCAAACGTTTCGACTTAGTCGAAACCTACTGTATTGATTCAAATTTTATTGTTGGTATGCTTTCGAAACAATGTACCCCTTTTCAACTCTATCGAAACCTTTCTAACTAATTGAGATTCGATCATCATCTTTTACCAACATCGTCGAAATGTCCCAAGTCTTTTATTTTTATCAATATGATTTAAACTCAAAGCCTTTTGACTTAATAGGCATATAAGGTTTCGACAACATTCATATTCCCTTAGAAAAATTAAGTTCATGGCTTTCGACACTATCGAAAGGTTCTCTTGCCTTGTTTATTGAATGTTGGTAGCGTATATTTTATTAAAATTTGTTGGGTAGGTTTCAACTACTTCTTTTAATGACAAAATTTTCCTTGAGCTTTCGACATTGTTGAAAGAAACTTGTTGGGAGTTAACTTCTACTTTCCCTTTCGATTCCGTCGAAAGCTCAATAAATATCATTTTTCAAACTTTAACATTCTTTCAAGAATATGTAATTTCATGTTTTTGTTTTATATTATAACTGTTGTAAAAGGTTTCCAATATCTTTAAATGAATGCTAATTTCATAAAAAACTATAATTTCTACCTGAAATGATTTCACCTGGCAGAATTATGGGTTCACCCAAGAAAATTGAAGCCACCTCGAAACATTCCTTAATATCCACCCAGGATGAGGTGGATGCGATTCTCAATGACTTTGGCATTACTGGGGTGGAAGCCATTCCCCCTATTGATAACAACACCATTCACAGCCCTCTTGAAGGGTACATTGCCTACACAACAATCCATATTTGGCATAGAGAATTCCTTCCCTTCCCAGACTTCTTATCCAAGTTCCTGACCTATCTGGGTGATGCTCCTATACAGCTATCACCCAATGTGTATACCAATCTTCTATCCTTGGAGCACATAGCATTAGAGTCAGGCATTCCCTCTCTTAATGCTGAATTATCTTGTTCGATTGGTTAAGCTTAGCAACTTGAACAACCAAATCTTTAGAGTCAATCCCCCCAAAAAGCTAATATCCGAGGGGGTGAACAAATTCAGGGACTGGGAAACACAGTTCTTCTTTGTTAAGTGCTTTCCCAACATCAGTGGGGTTTTCTCTTTTCCAGGTGTAACGACCCATAATTTAATCACTTTGAACTTGAATAGTTAATATGTTTTTAAATGATTAAATAATGGATTTTATATCTAGAATACAAATTTGGATAAAACATCTCAAATGGATTTTTTTAAACTGATGTAAAATGTTAGTTTAAAGATGGTTCGGGTTATAAGGCGGCTAGGGGCACCAATTTATTTAAGAATAAGTTTGCCTAATAAAACAGAATAGTATAATTACTTGCCTAATAAAATAAGAAAGAATTATTAACCCTGCCTAATAAAACAGAATAGTATAATTACTTGCCTAATAAAACAAGAGAGAATTATTAACCTTGCCTAATAAAATAGAATAGTATAATTACTTGCCTAATAAAACAATACAGTATAATTACTTGCCTAATGAAACAAAATAGCATAATGATTATTATATTCCATGCGGATGGTTGCCATTGGACCAAAATATGGTCGAATCAGGTTCTGCCATGCGGATGGTTGCCATTGGACCAAAATCTGGTCGAATCATGTTATGCCATAGTTGGTAAGGAGGATTCCTATTGGACCAAAATGTGGTCAAATCAAATTAAGCCATCAAGATGTTTTCTATTGGACCAAAATGTGGTCGAATCAAATTAGGCCATCAAGATGCTTTCTATTAGACCAAAATGTGGTCGAATCAAATTAGGCCATAAATCTAGTTTCTATTGGACCAAAATCTGGTCGAATCTGGTTAGGCTATAGGAAATGACTAAAGTACCCTTCTCTTCACCTATAAATAGCCAAGTCCATATCTCATTTTAATTCATTAACAAACTAAAGAAAAGAACTAAAATTCATTATAAAAGGTGAAGTATTCCAAGTCTCCATCAAAGCAAATAGGATGAGAGTGTATTCCTTGTTTTCATAGTTTAGCGAGTATATTCCTTGTTTTCACAGTTTAGTGAGTATATTCCTTGTTTTCATAGTTTAGTGAGTATATTCCGTATTTTCATAGTTTAGTGGGTATAATTTATTCTGTGAGTATATTCCTTGTTTTCCTACTTTAGAGGATATAACTTATTCTGTGAGTATATTCCTTGTTTTCATAGTTTAGTTGGTATAACTTATTCTGTGAGTATATTGCTTGTTTTCATAGTTTAGTTAGTATATTCCTTGTTTTCATAGTTTAGTGAGTATATTCCTTGTTTTCATAGTTTAGTGGGTATAACTTGTTCCGTGAGTACATTCCTTGTTTTCATAGTTTAGTGGGTATAACTTATTCCGTGAGTATATTCCTTGTTTTCATAGTATAGTGGGTATAACCTATTCTGTGAGTATAATTTAATTATTTTACAGTGAGTGTAATCTTAATCTCTTTCCTTTGACTCATTCACATTTTAATAAATGTTATGTTAACCATTGATTGTAAATTGTTAATAATAATGAGTCTTTTTTTATTCTTATTATTATTCTTGTTTGGTTGTTTGATTTATGCTCGGCCAGTTTATGAGCAATAACTTTGATGTTTAGTTAAAGGGAACTTACACCACCTTTTAACTTAGGATTGACATTTAGTGACTTTTTGGTTAAACGAAATAACACCCCTTTTAGCTATCTCATTTGATTAAGAGGGAGCTTCACCCCTCTTGGTCGTATTCTCCTTTAAAAATGATGGGTTTAAGTTATGATTTGAATGGAAGTTTTAAATCTCTGTTTAAAGTATTTTAAAGGAGCTTTGAAATTTATATAATGATTTAAATAGGTTATTTATAGAAAGTAAGTAGTCCTATACTTGGCACTAAAACCCGATGAGTAGATTGATCCTCTATCTGTGAGATCTGGAACCGGAGTGTCTAGGCAAGGCTAGGAGCAACCAGTGCCCTGACTTACCGTGCTTTGTTTCTAGGCGAGGGGTAGAGTAAGTCGAAAATATCGGAAACGTGATAAGTATAGGAGATTTGATTTCCATAAATGATCTTTATAATTATAATGGAAAACATTCGCATTTCTTATAGACAATTGTTTTTGACCCATCTAAGTATGCTTTTGAAATATGAAATCCTCCCAAATGTTTTGTGAATATACTTATATCGATGAGATAAGTATATGGATATTTTCCAAGCAGTGAAAAAGTATAAAATTTAATTTCCATATACGATCATTTTGTTATCCCCGATAGTTGATATCTTGACTATTAATTTAGATACCCTTCTTCCTTTTGTTTTTGTTTCGTCAATCTAAGACGATTTGTTGCTCATTTAGAGCATTGATATCCTTTATCGGAAATGACTAAATAAAGAGCGAGTGGGGGCCAAGCTATGTGGGGTTGCTCCCATTAGGGTATTTTCACATCTACTCTAGATTGGTTTCGGTTGTATGCGCACGGAGATGTGAAATACTCGGATACTCGATAAGGTTGGCGGGGTCCCGCTTGGAGGTTTCCGAGAGCCATCATAGTTCTCAAGTATATTTTCTAGAGGTATACTTCCGGTAAGGTTGGCGCACCCTCTTAGTCATTGTTGGAAAAAAATTCCTTTTCCTTATTTTTGATTCAAATCTTTGGATTGATTCTTTCTTAATTGCATCGGGAAGCGTCTTGCGCTCTTCGCGGTGTTTAATTATTTGTGTCCATTCTTTTATGCTTGGATGTTGTCCTTGTCAGGGGAAACCTGTTCTGCATTTTGCGACGTGTTCTCACCGGTTATTTTGTGTGTTCTATTTTTTTATTTGGAGTTTACTTATACCGGACTTATTGTCTGACCCGAACTGTTTGTTTTCCCTAAACTCTCGGGTACTCATTTATATTTGAGTAGGCCAGAAATGACAGGTTTCTTTGGGCTCTTTTGAAGATGGTGGATGAGCATGAGGCTCCTTATCTATCTAGCTATTTATTTCCGCTGTTATGAGATGTTGGCTCTATGTATGTATATTTAAAAATAGGTTGTTATAACTACCTAGACTGATAGTAGTACTTTTGTTGTAACTCTGATAACTCCATGTTGGGAGTAACCTTATGTACTGTCTTATTTTTATGTTATATTTAACAGTTCTGTTGTGAGATTACTGTTGTGTTCTTATATTTTACCCCATGACAACTCGTCTTTCAAATACTTTGGCAACGGCACATGAATACCATGGATGTATTAAGTGTCGTTCTCAGGGGTCAGAAAGGTGGGTCGTCACAGTTGGTATCAGAGCCAGGTTGAGCGAACACCTTAGCCTGATTGGGGTACAACTCATTAGAGATAGGGTAAGTGATGCCCTAGAATGAGTTAATCTTAAGAGAGCGTATTTGTAATTTTTTTAATAATAATATTTATACTCTAAAGTCCCATTTTGGACTTGGATTGATAGACACACCGCTTAAGAAAAATGAAATGTTGTGAATGGAATGCGACCAGAGTTCCATCGTGAAATGACCAATCATTTTATGGGTACGTTCACCAACATTATTAGCATGGATTTAAGGTTTGAGGCTCTTGATATTAAGGAAGTAGTCCAAAAGGGTGTAGTACTAGCTATAAGTGCCAAGCCTTTATCAGTTATACCAGTTGAAGGAAAGCCAAACTTCAAGCGCAAGTTTAAGGGAAAGAAGTAGGGTGCAGCGAAGAAATCCAAAGATGGCGCTCCAGTACAGAAGAAGCAGACCAACTTAGCCAACATTCTTTGTTTCAAGTGCAATAAGATGGGCCACTTTGCAAATCATTGCCCAATTGCCACATGTTTTAATTGGGCCAGCCAGGACATATAAAGAATGAGCCCCCTTTTCCAAAAAAGGGATCTCAAGGATAGACTTTTACCATTGAAGAGATACCATCCACTTCTTCAGATCAAAAAGGGAAGCAAGTGTTGCAAGGTACATTATCCATCTATGATATTCCTGTAAGGGTGCTATTTGATACAGGAGCTTCCCATAGTTTTATTTCTTATGATCTAATGGACAAACTAAACCTTAAATATGTTATCATAAGTAATCCTCTTTGTGTGTCAAACCCAATTGGAGGTCCGACAAATCTTGACACTGTGTGTCTAAATGTACCTATTTCTTGTCCAAATCATCTCTTTCCTTTTGACTTGTTTGTTCTTGGGTTTATGGGTTTTGGAGTGTTGCTGGGAATGGATTGGTTATCTAAGTTTAAAGCTATCTTGGATTGTGGTAGAAGGCTCGTTAGAGTTAGTGATGCAGGAGATGTTGGTGTTGATATTAGTTGTGAAGAGCCTAAGAAATTAATGAACAGTTTTCTCTATTCACTCGATGTGACTAAAGCGGAGCTAGGAGATGTGTCGGTTGTTCAAGATTTCATAGATATTTTTGACGAGGTGCAAGGTTTACCTCCTCACCGTGAAGTCGAGTTCCGTATTGATTTGTTTCCGAGAACTAGACCTATTGTACAACCCTTACGAAGGATGGCTCCAAAAGAGAAGAGGGAGTTAGAAAGGCAGACTTATGATTTGTTGTAGAAGGGCTTGATCTGACGTAGTACCTCGAGTTGAGGATCGCCAGTCATCTTTGTTACAAAGGCGGATGGTTCTCTAAGGTTATGCGTAGACTATCGGGAGTTGAACAAAAGGACTATCAAGAATAAATATCCTTTGCCAAGGATCGACGATATGTTTGACCAACTCCACGGTGCTCGGATATTTTCTCAATTAGATCTTGCCACCGGTTTCCACCAATTAAGAGTGGCAGAGGAGAGTGTTCCCTTAACTGCTTTTCGAACTCCTAAAAACGTCTACGAGTGGTTAGTTATGCCGTTTGGATTGACTAACGCACCCACTTATTTTGTGGACTTAATGAATCGAGTATTTCGAGTTGATGACATTCTTATCTATTCCAAGACAGAGGAGGAACACAAATATCATCACCGTGTCGTACTCGATACCTTAAGAAGCCATGTGTTGAAGGCTAAGTTTTCCAAGTGCCATTTCTGGAAATCCAAAGTTAGGTTTCTAGGGCATGTTATTTTGGGAGAAGGCATATCGGTGGACCCAGCTAAAGTTGTGGCGGTTCAAGATTGGAAGAAGCCCGAAAGTGCGATGGAAGTTAGAAGTTTCTTGGGATTGGATGGTTTTTACCATAGGTTTATCAAGGACTTCTCGAAGATTGCTTCTCATCTGAAGATGTTAACAAAGAAAGATGTTAAGTTCGTTTGGACTTCTAAGTGTGATCAAGCATTCAACGAATTGAAAGAAAAGTTGACTAGCGCTCCTGTATTAACCATTCTAAATGGGAGCGAAGGTTTAACCGTGTATACAGATTCTTGTGGAACCGGATTGGGAGCAATTCTAATGCAGCATGGGAAAGTTATTGCCTATGCGAGTTGACAACTAAAGCCGCACGAGAAAAATTATGCTACACACGATTTGGAGCTTTTAGTTGTTGTCTTCGCACTAAAGATGTGGAGGCATTATCTTTTGGGTGAAAGGTTTGAGTTATACAAGGACCACAAATCCTTAAAATACCTTTTACCCAGAAAGATTTGAATTTGAGGCAGCAGAGATGGCTGGAGTTTCTCGCCTCTTATGATCTAGAGGTTCTTTACACCCCTGGAAAAGCAAATGGCGTTGCTGATGCATTGAGTAGGAATGTAGCAATGGTTGCAAATCTAGAATTTAAGCCAGTATTGTTAGAGAGAATTGCATCCAGTCAAGTGACAGATCCTATTTTAGCTTGACTTAAGAAGGATGTTGAAGAAGGTGTTGTTTCTAGCTTTGAGATTGATCTCCAGGGCATATTGAAAATGAATGGGCATTTTTATGTTCCAGACTTTGATGGATTAGGCAAGAAGTGTTAGCCGAATGCCACCATTCAAAGTTATCTTTTCATCCAGGAGTAACCAAGATGTTCAAAGATATGAAGCAAGGTATTTCAATCTTTGTGAGTCGTTGTGCAAACTGCCAGTAGATTAAGAGTGACCAGTAGAAGACAACTGGATTGCTTCAGCCACTTGAGATCCCAAAGTGGAAGTGGTAGCAGATCTCCATGGACTTTATTGATGGGCTTCCTAGGTCAAGAAGAGGTAATGATGGCATTTCGGTTATAGTCGATCGACTAACCAAGAGTGCCCATTTCATTCCTGTTAAGCTGACTAGGACTACTATGAGTCTGGCAGGTTTGTATGTGAAGGAGATTGCGAGACTTCATGGGATTCCTTGTAGTATTGTAAGTGACCGAGACCCGATATTCACTAGTAGGTTTTGGGAGGGACTGCAGACTGCTTTAGGGACTGAGCTAAGTCTAAGTACAGCTTACCATCCCCAAACAGATGGGCAGACAGAGAGAGTGAACCAGATCTTGGAAGATTTATTGCGAACATGCATTCTAGACTTCGGGGGTTCTTGGGAAGATCATTTACCCTTAGTCGAATTCACTTATAACAACAGCTATCAAGCAAGCCTTGGTATGGCCCCTTTTGAAGATCTTTATGGTCGTCCATGTCGTTCTCCTTCGTGTTGGGTTGAATCTGGAGATAGACTTGTTCTTGGACCCGACATAATCTTAGAAGCCAATGGGAAGGTAGCTGATATTAGAAGAAAGATGAAGGAAGCGCAAGATCAGCAAAAGTGTTATGCAGATCAAAGGCATAGGGATCTAGAGTTTTTAGTCGGGGACTTGGTAT
Source organism: Allium fistulosum (assembly GCA_030737815.1). NCBI lineage: Eukaryota > Viridiplantae > Streptophyta > Magnoliopsida > Asparagales > Amaryllidaceae > Allium > Allium fistulosum. The sequence continues at coordinate 1,505,803,847 of CM060903.1, forward strand.
TTGTAAAAGTCTCTCCTCTGAGAAGTGTCGTGAGGTTTGGGAAGACAAGGAAGTTAGGCCCTCGATATATTAGCTCTTTTCCCATACTGTACCGGATTGGTAAACTTGCATATAAAGTGGAGTTACCAGATCGACTATCAGATGTGCACAACGTATTTGACGTATCTCATTTACGTAAGTATGTACACGACCCTTCGATGATAGTAGAACCGGGACAACAAGTTGATTTGGAGGTTCAGCCTAACCTAACCATTCTTAGGCGGCCTATTCGTATTGTCGCTCGAGATATAAAGCGATTAAGGAAGAAGGTTGTGAATCTTGATAAGGTTCAGTGGAGTGGAGATGTTAGAGATTGTACTTGGGAAAATGAGGACTATATTAGGGATTCTTATCCCAAGTTGATGTAGTTGTTGTTTGTATTTTGTTGATTCTTTTTAGTGTACTCACCAGTTGTGCTGAGGTCGCTTTCCTTGTATATTTGTGTGGTATATATGATATCATTTGGGTTTCTTTGATATTTAGAGTTTATCCGATTAATTTCAAGGACGAAATTTCCTTTAAGGAGGGGAGGATGCAATGACCCATAATTAAATCACTTTGAACTTTAATAGTAAATATGTTTTTAAATGATTAAATAATGGATTTTATATCTAGAATACAAATTTGGATAAAACATCTCGAATGGATTTTTTTAAACTGATGTAAAATGTTAGTTTAAAGATGGTTCGGGTTATAAGGCGGCTAGGGGCACCAATTTATTTAAGAATAAGTTTGCCTAATAAAACAGAATAGTATAATTACTTGCCTAATAAAATAAGAAAGAATTATTAACCCTGCCTAATAAAACAGGATAGTATAATTACTTGCCTAATAAAACAAGAGCGAATTATTAACCCTGCCTAATAAAATAAAATAGTGTAATTACTTGCCTAATACAACAAAACAGTATAATTACTTGCCTAATGAAACAAAATAGCATAATGATTATTATATTCCATGCGGATAGTTGCCATTGGACCAAAATACGGTCGAATCAAGTTATGCTATGCGGATGGTTAACATTGGACCAAAATCTGGTCGAATCATGTTATGCCATAGTTGGTAAGGAGGATTCCTATTGGACCAAAATGTGGTCAAATCAAATTAAGCCATCAAGATGTTTTCTATTGGACCAAAATGTGGTCGAATCAAATTAGGCCATCAAGATGCTTTCTATTAGACCAAAATGTGGTCGAATCAAATTAGGCCATAAATCTAGTTTCTATTGGACCAAAATCTAGTCGAATCTGGTTAGGCTATAAGAAATGACTAAAGTACCCTTCTCTCCACCTATAAATAGCCAAGTCCATATCTCATTTTAATTCATTCACAAACTAAAGAAAAGAACTAAAATTCATTATAAAAGGTGAAGTATTCCAAGTCTCCATCAAAGCAAATAGAATGTGAGTATATTCCTTGTTTTCACAGTTTAGTGAGTATATTCCTTGTTTTCATAGTTTAGTGAGTATATTCCTTGTTTTCATAGTTTAGTGGGTATAATTTATTCTATGAGTATATTCCTTGTTTTCATACTTTAGTGGGTATAACTTATTCTGTGAGTATATTCCTTGTTTTCATAGTTTAGTTGGTATAACTTATTCTGTGAGTATATTGCTTGTTTTCATAGTTTAGTGAGTATATTCCTTGTTTTCATAGCTTAGTGGGTATAACTTATTCCGTGAGTATATTCCTTGTTTTCATAGTTTAGTGGGTATAACTTATTCCGTGAGTATATTCCTTGTTTTCATAGTATAGTGGGTACAACCTATTCTGTGAGTATAATTTAATTATTTTACAGTGAGTGTAAACTTAATCTCTTTCCTTTGACTCATTCACATTTTAATAAATGTTGTGTTAACCATTGATTGTAAATTGTTAATAATAATGAGTCTGTTTTTATTCTTATTATTATTCTTGTTTGGTTGTTTGATTTGTGCTCAGCCAGTTTATGAGCAATAACTTTGATGTTTAGTTAAAGGGAAATTACACCACCTTTTAACTTAGGATTGACATTTAGTGACTTTTTGGTTAAAACGAAATAACACCCCTTTTAGCTATCTCATTTGATTAAGAGGGAGCTTCACCCCTCTTGGTCGTATTCTCCTTTAAAAATGATGGGTTTAAGTTATGATTTGAATGGAAGTTTTAAATCTTTGTTTAAAGTATTTTAAAGGAGCTTTGAAATTTATATAATGATTTAAATAGGTTATTTATAGAAAGTAAGTAGTCCTATACTTGGCACTAAAAGCCGATGAGTAGATTGATCCTCTATTTGTGAGATCTGGAACCAGAGTGTCTAGGCAAGGCTAGGAGCAACCAGTGCCCTGACTTAACTGGCTTTGTTTTTGGGCGAGGGGTAGAGTAAGTCGAAAATATCGGAAACGTGACAAGTATAGGAGATTTGATTTCCATAGATGATCTTTATAATTATAATGGAAAACATTCGCATTTCTTATAGACAATTGTTTTTGACCCATCTAAGTATGCTTTTGAAATATGAAATCCTCCCAAATGTTTTGTGAATATACTTATACCGATGAGATAAGTATATGGATATTTTCCAAGCAGTGAAAAAGTATAAAATTTAATTTCCATATACGATCATTTTGTTATCCCCAATAGTTGATATCTTGACTATCAATTTCGATACCCTTCTTCCTTTTGTTTTTGTTTCGTCAATCTAAGATGATTTTTTGCTCATTTAGAGCATTGATATCCTTTATCAGAAATGACTAAATAAAGAGCAAGTGGGGGCCAAGCTATGTGGGGTTGCTCCCATTAGGGTATTTTCACATCTACTCTAGATTGGTTTCGGTTGTATGCGCACGGAGATGTGAAATACTCGGATACTCGATAAGGTTGGTAGGGTCTGGCTTGGAGGTTTCCGAGAGCCATCGTAGTTCTCAAGTATATTTTCTAGAGGTATACTTTCGGTAAGGGGGGCGCACCCTCCTAGTCTTTGTTGGAAAAAAATTCCTTTTCCTTATTTTTGATTCAAATCTTTGGATTGATTCTTTCATAATTGAATCGGGAAGCGTCTTGCGCTCTTCACGGTGTTTAATTATTTGTGTCCATTCTTTTATGCTTGGATGTTGTCCTTGTCAGGGGAAACCCATTCTGCATTTTTGCGACGTGGTCTCACCGGTTATTTTGTGTGTTCTATTTTTTTATTTGGAGTTTACTCATACCGGACTTATTGTCTGACCCGAACTGTTTGTTTTTCTTAAACTCTCGGGTACTCATTTATATTTGAGTAGTCCGGAAATGACAGGTTTATTTGGGCTCTTTTGAAGATGGTGGACGAGAAGGAGGCTCATTATCTATCTAGCTATTTATTTCCGCTGTTATGAGATGTTGGCTCTATGTATGTATATTTAAAAACAGGTTGTTATAACTACCTAGACTGATAGTAGTACTTTTGTTGTAACTATGATAACTCCATGTTGGGAGTAACCTTATGTACTGTCTTATTTTTATGTTATATTTAACAGTTCCGTTGTGAGATTATTGTTGTGTTCTTATATTTTACCCTATGACAACTCGTCTTTCAGATACTTGGACAACGACACATGAATACCATGGATGTATTAAGTGTCGTTCTCAGGGGTCAGAAAGGTGGGTCATCACTCCAGGTAAGTTGATCTTAGACTTTATTTTTCCATTTAATTATTTTCCTTTGCTAGTGTATGCTTCTACTTCAGGTGTATCTGTTAAAGAACTAAATGAAGAAAATAGGGAAACAGTAAAGTCACTGTCCGCTTCAAGCAAGATTGGAAACAGATTAACTCTATGGAACCCCTCCAATTTAAAAAAGCAATCCCTTCTGCCAGCTGGTAAGAGGGTACTTGGCCAACCTCCTCTCGTCCAACATACATCTTGGAGAAAGCGCTTCCTTTCTTTGGGTGATCCAAAGAACTTCTCCTCGATGTCTCTAATTTGTCCCGGTCACTCTGATAGGCTTAAATGTAGTACTTGTAGTTTATTGCTGCATTACTTCTTAAATTATTTTCTAATTTACAATTTATTTGAATTTTCTACAGCCGCTCCTCAGATTGAACAACCTACAAGTGATCTGGCTCTCCCTACTTCTACTTCTCGTGCGTCAGTTTTATCTCAGGCCATTGCTAGGTCAAAGATGGCTGCCAAACGGAAACTGAAAAAAGCGACCGTGGCAGAACCATCCCCCAAGAAAGCCAAGATTGTAGAAGTTCCTGATTCTCCGCCACGATAAGAGGGGGAGTTTGTAGACATTGATAAATCCTTGGAGAGTCCAACTATCAAAGTTCCTCTTGATCAATCTAAGAAGACTCCCTCAAGGGTTGATCCCCTCTCTCGCATTGTCATCTCGAGCTCTCCTGGTGTGATTGAGCAGATGCAGAAAGATTTGGGGACTTCGACCCCTTCCCTAGAGCTTATTCCTTCTAGACCATCATCCCTTACGCCCCCAAGCGATTTTGAAAAGATAGTCCAATCTATCTTGAATTCTTCATCTTTTGCCTCTATTCACCCGCCCTCCTCTGTTTCTGATCCGGCGGGTCATTACCGGTCCCTTAAAGAACAACAACTCTTGGTATGTTTCACTTCGCTTAACTTTATTGTTATTGTTTTTCCTTAAGTTTTTGACTTATGTTGTACCTTTCTTTCAGATTTCCAAGAGTTAGCTCTCACTGCATGAAAACACGACAAAATCCTCCGCTGAACCGTCTAAGCTCCAAGGAGAAATTTCACATTTAAATAGTCAAGTTTCTTCCCTATTCGCAGAGAAAAGTGACGCTATGATAGAGTTAGAGCAACTGAGAGCTTCTCCTTCCTAGTCAGAATCTATTATTTCTAAGGAGAGGAAGGCTCATCAACTCCTCGCTGACGAGAATTTGGCCTCAAAAATGGCCCTTAAAGAATCCGAAGACGAAAAAGGTCGGATGGCAGCAAAAGAATCGTCTCTAAAGAAAAATTTGAATAAGAATAAAGATTCTATAAAATTGACTATCGACGCTATTTCTGATGCGAAACAACGGGTGTCTTGTTTCCTCAATACTTCTCTTGAAGACATCATTGTCAATCCTTTGAAGACGCTATGATGCTCGCTTATGCCAACAATGTCGATAAATGCCCTGAATTAAGCTTTCCCTCACTCGACCCTGCTCTTGTCAATAGGGTGATGGACAAAATTAAAAAGATGGAGCAGGGGGTTGAAGTTGCTGAAAGAGAGGAGATCGATGCCTCTTAAATTCTATCTTTCGAAGTCCCTTCCTTCGAAGTAGATTCCGACTCCAAAGATGAAGATGACAAAGATGAAATTGTCGAGGAAGAGGGCGGCAAGGATGACGACGACAATGATAATGAGGATGATGATGACAATGACGATGACATTGTTGATGGAGGTCAAGGTTTTAGTGGCGATAGGGGTAGTCATACTGGTGCTCCTGAAAAAGATGACGATAACAACACAAGGGCTTCTGAAAAGGTCAACCCCGATCCATCTTCTCATAAAGAAAGCCCATCTGAAGCACCTGTGCCTTCTAACCCTCAAGAAGAGCCTGCTTACATTAATGTAGAAGAATCAAGAGAGAAAGAGAAGGTTTCTCAAGCGTCAATTCCCGTCTCTCAGGTATGGGATTCTTTGTTTAAACAGCTTTCACTTCCAAGATAGTAATAGTTTAAATCCTTTATTTTAGATAAGGAGGAAACCCGTTCACCCCTATAAAACCAAGCTTGAAAGAAAACAAGTGGAAATAAATAGTTTGTATATGGAGTTAGATAAGCAGATGAAAGAACACACATTCTTTCAGATAAATATCATAGGCTTAACAAGAGTGCGGCAGTGTTAGCATCCTTCAAACATCAAGAAGATGCCCCACGACTGAGGAGGGCGCGGCTTCGATATGATGGTCTTCTAAAAGAGAATCGGGAGTTGATCACACTCTTTTGGATATTGATTGAGGAGAGAAACATTTTGGTAGACTTCCTATACAAAGCATATCGTAGACACCCAACTGTAGATTTCTCATACTTAGGTGATTTTATTGGAGGTCTACTTAGGCGTTTACACAAGAGATACTTGGATGAATTTGGATCTGACCCGCATCCTAAAGCATGTTGGAACTTGCCATCGGTCAGATCGATTCTCCAAGAACTACCTCCTGATAAACTCAAATTCTATAAAGACAAGTTTATTTCAGAATTATTTACAAAGTCAATTTTTTATGAACTAGATGAATAGTCATAATTATGTAATAATATTGATTTGTGAATTTTTTCTTTTATCTTCCCTTTATACTTAGCTGTATTTTACTATGTTATCATAGAATGAACGTCCCCCTGGTAGCTTTGTTTCTAAGATTATCTAAGCAAGTATGTTAAACTGAGAAGAGATTATCTTGAAAATGCGTCAATTTTGAAATCTTCAAAATTAGCTAGATATTGCTTTCTTAGATTCAAAAACTTTATATGGAACATCCTTGGCTCCGTTTCATTTTTCTCGGTGAAGAAAAAGAAAAGAAACTTAAGGAAATCCACACATATCATACCAAGTTAATATATGGTCGTGATAGTCCTCCTGCCGAGGAATGGGACTTAGCAAATATCCTCCGGTTATTACTCCGGAAGGACTTAATGTTCTTTCTGACTCAATAGTTATTCTTTCTAGTAATCTATTGAATAAAGTTAGAGGCGCGGTTTCCCAACTTTAGATGTAAAACAAATATCTAATTGTACTTTTTAGTTTCAGTTTTACTTAAGTTGTAACCTTCTATTGTTATAATAAAGAGATGGATTACTCAAGTCTTGACTTTATTTTCTTTTTCTTTGTTAGTTTAAGTAGGGGTTACAACTATCTACAACGCCACTCTCATTAGATTTAGCATCACGCTTTATCAATATTAAAGATAGGTTGTTAGTAGACCTTGAAAAGAGGAAGCTCCTTGACGATCCTTTATCCGCTCATTTCCAGGGCAACACTGAAGCACTAAAATGGCATAGGAGATTTTTGCTTTAGAAAACAGTTGTTAGAAATCTTAACGATCACATCGCCAATCTAGAGGTGGACGTTAAAGGAAAAAACGAAATGATTTCATCATTAAAGAGTCAAGTTAAATCAAATCCACAAATCGATTTTGACGTTAAGATGTCTGAACTCTTCCAACAAATAAGCGATTTGGAGATGAAATTAAAGGATAGTCAAGCTCAATGCGAATCATTAGAATTCATTATGGAGAATAATATCTCAAGCATCGATTTACCAGTTTCTCCTGCTATTTCACCTGTCGCAAAATCTACAAGGTCTACTTCCTCTGCTATCTAGAAGTTTTCCACTATGACTAATCCTCCTCCTAGCTTAAACGAGAAGGTAGTGGGAGAGTGGTGCAGGAAAGTTAAATTTGAAATGATGAAGTATTTTGATGAACAGCAAAATGTAAGATACTCGCAACGCATAAATGAATATGTAGCTAGGATTCAAAAGCTTGAATGCGAAAAGTATCTCCTCTTGAAGCGCATCGCTGATTTGGAAAGCAAGAATAAAACTCTTAAAGGCGCAAACAAAGCTTTTAATCGGCTTTGAAAACCAACATCGAGGCTATTGATGATGAAGACAAGATGAGGAAGAAAGAGAAGAAACTTAAAGAGGTTCTTTGCATTGCTATTCATTACATCGTGGATCCTTTAATTGTGGAGATTCTAAATAAAGCTGTTCAAGATTTATGAACAATTCATATTGATGAAATGTATGTATTTGTTCTATGCACTTGTAAATAATTTCATAAATTTTGTAAATATCACAGGGTTTGTGATCCTTTCTTGTAATGTTGTTTTTGAATCATCCCTTTGATAACTTGTTCCATGATTTATGTATTTGTTGGATCAATCAATCCTTTTTACTGTTCTACTTTCCCTTAAAAGAACAAAATAAACAATATTTCTTATTGTTAGCTTGAAATCTGTATAGAAGTCTATTCATGGCATTTGCAGAAATTAACAAAATCATCATGTTATCATATGAAAAGTGATCCCACAATTAAATATAACTAAATGTCTTGAATCCCATCTTTGGTACTGATGAGAGATAATCAAGAATTCAACTTCGATTATATTGTGAGATTATCAGATGTCTGATGGTAGAAAACTATAGATTCAACCAAGGATTTAATTATAGATGTTTAGAAATCCAACTTTTGAAGATAACCAATAGAAAGTCAATAATGGTTGTGAATAGAAGTCCATCGACCCAGATTCGAGCATTAATGAATGAAATTTAAATGCTAGAAGATCCGAAACCCAGATTCGGGTATTTGTGAATGATAACCATAAGTCCACAATAATAATCTTCTTAGTAGAGATCTTTAGCCCATATTCGGGCATTAATGAGTGAAGTCCAGTAAATAGTTATAGCCCCGAGACCCGATTTGGGCATTAAGGAGTAGATAAAGTTCTTGCAAGAAGGTTTGCGCTAATAACCACTAGAAGATAGCCAGATTTTTGACAAAGAAGAGGTAAAAAGGAGTAGAAAGAGGGAAAGTCCAAAAGAAAGGACAACAAAAGTTCATTTTTGAATCCAATCCCATGTGAAAGAATTTAATAAGAAGATTTTGAAAGTTTCTTAATATGTTTTGAACGGGTTTTTCAAGGATTTATTGGGTAGTTGTTTGTTTTGAAAAATGAGGAAATTTGGAATTTCTTAGTTTAAAATTGGTTGAGTCAAAAAGCTTTGGTTTGAAGATTTTTGATAAAGGAATTTTTCTTTTTTGAAATAAATGGAAAATAGAGCGTACGTTTGGCTCGATGATCTTTCTTATTTTTATAAATTTTGAAGTTTCGTTTTAAAAATTCTTTTTCAGGGATGGATAAATGGAAATGATACTAGATTAAATTGTGGTGTAGAGAATAGAAGGGTAAGAATGCTCGATAACTAGGATAGGAGGAACATTCCCATTTAATGAAAATACGTAGAATAACAGCTAAAGTAGAAGCCATTTCAGTAGAGAAATATAAACAGTTGCAATATCAAGAGATTTGGATAGAAATAGCATTAGGAAATCATATAAAATATGAGTAATAATCTAGATAGAAATAATATATGAGAGAAGCAATAGAAATAGGGTAGGAAGAACGGATAAATTCCATAGAAATGTAGTAATTGCGCAAATATTTTAGATAGGCGCTTAGATAGATGCAGCAATTGCGCATATCTTTTATAAGCGCCCCTCATATGCTATTAAAATCTCTGTCAAAGGTGGAAGTGGAGATAACATGAGTGATAGGAAATAATAGGATGGAAGTTATCCTTGTCTACTCCACTTTTCGTTGTTTAAAGTTATTAAAGATGATTTTAAAGAAGAAGAAATGGTTTGGCATGATAATTGAGTTTTAAAAGTTTTGAGTTAAAATCATACCTTTTTTAAAAAGTAAATCTCTGCTGTAGAAAGTCCTTAAAATTGTAAATTTGGGTAAAAAAGGAATTTATTTCATGGTTCTTTTTTGGAGACCAAACAATTTTTTAATTTGATAAAAAGGCTTCTATGTTTATATTTTTAAAGACAAAAGCTTTGGATTAGGTACTTTATGATTGTGAATTTTTAAAAAGAATAGGGAATGGTATCAAAGTACAATTTTGTGAGTCCTAGGGTATACTCATATGAAGGATCAAGGATATAGAGGAAGTAGATACCATAGTTTGAGGATACTGTCAAGATATTGTGATTTAGATAAGATTGTAGTATGATTAGGGAAGTGAGTAATAAGATGGAAAACAAACATAAAGGGTATTGGTCTCAAGGTTGAAAAGGGCGAGATAGATAGTAGGAAAGTTATTTCACCAAACCAATTTTCTGATGAGTTATTCTAATTGTGCATAATTTATATTCTTACCCATTGCAGTATGAGAGTGCACAATTTATTCCATAGTCGGGTGTAATAATTGAAATAATGGATGGACCTCGTTTATTAGGGGCCAAGGAGGTAAGTTAAGACTTGTGGATTATAGTTGAATGGCGTACCAGAAATATCCATATTAATTTAGTAAGGAATGTTAGGGCCACAACCTCATTAACACTAGTTAATGAGGAACGGCAGCTTACAACGAAAAAATTCTTTTAGGAATTTTGGGATGTAATCACTAGTTGTCTCCCTTAGATTGTTGAAAAAGTGTACGACAAAATATGAGATATGTTTCGATTTTATTACTGTGTTTATGGTTCGGATGAACTTTTACCACTATATAAATATACAGGAAAACAGTGTAAATAAGGAGATCTTATAAGGACACTTAACTAGCGATAATAGAAGTTCCTCTCCAATTTCAATTTCCAACCACCAACAGAACGCACTTTAGCGTATTTAGCAGTAGTGGAAGTTAGGCCAATATTAATGGACCGCATTAGGCTAGAGCGAAAGGAGGATTTGATGATAGTAGACATTTTGGGCAAGTTATGTAGAGGAGAGCATTTTCCCCATATAGATATGTAGTAGACGAAAGAGGATGTTTGAATAGAGATGGACACCTTTGTGTCCCTATGGTTGAGGTTGTTTTAGAAGAAGTATAAGCAGAGTGTCACCATTTTAGGATGACGTTCACCCCGGAGGAGATAAGATGTATAGGAATATGAAGCGAATTTTCTTTTGGACAACGATGAAGAAGAGGATAGCCAAATTTGTCTATAGGTGTTTGACGTGCCAAAGGATAATGGCTGAACAAGGAAAGTTTGGAGGATTGTTATTTCCGTTGGAGGTGCCAACTTGGAAATGAGAGCATATATCAATGGACTTTATAGATGGGCTGCCTAGAACTCAAAGAGACAAAGAAGCTATTTGGGTTATAGTGAATCGACTCACTAAAGTGCTCATTTTATTCCCGTTAGAGTAATAGACCGTAGCATCTTTAGCGCAAATTTAGATTAAGGAGGTGGTTCGACTTCATGGAATCCTAGTTAGCATTGTTAGTGATAGGGACCCCTTATTCACTAGCGAATTTTGGAAGAGTTTGCAATCAGCTTAAGGAACTTCATTAAATCTTAGCACTGCTTACCGCCCATCGATTTATGGTTAGACTAAATGGGTGAATATGATCTTGGAAGACTTGTTGAGAGCTTGCATCATGGACTTTGGAGGATATTGGGAGCAACACTTACCTTTAGTAGAATTCGCTTACAATAATAGTCACCAAGCGACGATTGGTATAGCATCCTTTGAAGCGCTATATGAGAGGACATGCAAATCGCCTAATTGTTGGTGGGAAACCACCGACAAAATACTACTCAGACCAGACTTGATTCGTGAGACCTTGGAAAAGATAGAGTTGATTATGCAGCGAATGAAGGCCGCATAAGATCGTAAGAAATCTTATGCGGACAAACAGAGAAATGAATTGGAGATGAGGTAGGATACATGGTGTTCATTAAATTTTCCCTTCTTAGGAAGGTCATGATCAAATTTGGTAAGTCAGGGAAGTTAGCACTAGATTTGTTGGGTCTTTCCCAATCATGGAAAGAGTAGGGAAACTTGCATATCGAGTGGAGCTACCGGATAAGTTGGCAGGAGCCCATGATGCATTTCATGTTTTGCACTTAAGGAGATGCCTTCATAGCATCACTACCATAGTAGAGCCTGATCAGTTGGTAGACACTGAGATGGAGCCGATAGCAGCCCGTGCCACTGCACGCATAGTAGGGCATGTAACTAGGAAGCTCTGCAATAAAGAAATTAGGCCGGTCCAAGGACAATGGGAAGATAATCCAATGAAAAGCACATGGAAAACTGAAGAGAAGGTGAGGATTTCTCATCCTAAGCTTTTTTCTGGTTCTCTCCAAAACTAGGTTTTGGTTGCATGTTGGTGCTAAATTGGATGGTAGGGAATGATTGCCACACTTTTTACTATCATTTTTACATTTATGTATAACATTTTGCATGTTTAGGATGCTTGTATACATGCTTATATGTCACGACCTTGCATCCACGCTAAGATTAAGCTCGCTCATAGTATGTCTGCATATATAACCACATTCTGCTTTTTTGTTGAGTAGATGGTTGTGTAGATAACATGGATGCTTAGTGCGTGTTACACCGTCTGTCCCTTAGGGGCTAAAATCCTTTTAAGGGGGAGAATGTAACACGCCGTAAAAATTAATTAAAAATTAATTAATAATAAGTAAAAATGGAAATTTTGTAAATTTCAAAATTTGGCCCAAAAGTTATGTCGTTGCGTTCGTGGTGATTTTCTGATCAATTTCCATATATAAAATTTTAAAATCGGGCCTCAAACGAAAAAGTTATTATCGTTTGAGATTTTTGAATTCGAAATAATTCAAATAGGTTTTAAATTCAAATCGTAATTAATGCTAATAATTTAAAATTTAAAAAATAATGGTAATTAGAAACGTGGGGGTTAAGTAAACGTTAAAAAGAAAACATTAGAGTTAAATATTAAACAATGGATTAAATAATTAATCAAAACTGCAGAAAAACCTTCCCAAATATAAGCTACCAGTCGACCGCCTTCCTTGGGCCGGTCGAGCACTTGGGGAAGGGCCATTGATTGGTTCGTCTTGTGGCAGTTAGGGTTACTTAGGTCAGGAATGCCCCGGATTTTATTATTTTAATCCGGCTTAAATCTGACGGTTCTGGTGGCTTCTCACCACCATAAATAAGAGCTTAGCCCTCTCACTTTTATTTATAAATTATTTGAAAACGCAGCAGAGCTCTATCAGTTTCTATCTACATACGATTCAGAAATTTCTTAAGGTCTTCAGGTACGGGATTTTAGATATTAATATTCAATTTTTAACTCTATTCTCCTCCAATCCTTGAGATTCTAAATCTAACTAATATACAATCTAATTATTGTATATTTTAGAAATAAGAGATTTAGGAAGAGATTAAATAGTAGGCGTGTTTAAATCCAAAGCAGAAAGCAGGGAATTATCTATGAGTGGAAACCTTAGTTTTTCTCATTTTAGTAATTGTATAATATAGGTTAGATTTGATATATGCCATGGGGAATTTTGGTTTACAAAAATATCAAATCTAAACCCCCAAAATTCCCCTAAAGCGAAATGCCAATTCTTATGTTTTAGAATCTCAATTATTCTATATTAAAAGAGTAGAATTTGTGTAGGTATTGCAATTTTAATATTTTACGTTCTATTCCACTTCTCACTTTGCTATTTTAATGTTTTAAAATGTAAATAAACTAGGAAATGGTATGTAAAGTACGGATTCTTTTATTCGTAGTTTGTACTACCTATTTCTGTAATTTAAAAATGAATCCCTTTTTTATTTTATATGTGGAAGTTGAATAGAGTATAAAAGGATTGAATTGTAAACTCTATTAATGTTGGTTCTGCTATTTTAATATAAAATAAGTTTTGTAATTGATTGTATTATCTTATACAAATCTATTGTTGGGCTAAGGATATTGGCTAATTTGTATGTAATGGAATGCAAGTAGACTTGTATACATTGGAAGTTTTGACATTTAACAACTAGTATAGGGAGTAATCTTCGCATGCTTAGGAATGTTTTAGTTAAGTATTTATAAAAAATATATTAGCATATGAATAACGTATAATTAAGAACGTATTAATTGCATAATAAATAAGATAGTATTTAGCATTAAAACCTTATAGGATGGAATATTTGGATGATAATAATTAGTGGCGAACTAAAGAACCTTGCTTTACAACCTTAGTAGAATGTGGTGAGGTGTGTGATAATATGATCAAGGGAGTGTAAATTATGACTATGTTATAGGGATGCAAAGTCGGTCAAAAGCACATGGAAGTCTGCCCAGCTAATCTGCCTACCCGCAATGTGACTTTAGGACTGATGTAGACATCACCTATAATAAGTACCCATAGAGGACACGAGATTAGTCCCAATTCTATAGGGTAAGTCCACCAAATTAATCTGGCTACCAACACCTAAGAATGGTTGGTCTAATGTGAGACGTCACACCTGGGATACGGGTCATAATACGTAGGATTTGCTTCGAGGATCAGGGGTAGTAAGTTGCTCCCCTCCTCCCTAATTAGGAAGTATTAAATGGTCAGAGATAGCATTTAAGCATGGTAGATGGAAACCTCGGGAAGGGTCGGTTTCGGGTTTGAGGTATTAAGTGACTATTGTAGGGTTCACCTCTTCTAAAAGAAGTATTAAGTGGCCTGATGAGATTCCGTGTGATGTCTACTAGATTGTAATGGTAAGGGTTCTACCTTGGATAAGGTGTTAAATGATGTGGACCTGCCTAAGAGATATGTATTAAAAGGTCAGAGTCTGTCTAATTCAATTGATAAGGTCTAAAGTGGCCTGGGTACTTTCTCTCACATTGTTAGGACATGATTGACAGTAGATGCATGTGACTAGGAATGACCTTGGGCCCACATCTTAAAGTAAGTTATAAAGATTGGTTAGAGAGGTGTAAGTTATAGGATTAGATTGGGAAAGCCTTCGGGCTCATAGTTGAAGGTATTTATAAGGAATATAACTAGGATACGTAAGACATATTCTTATCCAAATTTTACCGCCCAAGTGCTATTATGGAAAGACTCAAGATTTTATTCACTGGACATTATTGTTCTAACTTACTCCTCATTACAATGCAGGTTAGAGAAGATGATGCAGATCTAGGAGATGAAGGCAGAGTTGGAATTTTGTGGCGGTTATCTATCTACTTATGTTTTTATATATTTTCATGCACCCATTGCAGACATGACGTTATTGTATTTTGAGATAATGTACTACATATATTGAGGTGTTATGTTTTTTCATGAAACATGAATTTTTATAAAATAAGTATTATTTCTGATATTATATTTTATCCTTGCCACTGGAAGATTCTAATAGCATTAGTAGATAGCTTTATGTTTTGTTTAATTTTACTAACCAACAACTAGCTTAGAATAGGTCTAATGTTCGATTGGCCTTTTCTAGGTCGAAAATTAGGTCTGTTTCGAGGCGAATTGTTAAAAATATCATCATTATTGTATATGTTGGAGAAAATATTTTTACAAATAAATACTTCACATTCTTAATATTTGTTTTTTGAATACGGTGAATGAAAATTTGTAGACCATATTAGAAATCCTAATGCACTAATTTTTTAGTGTTTATGTAATGACCCTAAAAATGAAATGAAAAAATAAAATAAAATAAATAAATATTTATATTAGGAAATTCTGAGATATATAAAATATATATATATTGCATTAAAACAGAAAAGAATTTAGCAATAAATAAAATTGCATGGGAGCTTCTGTTTGATAAAATGCAAGGAATTAAGGTGATTAGAAGAAAAATTGGAACTCAAAATAAATATAGCTTTATGTTCAAAGAATTATGTAAATATATATATATATATATATTTAATATATATGGGGCATTTTCTGTTTTATATGAAGATAAAATAAAATGAAGTTTAATAAAAAGGTTTATATGTCTTATAATTATGCCAAAAAATAATTAGCATAATATATGTGATTTTTATTTAAATATGGAAGGAGTTACTAATTTGACAAAGAGGCAGAAATATATATATATATATACACACATATAAGAATCAAATAAAAATTTCCATACCATATTTATTCCAAGCAAATAATTTGGGTAAATGATTTTACATCACATAATAAGGTATGATAGTATGCATGATTGAAGGGAAATAACAGATAGGTAGAAAAAAAAAATACAAAGGAAATTTTCAGATTCCTTAAACTTGTAAAAAGAAATAATGAACTGAGGGTCACATGCTTATTGCATGAGTAGAAAAGAGTCATGAAAATAGTATTGAGTGTTTAAAAATGCATGATCCCCAAAATAGCTAATTAAAGTAACCTAAATGTGTGCATTTCCCATTTATGATCACACAGGAATATGATGTGTACATAAACATCTAAGGGTATCAGGGGAATTACCCATTTTCTTAAACCCTAGAATGGATTTATAAATAACCGCACATAGCCAAATCCATCATTCTCTCGGGATCAAAACAAAAATAAAAGAATAAACTAGGAGAAACACCAGCTTGAGGCTTTGGGGAATTTGCTGTTCAAAGGATTAAGGCAGTAAAAGGAAAAACCTTAGGTGAGTATTTATCCTTTGTATGCAATGGCATTAAGTCCTATTGCAGGCAGCCTAAAAAAATATTATGAGTCATTTGAATCTCTGAAATAAATTGTTATGGGTAATATGGATGTTTGTTTGTGCATTTTTGTTTGGAGCATTAATCTGTAAGTGGGTTTTTAGAGTTAACATGATTTGAGCATTCTTGTTCTATTTTTAAACATGGACATAGATTAAACAAGGGAACATGGGGTTGAACCAGAAAATATACAAGTAGTCATATCTCTCTGAAATATGAATGAAAGAAAAACTAGATTGGTCACTTGGGAGATAGTCAATGATCTGCTTACTCCAGGTGGGAGCAAGCATATGCATGGTGCAACTGCATCCTGAGGCCTTTGTGTGTTGGAATAAATTAAGTAACCTGGGAGTTTCCTTCACAATGCATACATAGTGTTCATTTGACAAGGAGTTAAAGACCATAAAACAAATGGGGACAGGGGTTTAAAAATCTGGGTTATATATATTCAGATATGGTGTTAGATTTAATCAAAATAAACATTGTTCATTTATTAATTGCTGGGTGAAATTTGGAGTATGAAACCTGAGTTTACTTATCTAAGATTTGGTGTGGATGAATTAGGAATTGTACACATGATTATTTCAAATGTTTGCTGTGTATTGTTTAATTTGTTGAATGTGACTTTGTATCTCTTTGAATGAACCAAAACATGTTAAGTATAAAACCTGTTAAACTAAGAAGGCACTGCAAGATTACTAAAATTATGTGTAAGTATACAAAAATTGATAAATGCTCATACCAGTGTAAACTGACCCTTTTGGTTGCCCTTGCAATCATCTGGGTGTCTCAAAAATTCTTTGGGGCAGCTAAATGATTTGCTTGCAGGAAATTGAAGTTGGCTTGATGAGTAAAGAAGGCATTGGCTGCTAGTATAAATAAGAGAGACTTGTTTTAAAATTTGCAGTTGCATTGTAATGAAATTACTAGACAAATTCTATTTTCTGTAATTGAAGTTACTTGTAGGAAACTTTCTAAGTATTTTGGGGTTGAAAATATGTACTTAAGCAAAACCTGTTGTGAGTGATCATTGATGATGTCCGGTTAACTACTAATTTATTTTATGAATGATTGATTTGGAGAAAATAAGGAGATAGACATATCATATACATATGATATGTGCATAAATATTTGATCTCTGATTTTTATTGCCTATATTTTGCCTTATGGAAATTAAACAGTTAAAGGGATTGATTTTTGAAATGAACTCTCAAGATTTTAGTAGAATATTCAAGTGAAATGAATTTGTGCATGGCAGGTAAATGATACTGGCATGTGCATGAATTCTGGAAGTTTGTATGTATTTGAATATTTAAATTTCAAATAGCACTATGAGAGCAGTAGACTTGGAAGATACTGAATTTTGAATAATTGAATGAATACATATAAGAAAGCATTTCAAAAAAAAAACTAGACACAAACATGCTGGGGATTGGAGTAGGAATTTGTAGAAGCTTGTTAAAATGAGGGATATGGGTTTGCAAGTGGTAAAAGAGGGACTATGGCTGGTCTAGATGGCCATGGGTCAAACCTTTGGAGCCTGGAACCACTTCATTTCAATCAGTGAAGTGTAAAGTGCTTCCGGGACAAATCAAAGAAAACACCAAGCAGCCCATGGATAACACCAAGCATATCCCACAAATCACCAAGTATGTAAGTCTACATCATGTTAAATTTAAAAATGCTAAAAATCCTCATCTGATCAACCTGAAATGATAAATGGAAATTAAGTCCAATATCCATGCCTGCTAGTAAAATTTGTAAGTAATATCATGCATACACTTGATAACTATCATGAGATCAAGGAAATACCATTTTAGTGTTAATAGAACTATTTAGGCAGATTGATACATATATAGTCAAATAAAAGTATAAGTGTTATATAATTTGCTAAAAATATACCTCTGGCAGTAGAACAAAATTTAGAAAGGAAATAAGTGGCTTGTCAATAGCTTGTATAGTATTTTGTTTTCAATTTGATTTAAATCCCCTCTGATAAAAAATAATAATAATAATAATAAAGAAACAATTGTATATCATCAAATATATAATTGTCTTAATTTGTTTGTACACTGATATGATTATATTGGTAAAAATCAGGGTCTTGGGAAAAATATTTGGAAACTATATAAAAATTCAAATATAAAAGAATTAGGGTTTAGTGGTGAATTCCTATTGAATGTAAAAAAAAAAATCTATGTGTTTTAGAGTGAGGGTCACCACAGTTGGTATCAGAGCTATGTATTAAATAACATAGTAAATGTTGTTGCATGTATATGGATGTTTGACTGCATTGTTTGAATTATTGGTGTTGAATGTTTTTGTTTTATGTCAAGAAATATATGTGTGTACATGTGACACATGCACAGTGTGCACAGAAATAAAAATGAACCAAGTAAAGACACCAAAAACTGATAGGGGTAAATAAACTAACATAACAATCATATTTATAGCATTATGGTAGGACCAAGGCATCACACAGGTGCAGGATCATCACGTGAGCCACCTGTGATGAGCATGGAGGATTTTGTGAGAGCTTTAAGGGATGGAATGGCACCAAGGCAAGACAATCCTCATGAGGAACTCTCCAAATTGCTTAAGACATGTACCACTTTGGGAGGAAAGGATTTTGAAGGTACTGAAGGAGCTATAGGTGTTCAAACTTGGATAAAAACTATGGAGAGGGTCTTCACAGATATGCAAATCAATGACCAAAGGAAGAGACAGATAGCTTCAAGGAAATTGAAGGGGGCTGCACTGGATTGGTGGGAAGTTGTGACAGCAGGAAGACAAGAGAATACCATCACTTGGAATAATTTCAAGGACATGCTTGAGGCCAGATTTGTCCCAGCATCTGCCAAGGCCACACTGCTTGAAGACTTTATTAGATTAAGGCAAGGAAGCATGAGTGTGAATGAATACACTCAGAAGTTTGAAGCATTATCCAAGTATGGACTGGTGTTAATAGGGAATGCAGAAGCAAAGAATGCAAGGTACATTCAAGGCTTGAACCCTAGTCTGTCAAGGGCAATGTTGCCATACAAGGACAAAACCTTCGATCAAGTAATTGATCTAACTCTCTCATTTGAGCAACATGACACTGCAAGAGAGAAATTCAGGAATATGAAGCTCAATAAGAAGAAGGGTGGTCAGAACAAAGTGCAACCTTATGACAAGAGAAATGCAAGTAAAGGAGCTAAGAAAGGGGAAGGAGCAACAACACCTGAAAGCAAGAAATTCACTCATTGTTTTAATTGTGGAAAAGCTGGACATTATAGTAACCAATGCCCTGACCCCAAGATACCCAGAGGAGGCTGCTATAATTGTGGAAAGATGGGTCATCTCAAGAAGGATTGCCCAGAAACCAATAGGGGAACAGCAAGGGTAGGAGCTTTGGCAGCAAGTAACACTGGGAATGTTGGGCAACTTGAAGGTATAATTTTTATTCATACCCAACCAATATCAGTAATATATGACATTGGTGCCTCACATTCACTAATATCTCTGGAAATTACAAAGAAATTAGCACTTGCATGTGTTTCTATTGATCAGCCCTAAATTGTACACAGTCCCATAGGGAGTCATTGTATGTTAGGGATGAAGTGTATGGGTCTGAAACTAATGATAGGAGGTTATGAATTTAATTCAGACTTATATACCTTAAATTGTCCTGGTATTGGGATTATTTTGGGAGTAGATTGGTTAATGAGAAATAAAGCAATTTTAAATTTAGAAAACCTTACCATTTCTTTGGAAACAAATGAAGGCAAAAGAATTACCATCTTAAGTGAAATAGCAAAGAATACATGTTTTAATAAAATCTGGAGCATTAATGAAGTTCAAAAGGAATTAAAAATAGAGGAAATCCCAGTAGTCAATGAATATATAGATGTGTTTGGAGAAGTGAAGGGAATTCCTCAAAACAGACTAGTTGAATTTAAAATAAAATTAATCCCAGGAACAAATCCAATCATTAAGAAGCCTTATAGAATGGGTCCAAAAGAGTTGGTAGAATTAAAACATCAATTAGAAGAATTAGAAGAGAAAGGATTCATAAGATCAAGTAGTTCCAGTTGGGGTTCCCCAGTGCTATTTGTCAAGAAACATGATGGCACAATGAGGTTGTGTGTAGACTACAGGGATTTAAACAAGGTAACTATCAAGAATAAGTACCCACTGCCTAGAATAGATGATCTATTTGATCAATTGCATGGAGCTAAAATATTTTCAAGGCTAGACTTAGCCTCTAGATTTCACCAAATGAAAGTTGCAGAGGAAAGCATTGAGTACACAGCCTTCAATACAAGGTATGGCCTATATGAATTTCTAGTAATGCCATTTGGCTTGACCAATGCTCCCTCCTATTTTGTAGACTTGATGAATAGAATTTTTAGAGACTTTTTGGATAAGTTTGTCTTGGTATTTATAGATGACATATTAATTTATTCAAAGACAGAAAATGATCATGCCATGCACCTACATTTAGTATTATCCAGACTTAGAGAGCATGAATTAAAAGCCAAGTATTCGAAGTGTACATTTTGGCAACATGAAGTAAAATTCTTAGGACACATAGTGTCACAGCAGGGAGTAAGTGTAGATCCAAGCAAGGTCATTGCAGTTCAATCATGGAGTAGACCCAAAACAGTGACTGAGGTGAGGTCATTCTTAGGTTTGGCAGGGTACTATAGAAGGTTCATCAAGGATTTTTCAAGAATAGCCGCACCAATGACCAAACTAACCAAGAAGAACCAACCATATGTGTGGACTGAGCAGTGTGAACAAGCTTTTGAGAAATTGAAGCAAGCATTGGTGGAAGCTCCTGTCCTACAAATCCCAGAAGCAAATGAAGGAATGATTTTATACACTGATGCTAGTGGGTCTGGGTTAGGTGCAGTGCTTATGCAACATGGCAAGGTGGTGGCATATGCATCAAGACAGCTTAAACCCAATGAAACCAAATATGCAACTCATGATCTAGAATTAGCTGCAATAGTGTTTGCACTAAAACTATGGAGGCATTATTTGCTTGGGGCAAAATTTGAATTTTTCACAGATCATCAAGCATTGAAATATTTATTTTCTCAAAAATATTTAAATATGAGGCAAGCGAGGTGGTTGGAGTTTCTAGCTGCATATGATTTAGATATTTTGTACACTCCTGGAAAAGCTAATAGAGTGGCAGATGCTTTGAGCAGAAATCATGTAAGATTAGCCAGTTTGATGATTGATGAGTTTAAAAACCTTGCAGTGCTTGGGGAGGCAGATACATACAGCAAGGATGTAGTGAATTTTAAAGAACATGGTGATATGGTGGAGTATGGTACATTGGGAATAATCACAGTGAAGTCTAATCTGGTGGAGAAAGTTGGTAGCATGCAAGATCAAGATCAAAGTCTAAAGGAGAAGAAAGAAATGTTATTAAATAACATTGAGTCGGAGAATTTTAAAATAGATTCCCAAGGTTATTTGAGGAAAAATGATAAGCTTTGTGTACCAAACATTGTAGAGTTGAAGGAAGAAATCATGAATGAGCATCACAAGACCAGGTACACCATACACCCTGGTGGTACTAAAATGTATCATGATTTAAAAAGAATCTACTGGTGGCCAGGAATGAAGCAAGCAGTGGCAAGATATGTGGCAAAGTGTTCCACATGTCAACAAATTAAAGCAGACCACCAAAAGCCTTCTGGCATGTTGCAACCTTTGGAGATACCTCAGTGGAAATGGGAAAGTATTTCCATGGATTTTGTGGATGGTTTGCCTAGAACTAAGAAAGGCAATAATAGTATATGGGTAATTGTTGATAGACTAACCAAATCAGCTCACTTTGTTCCTGTCAGGTCAGATAGGAATGCATCTAAGCTTGCACAATTATTTATTAAAGAGGTGGTGAGGTTACATGGTATACCCAAGACTATTGTGAGTGATAGAGACACTTTGTTCACCTCAAGATTTTGGGAAAGCTTCCAAGAAGCAATGGGAACACAACTTTGTTTAAGCACTGCCTACCATCCTCAAAGTGATGGGCAAACAGAGATAGTGAATAAAATATTAGAAGATTTACTTAGAGCATGTGTGCTTGATTTTGGGGGTAATTGGGAGGATCATATTCATTTGGCAGAATTCACTTACAACAATAGCTATCAATCAACCATAGGAATGGCTCCCTTTGAAGCCTTGTATGGGAGACCCTGCATGTCTCCTGCCTGTTGGTTGGAAGCAGGAGAGGGTGTAATATTGGGGCCAGATCATGTTAAAGAAACCACCAACATGATTGAATTGGTTAGGCATAGAATGAAGGCAGCACAATCAAGACGAAAGTCTTATGCAGATAGAAAGAGAAAGCCAATGGAGTTTGAAGTAGGAGAGCATGTTTTTCTGAAAGTATCACCAATGAAGAAAGTGTTCAGGTTTGGAAAATCTGGTAAGTTATCACCAAGATTTGTAGGACCATATGAAATTATGCAGAGAATTGGTGCTATGGCCTACAGACTTAAGTTACCTGAGGAGTTTAGTGGTGTGCATCCTGTATTCCATGTTTCTCAATTGAGAAAATGGGTGCATGATGAAGGAGCAATTCTGGAGTCACCTACTCGAGTTCAAGTCCAGAAGAATTTGGTTTATACAAATGAACCAGTAGGGATAGTTGCCAAGGAAGAGAAAAAGTTGAGGAACAAGTTGATCAAACTGGTGAAAATCCAATGGAGCTTGGACACTAATGATTGTACATGGGAGGTTGAAGATAAAATGAGGGCTAAATACCCCAATTTGTTTACTGATGGAGAGGTATGTTTAAGCAGCCTATGATAATTTTTCTAAATATATTTATATATTGTTTGTTTTCATAAAAAAAATGAGTATGGGGTTATGGAGTTACAACAGGCTATAGATTAGAGCTCTTAATTGGAAAAAATTAGGTGAAATTATGGGGACATAATTCCTTTAAGGGGGAGGGTATGTAATGACCCTAAAAATGAAATGAAAATAAAAATAAAAATAAATATTTATATTAGGAAATTCTGAGATATATAAAATATATATATATTGCATTAAAACAGAAAAGAATTTAGCAATAAATAAAATTGCATGGGAGCTTCTGTTTGATAAAATGCAAGGAATTAAGGTGATTAGAAGAAAAATTGGAACTCAAAATAAATATAGCTTTATGTTCAAAGAATTATGTAAATATATATATATACATTTAATATATATGGGGCATTTTCTGTTTTATATGAAGATAAAATAAAATGAAGTTTAATAAAAAGGTTTATATGTCTTATAATTATGCCAAAAAATAATTAGCATAATATATGTGATTTTTATTTAAATACGGAAGGAGTTATTGATTTGACAAAGAGGCAGAAATATATATATATATATATATATATACATATATATACACACACATATAAGAATCAAATAAAAATTTCCATACCATATTTATTCCAAGCAAATAATTTGGGTAAATGATTTTACATCACATAATAAGGTATGATAGTATGCATGATTGAAGGGAAATAACAGATAGGTAGAAAAAAAATACAAAGGAAATTTTCAGATTCCTTAAACTTGTAAAAAGAAATAATGAACTGAGGGTCACATGCTTATTGCATGAGTAGAAAAGAGTCATGAAAATAGTATTGAGTGTTTAAAAATGCATGATCCCCGAAATAGCTAATTAAAGTAACCTAAATGTGTGCATTTCCCATTTATGATCACACAGGAATATGATGTGTACATAAACATCTAAGGGTATCAGGGGAATTACCCATTTTCTTAAACCCTAGAATGGATTTATAAATAACCGCACATAGCCAAATCCATCATTCTCTCGGGATCAAAACAAAAATAAAAGAATAAACTAGGAGAAACACCAGCTTGAGGCTTTGGGGAATTTGCTGTTCAAAGGATTAAGGCAGTAAAAGGAAAAACCTTAGGTGAGTATTTATCCTTTGTATGCAATGGCATTAAGTCCTATTGCAGGCAGCCTAAAAAAATATTATGAGTCAGTTGAATCTCTGAAATAAATTGTTATGGGTAATATGGATGTTTGTTTGTGCATTTTTGTTTGGAGCATTAATCTGTAAGTGGGTTTTTAGAGTTAACATGATTTGAGCATTCTTGTTCTATTTTTAAACATGGACATAGATTAAACAGGGGAACATGGGGTTGAACCAGAAAATATACAAGTAGTCATATCTCTCTGAAATATGAATGAAAGAAAAACTAGATTGGTCACTTGGGAGATAGTCAATGATCTGCTTACTCCAGGTGGGAGCAAGCATATGCATGGTGCAACTGCATCCTGAGGCCTTTGTGTGTTGGAATAAATTAAGTAACCTGGGAGTTTCCTTCACAATGCATACATAGTGTTCATTTGACAAGGAGTTAAAGACCATAAAACAAATGGGGACAGGGGTTTAAAAATCTGGGTTATATATATTCAGATATGGTGTTAGATTTAATCAAAATAAACATTGTTCATTGATTAATTGCTGGGTGAAATTTGGAGTATGAAACCTGAGTTTACTTATCTAAGATTTGGTGTGGATGAATTAGGAATTGTACACATGATTATTTCAACTGTTTGCTGTGTATTGTTTAATTTGTTGAATGTGACTTTGTATCTCTTTGAATGAACCAAAACATGCTAAGTATAAAACCTGTTAAACTAAGAAGGCACTGCAAGATTACTAAAATTATGTGTAAGTATACAAAAATTGATAAATGCTCATACCAGTGTAAACTGACCCTTTTGGTTGCCCTTGCAATCATCTGGGTGTCTCAAAAATTCTTTGGGGCAGCTAAATGATTTGCTTGCAGGAAATTGAAGTTGGCTTGATGAGTAAAGAAGGCATTGGCTGCTAGTATAAATAAGAGAGACTTGTTTTAAAATTTGCAGTTGCATTGTAATGAAATTACTAGACAAATTCTATTTTCCTTAATTGAAGTTACTTGTAGGAAACTTTCTAAGTATTTTGGGGTTGAAAATATGTACTTAAGCAAAACCTGTTGTGAGTGATCATTGATGATGTCTGGTTAACTACTAATTTATTTTATGAATGATTGATTTGGAGAAAATAAGGAGATAGACATATCATATACATATGATATGTGCATAAATATTTGATCTCTGATTTTTATTGCCTATATTTTGCCTTATGGAAATTAAACAGTTAAAGGGATTGATTTTTGAAATGAACTCTCAAGATTTTAGTAGAATATTCAAGTGAAATGAATTTGTGCATGGCAGGTAAATGATACTGGCATGTGCATGAATTCTGGAAGTTTGTATGTATTTGAATATTTAAATTTCAAATAGCACTATGAGAGCAGTAGACTTGGAAGATACTGAATTTTGAATAATTGAATGAATACATATAAGAAAGCATTTCAAAAAAAAAACTAGACACAAACATGCTGGGGATTAGGAGTAGGAATTTGTAGAAGCTTGTTAAAATGAGCGATATGGGTTTGCAAGTGGTAAAAGAGGGACTATGGCTGGTCTAGATGGCCATGGGTCAAACCTTTGGAGCCTGGAACCACTTCATTTCAATCAGTGAAGTGTAAAGTGCTTCCGGGACAAATCAAAGAAAACACCAATCAGCCCATGGATAACACCAAGCATATCCCACAAATCACCAAGTATGTAAGTCTGCATCATGTTAAATTTAAAAATGCTAAAAATCCTCATCTGATCAACCTGAAATGATAAATGGAAATTAAGTCCAATATCCATGCCTGCTAGTAAAATTTGTAAGTAATTTCATGCATACACTTGATAACTATCATGAGATCAAGGAAATACCATTTTAGTGTTAATAGAACTATTTAGGCAGATTGATACATATATAGTCAAATAAAAGTATAAGTGTTATAATTTGCTAAAAATATACCTCTGGCAGTAGAACAAAATTTAGAAAGGAAATAAGTGGCTTGTCAATAGCTTGTATGGTATTTTGTTTTCAATTTGATTTAAATCCCCTCTGATAAAAATAATAATAATAATAATAAAGAAACAATTGTATATCATCAAATATATAAATGTCTTAATTTGTTTGTACACTGATATGATTATATTGGTAAAAATCAGGGTCTTGGGAAAAATATTTGGAAACTATATAAAAATTCAAATATAAAAGATTTGGGGTTTAGTGGTGAATTCCTCTTGAATGTAAAAAAAAAATCTATGTGTTTTAGAGTGAGGGTCACCACAGTTTACTATACAGTTTTAGACTTCTTCATTAGTCTTTTTTTAAACCTACTTTCGTAGGTTGGGAATGTAGAAAGGCCCGCCCCAACCCCACCCCTTTGTTAGTTGGGCCCTCACAGTGGCACTTTTCGATCCGACGGATTTATACCTATCAATAGGGATTATTGCATGCCTCCGCGAATAACAGGCTGCTAAAGTGTAGTTGTTCGGGCTCGAACCCTCTCACTCTCTTGGGGAGCTAGAAACCCCTGCCAACTCCATAAGAGCTGTTGACTTCTTCATTAGTCTTTTGATAAAGAAAACTCTACTTATTCCATTACTTTGTGTGTTTTATTTTCTTTGAAGACTTTATCACTAAGGACAAAATCATAAAAGAGCTACTTTTCTTTTTAGTTGTTTTTTATTCACCATTTCTAATTGGTAAGTTAGCTTATGAAAATTCATTTTATTGGTTATTATTAAGCACCCAAAACTAAAAATTAAAGAGCGGTAAAATCATATATTTGATATATCGATAAGGAATGAGCTAACGTAGTAATTGGTATCAAATCAACATTGCTTATTCGATAAATTATGTGAAAATGAAAACGATGAAACTATAAATATGGAAATTTTAGGAAAGTAATATAGATGGTTAAATGATTGAAGAAACAATAAATATAGTATAAAAATGAATAAAATAATAAAGATATAAATAATAAAGATGATTAGTACTAAGTAGAATATCTCAGTAAACTGATTATAATCTATAAACTATATGTAATCAGTCTTTGATTGTAATTTGGTATTATTTATCCAAATATTTGAATACTTAACATAATTGTTACATTATAACATAGCATAATACCGTTTATAACATGTTCTACACATGTCCGATATTTTATCGATATTATCACGATATTTTAAATTATCTCATATCGATACTTGACCGATATGTACCTGATGCCGATATTAACTACTTAGATTTTATGTGTGTGTGTATATATATATATATATAAATGTATTTAGTCTTATATAAATATAAGTTATATCATTTAATCATACATATATTAACATATATGTATATAGAGGGGCTAACATGTCTGTTGCGGTGTAAATCCCAACATGTAGACAAGGGCATGTTAAACCATGCACACTGTGTATGTTGCACGAGCACGTATACCTACATTTATATACGACACACTTATGCACATTATATATTATATATAATATCAAAGAAAATCATTTATTAATAAATAATATAATGATTTTATTTAAATTTAATTTAGATCGGATCTAAACCAATTTAGACTTCATAGGCCCAATATGATCCATAATAGTAGAAAAAATTGAAGTTTACCGATTTAACCCACTCCGTGCTGCTAAGGTCCGACAATGATATCAAAGCATATAGCCTATGAGGTCTAAATTAGTCATGTCATGGCCAACTAATTAAGCTTACCTATTTGGTAGGGTGTCTAGAAAAGTAGTGTCTAGGCTGTGTTGTTGGGTAATCAAGTACCCTACCCCAACTGGCAACTGGACTGGCCCGAATAGTGAGGTGAACCCAAAATTTATCCCTAATAGAAAGGCCTAATTTGAATTTGTGTCTTGGGCTAATTTTCAAAATGTATTTTGAAATTAAAATTAAAATTAAAATTTAAAAGGTTAAATTTAAAATTAGAAAAATATTATAAATGTTATAATATGATTTTCAAGAATGTTTTGAAAATTTTATAAATATATTTCAAAAATCCAAAATTATCAATTAGATTAATAAATTAATAAATAATTAATTTAATTATATAACATATACAATGATATATGTTACATTATCTTTAATTATTTAAGGTGATGTAAGTATATATGAAATTTTCAAAATTAATAATTAATTACAATTACTTAATTAAATAAATTAACTAAATGTTAAATAATAGAATACATATATATAAAGATGTATATGTATATAACTATAAATGTTATAGTATACATATTTAATATAAAATGTTTAATTAAATAGTATAAAATTAACTAAAATGTTAATTTATTAAATTAATTAAATAATATTTGATTAATTATATTAATATAATGTTGTATATAAAACTATTATAAATTAATTAAATTATAAAAGTTATATAGTTATTTAACTTATATAATATGAATGTATAATAAAAGGTGGAACAATAAAAACACTAATTAGACCTAAGGGATAAATGCATACGTATAGTACGTATATCGTGATTTCAAATGTATACGACACCTGAATCATGAGGGTATTTAATAGAAATACATTACTCCGTAAGTCGATGTCACTCTATTAAACATATTAAAGATTATGAATCTTTAGTATGATAAGTTGACCTCTACCATTTATATATTAATAAGTTACTTGCATACTATTTGGTTGTTAAGAAAACTCAAGTTAAAGATGTTATGTGTTCTATATGTATAATAGAGAAGGTAAGATAGCTATATGTATTTGTTGGGCAAACTCAAGGTACACATACTTAGGCCGTCGTGAAATGGTATGTATGAATGAATAATCTCTATTGATTTATTGAGCAACATCATGGTTGAAATGAGATTAGGACAAAGGGTATAAGGTAATGAGTTGTATATGATACAACCGTTAAAGTGTTATCTATTATTTATAGGCCTACGATTGTTGAGCAAACTAATGGTCTAAATCCTAAGACAAAGAAGTCTTAATGCTCACTAGTGAGTTAAAAGGGTTTTATGTTTTGTTTTTGGGTTTTGAAAAACATAAAAGACTAGTGGGAGCTTATTAGTAAAATGAAATGTAGTGTTTGACCTTACCATTATTCTAAAGAACATCTATTATGAATAATGTTCTAATCTACTAGGTTAAAATTTGCAGAAAATATCTACACCCAAGTTGTTTTCTAAAATGAAAAACTCATCAGAACTAGCTACATAGACGGGCTAAAGGTAATAAAGATAGCATTAACATATGAATGTATTTGGTCGTCCATAAGTGAAACCCTAACAGGAAAACTCGCTGATAATGCGGACCCCAAATTACACATAGCTTATAACAAATGGGTTGTATAACTCTAAATCGCCCAGGTTTACATGTTGTCTACGTTAGACAATCCATTGCAGAGGTAGCACGAAAACATGAATATCCATCAAAATTTTGATAGCCTCAATGCTATGCTTAAAGAATGGTCTTGTTTTGTAAAGAACAACCTTACGAAGAAATGGTTCAATGCGAAAATGAAAAAGGGATAGAAAGTATATGATTACTTTCTAATGATGAATGGCTATGTTGATAGACTCTCTCAATTAGATGTGACTATAGACAATGAGTTGCAAGTAGATCTGATCCTAAGGCTCTTACTTCTCAGTTTAAGACGTTAATATTGAACTATAATATGAACCAGTTGAGCATAAGCCTCATGGAGATGCTTAATATATTGTGATGAACATAGTCTTCAACTAAGGATCAGGGAATGATACTCGCGATTAAGGGGAAGCATCATCTTCAAAAGGTTCAAAGAGGCAATAAAGGATTGATAAGATGAATAAGAAGACAGCTCCAACTAACAATGGTGAATGTCCTCACAATCACGAGAAGGGTCACTGAAAAAAGAACCGTCTAGAGTACTTAAAGGCTATCAGAGAGGAAAAAACAAAATAGTTCTACTACTCCTATATATATATTTATGGTTCAAAATTGTTTTGTAACGAATGAATTATTTTGGGTTTTATATACTGGATCGGGAACTCATATCAGTAATTCATTAAATGGTCTTAGGAATAAATGTCATGTGGAAAAGGGAGAAATGAGGCTTTAGGTTATTGATGGATCCCTAGTAGATGCAACGACAATTGGAGATTTTCATTTAACTTTGCCTAGTGGATTAGTTTTCATATCAAATAATTGCTATTATATAAAAGACTTTATTTGTGGTATTTTTCTACGTCTAGATTATTTGAGACTGGTTATATATTTCATAGTGCTAATAATGTTATGAACATTATGTTAGATGGTAATAAAGTCTGTGATGGTATTTTAGATAGTGGCACTTATGTGATTAATACCAACTATGTCTGTGATGTGAATAATTCTTCTATTATTGACATAAACAGTAACTATCTTTGACATTGTAAGCTAGGTCATATAAGAAAACTGGAAATGAGTATTTTCTACCGACATTTAATTCTGATGATTTGATACATGCGAGTCGAGTCTTAAGTAAAACTAACCCAGCACTTCTTTAGTAGAAGCAATGAAAGAGTAATGAACTCTTGGTCTTATACATACTGATATATATGGCCTAATGCATATAGTTACCAAAGATAATTCTTCTTACTTTATACCCTTTATGAATGATTTCTCTAGATTAGGATATGTATACCTTATGAAGAATAAATCCATTGTCCATGAGAAATATATTGAATATAAAAATTGTTAATACCTCAGTTTATTGATTTTGATGATTACAACCTTGATAACACCAATATAGATACTAATGTTTTTCCAAGTTATATAGTATATAGTGCAGGATGTTACACAGGCATTGAATCGAGGATTATACGGTATAAAGACTCAAGAAATGGATATGAAGACTCATGAGTAAAAAACCAAGATATGAAGATCTCAAGACTATAATATAGTGTAAAGAGTCATAGAATATTGTTAAAGTCCCCGGTAGCAATGCTTGATCTCTATCTCCTACTTTTCTATCTTTTATATTTTTAAAACAAAATAAAATTTTAAAATATAAATAAAAATATTTTATAAAAGTTTTTCAAAGATCAAAATATTTATAAACTATGTTAAAGTTTTTTACAAAGTATCAAACTATTTTACAAAGTACAGGTTTTTCATAACATTTTTAAAGAGAAATAAGTTTTCCAAATTTACAAGCATGTGTTGACATATAACTAGATGGCATGTCAATAGACGTGCCGCCAAATGGTTTTTCAATTTTTGAAAAGAAGTGTTTATTCGTTGCATCTCTTTGCGAATGGACACATCTGTTTATTCACTATATAAAGGGGAGTTCAAACAAATTTTTTGATAGTTATTAACTTATTTTCTTCCCTTCTCTTACTCTCTTGAAAACTCCATTAAAAATATACCAAATTATCTTTAGAATCACTTAGAATCAATTCATACTTTCGTGTATTTATTCAATACTATTTTCTTACTATTTTGGAATCATCTCTCTCTCAAATAAAAGATCAAAGTGCTGTCTAGGAGGCTATAGGATCCACTGTATCCAAAGTTCAAGAGTCCTTGAGAAAATCATCAAACTCTATTTGCATTTGCTTGGGTGTGCTTGTAACCCGTTCAAATCAAGTAGGTGTGTTTGGTAGCCCAAAAATCTAAGTGTGTGTGTGCTTGTAGCCCGTCCAAATCAAGTGGGCGTACCCTAAGCCCAGAAAATCAGGAGGGGGTGTCTTGTAGTCTCAGAATCGAGATTGTAATTGAGTTTGCTTTCTGTCCATTTAAAGATTGGTATTTGAAAAGAAATATGTACAAGCAATTGTACGAGACTGGATGTAGGAGAAATCTGAACCAGTATAAAATCCCTAATGTCTTCTCTCTTACTCTCTGCTTTAATTTATTGCTTTTAGTTTTATCTGTGATTGCATCTCTGACTAACTGTTGATATAATTCTATGTTCAAAATCTGTGATTTTATATATTAAAGTTGAAAGAAATTTAAAAAGATTTACAAAATTTAGAAAACACTATTCACCCCCTCTAGTGTTTTATTAGCCTTAAGATCCATAATTCTGCAATCCACATTTGGTATTAGAGCGCTAGGTTTTTAAAAAATCGTAATTTGATTTTTGTTAAGTTTTAATGGCTAGCAAAACTGTTAGTACATTTGTTGACACTTTTGTCGAAGGACAATCTACTGCTAGATCCCCACTTTTTCATGGCAGTAATTACACTTATTGGTAATGTAGAATGAAGATTTATTTACAGCCTAATGGTTTAGATATTTGGAATGTTACACAAAATGAGTATACAAAACCCTAGACTAATTTTGCACAATGGACTATTGACCAAAAAGCACTTGCGGAAAATAATTCCGAAGCCATGAATATTTTATTCTGTTCACTTGATAAAAATAAATTTAATAGAGTCCCTATTTGTAAGTCTGCATATGAAATTTGGAGAACACTGCAGGTTAGACACGAGGGCACTAGTAAAGTTAAATAGAACAAAATTTCCATGTCAACTAACAATGTTTCAATTGTTTAAATTGAATCCAAATAAGTCTATTTCTGAAATGTACTGTAGATTTCAAGATATAGTGCATTCTTTAATAACATTAGGTAAAAAAAATTCTAAAGAGGACCAAGTTAGAAAAATCCTCAATTCACTCTTTTTAGAGTGGGATCAAAAGACACTGTCAATAGAAGATGATAATGATATTGCTACTCTGAAAATTAAAGAGTTAATAGGAAGTTTAATGTCCTATGAAGCACAATTGCAGGGCAGAAGAGAAAGCAATGCAATAGAAAAGAAATCCATAGTTTTCAATGCAATAACTGACGATCAGGATTCAAATGATGGCAATGATGAAGAAATTGCTTTCATGACTAGAAATTTCAGAAAATTCCTAAAATATAGAAAAATGAACAACTTTTGAAGACTTGAAAACAAGACTCCTAGAACTAGAATTGCAATTAGATGTTTCAATTGTGATGAACATGGTCATCTACAGAGCGATTGTCCACATCCGAATAAATCAAAGATCTCATTAGTTACTGATTCATACGAAAAAAGAAAGAGACCTTATACAACAACATTAGAGGACTCAGATACTTCCTCAAGTGACAATGAACCGGATACTGAGGATGTAACCATGTGCTTTATGAAAATAGTTGATTAATCAGAACAGATCAAAGAAAATGATCAAAAATGATACTTTATACAATTAATTTTTGTTTCAATTTTTTTTGGTTTTGTGTGCTTTTAGGAGTAAAATATAGATTAATAAAAATATTGGATGAATATAAGTATATACGTATATGTATATATATATATATATGAATATATTATCTTAGTTTTTTTGGGCTACATGTTGACATACCTCTAGACCATATGTCAACATACCTCCAGACCATATGTCAACATATATGCCAGAATTTTGAAGTTTTTTTTCAAATTCAAAATTTGAATTTCCCGCTCTTTTGCATTTATTTCAAAAACTGAAAGAGCATCTTTGTAAAACTAAAATGTCAGTTCTCTCCCTATCAATTCACTATACCTCTATCTATTCAATCACTCACTTTATTTCAAAATTCAAAACATCTCTTCATTATCTTATCTCCTCAAAATCATAAAAATGGCCTCCTCAAGTCAAACTCCTAAAACTAAAAGGCTCTCTAAGAGAACCAAAGGCTTTCTCTTCAACGAAAAAGAAGCCACTGAAAACTATATGGAATATGCTACTTCAGGAAAGTTTTTCCCGAAAGATTTACCCAATTCGAAGATTGTTCCTATTACGATTCAGATGATCTTTGTTTTGAAAATGAAATTTTTGGTTTAATTGACTCTTCTCAAAATGATTTTGTTTGTTATCCAAATTTGGTAAAAATGTTTTATGCAAATTTAAATTGAAAATTTTTTCAAGGAGAAGAGGGATAAATTTGGAGTAGTGTAAATGGCACTCGAATTGTTTAAATTGTGAACTTTTGGGTCATATACTTGGTTGCAAATCTGGTGAATTGACCTCTCCACTTTTCAAATTGATAAACAAAATCGTGAAGTTTTTCACGACATTTTCGAAAGTGATGAATAATTGATTTTAAACACAAGAATTTTCGACCAAAATTGATACTTATGAGTCTCATTTTACAACAAAGTATCACTCCGAGGACGGGTAATTACAATAACCGTACTCAAAAAGTTTTTAAAGCTCTTTTCGCCATTTACAAAAACTACAACATCAATTGTGCACAAGTCATTTTAGATGACTTTATTCAAAAGAACATTCCTAGACACGATAACACACTCTACCATGGTATGTATCTGACTAGAATTTTCATATATTTTGGTGTTGATTTAAGAGGAGTACAAACTCTTCATCGAAAAGTTTTCGACAAGGCCAACATCTCTCTTATGCACATTCCACCATTTTTTGAACCATATGAGAAACTTTCCGAAAAGGAACAAAGATTAGCATATGAAGAAGAACAAGAAATTCAACACGAAGAAGAGGAAGAAGGTGATGAAATGGATGTAAAAGAGGGAGAAGAGAAGAGGAAGAAGTTGAAACTTCTTTAGAATGTTTTGTCAAGCCATATCACCTCTCCAATAAAAAGATACTAAGGAACCAAGAGAAGTTTCTTAAAAACCAAAAGAAGCTTAAGCATTCACTTAGTAAAAAGTTCACTTCTCTTTCTAACAATGTGGACAAATACTTTGGAAAGATCATTCACAAGCTTGGTGAAAATTCATCATCATCTTCATCTTTCTAAGCCTATCTAGTTATTTACTTGTGATATCTAGCTTTGTATTCCTTAGTAATGTGTGTTTTTAGTTTAAATAAATTCATGTATTTCTTTCAAAATCCATGTACTTTTCTATTTCTAGTAATGAAAATTATTTCTTAGTGTTATATATAGTTCTATTAATCTTTGGAAAGTATAAAAATATAATAGTTTTAAGTAGAAACAAAAACTATAATACAAATACTTAATAATGCATTTTCAAGCATATATGTCGATATACATATATATTAAATGTCGACATATGTTGACCATTGGTCAAAAATTTTAAAATTTTAAAATAAAATAACTACCACCTATTCAATCCTTCTAAATGACTTTTCACTCCTATATAACCCTATTTTTTCTAGAAAAATTCATTATTTATTCTAGTTTCATTCTTAAACTTCTCTTTTAAAAATGTCTTCTCCACATCGAAAATTGTGTGAAAATCTTAAAGAAACACCTCAATCTTTCAAGAATATTCTTACTTTTATCTTGGGAAATCAAAGGCATTTAGAGTTAAGCCAAATGCAGATGATCAACGAACAAGAGAAGCATTTCGATGCCATTCGATGGATTATTTCTTCCTTAATCAAAGACGATCAAAACAACAACCTAGAATGCTTTATTAGCAAAGATAATGAAGATTAGGATGCCATCAAAGCAGAACCAATCTATAGATCCGACGGTTAGGTTGAAGTTCCACGAAACATCTAGTTATTGGTTCGGATTTGATGGGTGTGTGTATATATATATATATACTCTTAGGATTTTATTTGATTTGGTTTGGCATGTGCATTTGGATTGGATTTGTTTTCTTTGGTTTGATTGTTTATTTATGTTTGATTTGACAATTCGATATGTATGGTTTAAATTGGATAAATATAATCTTATTTTATGTATAACTCCATTATCATAATTATCATATAATTATCATGCTTAGTATGCTTCGATTATTTTACTTAATTATTGATTTTGACTCAATAGTTCCTAAGTATTTGATTTAGAGGGAGTTTTTATTTTTTCACCCACTTTTTATGACAAAGGGGAAGAAAAATATAATATATACAAATGCATATATTCAGGGGGAGTTATCTAACTCAGGGGGAACTATATCATATTTTATATACAGGAATATTTAATGGTTGCCATCATTAAAAGGGGGAGATTGTTAATACCTCGGTTATTGATTTT
This sequence comes from Allium fistulosum, assembly GCA_030737815.1. Taxonomy (NCBI): domain Eukaryota; kingdom Viridiplantae; phylum Streptophyta; class Magnoliopsida; order Asparagales; family Amaryllidaceae; genus Allium; species Allium fistulosum. The sequence goes on from CM060903.1 coordinate 1,505,839,881, forward strand.
GATGATAACACTCTTGATAGCAACAATATACAATATAAATACTAATGTTTTGCCAAGTTATATAGTATATAGTGCAGGATATTTCATAGGTGTTGAATCAAAAAATGCACAGTATAAAAACTAAAGAAATGGACATGAAGACTCATGAGTACAAAGACCAAAATATAAAGATCTCAAGGCTACAATATAGTGTATAGAGTCATAGAATATTGTTAAAGTCTCTAGTCGCAATCTTTGATCTATATCACCTATTTTTCTATCTTTTATATTTTTAAAACAAAATAAATTTTCAAAATACATTTAAAAATATTTTATAAAAGTTTTTCAAAGATCAAAATATTTATAAACTATGTTTGAAATGTTTTACAAAGTATCAAACTATTTCACAAAGTATAGGGTTTTCAAAACATTTTTAAAGAGAAATAAGTTTTCCAAATATACAAGCATATGTCGACATATACCCAGATGGTATGTCAACATACATGTTGCCAAATGGTTTTTCAAATTTTAATAAGAAGTGTCTATTCGTCGCAACTCTTCACAAACAGACATGTCTATTTATTCACTATATAAAGGGGAGTTCAAACGAATTTTTTGGTAGTTATTATCTTATTTTCTTTCCTTCTCTTACTCTCTTGAAAACTCCATTTAAAATATACCAAATTCTCTTCAAAATCACTTAGAATCAATTCATAGTTTTGTGTATTGATTCAGTACTATTTTCTTACTGTTTTGGAATCATCTCTCTCTCAAATCAAAGATCAAAGTGTTGTCCAAGAGGCTATAGGATCCATTGTATCCAAAGATCAAGAAATTATCTTTGGAAAACCATCAAACTCTATTTGCATTTGCTTAGGTGTCCTTATAGCCCATTCAAATCAAGTGGCTATGCTTGGTAGTCCGAAAATCTAAGTGGGTGTGCTTGTAACCCATCCAAATCAAGTGGGTGTACCCTAAGCCTGGAAAATCAGGAGGGTGTGTCTTGTAGCCTCGAAATCAAGATTGTAATTGGGTTTGCCTTCTGCCTGTTCAAAGATTGGCATTTGAAAGAAATCTGTACAAGCACTTGTACAGGACTGGATGTAGGATAAATCCGAACCAATATAAAATCCCTGGCATCGTCTCTCTAACTCTCTACTTTACTTTATTGCTTTTAGATTTTTCTGTGATTGCATCTTTGATTAATTATTGATATAAATCTGTGATAAAAATCTATGATTTAATTTTAGTCTTGAAAGAAATTTAAAAAGATTTACGAATTTAAATAATACTATTCACCCCTCCTCTACTGTTTAATTAGCCTTAAGATCTGTAATTCCGCAATACAAAAATGAGGTGGAAAATAATATGAACCAAAAGATTACATACTTTGATCCAATCGAGGAGGTGAGTGCGTTGGACAAGAGCTCCAATAGTGCTTGAAAGATAATGGGATTATCTCTCAGGCTGCTCCACCCTATACTCTGTAACAGAACAGTATCTCGAAGCATAGGAACCAAACTCTATTAGATATGGTTCATTCCATGATAACTAAAGTTGAGTTATATCTATTCTTCTGGGGTTATGCGGTAGAAACCACAGTGCATATGTTGAATCCGATGCCCCCTAAACTGTGCCCAAGCCACCATATGCGATGCAGTATGGAAAGGAACCCCAACTCAAGTATTTAAAGATGTGGTTATCCAATCGACGTTAAGGACGTTGGCCCCTATAAGCTCAAGGCAAGGTCAACATTGTGTGAATTTATAGGATATCTGAAGAATTCAATGGGATATTTTTCTTTAATACCGAGGAACAAAAGGTTATTATTTCTTGGCATGCTGTCATTTGGAAACGGAATTTCTATCATAAGAAATTAATAACGAGATTATGGACTTATATGAGATCTAAAGAATTAACATAGGGGCCGAACTAATGGAAGAACTAAATTCGCCCATATACGATAATACATAACATATTAGAAGGTCAAATAGGCAATCTTGTCCTCAGAGAGATACTACAGTTTTCTCATAGATGAAGAGGAGGAGGACAGTATCTTAGATGATGACACCCCTCTATCATTTGAACATGCACTATAGAGTAAAGACTCTACAGTTTGGTTTGGAGCTATAAAATCCGATATGGATTCCATGTATGAAAAAAAAGTTTAGAATTTGGCTGACATACTGGAGGGATAAAACCCATCGACTATAAATGGATTTTAAATAGAAAACTAAATGGAGATGAACAAATGGAGACTCACAAAGCAAGGCTAGTTGCAAAAAGGTTTCATCAAATTTACAGTGTCGGTTATGGTGAAACCATTCCCTCCAAAGCAATGCTTAAGTCAATTCAGATAATTCTAACTATTGTTGCATTCTACGGCTATGATATGAAAAATGGATGTAAATATGACATTTCAAAATGGTGAGTTAGAAGAGACCGTCTATATGTAACAACCCAAGGGTTTCGAGGTCAGTGGGAGTGAGGGCAGGCCTTGCAAGTTGTTAATGTCGACCATTTATGGACTTAAACAAGGTTCAAAGAGTTGGAACAAGTATTTTGATAAAGTAATCAAACATTTTGGATTTTATCAGAATATGGAGGAAGCGTGTGTAAACCGAAAGTAACAAGGAAAAGCTATCATATTTTTAGTTCTATATGTTTATGATCTTCTATTGATTAGCAGTGATGTTTCGTTGTTGCAATTAGTGAAAGCTTGGCTTTTCAAAAATTTATCCATGAAGGATTTGGAAGAAGCAACCTATATACTAGGTAAGTCTATAGAGATAGATCTAAGAGGCTGTCAGGATTGTCCTAATCCCTGTACGTAGATTTATATTGAAAAGGTTCGGTAGGGAGAATTCTAAGAGTGGAAATATTCCTACATAATATGGAATTGTCCTTTCTAAGAAGGATGCTCCTCAAACTTATGAGGAGAAAGAGCATATTAAGAGGATACCATATGCTTTGATGATCACTTCCATAATGTAAGCCATGCTATGAACTATACCGGATGTGGCATATGCATTAGGTTGCATAAGCTGATACCAATCTAATCTTGGAGAAAACCATTGGACAGTTGTACAAAGTATACTTAAGTATTTAAGTAATACTTAGGACTTATTACTAATACATAGGAATTGAGAACTCATCATGAAGTGGCATACTAACTCTAGCTTTTAGAATTACTATTGACGATAGTAAGTCAGTGTCGGGTTATATCTTTACTATAAATGGTGTGGTCGTCGGTTGGAAAAGTTCCAAATAGGAAACAATAGTTGATTGCATAATGGAGGCCGAGTACACCCTCAATAAAGCGGCGAAGGAAGCAGTCTAGGCGCGTATGTTTTTAAGTGAGCTAGGAGTGATTCCATACATAGAAAATCCAATGGCATTGTTTTGGTACCACAATAAGGCGATGTAGACCGTAATGGAGCCTAGAGCACACATGAAATCGCAACACGTTCTTCGAATGTTCCACATAATTAAAGAATTCTTTGAGAAGAAAGAAATTGAGATACAAATAGTAGATATAAAGGATAACATAGCAGATCCATTTATAAAGGGATAAGCTTGATCGGTTCTCGTCAAGCTGATCGATGTGATGGGATGAAGATTCCAAAAGGTCCCAAGTGGAAGTAAGAGACTAATTAAGTTAGGGGTATGCCCTAGGGGCAATTGTATAATTTACTGTAAATTATTAACTTTGTAATAAAATCCCATTCTAAATAAAAATAGTTTTTTCTTTACATTATATAATTTGTTATAATGTGTTATATAATTATTTAATTCAAGTGTATTTAATAGAAAATCCATAATTGGTGTGTAGTAATTTCAATGTGTTGTAATCATGAGCAATTTAGCATAATATAATAAATACATCATTTTAATATTCCTAGTAAGATGTATCGATACTAGATGCCTATACATCCTTTGAGACTAGAGGACGTAGCACTCTTCAAATGTTGGGTAGTGTATTACACATGGCTGTTGGGGGTACCAAGGGGTCACATACTGATAGTTATTGGATAACTATGGAATGACTCATTTGATAGTTTTCTATTGGTCAATATAACTAAGGTCAAACATAAAATATCAATGAGACTATATTACACGATTCTCTCAACTTGAGAATACTATTAAACTTCCATATGGAAACTTAACTTTGATTATAGCTAAATCGAGGCATGGCATCCGTCGAATGACTATAACTGGATCAAGTTTAAGCACTGGAAGTGAAACACTATTCAATTGAAAATTCATCTCCTAGTTATGTGAGGTTAGTATCACGGTCAAGTGAATTCAACCCAAAGTCAAAGTCTCTGGCCAGAGCAGTTTATTAATAATAATTGTTATTGTTGAATGAAAGACTTTATGTTTGAACTACACAAGTTGAATGCGGACGATATTGGAAATTTGACCCTTACCAAATTCCATGTCATAATGTGATATAGTTTTGATATAGAGAATGGTGTAAAATAACCGTCACTTCCAGGGACAGCTTAAAATAAGTAAAATTGGATTTTTACCAAAATTGTATTAGCGATAAATTTAGTGATGATGTTTACACATCACCACTAGCTAAGGTGACGTGTGGACATCAATGTTCGAATTTAATCACTGATCAAATTTACACCTAAGAGTCACACAACCGCAATGTTAAGTACTCTGACTACTACCTAATTTAATTAAATTATAGTTGTTATGAATTAATTAAAGTAATAATATTTATGAAATATTGATTATAAATTTTTTTGATTTGTGTTAATCAGTATTGAAAATAGTGCATACATAAAAGTTGTACACACATATCGATATACGATGCCACGGTATCATTAAATTTAATTTAAATATGAATTATTTGATCGGGCTTGAAGTAGAATGGATGCTCATATGGGCTCATGGTATGGCTAGCCAAGACTTGAGAGGAGGAGGGGTTGGTTTTGATATTCATGGAATCTGAATTAGTAAAGAAAAGGGTGGATCTATATACATATTTTAATCTCTCCTTTATGACTTATTTGAACTCCTTTGCTCTTCACTTTTGTATTTTTACTTTCTGCTTTTCCTTTTCCCACCTCTGATCGCAATCACCATTACACCCTTTTCCATCATTTTCAAGCTTAAAACACAAGTTCAAGTCAAATAGAAGCAAGATGCGTCGATCTCTCAGTCTGATAGCACTTTCTAAAAGAGAGTGGATTCAGATCCCAGGAGTTCGATAGATTCATCATTTAAGGTGTTATCATTAAACAATGGTTGAGTTAACATACCAATTTACAGTTATATATATATATCATTCATTTATTATGTTATATCTGGCTAGTTTAGTTGTATATATCACGCATCCTAATATGTGTATGCTAACAATTTAGAATTTATACATTTACACACACATCCACACACGTACATATACATATGCATAAGCATATACATATATATAATTCTTAAAATAAAACACATTTTTCATAGACATATATATATATATATATGTTATTTTAGGCCCTAATTTTTTTAATAGATCGAACTGAAAATAAATTTAAATGGAATTTTTAAAAAGGCAATATTTTTCAATCAAAAATAAATTGACAATACTTGTAATTTTGTTGTTGAATTTTTTTTAAATACCTTATTTTCGAAAACAAAACATTATGTGTGTGTGTGTATTATAAATACATATATAATTTATTTTATAATATAATGAATTAATGTTAATAATTTATAATATACGTATATTTTTTTAATATGTAGAAATTTATAAACATTACTTGACATTTTTATTTCAGATAAAAAATAATTTCTTATATGGACTTTGGTTTTTTTAAATCTATAAGGATATTATTAAAAAAAATCGATTGTGTGAAAAAATTAAAATGGCTAAAAAGACATATGTATATATTATTATATATATGATTTATTATATAACATTATTTTTTATTACAAATGATTTTAATATATACATTTTAATATGTGTATAAATTTATTTTATATTTATGTATAAAATAAAAAATTCGTACATATATACATACATATACATATACATATACATATACATACACACTAAAAATAATAATATAATTTATTTGCAAACTTTGAATTTAAACAAAAAAGATATTTTCAGATCTAGATCTAGTTTTATAATTGAAATTTGAATTTGAATTTGAATTTAAAATTGTTTATATTTATTTTTATAAATGTTATTTTATGTGTGTATATATATGTGTGTAAATTAATATAAGCTTACTTTTACATTGTTTTATGTATAAGTTATATCATTTAATTTATTATATATATAAATTAGACAGAATATATGTATATGGAGGGGCTAACATGTCCGTTGCAGTGTAAATCCCAGTACTTAGACATGGGCATGTTAAACCATACACAATATACACGTTGCACATGCACGAACACGTACATGTGTACATGGTACATATGCACATGTTGTATATTATATATAACATCAAATAAAATCCTTTTATTGATAAATTCAATAAAATAATGATTATATTTAAAATTAACTTAGATCGAATCTAAATCATTTTAGACTTCATAGGCCCAATAAGATCCAAAATAGCAAAAAAAAATTGAAATTTACCCATTTAACCCGCCGCGTGTTGGCCCAGACCAACATAGTGTATGTAGCTGTAACGATCTGCCTTTCTTACTATCAAAGATGACACTTAATACATCATTGGTATTCGTATGCCAATCATTTAGTCGTCCGAAAGACATGTCATTAGGGGTGAAAGAAAGAAAGAAAGAACAGAAGAGAAGAAACTAACAACACAGAATCTCACAACGCAATGGAATAATATATATTACTCAACATAATTTATTACAAAGTCATTTCAAAATGTTACATCAGAGTCATTCTAATACAAATTCTAGCCTAGGATAGTTATAACAGCATGTCCCTACCTAATGGATACAATATACATATAATACAGCGGAAAACAAGGTAATAACTAACTATCGGTGAAGCCACTCGCTTCAAGCTCCTCCAAGATGAATTTGCAGAAAACCTGAATTACTTGGCTGCCCATTCAGATTTAAGCACCTAAGAGTTTAGGAAAAGGAAAATAAACTCCGGGTTAGACATGTGTTCGGTGTGAGTAAAGTATACATTTTAACTTTATAAAAACCTTTAAATCAAAGGCATCTCGTAAGACCACACCGCACATAAGCATGGATAGGTTTTTACCTTACGATAACCAAAACATTTTATGTAGAAAATCCATTGATATTATAATAATGCCTAGGGGTCAAAGTAAACATGAATATAGCTTAAATGCTTGCATCTCACAGTTCAACATAGTTGGGCACAACTAAGTCCGTACGGCGCTAATTAGAGAATGAATTTCGTACAATGACTAGGCTATTGGGGTGCCGCCCATCACGGTGCATCTCTAGATAAAATAACATTGAGGACCTTGCCGGGATCCCCTGCCAACTAAACTGGCCTACCACTTGACTACTAGTACCAAATATGATCACTCCCTATTTAATAAGCCCCGAAGCATACAAATGAGAGATAATAACGACTTTAGATATGGATGATCGTACCCTAATGGGAGCGACCCGCTTAGCCCTGCTGCATCTCCCATATTTTAGTCATTCTCGGTTAATGAGGTGTGACGACCCGCAAATCCATACCCTTTGAATCAACAATAATCCACACATGTCCGACCCAAAAAGCACAGACTGATGGAAAGTCAAGAGAATGAAAATAAGAGAGAAGAAGAGAAGAGAAGAAAGAGAGAAGATAGAACAAAACAGAACAATACAGAATCTCACATCGCAGCGGAAAACATATAATATCATATCAATGATCTTTACAAACAGAAATTGTATATACATACATCAATTAGAGTACAACAATCAATCAATAATCATCAGCCTGGACAGTTATAATAACCTATCCTTACAATTGCCGATAATATACAACAACCAACAAAGCACAGCGGATAATCAAGCAAAACATGTATGTGTATACGAGAATGAAGATCTCCAGCTCTCCTGCCGAAGCTCCAAAAGCACCAATATGAACCTGTAAATATACTCGGTCTAACCCGAGCATTGAAAGGGAAGAACGCCCGGATCAGTCTGGTAAACCAGCGTGAGAAACACACTCAACTGAATTTATTAAATTACTAAACTTTTCCTTTATCAAAACAAAAGTATCTCGTAAGACAAGTACACACATAAACACGAACATGTTTTTACCTTACGATAACTAAACATCTCATATCAAATCTTCTTATATTATACTAGTGTCTAGTATATACAAATAATATTAATCATAGCCGAAATTGTTACATTGATTAAATTCCAGCATACAGCCCAAAATAGGTAATACAATCAAAATGGCAAGTACGTAGTGGAGTTTGGATTTCCATACAAATGACCAGGTGAAGGGACTACCTTCCGAAGGGGTAAACCTCTAGATGGATGTCCCGAGGCACAAAACATCTGCCTTCTACCAACACAAGACCGGCCCACCTCTATAACTAGATGGTACCGAATATGTCATCCTCCGATCATTACCGACCTTTACCGAGGGCCCTCATAGCATACAAACCACAATAATTAGATACATGACGTCATAACATGTAAAGATATATCTAGAAGATGATGATCATATCCTACTTGGGAGCGACCCACTTAGCCTTGCCGCATCTAACCCTGTTTTGGTCATTTCCGTTTGATGAGGCCTATGGTAACGATTACCTTTCACAATCACATAACTATGAATGCCACATGGCCATTTCCGTTGACTACTAATTGCCTTCCACAAAAATACAACCCTTGAGCTCGTACGTCTCAAGGAAGGGTGTTAAGCTAAGAGAAGTTGCCTTCTCTGCCACCAAACAGATGTACGTTTGTAAAATCCAATGTACGTAATCTTTACAAATGCAATATCAGACAAACATTCATACAAGTTATCCAGGAGCAGGACAAACCAAAGGCACTTTACTACCACATCCTGTCGGGAAATCCCTAGGATTAGTAGCGAATAGTCCTTGCATTGGATATTTCATAATGAAGAGACCACTACTACTGGATGCATATTAGGATTTTAACCCCAAACGATCAACAAGAAGTCCTCCACTATGAAAATCCGGAATATCAATATCATCAATAACCAACCTGCACAATCGCCGCATATACGTTGGTCCGAAGTGGTTTTCAGATAAATCTGATCCTGGTCTCTTCGCACCAACTACGAAAAAGCGTTTCTCAACCTCACACAGAAACTAAGTCTCATAGACTTATCATGTCTCCAACTTTCAACTTGCTATCCTTCGGGCCAAGAAGGAAGCTCGATAGATTGGAGTAATACTCCGCACTAACGAATCAATATCCTCAACACAAACGATAACCAAGCCTACACAGAAGGCTACGTACTAAGTGTATGAATAAATAATTCCCACATCAAGTCGAGGAACTAAAATGGCCAAATTTGATAGTTGGTTATTTAACTATCAAAGCAAACAAACAAATATTTAGCACCATATACAATCACTAGGCCCTTTTAATTAATCTTTTATTTATTTAAAATAAATTCAATTCCTTTACAATTCAAAAATCAATAAAACATCTATTTTCAAAATCACTTGAAAATCCTTTTTAATTTGGAAATCATCACTTTAACATTTTTAAATTTCCAAAATAGGCCCAATGCTGCAACAGCACTAAATACATCAATCACGGCATCCAAACATCATATATCACATGATAACAACATATATCACAATATTTGTAAATAAACCAATACTGGTGAGGAATCCAGTTGGATCCCTCCAACCTGTCACCTGCAGCAAATATACATATTAGAATATGTGTACAATGTCCACTTCGAGGCAGACGCGCGTACAAAGGGTCATCCGCTTATACACGGGAACATATAGGGTCTCATCTGCTCCAATAGGCAGGTATATATCCAAATACCAATCAATATATATATACAATGTATCATATATCATCCAAACAATCATCAATCAGCATAAATAACATTTATTCTCACTTATATAAAAATATCAGTGAGTCAGAAAGAGTGAGTTGTACTCACATTGCTTCCAATAGCAGTTGTAGTGTTTTATTTCGAATAAAATTAAACGACCGTTTAATTTTACCCAAAATTTTCGCTAGCTCCAATCAACTCTAAACCAGCTCTAAAATGTAGTGCTCGTCAATATGGACCCAATGCAATTAGTTTCGTCAAAAACGGACCTCGTATGACAAAGTTATGCATTTTAGAAGTTTATACGATTTTAAATATATAATAATTTACAAAATATTTTTAATTTTTTTAACCTAGTTAATCTCGGCCGCTCATTTTGAAACTAGCAGATCTAGGCCGATCGATATCATCTTCTTCCCCTAGGCATTTTACGTTCGAACAAACCCATCTTGGCCGCCTTCTTCCATGAATTTTCGCAACCCCTACGATGCATTTAAAGACGATCGGCCAATGCCATGACGTAGCCCATCGTTGACACTACCCACGGCCAAAGTACGGTTGAACTCGGTTTCCCCAATCCCAAGAAAAACGTGAATAAACATGTGCGTTCGTGGCCAAATTCACGTCGATCCGTGGCTCTAAAACCCATCACCGCCATATGGATTTGTCGATCTCGCTTAGCTCTACAATTCACGTGTTGAAGGTTTCTCGAATAGATTTATGGATTGGGGGAAATTAAAGGGAAAAGAAGAGTGATTTTCGGCCATGGAAATGATGGTGGCGGCTAGCCCTAGCCTGGATTAGGGTTTTGCTGATTAGAAAATAAGTTGGCCTTTTATAGAAAATGTTGCGACACTATTCATCGCCAAAATTTTCGAACTCGAAACGAAACGTGCCGCCTGGTGTTTATAATGTTTTACCCTTATTCCGAATACAATGGAATATATATCGAGAGCCAATTCGATCGTATTTGGAAGATAGGTTTTCGAATCGACTATTTTAATTTAAAATTCACTTAAACGAATTTCTATGCGTTTTAGCTTGCCCCGGACAAACCGTAAATCCGATTGACACGAAATTTGAAATCTTACCATAATATAACATTACGGATCCAATGAAACTAGTTTCATCGAAATCCAAGACTGTATGAAAAATGCCTATTTTCACTCGTCAATTAAATATTAAAATATTCAATTTCTACAAATTAACTTTTAATTTAGTTTTAAAAGTTCTCTAACATCATTCTAATTCAAATAGAATTTAATCCAACTTTATAAATCATTTTAATTCATATTAAATCCAAATTCCAATTATTTACACAATTTCAAATATTAAATTAACAATTTAATTATCCAATTAAACCACTATATTCGAAATATAAGTTATTCAGCTTATAAAATTAACTTGTGAATATTTAAAATTAATTAAATATACGAATTTCGAATGACCAAAATTCTGGGTCGTTACATTCTCCCATACTTAAAAGAATTTCGTCCTCGAAATTACCAAGTAAGAAAAAGTAACAAAATCCATTAACTTTTCAAAACAAATCGTTAATACTAGATATCAAATCTATTTAAACATTTTAACTTTTTCCAAAATCCATTTGTTAAACTTCTTACAAAAACTTTCTAGTTTTCAAATCCATACTTAGTTATCTTTTTCAAAATCAATAATATCGTTACAACTTATAACTCAAAATCAAAATTATAGTTATCAAAAAAAAATTCCCTTTCAAAATTTTCTCAAAAAATTTCTAACGCCTTATATTTTCTAAAAAATTTGCCATAGCCTCCTTTGCGCGGTTTGATCGTAGTAGGATCACAACATATATATATCACAAATGTACATCTCATCTTCGAGGATGAGGCATCCCGTAGGGAAAAAAGTATAATAGTACGATATGTAATCCATGATATGTACCTTATATATTATTAGCAAGCATATACGGCTAATATAGCGCGAAAGCGAGCTCCAAATGCGAAGCAAGCGCCATCCACACCTACTAAACACTCAACAAACAGTGAGAAACATGTATATAGAAAGTAATATCAATATACAACATATATCAATACAACAACTATATATGCCACTATAGCAAATGCAACAAAACAACATATTCAACCATCCAGCAAATCAAATATCTATCCAATCAAATTCATACCAAATCAATATACATTCACTTCTCATTAATATTCATTGAATTGGTTTTCAATTTATTCACATTCGATTTATTTACATTGGGTTTTACCAACATTCATTCATATTCAATTAGTTTACATTCACTAATTTACATTCATGTTAATTCGCTTCCACATTAAATCAAATCCAATTTTATTTAGATTTACTTCACTTCCAAATTGAATCCAATTACTTAGCTTTCAATTTTATTAATTCAACTTCATTAACACTTAATGAATCTCTATACAATCAACTAGCATCCATTTATCAACCAATGCATATCCAACATAACCAATTTTATTTACTTTACTTCGTTTACCATCAATTTGGTTCAACACTTTTTAATTTCAATTTGGTTGATATTCAATTTAGATTGAATTTTAGTATTCACTATATTCACATTTTACAATTAAAGTTGAATTTCATTATAATAATTCAAGTTTATATTCATATTCATCACTTCACTTTTTTTTAATTCACTTTATTTATTCATTTTGATATCAAATTCAACTTCATTCAACATCACTTAAGTTCCGTTTCATTTCAACTCACTTGCATTTACTTCCATTATGATACTTAAGTTCACTACTAATTTAATTCAAATTCTATTTTATTTAACTTAACTTAGATTTAATTTCTAAAGTCATTTTATTTAACTTTCACTTAAGTCAAATTTCATATCAGTATCCAAATTCAGATTTTGTTTTGCTTAACAAAATTGTTTAACCATTTTAACAATTGGTTTTACTTAAATTTTCTCATTTTATAAGTTATACAACTTATTTATTTAAACTTTCAAATTCATGTTATATAATGACTTATCTTTTAAGTTTAGATTTCCATTTCAATAATTTATCTAATCCAGTTCAATTTATTTAACCTTCCTTTAGTTAAATTTCAAATCACATATCTTATTATACTAACTCAAATTTATTATTTCATATTATAAGTCCAAAACTCATTTTACTTATATTTATCAATTTCAACTTGGACTTTAAATTAAAATTTGTTTATCACAACAAAACTTAACTTTTAATTTACTATTGGTAGCAAATCTATCACATAGAAACTCGAAAATGATACTAATGATGCTGCAGTCATCACCCTTATTATTTCCCAGCAATAGTAGTGAATTCAGTGCTTTATATTCTTTTAAAATCCTTTTATATTTATAAATCACATTTATAAATCTTTACTTATATAATTTCCACTATTTTACTTCACTTATATAAGATTAATTCACAATTGTAAATCATATTAATTATAATTCCATACTTATAATTCATTTGCTTAAATAATTTATTCTTTTACAATTGTTGCTTTTATTTGGATTATCCAAACATCTTTTATTAACTTATATATATATATTTACATTTTCAACAACCAAAAAATTCATTTATATATACTATAATATTTCTGAAAAATCATTTACTTTACATATATAATATAATCGAGGTAAAATTATTTCATTTACCCACTTTTAAAATAATACTATGTCGAATTGCCTCTTTTAAGTGTTTAGAAATCCCTATCGATAATATGGCGTCCCACATACCGACTAGAATTCACAAACAGCTCAACGGATAAGTAAACACAATATAAAACATTTTATATCACTAGCAAATACGTGCTCATATATTAATACACTCAAACTCAATCTATGGTGCTACTGTCCCTATCTATACTGAGTACACAACAAAGCTTAGGAATATACAAAATCTAAGCTCTGATACCAAATGTGACGACCCGCAAACCCGTACCCTTTGAATCGATAATAATCCACACATGTCCGACCCAAAAAGCACAGACTGACGGAAAGTCAAGAGAAAGAAAAGAAGAGAGAAGAGGAGAAGAGAAGAAAGAGAGAAGATAGAACAAAACAGAATCTCACATCGCACCAGAAAACATATAATATCATATCAATGATCTTTACAAACAGAAACTGTATATACATACATCAATCAGAGTACAACAATCAATCAATAATCATCAGCCTGGACAGTTATAATAACCTGTCCTTACAATTGCCGATAATATACAAAACCAACAAAGCACAGCGGATAATCAAGCAAAACATGTACGTGTATATGAGAATGAAGATCTCCAGCTCTCCTACTGAAGCTCCAAAAGCACCAATATGAACCTGTAAATATACTCGGTCTGACCCGAGCATTGAAAGGGAAGAACGCCCAGATCAGTCTGGTAAACCAGCGTGAGAAACACACTCAACTGAATTTATTAAATTACTAAACTTTTCCTTTATCAAAACAAAAGTATCTCGTAAGACAAGTCCACACATAAACACGGACATGTTTTTACCTTACGATAACTAAACATCTCATATCAAATCTTCTTATATTATACTAGTGTCTAGTATATACAAATAATATTAATCATAGCCGAAATTGTTACATTGATTAAATTCCAGCATATAGCCCAAAATGGGTAATACAATCAAAATGGCAGGTACGTAGTGGAGTTTGGATTTCCATACAAATGACCAATTGAAGGGACTACCTTCCGAAGAGGTACACCTCTAGATGGATGTCCCAAGGCACAGAACATCTGCCCTCTACCAACACAAGACCGGCCCAACTCTATAACTAGATGGTACCGAATATGTCATCCTCCGGTCATTACCGACCTTTACCGAGGGCCCTCATAGTATACAAACCACAATAATCAGATACACGATGTCATAGCATGTAAAGATATATCTAGAAGAGGATGATCATATCCTACTTGGGAGCGACCCACTTAGCCTTGCCGCATCTAACCCTATTTTGGTCATTTGCGTTTGATGAGGCCTAAGGTAACGATTACCTTTCACAATCACATAACTATGAATGTCACACGGCCATTTCCATTGACTACTAATTGCCTTCCACAAAAATACAACCCTTGAGCTCGTACGTCTCAAGGAAGGGTGTTAAGCTAAGAGAAGTTGCCTTCTCCGCCACCAAACAGATGTACATTTGTAAAAACCAATGTACGTAATCTTTAGAAATGCAATGTCAGACAAACATTCATACAAGCTGTCTAGGAATAGGACAAACTGAAGGCACATTCCTACCACATCCTGTCGGGAAATCCCTAGGATTAGTAGCGAATAGTCCTTGCATTGGATATTTCAGAATGAAGAGACCACTACTACTGGATGCATATTGGGATTTTAACCCTAAATGATCAACAAGCAGTCCTCCACTATGAAAATCCGGAATACCAATATCATCAATAACCAACCTGCACAATCATCGCTTATACGTTGGTCCGAAGTGGTTTTCAGATAAATCTGATCCCGGTCTCTTCGTACCAACAACGCAAAAGCGTTTCTCAACCTCACACAAAAACTAAGTCTTATAGACTTATCACGTCTCCAACTTTCAACTTGCTATCCTTCGGGCCAAGAAGGAAGCTCGATAGATTAGAGTAATACTTCGCACTGACGAATCAACATCCTGAACACAAACGATAACCAAGCCTACACAGAAGGCTACGTACTAAGTGTACGACTAAATAATTCCCACATCAAGTCGAGGAACTTAAATGGCCAAATTTGATAGTCGGTTATTTAACTATCAAAGCAAACAAACAAATATTTAGCACCATATACAATCACTAGGCCCTTTTAATTAATCTTTTATTTATTTAAAATAAATTCAATTCCTTTACAATTCAAAAATCAATAAAACATCCATTTTCAAAATCACTTGAAAATCCTTTTTAATTTGGAAATCATCACTTTAACATTTTTAAATTTCCAAAATAGGCCCAATGCTGCAACAGCACTAAATACATCAATCACGACATCCAAACATCATATATCACATGATAACAACATATATCACAATATCTGTAAATAAACCAATACTGGTGAGGAATCTAGTTGGATCCCTCCAACTTGTCACCTGCAACAAATATACATATTAGAATATGTGTACAATATCCGCTTCGAGGTAGACGCGCGTACAAAGAGTCATCCGCTCATACACGGGAATGTATAGGGTCTCATCTGCTCCAATAGGAAGGTATATATCCAAATACCAATCAATATATATAAAATATATCATATATCATCCAAACAATCATCAATCAGCATAAATAACATTTATTATCACTTATATAAAAATATCAGTGAGTCAGAAAGAGTGAGTTGTACTCACATTGCTTCCAATAGCAGTTGTAGTGTTTTATTCCGAATAAAATTAAACGACCGTTTAATAATACCCAAAATTTTCACTAGCTCCAATCAACTCCAAACCAGCTCTAAAATGTAGTGCTCGTCAATATGGACCCAACGCAATTCGTTTTGTCAAAAACGGACCTCGTATGACAAAGTTATGCATTTTAGAAGTTTATACGATTTTAAATATATAATAATTTACAAAATCTTTTTAATATTTTTTTACCTAGTTAATCTAGGCCGCTCATTTTGAAACTAGCAGATCTAGGCCGATCGATATCATCTTCTTCCCCCAGGCATTTTACGTTCGAACAAACCCATCTTGGCCGCCTTCTTCCACGAATTTTCGCAACCCCTACGGCGCATTTGAAGACGATCAGCCAATGCCACGACATAGCCCATCGTCGACACTACCCACGGCCGAAGTACGGTTGAACTCGGTTGCCCCAGTCCTAAGAAAAACATGAATAAACGTGCGTGTTCATGGCCAAATTCACGTTGATCCGTAGCTCTAAAACCCATCATCGCCGTATGGATTTGTCGATCTCGCTTAGCTCTACAATTCACGTGTTGAAGGTTTCTCGAATAGATTTATGGACTGGAAGAAATTAAAGGGAAAAGAAGAGTGATTTTCGGCCATGGAAATGATGGCGGCGGCTAGCCCTAGCCTGGATTAGGGTTTTGCAGAATAGAAAATTAGTTGGCATTTTATAGAAAATGTTGCGACACTATTCATCGCCAAAATTTTTGAACTCGAAACGAAGCGTGCTGCCTTGCGTTAATAATGTTTTACCCCTATTCCAAACACAATGGAATATATATCGAGAGCCAATTCGATCGTATTTGAAAGATAGGTTTTCGAATCGACTATTTTAATTTAAAATTTACTTAAACGAATTTCTACGCGTTTTAGCTTGCCCCGGACAAACTGTAAATCCGATTGACACAAAATTTGAAATCTTACCATAAGATGACATTACGGATCCAATGAAACTAGTTTCGTCGAAATCCGAGACTGTATGAAAAATGGCTATTTTCACTCGTCAATTAAATATTAAAATATTCAATTTCTACAAATTAACTTTTAATTCAGTTTTAAAAGTTCTCTAACATCATTCTAATACAAATAGAATTTAATACAACTTTATAAATCATTTTAATTCACATTAAATCCAAATTCCAATTATTTACACAATTTCAAATATTAAATTAACAATTTAATTATCCAATTAAACCACTATATTCGAAACATAAGTTATTCAGCTTATAAAATTAACTTGTGAATATTTAAAATCAATTAAATATATGAATTTCGGATGACCGAAATTCTGGGTCGTTACATGAGGCTTGAGGCTACGTTGTACCTTTTATATAGCACTTCTCACTTAGAATTCCACACAGCCCTCTGGGCAATAATACAATGCCAGCATTCATCCATACAAGTTGCCCTTGAGATAGACAAACCGAAGGCACTACTTCTACTACATCCATTTTGAAATCACCCTCAAGATTAGTAGCAAGTATCCCTTGCACTTCAAAGAGCTCCGTCTTCAATTCCATCATCTTCAAGATGTCTTCACTTCGAAACGCTTGAGTTAGATCAAAGTGGTTTTCAGATAACATACCCGATCCCGGTCTCTTCGATAAAACATTCGATAGTTTCTGGTAAACTCAACTTCGGTTCTTTAGGAAATAAACAGTCAAAGATAAGAGCGGAGGTCACCTCATAACTGTTAGTGGACGGATTTCCTTATCATTTGTCTTAGGAGAACGGAATGAGATTTATATGCATAGCACAGCATCATCGGAGATGACTGTGCCATATAACTCACGTGTCTCTCCTAGATATTTCCAAAGTTATGTTTTGGGTCCATATTTGATAGTCGGTTATTTAACTATCAAATAAACAAATAACAACCAATTCCATTTGAGATTTTTTTATCCATACCCACCACTAGGCCCCAAAACAAATCTTTATTTAATAAATCTCTTTTCAAAACGTTGGTTTAAAACATTCATATACTTATATCTCAAACATATGTATATGCACAAAACATTTGTGAATAACTTCTTACCTCCAAATCTTGTTAAAAAGGATTAAACAAATGTTGTTTAAATTGAAGGTAAGGACAGTCTTAAACACTATTCCCTCTGTGTTAAGTGTGGAATGGATGTTCCATACCACCATTTTTAAAAGGTCGGTTTAGAGAAACCCAGATCTCAAATTCATTTTCATATTTCTTTCGATAAATCCTTTTTAATCAAATCTATTTCATTCATGAAATCTCTTTTACTTGAAATCCAAATCCATTTCAAAATACTTTCCAACTTCCCAAATTCGTTTATAAAACCCTTTTGTAAATATTCAAAATCATTTATATAAATTGCTTTTATAAATATCTAAACTTTTTATATTAATTTCTTATAAATATTTAAATCTTTTTATAAACTCACTTTATGAATATTCAAATCATTTTCTAAAACTTCTTTCGTAAATACCCCAAAATCATTTATAAGACTTCTTTATAAACCTTTCCTGTTTAAACAACTTCCTAAATAACCTTAAATCAAATTTGCTTCCTATAATAAGCAAATCCATTTTATAAATCTTCTTTATTTATGAAATTTTCTTTGCTTAAAAACTCAAAACCATTTATCCAAAAACACCTTATAAATTTCCAAATTCCTTTATAAAACTTCTTTTTGTAACATGGAAAACCATTCCCATTAGTTAAAAACATCTTTAGTAAAACCATTTGTCAAATTATTCTCAAATATCTTGTTAAAAATGCAATAACTTTGAAATCATTTCAAAAAGAAAATGAAATATTTATCCTCAAAAAATCAAACGAAGGCTTAGTGACCACAATGGTGCTTTTAATTTGGTTTTACTTATCCAGTTTAACATAGCACCAAATAAGAACATGTATATAAGAGATAAACACATAACCATCAATCAACTTAAGTAAATGTCCAAGTTAATTATAATAGCAGAATGGTGTTTTGTTCTGCTAATGGATGTCATTAGTTTTCCTAATCCTATGGGTTACTTAAGGGTAAGTGACACAGAAATCCCTTGATTTAAAACAAATTTGAAAAGAAACAGTTTAAAATTGATTACTTAATCTCAAACGATTTTAAAATAAATTAAAACCCTTATAAATGAGAATCAAACCCTTATTAAACAGTAATTAAACTCTAATTAAAAGTAATTAAACCTTTAAAACATAATTAACTTTAATCAAAGATAAATTAAATAAAACCCTTTTTTAAATAATAATTAATTAATAATTATCTTAAATAAATAATTAAATAATAATTAATTAATCCTTGATTAATAATTAAATAAAAACTAAATTTAATTAAGTAACAAATCATGATTAACTTAATTGATTAACACTTCGGTTTAAAAACCATTATTAACAAATGATTAAGTACTAATTACCTTTATTAATTAATTAATCAATCAATTAAATAATTAAATAACTATTCTGTAATTACTAAATTAAAGTTATAAAACATTACCAAAAAGATATTTAAGTGAGTATAAGTTTGGATTAGAAAAATTGTTAGATTTTTCGAACTGCGCGTATAGTGACTATCGCTATACGGACCCGCAACTTCAAAACCTTGAAATTTCCTTTTTCTAACTTTTAAAACTTCCCTTTTGAACTCTTATCTTCTTTTGAACATGAAAATAAACTTTGAAACCAAAATTAAAGTTTTAAACTTGAAAGCATTTCGCTTTGAAACAAAAATCAAATTTTCGATAAAAAGCGGATTTCTACGTCGCTTTTGGTTAGCAAATCGCTACCTTTGTGTCATGAACCCACATACAACAATTACAACATTCCAACATAATACCACACCATAACATTATAGTACAATTATAAGCACAAATATTACTTCACAATATTAACTAACTTTTCCAATATTCAAGGTATAATCCTTGTCGCCTACTCAAACTTCGGCATAAGAAACCAACACCAAATCAACATATATGCATGCATACACAACATATAACATTACCACATCTTAAGCAACATTTTACCTCATAAATTTTACAACTTGAAAAAGTTAGTAACTTGAGTTTTAAAACACGAACTTTACTCACCGTAACATATCTAAATCAAACTAAACTTCCACCTCACTTAGCTACAACACTAGCAAACCACCTTTGCTCCAAGATATGACCTAGTGTGGGCTTGTAGGGTGCAACATGGCTCGGCCAAGAGGAAAATTGGGCACGGCCTTGGTGTTTTAGAGGTGTAGGGGTTCGCTTTGTGAAGAGAAGAGGTTTGGAAGTGAATGGAAGGTGTTTTAGTTATAATTTTACACTATTTTCCCTATCTTTTCTCTTAGAAATTTGGAATTGGAAGCCATTGAAATATATGAAGACAAGAAGAGGGCTTTGACATGAAAAATAAATGAAAACAAAGAAGAGGATGTAGGAATGATAGGGGTATTTATAGGCTTAGGAATTTATTAAAATATGTAAAGTAACTTAATAAAATAATACATACATGCATGCATGCACCCATACCTCCCCTCTCCTTCACATTTACACATTACCCCCCTCCTAGGCCATGTTGTAGGGTACTTTAGGCATGACATGGCATTTATATATAAGTGTATTTATATGTGTATATATATATATATGCCTTTTATAACATAATTTGTCACATTCACTTTTATGATTAATTAAATATGTGTTAGTATATAACTAAGAGTGTTTTATTATTACAAATCCTGTCATATATATGTGTGCATGTTGCACCAAGTGTGCACAATGTTTTCGACGACTTTCAGGTGTTGAAAAGTCAAAATTTTGAAAAACGTTCTTCGGTCGCATTTTCTATTTTTATTTGAACTATCTATATTGGCAATAGAAATTGAAAACTATTTTATCATCATCATTAAATAATTAAAATAGGTTTATTTGCTAAAAAAAATCCATTTATTCATTATATAAAATATATTTAAATAGCCTATTTCAAAGTGGCAAAATCCTTGGTCATTACAAATCTATTTCACCATCATTTATTATTATTTAAAAGAGTTATATTTTAATTATAAACCCTATTATTTAAATATTTAAAATTTATTAAATATTCGCAAATCAAGGTGGTAAAATGCTGGGTCGTTACAGTAGCGGTCTCCATAGATGGACGGTGAATTACTCATGAACGTTGGGTAGGTACCAAGAAGTTAGATACGTGTGGTTGCTTAGAATAATCGAAGAATTACTCGATGAGGGTCTTCTATAGCTTATTAGCACTGAAGTCAAAATAGAAGATATTATGGTAATGACGTACAATAGTCTCCAAACTAGATGGTACAGTCAATCTTAAGTGGCAAGACTAGACTTTGACTATGGTTAAACACATGGCATGGTGACCTTGTTAAGACCATAATTGGGTATACATTGAACCACTTGGAGCGAAAAACTACATAATAGAGGATTCGTCTCATTTATTGCATAATGTTAGTATTAGTGTAATTGGTAGTCAAAAGTTTTGGGCAGAGTAAATTGATTAACGGATAAATATTATCGGATTGAACCAAGGATTTTAGATAGCCTACATAACTAAATATAGATATTAATAAA
Source organism: Allium fistulosum (assembly GCA_030737815.1). Classification (NCBI taxonomy): domain Eukaryota; kingdom Viridiplantae; phylum Streptophyta; class Magnoliopsida; order Asparagales; family Amaryllidaceae; genus Allium; species Allium fistulosum. Next base: position 1,505,861,799 of record CM060903.1, read on the forward strand.
GTTTTTAACCCTAGACCAAACTCTAGATATCTAAGTGATATAGTAAAGGCGAAAGGAATATGTGTTCAAAAAGTTGCTGCTAGGTAAGCATATTATAGATTAAAAATTGGATTTCAACTAAATGATATATAAGCATTGAACTCAAGCCGATATTATATGTCAGCAAAGTCCGTACAAGCTTCGGTATATAATTTTTTTAAATATTGATGAAAGATCAGTTCACACCAAGGGGTCAACACAACTGCATTGTTGATTATTCTGAACTCGACCAATGTAAATTAATTCATAAATTTTATAAATTAATGATAAAATTAATATAAATGTTGTATTAAATGTTTGATAGTTTTAATTATTTATTTATAGCCAAAACCAATTAAAACGATGTATAAAAGTTATAGGTCAATATAATTAAAGAATGGACTTAAGTGGTATAATTAAATAAATGATTCAAATTGAGTCAAATAGACATTTTTACTAACCAATGGCCCATAGCATGAAAAGGGGCAATGTGGACCTTGTCTCCTAGGATTTGACAGAAAAGAGGCAGATATTTTAAATTTGTATGGCTATAAATGTAACAACCCATAGTTGAGAAGGGACTAAATGTGATTTATAATAAATAATTAATTAATTAAAAAGGGTTTTGAATATTAAAATATGGATAAATGGAAGTAATTTGGAAATTATATGGTAATATATTTTATAAAGTAAAGAAAATAATTTATTTGAGGGAGTTACGCATTTTATAAATGTGTATTGGTTGTTTTAAAGGTCAAAATGATTTTTAAAATATATCAAAAGTGCATAAATAATTTTTATAAAGTTAAATAATAAAAATGAATAAGATAAAGAAATTATTTCTAAAGAAAGAGAATTTTATTTCACTTGTAAAATGGAGTTTATAAATTTATTTTTGAAACTGGACTTAAATATGGAAATAATTACTTAATTGGATTAAGTGATGGAAATAATTATTGCAAACATATGTAATAATGGTAAAGCCCTTATGAAAAATAAATGTGAATTTTATTTGGAGATTGTGCTAATTGAAATTGGTATAAAAATAGATTGGCAAAGAAAAAGAAAGGAAAGAAATGAATAAAAAGGTGAAAATGAGCCTATTTGGCCCATTTCTACACTTAAAAAATATCACCCCTCTTTATGATTCTTTAGTACTCTAGAACCCTCCATATTATTTACAAATCTCCATCACGTATACCCTTTTGCATATTCCTATAGCTCGTGATTTTCAAAATCAAATTATCAAAACTACTTTGAAAAATTAAAATATATTGAAATAAATTTCCATGAATCCCAAAATCAAAGTATAACCCTCTGGACTAAGGGTCGTTACAATAAATTGGTGGCCCACATTCTCGTTCTCTCAACACACTCAATCAACAAAAATCCTAGCCTCTAACTAAATTGACGAAGCCATGGTGAATGCATTGCAACCAATAGCCGAGAAGACGGAGAAGAGAACTACACAACCGACATGTTCGACAATCGGTATGATCACAAGAAAGAGGTAAATTCTTCATTTAATTATATATTCAAATATAATTTACCCTCATATGTTCACACATTTTCTTGTCATTACATATATTGTATTCGACCATGCTTAAAAAAGTAACATTAATTTTTGCTTTTAGGAATTAATAAATAAATAAAATATATATACTTGGAGAAGAAAAAAATTTAGCTTTGGATCAGATCTTATATATAGTAAAAGTATGTGTTTTGTAAATTTATGTTGCTGTATAGTATTTCAGATATTATAAAAAAACTATTATTGTTTCAATATGATAATGAAATAAAATAAAAAATTAAATAATTATATATATACATACGTAAAAATCTCCATATATAAAGCTTAAAAAAATATTAATAGTTTTCGAAACTCGGGATAAAGAAAATATTTTTTTAATTTTGTTTTAAAAGATCGAACAAGTATTAAAATTTAAAAAATGAACTTTGGATGCTTAAAACGACAAAATTCTTTTATTACTGGTTGTAGTCTATATTAAATATATTTTTAGATATATATTATATTATATCATTGTAAAAAGGTAAAAACTATTTCATTTTCAATTTAAAATTATTAAATATTTTTTTTTGATAATAAGTATGATATTGGTCGTTTAAGTAGCACTCAATTTTGGTGTCTCGGGGGCTTGAACCCAAGACCTTTAGAATTTTTATCCAGAGATCTTACCAATTGAGCTAGCGATCCTTCATTATTAAATATATTTATTTATAATCTGAAAAAAAATTAATAAATATGTTTAAATAGAAATAGTTATATGTTCATAAAATTAAAATATTTGCCTATAATAATAAATTAATATTTAAGACATTATACTATGTGTGTGTATCATATATTTTTATATATACATATATTAATTAAAATATAATAGTTGAAAAAATAGTCTATAATAGCGTAAATATAAATTTAATTGTTTGATGTGTATGTATATATGCCTTTAACAATACTATTGACATATATTCTTGCCTATACATTTATTAACAATAAGTCACAATGGTTACTTATACACATGTTCCATATTACCCCTAGTTTAAATTATACGTTTATCCATTGTAATGATGTTTGTATTATGAATACGTACATATCAAAATATTAAAACATAAAATTAAATTAAAATTAAAACCAATAAATTTAAACAAATAAATTAAATATTAAATTAAATTAATAATAAAATATTATGTTTAAATAACAATAAATAAATAAGTATATTAACTAAAGTTAATTAAATTAAAAAAATTTCAAAACTCTTTTATTAATAAATACTAAATATGATTTAGTATAAAATTTATTATTCATATAAACACAAAATATGATCTTGTGCAAATTAATAAAAGAATTTTTTTTTGAAATTCACCCTTTTAACCACTAAGCAAATGTATCATATCTAACAATGGTATGAGAGCCCATATTGTGTTTGTGCAAATAATTCTTATCCGGCATTTTAACCCAGCTATATCCGAATTGACTTGACAAGTTAGACTATCATCAAGGCCAGTAGCCCAGAGCGATGATTGTGAGATCTAGAAATCAAGTGTAGGCAATGATAAGAAGTGATGATACACTGAGACCAAGAGATGGACTCTCCAGAATATTCTAAGTATGGATTAGTACCTACACCATGCAAGGGATCGGTGCCTATCCATTCCCCTAGGGGATAAATACATATCCTTAGTTTTTGTCCTAAACTGGGTGAGAACGATATAGAGTGACAAGGAAGGCCCCATGAGACTACATTTCAAATCTTAAGTCGTTTGGAGTTTGTATGCTCAAGTTATGGGCAAATCACTTCACCTAAGAAAGGGACCGTACAAAGGGGATCGTATAAAAGAGATTGTACAAAAGGGATCATACAAAAGGGATCGGTCTACTTCAGCCAAACAAGTGCAACTCAATGGAAAACAATCAATATCTCAAGATCCAAAAGTCCAATGCATATGAAACTTTGAGAACAAGATGAGGGGATCATAATCTAATTGATATGAAACTTGGAGGCTAAGCATAATCCAACATGAAGAACCCCTCATACAGATCGCAGCCCCTAAATCCACCAAAATAAGGATTGGCCCCGATCCCTATTCCTTGGGATTTGGCCATGCGATCGCTCATGTGGGCCTTTATGTATCTAGAGAGCCTTCTGCCGAATTTCCAGGGAGATATTTCGCCGTCTTCCTTTATAAATACAGACTTCATTGTTCGTTTTCGGGAATTTAACGCTGCTTGTTGCTTGTACTCTTTTATAACTAAGGATTTTCATCCGATTCATATTGTACTCAGTTTACAAAGTGACTAATAAAGCTATCTCTTCAAAGTGGACGAGGAAATCAACGCTGAACCACTATAAATCGTTGTGTCTCTATTATTTGCTTATTTCTTATTACGTTGTAGGTATATTCACTCTGTTTACATTTAATATTCTTCATTTATTTCTCTACACAATCTCTATTGGTTGTTTGTGACCAATTTTGGCACAAACAATAATTAACCAACACGCAGCGCAATTATTTTGGAAAAAATAATTAGATAAAAGTCTAAAATATGCGCTTAACCTAAGGAGAAGTTTATTCGAATTATGGACTGTTCTTATGTGTGGAAAACCTTTCAATCTCCCGGCCTTACCAGGCTCATTGAAGTGGTCTGTTCCAAGTGTATGCCCTTATGGAAGACTTAGAAGTGTTTTAAGCCTTAGGATTATTCAAATAAGCATATTTGAATGTTATAAATTAAATTTAAAATTGTTTTAAATGTAAATAATTTATTACATAATTTTCTAAAGAGTTATAAAATGCAAAGTTAATTTTTTTTAAATTGAATATATTTTTATAAGCATTATGAATGTAAGTTATTATTTTAAACTTGTATTTTATAAACGTTATAAATAAGTAAATTTAAAATTGTTTTAATTATATATATGTATATATGTTTGTATGTCTGTGTATGTGTTATAATTATAATTAATTGAAATCTTTAAGTACTAAAAGGATATATATGAAACTATATATATATATATATATACATATATATATCTTAATGAGTTATAAATGTTATAATGATAATATATAACGGTCCAACGCTACACTTCTCTATTATATGACATATAGGTTAAACTTGGTCCATAGTTAACATTTAAACTATTTCTCTATTAAAGCATATGCATAATATATTGAAGCATAATATAGGGCTCAAAGTCATCACTTATCGACCATCTAGGTGAAATCATACTTCTTAACGTTTTATAGGTGCACCCGTAAGCAATGATATATTGTGTACATTTTTTTCTCTTTGTCAATACATGTCACTTAGACTACTACGACCGTAGGGTTTGAACCCCTACCACCCTAGAAAGTAACCCCATGTACTAACCATTGTGTTAAAAGATCTTTGTATTAATTTTCCAAAATGGAGGTTACAAACTGACCCCTTAAAGAGCCCAAAATCCTCGTTGGTTCATCGTTACACACCACCCAGGAATTGTGCTATGATACCAACTAACATCCACAACATTACAACACGCAGTTCCGGCTAGCTATATGCTCTGATACCAAATGCGAAGACAATGGTATTCAAACCCCTGTCGCCTTAGAAAGCAACGCCATGCACTAACCATTATGCTAAAAGATCTTTGTGTTAACTTTCTGAAAGAGATGTTACATGGACATTTAGGGTTATGTCTTTGGTCAAAATCCTAATAATGTCCATAGTAGAGTATGAAGTTGAACTCCAAAGTCACTAAGTTCAATCTACAACAGTTACTGATTAGTTGAATTTACTTTGGCTAAAGATTTATGACTTCAAGTCAAAAACCAGTTATGGTAACACTAGCCTTTTATATCGAAGAAGACATTCTTTCTTGAATAGTGATTCACTTTTTACACTACAACACATACCTGAGAATGGTCATAACTCAAACCAATAACAACTGAAACTTATATAATCAAGATAAGACATTCATGTAAAAGATCCATAATACTCTTAAGTCAAAATATTACTACATATTATCATATGAGATCTTTTATTTCGACTTAGATATATTTAACAGATTGAAGATTTCTCCTTGAGTCATTCTATAGTTGATATGCAATAAATACAAGAACGTAACCTCTTGGTATCACCAACGGTCATGAGTAAATCACCATCCAACATATAGAGATCATATCATACACTAATCTCACAGGTGTATTGATATCGCTTTCTCAAAACATCTTGACTATTAACATTTAAGGATAAGCATTTGTTGATTTAGTCGATCTAATACTCATGATTATGGATGTTTTGTAATGACATGCCCTTCATAACACCCATAATCCATGCACACAAGCACCCGGATTCCATAGTTATAAATGATGACAGTCCATTAAGGGTAGTATTTAGAACAAACAACACAAAGCTTATTTCTCACATATATATACTAAGTCTCACTATGAAAGGGATAAATATAATATTAACAAAACATGTAATAAGCTAAGTGCATATCATATAAATATGAGTAAGATCCAATACCGTAATACTTGCAAACGATACATCAGATCTCATTTACAACTTATCTCAAAATGAATATATAGTCTAACATGTTAATCTCCCAAAAATAATGGATAGATGTAATCTTAGTTGTAAACTATTATGGCTGTAACTTGCCTCCATCTAGGAAAATCTCCACCGCTGTGTCAACCACACAAATAATAGATAACAAAAGAGAAAAAAAACAAGGGCAACTATAAATTATGGTGAAAAAAAATATCACTAACTTGTGTGATTACTAATACGCTACTATATCATGTACGATATCAAATTGTAATATGCTAGGTAATGAAGCCATACTTCAACCTGCATTTTCACCTACATCTAAAAAGTCATCACATTTCTACTATAGTGTAATATAATACATAAGAAGTCTAATAACTACTAATTACTATGGCACCAACATGACTCTAGTATCACACACTAGGCTGGTGGGCCTCAAGTCTTCTGATAAGGCCAACATCCGCTAAGCATGATCGCTCATGTAAGGTCAATACTATAACACATAACCATATCATTGACCATCTACAATTGTACCAAATCCGAATCGATATTCACATGTTTAACCACCACCATTTGTTTAACAAGAGGCTAAATAAGTAACTCAAGGCCAATAACCTTTAGCTACAAAGTAACCCGAGGGATATTGCCTTTGCTACCGAGATAGAATGTCTTCTATCTTCGAATTAATGACGCCTAACAGCCACAATCGTGATATCCACGTCTTGTTCTACAAATGGTCTATAAAGTTCAAATTCTAAAGTTGTAGTCAAGGGATACAGACTTACTCCATATACGCGATATTGTAGTGATTGTGTATCACATTACCCTAGTTGTCACATCTCAAAGCCACCATATGACTTTATAAAAAACCACCATATGAATTAAATCGCATCTCAAACCATTGCTATAGTCACTATATCATCTAACATCATATGCTCATTTCCCACGACATGGTGTGCCATCCTTGAACTCATTATATTCCTCTATAGTCACTTCGGACCTTTCGAGCATCACGCCGGCCCTCGAAACGCACCTGAACTCCCAGAATATCAACTTTCAAAAAATAACATTCAACTATCCAACAAACAACATTTTATAGGTTTGAATCTAGGATTTATATGTCCGAGCCTGATTTAGGTTCGTTTGTCCCATATCCAAACATCTGAAAATCTTAAAATAACACATGATAATGTAGGATAAAATTCCTAAGATTTAGAATTTTCAATTTAAATGTTTGAACGCTTGTTGTTCTGATATACACGGGTTACCCTAACACATTAATGTAAAATGGTTCTTAAGGCTCTAATACACTAAAGGGGGTGAATAGTGTATCTTAACTATTTTTCAATTAACTTGTAAATTTAGAATTACTTTCTCAAAATCAAAAATGTATGTTGATAATTATGTAAATGCATAATAGAAATAAAAGCAGAAAGTAAACAACTCTAGTAATTTTTATATTGGTTTAGATTTCCAATCCTACATCCAATCATGTATGTATTATAAAATTTCACTATAATAATTTTCTTCCCATAGACGACAAGTACACCTTTACAATTCTGACTTTCCATGAGTGGTAAGGTACACCGAACCTTTTGACTTCTAACTAGGTGGTAATAACACCTATTCGGACTTCCAATGGGGGGCGGGACACACCTAACCTGTTGACTTCCCATGAGTAGTCAAGATCACATATACAATCCTTACTTTCAACAGATGGAAAGATGCACCTTTTCTAAAAATAATAAGATAAGTAGTTGTATTTTACAATATACATTCTTGCAATCTTCAAATATATTTGTTGTATGGTTTTTAACAAAAATTCTGGGACTCGACAAATACTTTTTTACCACTTATAATGTCTTTCCTTTGAATCTCCTGTGTCCTTTTAGTCTTATCCTTGCATCTCTTATGTTCTTCTATTCTTATCTTTGAATCTGTTATGTCCTTCTAGTCTCTTCTTTTTATCCTCTTTTCCTTATTCCTCTTCGTCTTCTTATTTTGCTCTTAATTTCTTTTACCAATCCGTCTTGATGTATAGTCCATCCACATTTGTATATTCCTGCAATATATCTGAATAGTATACTTGGAATTTCTGCACAATTATCTTAACAACTTGGAAAATCATTAGCAACAATACATATACATATACATATACATATACATATACATATACATATACATATACATATACATATACATATACATATACATATACATATATGATTGTTGTCATCAAGATTAATACTCGTGGCTTTACCAATCTCCTCTTTTTGATGATGACAACCATATAAATATTTTTGATATAAAATATAATAATATTTAAATTCGTTTGACTTGATTCACTCCCCATGTCCATTCTTATCCCTTATAATTTTGTCTAGAATGTATTTATATTTTATACTTTTCCCACAATTTTGTCAACAAAAATGGACATAAAATTAAAAGGTATATTATTAGGAGTGTATGGTATTATATCAAGTGGTTTTAAGAAAATCAACATCAATATATACATGTCCATTTTATTGAATTTATATTAATATACCCATTTAAAATATTTTAAATAAATAGATAAATATTTAAGTACATAGCCATAAACATTCTTTTACTAAAGTTAGGTACACACAATCCTTACAACAAAAACATAATTGTTCATAATATAAGCACACACATAACAAATCTTTTAATGATGACGACCCTTAAATATTGGATACTTATATGACAATTTGGGTAAGATGCACAAAATTTTCCTTTCTATTTATGGAGATTTCCTTGTGCATCGAATATAACCTCACCCATACACATAACTTCGAAGTCATCATCAACGATTTCTACTTCCTTTTCTTCCTCTTCCTCTCGTCATTGTATACTATGGATTATGAATAGCCAAATTTAACTTAGGGTCTTGTTTATAAATGATTACTGGACCAACCTAATTGTGATTATTAGGAATCATCCTTCCATGTTTCCCTTTCCCATTTTTAAGTCTAAATTGTAGGATTTCCATTTCATTAAGAATATTCGGGATATGCCTCATGGATTCCTCTATTTTGGCAAGATTCATAATGATCATTTCCTTGACTTCTTAGGATTGCTTGGATCCGGTAGAGTTTGTTTTAATTAATTTCTGCAAAAGAGAATGAGTGGAAAAAATGGGTTTGAATAGGAGAGAAATTCAATTTTTTTGAAAAATGGTCTATATGCTGATGTATATTTGTGAATTTTCCTTCCTTTTTTAATAATTTTTGTGTTTTATATTAATTTATATATGTACATATATTTATATGTTTAGTATTCTTATTTTAAATTTTTGAAAAAGAGCATGTTCCTATTTCTCGTCAAAATTTAGTAATTTTTTTGTATCAATGGTTTTGTTTAAATATCAACTAATTTATTTTTGGTGTTTATAAATTATAAAGTTATATTTCCTTTACTCATGTTGTCTCTTAAGAAATGGTGTCTTATATCATGTGTTTTGTTCTAGCATGATGTGATGAGTTTTTAGATAAAATCATGGCACTTTTATTGTCATAGTATGTTGGTGATTGTTTAATAACTAAACTAATTTTTTTTAGTGTTTCTTGCATTTATATAAATTGTGAACATACTAGAGATGCATGTGTGTGTGTTCTACTTCTGCTATGAATATAGAGACATAATTTTGCTCTTTACTAAACTAAGATACAAGTGAATGTCTGAAACAGTGACAGGTTCCACATGTACTTTTTCTATCAAATTTACATCGTGCATAATCTGCATCATTATATGATATAGGTCAAATGAATCTTCCTTGGGATAAAATAGTCCACAATCTAAGTTGTTATTAACTTATCTTAGGATACGTTTTACCGCCTTAACGTTTGTTTCCTTTGGGTTTGACTGATATCTTGCATATAGACATACACTATGCATTATATCCGGTCTACTTGCATTTATATAAAGTAATGATCAATCATGTTACGATACATTTTCTTTATCTGCATAATTGAAATTTTCATCTTTACTTAAGTTTTCTCCAGATGTCATAGGAGTAAGTTTGCCACTTTTATTAGACATTCAGAATCTTTTTACAAGTTCCTTAGCATATTTTCTTAACTTGTGAAAATTCTATTATTTAATAGTTTAATTTGTAATCCTAGAAAAATATTAATCCTGTAGAGTTAGGGGTATGTCCTATGGGAAATTACGTAATTTGTTACATGTATCTAACTTTAATAAAGGTATTTGGTTTCTATTATACACTTTATTATATAGTGATATAAATAATTAAGAAATTAATTTAAATTATATAAATAAGAAAATCCTGATGTGAAATGCTATGTGATTTTAGTTGAAAATAGTTGCAGTCATTAGTAATTAATCAAAATGTAAAATATATTTTATTTTAATTATTTCTAGTCAAGATGTTTCGAGAAAGCATATCGATACATCCATTGAGACCAGAGTATGCAATGCTCAACAAATGTTGAACAGTATATTACTCATGGCTGTTGGGGACACTAAGGGGTTATGTACCAATAGTTATTGGATAAAAATGGAATGACTCACTGGAGTGCTCATGTTGATTAATTATAACTGAGGTCAAATAGGAGATCTTGAAGTGGCGATGTTACATAGTTCTCTCGACTTGAGAATACCATGGAACTTCATTGTGGATACTCCACTTTGATTATAGTTAAATCATGGCACGACGATCTATTAAGCAACTATAGTTGGGTCAGAGTTGAAGCATTGATAGTGAAACATTATTCAATAAATAATTCTTCTCCTTAGCTACAAGAGAATAGTATCACGATTAACTCTAATGAACTCAAAGTCAAAGTTTTTAGTTAGAGTAGTATGATCAATAAAAATCTTATGATTAAAACAAGGATTTTATATTAGGAGTAACCAAGTTGAATGTGGACGATATTGAAATTTTGACCAAATCCAAATTTCTTAAGTCCAAAAGTGATATAGTTTCGACAAAGAGAAATAATGTAACCAATCGTAACTAAAAGGCACCACTTAAATTAGTAAAGTTGGATTTTACTGAAATAACGTGTAAGCAACAAATTCGACCAACCTGTCACACCACTAGAAAACGCGATGTGTGAATGTTAATATTCGAATTGTTTAATATTAATCACTATTATCCAGCCTTTTGGCCCGAATATATTCGAACTGACTAGACAAGTTAGACTCGACTATCATCGGGGCCAACAAGTCAGATTAACAATCATGAAACCCAGAGATTAGGCACAGATGTTAATATGAAGCAGTGGCGAAGCGAATGCAGAAGACAGACTTAATAAAATGATAAAAATATAAAAATATACCATATACTGAAAATGGATCGGGTACTATCCATATTCACCAATTATGGATCGTACCATACCGATATTACAGCTCAACTCAGTGGAAAACAATATATATCTCAAAATCTACAAGTCAACTACACATGAAACTTTGGGAACATCAATATATTGAAGAGTGGAGCCCACCATATCGATCTCATGACAAAAGGAGCTCATAGAAAGATCGGTGCAAATCATTATTATAAATGAAGTGGGACTCACGATCGATACTGTCTCCTGGATTCGGAGACTTCGCTGCCGAAATTTCAAAAAGACATTTCATCATCTTCCACTATAAATATAGACTTGATTGTTCATTTTCAGGATCTGAACGCTGCTTGTTTCTTTGCAACTTTTTTGTAACTAAGGGTTCTACATTGATCCATCCCTCTATATTCAGCAATTCAAGTGATAAATAAGTTATTTCTCCAGAGTGGACGTAGGCATTTAACACCGAATCACTATAAATCATTGTGTTCTTGTTATTGCTTATTTTATGTTATTTATTTGTTTATTTCCTCTGTTTTCATTTATTATTCTTCATTTATTTCTCTACAAAATCTCTATTGGGTGTTTGTGCAACATTTTGGTGCAACCAATCATTAAATGAATTTACGCATACGAATCATTATACGAAGCAGCGATGAAGCGAAAGCAGAAGACTGACTCAATAGAACGATAAAAATATGAAAATATACCATGTACTAAAAATGGATCGGGTAGGATCCATATTCACCAATTATGGAACATACCATATCGATATTACAGTTCAACTCAGTGGAAAACAATCGATATCTCAAAATCTACAAGTCAACTACACATGAAACTTTGGGAACATCAATATATTGAAGAGTGGAGCCCACCATATCGATCGCATGCCAAAAGGAGCTCATAGAACAACTGGCACCGATCGTTATTATAAATGAAGTGGGACACGCGATCGATACCGTGACTTCTTTTGGATTCAGAGACTCCGCTGCAGAAATTTCATGAAGATATTTCGTCTCTTCCCCTATAAATATAGATTTGATTGTTCATTTTCAGGATCTGGACGCTGCTTGTTGCTTTGCACTTTTTTGTAACTAAGGGTTCTACTCCGATCCATCCCTCTATACTCATCAATTCAAGTGATAAATTAAGTTCTCTGGAGTGGGCGTAGGCATTTAACGCCGAACCACTATAAATCGTTGTATTTTTGTTATTGATTATTTTCTATTATTTAATTGCTTGTTTCCTCTATTTTCATTTATTATTCTTCATTTATTTCTCTGCCAAATCTCTATTGGGTGTTTGTGCCAAATTTTGGTGCAATCATTTTGGTGCTTTCACCGAGAAACGAATTCTCAGCTTGATCGGATCTCATCATCTACCTATGGATTCCCATATTCACGAGATATATCTAGTTTTCTACCGACAAGCTTCTGTTTCTATTTAGATTGATAAGTCTAAGGAAAAGTATCAACAATGGTTAGGAACACCAGATCTACCACTCAAAACACATAGGGAAACGAAAACACCAGCATCCAACAAGGCGGCCAGAGCAATCTACCGGTAGAAGTTAATGCTACCAATCCAGTTGATGTCCAGAATCTAGTTGATTCCATCACAAGGGCTGATTTCCAAAATATGATAAGAGATATAGCCACCGACGGTTGAACCAGCAGATTCAAGCCAATACTAATCTAATGAATCAACTCAAGGATCAACAACGCGGAAAAGTTAGGAGGGAGACAACTCCTTATTCTGCATCGGAGAGATCAACTTCATTAGATGACTATCACGGACGTAGACCTCGCAGAACCGATGGATACCACATTGAAACATCGACCCTCCATCATCCAACCAATCCAGATAGACCGATCACGATTGGTACCGATCCATCTGGAACGACCGGTACTAATCCAACTTTTGTAGGTGGGTTACAGTAGATGATAGGAAGAATGCACACTAATGACGCCGCGGTTGATCTCGATGTTGGAGTTCAGCTAATGCGGATCAGTTAAACGACGATAATGTGAACGCATGTGACGCACATCGAGAGGATGTTGAGCCAAGAAGTCATGGAAGGACCCGTAGACATCGACTAGACCATTCACATGAGGTGGAGCATGACTACCGCTTGGCTCCAACTATCCAAACGACGTACTCGTCGGCTATGATCAGACAGCTAATAAGGGAAAGCCAGGCTTGACCAATCATGATTGGGGGATCTAAAGAAGCCATGCCCCATTCACAGACAATATTTTACACATTGAATATCCGAGAAGATTTAGCATGCCGTCGATGCCTGCCTACGAGGAAAAAACCTGTAGGATCGATATCACCCTAGAGGAGGGGGTGAATAGGGTGATACTATCAATTATAAAAATTTAATGCTAAAGTATATAAAATAATTTCAACATAGATATAGTAGAATAATAGCAGCACAGATAATAGCAGAATAATAAATGCAGAAATAGAACAACATAGATTTACCCAGCTTCGGTAAAACCCTGCCTACGTGCTACCCCCAAGGTTTGTACTAGAAATTAAGTAGTCAGACACTTACACACGTAAACTCGCGACACCCGCTATCGACTAACCTAACTCTACGCTCAAAACCCTGCCACAACTCAGCCATTGAGTTGCGAATTCTCAAACTACGCCCCGTAGTTTGTCCCTAGTCACACGGCTAGAAAATTATAAAGCTTTAAAAGAAAAATACAAATTAAAAATAATACAAAAACCCTAATTAAAAAATAAAAGCCCAAAACAAATATAAGCCGGCCCAAATGAAATGTAGTGTAAAATATTGTCCCCATTTTCTTTGTTATTTCTTCGGCCTGGTATCCTTGCATTGAGAAAAAATATGGCTGCTTCCTTTTTTACTTGTTCGTTCTTCTTCGTTCTAAACTAGGGCTTTTGGAATTGAATACTGCCAATACTAGTTGATTAATCGAATAATTGTTTAGAGTTGATAGCTTCGTCAATTGATCAGTTCTTCGATTTGCACACGACTGATTCAATTTTGTCGAGTTCGATATGACTTCGGTATGTAATTTCCTTTTTGCTTTTCTGATTAATTTGCTTGAACTCGATGATTTACATGCCGATGATGATTTGGGTTAAATAGGGATCGATTCCCTTTATTTTCGTTCGAATATTTTATTCGAATTCGTCTGATAATTTTAGTTCGGCCATTTGATTATGCTTGAATGCTTGAGATTACTCTGACTTGTTCAATTCGCATATCCTTGTTGCTTGATTATCATGGCTTGTTTGGTCTTTGATTACGTGTTATCATCCGGCATTGATTTTGTTTCGTTCTTTATGCTATTGACTTCGGCCATTTGAAATGATTTCTACTATGACTTTGCACTTTGATTTGTTCAATTCGAACTTGTTATTATCTTGGTCACCACGACTTTGATTTTCTGGCATCTGAACTTGACTTGGTTATTTTGAAACTGCTACCTGCAAAAATGTTCGACCTGGAACATTTTATCATTTAATTGATTTTTGACTCACGGCTTGACTTTGTTGTAATTGCTAAATGCTCTGTTACTTGCTGACTTTTTCAGCTTGACCAATTTCGAAATTCACTACAACTGGTTCTGTGTATACATATATAAGTACATATGTATACATATGTGTTTGTGAGTAAAATGATTGCTGCACTGTTTTATTTGTCTGGTTCATTGTAGTTCACTGTATTGAGTTTTGGTTTGCATCGAGTACATGTATACATGCTTCACTGCATCCCATATTATTACTGCATATATATATATATGTATACGTGTGTGTTTGTGCACATATATATGTATACTTGTGAAGCTTTGCTCGACTTGACACTCTGTTGGTTGCCATTTTCACCATGCCTGATTATGTATGCTGTCATGTGAACTCTGTAGCATTGTGTCTTGTCCACCACTATTTATCTATGCATATATATCTTGTTATTTGGTCAGAATTGTTGTAGTACACATTGGTTCATCGGCCTTGGTTCTGGTTACATGTGCACTGCCATATATGTGTACATGTGTGTTTGCATTGACTTCACTTGAGTTTGCATTGTAGTCCGGTTACTTCATTATTTTCATGTGTTTGGTCTACGAGCCTATTCATGTAGTGTCTGGACTTGCCTTTGCTCTGACCAGTTTATTGAACATGTTACATCTTCATATGTATATATAGTGTGGTTTCACTGTTTTGTTTTCACTTGGTTGGTATGCACTTTAGTAAAAATGCCTCTGGTCATTGGTGGTTGTTTTGCATTGTCTGGTAGCTGTAGCACATTTGTATATATGATATTGTGATGTAACTGGACTCTTGAAATCAAGTCTGGTGTGCATTGAGCTCTGTCCACTATTCTATATGTTTGCTGCCTGGTCGACATGTATATTGATGTCACCTCTGAGCCTGTTTGCAACTGCTGTCACCAATGTATATTTTGTATATGTGTTGGTTGAGCTGAACCGGTTCATTGTATTCATGTGAGCTTCAATTGCTCCTGATCAATTCATTGTTGATTTGGGTCTGGTCTTTACTGTACTGATTTAAGAGACTGATCTTGTTGTACTCGACAATTTAGTGATGTATTTGTATTGCACCTGAGTTGAATCCAGCCTCGGCTCGGGTTTGACCTTGTGCTAACCTGTCCCTGCAGTTTTATTAAGTGTATATCGATGTGCATGGCCTTGTGGCATGTACAGTGATACACTGTGCATGTAACGAGTTGTTCGTGTATGATGAATTCAAAATAAATGATGACGAACAACCTAAATAATTGAGGCAAATAACATTTTCAAAGTACACATTTTATTTTACACTGCACAAATATTTCCTTTTTCAATTTTACTGCGCCAGTGTGTATTTTGCAGATAACTCAGATGCTAGATACAAATTGGAATGCAGTTGAAGAACAATTATGAGTGAACGAGTGATATGTAGTGAGGAGCTGATGTAAATGATAATTGTATAGTGACAAATTGTATTGTAATTTGAAATGTTATATATATAGTGAGAGCACAAATTTGTACTATTCAAAATTGTAATAAAATATTTGTTTGAATAAAATATCTGTTTGAATTTAAATTCTGTGTTATTTATTTTATTCAGCAAATATTTAATTAATTATGTGAAAATAAAAATAGTACAATAATAAATACATTTAAATGAATATATATATAAGTTTATTATCATCAAACAAAAATCATATACTAGCATATTCAACAATATCCCCCTTTTGATGATAACAAACATATATTTAAGATTTTGAATTTATTAAATGTATTTGATCATTTAATTTGCTCCCCTATTTGAATGCTCCCTCTCTATAACAAAGCTCCTTCTTCATATATGTATGAAAATAAATAAAAATATGCAAATGAGCCTATATGCAAATAGAAAATACAAAATAAAATATTTGACCTTTATTTGCCGAAATCTTAACTTTTCTCTCCCTTTTTTGTTATCAGCAAAAGAGTAATAGTGTTAGAAAAATAGAGATAAAGTGATAGACATTAATACAACATTAATACCCAATCAAGTATAAATATTAAATTTCAATAGAAAATCAAACAAAAATCATAAATACTCTGTTAGGCGCATATTCCACTTTAAATGATAGGGATGATGTCGGTATACAAACCCATATAGTTGTGTCAATTTGTGGTATATTTATAGCACAAATTTGAATATCTACTAATCATGCATAACCGTTAGGACTTTTAAATGAGATTGGTAGTATTCTTAATTTAAAAAAAATGAATTCAAGTATCTTCTAACCACGCATAACCGTAAGGACTTTTAAATGGGATTAGAATCAACTTGTCTATTTAATCAATCAATTTTGATACGCGTTCCTTAAATGCATAACCGTGAGGACTTTTAAATGAGCATGAAAGCACATAATCAAAAATTCCATGTAATTCACCCATGCATAACTGTGAGGACTTTTAAATGAGAGTGAAAACTTTGGATATTTTTACTGCTAAAAAGATAATAAAATGAAAACCGAATAATTTCGCATTTAAAATACCACATATTGACATACTATATTGGATTATGATGAGTGATGGTCGTTAGAAATATGATAGAAATAGAAATGGTCATGGAATTTTTACCAACAAAAAGTTTTTATAACTCTTGTTTAAATTTCTAAAGAAATTTAATAAATATACTATCTCAAGTTATAATATATGATCAATATCAACACTCATCGCTTTTTCAATCAATATTTATCTTTTTGATAATCAGTAGGGTGTCAGATTAGTTAATGTAGTAATTTAAAATCAAATCCAAAAAATAATAATCAAATTTTTTAAAAATGACTAATCCAAAACAAGGTCAACAAAACGATTTTCTGGAAGGGGTTTTATTAAAATGTCTGCTATTTGAAAATTAGTTGAAATGAAAAATATGCAGATATTTTCTTTGAAAATGATGCAGCTACTGAATATCTCAACATAAATCACGTTCCACTAGTAATTTTACTATCAACTAGATTGCCAGTGTTATCTGCATCCGAATTTCCCTTTGACTCAAGATTATCATTAGTTGGATGTTATAGACCAGACCATGAAGTGTGTAACAAAATACCTTAAAATCATTTTTACAGCTTTTGAATGAACTTTAATTGAAACCGTGCAAACAAACAGTGAACATAATGACATATCTAGAATAAACAAATATATCCACATGTATCATGAGTAATCATTAATCAATAAAACATCATCATTAGTCCAAACAAATCTATATGAAGTAGTTCAAAGACTCTAGAGGTACATGTAGTGTCCTCGACATAAAAAGATAATTGGCCAACAATTTTCATAAGTCAGAATCATAATCAACATTCATTTTGGCTGATTTAATTCAGATTATGGTGCAGATTATAACATTTAATATATCGTTCAAGGTAGATGTACCGTTACCTATTTTACCTTTACGATAATTTTTCGTTGTTGTCCATTATGATTCTGCCACCTTTATACCAGGCTAAGGAACTTTGTTTTGTTGCCCTTCGTGTACCTGGAACAGCCAGAATCCAGATAGCACTGTTGTTGTTCCTCATCCTGCCACTATACCTACACGAGAAAAGATTTTTGTGACCTATTTGTTTTTATAGGTCCATGGTTGTTAGTGGCAAATGATTTTGAAGAATATGTTTGTGGAGACCCAAAACTATTTATATTTGTTCCTTTTGGCACCCAGATTTGTTTGACTTTAAGGGATTTTATATTCGTGCCTTTTGGAACCCAAATTGATATGGTTTTCATGTGTTTGGGTATCACACTTTTCCTTTTAACAGTGTTATTAGTTGTTTGTTCATATTTTGACACTTTTGCAAATCCAAATGCATTCCTTTTATTCTCGACGAGTTGATTTTCTAAGAGTATATTAAATGATTTATCTGTAGTGAAATTTTTTTGAGTAACCAACTCAAGTTTATTAACTTTGGATTTTAAAAGTTTATTTTCATTTATTAGCTTCGAACAACAACTAATGGTACTATCTCTCTTTTCAAAACTATTCATTTTTAATTTCATGTTTTCATTTTGGAGCTCTCTAATTTTATTCTCAATTTCAAGCATCTCAGTTTCAAAGAGTTGGAGTTTTTTAAATTCAATTTTTTTAAAATCCTTGATTTTTTCAATCTCCTTTTCAAACTCGTGATTTAATCGAATAATTTCAGATTTGCTCAAAATCATGATTTCTTTTTAAAAGATTTTGAAATTTTCATTGATCTCATTTAATTTCTTTTCAAAAATCGCACATTTAAAAATTTCCGACTTCTTAAAGCTATCCAACTCTTTTTTCAAAATGTTGTTTTTACAAATCAACTCAGGTTTGTTTTTCTCCTGCATTAAAATTTCATTTTCTAACTTTTGAAATTTTTTATGAAAACGGGCAAATTCTTTTTCATGGTCCAAACACTTTTTGCAGTTAGAACTTTTATTTTTCTTAATATTTTTAAGCTCATTTTCCAAATCATTATTCTTCTGATAAAGTTTAGCTTGTTCCCTTTCCAATTTATTATTTTTCAACTCAAGAGCTTTATTATTTTCAATTAATTTTCGACACAAGAGAACTAAATCATTGAATGGAATATCACTTATCTCATCGGCTATTGAATCTTCATCACTGCTGCCTTTTGCCAATCATGTTAAGCACGTTTCTTTAATCGAGTCGATTGTGGAGGATTTCTCATCGTTGTTGACTTTTGCACCATATAGTGCATCAAACGTATTCCAGATTTCCTGTGAATTTTCACAATGAGAGATAAAGTTAAAATTATCTTGATTAATATGAGAATATAGTATATGCATAGCAAGAGCATTAATCGAAGTATTTTTCTCGACTATTATATCACACCCATTTTCAATAATATCCCAATATTTAGAATTAACAGATTTTAAATAAAATTCTATTTTTAATTTCTAATTTAAAAAATCAGTTCCGTCAAAAATAGGAGGAATAATACTGGACCAACCCTCAACAAAAGCATTATTAAAAGAAGCCATTTTAAAATTTCAAATTTGTAAAACAAAAATTGTTTTTTGAAAAATCAAAATTTTAAAACGAAAATGGCTTGTTCCTAGCTCTGATACCACTTGTAGGATCGATTTCACCCTAGGGGGGGTGAATAGGGTGATACTATCAATTATAAAAATTTAATGCGGAAGTATATAAAATTATTTCAATATAGATATAGCAGAATAATAGCAGCACATATTATAGCTGAATAATAAATGTAGAAATAAAACAACACAGATTTACCCAGCTTTGGTAAAACCCTGCCTCCGTGTTGCCCCCAAGGTTTCTACTAGAAATTAAGTAGTCAGACGCTTACACATGTAAACTCGCGACACCCGATATCGACTAACCTAACTCTATGCTCAAAACCCTGCCACAACTCAGCCACTGAGTTGCGAATTCTCAAACTACGCCCCGTAGTTTGTCCCTAGTCACACGACTAGAAAATTATAAAGGTTTAAAAGAAAAATACAAATTAAAAACAATACAAAAACCCTAATTAAAAAATAAAAGCCCAAAAGAAATATAAGCCGGCCCAAATTAAATGTAGTGTAAAATATTGTCCCCCTTTTCTTTGTTATTTCTTAGGCCTGGTATCCTTGCGTTGAGAAAAAATATGGCTGCTTCCTTTTTTACTTGTTCGTTCTTCTTCGTTCTAAACTAGGGCTTCTGGAATTGAATACTGCCAATACCAGTTGATCAATCGAATAATTGTTTAGAGTTGATAGCTTCGTCAATTGATCAGTTCTTCGATTTGTACACGGCTGATTCAATTTCGTCGAGTTCGATATGACTTTGGTGTGTTATTTCCTTTTTGCTTTTCTGATTAATTTGCTTGAACTCGATGATTTACATGCCGACGATGATTTAGGTTAAATAGGGATCGATTCTCTTTATTTTCGTTCGAATATTTTATTCGAATTCGTCTGATAATTTTAGTTCGACCATTTGATTATGCTTGAATGCTTGAGATTTCTCTGACTTGTTCAATTCACATATCCTCGTTGCTTGATTACCATGGCTTGTTTGGTCTTTGATTACATGTTATCATCCGGCATTGATTTTGTTTCGTTCTTTATGCTGTTGGCTTCAGCCATTTGAAATGATTTCTACTGTAACTTTACACTTTGATTGTTCAATTCGAACTTGTTATTATCTTGGTCACCACGGCTTTGACTTTCTAGCATCTGAACTTGACTTGGTTATTTTGAAACTGCTACCGGCAAAAATGTTCGACCTGGAACATTTTATCATTTAATTGATTTTTGACTCATGGCTTGACTTTGTTGTAATTGCTAAATGCTCTGTTACTTGCTGACCTTTTCAGCTTGATCAATTTCAAAATTCACTAGAACTGGTTCTGTGTATCTGGTTCATTGTAGTTCACTGTATTGAGTTTTGGTATGCATCGAGTAGATGTCTACATGCTTCACTGCATCCCATATTATTACTGCATATATATATGTATACGTGTGTGTTTCGCACATATATATGTATACTTGTGAAGCTTTGCTCGACTTAACACTCTGTTGCTTGCCATTTTCACCATACCTGATTATGTATGATGTCATGTGAACTCTGTAGCATTGTGTCTTGTCCACCACTATTTATCTATGCATATATATCTTGTTATTTGGTCAGAATTGTTGTAGTACACATCGGTTCATCGGCCTTGGTTCTTGTTACATGTGCACTGCATATATATGTGTACATGTGTGTTTGCATTGACTTCACTTGAGTTTGCATTGTAGTATGGTTGCTTCATTATTTTCATGTGTTTGGTCTTCGAGCCAATTCATGTAATGTTTGGACTTGCCTTTGCTCTGATCAGTTCATTGAACATGTTACATCTTGATATGTATATACTATTGTTTCACTGTTTTGTTTTCACTTGGTTGGTCTGCACTTTAGTAAAAAATGCCTCTAGTCATTGGTGGTTGTTTTTCATTGTCTGTTAGCTGTAGGACATTTGTATATATGATATTGTGATGTAACTGGACTCTTGAATCAAGTCTGGTGTGCATTGAGCTCAGTCCACTATTCTATATGTTTGCTGCCTGGTCGACATGTATATTGATGTCACCTCTGTTGCCTCTGAGCCTGTTTGCAACTACTGTCACCAATGTATATTTTGTATATGTGTTGGTTGAGCTGAACCAGTTCATTGTATTCATGTGAGCTTCAATTGCTCCTGATCAATTCATTGTTGATTTGGGTCTGGTCTTTACTGTACTGATTTAAGAGACTGATCTTGTTGTACTCGACAATTTAGTGATGTATTTGTATTGCACCTGAGTTGAATCCAGCCTTGGCTCGAGTTTGACCTTGTGCTCACCTGTCCCTGAAGTTTTATCAAGTGTATATCGGTGTGCACGGCCTTGTGGCATGTACAGTGATACACTGTGCATGTCACGAGTTGTCCGTGTATGACGAATTCAAAATAAATGATGACGAACAACCTAAATAACTGAGGCAAATAACATTTTCAAAATACACATTTTATTTTACACTGCATAAATATTTCCTTTTTCAATTTTACTGCATCAGTGTGTATTTTGCAGATAACTCAGATGCTGGATACAAATTGGAATACAGTTGAAGAACAATTATGAGTGAACGAGTGATATGTAGTGAGGAGATGATGTAAATGATAATTGTATAGTGACAAATTGTATTGTAATTTGAAATGTTGTATATATAGTGAGAGCACAAATTTGTACTATTCAAAATTGTAATAAAATATTTGTTTGAATAAAATATCTGTTTGAATTTAAATTCTGTGTTATTTATTTTATTCAGCAAATATTTAATTAATTATGTGAAAATAAAAATAGTACAATAATAAATACATTTAAATGAATATATATGTGTATATATATATGTTTATTATCATCAAACAAAAATCATATACTAGCATATTCAACAAAACCGACCCCAGATAGAACATTATAAAATATGAATGGCTGATGGATCTGCACGAGCTTATGATGCCATAAAATGCAGATGTTTTCCCATTGCTCTCTCTAGCATAACAACTATGTGGTTCATGAGATTACCCCCAACAATCTCTAGATTTGATGATTTAGCGACGAAATTTTTAGAGCAGTTATGTATGCATGCAACTCGCCCCAAAGATGCAATGTCCCTATCAATCGTGATCTAGGCTCTGGGAGAATCATTGAAAGAGTATTGGAGAGATTTCATACAGCCATCACAGAAGTCACTAATTTGAACGACCATTCAATATTGATGGCGGTAACAAGAGGGGTGATCTAGAATCTGAATTTGGCGATTGGTTAGTTGACAAAATACCTGCAACGTTGGAGCATTTCCATGCAAAAGTAGCTCAGTATTTGAGGAAAGAGGAAGCTAGATGCTCTATGAAGAAGAATGTTATGGGATCGAGTGGAGAGGGAGTGCAAAATAACATTACAGTGAAATAGTCTGGGGAGAGTTTCAGAAAAGTTCAAGTAAATGTCCAAAATAAACCGAATCAGCAAAACAAAGGTGGTGATAGGAACCATGAATGAAAAAGGGATTCTGAAAGAGGAAAGACTAGGATTCCAATGTATGATACCTACACACCACTGAATACGTCTATAGAAAATGTCTACTTGTCAACATGCAACACCATGCAGTATTGGAAGCCACCTTCGAAGGAATCGACGGAGAAACAAAAGCAGAATAGAAAATATTGCCGGTTCCACGAATGTTATGGTCACAACACAATGAGTGTACGCGTCTCCAGGATGTTATCAAGAAAATGATTAGGGAAAGAAAACTACATCAGTTTGTTAAAGCCCCATAGGATAGCGAGTAGGGGACATCCGATATCTTTTGTAATACATCAAGCTGATTATGAAGCTGAGTATGAAGCTCAGATTGCTGGACTCAAACTTGCCAGAGAATTAGGAATAAAATCTCTCGAAATCTTTTATGATTCTCAGTTGGTGGTACAACAAGTCGGAGGAGATTATCAGGCTAAAGGACAACGACCCGCTCTGTACCTTATCCGAGTCCAAGAGCTATTAACCGACGTTGAGTACTATGACATCACGCATATTCCCCGAGATCAAAACAAAGAGACCGACTCATTAGCGAAGTTTTCTAGCTCTAGGGATGCACAATAAATGGGCTTGGTTCCATTCAAAGTATTAGACGCTCCTAGCATATACCAGATGAAAATCGACTGGGTACTACAGACGGAGCCTGGGAAGGAGTTGCGCATGACTCTGATTAAAGATTATTTGCAACAGGGAGTCCTTTCCGAATAGAGGAATGAAAGATGACAAATCCTCTGCAAAGCTTCATGATATATCAAGGAAGGAGTCATGTATAGAAAGGGATTTTCCGTTCCCCTGCTCCCGTGTATCACTCATGATGAGATAAAATGAGTCCTAAGGAAAGTTCATGAAGGGGAATGTGGCGATCACACTGGGAGGAATACCCTAGCAAAGAAAATACTCTGTTATGCATATAACCGGCCAATTGTCAACTGAGATGCTGCTGATTACGCTAAGTGATGCGACAAGTGCCAGGTGTATGCGGAAGTTATGAGAGCTCCGCTGATGGAAATTACACAAATGGTTAGTTCGTGGTCGTTTGCCACATGGGGCATAGATATTATATGTTCCTTACCAATCTCTAAAGGTGATGCGAAATACGCCATCATAGCAGTTGATTACTTTACCAAATATGTGGAAGCAGAACCTTTAGCCACCATCTTGACAAAGAAAGTAATCAACTTCATTGTTCGGAACATCATCTGTCATTTTGGCCTTCCATGAACCATTGTAACTGATAATACCCAATTCGACAGCGTCAGATTTAAAGACTTCTGTCGTCAGTATCGTATTGAAAATAGATTTCCGGCAGTTGCTCACCACCAAGAGAATGGGCATGTTGAAGCTGTAAACAAAATCATAAAGTCCATTCCAAAGAAAAGTTTGGAAAGGTTAGTGGTAAGTGGGTGAATGAACTCCCAACAGCATTATGGACTTACTGAACCACCCACAAGTCCATGACTGGCCATACTCCATTCGCCCTTGTTTACGGCTCCGAAGCCGTCGTTCCTATTGAACTCGAAGTCCCTTCTCATCGAGTGACCTACTACGACCCTAGAACGAATAAAGATCCCCTCTTAGAATCTCTAGACTTGGTATATGAGAAGCGCAAAGAAGCTGATTTGAGGGCAGCTGCACATCGATATCGAGTCGCCTGATATTATAACACTAAAGTTCGACCTAGGATGTTTGAAATCGATGATCTCATCTTGAAACAGGATTTTCCTATCCCGTCACACATGAATCCTACTTTAGAAGGACCATACGTCATTGAACAGAGGCTTGGAGAAGGAACTTTCAAGCTAACGACTGTTGATGGCGTCACTGTCCCAAGGGCGTGGAATAGCAAGCATTTACCACGCTATTTCACTTAGTTTATTCTATTTCATTCAGTTATATTTAATTTTCAAATTTGCTTTAGCATTTGATTTTCCAGATATGTAATAAAACAAATTATGCAATTTCTTTCCATTTGGTAAATAAAAGTTTGAAATTTCCTTCATATCTGTGTTTGTTGTAGCATTACATGTTAGTCGAGATACCCGACTAACTAATATTGACATGTACGAGCAGGTTCCCAGAGTTTGGATCCAGCCGGTTACACAAGTTCACGACTGAACTAAACAAAATGAACGTGGTCCGACTGTTCATTCGATGATTCTCGCTCAACACTCGATGGACAGAGTACCTAACAAGAAATAAATGTTACTTGACCATCTAACAATCAAATTGATCCCACTAAGCGATGGGACAGACATGAATCAAAAATAATCTTGACATGACCGACCGCTCGCTAAGTCAAACCCAGACTTGGTGGCAAATCAATCAATTAAGAAAAGTACTATTCGACTATTTTTCGAAATAACTCTAAGTCTCCAGAGTGTGGACTAGAGTATAAACAAAAATTGGGTGTGATTCGATCATCCACCAACTAACTCTTATCCCCAGAGTGCAGATATGAGTATAAACAGATAGATTAGTGCATTTCGACCACTCACTAATCCATAAACTCTGACCTAAAATCGAAAGGAGGAGTATAAATTCGCTAACGATGGAATTCGATCATCCACTATCTACTCCTTTAACCCGAGAATTGGGGGTAGGAGTATAATCACTTAAACTGCTGAATCCGACGGCGTAACACTAAGGCTTGAGCCTAGTGTCTAGTATGACTCATGGCCACGACCGTATAGAGGCCTTGGAATAAAATTAACGGGTTATCATCCGAATCAATGAGCGATGGATTACAAGTACATTGAATAGAAAATGTGATAGCTCAACTAATTAAGCAAATTAACACTAAAGTTTGACAAAAGTAAAATAACTTTATTTACATAAGCTTGGAAAGTCAAGTGTAAGTATTCACAGAAAATGAATCAAAAACGGGTGCCGATCCCATACAAACTCGGCCAATCAAACCCAAGAGACTTGGGAGCATGAGTACACACAAAGAATCACTTCCTCCACGGTTATCTCTACTTCTTCTTGGAATCGAAAGAGATTACACTCGAACTTTCCCCACTCCTCTTCTCTCCTCTCTTCTCGCTTCCTTGTCCTTTCAGCAGAGTAGACTGGGTTGACCCAGTAAGTGCATCTTGAGCAGGTCCGGGCTGAGGAGCGGAAGCATCCATAATTTCTCCAAGCAAAATGATGGAGATGGGAGGGGGAATGATCTCCATTTTCTCCTACTTGACTTTCATCTCAAGGGCAATGTCCACCTCGAGTTTCTGTGCTATCTCTTGCATACAGGGGCCTGACAAGGATTGGGAAGCTCCAGTAATCACAACGTCATCATCAACAAGAATCTCTTG
Organism: Allium fistulosum; assembly: GCA_030737815.1. Taxonomy (NCBI): domain Eukaryota; kingdom Viridiplantae; phylum Streptophyta; class Magnoliopsida; order Asparagales; family Amaryllidaceae; genus Allium; species Allium fistulosum. The sequence goes on from CM060903.1 coordinate 1,505,888,587, forward strand.
ACGCGGATCACTTTCTTCCCTCAACAAAGCATCCACCAAGTGCTCGTCAATCATGAAAGCTACCTCTTTCGGGACATCTTGGGTTATTGCCGAAGCCATGACAATAACGGACTCCGTTGTAGGCGCCTAAGGTCCGGGTTGAGATTCTTGAGGAAGAGGTGGAACTGCAGCCGGCAAATCTAAAGCTGAGAAAATATAACTAAAAAATTAGATATATCGACCGGGGACACTCCAGTTTTCTAAAGAACAGGTGAGTCTAATGAAATACCTTCTCCATATAGGTCCTCGACGTGAGCCGAAGTGCCACTAGAACCTCCTTCTGTAATCGGAGAGAGCTCACTAGATGTAGCAATATGCGGCTTCTTCGGATTGTAACCAGGCTCGATAAATGAATCCATAGTGGTGCTGGGAATAGCTTGGGTCACTAGATTCTAGTCATCTATGATGTTGTGGGAAATGGATTTGGAACCTTCACCAACTTCATGTTGAGAGGTGTGGCATGCTCTTTTTGAAGTATAAGCTGGTTTCATGTAGAACATAGGGTTCATCACCAAATAGAATTTCGCCATCCGCCTCATCAAGTCGATTTCTTCAGTGCCGAGAGCCTCCTTCTCCTCCCGAACAAGATGCTCCCAAGCACGTACAAGATGGTAAACGTAGTCACTCAGGAGCCACTCCAAGTTTCTATGCTTCATGATGTTAGCATTGTAAAGAATAAGCAATGGATCTAGTTCTTCCATTACCTACTCTCTGGCCTTTTCTTTCGCGGCCTCCACTTCTCGTTTAACGAGGGTATTAATTTCTTTGGCCTTTTCAATAGCCATGTGTCTTTCAAGCCTAACGACAAACAATTTATCACAAGTGTCCTGACCGATTGTCAACGCTTCCTCTTTATCTTTGGATCCATGCTCAAACTTAGCTTTGTACTCAATTATGCTTCTTTGGGCTGCATCTCTTTCTAACACCAGTTTATGGTTTTGATGATGAAGCGCTTCAACCTTGGCCAAGTGTCCGGCCTTCTCATCCTCGAGTGCCTTGATGGTCGTTTCTGCTTTTCTCTCAGCTTCTACCTGTGAGCTCCTTAAAGATTCTAACTCATTGGTTAGAGTTTCGATGATCCGCTTGTCCTGAGCCTCTTGATGTTTCAACTTCTCAATCTTCGTCGCTCTCTCCAAAGAAACTTTAGAGATCCTCTATGCCGCTCTCATCCACTCATTATACTTCTCATGGATGTCATTCACACAACCTATGGTCATTTGCTGGACTTTTTCAGGAACTTTTTTAAGATTAGGCACAAAGAAAAATCCATCGAGACATACATTTGGAAAATCTGACTTAAGTTGGGCCATACGAGCCGCGACATCGACTTGTTGAGTTTCAGTGACAACTTGGGTGTCAGTGCTTTCTTTGCCTGGCCTTTGTTGGTGAGCATTATGCTCACTATGATGCCGATGATCACCGTGTCGCTGAAGATGAGATGGAACAACGGACCGTGAAAAAACTAAAGTGGAGGGGGACCACGAGAGGTGTCAATAGGAGGAAAGTTGTCGTGGCGATCTTGTTGCCTTTTAGAATCTTTAGGAGGAGGAGATCTAGACTTGGATCGATGTTTATCATGGGAAGATATGTCTTTGTCGCCTCTGTTCCGGTAATCCCAATCCTGGCTAGAGCGATAGCTAGAGTTGTATTCACGACCACTACCTTAGCGGTATGAGCCCAAACGAGAACCAAGATTCTTGCGCGATATTTCCTGTAGAGACTGAAACATGTGCTTCTTCCTCATCATTGTTTCTACAAAGAAAGACAAAGAATGAATCAGCTCTAAATATTGAAGGACACAAGATAAGTGCAATGCAATATTGTGAAGTGTGTGGGAATGTGTGTGTCCTTGAATTCCCACAACAGACCAGTTATTGAAGCTTTACTAGCAAGAGTAACCTCCCCACTAGTGGTAGGAGGGATTTCAGCCCCAACTCTAGAAGAAGATTCTGATCCGTCGACGCTCATATCAGTAAAGTGAAAGGCATCAACATCATACGGTATTGGGGGATTAGATAATGCCTCAAATGTTTCGTCCAAGTGCTCTGAAGGTTGAGAAGTGGACCGATCCGGAATAACCTGAGGGGTGACAGATAGCTTGGACTGTTTAAAGAGGCGACTCTTATGGAACCTACAAACGAGTTTCTTCCTTTTTCTTTTATCGTGAGTGGGGGGCCGTGAGGTTTGCAAAGATTCGACCACAGCCCCAAAACTGGAACCCGTGTCATCGCCACCGGGGTCGTTACCCTTATCTCCTACTGCATCTTTATCGGTCGCATCCCGAGCTCGCTCAACTGGGGGCACGATAAGATCCGCTTGATGGCTTTCATCATCATCCGCATCCTACTGCTCATTCACTATAACTCCAGCAGTGGCCGGTAGCCCTATGCTACGACCTTCTTCAAATAGATAGTAGGTAATGAGGCGTTCATCGGTAAGGAGATTCTCAATGTCTCTATCTTCCGGTGGAACCCTTTTGAGTGCTAGGACCGCGTCTGTGTGTTGTTTTCAGTCGGGTCATGGATAAGAGCATACAAAACCAGAAAAGTTGCTTAGTTTAGGATACGACTTGGATACAAGCACTCAAGAAATTAAGCAAGGAGCAATACTTATGTCCTTTTAACCACCGTCTAGCAAAGCTGGGCGGGAAACAAATATAGAACCACTCGTTTTTACAAGCGCTTAACTTGTTCCAAGTACCAGTCAAGATCTGCCACTTCTTGGTTGACTCAATAAATGTGAACGAAAGGCTTCCCTTTCGTCACTTGAAGGTAAAGAGAAATTGGATGTCTTCAGAAGTTGGAGGACGAAATAAAAATTGCATATATGCCATGTAGGTACAGTTAAGCAAGGCATAGCCCTTTGGATGCAGTTATGCCGATGCTAACCTCATATGATGTAATATCTCTCGGATAAATAAATTGAAGGATGGGATGCATCCTGCCCAATACATGAACTTATGGCATGCAGTGAACCCCTCAGGGGGCACAGGAGCTCTGTCACCCCAAGTCGGGACTCACGTCAAATAGAATCATGTGCCTGGCACAAATTCTGCGAAGAGAGGCTTCATTAATTTTCAAAGCCACAGAATCTCGTGTCTGGCACAAATTCTGTGAAGAGAGGCTTCATTAATTTTCAAAGCCACAGAATCCTCCGGATCTTCTAAATATAGTGTCTTCTAGGGTGTTTGGAGCAGGGTCTATCACTTCTGCTAGAAGGGCAGGAACGATGGTGAAAAGGTCGAGCAATAGACAAGAACTTTTCGGTTGTTCAGCTTGATGTCCGGGGGAGAGTTTATCGGAAGCAGTTGCGGAGCTCGCTTCATCACTTGTACTGTTGTGCTGTGAAATCTGTTCAGAAGACATGGCAGCTAAACTCCCCGAGCATCTGGAACCCATGACTACTAAACTCAGTTGATAATCATCATTAGAAAAAATAACCAGCTCCCCTCGTGCAAAGTATGTGCTAGTGCAAAATGGTGTAGTGTCGTGCAATGCAATGAAAAATAGTTCAGAATTAAAGACAATAACTATGCTGAGAAAATGAGATTCGACAGGAGTGACCATCATTGTTGACCATCTCAACCTATTCTCCACGTCACTGGCTAAGGATTCAGTCTAAGCATCGGGATCAGTTGTTGACATGTCGAAGTTCGAATTGTGTATTTAGAACTGGATGAGCTTCAAAAATTTGTCCAAGGCTTAAATAATAAACATAAATATGCATAAGATTAGTCAAGTTCGTTCCACGGTTCGATTGTCATATACATCTGAATATGCAGTTCATTTCATATGCAAGTGATGTACGACCATTCAAGTGTTCAAGGCTGAAGCTCATTACAAAGTTCTAATTAAGATTTGAGGATTTTAATTATGTTTATTAAAGTTAAACCAGCAACCGATCCAAAAATGATGTTACGACCGATCCATTCCTATGCGCATGACCGAACCAACTTCCATTAACCGATCGTTTTTATACGATCATTTCACAACTGGTCGTCCTGGCAACTCCAACCGATCGTTATCCCATATCGACCGTTATGATCGATTCAACCTTCGACTCTGGTTCTATACTTCATTTCAATTCATGACTCCAAACACCGATCCAAAAAATGATCGGTCGAAACTCTACCAAAAAACGATCGGTCCAAATTCTCTTCATTTTTTCAAATACCAATCAATCGTAATGATCGGTCAAACTCTGTTTCATTTCCCTATGCTAACAACTTCACCACATCAACCTTGTTAGAAATGATCGGTGACAGCCCACATTTTGGAACCCCAAGAATGATCGGTTGAAAACGATCTTCCACCTTCGCCCTCAAACAAGCGCATTTCTTCCAATCTCAACACCATATCACCATCTCCCCCTCTGTTCCGACGGATCGAATTGCCATAGCCTGAATCATGCAAACTTGAACGACATCCCATCATCTCGTTATTAAATTATAACAAGTAAGAAAAGGATTGAACTTACTTAGTGTAAAGTGGAAGAAGGAAGCGATTTGGATTCAATTGTGAAGCAAAATCTAAGGAGATGGAGACGGTAATGGCGGATATAGTAAAGGGATTGATCGGTTAAGAGATGAGTGAAACTTTGGGAAACAATTTGGATCCAAGAATTTAGATCGGAAGTGAATGGGAGGAAGAAGATGAGGTTTACTCTCTTTTTGGTTTGGTTAGTATATTCCTGCAAATGAAGTAAATTGGGGAAATAGGCTAAGTGTCTAAGTGTACATATATAGGAAAGAGTGGACTGAACCAACGAAGCCCGCAAGTCAATCAAGTGGTTGAACGAAGAAACGATCGGATGCGCTCGTGCTATGGTGGAGGTATGCTGATCTTCTCTTTAGTACGCGATGCAATTGGTTCATTCAGCGTATGCTTAGATCATGTATGATCCAAAACTAATGGCATTGAAACGATCCATTATTTTCTATACAAAAAGAGAGGGGAGAACGGTCGGGCATGAACCAATCTCAAATGAATTTGACCCGATCCATGATAAAAATGGATCAAGTACAATCCATTTACCTGATGGATTCATGTCGATCCATCTAGAAAAAGAGATGCAAATGATTGAATTGCATTCCACCAAATTAGCAATGACCCGTGAGCGTACGAACACATTTGGGAGCCAGCAACAAGAATATGCATATGAACGTGCATGTATGCATCCCAAAAACTCAATTTCTTGAAATCGATAAAAATTGAATTCTCATATGGAGTTATCAGAGAAAGAACCGGATCATATAACCGAGGCCTACTAGCTCAATGGAACTGGGCACAGATATTAATTGGCAAATTATAGTCCATAATTTATACTACTGGAAATCAATCAATCGTCATGTCAAACAGAAAGAGATAAGACTCTTCAAGGAAAAAATTCATCGAAAGTAAAACTGGATGGATTCCTTTCCGACGACACTAACTTGCATCAATTCAAAGTACATCATGTTGAAACAAGACTACTTTAAGAGGCAAGTATTATCCAACCTTTTGGCCCAACAATATTCGAGCTGCCTAGACAAGTTAGACTCGACTGTCATCGGTGCTGACAAGTCAGATTAACGATCATGAAACCCAGAGATTAGGCATAGATGATAATATGAAGTAGTGGCGAAGCAAATGCAGAAGACAGACTTAATAGAACGATAAAAATATGAAAATATACCATATACTGAAAATGTATCGGGTACTATCCATATTCACCAATTATGGATCGTACCATACCGATATTACAGCTCAACTCAGTGGAAAACGATCGATATCTCAAAATCTACAAGTCAACTACACATGAAACTTTGGGAACATCAATATATTGAAGAGTGGAGCCCACTATATCGATCTCATGCCAAAAGGAGCTCATACAACGATCGGTGCCAATCGTTATTATAAATGAAGTCGGACCCGCGATCGATACTGTAACTTCTTTTGGATTCGGAGACTTTGTTGCCGAATTTCCAGGAAGATATTTCATCATCTTCCCGTATAAATATAGACTTCATTGTTCATTTTCAGGATCTGGACGTTGCTTGTTGCTTTGCCACTTTTTTGTAACTAAGGATTCTACTCCGATCCATCCCTTTGTACTCATAAATTCAAGTGATAAATAAAGTTATTTCTCCAAAGTGGACGTAGGCATTTAACGCCGAACCACTATAAATCATTGTGTTCTTATTATTGCTTATTTTATGTTATTTAATTGTTTGTTTCCTTTGTTTTCATTTATTATTCTTCATTTATTTCTCTACAAAATCTCTATTGGGTGTTTGTGCAACATTTTGGTGCAACCAATCATTAAATGAATTTACGCCTACGAATTGCACAACTATAACGATGAATACTATGAAACACCGCATGATTTAATTAATTTATATCTATTGTAAATAGATTAAATCAATTAACATTTATCTAATATTAAGTACTAAATTTTATTTATTTATTGGGTGCCATTAGTATTTAATAAAGTGCGTATATAGAAGCCGTATATGTATGTATCAATATACGATATCGAAAAAATATTTAAATCGATTAATTACTAAATAGGTTTAATAATTTTTAAAGGCCAATCAAGGTCTAACATGGCTAGCCATAGAGTGCAAAAGGGGAGAGTTTGAGTGTTCAAAATTGTTTTGAAATGGTATTAAATGAATGTGTAAGGATGGAGAAAAGTCCTCCATCTTCTACTCTTGTTAAATACCTACTTATATATAATTAATTGTCATTGTTTATCTCCATTACCCTCTTCATTTTCAACCTAAAATGACATGGCAAAAGGGGGCTTAAGTGTTCAAAAAATGTTTTGAAATGGTATTAAATGAACGAGTTAAAAGGAAGGAGAAATTTCCTTCGCATTTTCCTCTTCTTAAATGTCTACTTGAACACAGGATTTTCATTCTAGCAAAAAATTCCATGGCTCCAAGACAATAAAATTTCCAAAAGGAAAATCAAAATAAATTTAATACAAGGTGGCATTCGTCTCTAAGTCAATGCAAAATCCAAAGGCTAATCAATATAAGAGTTATTCAATCACTCAAGGTGTTAATTTTAGGCTACTCATAATGTATTTATCCAATCTTATTTTGATTATATGTTACATAATGTTAACAGAGTTTAGGTCCCAATCTTATACAACAAATTTATATATTCATATGTTCTCTAATCTATTGTTTGTTATTGTTCTAGAAATTAAAGTTAAAAGCAAAACGGAAAAAACATTCATAGTAACATTATGTTAAAATGGTTTTTGGTGATAATCTTTAAAAAAAAGTATTTGGATTTATAACTATTTTAGTTTGTTGAAAAAAGGGAAATAATGTTATAAGACATTATATATATTAGTAAACTGCATATTTAATTATTTAAAGTTATTTTATGAAATTGAATATAATTTATATATATGTGTGTGTGTTTTGAATATAAAATATATTTTGTTACTATTTATGTATGCATGTATGTTGTTTCAATTTAATATTTATAAAAAGGACTTTTGTGTAAAATCATAGATCTATGTTTGCACCCTTCTTAAGCCAAAACTAGTTTTCAAATTGTTAATTTTTAATTTTAATGCATATAAAATTATTCAAATTAATTTAAAGATGCATATATATATGTATGTATGTGGGTGTATATATATATGCATGTATATATGTATGAATGTTTGTACGTACGTATGTATATTATTTTCTATAATTTCGTAATAAAACCATGGACAACAAAGGCACATAAAGGACGATGTGTCCATTGCGGTGTAAATCCCAGCACCTACATACATATATTAATCATGTGCTTATTTATGTTTTGCACTTGCACTACAATCACATGAGACTATTCAAATTATACTCATAAACATACCAAATACAAATTTGGTAAACTATTTAATAGTACGTGTAATTCCTAATTAATTTCTCATTCATGATAGTAATGGTATTTAAGTAGTATCCCAAAAGTCACAATTTGACTCTTCACTCACTAAAATAATAATCCAAAACAAGTAATTGTTATACATACACATATATATACTAGAGTATATTTGATATAGTCTATTTTACATAAACATCAAATTGATCAAAATAAATCAATAGTTAAACTCCTCTTAAACAAATTAAATAAAATAAGATTTTATTTGAAAGAAATTTTAGATTGGATCTAAAATTAATTGGACTTTATATGTCAAATAAAGATCCAAACTAAAAAAAATGAAATTCGCCCATCTAACCCGCTTTCGCTTGGCCCGGTTTCTTCAAATCTACCCATATGGCTTATCTGATTTGTCATTTTTATTTTGGAAAATTGAAATTTAGTTGTTCGCATGTTGAACTAAAAACAATATCATCTACGTATAATTTCATTAATCGATCATTGTTAATTCCTCTTATAAATAGCGTAGTATCTACTTTCCCTATTTCAAAACCTAACTGAATTAATTAGGAATTGAGTCTTTCTTAAAAGATGCTTGTTTTAAACCATATAAAGCGCTCTTTTAGAAACATGATTCATAAATTTCTCTTCTTCAAAAAGTGGGGGTTGTTCAACATATGCATCTTCCTTATTTAAGAATGCATTTTTTACATCCATATGATTTAATTTAAAGTTGGTATAATTTGCAAAAGGACGTAATATTCATAAAGCTTCTAGCCTTTCCATTGGAGTGAAAATTTCATCATAATATATTCCTTCTTCGTGGTTACAACCTTGTGCTACTAGTCGTGCTTTGTTCTTTATAACCTCTCTGTGTTCATTTTGTTTATTTTTTGGACCCATTTATTTAAAATAATAGATTGACTTTTTAATTGTGGAACTAATTCCTAAACATCATTCCTTGTAAATAAATTCAAACTTCTTACATACTAAGAATCCGTGAATCATCTAATGATGCTTCCTTTGGATTTTTGGACTCGTTGGTCAAGATGAATGCCACATTACTCTTTTTTTCAATTGATTTCTAGTTATTATAAATGACTCAATATTTCCTTAAATATTATTTTTAGGTTGATGCTTTAAAACTCTTGTTTTAGTTAGCTTATTTGCAATTATGTCTTCATTATTCTCATTTTCGTTATTCATCTTTTCATTATTTTCGCTTAGTTGTAATTTCTTCTTCATCATTAACCGTATAAATTGTTTTAAAGTTTTCATGAAATGAAATTCGTAAAGATTCTTCGATTGTATTAATTCTTGTGTTATAAACTTCGGAAGCTTTAATCCTATAGGAATATCCAATAAGAATTCTTTTATTAGATTTAGCATCAAATCTATCTTAATTATCTTTTGTGTTGAGTATGAAACATTTGCTTCCAAAAAATTACAATATGAAACTTTTGGCTTTTCATCAAAAATTGATTCATATGGTATTTTCTTAGTTTATGGTCTTACTAAAATTCTATTTAAGAAATAACATATTTTAGCAACTTCTTCCGCCCAAAAATTCTTTAGTAGGTTGCTATCATTTAACATCATCTTTACACACTCTTGAGTAGTTCTGTTTTTATATTCCATGAATTTTTTTTGTTGAGGAGTTCATAGAAAAGATAAATTATCTGTGCTACCTTTCTTGTTATAAAAATTTTCAAAATTTTCATTTTTGAATTCTCCTCTGTGGTCACTCCTTATTATTTTAATTTTAATAGAATTTTGATTCTGTATTCTTTTAGCAAATGTTTTAAACATTTCAAATGCTTTACTTTTATGTTTTAGAATTTTTTTCCATCTATATCTTATAAATTCGTCTACAATTACAAAAACATATTTATTATGGTTTATTGATTGTATTTGTGACGATCCAAAAAGATCTAGATGAAGAAGTTATAAAAGGTGCGATGTAGAGATGATATCCTTAGACTCAAATGATTTCTTATGAAGTTTTCCATATGACAAGCATTGCAAAGATTATTCAGCTTGAAGTTCATTTCTAGAAGTCCCGCCACAAATTCATACCTAGCAAGTTTTGACATGTGTTTAAAATTTATGACCAAAATATTTATGCCAAATCTAAGGGTTGTTTGAATTAGCCATAAGACATAAGTTATCATTAAATATTTCTTACTTAAAAAATATTTGTTTCCTTTTCTAATGCCTTCAAATATAATTCGGAATCTTAATCTATAATGTGATAATTATATTTTTTTAAATTTTTCTTGAAACCTTTATCACATAACTAACTTATACTTGGAAGATTATGTTTTAAATTCTTAACTTGTAAAACATTCAAAATAGTACGAGTTTTAAAGTTACCCCTTGTCAATGCAAATGATATATCCCTTCGAGTTGTCTCCAAAATTTACTACTCCACCATCTTTATATATGGAATGTCATTGATAACTTGGGATTTCCAGTCATGTGTCTAGACGATGTGCTATCGAGTATCAACTTATCCTTCTTAATATTTGTTGTTGATAATTAGGTGTCTGATCATTGATTACCATGAAATATACGCTAGTGTTTTCGATTTTTGAATTGGTGTTGTTTGATATTTTGTCTTAATAATCCCCAGTTTCCATGTATGCTCTTTTCCTTTTCATGAATGAATTAAAAGCATTTGACCGCACTTCCATTTCTTGAACTGTTTGCATTGTTGTCAATTCTTCGGAATTATTTCCTTTTCCTTTACTCCAAGGATTTTCTGAAATTTTTGATCATGAATGCGATTCCCTTATCTGTTGGAAATGCGGATTACGGATCTTAAGGCTGGAAAAACACTAGAGGGGGGTGAATAGTGTTTTATGTATTTTTTTAAATCTTTTTGAATTTTGTTCAATTTAAACACCAACAAATGCAATTCACAAACACAGATATATTCACAGAATCAGACACAGATGCAAATACTAAATAAAAGCAGTAAAGGAAAGAACACACCAGGATTTTATACTGGTTCGAAGTTACCCTACATCCAGTCCCGTACAATCGTATGGATTTCTTTTCAAAATAATCTTCCAGATTACACCCTCGGTTTCAAGGCTACGAGGTACACCCTCCTGTATTCGAGTTCAGGGCAACTCTCTTGATTTAACAAGGCTACAAGATCACCTAATTGATTTACGGGGTTACAATCACACCGAATTGATTTCAAGGCTCAACCGCACCTTTTACTCAACAGTTTGATTTACAAAAGGTTCTATAACTCTGAATAGCACTGAGATCTTATGGAGAGAGTGGCAGAGAATCAAACAAGTGATAATCAAGTTTGATTCACTTGGTATTTTTGCAGAGTATAGTTTAGGATTCTTTAGAATAAATGTGGAAGATGAAGAGGAGAGAAAATAAATGAAAATCTGGTAAAAATTCGTTTAGAACTTACTGGTATTTATAGTAGAGCAACAACCATATCTATTCGTGAAAGGATACGACGAATAGACACTTCCTTTGAAAATTGAAATTTGAAAATAACGGACACCATGTCGACATGGGAGGTTGAGGGATGTCGACATGCTCAAGGCAAAATTGATGTTTTGATTTTCTTATTAAAATTGGTTTCCATAATTTGTCAAAACAATTTCTAAACTTTGTAAACATATTTGAATATAGTTTAAACATATAAAAGAGTTTAGTAAATAATTTTTAATATATATAATCTTAATCTATAAAGTGCTTTAAAATCTGAGTATATAAATATTTTAAAGCTAAATATTTAAAACAAGAGATGATTTAAAAACAAGGACAATTTTGAAATCAAAATATTAAAAATGATAAAAATAGTTTTGAGGCTAAAATATTTCAAACAAGAGAGATGTCTTTTTGAAAAGAAAGTTTTGAAAACATTTTAAAAAACAAGAGATATATTTTTGAAAAACATTTTTATAAAATTAGTGGATATAAAAATGGGACCACTATATGTTCCATTAGATATTATTGTGGGTTCCATCCCATCCATCCCTTTAACAGGCTCGAAGTGGATTCCATTCCACGAATAAATTTCGAATAAAGGTGTAAGTGCTTTCAAGAAGTTTTAACATAATTCTAGACTAACTACATTATCTTGTACTTTTTGAAATCTTGAACTCTTTATAACTTGATTTCTTGATACTCATGAGTCTTCAATCTTGATACCTTCGATCTTTAAATTCATCAGTCTTGTATCTCTATATTGTACAGTCTTCATTCTTGGTACCTACATGTTTATATTCTGCATATACATATATATCTAAACCATAACGTTAGTATTTATATTTTATAACAAGTCCTAAGGTTGTTGTCATCAAAACCAACATCTCAAAGACTAACAATCTCCCTATTTTTGATGATGACAACCTATGTTTATAAAATATACTTCACCTTCACTATAACTCCCCCAAAAACTAATAACTCCCCCTAAAACTAATAACTCCCCCTTAATCTAAGCCTAATTACTCTATTTTATACTTCTCCCCCTTTGTCATCAACAAAACCATCCTAAAACCATAAAACTATAAAACTTCCCCTTAAACTAATACTAGAAGAAAGTATAGTAAATGGAATGTGAAAGACATTAACATAATTATATTATAATTATTCAATACATAAATATGTATAAGTATATTTCAGAAAATCCCATCAACACACACATCAAATCCAATCATGTCAAACAAGTCAAACAAATCAATCAAGTCAAACAAGTCAATCAAGTCAATCAAGTCAAACAAGTCAAAAATTAATAACCCTATACTATAAGACAATAATATAAACTTCCCCTAAATAAAATACACTTGTTATGTGTACATGTATGCAATATGTAGTTTGTAATGCAGTATGAAATGTATGACATATGCAATGTAGCATGAGATGATATGCAGAATGAAGTGCAACTTATGATGCAAATGATTATGATATTTCATGCATTGTAATTTATGATGTAATATGCAATGAAATGTGATATGAAATAGGATGCATAATGATATGTAATATGAAATAAAATGATAACGAAGTAAAAATAATAATATGCATAATGATATGATGATATATATACTATGGTAAGAGATATTCAGATTATAAGATAAACATGAGTGATAAGTAATATCTAATTGACAAGCATATGTATGTATGTATGTATACATATATCAAACTATTTATTATAAATCACTTCAACCAAACAAAGGTAATACACACCAATTACTAGACTTAGGTTAAGGAAACTAATGAATGGGACTGAAAGAGTAGTAAGAGTTTAAAGATATTATAACATATTCATGAAAGGTAGTAATCAAACTCAATATCAAAATCAAATTGCTAAGAAATATGGATTTAAACTATATATATGATCAAGAGGGAATTAGGCACAAGGACAAACTTTGAAAAAAATTTAGGCTGAAGGACACAAAGTTTCATTTTTGGGCTGAAGGACAAACTTTGAAAGAAAATTAGGCTGAAGGAAAATGCTAAATATAGTTAGCATTTTGTACAGTGCAAACATTGTACAAAATGCTAATTATAACTAGCATTATATCAAGTTTTACATTGTACAAAATGCTAGTTGTATTAGCATTGTCCTTCAGCCTAATTATTTTTCAAAGTTTGTCCTTCAACCTAAAAATAGAACTTGTTGTCCTTCAGTCAAAAATTTTATGAAAATTTGTCCTTGTGCCTATTTTCCACTATGATCAATATGGTTTTTTAAAAATTAATACCCTCCTTATTTAATTTCTTTAAAATAATTATTTTTAACTTAATTGTTTTTTAAGAATCCAAACTTCCATGTTTATAAAATACTTAACTTACTAATTAAAACCTATATATTAAATTATTATTGATTAAATATTTAAAAACGTGTTTAAACACCTTTTAAAAAAAATATCATAATGAAATATTAAATAAAATAACAAAGATTGAAAAACTACAATAAACATGTGTTATATTAAGGCCTCTTACATTAAAAAATTTAGTTAATTATTAAAAAATATTTAAAAATGAAATTAATTTTAAAATATTCTAATATAAGTTAGAAAATAACTCTAAAAAGAATAGAGAAAAATACTTAATTTAAATATCATTTTTACATAGTTTAAAGTTTCAAATAGAAAAGACAGCATTTACAGAATGCTATAAAAAGTTTTTGCAGTAAAATATATTCAAAACATTATAAAACAGAAACTGCAGCATTTAACAAATGTTGTGAAAAGTTTCTGAAACACTATAGCGTTTCATAGCATAGTAAAGCTGTAAAAACGAATTTGCGGTGGTTAAAAAAGTTAACAGAAGCAAAAACAACATTTCAGAATGCTATCTAAAGTTCTGTGCCTATTTTTAACATGATTTTGCACTAATTTTACGACTAGATTTTGACATGTAAATAATTGATTTTTGACCCAATTTTTTTATAGTGTTTAATATAATTAAAGTAAATAAAAAACATAAAGAAAAATAATGAAAAAACATGTGTAAAGACACTTGGCATTATGCATGTAAAAATGCTTTTATTAAAGAACAAGTGTAATGACACGTGTCATTTTGCATGTATGTCACTATCAATTTATATGACAAGTGTCATGTGATGTGGCGCAATTTTATTAAATGAAGAAATCTATAAATAGAGCCTTATTCTAACATTCTAAATTTATTCTATTAATTTTTCAAAGAGATAAAATTAGTATCTTAAAAGAAATAGAGTACGAGAAGTAAAAATAACATTAGAAAAGTTGAAATCACGAATGAAGATATGCTTTTCTACTTAGTATAGTTGTAATAAATTAGTAGTAAGATTTTATTTGAAAGGACACACATTTTAAAAGACTTTTAAAAAATTTAGACTGGTATATCGATATGTATACCATGGTGTATCGATATATGGACCAAAATATCAAAACTTATAAAAGAGATAAATTTCTATACCTAACTAAATGCATAAATATATATTCCTAAATGCAACAATAAAGATGAAATAATAGTAAAGCGTACCACTTTTTTCACTGCTCTATCTTTCTAACTTTGTTGTTCTTCCATTGTCGTGAACCACACATTTATATCTTTTAGAATTTGACGACGAGATCTGTTCTATTGCGACGGGCTTGTTTTTCTGATCATCCTAGTATATTCATTTGTTGAATTTTAAGACCGTATGAGAAAGATACAGATGATTTAGTAGATTGACCAACTTGGCGCCAAAACTTTGAATTTGAATTTTGAATGAATGGACACTTCAACCACTATAAATAGGCCCAACAGTCACCACTTTTCATAAACCTTTCTCTTCTTCTTCTTTCCGTTTTTCTATTTACTATCAAACTTCTAGAAGGCATATTTCCTTCGTTTCTTAATGGAATTGGATGAAACCAGTGGAAAATCAAAGAGGAAGGCAAGGGCTACGATCTAGTAATAGTCTGGTGATGAATTTGGATGGTATTATGGTGCAACAGGCCAAACAGTAACAGAAATGCAGGAAATCCCATACACAGTTTTCAGTTTTGGATAGCCAACTTCAAACTGTCATATCTCACTCAATTTTGATCGGAATTTGATGATCCACCCATCAAAACGACCGTGAGAACAAGAACTACAATCTAAAAAAGGAGTTGGGACAAAATTCTCAAATCTCTGGATGCAATTTGAAGAATACCATTGACAGTTTTGCTTTCTATTTCTCTTTGTTCACCAAAACTTCATTTGACCATTGCTTAGTCATTTCTTGACGGATTCGCACAAAACCAGTGACATTGTGAAGCAGATGGAGAGAAGTATAGTATCAAATTAAGTCATAGATGAGAATAAAATGTTTTGTATTGATCTGGTACCCATTTCATTGTCGATTGCCATTATATATCCATTTGGTCTTCTTGATCGATGAATGATTACGTGGTATCTTTTAACCAACAGTCATTAGACATAACTTTTCTCCTGCAAAACGACATAACCTTTTAAAGAATCAAATGACTTTTCAAAATAACTAAATATAGTTTTAAACAACAATATCATGATGATTATGTGACATATTCATATGAAAATAGTGTTAATAATTTTATCAAAAAAATTGCCATTTTAAAAATTTTCAAAATTCAGATTATAAAAACTTTGAAAACCAATGCTCTAAAACCAAATGTTGGAAATGCGGATTACGGATCTTAAGGCGGGAATAACACTAGAGGGGGGTGAATAGTGTTTTATGTATTTTTTAAATCTTTTTGAATTTTGTTCAATTTAAACACCAACAAATGCAATTCACAAACACAGATATAATTACAGAATCAGACACAGATGTAAATACTAAATAAAAGCAGTAAAGGAAAGAACACACTAGGATTTTATACTGGTTCGGAGTTACCCTACATCTAGTCCCGTACAATCGTACAGATTTCTTTTCAAAATAATCTCTCAGATTACACCCTCGGTTTCAATGCTATGTGGTACACCCTCCTGTATTCGAGTTCAGGGCAGCTCTCTTGATTTGACCAGACTAAAAGATCACCTAATTGATTTCCGGGGCTACAATCACACCGAATTGATTTCAAAGCTCAATCGCACCTTTTACTCAACAGTTTGATTTACAAAAGATTCTATAACTCTGAATAGCACTGAGATCTTATGGAGAGAGTGGCAGAGAATCAAACAAGAGATAAGCAAGTTTGATTCACTTGGTATTTTGGCAGAGTATAGTTTAGGATTCTTTAGAATAAATGTGGAAGATGAAGAGGAGAGAAAATAAAAGAAAATCTGGTAAAAATTCGTTTAGAACTTACTAGTATTTATAGTAGAGCAATAGCCATATCTATTCGTGAAAGGATACGACGAATAGACACTTCTTTTGAAAATTGAAATTTGAAAATAACGGACACCAGGTCGACATAGGGGGTTGAGGGATGTCGACATGCTCAAGGCAAAATTGATGTTTTGATTTTCTTATTAAAATTGGTTTCTATAATTTGTCTAAACAATTTCTAAACTTTGTAAACATATTTGAATATAGTTTAAACATATAAAAAAGTTTAGAAAATAATTTTTAATATATGTAATCTTAATCTATAAAGTGATTTAAAATCTGAGTATATAAATATTTTAAAGCTAAATATTTAAAACAAGAGATGATTTAAAAACAAGGACAATTTTGAAATCAAAATATTAAAAATGATAAAAAATAGTTTTGAGGCTAAAATATTTCAAACAAGAGAGTGTCTTTTTGAAAAGAAAGTTTTGAAAACATTTTAAAAAACAAGAGATATATTTTTGAATTTTTTTTATAAAATTAGTGGATATCAAAATAGGACCACTATATGTTCCACTAGATATTGTCGTGGGTTCCATCCCACTAGGGTTCCATCCCTTTAACAGGCTCGAAGTGGATTCCATTCCACGAATAAATTTCGAATAAAGATGTAAGTGCTTTCAAGAAGTTTTAACATAATTCTAGACTATCTACATTATCTTGTACTGCTTGAAATCTTGAACTCTTGATAACTTGATTTCTTGATACTCATGAGTCTTCAATTTTGATATCTTCGATCTTTAAATTCATCAGTCTTGTATCTATATACTATACAATCTTCATTCTTGGTACCTACATGTTTATATTCTGCATATACATATATCTAAACTATAATGTTAGTATTTATATTTTATAACAAGTCCTAAGGTTGTTGTCATCAAAACCATCATCTCAAGGACTAACATCATCATCATCTAATCCTTGATTATCTGTTGTAGCATTGAATGCTAGTGATTTCTTCTTTCTATCCTACAACTATACTTTATATGGCATTAAATTACCAATCAATTCTTCTACTTTCATAGTACTAACAATCTTTGATTGGCTATTCTTCTACTCCCATTCACTAGAAAGTGAATTCAGGATCTTTCTAACTTAGTCATATTTAGTAAAATTCTTTTATAATGATTAACGCATGAAAAATAGCCTAAACATGTAGAATATATATCAAAAATGGATTCATTTTGTTTAATTTCAAAAGGTTGAAACTAATTATTTAACATAGGTATCTTAGTTTGTTTTATAGGGGTGAATTAACACAAATGATTGCAAATCAACCCTCATACATGCGGAAACAATAAGATCGTGTTGTAGTGCGACAAAACAAACAAAACTTGAAAATAAAACACCAAATCAGCAAATCACACAAGAAAGTAAATAGAGAGTTCACACACAGATTTATAGTGGTTC
Source organism: Allium fistulosum (assembly GCA_030737815.1). Classification (NCBI taxonomy): domain Eukaryota; kingdom Viridiplantae; phylum Streptophyta; class Magnoliopsida; order Asparagales; family Amaryllidaceae; genus Allium; species Allium fistulosum. Next base: position 1,505,906,701 of record CM060903.1, read on the forward strand.
CACTACCGCAAAATAGTGTACATCCACTTGGGGAGAGGAGATTTTATTACTTTCAGAGAGAAGAATTACAAGATTTATAATGGAGACTAAGAAGAATATGAAGAAATACAAAAGAGAAGATAATTTGTTTATGATGTTTCTATTCATCCTAATCCCTACCTTTATATAGGGATTATTACTTGAGGTTGAAGTAATTGATTTATGGTCATAAATCAATACCTAATCAAAACTTCAAATCATACGGGAAACATTTACCATTTTATTTTTCCAGTTTCCCACAATTTGTATGCGTATGATAAGATTCCTTCTTTAATCATCTAATTATAGAATTAATTAATTACTTCACTCTTTTTCAAATATTTCTTCCTCTTATGTTGCTAATCCATTGCCCTCTTTAATGCATATAAAAGAGGAAATATATTTGAGCAATTATCTCAAATATCTTCTAAATCTTCTTAAGTATGGAAATAATATATCAAATCTACAATCTCTACCTTGATACTATATTTCCTTGCAAACCTACCAACTCCACCTACACTCTTTTACTCCAAGTAGCTCTCGAACAAGGCATCACAAATACTTTCCCAATGAGCTTCAGCATGGCCATCACCCATTCCACTTTGTCAACGAACTCCGGCAAGGCCACCACCTGCCAATAAAGCATTGAAAGTACCCCCTCCATGTAGGACCGATTAATCTCCAAAACAAACGTCTTCATATACTACCTCACTCTCCCCTTGTGCCACCAAGTGGCACCTAACACTTAAGCAAGCGAATTAAGTTCGGGCAATGCTTGGACTTTGCAACAAGTCTAGGCTTGTATCTTCCATCGTCCTTCACCTTATATACCAACTTGCATCCTATGGCTCGGCTTTCTTGAGTGGGTGGTACCAATTCCCAAGTCTGATTCTTCTTCAACGAATCCATCTCCTCTTCCATAGCATGCATCCATTTCGAGCTGGCAATCGAATTCATAGCTTCTTCAAGGTCGAAAGGCTCATCTTGCACTATATGCGGTGCATAATCAAAATGATCCTCAAGGATAAGGTTTGCATAACTCCAGTCTCCATGCCTATTTGGTGGCCTTCTAATTCTAGAGCTAGCCTGAATAGGTTTAACCTCACCTAAACTCCTGTCAACTCCACCTTGAGCTGAATCATCTCTAGCTTCAAGACCATCACTATCATTGCTAGAGGAATTACGTGGACCTTTATGTGATGTATCAACAATTGCAATTACTCTATCTTCTTTTACATCTCTAACTCTACTACTAGGTTGATATGTGGGAATAGTTTCCATCTCCTTAGGCTTTTCATCTTTTGAATCTACTGAACAAGGTGGATTCTCCTTGGGCTTGAATCTAGCGGACTCATCAAATGTTACATGTCTCGAGTGCACTGCCTTCCTATCAACAGGGTTCCAAATGCGATACCCTTTGATAGCTTTTGTATAGCCCAAAAACATGCCTTGATAGGCTCTAGCCTCCAACTTGTCGTTTCCTGTATGGTGAACATACACGAGGCTACCAAATATACGAAAATCACTGATATGTATAGATGTACCTTTCCACCTTTCCTTGGAAATCCTTCCATCAATGGCTTAGCATCGAATCCGGTTGATAATATATGATGCAGTTAATAAAGCTTCGGCATAAAAGCCTCTAGACAAGTCCACCGTCAATCTCAAGCAACGGGCCTTCTACAGTAGAGTTCTGTTCATCCTTTCAGCAACTCCGTTTGATTGCGGATCACCAGGTGTAGTAAAATGTCTCCTAATTTCATGTTGTCTATAGAAATTTGTGAACTCCTTAGAAACAAATTCACCGCCATTGTCGGATCTTAGCATTTTCGACTTCCTTCATACTTCATTCTCTACCAGTGCTTTCCAAGTTTTAAAATTTTCAAATGACTCCGACTTAGCTTTCATCATATACACCCAAACCTTCCGAGAGTGGTCATCGATAAAAGAGATAAAATATTTAGCTCCTCCAACAGAAGCTGTAGCTACTGGTCCGCAAACATCTATATGGACATACTCTAGTACTCCTTTGGACTCATGTCTACCAACACCGAAAGAAACTTTTGTCTGCTTCCCTAACACAAACTCCTCGAAAAATTCCAAATGGTTGAAGCTTTCACCCTTGATCATCTACCTTCTTCGAAGAAGCTCCAAACTCTTCTCTAAAACATGACCTAATCTAAGATGCCAAAGTCTAATGGCATCCAAAGCTCGTGAAATATCAACTCCAACGCACGTCTCTCCAAGAACTGTAGATCCTTTCAGCAGATAAAGATTTCGAACCATCATTCCTTTCATCAATACAAGAGCACCACGTGTCATTTTCAAGCCATCTGACTCTATTGTAATCTTGCACCCCAAAGATGCTAGCTGACCCAAGGACGGAAGAGATTTTCTTAAACCTGGAACATAGCGGACTCCAGTGGTAGTGCGCACCACACCATCGTGCATGCGAATACGCACTGATCCTTCTCCCAATGAGTTGCAAGTAGCATCATTCCCCATTAATATGGCACTTCCCTCCTTGTCTTCATAAGAACAGAAATCCTCCTTCCTATGCGTCATATGAAAAGATGCCCCTAAATCTAGCACCCAATTGTCTGATACATCGGAAACAGATGTAGTCAACACATCATCAGAAACAACCTTCTCCACCGCAATAGATGAAGAACCATCCGCTTCATTTCTCTTCCTCAAATCTGGATATTCTTTCTTCTAGTGGCTATGTTTCTTACAATAATGACACATGTTGTCTCTAGAATTACCTCTCCAACAACTTCCAGGCTTCCTTGACTTAGAACGTCCTCTAAAGTTATTCTCCTTCTTCCTTTCTTCCTCTCTCCACAAACAGCCCCTGACTACTACTAGCTTCTCCACTTTCACTCATATTCTTTATCCAATCCCTCATTTCTTCACTTAGAAGTCCCATCATCACATCTTATAATGAAAACATGCTTCTGCCATAAATCAAGCTGTTAGCGAAAACCGTATATCGCTCAGGAAGAGAACACAATACCACCATAGCCTTTTGCTCCTCTACACATTCAAATCAACAGCTTTATTCTTCATCATCAAATCATCGAAGAAGTTCATATGTGCTTTCAGACGTACCTTCCCGCATCTTATATGTGAAAAAAGTCTTCAATAGAATCAGCCTATTCGTGAGCGAATTCTTCATGTAGAGATCCTCCAATTTCTTCCATAAGCCTCTAGCAGTAGTTTCACTACTAATCTCTGGAATGACATTCTCACCCATGGCCAATTGGAGGGTAGTAAAGGCTCATTCTTCCATTTTCTTTTCTTTCCAATTCTGAGATATCTGCTGGCAACGATTCTATGTCAAATACAACCTAATGAACACGATTTTGTCTCAACACCGCCTTCATCTCCCACTGCCACTTCTCAAAATCATTATCTTCATTCCATTTCTCTATAGCCCACTACAAACTTGATGCTGCATATGAACCCCTAATGTAGGGTGCATATTCCTGGGTAGGTCTAACCTCCTCATTTCTAGGTCCTGCCATTTTATCGAACACCTTCTAGCCCTAGGCTTCGACAACAACCTTCAATGCTCCGATACCAAAATGTAGGGATAAATTTACACAAATGATTGCAAATCAACCCTAACACATGTGGAAACAATAAGATCGTGTTATAGTGCGACAAAACAAACAGAACTTGAAAATAAAACAACAAATCAGTTAATCACACAAGAAAGTAAGTAGAGAGTTCACACTCGGATTTATAGTGGTTCCACTATCGCAAGATAGTGTACATCCACTTGGGGAAAGGAGATTTTATTAGTTTCAGAGAGAAGAATTACAAGATTGATAATGTAGACTAAGAAGAATATGAAGAAATACAAAAGAGAAAATAATTCATTTCTGATGCTTCTATTTATCATAATCACTACCTTTATATAGGGATTATTACTTAAGGTTGAAGTAATTGATTTATGGTCATAAATCAATACCTAATCAATTCTCCAAATCATACGGGAAACAATTACCACTTTATTTTTCTAGTTTCCCACAATTTGTATGCTTCTGATAAGATTCCTTCTTTAATCATCTAATTAGAGAATTAATAATTACTTCACTCTTTTTCAAATATTTCTTCCTCATATGTAGCTAATCCATTTCCCTCTTTAATGCATATAAAAGAGGCTACATATTTGAGCAATTATCTCAAATATCTTCCAAATCTTCTTAAGTATGGAAATATCGTATCAGATCTAACATGTTTAACTTTACTAGTGCCTTCATGTGCAACTTGTAAAGTCCCTTAAATTCCATACGCACTTAAGCAGACGCTCCTTAACTCATTTTTATGTAAGACATTGAATAAAATATTCATAGCCTTTGAATTAATGAGTGTTTGTATCTTTTAGTGGATTGTCCATTATGCATAATTCATTTGGAGTTCAATGCACCCAATTTTCATACTAGTCCAAATATTTACAATTTGACTATAAATAGATTTTCATCCAACAAGGAAAATATGCGTAATTACTACCATTAAATAGTGACGGTCTAGTAGTGGATTGTTCGTTTACAAAACCGTTAAAGAGTGTGTTATAGTGTTATTAGCCATCTAACTTTTCAAAAATCAAATAATGAATTTTTGAAAATCGTGCGATGTGATATCAAATGCGATATATGTAAGTTACCCTAACACAATAATCCTAGATGAACCTTAAGGCTATTAATACACTAGAGGCAGTGAACAGTGTATATCAACTATTTTACAATTGACTTATAAAATTCAAAATTACTTTCTTAGAATCGCAAATATATGCAGATAGTTATATAAATGTAGAAAAGAAATAGGAGTAGAAGAGTAAAGGATGCCAAGAACTTTTATACTAGTTCGGATACCCAAACCTACGTCCAGTCCTGCACCTTGTATAGAATTTTCACTACAACTACTTGCTTTCCATAGGTGGAAAGTACACCTTTACACTCCTAACTTCCATGGGAGGTAGGATAAACCTATCCTCTTTACTTTGAACTAAATGACAAAAACACTTATCCTGACTTTCCATGGATGGCAGGACACATCTAACCTCATGATATTCCATGGGCGGTCAAGATCTCATATAAAATCCTTAATTTCGATGAGTGGCAGGATGAACCTTTTCTTTCTATAAATAAAAGATAATATGACAAGTAATTGTATTTTATAATACAAATTTTTGTGACCTTCAATATAAAGATCATATAGATTTCCGATAGTAGCTTATCTTTGGAATTTAAGAGGAATAGGATGAGACAAGAGAGATAACGATCAAGAATTAAAGTATGAACTCTATAATCTTATGTGGTTTGCAACTCCATGAAGAATTAGAGTAAGAGAGTGTTAAGTTGCAAAATAAATGAAAAAGTATAACGAGAACTTTATATCAAAGTAATGTTGATGAAAGAGTTAGAGAAAAATGAGAAGAATTTTTAGAATATCATTTTCTAGAGCCTTTATATAGAAGATGAAGGGTCTGTTCTTTACGAAGCGAGTGGGGTATTTGAGAGGAGCATTTGAGCGGGGAAGTTGGTTAAAGAGGGAATGTGTTTGGTGATGAGAAAGAGGTATTTGAGCGAAGTATTTGAATTAATTATTTAATTTACAATTAATTAATTATTTGTTTTGTCATGTAATATGCATTAAATAATTGCAATTAAAATGAAATAAATTACGAAATTTCGTTAAAATACTGCAATTTTCAAAAGGAAAATACAATAATTTAAAGGTACAATAATTCAAAGATCCAATAATTTAAAGACAAATACTATAATTTAAAGATATAATAATTTAGGGATATACCCATGCAAGTGCCTAATTTGACAACTACTTAGCACATTTGTAATTTGGTCGTTCATGTGTTAATTTGGTTGAGACCTTGTATTGCATTCTATGGGTTCCGAACTCAAAAGCAATACAATACTATGGATATTTGATCCATATATTTTATCACATATAAGTGTTATATGGTGAATGGTCACAGTTCGTAATGTACGATACGTTGATGAAATTAGTTCATTTGAAGCAAACAAATAAACTGTATTGTGAGATCGAGTATTCAATTTGATTGGTTACAACAAAAATCGTATTGTGTTCGATGTAATACTAGACCAAAACAATAATAGATCAAAGAACTCGATCGTTGAGATGTTAATTTGATCAGTTTATGCAAAGTGTAACATATTAGATATCCTTAAATGTTAAGGATGATCGAGTGTGCTTTTGTAAATAGTTCGTTATGATATTGTAGTAAGGGTATTCTTTTGAATGGTTTGAACATTTAAAAAGAAAAATGAATGCACAAGAGTAGATGTGATTTAAGGTACAGTTGGGATAAAGAGAGTGAATAGTCATTTTTGCTTTATAAAGAAACATCAGAAATGACTGGTCTTTTTGGTAGTTTCTGTTATTAATGGAAGGCCTATTGGTTTTTTCAGAAGTAAAAAAGGAATTCGTCAGGGAGATCCCATATCTTCTTATTTGTTTCTACTAGTTATGAAAGTCTTCTCTGTTCTGCTTAAAACCAAGTACCCTCAAAATCTAATCAAGTATCACCCTAAGTGCTCACATCATCAAATTTCTTCTATTATGTTTGCTGATGATGTTATGTTGTTCACTAAGCCTGAGTTTTCATCTCTGAGTGGAATTTTAGAGGCTCTGCAGACCTTCAAAAGCATGATTGGTCTTTCTATAAATTAATCCAAATCTTCCATGCTTGTTGCTGGTGTCAGTGCCCAACATGTTGCTGCTTTGTATCAGCATTTTGGATTCTCTAGTATGGATGTTGATATGTGTTATCTTGGACTTCCTTTAATTACTAAACGAATTACTAATGCTGATTGGTTTCCTCTGTTTAATAAAATTACTTCTGTCATGAATGGTTGGGCAAATAGACATCTCTCCCAGAGTGGTAGACTTGTTCTTATTAAATCTGTTGTGTTTTCTAAACTTGTTTATTAGGCTCGCACTCTAATTCTTCCTGGAAAGCTATTGCGGCTTGTTAGGTCTGCCATGTCCAGATATTTTTGGACTGGGAGTATGCACAATAGGAAGTTGTTGCCTTGGTCCTTTTCTAAGTTTGAGTCTTCTTTGAAAATGGGTGGTCTTGGTATTTTAAATATTAAGAAGTGGAACATTGCGGCATTTAGCAAGCACCTTGATGATTTATTGAATAAGAAGGATAGTCTATGGGTTAAATGGACATGGCATTACAATATTAAGAAAACGTATTTTTGGAGTTTAGAAATACCTCAACACAGTAGTTGGTCTTGGAGAAATTTGCTGAAGCTTAGGGATGTTTTCCTTCCAATGATTCAATATCAATTAACTCCAATTGTTAGTTTTTGGCATGATCCTTGGGTGAGTAAAGGCAAGATCCTGTCTAAAGTGTCAGATCATGCTCAGATTGTTCAATATGGTATTCACTATGATGCTAAAGCCTATGATTTCATATCTGACAGCAGCATGCAATTACCATATAACAGTAACCAAATGATCAGGGAACTCTGGGGTATCATTCAGAGTATTCACTTCTCAAGCAACTCTCCTGTCTCTATTTCTTGGAACTTGAAGCAACACTATGTTGCTATTGTGTACAAGCAACTCACTGGCAATGCTATGTTACCTGCTACTAAGTGGTATTCTGTTATTTGGAGAAAAGATTCGTCCCTTAAAGAAAATCTGATGATGTGGAAGGTACTTACACATGCTTTGATGACAAGAAGTTTGTTGACTGGTTATGGTATTCATTGTAGCCATGAGTGTGTATTTTGTGAGTTGCATGAAGAAACTGTTGATCATCTTTTTTTTGCATGCCCGGCTTTATTATTCATGATGGAAAGAATAGTTTGTAAAACTGGGAGAGTTGTTACCTCTGCTCAATCTTTCATGGACTGGAACATAATCTATAAGGCTACGAGGTGGAGGAATGATAGAGCTAGAGAATTGGTTGTTAGCATGAAAATATATATGGATGAAATTTGGAGAGAAAGAAACTTGATTGTATTTGAAAATCATAGAAGGCATTTGGAAACTGTTTAGTTTGATGTTAGGAAAGGAACTCACATGCAATTGAAGAGGAGTGCTATCCCGGATGATTTGGTTATTCATTGGGCTCCTTAATTCTTCTATTTTATTTTGTTCTTTTGTCTGTTCTCCTCTTTCTGCTTTTCCTTGTTGTTTTTCTTGATTCGAAGCTTGTTTTGAATCAATTATTTTATTGTTATGCAATAAAATCTAGTAGGGGCCCAGTCAACCCCTCTTGCATTGCCAAAAAAAAAATCAGAAATGAGAACTGCACTAATAATAATTGATACTTAACATTGGAATAAGAAATACAATTTCTATTCCAAAATATATTTTTTTCATAAATAAATTTGTTTTCTATGGGATTTAACGGCCGCTCCCTAATTACTTGACCGACCTTTCTTTGAGATCAAAATATTTGATCAAAGAACTCTCCACTATAAACTAGTTGTAATATATGAAATAAATAATCTATATTAAGTGATGGACCTCCGAATTAAATACGTTATTATAGTAATGGCGAAAATAGTTGGAGCTTGTCATATAGCACTAATTGATTGCATCAAGTTACAAATATTATTTTTGAAAAACATACCGAACATTATTTATGAAATAATGACTATTTTTGGTGTCAATTGAAAAATAGATATAGCTATATTTCAATGCGAATATTATGAATATTCGTTATGAAATAAAACTATAATATGATATTTGTTTTCATAACAAAATAATGCATTGGAAAATAATGAAGTATTTAAAATTATTTATACTTATTTTGGAATTATAGACTAAGCTGTCGTTTTCAGAAATAAATTTTATTATATAATTATGATTCACATAATACTGGTAAATGTACATCAAACAATTAAGAGTCATGCACCCATTTAGTGGGAGCGTCATAAGAATTGATGAACTCTTCAAATTATATATATATATATATGTATGTATGTATGTATGTATGTATGTATGTATGTATGTATGTATGTATACAACTGTAAGTCTATTAGTATCAAAACGGTTCCACGTATTTCGTCATATTCACCGATGAATTATTACAGACATGGACATGTGTATATAATATGCATGTATAAGTCTATTACAAGCTCATAGAATATAAAATAGAAGTAAATAATATAACATGCGATAGAAATGATTCGATTTGATCGAACATGTAAGTATATTGGAAAGAGTTTTGAACATACCTAAATGAATAGAGGTTCAACCTCAAAGGTCACTCATCCCTACAATACATAATGATGTATTGATGAGGAGTAATTGAACTTTGTAGAACAAACCACGATTAATAATGAGTGAAGTTGAGTTAAACTCTTTTTATAAGATGTGTGCTTATGAGTAGTACACAAAGGTTAAAATTAATATCATCTAAAGAACAGTTTACAAAACCATACAAGATAAGGGTTTGTATGAAATCCCTACATATCCTAGATCAAGGAGTTGGCAGGTTGTGCAAATTGAAAAACTGCACATAAAATATGTATGTAAGGGATCTTGTATGAATCGTCCCAAGAGAATTTTGGGAACTATAGTCATTAGATGACTAATTCATGTTGTGAACATAAATATTTTATGAACTAATGCAAAATTAGTTTTATGTAAAGCAATCCATAAAATGTTTATGAATGCCCGTTTCATTGCAATGAAAAACAACAACTGTGGTTTCAATTCAAGAAATAACAACTTCATAGTGAAGGAATTTCTTTAAGAAATTATTGGCATAGAATGAATTTGGATATGATCCAAGGATAAAACTGATTACAAGGGATGGAATCAAAATGACCAAACCTAAATGAACACAACATATTAAAATGTCTAATGAGTATTCTTGTACATTAAAAAGAAACTGTGATTTTCTTGTCAATGTTAAGAATAAATAATCCTTGGTTATTTAAGTGAACCATTACGAGTATTAACTCTATGATATGGTACTATGCGCAGATACGAAATAGATTCCAAGTACGTTATTAAAATATAATTTTGATAGTTGTACCCGAAGAGATATGATACATTGGCCATAGATGTATCTTTAAGAGAGACAAATGCAGTTGGAATATAGTGAGCCACATTGGTAAGAATAACATCATTAATTCCAATTGGTGAAATTAGCGTAACAGATTCACCATTTAATGTACTCGAGTTGGTTTGTTATTTTACTCAAAAAATTATCGACTAATGTGAATTTGTGCATTGGTACGTATGTATTGAAATAGAAAATTCTAAATAATGATTTAGATTAAACTGTTTATATATAATAACCAAAGTGTCTCGAAATTAGTGGGATAGATATTGAGTTTGTGAGTTTTTGGATACTATCCAAGAACGGATGCGAAAGTATCATTCAAAAAAGCATCAAAATTGAATAAGTGCTTTGATAGAAATATCAAATAATTTGATCATTAATCAAAATGTAGAAGAAGCGTGTGTTCATAAGGAGCGTAAAAGGTACATTGACATTTCTAAACTATAAGTAAACAACATGTTGCTGATTTTTAACAATGTACTTATGTTAAATTCAGTTTAGTTGTTTTAATACTCAACATTGGATTTGTAAATAATGTCTTTTACAGTAAGTGTAAAAGCTATTGGGAATGTCCCAAACAATATGCAAGGACGCCTTATTAAAATGTTTAATACGGAACATGTAAGATGGATTCCTTATGTATTGGCAATAGAAATTATCATATAAGTTATGTTGTCTACGATATCGTGATTTGTTTATGTATTTCATACATGAAGCAAGTATCAAATCCAAATTGCTATCACAAAATGGTTGTTTGAAGTGTTCTCGTGTATTTATGAAACACTAGAGATTTGTTACTGAAACAAAAGACTCCTTATAAAGGTGTGTTCGGACTCAAAATTTCATAAGTGATATTGAGTATAATATGTTAATAATAAATTCAAGTTAAGAATCTTTAAGTTGGAAATGTTCCAAATAAAAGATTACGACGGATTCAATGAAAAATGCTAAATACATCGCCTTGAATAGCACGTAATAAAAACAATGTATATAAATATAACTATACAAATTTATAACCGAGCTGAGGGTGCTTCAAAACATTGAGAATCCCATAATATTTTTATATGATATAATGTCACGATATGGTTTATAACAGAACCTAGAGCTCATTAGAATTCAAGAAACCTATTCTGAATTGTTCCACATGATAAAGGTAGTTTATCGACATCGAGGAGAGTTGATTGACAGAGTAGAAAATTGAAACATAATAGCATACCCATTCACTGAGGGACTAACCCAATTGGTTTTGGGAAAACAGATTGAAGAAGTTGGAATGAGATTCCATAATTGATCCCAAGTGCAAGTGGGAGATTGATAGAGTTAGGGATATGCCCTAGGGGAAATTTGTAATTTGTCACATATATCTAACTCGACAACCAATCTTGTTCGAAATAAAAGTTGTTTTTGTTCTATTGTGTACTTGGTATAATGTTATATATATATATTAATTAATTCAACTAAAAGTATATTTAATAGAAAATCCATTAATGGTATATTTTGTGGTAATAGTTACAAAGTGTTGTAACCGTGAACAATTTATCACAATAAAAATAAATATACCATTTTAAATATTCCTAGTCAAGATGTATCGAGATTAGATATCGATATATTCATTGAGACTAGAGTACGTAATGCTTTCCAAATGTTGAACAGTGTATTACTCATGGCTGCTAAGGGCATCAAGGGTTATGTACTAATAGCTATTAGATAACTATGGAATGACTTACTCGATAGTTTTCTATTTGTTAATATAAAAAAGGTTAAACAAAAAATATCGATGTGACTAATTTACATAGTTCTCTCGACTTGAGAATACTATCGATCTTTAATGTGAAGCTCCACTTTGATTATAGTTAAATATTGGTACAACGTCCATCGAACGACTATAGTTGGGTAGAGTGGAAGCATTGGAAGTGAAACACTATCCAAGAGAGAATTCGTCTCCTCGGTAATATAAGGTTAGTATCTTGGTCAACTGAAGTCAACTCAAAGTCAAAGTCTCTGACTAGAGCATTTCGGTTAATAATAATTGTTATTATTGCAAGGACTTTGTTTGGAATATAAAATTGAATATGGATGACATTGGAGTTTTGACCACTACCAAATTTCATAAGTCTAAGGTGATATAGTTTTGACGAATAGAATTAGTGTAAATAATAATCACTATCAGGTAACACTTAAATTTTTAAAATTGGATTTTATCGAAGCTTTGTATGTGATAAATTTGGCCATAATGCCACACCATTAGCTAAGCTGAAGTGTGAACGTTAGTATTTGAATTGTTCGATATTAACTGCCGATCGAATTTGCACCTAAAGAGTCAACACAACCGCAATGTTGAATCCTCCGTCTACCGTCCAATTTAATTAAATTATAAATGTTATAATTAATTAAATTGATTAATATTTATGAAATATTAATTATAAATTTTATTTGAATTGTGGTTGTCAGTATTCAAAATAGTGTGTATAAAGATTTATGTATACACTTGCCAATATACGATATCGATGTACGTTTAAATATGATTTAAATGTAAAATATCTGATTTGGCTTGAAGCGATTTGAGGAATAATAGAGAGACATGTATGGGTGGTCATAATGGAGAGAATAGGCTTGGAATTTGATTCGAAAAGGTGTGTAAATGGCTAAGGAAAAGAAAGATATGTTTCTATCTTTGATCCCATGGTTTCCTATGCTATTTAAACATCTCTTGCCACTCTTTTCATATATTTTTTCTAGGGTTTGTACCTCCACCTTTCTCCATAAAAAATGGCCGAAAATTCCACTCTCCACTTCTCAAAATTCAAGCAAAAAAAAACACAAATTCAATTAAAATTAATAGAACGGTGTGTTGGTTTTCCAATTTGGGTTACGCCTTTTGGAAGTGTTGAATGGGGATTCAAGCAGAGTTATTTAGATTCAACATTCAAGTTGTATTCTTGGACAATTGTCACTTTATACATAACAATTATATAAATCTGTAATGTGGATAGTACCTTACAATTGTCCAAGAATACAACTTGAATGTTAATTTTCATTCCTTGTTAATTTTCAAAAGTGACAATGTTTGAAAGAAACTTTGAACAAATTAATTTTAATTACACAAGAGCAAAGTATGTGGTTGTGTATACAATATGTTAGATCGTGTTTTTACCTTTATACGTGTTATTATTTTGGAATGAAAAGGAATTGCAACTTTGTTTGATTATGTATATGTAGAATTTTTAATCTACATATATGTATATATTTTTAATATAATAAATTGTTCTAATATGTATGTCAAATGAAATACATATTTGTGTATATATTTGTATGTATATTCAATAAGCATAAACTTATATATATATCATGAATATTTTTTTGGAAGATAAGGGCTAAGGGAGCCCAGCCTAATATATTGAAGAAAAAGTCATTAATTACAAGTGAGGCCAAGAGGCAAAAAGGCCCAAAATACAGAAACCAGATAAAACTAGTTCATGAAAGCAAAAATATATATCTTATACCAGAACGAGGCAGAGCCTAAATCTCTTCCGCATATGCCGAATGTCCCTTCCAACCTGATGCTTAGGAGAATTCACAATGATAATCCCAATCCAATTTGATTTCGAAATATACGATTATTCCTCTCTTTCTAAGATGCTGCTACACATCGCTTGAGGAGGATAAGGAGAGTAAGAGCTCTTAGAGATTTCCAACTAGAAAGCAAAAATATTCGATGCCATTCTTCATCGGAAGATGCGGTCGGTTCAGGGAAATTACAATTCCTAAAAAGGATAGTCCAGATTTTCCTGGTGAAAGCACATTCAAAGAATAAATGGGTGTTATATTCGACCTCGGTATTGCTAAGAATACACCAGAAGTCCTAAAGCAGACCAAAACTGTGAAGCTTCTCCTTAGTTAGGATTGCGTTAGCCATAATTTTCCATATGAGAAGATAGTTCTTCATTAGCCCATCAACATTCTGTATTCTTCTCGCCTAAGGGAAATTGTTACGTTCTCCAATTAGTTTTTTGTAAACTGCAGATATATAGTGTTTGCCTTTGCTCGATGCTCATTCAACAACTTCCATGGATGAACAAAAGGTTACTTGAGAGATTGAGTTCCATAGCATGAATTTTTTTTGTATACATATACATATGTAAATGTCTATTTTGTTTATAATTAAAAGGTGAAAAGGAAATAAATGACTAAAGATTAAAATGTGAATGATTTTTTCCTAATTTGAAAAGAAAAGAGAGTAATAAAAAAAGGAGAAAGATCTCTTTATTGATTCTTTTTTATTACTTTCTTAAATCCTAATTAATTTAATTAAACCTCCACTCTTTCCCCTTTCTATTAATTGCCTATGTGAACCTAATTGATAGCTACTTAAATACAAATAACGGTTAATCTACTTCAACCGGTGATTATTACACCCGTCTGTATACGGGCTTCAGCACAAACGCACAAATATTTATGCCTTATGATTTCCTCCGTTATATACCAATCCATATATCCTCTGATCTTCCTCCTTCGGTTATTCTAGCATATCCTTACAAATAAACATTTGATTAGTCAAAAATAACTCTATAAGGTTTTATATATACACTCTTCATTGACTCTCTTTTATTACTTTCTTAAATCCAAATTATTTCTTTAAACCTCCACCCTTTCCTTTTCCTTTTCCTATTAATTGCCTATTTAAATCTAATCGATTACTACATGAATACACATAAACCTTTGATTAGCAAAATAACTTTATAAGATTATATATATACCTATGTAAACATAAACAAAAACTATATATATATATATCGAATTTAAATTTATACTTGAAATCATTTATATTTGTATTTATAAACACAGCTATTTTATCGTGTCATATACATTTATACTATTATAAGTGTCATTTTATATCACAGTAAATAACACACATGCACAAACACACATATAAGACAACCAATATGTCTGTTGTGGTGTAAATCCCTACACTTATATATAGGCATGTTAAACCAAGTACACTGTAATTGTTGCACATGCACATACATACACATGTGTATATGATACACATGATCATGTTATATAACATAAATATAGTACCAAAACAAAACTTTATTTACAAATAAAATAAAATAAAATAAAGATTTTATTTAATATAAAATTTAGATAAGATCTAAATGAATTTAGATTTCATAAGCCTAATAAAGACCTAATAAAGGAATTTTTTTGAGATTTACCCTTTAACTCCATTGTTGGCTGGCCCAGTTCCAACAGGCTTAAGGCCTGTGTAACATTTGAATGATAAAGTATGCAATGATATGTATATCTGCTGCAAAAGTATGTAATGATGATGCTCTTGTGAGTCAGAGCAAGGGGCTACTTTCAGTTAAGGTCCCACGGTTTTTTAACATGTATAAATGAACTTCAAGCCTAGGTTTGTTATTAAATTAGATAGCTGTTGGTTTGGTAAAGTAAAGGGAAACCCGTTCTGCATCTTGGCGACATGGTCTTACTAGTTTGTACGCTTAGGGTAATATTTTACTCATACCAAACTTTATGACCTTTATTTTTATTCTTGTTTCCCAATAAAATCATGGATACACATTCAAATAGATTGGGTTTATGGGCCTAGAGAGGTAGCTTTTGGTGAAGGCCAAATAATGCAAGCCGAAAACGAAGTTGGAGGCTTGAGTAATATGTTGGTTTTGATTCCCTTGTCTTTAATGTTCATGATTGCATCTTCATATTCGGTGCATGACACTAATAGCTTTGTTGTATAATATTTTTGACCTTGCATAAGCATGACTTTGGGATGCAAATATTATGAATTAAATCTGTAACAGTATTGATGTTCTTGTTCTAGTTATATATGCTATGCTTACTTATGATTGTATTATTCAATTTAACTCATCTCTATCGCCGAAAGATAATTTCAAGGTGACTTTTGATATTATAGTTCCATCTTTAGGTCTCGGAATGAAGGATGTTATAGGGAGAATCGAGGTGCTCAATATAAAGTATATAGGTGCAAATCGGGAGGGAATACAAACTAGGGGCAAGTTGTATAGGAGACATCCCTGTAACATCCAGTCACTCCTTGAAGAGGAATGAGGGGGAAAATACAAACCACACCTAATGTGCTCTAAGGTTAAAGAAATATACCCCTCTGTACGTAGCTGTATGTGCCTAAAAGGAGTAGGAATCATAAAATTGCGATCAGTTATCCCAAAGTGGTTTAGAATAAACTCGGCCTATGAATCGCTACAAATACTCGATACTAGGTCATAGAAAGAAGAAGACTCTTGGCCAAAAGAACATAGAGGATCATCGACGCATGTAATCAACTAAATAAAAAATGTATATGCCATGACTAATTAAAATCTAGAACGACGAGGGAAAGGAAAAGAAAATAAATACATTGAAAAATTAACATAAACATTTAGTCAAACAAGTTAGAGGCATGTATGCATATACAAAAAAGAGAGAAAGATAGGAGATTTACTTACAAGAGATGACGTAATTTCCAGAAGATTATATGTTAATAGCACGGTAGAGCGATAACCAATTTGGAGGAGGATGATATAATGTAAAAAGAAATCCAGGATCAATGAAAAGATGAATAAAGGAGAAGTTAGGGATATATAAATGTCAAAGGATAATCCAAATCATTATGCTCAGACGATAAGAAAAAGAAGAACTGTCGGATGATGAGTACAAAATGAATTTACAAAAATGAGGTGGATTTTTTTAATCATGAGACGATTTCCATGACAATGAGAAGAAAATATATCCAATCTCATTATGCCACGTCTAAGAAACATTAAGTACAAAAGATAGCTAACAAGACTATTTTCTTAAAAAAATAATAAAATAAAAAGAATTGGACATGATATGACAAGTCTACCCTAATATGCATCAGCAAGACTAGGGGAGCAATTGTTACACCCATTTTTTTAATGCTTTATAATATGTTGAGTGCAGGTTTAAATGCACAAACTCAAAGGATACTCCAAAGCAAAAACGTAATTAAGCAAGCCATTTCCGCACTAGAAAGATCTGCACACATCCAAAAATGCAACACTTAATACCCAACAAACAATAGTGCAAGGAATCGCACAACCTGTAGATTTATACACAACATTCGGTGCTACCAAGGTACTAACTGAGAACATTGAAAAGAACAACACTAATCGAAAACAAATTGCACTGTATTAATAGAAGGTTAGCGTACCCCGTAACATACCAGCGGAGCCACGAAGACTTCGTTGAATAAAGCAAGTCACCACCACACTTAAGAAAAACACACATCTTGGTCAAGCCAAGTTGTGCTGCCATTTTGAAGTACACACCACCATTTTAAAGGACCGTGCCACCGTTTTAAAGAAGGACTACGCTGCCATTTTAAAGAGGAACTATGACAATTCCTTACATATGGGATAAAGCATTTGTCACCACAGCCAAGTTGAGCGTCACCACATCCTAAGAAGATTGTGCTGCAATACCCAAACTGCGTTGGGACAACTGAGGTAAACAAGCATAATACATTGCCAAAAGTCAACCACAGACTCCATAAGCCAAATTCGAAGTTTCTCGCCTGAAGCCAAATTCAAATTTCCTGCCCAAATCCAAATTCAAATTTCTTGCCTAAAGCCAATGCTCTCTCATATATCCATATCAGCAATCCATGCCTAATCAAACAAGCCCGTGGATGAATGACATGTTTCAAAATCATATAGCAAAGGAGGAAAGCATGGTTATGCCATCAGCAATTCATGTGACATCATTCTTTACTATAAAAGCAACCTACAAATGCAACCTACAATTTCCTCAACTCTTCCCCAGTAGAAGCCGATCATTTAGCTAGGAAGACTAGTTACAAACACCACACCTCCTCATCCAAACCGATAGTCCCACCATTTTATACAATTCTCAATTCAAATATCTCTTCATGAAGCAGAAGTGATCATTCACTCTCTTAATTCCAACCGTGTATTAAGTTATGTTAGTCTCATACATTCGCTTTCCTTTCCAAATGATCTAAACATTCAAAAGAAAACGTTTACTACAAGATTGGACCAAACTCTTTGTTAAAATGCATTTTATCATCCTTAATATTTAAGAATATCAAATATATTGCACCTTATGTAAACCAATCAAGCTGACATTTCAGTGATCGAATTCCTAAGTCTGTCTTATAACTCTTAGTCTAGTGCTATATGTAACACAACAAGATCATTACTATAATCAATAGTGTTGAATATATTATCTCGCATTATGGTTTACTTGTTTATTTCAAATGAACCAATTTCATCGGAGCTTCATACATTACAAATCATGACTATTTACCATATAACATTTGTATGTGATCGGATATGGATCAAATATCCATATTCTTGTATTGTTTAGAGTTTAAACTCATAGAAGACAATATATAGTCTTGGGTAAACAAACAACTAAGTGACCAAGGTACGAATGTATTTAGTGGTTGTATAATTTGGCTTTTGCATGGGTCCGAATTGACAACAAGACAAAAGATTTATTAATAAGTATATTTTACATTTCTATGTCAATCTTAATTCAGTTCATTAGTATATTTTAACTAATAATTTTTTATCAATTATAATAACTGCAAAAATTTAATCGAAGTGCATTATTTTACCTTTGTATAGCATATGTTCTTATAATATTAGAAATATTAAATTTTATAATTTTATTTTTCTAATAAGGCTCCCACTAGACTTTTATATTACTCAAAACCTTAAGAGAAAATATAAAATTCTATCAATTTCACTAGTGGGCATTAGGACTCACTTTCATCAAGATTCTAATCTTGAGGAAACGCACCAAATTATAGGCCTGCGTGCGATGGATAATAACTTATCAGTTGTATTGTATACAATCCTAACCCATGGTCTTTCTCCTAGTCTCATCTCGACCTTGAGAAAACTCAACAAATCTAAAGAGATTATTTGTCTGTACTGACCATTTTGTGACGGCCTAAGTATAATGCATGTACCTTGAGGAATATCAACAAATATGTGCATGTATCTTACTTCTTCTAGTCAATATATTGATAGTACTATACATAACATCTCTAGGTTGAGGAAACTCAATAACTAAAGATTATGCAAGTAATCTATTAATATATAAATGATAGATGACAACTAATATATTAAGGATTCATTATATATATATATATGTATGTATGTATATGTATATATATGTATGTATATATATGTATGTATATGTATTAGGATCATGCAATATACCATAAAGAAGAAATGAATAGGGTATTTAAAATAATTGGTTGATAAATAGATAAATAATGCAGAAACGTAAATGCGAAAATTAAATGACATACAAATGTACCCAGCTTCGGCCATTGATCCATTAACGTGTAGTGTTGTCCTAAAGTTACTACTTTATGTTGGGGATTTTGCGGTTCGAGATAAATTTGATGGCGATTGTGAAGAAGATAATGTTGTACTTCCGACTTCAAGGATCTATGGAATAGATTCTTTCAGACAATAGTTCAACCCACCAGGTACAAATGAGTTATCGAACTATCGACTTTCAGGATTCAATGAAGCCCTATAACAGCGAAATCGGATTCAAAGTTTGTACGCCTTTTATCCGACCAAGAACACTGTAGTAATGGTTTTTGATGATGCAATCTGTGTAGAATATAATGAAGAGGAAGAAGAGAGCAATTCTGCGACGTTTCCTAAGTTTGCAACACCTTAAAGGCGTCACAAAACAGAGTAATGGCGGCGCAGTGTTTTGTGAAGAAGAAGAAGATTAAGAATTATTTGTAACGTTTTCTGGGCGTCACTATTTATAGTGGCAGAGAGGTGCCTATTCGCTAGCGTCACAACCGTTTGCAACGGTTACAAACGGCTTTATCCATTCAATATTTAAACGTCGCATCTATTCATTTTGTAACGTTACAAATTTTCCGCCATTTATTCAAATTCAGGAATTTCGGTTTTGGGTCCTTTACGGGCTGAAATCTGGCCCGTTACTGTTCACATATGATCAAAAAATATTTTCAAATCCGAAACCCGTCCCCGACCCGGTTTGGTTCGGTCGGACGGACGCCGACGGCGCGCGTGGTGTTGCATGACTTCTCTCCTCACGACAAGGCAAACATGTGGGAGCCCCAATGCCCCAACATCCATATAAGAAAGCTATATTTATACAAATATAGTCATTGATTTTCTAGCATGTGGGACTATCTTTTCTTTCTTCTTTCCTTCTTCTCTTTCAAATAATAACCCAAAGCCCCAAACTTATTTGAAAATTTTACAACACTTTAATTATATATTAAAATGCTTACAACACATGTAAACTCACACTCTCTGCTAATCTAAATATACTAATCATATATCTAATAACTCTGTCTGAACTCAATATCTTGATATAAGAATCCTTGAACCACACCACATAGCTTATCTAGAAAATCTACAGTTCAAATTTAAAAAGAAATATTAGAAAAAACAAATAAAAAATACAAAACAAACAAGAAATCAAAAGGGAACACCCTTTCAGCTCAATTTCTTCGTCTCAATATTCAGTGTCCCCGTGTATCCAGTTCAAAATCAATCCTACATTATATAATCTAATTGTTGATTGGGTCACCCCATAAAATTAAATAATGAATTTTGAACGGAGACAGAGAACAGATGAAATGGGTACAGATGAATTGAAAACTGTATTCTTTAATTATTTTATTTATTTTGGTATTGTTAGTGGAACTTCATTTTTATTTCTTTTGTTTTGTTTTTTTTAAAATCTTAGTGGGGTGCAGATAAAAATCAATCTTAACCAAAAATGAAGAGTCGCTGACATAACGTTACCGTATTATCTGTATCTCCCTTAAACATTAGCTACTCCCACACAAATGACTTTACAAAAGACCTCCCGCAGGTGAATTTAAATCGCGCCGTCGCGCTTGAAAGAAAACGTCATCGCCGTGAAATAGAAAACTGCCGCCGATGTGAGATTTGAAACCAAGAGATCTAAGTTGCTTCGCTGTTTGCTGTGGCCAGGCTTATGGAGATGGAGATGGAGCATTGTTGCTATGCTATTTGTGTAAGTGGATCCGCCTTAAACTAGTGGTTGTCGTCGATTTGAAAAGATTTGCATGCGTCAACAAAAATCTGCCTATGTTTGAATCTGCCGTCGTGTCTGACGTTGTGATGCTTGGCTGCCAAAGTTTAGAGTTCAAAAACAATCGATGTCTGAAAGTTAAGGGTTGTTCGATCTGAGTATGGTGATGTGTTTGCCGTTGCGATGCTCGATTGTCCTGCGTCAGCCTTGACCTGGTTGCTAGCGATGAAGCCTGACTTACTGCTCGAAACTTTGTCACCTTGACCGTGTCACATTTGTGGCCAAGCCCGCAGCTGATTAGTTCAGGAAATCGAATAAATGCGTGCGTCAGAGATTGAAGTTGTCATGCCTGAAAATGATCTGATGAAGGCAGGAGGAGGTATTGGCAGTTAAAAGCTTGGTAGTTGAAAACTCTTCCCTTTTTTAATATGATTGGCTGTAGTTGATATTTGGATGGACATTATGGGGTTGATGTTGTGATACCATGATTGTGTATATTGGCATTTGATGGCTGAAACTTGAAGATGTGTGTCGGTGCTGTCGGAGACCGATGTCTTTGTTTGACTGCATCTGTGAAGGAGGCGTACTTGGTTGATTTGGTGAATGTTGGTGATGTGCTTGTAGTTTGAAACGGATGTTGTGCTCCCTGGTGACGCTGTAGATGTTTGCCTGGGCTGCTGTGATTTGATCGTGAGAAGATGAAGTTTGGTTACCCTTTTGGTTGATGCTTCATGTTGTTTATAGCTGGAATTGATGATTGAATTCCTGAAGCTTTGAGAGGTCGATGACTTAAATCAACGTGGTGAATGAAACATGGTTGCAGTTTGATGTTGGCCATGATAGCATAGAACTTGATCGGATTTGTATAATATTTGATGATATATGACAATTTGATTAAGAAATTTTTGTTTATTTTTTGAATTCGATGGAAAATAAGATGACGAAGCATCTATATTATATATAGATGTGTACTGTCCAAAGAATAGTTCCAGTGGAGAAGGAAATAAAATCAATCTTTGGTTATAGTGGCCAAAACTTTCATTCCCTTCCAAATCTCCCACTTAAAGTATTCTTTCTATATTTGTTCCTTTTTTGAATGATTGATATCTCGTGCCTTGCCTGTAAGAGAGTTTTGTACTATATATATATATATATATATATATATATATATATATATATATATAAAGATATACAAATCTAACGAAACAAGTGAATCCAATTAAATCTATTACTGGAATCGGTACTCTGTAAATACACAACACTAAACAAACAAATCAAATAAAATATATATGTAATTATATCAATAAAAATTGGTTGCAATATTTTACAATATTTCTATTATGATAATAACAAACAGATATTAAATTTTACAAATAAAGTGAAAATGTGTTTGATATTTAAAGTGTAAATCAAGCATATGAGAGTAATGGATGACAAATAATTGAAAACAAAATTATGATTTGATGATTTTTAAACTGCAACACACTTTAAATAAAATCAAATATAAAAATATATTTTTATCATCAAACAACACGTATATTCCACAATCTCCCCTCTTGATAATCACAAATAAAAAGTTAAAATTTAACAAGCTTAACTCATGTTGAGTGTGCATTTGGTATCATAAAAATCATAGCACCATGGACACAATGTCTCAATATATATATGACATGCTCCCCATATTAATATGTTCCCCCTACACATGTGACATATGTGTTCAAAATAAAATATTAAACGAATAATATTTCTAGAATATTAATAATGAATTCGCAATATCAACAAATCTTAACCGCTCTCACCCTTTTTTATTTTCATCAAAAGTGTAAATATCAATTTAATATAGTGAAAAACTGATAGAGAACGATGAAAATCGATTGAAATATGACACTAAATATTTAGTGAAAAGTCAACCATAAATTATAATAGTTATATTAATCAAAGTCATATCTCATAAGTGGAAATAGGGTGACAAAAGGTTAGTAATACGTGGTGAGGTTCAACAATAAACTCAACCATTCTAGCCACAGTCCAAATAATCCGAGCGAAGTATTTATGTGAGGACAATTTTTCCCTAACTGATTTTAAATGAGATAAAGATACTTGCAACCATGCCAGATCAATTACTTGATCAAATGTTCTATCTGCATATGGTAGCATAGCTCTGCTAAGTCCTGGGTTCAGTCCTTTTATATACCTATCATTTTTGGATGCTTCATCTGCCACTAGCATTGCTCCATAATTGGATAGCCCCTCAAACTTTTGAGTGTATTCAGTGACATTCAAAGTTCCCTGCCTAAGTCTGATAAATTCTTCAAGCAAAATGGTCTTGGCTGATGCTGGTACAAATCTTGCCTCCAACATCTCCTTGAACTGATTCCAAGTGATTTCATTTTCATTTCTTCCAGCTATGATCACCTCCCACCAGCTTAAAGCTACCCCTTTCAGTTGTCTAGAAGCTACTTGCCTCTTCCTTTGGTCATCCAACTGCATGTCATTGAAAATCCTATCAAGTGTTCTCAACCATGCTTGAATTTCCATCACACTCTCAGTTCCTTCAAAACTCCTGCCTCCCAAATTGGAATAAGTCTTCAGTAGTTTTGAAAGCTCTTCATGTGGGTTCTCAGGCCTATGCCCAATTCCATCTCTTAAAACCCTCACAAATTCTTGCATATCAAGCATTTGAGGTGCACTGGGTCCTGCATTGTGATGAGATCCTCTTCCTACCATGGTCTGCTAACTAAATTCTGGGTAAATGGTATTAGTATATTATGAGTACTTCTATAATTTCTATTTTCTTATCTAAATTATTTCATCCAAAACAAACAGACATAATACATTTCTATAATACTTAACAATCAATGCAACCAAGTGCTCTGATACCAACTGAAATGACCCTCCTATTTCCACCCTAATTTCATAAGGATTTTTTTTTAAGAGATGATATATAGATATATCATTCATTACAAATATATTTTCTCAGGGTCATTTTCTTTCTCCAATAAACAAAATATATCCAGGATCAAGATAACTTACCAATATAAAATATATCAGTGTATTACTAATAACATACACATACATATGAAGATGTATGTGTTCCTCTTGTTTATATTCAGAGTATATACTTTATTTTTTTTTGTTGTACAAGAACATTCTGTTTGATTTAGATTTTTAGCAATTCAGATTAATTATTGTATCCTGATTTTTGACCATAGAATCCACTGGAAACATGTACTTTAGTCTGTTATTCTAATTAAGAAATGATCAAGTATTAATCAGTGGAAAGCAAGCTTTTAATATGGATGATTGTGTTAAAGTCTGGATAGTATCAAACTCAGGTTAAAAGAAAGTGGATCATAAGTGAACACAAGCAACATCTAGGCGTAATGGAAACGCGCCTAACTTATACATGAGAGGTCACGAGTTCGAGTGCTATGCTGGTCGGTTCAAACCCAATTTTTGTTTTTCTTTTTATTTTTCTCCTGTATGGTTTGAAATCTGATATCTACCTATATCTGCACATATATATTTAATTTCATCCTATAATCTAACATACAAAACAAAATTTCTTACTTTATTATTTTTGAAACCCTTTCCTACAATTGATCTAGGAATTTATGTTTATATTTTTGCCCAAATATCAACATGTACACAGATATACATGTACATGTCAATATCTTTGCTCATTTACCAGAAAACTGGGTGAAACAAGTGCTAAATGTACTAAGCTTTTGAAATGCATTTTTATTTTCAGAATACAATCTATCATGATCAACCAATACTTCATTTATTTGAAGCTGGTTAACTCATGAATCCTGTATCTGCTACACACTAGTTCAAAGCAATGGAGATACCATTCATTGCATTCTGTCTGAAGCTTTTAAAAACATTTTACTTTTCTCAATACAATTCAGAAATGAATTCAAACTTGTTTACAAAGCATTTCAGTAAAAAGAAAACTAAAATCCTTATAAGTTTACTTCTAGCTAAATCCAGATTTTATTCTAAAACTCAGTGCTCTGTTATGTCTCAAGATTAGCTAATACATAATATAAATTATGCAAAACAGTAGCTCACATAATTGTATATTTCTTACCAGATTTTTATAGCTGATACTTGTGCATATTTTTCTTGTTTATGTTTCAGACACTACTTCAAAAACAAATCAAACCTTAACACACAACAATTTCGACAGAACAACTAATTTAATCTGACACTTTACAGAACATAAGAGCAACTTGATCACTAACCATATAATATTCAATACATGTCTGGAAATCTTAGAAACATAAAATTTTTCCTGAATACATGCAGATATAATCAATTTAAGCTCTTATTGAAACTAGCTAGCATGTTCATTCACTCCTCCATAATAGCCATAACTTCATTTTTACTTAGTGCCTGGGTTACCTGAAAGAGCATGAGTGGCTGCCTCATTTTAAAATGAGACACCCCATATGCCATGAGCAAACAAGGGTCAGATCTATGATCTGGTATGAGTAACATCAATACATTCATGATATTAAGCAATAGAGAATATAAGAGTACCAACTAGTTATCTAAGCTAATTCCTGCAATCAATTACTTTAACATAGTATAATTAAGTTGATTCAGGTATGATATATTCATTTATCATTCTTCACTTGCATACATAATCATGCAAACATAATTATCTATCTGCAACATTTGCATTCACTGGAACCATCATGGTTTCATACCAACCAACCTAAGAAATATTCATATTCCTATTTCTTCATTTACAGGTTGTCTAATTCAATTTAAATCCCTGCCTCATCTGCTATTAAGGAATCACTAGGACACATTGCAATGAACTAATTCACATCATTGCACAAAGATCTCAGGGCTTAAACAAACCATGTGCCAACTTGCATACTTCAAATATGACAAGCATTCCAGCAGCTTTCTTGGCCTTCCCTTCCCTAGTTTATTTACTAGTGTATTGTCTTAAATCCTATCATCAAATATGCTAAGTGAACATGTCACTGCAAACATGGAAACATCCATAATCTTTCCTAGCATAATTCTCCTCAGAAATAAGCAGACAGTTATTTCCTAAATGGGGTCAATATGTCTTGATCTTAGTAAAATATAAGAATATTTTCAACTGTAAAAAAAAGAGGCATGGCATGTTCTTATTATATTGATCTGCAAGCCTTTATGATTGATTCAGATTCAAGATCTGGTTCAATCATAATTTTAGCTTGTGGGTTTCTTCCTCTTTTTTTTTGATTTGATTAAGGGCTCAGCACTTAGAAAATTTCTATTGCACCCTTAACATTTTTCTTCTCAAGCCTCAGCACTTATACCAAGTATAATGCAGCTCCCAACATTTTTGTAAAGTTTCCATGCCATAGATCTATAACAGTTGAGAGTATTCTCTATATAATTTTAAGATTCTAGACTTTAACATTTTTGAGTAAAAATAAAACAGTAATGATACACATCCAAAGACAAATGTCTCAGCAAATCAAAGATCACCAAAATCATCCATATTAAATCATATCAGATTTAAAATAAGACATCCAAAAAGCATTGATGAAATCATATACATCAAAACCAGAAATATATAAATGGCAATATAAAAAGTGGCTGCCTCATCTCAGGTCTTAATGCCATGAACTCAGTGAGGTTACTCACCTAAATATTTCTTCTTATTAATCCAGAAAATCCTTGTATGAGTGTTTTCTCCTTCCTTCTAATATTTTTCTTCTTTTCTTATTTTTGTGCAGCTCGGGGTGAAGATAATTCTACTGGCTAAAACTGCCTATTTATATGCATTTTTCCACTAGGGTTTTGTTAAAACAGAATTCCATTTCTGTCCTGGCTAGCATCATGCATTTTTCATTCATAATACCCCGGCCATATTAACCAATTTAAAGGCTGCATTTTCTTTCTTTTACTTTTCAGAAAATGGCCACTCACCTAGTCATGTTAAAAGTGTGACTATCCTATTTTATATTTCAATTATTTCTGAGAATCCCCTTTGCTATTTTTGCCTACACAAGCATATTGACTTGTATCACATTTCATGTCATTTTAATGTTATAGTTTCACTTGCTTATATATATATATATATACTTTTCAGTATTTTAAAAATGTATATTTGTATACATATCTTATCTAGGCTTATTTAATTCCTCTTTAATTTCAGAAACATATGCACCTATATGTATACAGGTTTACAAATCCTTATAACATATATATATATGTAAAATTTTCTTTTCTGGATTTTAAATAAAATCTGTTTACTGATTTAAAGTAAAACTTACTTTTCTTATTTTCTATGATGATCCATATAATCAAATATCCATGTTGCAAAATCATGTTTGTATTGCTTTTTAATTCTTGTTTTAAATCCAAGAAATCTGGAGTTCTTCCTTGTGCCATTTCAGTGTGCACGTGCACACATATACTTGCACACTATTTATTCCAGAAATTTCACCATATTTAAATCTAAATATTTCAAAAATTAAATCATTTTACAAAAATGATTTTTCACAAAATTTTGGGGTATTACATTCACCCCTCCTTTTAGGAATTGTGTCCTCACAATTTTTCTAACATTTATATCAAGCATCATTTCTTTTCTGAAAACTTATCAAACATATGCATAAGCAAACAAATTCAACCATATCAACCATGCATAACAAATTTTTCCAGAAAAAAAAAATTACCTTTTAATTTGCAAAAAGCTTAGGATAATCCATTCTAATCTTATCCTCTAACTCCCATGTGCAGTCATTAGGATCACTACTCCACTGGATCTTAACTAGTTTCAAGGTTTTGCTCCTTAATTTCTTTTCTTCCTTGGCTACAATCCCCACTGGTTCTTTTTCATAAACCAAGTCAGGATTTATTTGAATTTTGGTAGGCTCTTCCAAAATGTCTTCTTTATCATGTACCCATCTTCTAAGTTGGGACACATGAAAAACATTATGCATTGCTTTCATTTCCTCTGGTAGTTCTAATTTGTAAGCCAATGAACCAATTCTTTCCAGAATTTTATAGGGTCCAACATACCTTGGTGTAAGCTTACCTTGCTTGCCAAATCTCAAGACTTTCTTCATAGGTGAAATCTTGATGAAAACAAAGTCTCCCACTTCATATTCCACTTGCTTTCTCTTCCTATCTGCAAATTTCTTTTGCCTATCTTGAGCTGCTGCTATTCTTTTTCTTATTAACCCAATTTTCTCTGTAGTTTCTTTAACATATTCAGGTCCAAGAACAGCCCTTTCTCCAGTCTCTACCCAGCATATAGGTGATAAACATGGCTTGCCATATAAGGCTTCAAATGGTGCCATCCCTATGGTGCTTTGGTAACTGTTATTGTATGTGAATTCAGCTAGATGGAGGTGGTCTTCCCAGTTGCCTCCAAAGTCCAGTGTACATGCTCTCAACAAATCCTCTAAGACTTTGTTCACCACCTCAGTTTGACCATCTGATTGTGGATGGTAGGCAGTGCTTAAGCACAATTCACTCCCCATAGCCTCTTGAAAACTTTTCCAAAACCTTGAGGTGAAGATGGTATCCCTATCACTCACAATGGTTTTGGGTATGCCATGCAACCTTACTACCTCTTTCATGAATATTTGAGCCAATTTTGGAGCATTTCTGTCTGTTCTAACTGGGATAAAATGTGCTACCTTAGTTAGCCTATCCACTATTACCCATATACTTGTGTTTCCCTTCTTAGATCTAGGCAGACCATCTATGAAATCCATAGATATGTCCTCCCACTTCCACTGTGGTATACTAAGGGGTTGCAATAGTCCTGATGGCCTTTGTGTCTCTGCCTTGACTTGTTGGCAAGTCATGCACCTTGCAACATATCTGGCCACATCTGACTTCATCCCCTTCCACCAAAGATTTCTTTTCAAATTTTGATACATCTTGGTGCTACCTGGGTGTATGGAGTACTTATTCCTATGGTACTCATTTAATATTTCCTCCTTCAATTCTATATTTTCTGGAACACATATCCTATTTTTATTCCTTAAATAACCATTTTTATCAATTTGATAATTTATTACTTCCTCCCCTTTTGATATGAGCATTTTCTTTTCCACCATGTTTAGGTCTTGTTCCTGCATTTTCCCAATCTTAAGAAGTAAATCTGATTGCAGAGATATCATACTTAATTTTCCTTTACCTTCACCTTCTTCAATGGACATCATTTGTACCTTACTGTTTTCCTCAATTTCCAAATCAGTAGGTATAGACAAATCCCTAAACTCTTCCATCATCAGCATGGCTACTTTGGCATGTTGTCTACTCAAGGCATCTGCAACTTTATTTGCCTTGCCTGGTGTATACAGTATATCTAGATCATAGGCAGCTAGGAACTCTACCCATCTATGTTGCCTCATGTTCAAATCTTTTTGTGAGAATAAATATTTCAGTGCCTTATGATCAGTGTACAAAATGAATTTGGCACCTAACAAATAATGTCTCCAAAGTTTCAGAGCATACACAACTGCTGCTAGTTCAAGATCATGGGTTGCATATCTGGTTTCATGTGGCTTTAATTGCCTAGATGCATAGGCTACCACCTGGTCTTGCTGCATCAACACAGCCCCTAACCCAGAGCCACTTGCATCAGTGTACACAACCAAATTTTCATTTCCTTCTGGCACTCTCAATACTGGTGCATTAATCAGAGCTTCCTTTATTTTGATAAAAGCTTGCTCACATTTTTCTGTCCATACAAAGGCTTGGTTCTTTCTAGTTAAATTGGTAAGTGGTGATGATATTTTTGAGAAATCTTTTATAAATCTCCTATAATATCCTGCCATCCCCATAAATGATCTAATCTCACTGATGGTGCTAGGCCTTTTCCATGCTTGGATGGCCACTACCTTATTAGGGTTTACTGATATTCCTTTGGCAGAGATAACATGCCCAAGAAAATGCACTTCTTCTTTCCAAAATGCACATTTTGAAAATTTTGCCTTTAAATCATTTTCCCTTAGTCTTGACAAAACTAAATGCAAATGATTTTTATGCTCTTCCACTGTCTTGGAATAAATCAAAATGTCATCAATAAAAATCAATACAAACTTGTCTAAATAATCTCTAAATATTCTATTCATCAAATCAACAAAATATGAAGGAGCATTTGTCAAACCAAATGGCATAACCAAAAATTCATATAAGCCATATCTTGTGTTAAATGCAGTATACTTAACACTTGAGTCTTCAACCTTCATTTGATGGAATCCTGATGCTAAGTCTAGCCTAGAAAATATTTTAGCTTCACTGAGTTGGTCAAAGAGATCATCTATTCTAGGCAATGGGTATTTATTCTTGATGGTTACTTTATTTAGTTCCCTGTAATCTATGCACATTCTCAAGGTACCATCATGTTTTCTTACAAACACTACTGGAGAACCCCAGCAGGAATTGCTTGGCCTTATAAATCCCTTGCCCTCTAATTCTTCCAACTGATTTTTCAATTCTTTCAGTTCACTTGGCCCCATTCTGTAAGGTTTCTTGATTATTGGACTTGCTCCTGGAATGAGATTAATTTGAAACTCAATTGGTCTGTGGTGTGGAACACCCTTAACTTCCCCAAACACATCCAAGTATTCATTAACTATGGGAATTTCTTCAATGGTTAGTTCACTCAGATCTTTTTCTAAGTCAACTAAATGATACAACTTCCCTTCCTTAGCTACTTCACATAGAACTGTGATCCTCTGGCCTCTAGAATTTTGCAATGATATGGTGGATGAGTCTAAATTAATTATGGCTTTAAATTGCCTTAACCAATCTACCCCCAATATAACTCCTATATTTGGGTAATTTAAAACATATAAATTGGAAATAAAAATATTTCCTCCTATGTTTAACTCCACATCCACACAATTCATGTTCAAAACACTAGAACTCCCTAGGGGACTTTGTACAAGCAATGGGGTTTCAACCAATATGCAGTTTAATTTTAACACTTTAACTAATTCATAGGAAATCAAAGAGTGTGTTGCTCCAGTATCATATACTACTGGTATGGGTATGGCACAAATGAGTAATGTACCTTCCACTTGGCCATGATTTTCAGCATCAATTTTCACTGCAGATTTGCCTTTACCTTCCAAAGTTGCCAATTTCCCTTGCTGTTTATTCTCAGGACAGTTCCTCTTCATATGCCCCTCTTTCCCACATAGGTAGCATTTGAAGGCTCCTCCTTTTAACTCTGGGCACCTTGGTTTGATGTGTCCTTCTTTTCCACAATGATGGCAAACCAATTTCTTCTTAGTATCATTGGCTTTTGTATCTTTA
Organism: Allium fistulosum; assembly: GCA_030737815.1. Lineage (NCBI taxonomy): Eukaryota > Viridiplantae > Streptophyta > Magnoliopsida > Asparagales > Amaryllidaceae > Allium > Allium fistulosum. The sequence goes on from CM060903.1 coordinate 1,505,938,184, forward strand.
CTCTTTTTGTTGTCTGCCTCCTCCTTCTTTTTATCATAAGGGTGATATCTTCCCTTATCCTTCTTGTTGTTGCTCTTAAAATTCCTATATTTCTCTCTTTCTTTGTCATGTTGTTCCAGTTTCAAGGCCAGATCAATTACTTGATCAAATGTTCTATCTGCATATGGTAGCATAGCTCTGCTAAGTCCTGGGTTCAGTCCTTTTATATACCTATCATTTTTGGATGCTTCATCTGCCACTAGCATTGCTCCATAATTGGATAGCCCCTCAAACTTTTGAGTGTATTCAATGACATTCAAAGTTCCCTGCCTAAGTCTGATAAATTCTTCAAGCAAAATGGTCTTGGCTGATGCTGGTACAAATCTTGCCTCCAACATCTCCTTGAACTGATTCCAAGTGATTTCATTTTCATTTCTTCCAGCTATGATCACCTCCCACCAGCTTAAAGCTACCTCTTTCAGTTGTCTAGAAGCTACTTGCCTCTTCCTTTGGTCATCCAACTGCATGTCATTGAAAATCCTATCAAGTGTTCTCAACCATGCTTGAATTTCCATCACACTCTCAGTTCCTTCAAAACTCCTGCCTCCCAAATTGGAATAAGTCTTCAGTAGTTTTGAAAGCTCTTCATGTGGGTTCTCAGGCCTATGCCCAATTCCATCTCTTAAAACCCTCACAAATTCTTGCATATCAAGCATTTGAGGTGCACTGGGTCCTGCATTGTGATGAGATCCTCTTCCTACCATGGTCTGCTAACTAAATTCTGGGTAAATGGTATTAGTATATTATGAGTACTTCTATAATTTCTATTTTCTTATCTAAATTATTTCATCCAAAACAAACAGACATAATACATTTCTATAATACTTAACAATCAATGCAACCAAGTGCTCTGATACCAACTGAAATGACCCTCCTATTTCCACCCTAATTTCATAAGGATTTTTTTTTAAGAGATGATATATAGATATATCATTCATTACAAATATATTTTCCCAGGGTCATTTTCTTTCTCCAATAAACAAAATATATCCAGGATCAAGATAACTTACCAATATAAATATATCAGTGTATTACTAATAACATACACATACATATGAAGATGTATGTGTTCCTCTTGTTTATATTCAGAGTATATACTTTATTTTTTTTGTTGTACAAGAACATTCTGTTTGATTTAGATTTTTAGCAATTCAGATTAATTATTGTATCCTGATTTTTGACCATAGAATCCACTGGAAACATGTACTTTAGTCTGTTATTCTAATTAAGAAATGATCAAGTATTAATCAGTGGAAAGCAAGCTTTTAATATGGATGATTGTGTTAAAGTCTGGATAGTATCAAACTCAGGTTAAAAGAAAGTGGATCATAAGTGAACACAAGCAACATCTAGGCGTAATAGAAACGCGCCTAACTTATACATGAGAGGTCACGAGTTCGAGTGCTATGCTGGTCGGTTCAAACACAATTTTTGTTTTTCTTTTTATTTTTCTCCTGTATGGTTTGAAATCTGATATCTACCTATATCTGCACATATATATTTAATTTCATCCTATAATCTAACATACAAAACAAAATTTCTTACTTTATTATTTTTGAAACCCTTTCCTACAATTGATCTAGGAATTTATGTTTATATTTTTGCCCAAATATCAACATGTACACAGATATACATGTACATGTCAATATCTTTGCTCATTTACCAGAAAACTGGGTGAAACAAGTGCTAAATGTACTAAGCTTTTGAAATGCATTTTTATTTTCAGAATACAATCTATCATGATCAACCAATACTTCATTTATTTGAAGCTGGTTAACTCATGAATCCTGTATCTGCTACACACTAGTTCAAAGCAATGGAGATACCATTCATTGCATTCTGTCTGAAGCTTTTAAAAACATTTTACTTTTCTCAATACAATTCAGAAATGAATTCAAACTTGTTTACAAAGCATTTCAGTAAAAAGAAAACTAAAATCCTTATAAGTTTACTTCTAGCTAAATCCAGATTTTATTCTAAAACTCAGTGCTCTGTTATGTCTCAAGATTAGCTAATACATAATATAAATTATGCAAAACAGTAGCTCACATAATTGTATATTTCTTACCAGATTTTTATAGCTGATACTTGTGCATATTTTTCTTGTTTATGTTTCAGACACTACTTCAAAAACAAATCAAACCTTAACACACAACAATTTCGACAGAACAACTAATTTAATCTGACACTTTACAGAACATAAGAGCAACTTGATCACTAACCATATAATATTCAATACATGTCTGGAAATCTTAGAAACATAAAATTTTTCCTGAATACATGCAGATATAATCAATTTAAGCTCTTATTGAAACTAGCTAGCATGTTCATTCACTCCTCCATAATAGCCATAACTTCATTTTTACTTAGTGCCTGGGTTACCTGAAAGAGCATGAGTGGCTGCCTCATTTTAAAATGAGACACCCCATATGCCATGAGCAAACAAGGGTCAGATCTATGATCTGGTATGAGTAACATCAATACATTCATGATATTAAGCAATAGAGAATATAAGAGTACCAACTAGTTATCTAAGCTAATTCCTGCAATCAATTACTTTAACATAGTATAATTAAGTTGATTCAGGTATGATATATTCATTTATCATTCTTCACTTGCATACATAATCATGCAAACATAATTATCTATCTGCAACATTTGCATTCACTGGAACCATCATGGTTTCATACCAACCAACCTAAGAAATATTCATATTCCTATTTCTTCATTTACAGGTTGTCTAATTCAATTTAAATCCCTGCCTCATCTGCTATTAAGGAATCACTAGGACACATTGCAATGAACTAATTCACATCATTGCACAAAGATCTCAGGGCTTAAACAAACCATGTGCCAACTTGCATACTTCAAATATGACAAGCATTCCAGCAGCTTTCTTGGCCTTCCCTTCCCTAGTTTATTTACTAGTGTATTGTCTTAAATCCTATCATCAAATATGCTAAGTGAACATGTCACTGCAAACATGGAAACATCCATAATCTTTCCTAGCATAATTCTCCTCAGAAATAAGCAGACAGTTATTTCCTAAATGGGGTCAATATGTCTTGATCTTAGTAAAATATAAGAATATTTTCAACTGTAAAAAAAAGAGGCATGGCATGTTCTTATTATATTGATCTGCAAGCCTTTATGATTGATTCAGATTCAAGATCTGGTTCAATCATAATTTTAGCTTGTGGGTTTCTTCCTCTCTTTTTTTTTTGATTTGATTAAGGGCTCAGCACTTAGAAAATTTCTATTGCACCCTTAACATTTTTCTTCTCAAGCCTCAGCACTTATACCAAGTATAATGCAGCTCCCAACATTTTTGTAAAGTTTCCATGCCATAGATCTATAACAGTTGAGAGTATTCTCTATATAATTTTAAGATTCTAGACTTTAACATTTTTGAGTAAAAATAAAACAGTAATGATACACATCCAAAGACAAATGTCTCAGCAAATCAAAGATCACCAAAATCATCCATATTAAATCATATCAGATTTAAAATAAGACATCCAAAAAGCATTGATGAAATCATATACATCAAAACCAGAAATATATAAATGGCAATATAAAAAGTGGCTGCCTCATCTCAAGTCTTAATGCCATGAACTCAGTGAGGTTACTCACCTAAATATTTCTTCTTATTAATCCAGAAAATCCTTGTATGAGTGTTTTCTCCTTCCTTCTAATATTTTTCTTCTTTTCTTATTTTTGTGCAGCTCGGGGTGAAGATAATTCTACTGGCTAAAACTGCCTATTTATATGCATTTTTCCACTAGGGTTTTGTTAAAACAGAATTCCATTTCTGTCCTGGCTAGCATCATGCATTTTTCATTCATAATACCCCGGCCATATTAACCAATTTAAAGGCTGCATTTTCTTTCTTTTACTTTTCAGAAAATGGCCACTCACCTAGTCATGTTAAAAGTGTGACTATCCTATTTTATATTTCAATTATTTCTGAGAATCCCCTTTGCTATTTTTGCCTACACAAGCATATTGACTTGTATCACATTTCATGTCATTTTAATGTTATAGTTTCACTTGCTTATATATATATACTTTTCAGTATTTTAAAAATGTATATTTGTATACATATCTTATCTAGGCTTATTTAATTCCTCTTTAATTTCAGAAACATATGCACCTATATGTATACAGGTTTACAAATCCTTATAACATATATATATATGTAAAATTTTCTTTTCTGGATTTTAAATAAAATCTGTTTACTGATTTAAAGTAAAACTTACTTTTCTTATTTTCTATGATGATCCATATAATCAAATATCCATGTTGCAAAATCATGTTTGTATTGCTTTTTAATTCTTGTTTTAAATCCAAGAAATCTGGAGTTCTTCCTTGTGCCATTTCAGTGTGCACGTGCACACATATACTTGCACACTATTTATTCCAGAAATTTCACCATATTTAAACCTAAATATTTCAAAAATTAAATCATTTTACAAAAATGATTTTTCACAAAATTTTGGGGTATTACAAATATCCTTAATTATCTATGTAATCAATATAAATACTTTTGAAAGTTGCATAAGAAAGTTCAACCGATTGTGATACAGTTTCAAAAATAAATTCACTCTAAATATCTCAAGAATATTTTCAACATTATATTCTATTCTTGAACATACGATATGAATTGGTTTTAGAGCTATTTGTGTAAAGAGGAGCACATATTCAAAGGGTATGCACATTAGCTTATCGAAACAAAAATCAAAGGCTCATCTCAAATGATATCATTTCAAAGCACAAAATTTTCATTTTCAAAATTCATCCCTCAAAAACTCGTCAAGTGTAGAATATCAAAGAATCATCTCAAGAAGTTTCATTTCAAATCTTCAACTTTTCATTTCTCAAACTTGTTTCCAAAAGTCATTTCAAGTATTCAGAAAAAAATCATCTCAAGAAGTTACATATCAACCTTTTCTAGTCAAATAACTCTAGCCACGACTCTCAAATCAAATGAAGTTTTTCATTGAAAACTCATGTCGAAGAGCCAATATGTCTCATTTCAAAATATTCACATTATAAATAAATATGAAGAGAAAAAAAGGAAAACTCCTAAGAAAGATAAAACATAATTTTTTGGTTTTACGAATTTTCAAAACAAAAGATCTAAGAAAATTAAAAAAATAAAATTTTGGATTTTTTTAATGAGAAAAATAAATGCAAGTTCTTCATATACGCATGAAAAAATATGTGAAATAGCAGTCACCCTATGAGACATAATCTATCAAAAATACCAAACTAGAGGAATCACAAAGAATAAAAAATCATACTAGATGTTCTAACAAGAAAGAACAATTTACGCTTTCACGGTACCACTTGTTATTTGGCCTATCTATATTGGTGAACACGATACTGCTTGTATTCTCTGCATACGTGTTGTGGCATACAATGATACCTCAAACACTAGTTTACGTCCGGTCTCTAGAAACCTCATCATCAATGTCAACCACAAAAAAAAGCTTCATCAAACAAGCGTACTGCGTTCTCCATAACGTCAACTAAATTCGCTACAATTCGAATTTCTCGGCAAAATCACCTATGTTAGGTAGAAGCACAAAACCCAAAAACTCTCGAATAGATGATTTGTTAGTCATCATACAAAGCGAAAAACACAGTATCTGTTATGGAAATAGTAGCGCTTTGTGGAAGCTTATATCAACGGATCTTTGTCACCCAAATCACAAAGAGATAACTTGGATTGAAAACAAGACGGAATTGAAATTAAAACATAATAACACAAGATATTCCACCCAACCACCCACTTTATTGATTCACCAAAATTTTATTTACAATTAATAGAACAAAGCTAAAATAAATAAAATATTAATGAATCAATAACCAAATTGAGAAAGGAAGCAAATATCTATATGGCTAAAATTGTTGGAGAAAAAGAACAAAGATGGAGAAGGGAGAATTAGCAAATAGATTTTCCACCACACTTTTACACTCTCTTCTAGTCTCTATTTATATAATCAATTATTTAATGCCCAAGTTAACATTAGATGGCAAAAAATAATTTGATTAGCTAATTAGAGAGAGAAATAAACATACTCAAATATGCCTATTAATTAGGGGAAACAAAATCTTCTCTTTCTTTCTTTTGCATATTTATTTCCCTCTATTTGTGATTTTGTATCACCAAAATTTAACACTCCACCTTGATGCAAAATTACATATCTCCAAATATCAAGCATGCCATATCTAAATCTATCACAAATCCCCATATCTCAACCACACTAAATTACAAACCTCAACCACCGCCTGCAAGTGATACATCTCCCACATGAGGTGCACCACACAAATCCGATCTCAAAAACGTTTGTAATACCACAAATATCTCCATCTTGTCTTTGTGGATTTTGCAATTCGACACCCATCTATCACTCGATCTGATCTCATTACCTGATCACTGTCGATCCTTCGAGCATCATCAACATGAAGACCCCTGCCTAAAATATGATCCTCAATGCTAGAATCATAAGCAGTGACCACATTAACCTCTCCACCTTGCTGTGGACTAGGTCCTTCAACCGTCACTCGCTTTCCATTGTCGACTACAGAACCAACCAAGATATAAAGGTTTCCTTCTTCCAATACTTCTCTCATCCTTACACGACCACCTTTCTTCACTCTCAAAACTCCACCTTGAGTCTCATAAGTGCAACCACGGCGATCCAACCGACCGAGAGAAATAAGATTATGTGAACAAGTGGGTACATGTCTCACTCCAGAGACTTCTCTAACCACACCATCATGCATATGAAACCGAATAGATCTAATACCACAAATTGGTAGCTCTTCTTCATTGGCTGTCCTAATCATTTCGACACTCTTCTCATAAGAAGAAAAATAATTCACATCTTTATAAATGTGAAAACTGGCTCCCGAATCCATCTTCCAAGGCTTATTTTCACTAAAGAGGACATCACAAGAAACATCACTATCGGTACCTTTAGCAAAACCTGCATGTGCATCACTACTAGTATCACCATGCGCAGCCTTTTTCTGATCTCTTTTATAAGCATAACACTTGTTGCGTATGTGACCATTCTTATTACAATAATGACAAGTGATAACACCTTTACCATTAGCGTCCTTCTTCTTCCAAATAGTATCTTTCTTTGAGTCCCTTGCCACCATAGCCTCACTTTGAATTGATTTCATACCTGACCCTTTTCTTCTAAGCTCCTCATTCAAAAGACTGCTTCAAACAGTTTTCAAAGAGATAGTTCCATTAGCATTGGAATTACTCAATGAAACAACCAAAGTTTCCCAACTTTTTGAAAGCAACTCATTAATAAAAGAGCCTATAACTCATCATCAAAATTGACCTTCATATTTGCCAATTGATTTATTACATCTTGAAATTCATTCAAATGCTCTGCAATAGACTTCTCTTTACCTAATCTCAGTTGTACCAACTTTCGAACCAGAAAAGCCTTACTAGTAGCACTCTTTGACTCATACAAAGATACCAACTTGTCCCACAAAGGCTTCGTGGATTCACAACTAGCCACATGATGAAAAAATGAATCATCAAGATAATCGCCTTCTTATCCATCTTTTTCCATTTTCCCTCATCTGCATCAGAAGGCTTCTTTCCATCTCCATCAATTGGATCATGAAGATCATTGAGGTACAGAACATCCTCCATTTTAGGCTTCCAAATACCCCAAATTTTCCCATCCAAAATAGCCATCTTCGAAAATGAAATCATATCTGACATCAATAATTTTTCAAACCAAAATTACTCTAAGCTTTGCGATGATCTGTTCTCTGATACCAAACTATTATGAAAATAGTAGCGCTTTGCGGAAGCTTATATCAACGGATCTTTGTAGCCCAAATCACAAAGAGATAATTTGAATTGAAAACAAGACGGAATTGAAATTAAAACGCAATAACACAAGATATTCCACCCAACCACCCACTTTATTGATTCACCAAAATTTTGTTTACAATTAATAGAACAAAGCTAAAAAATAAAATACCATTGAATCAATAACCAAATTAAGAAAGGGAGCAAATATCTATATGGCTAAAATTGTTGGAGAAGAAGAACAAAGATGGAGAAGGGAGAATTAGCAAATAGATTTTCCACCACACTTTTACACTTTCTTCCAGTCTCTATTTATATAATTAATTACTTAATACCCAAGTTAACATTAGATGGCAAAAAATAATTTGATTAGCCAATTAGAGAGAGAAATAAACATACTCAAATATGCCTATTAATTAGGGGAAACAAAATCTTCTCTTTATTTCTTTTGCATATTTATTTCCCTCTATTTGTGATTTTGTATCACCAAAATTTAACGGTATCATAAAAAGAATCACAGTTATATGCACGTCAAACAACATTATCCTCATTTTTCAAACGTCAACCATCGCTGTTTTGAAAATTCAATCCGTTTTGAAACCATTGTTTGAAAATATTAAGTCCATAATTTGATTTAGAAAAAATATTAAACTTTCAGATATTCAACGTATATAATCAACAAAATTGGTTTCAAGACAAAACGATAACAGATAAAAAGTTATGCCCAAAATATTACAGCTTGTTTGAACAACACAAAAACGCTTTACAAGCAATGGGCTGACTTGATTACTGTTTTGCAAGATTTTATGAAATGAATCAGCGAAAACTCAGAACATGAAAGTTATAGTTTTATGTATGGCTTTCTAGAACTTCAAGAATTTTGGAAATTGGAGTTAAATGTTCAAGTTATGGCTGATTTACTACAGCTGTATTAAAACAATTCTGAGATGATTTTTAACCATAGTGCTGACATAAAGCATTTTCTCAAGGATCTATGTAATGAATCATAAAAATACAAAGAATGAAAATTATAGCATTTTATAGTATTTCAAAACATCTAAAATTTTATAAATTGGAATATCAGAGGAAAAGTTATGGTCAAAATACGGCGGTTGCGTTAGAACGTTCTACAGCAAGTTTTAAACACCGTATTGAATTATTTGGAGTTTTCCAGTCCTTTAAGTTCATATCTACAAAAAGTAAAAACAGATAACTTATAGTATGTTTTGTCTATTATCCAAAACATATATTATTTTGCAAATCGGTTTTCCAGAGCTTAAGTTATGACAATATTACTACAACAATATCAAAAAAATAGAATTCAAAACAAGAAGAGAATAGTGGGAAGTAGGGGCTAAAGATCGTACCTTTGCTTACTATTGAAGCTACATTCGTGTTCACCATTGTTATCCAAAGTCCATGGACCTCCACCTTGTTTTACTAGGATAGAAAACATATTAATTATCGTTCATCAAATGTGTTGAACAACTGGAAATCTTTCTCCATCGTAGTTGCTTCTTAGCCTGTCGCGTACCTACATGTTAGAAGAAGAAGTGAGTGCCTAGAACATGCAAGACGACATTTTTTATATTTAAAATTTTTGGTATCCAAATTTGTTTGTATAATGAACTGCTAATATAACAACTGTGCCCTTAGGAACCTAAATTTGTTTGGCTCGTTTATTTATGTTCCTAGTTCGATAATTATTATAACTATGTCCAATATTGCCACACTTCACAAATTTGCGAAACACACTTCTCTCCTTAGCGATGTTACAGGGCGGTTGTTTATAAATTGACACTTTTTCATATTCATTTTTCTATTATTTGCAAAAAGTTGATTTTAACATATCAAATGATTTTTCTCCAGTGGAAAATTTTCGAATAATCAATTCGGGTTCATTAACTTTAGATTTTAAAAGATCATTCTCATTTATTAGCTTAGAACAATGACTAGTAAAATTCTCTCCCTTTTCATAATCATTCCTCTTTAAGACTGTATCTTCATTTTCGATTTTTTTTATTTTGGTTTTAAGTTCAACCATCTCAATTTCAAAAAGTTGGCCTTTTTCAAATTCAAGTGGTTCGAATTCCTTGATTTTTCCAATCTCCTATTCCAATTCATCATTTGTTTGAATAATTTCAGTTTTGCTATTTTTCAACATCACGTTCTTATTTTCAAGAGTTTTGAAATTTTCTCCACTTTCAATCAATTCCTTTACGATATCCACATATTTTCCACATTTCGAATTTTCAACTTTTTTAAAATTCTTTGACTCTTATAAAGTGCTATTCTTGCAAATCAACTCAATTTTGTTTTCCTTTAAATTCAGAATGTCATTTTCAAGCTTTGAAATATTTTATTGAAGCAAACAATTTTCGTAATTCAAACATTTTTCACAATCAGAATTTTCAATTTTCTTAATATTTTCAAGCTCCTATTCTAATTTACCATTTTTCTGAACCATTTAGCTTTTCACTTTTCAACCTATTATTTTTCATTTCAAGATAATCAATAGTTTATTAGTTTTAGTTAATTTATTGCATAAAAGAACAAAACCTTTAAATAAAAAATTACTTACCTCATTATTTATTGAGTCCTCATCACTATCGTCTTTACTGCCATCACCTGAATCGTCTTTTGTGAATCCTATCAAACATAACTCTGTTCTTGTAGCAGATTTAGGGAGTTCTTTGTTATTGTTGATGTTTCCACCATAGTTTGCATCAAGAGTGTTTCGGATTTCCTGTGAAGTTAAACTATGAGAGATATGGTTAAATTCAACTCTAATAGTCAAAGAAATAAGAAAATTCACAACTTTAGCTTTAAATGAAATATTATTCTTACCTACCATATCACAACCATTTTCAATGATATCCCACATTTTAAAATTAATGGATATTTAATAAAATTCCATTTTAAAATTTCAATTTGAAAAGTTTGTTTCATTAAAAATTGGTGAACTGGTAATAGATCGACTCTCGCTAAAACTACGACTAGGGAGAGACATGATATTAGATTTGTTTTCCTAACAACTTGCTCTAATACTACTTATTAGGATCATGTAGTATATCTTGGAGGAAGGGGTGAGTAGGGTATTAATATATTCCATAGATAAATAGATAAATAGTGCAGAAACGTAAATGCAAAAAGTAAATGACACACGGATATACTCAGTTTCGACTACTAACCAATTAGTGTCTACAACCGCCTCAAAGTTACTACTAGAATTATATATTCGAATAGATACAATTCCTGTGAACTAGCACTCCTTGCTAACCTGAATATACTAATCTTATGTCTAGTAACTCGCTTGAACTCAATACTCTGATATTAGAATTTCTGTATTACACCATGTAGCTCATCTAAAAAAAATCTGAAGTTCGAATTTAAAATGAAAATACAAAAATAAAAACTAATAAAAAATACAAAACAAACTAGAAATTAAAAGGAAACACTCCTTTACTTTACGTGATGCTCACGCTTCCACTTTACCTTGGGCTTCAAACATTAAGTACTCCCACAAATGACTTCACAAAAAACCTCCTGTAGGTGAATCAAAATCGCGCTGCCACTCTTGAAAGAAAATGATGCCGCTGCCGCGAAATAGAAAACTACCGCCAATATGAGATTTGAAACTGAGAGATCTATGTTGCTTCGCTATTTGTTAGGGCTGAAGAGAGAAGGTCGAACATGTTTAGGATAAAGGAGGACAAAGCAAGCATTTCATCAAACACTTGGCAGCCTCCATTGGATACATACAATATCGCAAACACTTTGGTACCCGAAGCCTCCTTAGCCACCATCGATGATCTAGGACGAAAGAGGACCCACTATCAATATGGATCGGGTGAGCAAGGCGAGGAGAGCATTTCGGCACCAAGCATCAGTTCCAGTGATGGTTAGAGCAGTTGTGCACGTGCATAGGCCATGCACGTGTACACTTGACCAAAATGAATATGGGCATCTTGAATTGTTGGGCTTTTAATTCGAAATCTGCTGTGTAAATGATGATATTATTGTTGAACTATTCTCCTAATGATAGTTATAAATAGGCAATAAGATCAATTTGTAAAGGTATTGAGTGGTTGAATTAATAAAAAAATTCTTCTATTTTTTCCTGAAATCTGTTGCTTTTCTACAATTCTTTCTTCATTCTACTTTCTGAATTCTCTCTTATTCTTTATCTTCTATAACATACAAACTTCTGCATTACCCTCTTCTAACTTTCTTGAAACTCATCCCTACATAGCCAATCTTCACCATAACTTCACCCCCATTGGTCTTCTCAACTAGTCCATGTTAACTCGATCACAGATGAAACCAAAAGAGCATAACAAATTGGTATTAGAGCCATAAGGTTCTAGTATACAAACTCACTTTATAATGATGAAAATTTGAATGGATCTGGTGATACACCCGACTAATCACTTGAGGGGTCAAGACAGTAGCAAATCAACATTAGGACTGCAATGGCCATTAGGGAACTACAAGAATCGAATCAAACTCTGCAAGAATCGAATCAAACATTGCAAGAAACTAATCACGAACTCAATGTAAAGATGGACAGCATCAGTGAATGGCATAGCAAAAGAGTTAAAGGAGCTCAAGAATCAGCCCAAAACATCCTATGTACCACCTGCACAAAGAAATCAATCAAGAAATAACCAAGAATACACCATGTCTGAACCACGCCACAAAAGCCACACTACTATTCCAAGAAGCAATCCATTCCCTCCTAATGATACAGCAAGAAACATTACTGGCATTATATCAAGTTCCCCAGGCCATATTACTCGAAACCACCAATCAAACAACAAAACTCTTACAAAATACTATCATTAAACTAGAGTTTCCCATATATAATGGAGATAGTGGCATGATAGAGTGGATTAGCTAGGTAGAGCATCTCTTTTAATACCACAACACACCAGAAGTAGAATGGGTGCCCACCTGTTCCTTCCATCTAAAGGGGAAGCCCATTTATGGTTCGGTTGGTTTACAAAATGGTAAAAAACTATGATCAATGCATGATATTCAAGGAGGAGTTGCTAGTAAGGTAAAAATCTATGATTAATATGTTACCAAGATTGAATAGCTGCAGGGGATGAGTGATGCCCTACCAGATCAATTTTTGTTAGAGGCTGTGACGACCCAATTTTTCGAACTAGTCGAAATTGCCGAAAACTCGTCCGTTCTAAAACTACTAATGAAAACTACTAAGTTAACATAACATAAGCTGGTAAATATACAACATAACTAAATGTATATGATATAATTTCAATAATACAACTTATTAGAGTCCTAATTATTTATTCTACAGGATGTGCTTTAATATACATCATACTCAAATACTATAAATCTACCATTGCACAAGTCTGATGAGAGAGACAGTAATAGGCTTTCCTGCAAACTCAATAAACAATAAATAAGCATTGGGGCTGCATCACTACCACTTGTGACTGCCTACATACCCCTATTTAATCGGGTACCTAATTAGATACATGATCAAGCCCACGTAGTTCTCCTATTCATAAATAGGACTTAAGGGGCCTACGATGCAGAAACAAACAAATATGCAATCCCCAAACTACCCATTTGGCCTAATCTTCACATTTAGATTTATGAATCTAATTAACTTTACTATTTTCAAAAATAATCTCTTTTGAAAATACTTATTCGAAAATAATCTCCTCGAACTAAATTCATGGTTTCATTTCAAATCCTTTTGAAATAATAATATATATCTTTTATATCAAATCATACTTTTCTTCGGGATTTAAGTCAAAACCTTTTCAAAACCGGTATCAATTACTCTGTATAATAATATAGTGGTGTATTTTATATATTTATTTGGAAATTCAAAAATACTCTACTATAAAAGCATATCAAAATATATGCAACCAGATCGGGCGGTTTCTCCCAATAACAAGGCAACTGGGTCCCAGCTTTCATAAGATAATCAAACAAAGTATATCCCTCTATACAAAGAGTTGACTATACCTAGGGTTACATGAACCCTCCTGCCTACTTTTTAGTTATGGGTTACCCAAATTATCAGTACATAACAAATCATTTCGTTCCCCGAAGTGACAAATCAATTCACTAATAATCACAAATACTTTCAAACATAGTATTGTTTATTTTCCCAAAATCTTATCGAAATCAATTTCAAAACCACTGCAATTTAAGTTCTAGAAATTCTTTTTATTTATAAAACGTATTTTATAAATATCTTTATACGAATCACTTTTATGTAAAATCACTTCGAAATATTTGCTCACTTCAAAAATATTTATTTCTAAATATTTCTATTTTTTTTTTTGAAAAGCAAGAGCATAAACTCATTTTATTGACTTAAGTAACATTACAACAGACACAATGCCACAAAGCTAGCAACCTGTTACAACCATCTTGACAGTTCAATGTAAATAACCAACCAAAATACAAATTTACAATTTGGAAACACAAATATAAAACTAAGCATCATCACTAAACAAATATAAAACTAAGCATACAATCTTGATCAGTGATAAGCCAAAAAAGTATATCTATCAATCCAGAAGAAAGCCATCTGCAAGAAGTGATTAAATCCTTTCAAAAATTTCAAGTAGGATCAGCCTTTAAGTCTCTGAGTATACTGCCATGAATCAAATTGTACAGCTGAGATGAATTCTTACTGCCAATACCAAAAATTCTATTATTCCTTTCAGACCAGACTGCATAAATCAATCTCTTAAGAAGCTTTAGCAATAACCTGGTCATACGAGTCTTCCATCTTGTTGCCTTAAAAACATTAAACCATTCAATTGAACTAACTAGTGAAGGTTTGTAAAATCCACCATTAGAGAGAAGCCTATACCATATCTGATATACAAAAGTGCACTCAAAAAACAAGTGAGTATTGCTTTCAGTTTCAGATTTACAGAGAACACATAAATCCTCTTAAATAATACCCATTTTACAAAGCTTATCCTTGGTATTTAGAGCATTTGCCATAACTTTCCACAGCAACAAGTTTTCTTTAGCATTACCACCAATTTTCCAAATTCTCGAGTACCAGGGAAACTGAGAACCGTTTTGACAGAGAAAATTGTAAATAAGTCTAATAGAATGATTCTTACCTTTATTTGACCAGATTAGAACATTGTCATTATTTTTAATAGGGTTACTAGTGATGAGATTCCATAAATTCCTTAGTTGAAAGGAGCTGGAATAAGGTAAAACTAAACAATCATCATGTATAAACTCATCAACTGTAGCTTGCTCAGAAATTCCTGAATTCCTTCTCAGATTATAATCAACAACAGAACTTAAGATCAAACCTTATTTAGCCCATGGAGAATGCCAGAAGGACAAAACATAATTACATTGTAAGAAAGGAATAAAAGTCTCCCTAAGCTTGAGAATACACCTCCAACTCCAACTGCAGTTTTGTGGAATGGGCATTGTCCAAAAATTCCTCTTGCCAATAAGATTGTGATTAACCCATTGAGACCATAAGTTCTTTTCAGTTTCAAAGATCTTATTGAAGTACACTGAAATAGCAGCCTTATTCCATTGAAAAATATTAGTAATTCCAAGTCCACCATACTTTTTGGCATCAAACAACTTATAAAAAGAAATAGGAATAAGCTTTCTAGAAAAAGGGTCACCATGCCAGAGGAATTTATTGAGGGCACTAGAAATCATATTGATTAGTTTAACTGGGAGAAATCATACTTCCTGTATTCTAAATATTTCTATTTCTTTTCAAATAAACCATTTACTTTAAAAGATAAACATCTTTAAAATTATAATAAACATAATTTATTATAACAATTTCTTAATCAAATATTTTCATCGAACACCTTATAGTCAAACTATGAAATTCTAATCACTAGTTGTTCGTATCTACCTAACCCCTGCATAAGGAAATTTATTGCTCATTAACTAGTTGAGCACAATTCAAACAGTCAAACAAACAATAATAACAGCACATTATTATCAACAATTCAACAAATTGAATAATAACACATAAATCAGAATTAACTGGTATATATAAATAAATGTCCAAATTTATATAATAGTAGAACGGGAATTTGTTCTACTAAATAGATATCATTAATGAAGTATACTTGACTCGTTTTCGATATTTCGACTTACACTATTCCTAGCCCAAGGGTGAAGACAAATAAGTTAGAGCACTCGTTGCATTAAAGCCTTGCCTAGACACTTCATTCTTGAATCTCAGAAATAGATAAGTTTACTCGTTGGTTTTTAGGGTTAAGCAAAGTCAATTACCTTTTTAAAACTTATATAATTATTAAAATTATATTTAAATTTGAAACCAATTTTGAAACACTCTTTTATAAGTTAGTAAACAACCCTAAAAAGATTAAAGAAAAATACATATTTTAAATATCATTTTTAAACAATTTATAGTTCAAAATAGAAAAGGTAGCATTTCCAGAAATGCTATCTAAAGTTTTGTTACCACTATCAACGTTGTTTTGTTATAACTTTGAGCCTAGATTTCAATACCCTAACAATTGATTTTAGATCCATTCTTTAATTTCTTACATTTGTTAGTATACGTTGGGCATTTAAAAACCATGAAGAAAAATCCTAAAGAATATCTTTTAATTATTTTTAGAGAATTTCTCGAAAACAGGGTATTTTATCGAACTGCACTTATAGCGACTATTTCGCTATAACTTTTTGCATTTCGTTCAGCAAGCTATTGAATAAATTAGGCTTCAAAGCTCTCCAAATAATAATAATATATTATTTACTTGATTAATCACTAAAGAAACCTCTAAGAAAGTTTCCACAAAAATGCGTGTTATTTTCAAAGACAGACTATTTTTAAAAGTGTCACTATAGCGACCTTTTTACTTCAACCTTTTGTTACTTTAATTTACTTCTTCTATAACTTTCCAAAACATATTCTTTGTTTTCTAAACTCTTATAGAAGTGTAAATAATAACCAAACAAGTTATTATTAAGATATGTCATTAAATCTCCATTTTTATAAGTTATAGTTCAAGGGATACAAAGTGCACTTATACGATGATCGTTATACGAACCATTCCGTATTTAATTCCAATATTTAGTATTATCCACTTTTAAACACTTATATCATTCCAAGTTCAAACCATATCATTTATAAGATATATCAACATATGTATTTAAACCATTTGTCAATTTTAAATGTCCATATTAACTTATCACAATTCAATGGTTTGATAAACTACTATTTTATCCATTTACATATCTAGTAAAACATATATTCAAGGGTGTAATTTAAGTAGTTAGTGTCTATTATTATTAATATATAGTAAGCATTTTAATAAATGTTTTAATAAGCATTTATCAAGTGATTTAGCAAGCAACATTTCAACCATATTTCAAGTGACATTATCAAGTGAATTAGAAATCAATTTAACAAATGATTATATAACAATTTCAAGCAACGTTTCAAGCAATGTTTAAACTTAACATTCAACAAAATATAGTGAAAACCAAAGTGAGATTTACTGATTTTTATTCAACCAATATTTCTTCCTACCATCATTCTTTTCAAACAACACTTCTTCTCTCATTTTCAACTTCATCCAAACCTCACTAAAAACCTTCATTTCTCTTCCTAATACACATGCACCTCCACCATAATCTCCCTCATGCTCATGGCCTTCCCTCTTCCCCCATCATTTGCTCACGCACATCACCCATCTTCACATGGCTCACGGCCTAAGCTCCCACCATCATCATCCTAACACTCATGGCCCTAAGGCCAAGACACCTCTTCCATCACTCAAAAGTACACACGGTCAAGGCCAAAATTTCCCAAGACTCATGCATATAGGAAGAAGATAAGAAGTGCTTTGATTGTGAAGAAGGAAGTGAATATGAGAGGGTATTTATAGGCTTAAAAATGGATGGAAAATATTTAAAAACTCCCACTTTAGCCATGAAGTTAAGCATGTAAGGCCATGCTCTTACACACGCATACTTTCCTTAAATCAAGGAGTGATTTAAGGGTCCTTTTGTCCTTAATGTTTCTTCAATCTTACATGCTTACTTTAAATTATTTTATTAGGAAATGAGATGTTTTAGTTCTTAGTTAATGTGTTCATATGATTACTATTCAAGTTGCAAAATGTTTACACAACTTATTTTGTATAAAAAGTTGATTTTTAATAAAACATTTTCTGGTCACATTTTCAGTATCTATCCAAAGTGTATATTTGTAAACACATTTCAAAAATAATTTTTCTATCATTAGTTATTAATTAAAAAGTGTTTAACAAGGTTATAAAATCATACTTAATCACATTAAATCTTGGATTTAAATATTTAAATAATTCAGATATTTAAATACGAAGTGTTTGAAATTATGGGTCGTTATATTCTTTCCTCTTAAAAGAATTTCATCCTCGAAATTCCAAGGATAGAAAAATATAACGAAAACTAAACAATTAACAAAAGCTAAGCATACCAAAAATAATATCACCCATAACCTCGGTCGGAGGTAAGGTGCCTTATCCTATCCATTTTTATTTATTTATTTATCAAATTAAGGTAGTTTCATTTTAAAATTCCTATGTTTATTTACTAACCATAGATGAATTTTTCTTAGGCACCTAACCTAAGCTCCGATACCAACTGTGAGGACCCAGATTTTCAAACCAGTCAGAATTGTCGAAAACCCATCCGTTCTAAAACTACTAATGAAAACTACCAATTTAACATAACATAAGATGATAAAAATACAACATAACTAAATATATATGATACAATTTCAATACTACAACTTATCGGAATTTTAATTATTTATTCTACAGGGTGTGCTTTAATACATATCATACTCAAATACTATAAATCTACCACTGCAAAAATCCGATGAGAGTGACAGCAATAGTCATTCTTGCAAACTCAATAAGCATATCAATGCTGAATAAAATGATAAGTAGGAAAGATACAACATCACATGATAAATAACAAACAATAAATACAAAAAAGATATATTATCATTAGGGCTGTGTCACTACCACTTGTGACTGCCTACGTACCTCTATCTAATCGGGTATCTAATTAGATACAGGATTAAGCCAATATGGTTCTCATATTCCAAACAGGACTCGAGGAGCCTACGATACACAAACAAAAAAATATGCAATTCCCAAACTGCCCATTTGGCTTAATCTTCACATTTAGATAATCTAGTTAACTTTACTATTTTCAAAAATAATCTCTTTTGAAAATTCTTATTCGAAAATAATCTCCTCAAACTAAATTCCTGGTTTCATTTCAAATCCTTTTGAAATAATAATATATATCTTTTATATCGGATCATACTTTTCTTCGGGATTTAAGTCAAAACCTTTTCAAAACCGGTATTAATTACTCTGTATAATAATACAGTGGTGTATTTTATATATTTATTTGGAAATTCAAAAATACTCTACTATAAAAGCATATCAAAATATATGCAACCAGATCGGGAGGTTTCTCCCAATAACAAGGCAACTGGGTCCCAGCTTTCATAAGATAATCAAACAATGTATATCCCTCTATACAAAGAGTTGACTATACCTAGGGTAACATGAACCCTCCGGCCCACTTTTTAATTATGGGTCATCCAAATTATCGGTAACATAACAAATCATTTTGTTACCCGAAGTGACAAATCATTTCACTAATAATCACAATTACTTTCAAACACAATATTGTTTATTTTCCCAAAATCTTTTCGAAATCAATTTCAAAACCACTAGGATATAAGTTCTAGAAATTATTTTTATTTATAAAACACGTTTTATAAATATCTTTATACAAATCACTTTTATATAAAATCACTTTGAAATATTTGCTCACTTCGAAAATATTTATTTCTAAATATTTCTATTTCTTTTCAAATAAACCATTTACTTTAAATGATAAACATCTTTAAAATTATAATAAACATCATTTATTATAAAAATTTCTTAATCAAATATTTTCATTGAACACCTTATAGTCAAACTGTGAAATTCTAATCACAAGTTGTTCGTATCTACCCAACCCGTGTATATGGAAATTAATTGCTCATTAACTAGTCGAGCACAATTCAAACAGTCAAACAAACAATAATAACAACAAATTATTATCAATAATTCAACAAATTGAATAATAACACATAAATTAGAATTAACTAGTATATATAAATAAATGTCCAAATTTATATAATAGCAGAATGAGGATTTGTTCTGTTAAATAGATGTCATTAATGAAGTATACTTGACTCGTTTTCAATATTTCAGCTTACATTATTCCTTGCCTAAGGGTGAAGCCAGGTAAGTTAGAGCACTTGTTGCATCAAAGCCTTGCCTAGACACTTCATCCTTGAATTTCAAAAATAAAAAAGTTTACTCATTGGTTTTTAGAGTTAAGCAAATTTAATTACCTTTTTCAAAACTTATGTAATTATTAAAAATATATTTAAATTTGAAACCAATTTTAAAACGCTCTTTTATAAGTTAGAAAACAACGCTAAAAAGATTAGAGAAAAATACATATCTTAAATATCATTTTGAAACAATTTATAGTTCAAAATAGAAAAGGTAGCATTTCTAGAAATGTTATCTAAAGTTTTGTTACCATTGTCAATATTGTTTTGCTACAACTTTGAACCTAGATTTCAATACCCTAATAATTGATTTTAGATTCATTCTTTTTTTACATTAGTTAGTATACTTTGGGTACTTGAAAATCATGAAGAAAAATCCCAAAGAATATCTTTTAATTATTTTTAGAGGATTTCTTGAAAATAGGGTATTTTTCCGAACTGCACTTATAACGACTATTTCGCTATAACATTTTGCATTTCGTTCAACTAGCTATTAAATGAATTAGGCTACAAAACTCTTCCGATAAGAATATTATACTATTTACTTGATTAATTGCTAAAGAAACGCCTAAGAAAGTTTCCACAAAAATGAGCGTTATTTTCAAGGACGGAGTATTTTAAAAGTGTCACTATAGCGACCTTTTTACTTCAATATTTTGTTACTTTGATTTACTTCTTCTATAACTTTCCAAAACATATTATTTGTTTTTCTAGACACTTATAGAAGTGTAAATAATAACCAAACAAGTAATTATTAAGATATGTCATTAAATCTCCATTCTCATAAGTTATAGTTCAAGGGATTCAAAGTGTGCTTATAACGACTATCGCTATACAGACCATTCGATATTTAATTCCAATATTTAGTGTTATCCACTTTTAAACACTTATATCATTCCAAGTTCAAACCATATCATTTATAATATATATCAACATATGTATTTAAACCATTTGTCCATTTTAAATGTCCATATTATTATCACAATTCAATGGTTTAATAAACAACTATTTTATCCATTTACATATCTAATAAAACATATATTCAAGGGTGTAACTTTCGGTAGTTAGTGTCTGTTATTTTTAATATACAGTAAGCATTTTAATAAATGTTTTAATAAGCATTTATCAAGTGATTTAGCAAGCAACATTTCAACCATATTTCTAGTGACATTATCAAGTGAATTAGAAATCAATTTAACAAGTGATTATCTAACAATTTCAAGCAATGTTTCAAGCAATATTTCAAGCAATGTTTCAACTTAACATTCAACAAAAATTTAGTGCAAATCAAGTGAGATATACTCACTTCCATTCAACCTATATTTCTTTCTACCATCATTCATTTCAAAAAACACTTCTTCTATCATTTTCAACTTCATCCAAACCTCACTAAAAACCTTCATTTCCCTTCCTAATGCACATGCACATCCACTCTAATCTCCCTCATGCTCATGACCTTCCCTCTTCCTCCATCATTTGCTCTTGCACATCACCCACCTTCACATGGCTCACGGCCTAAGCTCCCACCATCGTCATCCTAACAGTCACGACCCTAAGGCCAAGACACTTCTTCCATCACTCAATAGTACACACAGCTAAGGCTAAAATATCCCAAGACTCATGCATCTAGGAAGAAGATAAGAAGAGAAAGAAGTGAAGATAAGAAGTGTTTTGGTTGTGAAGATTGAAGTGAATATGAGAGGGTATTTATAGGCTTAGGAAATGAATGGAAAATATTCAAAAACTCCCTCCTTAGCCATGAAGTTAAGCATGTAAGGCCATGCTCTTACACAAGCATGCTTTCCTTAAATCAAGGAGTGATTTAAGGGTCCTTTTGTCCTTAATGTTTCTTTAATCTTACATGCTTATTTTAATTAATTTGATTAGGAAGTGATATGTTTTAATTCTTAGTTATTGTGCTCATATGATAACTATTCAAGTTGCAAATTGTTTACACAACTTATTTTGTATAAAAAGTTGATTTTTAACAAAAATGTTTTCTGGTCACATTTTCAGTATCTATCCAAAGTGTATATTTTTGTAAACACATTTCAAAATAATTTTTCTATCATTAGTTATTAATTAATAAGTGTTTAATAAGGTTATAAAATCATATTTAATCATATTAAATCTTGGATTCAAATATTTAAATTATTCAGATATTTAAATACGAAGTGTTTGAAATTCTAGGTCGTTACAGAGAAGTTTATTGATGGTCTCAAAGAAGATATAAGGTATGATGTTCTAGCTACCCCATTGATTTTAGAGAGGCAGTGAGTCTTACCAAAGTATTTGAATGTAAGAGAGCTAACAAAAAGAAGGATTAATTTAGTAATGTATCAAGAAGCAGTGCCCAAGATAATGCAAATAGCGTGGCTGGTACTGAAGGAAATACTAAAGAATCATTTGCTAGAAGTAAAGGCCTCACTCCATAAGAAATAATTGATAGAAGAAGGAAAAATTTATGCTTTGGATGTAATGAAAAAGGGCATCCTAGCCATGTGTGTAAAAATAAACAAGTATATATTATAGAAGGCCTCACGTCACTTCACGATTAAGGTATGGTAGTGCCAGAAGATGATTTAGTGTCAGACAATAAAAAATTAAGTGAAGTGCCAACCCTACTAAAGGAAAACAAGGAAGAATACTATGCCATAACCCTTAGTTCCATGGGTAGTATCCCCACTCTCTACACCATAAGAGTACAAGGCCTAATCAATGGCAAAGCGATCACTGTTCTTATCGACTCAGGGTCCACACATAGCTTTATAAATACCAAGCTATCAAAGAAATTACATCTGAATATAAAAGACACTTTAGAGTACTCAGTGAAAATAGCCAATGGTGACAAGATACAAGGTAGAGGCTTGTGTAAGGGTGCTATATTTAAATGTTAAGGGTGTACCATGCCAATTGATTTGTTGGCGATACCATTAGAAGGTTGTCAGGTCGTTCTAGGAGCACAATGGATGAAGGATTTGGGAGATGAATCCTTTAACTTTGCAAAATTACAAGTTAATTTTTTTATCATGGACCAACATATATTTGGCAGGGTATTAAGGACAACAACAAGTTGATGAATGACAAGGATATATCCAAAGAATGTGCACAGGGTCAATTATCATTCCTTTTGTATTCAAAGGAGCTTCAAGTACAAGCAACCAGTACTCCTTCTCCCATTCTCCCTCCAGAAGTACAAACAATCCTACCACAATATCCTTTGGTCACAAACCCTACACCTTCCTTGCCACCTAAATGGAGTTGTGACCACAAAATACCATTAGTACCAACTCCAAATCTATATGCCTTAGACCCTATAGACACTCATAGTATATTAAAAATGAGCTAGAAAAACTTATCTAAGAAATGTTGGAAGCTGGAACTATTCGACCCAATACCAGTGAATACTCTTCTCCAATAGTCAGGGTTAAAAAGAAAGATGGATTGACTAAAGATCACTCAACAATCAAATAATCAAAGATAAATTTCCAATACTCTTAGTTGATGATTTACTAGATGAATTATGTGGCTCGACTTACTTTATTAAACTTGATTTAAAATTTGGTTATCATCAAATTCAAATGCATGCCTCAGATATTCATAAGCCTGCTTTTAAAACCCATAAAGGACATTATGAGTTTATTGTAATACCTTTTGGTTTATCAAATGCACCTTCAACTTTTCAAGCTTTAATGAATGACATATTTAAACCTTATTTTAGAAAATTTGTCCTTGTATTTTTTGATGATATTCTAATCTACAACCAGACTTGGTCTGAGCATATATTGCATATTAAACTTACTTTACAGGTACTAGAGAATAATTAGCCGGTCGTTAAGATTTCAAAATGTACCTTTGTTGAGAGACAAGTATCATACCTAGGTCATGTTATATTCAAGGATGGCATTGCTATTGAACCAGAAAAGGTCAGAGCTACTAGACAGTGGCCTCAACCAAAAAATATCAAGGGCTTGAGAGGATTTTTAGGGCTCACTGGCTACTATAGAAAATTTATAAGGAATTACAGGACCATTGCTAAGCGAATGACAGATTTATTAAAAAAGAATGCATATAAATGGGATGATAAAGCTACAGAAGCCTTCAAGAAACTCAAGCAATGTTTGATGGAACCACTAATACTCAATATGCTAGATTTTAACAAAGATTTTGTTATTGAATGCGATGCCAATGGAGTGGGAATAAGGGTAGTTTTAACACAAGATAGAAAACCAATAGCCTACCTTAGTCAAGCACTTAATGGAAAAAATCAATTACTGTCAACCTATGAGAAAGAATTACTGGTATTGATTTTAAGCACAAAAAAGTGGTCACAATATTCAATTGGAAGAAAGTTTATCATAAAGACTGACCATCAGAGCCTAAGACTTCTTCTATCACAGAGATTAACAATAGGGATCCAAGGAAAATGGTTAGCTAAATTACATAGATTTGACTGCAAGGTTGAATATAGGAAAGGAAAAGAAAACACTGCTGACTCACTTTCTAGACTACCTGAAGATCAGAAGATGTCCACTACCACTATGCAATGTTATGCCATATCCACTCTTGAAAGTAGTTGGCTACAAGAGTTAAAAAATCACACGCTACGATCAGAGGATTACAAGGATAAAATACAAAAAAATACTGAAGGCAAGGTCAATACTGATAAGTATAAGTTAATGGATGACCTCATATTTTATAAAAGAAAATTATACCTGGATTTTAACTTCAAAGATATTATCACAAGCATACAAAAGGAATATCATTCCACTCCTTTAGGAGGTCATTTTGGAGTCAAAAGACCAAACATAGATTGAAACAAGTATTCTACTGAAAAGGAATGAAAGCGGATGTGGTGAGATTTATCAAAGAATGTGATAGTTGTTAAAGGAATAAGCATGAGAATATACCAGTACTTGGGTTACTACAGCCCCTACCCATACCCGAAAGAATTTGGAGTGATATTTCAATGGATTTTATCATTGGTTTACCGAAGAGTCACAAGTATACGGCCATTTATGTAGTGGTTGATAGACTAACCAAATATTCCCATTTTTTCCCATTACAACACCCTTACATAGCTCAGGACATAGCTAAAATCTTCTATATGGGGCCTTCAAACTTCATGGGATGCCACGGAGCATAGTGAGTGATAGGGATGAGATTTTTGCTAGTACTTTTTGGCAAGAACTCTTCAAACTACAAGGATGTTCACTTGAGCTCGGTCCAGCCAACTACGCCCAATCTGATGGCCAAACCGAAGCAGTAAATAAGTTTCTAGAAGGCTATGTTCGATGCTTTGTTTGCCATAAACTTCAAGAATGGTCACAATGGCTTGCTGTAGCAGAGTATTGGTATAATACTAATTAGCATAGCTCAACAATCACTACCCCTTTCACATCAGTATATGGTGTTTCCCCACCCACTTTTTTTCATATGTTCGCCATACGGCCAAGTTTCCCCAAGTGGAACAAGAATTATTTTCTAGAGACTTAGTGTTACAACTATTGAAGGATAGCCTGGCTCTTAACCAAGAAAGAAGGAAAAGAATCACTGATGCAAAGAGGACAAAAAGAGAATTTCAAATAGAGGACTGCGTATATCTCAAACTGCAACCTTATAGGCAGGTTTCCATTAGCAACTTGAGGACAACCAAGCTTCACCAAATTTTTACAACCCCTATCAGATCAAATAGAGGGTTGGTGAAGTTGCCTACGAATTAGAATTGCCACCTAAGGCAAAAATTCACCCTATCTTTCATGTTTCTCAACTTAAATGTAAATTTGGAAGAGGGGTGGTTGTACAACACAATGTCCCAACTTATATTGAAGAGATAATTGATGAACCTGAAGCGATTATAGGTAGGAGGATTTTCCCTAAGCACAATAGAGTGGTAACCCAGGCACTGATCAAATGGAAGCTAAGACCCGAGAGTGAATCGGCATGCGAGAACTATTGGGAATTGATTGAAAGATTCTCGGCTTTTGACCTTGAGACAAGGTCAAATTTTGAAGGGGAGGGGAGTGTTCGGGTTGAAGAGAGAAGGTCGAACATGTTGAGGATAAAGGAGGACAAAGCAAGCATTTCATCAAACACTTGGCAGCCTCCATTGGATACAAACAATATTGCAAACACTTTGGTACCCGAAGCCTCCATGGCTACCGCCTAGAATCTAGGACGAAAGAGAACCCACTATCAACATGGATCAGATGAGTTAGGCGAGGCGAGCATTTCGACACCAAGCATCAGTTACAATGATGGTTAGAGCAGTTGCGCACATGCACATGCCATGCACGTGTACACTTGACCAAAATGAATATGGACATCCTAAATTGTTGGGCTTTTAACTCAAAATAGGCTGTGTAAATTGATGATATAATAGTTGAATTAGTCTCTTAATGATAATTATAAATAGGCAGTAAGATCAATTTGTAAAGGAATTGAGTGATTGAATTAATAAAAAAACTTCTTCTATTTATTCCTGAAATCTTTTGCTTTTCTACAATTCTTTCTTCATTCTACTTTCTGAATTCTCTCTTATTCTTTATCTTCTATTACATACAAACTTCTGCCTCACCCTCTTCTAAATTTCCTAAAACTCATCCCTATATAGCCAATCTTCACCATAATTTCACCACCATTATTCTTTTCAACTAGTCCATGTTAACTTGACCACAGATGAAACAGACATAGCATAACATTGTTTGTTGTGGCTAGGTTTTTAGATCTAAAGATGGATCATTGCTACTATGCTCTTTGTATAAATGGGTCTGCCTAATACGAGTGGTTGTTGTCGATCCGAAAAGATTTTCTTGGGTCAATAAAAGATCCGCCTGTGTTTAATTTGCTGCCATGTCTCTATCGTGACCCTTAGATACCAGAGTTTGATGGTTAAAAACCATCGAGGTCTGAAAGTTTACAATGGATGTTTAATATGAGTATGGTGATGTGTTTTTTATTAGGATAGCTTGACCTAGTTGCTAATGATGAAGCCTGACTTGCTGCCTAAAACTTTTTGCCTTGTTGTTTTCCCTACTGTGTCATGTTTGTGGCCAAGCCCGTAGTTGATTGGTTTCGAAAACTGAGTAAATGATTATGTCAAAGATTGAAGTTGACATGCTTGAAAATGATCTGATGAAGGCAGGAGGAGGTATTGGTAGTTGAAAGCTTGGTGGCTGAAAACTCTCCCCCTTTTTAATTTTGATTTGCTGCAGTTGATATTTGGATGGATAGTCTAGGGTTGATGTTGTGATATTGTGGTTATGTCTATTGGTATCCGATGGATAAAACTTGAAGATGTGTGCTGGTGTTGTAAGAGATTGATGTCTTTGTTTGACATCATTTGTGAAGGAGATGTAGTTGGTTGATTTGGTGAATGAATGTGCTTATCGTTCGAAACAAAGCCCAAATAAACATAACCACAAAGCCCATAATAAAAATACTAAAATCCTAATCAACTCCAAACACAACAATGTTTATACTTAAACAAGTTGTAAATGTCGATTTGAACTCAATGAAAGTGGTCTCGGGTCCGGATTCGACTGTTTACAAAAAGTCACATTTCGGATTTTAATTTAATTAACGAAACTATATTTAAATAAAACATTTAAATATATTATCGTAAAATATGCGGGTTGTTATAGACTCCACTCCTTAAAGAAACTGCGTCCTCGTAATATTTAAGAAGGAAATAAAGAGTAACAACCATTCTGTGACATTACAATCACAAAAAGGAAAAATTGAAATGATAAATTCACCGTAAGGAGCACGAGAGAGTAGATCAGGATGTGTTCGCTCGATAAATTCTCTAGATTCCCAAGAACAATCCTTAGGATTTATGGACCATTGAACTTTCACAAGCGAAACGTCTTTGTTACGAAGGCAGTTAACCTCCATAGCAATGATACGAATAGGATGTTGCTCATAAATCAAATTAGGTGAAACCTCAATTCCTTCAATAACACTAGGCTCAAGAATAGAATCAGAATCTCTAAGGCATTTCCGTAGCTGAGAAACGTGAAATACGTCATGAATAGCGGAAAATTAAGCCGGTAACGAAAGGCGATAAGCCACGGAACCAATGCGTTGGGTGATGGGGAACAGACCAATATATCGAGGTGCTAATTTTCTCGATCGATTGAAACGCACTACACCCTTCATAGGCGCAACACGAATGAATACCAAATCTCCCACAGAAAATTCCAAATTCCTTCTTTAGTTATTGGCATAGGATTTTTGTCTACTTTGAGCTTCTTTCATCCTATGACGAATAAGGTCAATCTTTTCTGTGGTGTCATGAATAAAATCTGGACCTAAAATCAGCTTCTCATCGGTTCCAAGCAACATGAAGGAGATCGGCATGGTCTTCCATAGAGTGCCTCGAAAGGTGCCATAACAATACTAGATTGGAACCTGTTATTGTAAGAAAACTCAACAAGAGAAATATGATCTTCCCAACTTCCACCAAAATCAAGAACACATGCACGAAGGAGATCTTCAAGATTTTGATTCACACGCTCCGTTTGTCCATCGGACTGAGGAATATAAGCGGTGCTAAAATTAAGCTTCATTCCTAAAGCTTTTTGAAGACCTTTCCAAAATCCACTAGTAAATAATGGATCATGATTGCTAACAATAGAAGTAGGAATTCCACGCAATTTAACAATTTCTTTAACATAGAGCTTAGCCAAAAGAGGTACGGTTCAGCTGGACCGAACGGGAAGAAAATGGGTGGATTTTGTAAGCGTCTACAATCACCCATAAACTGTCATGGCCTGAACGAGAATGGGGAAGACCGTCAATAAAGTCCATGGAAACTTGATCCCACTTCCAGACGGGAATGTCTAAAGGTTGCAATAAATCACTGGGCCTCTGATGCTCAGCCTTTACGAGTTGGCAAATCATGCAACGCTTAATAAAGTTAGCAATATCAGATTTCATTCCATCCTAATAATAAAGTCGCTTCATGTCTGCATACATCTTACTACTACCGGGATGAATGGTAAATTTAGAACATGACAACCTTCTAAAATGTCTTTACGGAGATCACTAATATTTAGCACAATAAGTCTACCAAATTTTCGAATGCCTCCACGAGCATCAATTTCAAAGTCTTTCAAACCATCAATATTATTTTTATCTCTACAACTTTGGCTAAGATGAGTCAATTCGGAGTCATGCTTTTGAGCTTCAAGGATGCGGTTAAAAAGAGAATGATAAGCCTCAAGGCTACATAAAACAAGATATGAACATGAATTGGATTCACGATCTAGAATCTCACAAGTGGATAAAGTCTCGAGATCATTCCATTCAGATATCATTATGGAAACCACCACTTGTTGCTCACGACTAAGGGCATCGGCAACACGATTTCCCTTTTCGGGAGTATAAGAATATCAAGATCATAAGATGCAAAGAATTCGAGCCAACATTGTTGACGCAAATTAAGTTCCTTTTGAGACAATAAATACTTTAAAGATTTATGATCAGTGCAGAGAACAAATTTCTCTCCCAAAAGATAATGACGCCAAATTCTAAGAGCGAAAGCAATAGCCGCGAGCTCTAAATCATGAGTGGCATATCTAGTTTCGGTAGGCTTTAACTGCCTAGAAGCATAAACGATAACACGTTCCCTTTGCAGAGAACGGCTCCCAAACCAATACGACTAGCATCGGTATAAACAATCAAGTCATGGTTCCCTTCGACAATCACAAGAATAGGAGCATCGGAAAGGAATTCTTTTAATTTCTGAAAAGCAGCTTCACATTTGTGTGACCAAATATACTTGACTCCCTTCTTTGTCAAACTAGTAAGAGGTAAGGAAATTTTAGAAAAGTATTTTATGAATCGACGGTAATAGCCCGCCAATCCAAGAAAACTACGAATTTCCATTACACTCTCCGGTCTCTTCCAGTTTTGAATCGCCTCAATCTTTGAAGGATCCACGGAAATTTCAAATTCAGAAATAATATGTCCTAAAAATTTTACACGAGATTGCCAAAAATGGCACTTAGAAAATTTTGCTTTCAATTGATTACTCCTAAGAGTTTCCAATACAATTCGAAGATGTTTTTCATGCTCTTCCTCGGTTTTAGAATAAACAAGAATATCATCAATAAAGATAAGAACAAATCGATCGAGGAAGTCTTTGAAAACTCGATTCATAAGGTCAACGAAATAAGCTGGAGCATTCGTTAAACCAAATGGCATAACAAGCCATTCATAAGATCCATAACGAGTACGGAATGATGTCAAAGGAATACTATCCTCTGCAATTCGAAGCTGATGGAAACCGATTGCTAAGTCTAACTGTGAAAAGACTCTAGCACCGCAAAGTTGATTGAATAGATCATCAATCTGAGGCAAGGGATATTTATTCTTAATGGTAAGGTCATTAAGCTTGCGGTAGTCAACGCAAAGTCTGAGTGTACCATCAGATTTCTTCACAAAGATAGCTGAAGCTCCCCAAGGAGAGGAACTAAAACGAATGAACTGTTTTGCTTCCAATTCGGATAATTGTTTACGCATCTCCATATTTTCCTTATTGGACATACGATAAGGAGGATGAGTGATAGTAGAGCTCCGAGGATTAGATTAATTCTGAACTCAATTGCTCGCTTAGGTGGTAATCCTAAAACAGGCTCAAAGATGTCGGAAAATTCACAAACAACGTGAATGAGGGAATTGACATCTTCCTCATCATCGTTGTCGTCATCATGTGGGTTTAGAGAATATAAGGATGCCACTGAATTGGAATCAGAATCATTAAGTACGATAGAAATCTGCTTAACGGTTTGGGGATGCTGAAGATGGATAGTCCTCTCAGGACATAGGATGTGGGCTTCATAACGATTAAGCCAATCCATTCCCAATATCATTCCGAAACCTAAATAATGCATAACATGCAAATCAGAACGGAAAGCATAATCACATAAAATAATCTCAACATCCGTACAAAATAAACTGAATGTTGTGGATCCACCAACCGAACTCGCAATTTTCAGTGAAGTCATCAAGCCTATAACATTTAAAGACAAAGTATTCAAAAGTTCTTTTGATATAAAAGAGTGAGATGCACCCGTATCCAAAAGAATTCGAATAGGATGATCACAAAACATAATAATGCCATCAAGGACAGAGTGAGAAATACCTTGACCAAGAGAAGGGTTACTAGAAGCTTGCACTACATTCAGCTTTCCCTCCTTCTTGTTTTGAAGTTTGGGACATGAAGATATAGGATGGCCCAAAATTTGGCAATAGCAACAAGTAAGGGACCTTGGACACTTATTTGCATAGTGGTCCTTACAACCACAATTGTAGCATTCTCCACGACCAAGGGTAGGAGTCTTCACTACCAAAGTTTCTTGCTTCCCTTTCTTGTTGGGATTAGGGCCTTTGAACTTATTATCCGGATGCCTCTTCTTGTTGTTGTTGAAGTTCTTCTTGGCACCCCCATCATTAACATCACTTTCTTTATCGGCCTTTTCAAGTCGAAGAGCGATATCTACAAGCTGATCGAAAGGCACTTCTAGTTTCATAAGTAAAGTCTTTTTGAGATTCTTATTCAGACCATAGATAAACCTTTGATTCTTCTTCAATGGGGTATTAATATACTCGACCCCATATTTAGAGAAGGATTCAAAGAATGCGACATAATCTATCACAGAAGATTCACCCTGAATAAGATGAATGAAGCATCGAGCTAAAGTTACCTTTTCCGCTTCAAGTACAAACTTTAACTCGAACTTTTCTCGGAATTGCTCCCAAGTAAGATTTGCTTCAACAATTTCTAAAATTAAAAGCTCATACCAATCTAGTGCTCTCTCCTGGAGCATGCTAGAAGCCACTTGGACTCGATGTAAATCCAAAAGATTCATGCGAGAAAAGATGCGATCGCATGTTCTAAGCCAAGCTTGGACTTTTATAACGCTTTCAGAACCATTGAATGGCTTTCCACCCAAATTGGTATAATCACTGCACAAGCGTGCAAACCCAGGTTTAGGATGAGTAGGCTCAAGAATGGGACCGGAAGCTTGGGCATTCTTTACAAGATCCAAAAGCTGTTGAGCAGACATGAATACGCCATCCTGAGGAGGACAACTAGATTGACCAATACTAGGACGGCCTGCTCTAACCATTTCTCTTCTTAAACAAAAAGAAAGAAGAGGAAAAAGGTTATTCTCGGAATGAATTCGAATAAGCTTGATTGATAAAACAAGGAATCATAAAATAAGATAGGACATGACGAATCCTAAGACTCAAATTAAATCCTAAGGCACGATTCCTAAGAGAGACTTAGGACAATGATCCTCGTCATAATATCCTATATTGTTCCGAATTTTGACTCTGATACCATTCTATGATGCCCCACCTCTATACTCTAGCGCAAAGAATAAGGCTATTGAGGAACGACCAACTGTATAATTGCTTTGAGCGAGTACCGATATGTCGAATAGTATATCACGCATTTCATTTCAAGAGGAAATCTTACATATTCAATACAAACTCAAAGCTACTACACAGTGGCTAATTGCACTTCGAAAACGATATAAAATAATCATAACATAAAATCAGTCACAGATATTCATATCACTAAGGCGAAAACATATATGAATTTAACACATAGAAGTGAACATCATAGTAGTGGTCATACAAGATCCACTACATCCCAAAAGAATAGATACAAGTACTACACAAAAGAATATGTATAAATCAAAGAGTCTCTATCTTGTATACATGAAAGACAAAAAACTACTAAGCTAAAGTAGTTAGCCAAAAGTCAGAAGCTAGTCCCTGCTAAGAAGTCAAGTGGGAGCACCTGAAACACCTCGGTCTGACCCGAGTATTATTTAAGAAGAAAAATAATAAACGGATCAGTCTAGCTATAATTATCATGTAAGATGAGATAGGATAAGGGATATGACATAACAATAAAAAAAATCATACAATATCTCAAGTTTTCTCAAACACCCAAAAAGAATATCATATTCTTTAATTTTATTCACCAAATCACAAATATTGATAAAGCTTATCAATGCAAATCACAAAAATTAGTGAAACACAAATTCCAGAAATCAATATTTAGAAATCCAGAAAGCACAAAGGGGGAGGCCTATCATAAACAGGAGCATGAAAACTCACCAACACGTGTATCACAAATGGGACGTTATCCCATGGGTCGCTAACCCATAAAAATGA
Organism: Allium fistulosum; assembly: GCA_030737815.1. Taxonomy (NCBI): domain Eukaryota; kingdom Viridiplantae; phylum Streptophyta; class Magnoliopsida; order Asparagales; family Amaryllidaceae; genus Allium; species Allium fistulosum. Next base: position 1,505,971,642 of record CM060903.1, read on the forward strand.
GCCAAAGCTCCACAGAACAGGGTATAGTCCCCCCTTGCGAACAAATGAGCCGAAGCTACAAAAACGGTCAAAAGAACATGGGTCGCTACCCCACCAAATTGAGCCGAAGCTCCACAGAATGGGGTATAGTCCCCCACACGGACAAAGAGACATTGCACATCGCAAGTCTAAATCACAAAATGATCATCATTGATTGATAAGTGTAAATTACACTAAGCTAGTAAATAAATGAGTTTAGCTTCATGTCACATAACCACTGGCTTAACTTAAATATTTACGAACAAATTGTAGATTTCCACTCGGAAATTGTCATGAGATTTCAATCGAACAAGTCTAAGAATTAACCGACAAAGTAAACGCAAGCATTTCATACCACTTGTTTTGCTAAGTCATTTAATTGGATTTCTCATCCGAATGAGGTAAAGGTTTGTATATACTAATAGATTGGAAAACAATTTTAAAATCAAGCTTTGTATTAAAAGTATTGTTGAAATCATTTTTATGAAAGTGTTTTAGTATTTACTACTAGTATAAAACCTTTGTATTTAAAAGTGACAAATCATAGAAACAATTGTAAAAACAATCTATCACGAAAATCCACATTTCAATAACGTGAATCAAACCATGGGAATCGATATCATATCCATCAAATGGAAACACCAAAAATCTAGAAAAGAAATCATCAAAGTTAACTTTGGTTGATAATAACTATACGGATCATCAAAAATCGATATATTGAAAATCCACATAAAAATAAGCCAAATTTCTAGAATTCGACAGCCACAGACGTCTGTGGGAAATCCATAGATGTATGTCCCCTGTTTCAGGAAACTGTTACCCTGAGGTCATAGATGTCTGTGGATAATCCACAGACGTCTGTCGCCTGTAGCGGGACAGAATTTGCAAAGCCCTTAAATGGGCAAACCTACACAACTTCTCGAATTCGGAAGCGATTGAATGAGCAACTGCGACTAGGGAGTTATGCCAAGTGACAACCCAGCCCTAAAGGTTATTCAATACACCAAAACAACATGTCTAAACACCCATTCTAGGGTTTTCCCAAACCAATTATATTCAAAAGCAATTAAATAAGAAATAGATGTTAGGAATTCATACCTAACAACAATCAAAGCTATAGACATAGATGTGAGTTTAAGAACTCACCTTTAAACTCAAAAACAAGAAATGAGAAGCTCTAAAACAGGCTAAGATCAATTTCCTCTTCAACCACACCTCTAGAATCTCCAATCTAATATCACACGTAAAGATTTCCTAAGTTAGGTTATAGGAAATTCTGAAAATTAAAGAGAGATTGAGATGGAGAAGATGAAGAGGATGCTTACCTAAGCTTCTTTTTGATTTATAACTTGAATTTGGAATTCCTAAGAAAAGCTAGGGCTTAGGAATTTTAGTTTCCCCTCTTTTCCCCCATTTTTCCTTTAGCTTGAGAGTGTTAGGAAATAGAGAATGGAATAAATGAAGAGGAGAGGAGTCAAGGTATTTGGTAGAAGGGTTTGGGTTATCTTGTTGGGTTATTGAGCTAGAACACAACCCAAAGCCCAAATAAAAATACCAAAATCGTAATCAACTCCAAACACAACAATGTTTATACTTAAACAAGTTGTAAACATCGATTTAAACTCAATGAAAGTGGTCTCATGTCCGAATTCGACTATTTATAAAAAAAATCACATTTTGGATTTTAATTTAATTAGCGAAACTATATTTAAATAAAACATTTAAATATATTATCGTAAAATATGTGGGTTATTACAAATGCCGTCCACATTCAAATTGATTAGTCCAGACATAAAATCCATGGTTCAGTAATACTAATAATTATTAATTATACTATTCTACTCAATGGCTATGGCTTTGAGTTGGCTATAGTTGACGGTGATATTAACCTCATATAACTGAGTAGACAAATTCTCTATTGAATAGTATTTTACTTCCAATGCTTCATCTCAGACCCAACTATAATCGTCTGATGGATGCCGTGTAGGACTGTCAACAGGTCGGGTTTGGTCCGAACATCTTAAAACCCAAAGCCAAGCCCGATTACAATAATCAAACCCAAGCGCCACTCGAATCCACATGGTATTTCAAAACCATACTTCAAATTGGAATTTTTATAAAATTTATACACAAGCAAAGTTAACATATAAATTGGATGGTGATATAACCAAGTTCATAAAAAATGTATGCAAAACATCTACATGTAAACAAACAGAATGGTAAACAAATAACATACACACTAGGGATGGAAATGGGGTGAGTATTTTATGCTATATACCCGTCCCGGGTTTTTTAAACCATGATCCAGACCCGTCCCGTAGACCTGGTGTGGGTTTGGATTTTCGCCCCATACCTGGAACCCACACGGGTCAGGGTAGACTCGCCCCACGACCCGATGAGGCTTCACATATTCATTCAAAATTATGTATTAATGTACATATATTTATTTATTTTATGTGCAAGAGGGTTTGTCACTAAATGATATAGTAAATATAGATATCAATGTGCTTACAATGATGTGTTAGGTAATAAAAATGAGGTGTATAATAATGGTATAATAAAAACATGCATATGTTATTATATAATTATCAGTGATATAACTTAATATCATAAAAATCATATAACTTATTGAATGGAACATTAGAATATCCATGTTATAACCATTTATGTATAAAAGGATTGACAAATCATTATTATGGTAATAAAGCGATTTTATGAGAACTCGGTAGTGTGGGTTGGGTTGGGATGGGTAAGCCAAGCCCCGACTCGACCCTAGACCCAAAGCTCTCAAGAACTGGTCATGGATCTACCCGCCCCGATGACCTAATGGGGAGGGGCTTGGTGGGTCAAACAGGAACGGGTCTACCGAGTTTAGATCCTAGACCCACCCTATTGCCATCCCTAATACACACTCATGTTTTGATCTGGTGGAAAACTAATAACCGGGTCGGGCCCTAACCAGGTCGAGTTTTAATAAATAGGTACCCGACACTAATAGTTACTGGATCGGGCTTGGGTAGTTAAGGTAAAACCCATACCCGCATTAATAGGTTGGGTTCAAGCCGGGCTCGTGCCGATACCCATACCATTGACAAACATAACGCCATGCCACAATTAACTATAATTAAAGTGTGATATCCACATTGAAGTTCAACATTATTCTTAAGTTGAGAGAACTGTGTATTATTGTAACTTTGAGATTCTCTATTTGACCTTAGTTATATTAACCAACAGAAAACTCTCGAGCGAATCATTCCATATTTATGTAACGCCTTGGTGCTCCTAGCAGCCACGAGCAATACACTACCTAATATTTGGAGAATGTTACATACTCTAGTCCCAATGGATGAATCAATATCCTTTCTCAAAACACCTTGAGTAGGAATATTTAAAATAATTTTTTATTTTTAATCTGATAAATTTCTCAAGATTACAACACATTGTAATTACTATCACATAACACATCATTTAAGGATTTTCTACTTAATATGCTTAAACTAAAAAATTAATTAACATATCACAACATGACAAGTATATAGCAGAAAAAAAATACATGAACAAGATTGGTTATCGACTTAGATATATGTGACAAATTACATAATAACCACCAGGGCATATCCTTAACTCTATCAACGAATACTGGACTGAATTTATATTTTTATGTAAAAAAATAAAAAAAAAATGATTGATAGATTTAAGGTATATCATCACCAGCTGGTGTCTTTGGTTTTAGAGAGGCCAGAGAATTTTTAATAATGTTCGTTGGAGCAATTTTCATCACTTCCATTACCCTAAGGTTAAGAAGGTTAAGTCTAGAAATTGAAGCAAAAGAGGGGTTTGACTATAGATGGGATTCCTAGACCAAAAGTAAAAAAAGAATAAAAGACAAGAAGGTTTATAGTTGTTTGGGGGTCGTGTCTCTAAGTCTACTACTGAGAAGTTCTTCATCATTTAATCAAATAGCCGAAATGGCTTTACAAGTCTATGATGGCTATGTTTGCCATTAATGAGTCTTAACTGAAGATTGCATCCTAAGTTTAGAGTAAGATTACAAATATCAATCAATTAGTCAATTCACTATCAGATTCTCTTAGATCTTCCGTTCATGGGAGTTTGCGCTTTGCACTTTTAGACATCTTGCGGCTCTGTCATGGGAGGGAACTTCTCACTTGGAATGCTGACATGGCCCACCCATGGGGCTAAATTTGAACATGTGTCATCATACAGTTACTTGTAGATTTATGCGGATTGATGATGTGGTATTTCTATACATAGCTTAGACACCTTAACCCTTATACTTCATATAAGCTTTAGGCTACCAAAGTCGTTGACATATCCTGAAGCTGTCTCTGTCGTTGATCTCGGTTATACATTAAGGTGCTCTCGGCCTTATGTAGAGACAACGTCTATCTCGTACACTGAATGAATCCCTCTAGGACTTCGCTTTTGATTATGGCTGCCTTTATTCATTGCTTAAGTAGAGACACTCGCAAGGTCTCGGTATATACACTGGAGGTAGCATGTAGCCTTGATATAGTAGCATGCCTTGATGCTTTTGTCTTTTGATAAGAAGGCGGCTTAGGACATATGCTTTCGTTATAGGGTCTACATAAAGACCCATACTATCAGTTTAAGGTTAGCCCGATGACCATTACTTTTGGTTGAGCCCATATTATGCATATGCTTTTGGCGTGGCTTGACCTAAATCACAATACCCCGCTTAGATACAAATGACACATGTGGTCCTCGGTTTTAATTATATTGTGGGTCTGATCTTTGGTCATAGTTTGGGCTCGGCATATAGCCTTTGGCACCTTAGCCATTCTCATAGGCACCTAGCCCTCCAACATTGTTTATGCTTCAGCATATGTTCTTAACTTTTGGACTAATATAGTAAAGGTAGCTATATGAGGCTATATACAAAACATTCATTGACATTTAATACTTATGGACGGTCATGTACAAGATAGAGCTGTTAATCTTCGGTCAAAGGATTGAATCTTTTGATATCCATATGCAATGAATGCTTAAGTATCTTCCTTTCAGGCCTCGGCTTATGCAGCTAAAGGTCAAATATAACCGAGTAAAAAATTATGGTATACCAATGTTGTTTCGAATGCGTTACTTATTGTTTGCATTACTTCTTGGCATATTCGTTTGTGGATGGCACAGACAATAGACATAAATGATGGAGGATGCAACATAGTGGATATTGCATTAGACCCAACATCCTAACATAAATCCCATCATTTTGATTTAGTTAGAATCAAATGCATTGGATTTTATAGACCTTACTATAATGTCCCTCATTATGAAACACAAAGATGGAACCCCAGTTTGCTGTAGTCACCTTGGAATTATCTTTCGACGATAGATATGAGATCAATTATATTATATAGTCATAAGTAAACATAGCAGATGACCAAAATGGAACACATAATTGAAAATTTAATTTTAATTTAATAACTATTTTACATCCCAAAGTCATGCCTACGCGAGGTCAAAAATATAATATGTATAGTTATTAGTGTCATGCACCATATATGAAGATGTTGTGAATACTAGATACATCGAAATTAAAACGACACAAAAATAACACACAAGCCTCCCGCTTTGTCTTTGGCTTGAATTATTTGGTCTTTTACAAAACTACCTGTCTAGGCCCATAAACTCAACTAACTAGAATGAATACCCATGTGTTTATAGGGAAAAAAAATATAAAAACAAAGGTCAGACATAAAGTCCGATATGAGTAATATATTACCCTAAGCATACAAAATAGTAAGATCATGCCGCCAAGATGCTAAATGGATTTTCTCCATAATATACCAAAGTAATAATTTTCAGATTGACTAGTAAAACTAGGCTTTAGGTTTATTAGTGTCAAAACAATACTGTGGTACCTTAACTAAAACCAATCCATCGGTTCAACTCACGAAAATACAACAGTAATCAATAAAACTAAAATACCCTACTCTTGACAACACCAAAGGCATTACATACTTTTGCGGCAGATATATATATATATATATATATATATATATATATATGTCAATAAAGTCTTAACATTCGACTGCTAGTAAGGCCTAATGCCTATGTACTGTATATATTTGCATCGTACTCGGCTGCCACTAAGGCATTATGCCTATATACTATATACATATTCGTAATTTCTCGATTGCTACTAAGGCCTTATGCTTATACTTTCATATTTCGACTTCCACTTCCAGCCTTACACCTATTTTGCTATCGTATTACTATTTTCATGAAGGCCTTACACCCACGCTTTCACATTTCGGATGCCACTCCAGGCCTTACTCCAACTTCATTCTCGGTGCTGAGACTACCACTCCCGGCCTTATGTCATTTACCATTCCCTTAGTTGTCGTCTTGCATCTGTTGCTTTCGTGTATGGACGGTGGCCACTTTGGCCTTACACCAAAGTTTTCATGTCTCGAATGCCATATATCCATTACAATTTCGCTTTCAGGTCCCTTGACTGCCACCAAGGTCTTATGTAAACTACCAAACCTACTACCTAACCATTTACTACTAGACTTTTCACCAAACTATTTATTAAGATAGCGTTCCAACTAACGTTTTTCGATTATTGATACTGATTGATTATCATATTGCCATCAACGTTTAGGGTTTCAATCTCAACAATCTTGAGCCTTATCATACTTTGAAAGTTACTAGTTTCAGTTTACACATTCCTCCGAGGGTACACTACTCTCAACAGTCACAACCCCTAGTCTCATCTAGGGAAGCCTTCCTTAGTCAATCTTTAGTAGCTTATGAAATTAATCTTTAAATTTCTAAGATCCCATCCTCTTCCCATAATTCTACTTAATCGTCGACTGCCTTTGACGCTCGGTTAGCATCTTCGAATTTTTAAACCTAAGCCTTCATGCTTAAGTCTTTATTATTAGGGTTTTAGTTTATTTACTTTTTGGTTCAGCTCTACCTCCTTCGGTGCTGCTTTGTAGTACACATTTAGAACGGCTCACTATATGTCTAACACTATCTTTACACGTATCGACTTTTGATTCAGTTGAATTACTCTATTATTTCCATTTTATGTACTTTACTGACATGTTCAGCATAAAATGTGGATCTTGTCTACAACCTAATAATTACATAAACTCTTTAACTGAATAACCTCCCAGTTACCACCTATTTTACCTATTGGTTCCCTATTATAACTCTTCGGCTAGACTTAATTTCCTTAGGAAACTACCTAATTTGTTTCTAGGTTTTTCTATTGTAATTTTAATGTTAATTCATTCTTGTATATCTTTTTTACTCCCTAATTTCTAATCATCTTCTATATTACGTGGTCCTTAAACAATTCATAGTAGTTTATTTTCCTAAGGGAAATTTCTATAAATCAAAATCCATATTTAAGAATACATCTGCCACATTATATTAATTTTTTAGATCAAAAAGGTTATAGGAAACTTGAGAAACAACTCATCCAAAACTCGCATATAAGCATTTTAAGGAAGAAAAAGATGATAAAATGTATTAACCATTTATACTCTTAAGTTGATCAATTAGTTAGCCCTAATGGTTGCATTCAATTCTCATTAATTTATATTTTTAACTTGGATTTTCCTAGTATCACTTGATTCACCCAAGCATATTAAGTAAACAAGTGTCCTATGAATATTTATTCCTTTTTCACCATTTCTCCATTCTTTATTCTCATAATTAATTACTTAATTATTTATTTATTGATTTACGAGGTGTTGCAACATTCCTCTCATAGAATTTCATCTTCGAAACTCAGACAAGTCACGATAGTGACTTTCAAACATTCCCATGCCAAAATAGCATTCATAAACAAAAGTTCCCCATCTATGTTCCTCAAACAAAATTGTCCTAGCACATCTATGGATACATAACAAGATCAACCTAAATGTTTCATATATATACATATGGTTTGTAGAAAACATAGTAAGCATATATGCTAATCAAAACAAACAACTTGGGATATGTAATTTTGACCTTATCATCCCTCTCCCATATCAATGATCATGGCCGTCACTCCATTGGATGCGTGCCCGCCTCCTTGTCTTATTCCAAAGCTTGTCTAAGTGCATGTGATCTTCCCAAGATCCTTCGAAGTCTAACACACAAGCTCTTAGCAAATCTTCAAGTACTATGTTGACCCTCTGGCCGTCTTTCTATGGACTGTAAGTAGTACTCGTACATAACTTTGAACCCAAAGCACTCTATAGGATTTTCCAAAAATCATTGGCAAACAATGGGTCATGGTTGCTCACTATAGTACTTGGAATTCCATGAAGTCTCGCTATAGCCTTAACATGTATTTCGGCCAGCCTGGGGTTGTCCTTATGGAATTTATTGGGATAAAATGGGCACTCTTGGTTAGCTTATATACTACAAACTATATACTCTCATTCCTAGCTCTTGTCTTAGGCAAACCATCAACAAAAGTCAAAATACAATTCTACTATTTTTGGCTCAAGGCATCAGTATATTTCCCTTCCCAAGGTATATTCTATTCCAAAATCATATGATGCTAAGAACTCCAACCATCTTTGTTGTTGCATGTTCAACACCTTCTATAAGAACGGATATATCAAAGACTTATGGTTCATAAACAGCTTAAACATTTCCCATAAATGGTAATGCCTGTAAGTTTTTAGTGCATAGATAACAACTGCCAACTCTAAGTCATGGGTTGGATATTGAACTTCATAAGGTCTTAACTGCCTAGATTCATAAGCTATAACCTTGGCCTTCTACATCAACACTGCTCCTAAACCTGAATTCAAAGCATCTATGTACGTAACCATATCCCCATTTCCTTCTGGCATAAACACAACTAGAGCTTCTATTCATCAAAGCTGCAACTCCCAGAAAGCTACTTCGCATTCTTTGGTCCAAACATACCTTTCGTCTTTTACTATAGGTCTAGTCAATGGAATTATATCCTAGAGAAGTCCTTAATGAATCCACCAACCCCAAAAATTATGATTTTGGTGATGGTCGCTCGTCTCTTCTAATCATTCACGGCATCGACTTTCAAAGGATCTACTGCTATACCTTCCTTTGATACCACATGGCCTAAAAACTTCACTTTCGATTTCCATAAATTACATTTGGAAAACTTGCCTTTAACTTTTGTTGTCTTAAGGTCTTGAATATTAATCTAAGATGAACTTCACAATCTCGCTCATCCTTAGAATATACCAAAATATCATTTATGAAGATCAAAACAAATCTATCCAACTAATCGCGAAAAACTCAGTTCATAAAATCCACCCATATGAACCATACATTGTCTTACATATGGTCAAAGGAATGCTCTCCTTGGCAACTCTTAGTTGATGAAATCTCATTACCAAATCTAACTATGAGAAGACTTTATCTCCATTCAATGTTCGAATAAGTCATCTATCATTGGCAATGGATAACGATTCTTCAGTGTTAGCTCATTCAGCTTCCTATAATCAATTTACATCCAAAGTGATCCATTAGACTTCTTCACAAATACCACAGAAGCTCCCTATAGTGAACTACATGGTCTAATGAAACTTCTATACTCAAGTTCCACTAACTGCTTCTTCAATTCCTCCACTTCCTTTGGCAGCATTCTGCCAGTTGATCTACTAACCAATTGTGCCTCTGGCACAAAATCAGTGTATAATTTAATTTCTCTTCTCAGATGTAAACCCATCAGGCTCAAAAACATTAGCAAATTCTCAAACCAAAATTCTATCTATCTTCTCCTCAAATCTCTCCATTTACACAATGAAACCCCTTACCCTGCTTTCATCCTATACTAACCAATCCATGCCTAAAATCACTCCGTACCCCTCGAAGTCAAATATAAATGGGTCATATAAAAACAAATGGTCATACAAGATAAATTCTAGGCCAGTGCACCATAACCCAAGAGTAGCATATCCATTGATCAGGTTAATTACATGCAAAGAAGTAACTAAGTAGGTAACATTCAATCCTACTCTATCAACCACATCCATAGAAATAAAAGAATGTATAGCTACAGTATCAAACAGAATTCTAACTAAAAAATTGGAAATGAATTCCTACCTTCCAACGCAACACTCTTGCATTTCTCCTCTATGGAAGGTCCTACTCCTAGTCCTTCCAAGGCTAACAACCTAATCTGCTTCAGCTTTAGAGAATCCATGTTCTTATGGTCCGGTCGATCATAATTGAAGCATTTGACCCTAGCTTACTTAGATGGTTGTGAACAATATGATGCATAGTGTTCCTTCTGCCCATAATTGTAGCAAACAATCTCTGAGACATCCTTCCAGCCATCCCCTTTTAGAACTTTCCTCTTAAGTTGTTGTCCTTTCTTCCGTTTCTGGTAAGGAGTGAACCTATTCTTTTGTTCTGAATTGGGCTTCCCTTCCACTTCCCTTCGAGCCAAATACATACTATCATATATCCTTGCTATATCCACAATAAATTTAAAAGGAGATGTCAAGTGCGCCTCATCTTATGGTCCAGACCTTAGTTAAAATCACTAATAAGTTTCTCATTCTTCTTTGTTGGGTGTTAATCAACTCTCGACCATACTTTGCCAAAGTGTTGAACATCTTAATGTACTCTTCAACAGAAAGATCTTATTGCTTGAGATCAAGGAAACCTACCAATAAAACACTCCTCTATGACCTAGAAATAAATCAAGCCTCAAACCTCTCCTCGATTGTTCTCAAGAAATCTTTTCTTTTGGGATTTCGGCAATCACTATCTTCCACTAATCTAAGGGGTATTCATGCAACTTCCTAGAGGGGAACCACCTCTTCTACACATCATTTAGTCTTGGAAAGTGTGCTTACTTACTGTTAGGCAATTAAAAACATCCATTGCCATACCTTTCCCAGCAAACATCTTGGCCCTCTAGGTTTCTATAGTGCCAGTTTAACTTTTAAAAGTCCTCATAAACGACTATAGGAGATGCCTATCTATTATTACCTTCGACATTCTGAGTACTTTGTTCTCCCTCCTGGCATTTGCATTTTTTGTTGTTATTCTTCCACTTCTCAAATCCATTTTCTACGTAAGAAAGTCTTCATTGGAATTGGAAGAATAAAGTGATTAAGAAATAGAAAATCACTATTAAACTCATTAGTACCTCTATATAGAAAATACAAGCATGTCATATACTAGTGTATCTCCTCTCTAAGGTGTTTGTTTAATTATTCTAAGCTCAATCCTACTTAAGTGTCCCATAACATAAGCTCTGATACCAATTATAATGTTCCTCATTCCTAAACCCAATGATGGAACCCTAACATGCTACAGTCACCTTGGAATTATCTTTCAGTGATAGAGATGAGATCGGCTATATTATACAATCTCAAATAAATATAGAAAATAAAAAAAATGATGCACAGCATTATAAATTTATTTTAATAATTTTTTACATCCAAAAATCATGCCCACATGATGTCAAAAATATAATATGCAAACTTATTAGTGTCATGCACCACATTAAAGATGCGGGCATGAACAATAGATACAACAGTACTAAAACAACACAAATATAACACCCAAGCCTTTTGCTTCATCTTCGGGTTGAATTATTCAGCCTTTCCCAAAAGCTGTCTGTTTAGGCTCATAAACTCAACCTACTTGAATAAGTACCCATGAGTTTATTAGGAAAACAGGAATAAAAACTCGGATCGGACATAGAGTCTGGTATGAGTAATATACTACACAAACATACAAAATAGTAAGACCACACCGTCAAGATGCGGAATGGGTTTTCCTGTTACTATAGTAAAGCAATATTTATTTGATTGAATACTAACCTAGGCTTTAGGTCCATTACCAAGTGTTAAAACAATATCGTGGTACCTTAACTAAAAGAAATCCATTGGTTCAGCTCATAGAAATATAACCATACTTCAATAAAACTGAAATACCCTACTCTTAACTACCCCTAAGGCCTTACTACTTTTGCAGCAGATATGTATATCGTTAAGGTCTTAAAATTAGCTTCCATTAAGGCCTTATGCCTATATACTATACACATTTACATTGTTTCTCGGTTTCCACTAAGGCTCTATGCCTATACTTCGTATTTCAAATGCCATTCTCACCCTCGCGCCTTTTTTGCTATCGTATTATGGTTGTCAAAAAGGCCTTACACTCATGTTTTTGCTTTTCAGGGGCCACTCTAGACCTTACTCCTATGTTTTTCTCGGTGCTGAGATTGCCACTCCCGTCCTTATGTCTTCCATCCTTCCTTTGGTTGCCCTCTAGGACTTACCTTACTCCTTTGCTTTCGATCCCTTGAGTGCCACCAAGGCTTAACATCAACTACCGAACCTACCACCTAACCATTTACTGTTAGGCATTTCACTTAGTTATTTATTAAGCTAACATTCCAACTAATCGTCTTTTGATTACTAATATTGATTGTCATATTGTCATTAATGACTTTGGTTTTGATCTCGACTATCTTGAGCCTTATCATACTTTATTGTAACACCCCAAATTTTTTAATAAATTAATTAAAATAATAATAAGGGAAAAATTGTAAGTTTACATTAAGAGCTAAAAATATAAATTTACATAAAACTTCAGACTTTAACCACCACGTAACCTATTCCATTGCGTTCGGACTGATGTTTAGAGTTAAGAAACATATATAACTTGTTAAATTTGATAATACATGTCGAAAATAGCAGAAAATAAGACCATTGGCATTTTTAGCTATATAAAGGACCCTAGCCTCTACTATTTATCATCCCAAACCCTAGTAATCACATATACATACAATTCTTTTTCTTCCTTAAAAACATCTTAACCTAAACAAAACTTCTCTATCTCTTCCAAAATTCTAAATCAAAATGAAAATTAAAATCAAAGTAAAATCAAGATAGAGAAAGGAAATTAGCAAATAGAAGAGAAAGAGAGAAAAGAGGGCTATTCAAATCAGCTAGAAGAAGGAAGCTTTGAAAAGGTCAGTGCATTGATTATTAGGATATCTTTATTCATGAGTAATAAATTTATTTATATTTCTACCTGATCTAAAAATATATTCTTTTAATTTGAGATAGAGGCTCTAATCCAAAATTATTTTATATGGATTAATTTCAGTTATGTATAGATATGATGGAAAAACCCTAAATTAATATATCGTGATTGTAGAAAAATTAAGGAGATAGACTAGGTTAGTCCACCCTAAATTATATGAATATACATCCTTATGTGATAAATTTTGGTTGATTTGGATTGGATAAATTAAAAAATAGAATGCTCCTTTATCCCAGCTTGGATTGATTGATAGCTTGAAACATATGTAGTTTCTGGTTTTAGAACACATTAGTTTTTAAAAAGAATATATATATATATATCTATGTGTGTGTGTAATCCTTGAAAATTAATGAGTTAAATTGGTGTAATCAAGTGTACAAAATACACATAGAAATCTGGTTGAAAACAAGTGCTCAAACCTATATGCAAAGTAACGAAAAGATGAATGAAAAGAACCAAAATAAAAAATAATTTTTTTTTTGAAATTCAACTAGATGTCTGAGAATTAGGTTAAGATGTCTGGATTTCAGGAAATTCCAACCCGGGAGTTTAACATTGAAATTTGACTTAATTCAGATGTTTGGATCCTTTTTTAGATGTTTGGATATTCAGTGTAATGACCCGGAATTTCGGACACTTCGTATTTAAATATCTAAATTATTTGAATCTTGGATTAAATGTTATTAAAATAATTTAATAATCTTTTTAACCCCCTTTTAAATCATAAGTAATGATGGTAAACTTATTTTGGAAAAATGTTTACAAAAATAAATACTTTGAAAAATTATCGATAATATGATCGAAAATCGATTTATCGATAAACAGCTTTTAACCGTCAGAAGTTGTTCAGATTTATTTTTAAATACACTTATTTGATTAGGAATTAAAAAAATGAAATAAAAATATTTACCATTTATGGAAATAAACTTTATGGATGATGTCATGCATGAGGTAAGGGAAGATATTTAGGAAATGAGCTTAAATGGAAAGTCTTAAAAGTTAAGTAAATGATAAAGGAGAAGTGATGTTTTGTAATTAATATTATGATATTTTGAGGGGTTTTTGGTCATCAACATTTTGTTCCTAAGCCTATAAATAGAGGGGAGGGGTTCACTTAATAAATCACAAAACTTGAGATGAAGTAGGAGGGTTGAAAATGGTAGAGGTGCTTAAGCACTTATCCACTTATTACTTTCTAACTTTTTCAAAAGTTAACTAAATCTTCACAAATCTCTTCTAAACTTTGGCTTTAGGCCTAAGACATCATGGAAAGCATGAAACAAGTAAGAAGTTGGAGGAGTTGGGAGGAAGAGGGGGATCTATGGAAGGCCATGAGCATGGAAGAAGGAGGAGGAGGTGTGGCTTGGTTTCTAAATTCGTTTCTTTATAAAAATCTTTTTATGGAAGTTCTTATAATATATATTTGAGTAGGAAAAAAGAATAGAAGTTTAAATATAGTTTTAATGATTATTAACGAACTTTGAAAGTAAAGTGCTACAAAATGTAAAACATTTTTTAATCAAACTTCTAAATAAGTTATTTTCAAGTAATATTCTACAGAGATATTTAAAACCTATTTACATGTATTTCTAAAGTATTATTATATATATATATAAGTTTTGACAAAGGTGACTGACTAGGCTTAACACTAAAAGTCGACGAGTAAACTTATATGTTTGTCAGATTCAAGAATGAGTGTCTAGGCAAGGCTTTGATGCAACCAATGCTCTAATTTACCCAACTTCACTCTTGAACGAGGAACAATATAAATTGAAATATTAGAAATGTTTTAATCTTGTTGTTTGCTTACTTGTTTAAAAAGGTATTTAACTTTTCTTAACGCTAAAAGCCGACGAACTATGTTTATCTATTTCTTAGAGTTAAAGATGGATGTTGAGTAGGGACGAGAAATAGAGCTCTAACTTACTGATTTCCCTCTTGAATGAGAAATAGTTAAGTTGGGAATGTTGAAAATTGGTTAACAAGGTTGTTTGTTACTAGTTTATGGAAATCATTAAAACTACACTTAACACTAAAAGCCGACGAAGTAGGTTTATCTATTTCTGAGAGTTAAAGATTGATGATGAGTAGGGATGAAGCAATAGAGCTCTAACCTATCGGTTTCCCTCTTGAATGAGGAATAGCTAAGTCGAGAATGTCAGAAATGAGTTAAGTATACGAACATTGATTTGTATAAGATACTGTTTTATCTAGATAATCAATTAGTCAACTATCGAACTTAACTTATTATTAAACTTAGTTCTTTAAAAAGAATGTTTTTAAGGTAATACAAGTAAGTGAAATGGTTTTGGGTTTGTTGTGACAATGTGTTAATAACATTCGTTTTTAACCCTTTTTTAATACACTTATGAATGTAAATAGATCTTTAAAAAGAATGCTTTAAAGATAAGTATAAGTGAATTGTTTTGGGTTTGTAGTGACAATGTTTAAGTAACATTAGTCTTAAACCTTTTTGAATGGTTTTTATGAAAGTACATAGATCCTTAAAATGGATATTTTGAAGGAAATTATAAGTAAGGAATCTTTTGGAAAAAGATAGAAAAAGAAAAGGTTTAAAGTAAGAAACCATGTTAATGATTTGTGAATACCATTTGAGTTAAGTGTTAACGCTGAAAAGTGAACGCTAACACCCGGTGTGTGTAGTAGAATCGTGAAAGCACCACCCGTGTGACGGGAACAGAAATCAAGCAGGAAAATAGCAGAAATGCAGTAAAAGACAGCAATTTATAGTGGTTCGGCTTGAGATTTAGCCTACATCCACTTTGAATCCCTTTATTACAAAATCCGGTTACAAATCAATACAAATCTCTTATGAAAATAGTACAATTTGATCACAAAACACAATCTCGACTACTAGCTCAATCTTCGATGACGAAACTCGATGAATCCGTGTTGGATGTAAGGAATTTCTCTCGAAGGTTGTTGTAGCGTCTCGAATGTTTGAAGATCTTTGATTGCTGAATGAGTGGAGAGTTCGACAGAGTAACAGCGCTTTAGAAATGATTTGCCAAAAGTCCTTTCCATGTTGGAAGTGGTGGCCTATTTATAGGAGTCGAATTCTGAACTCTAGTTTTTTGCCAAGTCATGAGTCGTGACCGACTTAAGATAAGTCGTAACTCGTAGTTGACTTAAGATGAGTCGTAACTCGTGGTTGGCTTAAGATAACTCGTGGGCGCCTTACTGGGTTCATCTTGTGGCTCAGTCGAAGACAAGTGCTAAGTCGTGGCCGACTTACCAGATAAAGGTAGCATAGGCCTGGACTCTGGATTCTAATCCTGATAGCTTTTAGGTCGTAGACGACTTAAGCTAAGTCCTGAGTTTCTTAAGTCGTAAATCCTTTAAATCGTAGCACCTTCTTGAGTCGTATAGACCCTAACTCGCTGAGTTGTTAAGTCGGAGACCTTTTAACTCTTTAAGTCGTAGATAGCTTAACTCGTTGAGTCGTCTGAGCCATGAGTCGTAGATAGCTTAACTCGTTGAGTCGTGAAGCTCTTAAGTCGTACACCTACTGGGTCGTAAACTGTTAAGTCGTGTAACTATCTTGAGTCGCGCAGCTCTTAAGTTGTAGCCTTCTTGAGTCGTCAAAAATTAAGGGTTAACATTAAGTATATGAATACTTTTTGAAGTATAAAAGGAGTAAACGTTTTAAGTAAGAAATCTTGTTAGTGATTTATGAATATACTTATATCATTTGAGCTAAGTATATGCATACTTTTTGAAGTATTGAAAAGACTACAAATGAATAGTAGAAATTTGAAAAATGATATTTTATTAGACAAAACAAGTTCTATCAATAAAACAGGTTTTGGTTAATAAAATATTAATTAAATAGAAAGTGGATTAGAAGTCACTTATGTGACTTAATCTTTCTTTGTATGACTTGATCGTGCTTTGTATGTTTACTCTTTTATGGAAAACATTAAGTCGTATAGTTAGCACTAAAAGCCGATGAAGTAGGCTTGTCTATCTGTGAGAATTAAGAATGATGTTTGTGTAGGGATATGAGCAATAGAGCTCTAACCTAACGACTTCACTCTTGATCAAGGGATAGTGTGAGATGAAAATATCGGAAACATGATAAGTATACGAGACTTGGTTTCCATATGCGATCGCCCTCATTATCTTTGAATGACCAAGTTCATCAATCAGTCTTGGGGAGGCCGGGATCGATAAGTGTTTTACTTATCGAAAACCACTGCAAGACTGAGATATGTGTTCTACCTCTTAGAAGTGGATCTACTCAAGATGGGGGAATCTATGTGGAGATTCGAGATCTGTTTAAGTGCTTGAATACATGTAGTTGTTCGTGATCTATTTAGGATATGGGAATCCATGTGTGATTCCTGGATCTATTGAGATATGGGAATCCATGTGTGGTTTCGAGATCTATTCGAGATGTGAGGATCCAATTTGGGATTCGTGTTCTGTTCGAGTGATGAAGACTCGTGTGAAAAATGTTGAACGTGACCTCGAAATATCGGAAATGGCTAAAGACAGAGTAGGATGCATAATCTGGGGTTTTGCAGTCCCACGACGGAGTATGTCAACTCCAGATCTAGAGTATGCTTATTGATATGTTGCATGCGGGGGTTGATGATACTTGGTTCCATATGGTTCGGGTTCACTCGTTTGGACGTGGGCCGGTTGTGTTTACCTTATGGTATATTTTATCTAGAGATATACGATGCTCAGAAGGTGGTTTCTGATCCTTGTGCATGGAGATTAGATTTCAGCTTGACCAAAGGAATCTCCATGGAATATCCGTTATGCGAAAGTTCCTTATCAATTTTGATTGTACCCTAAATATGTTGTGGTGTGATGAATGTAAGCATCACGGTTATTTGATAATATCTATATTCTACACCCTAGACATTATCTATTATATCACCTTATGTATTTATTAGATAGTGGTTATTTTGAGGGGATAATCGTTATGGTATTCCATACGGTCTCAAAAGTACTATTATATGTTATGCACCAATTTCTTGAGTTTCTCATACCAGACTTACGTCTGATGTTTGGTTTTTGTTTTTCCAAAATTCCTCGCGTTCTATTTCGAGTAGTCAGAGAAAGGCAAGTTTTCGTTGATGTTCTTTGAAGCTCGAGAAGACGAGCTGGATGTTTCACCTACCGTAGTATTTGTATTTCCGCTGCATTACTATATTTTTTATATCAATGTTTGTGAGGATAGGTTGTTATTACTGTCCAGGCTGATGATGGTACTTAAGTTTTGTAACTCTGAAATTTCTATATCGAAGTAACCTTTTGTGCTATTCCTTTGATATTATATATTTCCGTTCCGCTAGTATAACATCCCTAATTTTAAATAGCATTATTTAGGAGATTTAATTAGATAAATTAAATAGAATAATGTAGAGACTAGAGTGATAAAGGAATTGAGATTTGAAAATTGATTAAGGTCGTGCTTTAACTAAATGAATCTATAAGAATGGGTTATAAGTTACATACTTAAGAGAATAAGGCAAAGGCAATATGAGAATAGCCGAACCCCATAACCCCTAAATCCCCTTACCACATTATCATTCTCATTTACATTCTTACAAAACAAAAACATAAACAAAACGAAAACAAGGTCGGTCATAACCCTAGGTGAAAAGGATCTCAAAAATCAATTAGAGGCTAAGATTCAAGCTAGGAAGAAGATGTAGAACAAATCTCAAGTTACTTATCCAAACAAGGTGAATAATGATATAAACCATCTCATATAAGTCATCTTGAATGTTGTAATTCAAGTTTGATGTTTAAAACAGTATGATTCGATGAATATGATATGTTTGATTTAAATGCCATGTTATAATTTAATCAAGGATTTTGTGGAATAATGTGTTCGGTTTTAAGGCTAAAATCGTGCAAAATTATTTCCAAATGCCATGATTTTTGAATGTGTTATGTAAAACATTATTTTAGAGATGGGTTTAAATTTTCATAATATTCCAAGCTATAGATAATTTATTATGAATTTATGAGTTAAAGAAATGGATTTTCTGGTTTTAACTAATTTAAGGAATTAGCTAATTATTTTCGAGCTGAAAATTTTATATGATAAAGATATTATCATTTTGGAATTTATTGTGAATTTCTGAGATTATTCTCAAGAGATTTGGGTGAGTTTTGGATTTAATTAGAAATATTAGTATTTAATGATTAAGTAAATACAAGGGGTTAGTTAGTGGTTTCAATTAAATATTAGAGCATTGGGAATTA
The DNA here is from genome assembly GCA_030737815.1 of Allium fistulosum. Taxonomy (NCBI): domain Eukaryota; kingdom Viridiplantae; phylum Streptophyta; class Magnoliopsida; order Asparagales; family Amaryllidaceae; genus Allium; species Allium fistulosum. The sequence goes on from CM060903.1 coordinate 1,505,990,956, forward strand.
CATGCGCCAGCAAATTCTAAAAAGAATTAAAAAAAGGTTTTGCTATCCAATAGAAAATTTACAACATAAGGGGTTAGGTAAAAAGGAATTGCTTTACTTAGTTAAAAATCAGTTTTTATAATAATTACAGCAATGCCACTTGCCTTCAAAAGCATTGATACCTTCGAAAAAAATACAATGCCGCTTTTGTTTGAATACTAAGGGTGTAGGGGTGTCGCTGTAGTTAAACATATACTAGAATGAACGCGGAAGTGTCCTTTCGCACTAATCAATAGTGTTGAAGGTTCCCTTGGCATACATACACTTTAACAAGTGTGCACCGCCACATTAATTGATTCATGGAAAGGTCCTTCTACACTAGTAGATAGTATCGAAAGGGTTCCTTATGCTCTTATATGCTCCACAAGTATATTAATCGATGAAGATAGAAGGGGTGTGCCGCACCAATCAATAGTGTCGACAGCTTACCTTCCGCATCTTTATACTTGAGTAAGTCTAGCCATTACAGAAGGAACCTTCTGCACTAGTTGATAGTGTCGAAAGGGTCCTTCTACATGCATGTTTAGTTATAGAGATCGAAGGGTTGTGCCGCACCCAATCAATGGTGTCGACAGGGTCCTTCCGCATGGTTTCAAAGAAGTAATGGAAGGGGCCTTCTGCATTGCTTAAGCAATGATTTCCATAGGTCCTACCGCTAGAGTAGAGTGGCAAAAGGGACATAGCCGCTTGTTTCGAACCCATTAGTTAAATGGAAGGGGACGAAGGGCTTGATTGCTCTATGATGTCAAAAGGGAGAGTAACGAAGGGTAATTCATGATGTCACAATGATCCCAAGGACATAGTCGAAAGCCTTAGTTTTCAAATTAGAGAACCTAATCTCAATTTAAAAGACAACACATAGCAATGTAAAAGAGTTTTGAAATGGCATTTAACTTTGAAATTTTAGAGGAAGCTTTCCTTGCTAAAGATAATGGGTTAAGGGTATTAACCATGTTTCATTAGAAAATGATTACAAGGAATTAAACCATGGATGTTTATATTGTTGTGTTATTTGATCAGTTATCATGTATGCTTGTGTAATCATATTCACTTCATTTATTACCCATAACTGCATTTTGAGGTGTTAAGGGCAGAATAATAGGCTAGGTTGACCTAGTAGTGAATATACATTGAATTACTCATGTGTGAGTAGAATTGCATCAAGGAGGTCAGACAGACCAGAATATAGAATGCTAAGACTGATCAAAAGATTATTGGTTTAGACAGGATCCTAGTAAGCCTATAAAAACTACGTTATAGAAATTGTTATTGGCAGGGGTCAATAGGTTCTTACTGATCCCATGAAAACAATGTCCAGAACAGGTTGTTGATAGAGATCAATAGGTTCATAGTCAGCGCATGAAAACTATGACATAAGAGATGTTATTGGAGAATCCAATAGGTTTATAGTGACCCCATGTAAACAATGATTGGATGATGTTATTGATAGACACCAATAGGTTCTTAGTGATCCCATAAAAACAATGAAGACGGACAAATAGTCCATAAGCTTGGAACATGTTATTAGTTAGCCCATGAAAACTAATAGGTTAATAGTGATCCTAGAAACTATAACTTAAGATAGATGGTCTGGTGAATGGTGATGCGAAATCCAGAGCATATTGCATGTTTTCATATCATCGTGCTACATTTTATTATGTTATGTCTTAACAATTGTGGATGCAGGTGCATAGTATATGGTTATTATAATTTGGGTTAAGCCACTAGTGAGAGGAAAACCCGTTCTGCTAAGCGGCGTGGTCTCACTAGATATCTATATGGTTCGAGATGGTAGATTATTATTCACACCAGACTTTTTGTCTGACTCGAAGTGTATGTTTCCCCTTAACCTCTCGGGTGCTCAATTGATTTTGAGTAGTATGAGAGTTAAGGTTTCCAGGTTCTACTTTAGATGAATAAGCTTCCAAAGATGTGCAGGAGTCAAGCCAACTATTAGGAGTTCTATCTGTTTGATTCAACTGTGTAATTTAATGTAATGGAAAAGTTACTTAGTGCCTATATTTAGACTCTAATCAACCAAAGGGGCATCTTCATATATTGCTCTTGGCGTAATTTGTAATAATTATATTTCTTTGAATGTGGTTTACGAATTGAGATTATGTAATGAATCTGTAATGCAGCTTGAAAGGGAATGAGAGATTTGTTTTAAAATTGAATTAATTTTTTTTCATATCCATATGTTTCTGGTATATCAATGTATCTAACATTACTGCATTTGGTCACCAAAAATAATAACTATAGATGACTGCAGCATCTGTAGCAGTTAGTTTTGGGCCTCCAAATGGGGGATGTTACAAGCTAGTGAGATTTTGATATTGTGTTCACTTCTTCCATGTTCTTTTACCTAAACTTTTGGCCTTTCCAGCACTTGGATGCTCGGCATACTAATACCGTAGATGTATTTGAGTCAACATTCGAGGGTCGAAAAGTCTATTCGTTACACTTGGTATCAGAGCTGAAGGTTCAGCGAGAACCTTGGCTTTGGTGGATATGACTCATTAAGAGATAGGGTAGTGTAATGCATGTTTGCATATCATCGTGATACATTTTCTATATGGTTATTATAAATTGGGTTAAGATACTAGTGAGGGGAAAACTCGTTCCACTAAGCGGCGTGGTCTCACTAGATATCTATATGGTTCAAGATGGTTGGTTATTATTCACACCAGAATTTTTGTCTGACTCGAAGTTTATGTTTTCCCCTTAAACTCTCGGGTGCTCAATTGATTTTGAGTAGTTTGAGAGTTAAGGTTTTCAGGTTCTCCTTTAGATGAATAAGCTTCCGGAGACGTGCAGGAGGCAAGCTAGCTATTAGGAGTTCTTTTTGTTTGTTTCCGCTGTGTAATTGAATGTAATGGAAAAGTTACTTCATGCCTATATTTAGACTCTGATAAACCAAGGGGGCATCTTCATATGTCGCTCTTGGCGTAATTTGTAATAGTTATATTTCTCTTAACGTGGTTTAAGAATTGGGATTATGTAATGAATCTGTAATGCGACTTTAAATGGAATGAGAAATTTGTTTCAAAATTGAATTTAAAATTTTCATATCCATGTGTTTTTGGTATATTAATGTATCTAACATTACCGCATTTGGTCATCGAAATATAATAACTATAGATAACTACAACATCTGTAGCGGTTCGTTTTAGGCCTCCAAATGGGGGATGTTACAGCTAGTGAGATTTTGATGTTGTGTTCTCTTCTTCCATGTTCTTTTACCTAAATTTTTGGCCTTTCCAGCACTTGGATGCTCGACACACGAATACTGTGGATGTATTTGAGTCGACATTTGAGGGTCAAAAAGTCTATTTGTTACACTTGGTATTAGAGCTGAAGGTTCAGCGAGAACCTTGGCTTTGGTGGATATGACTAATTAAGAGATAGGGTAATGTAATGCACTAGCTTGAGTTAAGTGTATTATACATATGAGAGCGTATTTGTAATTGTTATAAACGTATACCTTAAAAGTAATTATAACTACGAAAAATTAAAGATCTTATATAAGAATAAACTTATATAAGTGAATTGCCAAACTATAGTTTAATTAATGTATTGGTTAATGATGTTTATCTATTATCCCTCGTTAATTAGTTTAGTTATTCTCGGCCGATTTATGGGCATTGACTTTCATTTATTGATTGTTTATTGTGATCGACCAATTTATAAGCAGTTTTACCTTGTAATGCATGAGTTGAGTAGAAAGTATTTGTAGATATATTGAAACGAACACCTTGAGAATTTAGTTTCACAGTTTGACTATAAAGGTGTTTGGTGATAATGTTGGGTAAAAAGTTGAATTTGGAGAAAGATGTTTATTTTAATCTAAAGGAAAGATAAGTTATTTTGTAAATTAAACATTTGTAAAAATATTTTATACATGAAAGTGATTTTATATGGTTATATAATATGATTTATAAACAAGAAAGGTTTAAATTTATATTTTAAGAACATAAATCCTGGTGTCTTTGAAAATGTTTGTCAAGATTTTGGAAAAATAATAATAGTATTACTTGAAAGTAAGTATTTGGGAAATTGGTTTATGAAATTGAGATTACGGTACTTAGTAATATTTACGAAGTATCTGATACTGCTTTGAAATGATTTTGGTTATGTTCAAAAGGCATGAATTGGATGTACTAAACTCACTCCTGTTGCTTGAAAATAATTTTGGTGATTACATCAACATCATCGACGTTCATTCTCGGGTTTCTAAGTGGGGGATGCTACAAGGTCATTTTAGTAAAAAGGATTTCGATTTGATTCCAAAAGTATGATTTGATATATAAAGATATATATGTATTATTATTTCAAAATAGTTTGAAATAAAACTCAGTATTTAGTTATAAAATCTTTCTTTGAAAAGAAATTTGATATGAACTTTTTAATGTACAAAAGTTATATATGTATGCTATATTGGGTGCCCAAGTGGTAGTGACATAGCCCAGAATAAATGATGAAACATTTTCATGTTTTTCCTTTTTGGGTAAAGTGTGTTTAATAAATTATTGAAATTTGTTAAGTTATTTTATGGACACATGTAGCCTATGGATTAGGATTGTATGGTTTGTGCATCATGTTATGATACATTGTTTTGCCATTTGTTATAATGAATCGGGATTTTCAACGATTTTGGACAGTCGGAAACTTCTGAATCGTATAGAATTTAAAGCAAAGCGTTTTGTAAAAATATAAAAGTTGAGTTTATATAACACTTATATTGAGAAGTTAGTAAGTAAAAATAAGTTTAATTAGTTAAACATGCTTGTTAAGTAAAACAAAATTTGATGTTTTGTATGTACTCTTAGGATGTCACGGAGTATTATACGAATATGAACTTAAGTTGTATAATACTTATTGAACTTGAAGTTATGTTTTATGAAATATTTCATAAATGATTTAGTATCAGTGAGATATATTATTTGGATAGAAAAATATGATTAAAGATATTATTATAGTTTAGAAACCAATAGGATAAATACGTAAGTTGTATGTTGTTATCCAGCATTTTGATCTGCTATATCCGAACTGACTGGACAAGTTAGACTCGACTGTCATCAAGGCCAGTAGCCCAGAGCAATGATTATGGGGTCCAAAAATCAAGCATAGATCATAATATGAAGCAGAAGTATGAAAGCTCACTACTCCCCAAATACGGATCGTGTACGATCTATATTCTACACTGTGGATCGTATCATATCGATTCCACAACTCAATTTTGCGGTGATAATCGGTCAATAACTCAAAATCTACACATCCTATGAACATAAAACTTAGAGTACAAGCTTACTAAAATATGTGGAACACCCCCTAGGGATCTCATTCTAATTGAGGAAGTTGAGGGATCAACATAACTCCTTTTGGAGGGATCGACAGAAATCAGAATTTAAGCAACACTACTTCACAGAAAATGCGATATCTCACAAACCATACGTTGGAATCACACAAAATTTAAGGAGCAAGTAGCTAACATCATGGGGCACCCCTCATAGGGATCATAGTCCATTTGGAGACACTACTAGGGGTCGGTACAGATCCCTATTGTGGGCCTGGAAATTTTTGGGTGGCCTCATCTTGGTCTTACGAACCTTCAGCCGAAATTTCAGTCTGATCCGTGCACGTCTTCCATAATAAATATAGTATGCATGGCATCAGAAAAAGGATCCTGCTTTCTCTATGGAGGATTTGCCATTTTTATTCTTCACTTTTTTACTAATGGATCCCAACCGATCCAAACATTCTTGTAATCATAATCAAGTGGAAGACCAATAAAAATATAAAGTGGACGAAGGCCAAGATTGCCGAATCATTATAAAAATATGTGTGTTCGTTTATGATATTTGCTCTGTTTTAATTTCATTCTTCATTTAATCTCTACTAGATTCTATTGGGTGAAGATGCCCATTTTTGGCATCAACGTATGTAGATCATTTTACTCGCATAACTATTCTTGGTCCAGTATTCGAGTACAGGATTTCGATGTGGTTTACATCGGTCCAAACAAGGATTTTTCACTAGATTCTTGATGGCGAACACTTGATAGGATTTTTGATACGATCCTAAAGTTTTCCATCATAGTATATGGCTATGTAAGGAGAACGAAGGTTTCTAATCAATAAACCAGATCGGAGTCCGCACTAGAGAGGTCAAGTGATCTATACTAGTTTGAAAGTGAAATTTATGTGATCGAGTAAGTGATCGAATTTGATATTGCATACAGATGGTCCACGTGCATTGTATGGGCTTTAGTATATTTGCATGTTATGTTTTGATTGGCTTATGGAGAGTTTAGGTGATAACTCTTCGATTTGTTATGAGGTATTGTGAATCGTCGACTAAGTAATAACCTGAGGCTGTTAAGCGTAAGGTACGCTTAGTAGGTTGTTTATCGTCCTTGTGCGATGAGAAGATTTTGAACTTGAGAAAACCACAAGTTTTGTTTGCTAAGTGATTTGAATAATGTTAAGTATTTCTATGTGATTGTTACCTTGGTTTCTCCTGTTGGAATTTCGAGGATGAAATATTCAATGTGGGAGAGAATGTAATGATCCGGAATTTCGGATACTTCGTATTTAAATATCTGAATTATTTAAATATTTGAATATTTAATTAAATGTTATTAAAATGATATAATAAGCTTTTTAACCTCTTTTTAAATCATAAGTAATGATGGTAAACTTATTTTAGAAAAATGTTTACAAAAATAAATACTTTAAAAAAAATATTGGTAATGTGACCGTAAATCGTTTTATCGATAAACAGCTTTTTAACTATTAGAAGTTGTTCATATTTTTTTTCATACACTTATTTTCTTATAAATTAAAGAAAATGAAATAAAAGTATTTTTCATTTATGAAAATAAACTTTATGGATGATGTCATGCATGAGGTATGGAAAGATATTTAGGAAATGAGCTTAAATGGAAAGTCTTAAAAGTTAAGTAAATGATAAAGGAGAACTGATGTTTTGTAATTAATGTTAGGATATTCTAAGGGATTTTTGGTCATTCAACATCTCTTTCTGAGGTCTATAAATAGATGGGAGGGATTCACTTAATAAATCAAAAAATTTGAGATGAAGTATGAGGATTGAAAATGGTGGAAGTGCTTAAGCACTAATCAACTTATTACTCTCTAACCTTTTTCAAAAGTTAACCAAACCATCAAATCTCTTCCAAAACTTTGGCTTTAGGTCTAATACATCATGTTAAGAATGATTAGTAAGTAAGAAGTGGGAGGAGGTGAGAGGAAGAGGATGATCCATGGAGGGCCGTGAGCATGGAAGGAGGAGGAGGTGTGGCTCGGTTTGGAAGTGCTAAAGGTTGGACCTTTAGGCTTGTGTTGATGTAAGGAGGTGGTTCTTTGGTTCTTATAGCTTTGTGCTAGGGTTTGTCATGGATCTAAGTGAGTTGTCTCACTATCACTTAAGTATTTGTTGTGTACATATATGTTGTGTGCAAAGTATCTAGTTAAAGTGACATTAACTAAGTAAAGTTATAAACTTTGGACCCCTCTTGCTTTTGAAAGCAAATAACAACTTTATATTACATAACATCACTTCTATCACCCTTTTAAACATGTGGCATAGCCTTGACTTAATGCTTAAATGGTTTTTTAACTTGTGTGTTAAATCGAAGTAAGTTTGAAAGTGTTTGAAGCGAGAATAGTCCTTATATGTGCACTTCTGAATCCCTTATTTTCGGGAATTTGTATAAATACATGGGAAGATATTCATAGGGATTTCTTTCCATTGTTTTTAAGTACCCTAATGGTAGTACTTACTATAAAAATTTCAAGTGATAAATTATTTGTTTAAGTGGTTAAAACTAGTCGCAAAGATTGTGCTTTTCAATGTTGTTTTAAAAAGGACTTTTAACAGCATTAACAAATGCTGAAGTAAGTCGCTTATTGTTTTAAGTGTTTAAAATGCGACGTTTTGACTAGTTTTTTGTAATTTAAATGATTTCCAAATTCTTTTCTTTATAAAATCTTTTTATGGAAGTAAAAAAGAATAGAAATTTAATGATTATTTATGAATTTTGAAAGTAAAGTGTTGCAAAATGTAAAACATGTTTTTAATCAAACTTCTATATTAGTTATTTTCAAGCAATATTTTACATATATATTTAAAACCTACAAGTATTTCTAAAGTATTATTTTATAATTATAATTTTTGGAAAAGGTGATTGACTAGGCTTAACACTGAAAGCTGACGAGTAAACTTATCTGTTTGTGAGATTTAAGAATGAAGTGTCCAGGCAAGGCTTTGATGCAATCAGTGCTCTAACTTACCTGGCTTCACTCTTGAACGAGGAAAAGTATAAGTAGAAATATCAAAAATGTGTTAATCTTATTGTTTACTTACTTGCTTAAAAAGGCAATTAACTTTGCATAATGCTAAAAGCCGATGAAGTAGGCTTATCTATTTCTGAGAGTTAAAGATTGATGTTGAGTAGGAACGGAGCAATAGATCTCTAACCTACCGATTTTCCCCTTGAACGAGGAATACTTAAGTCGGAAATGTCGAAAATGGGTTAACAAGGTTGTTTGTTACTTTTTTTTATAGAAATCGTTAATACTACACTTAACACTAAAAGCTGATGAAGTAGGTTTATCTATTTCTGAGAGTTAAAGATTGATGTCGAGTAGGGAAAGAGCAATAGAGCTCTAACTTACCGATTTCCTTCTTGAATAAAGAATAGCTAAGTCGGGAATGTCAGAAACGAGTTAAGCATATGAACATTGATTTGTATAAGTAATCGTTTTAACTAGATAATCGTTTAGTCGACTATCAAACATAACTTATTATTAAACTTAGATCTTTAAATAGAATGTTTTAAAGGATACATGTAAGTGAAATGCTTTTGGGTTTGTTATGACAATGTGTTAATAACATTCGTCTTTAACCCTTTTTGAATACACTTATGAATGTAAATAGAACTTTAAAAAAGAATGTTTTAAAGATAAGCATAAGTGAAATGGTTTTGGGTTTGTAGTGACAATGTTGAAGTAACATTAGTCTTAAACATTTTTGAATGGTTTTTGTGAAAATACTTAGATCCTTAAAATGGATATTTTGAAGGAAATTATAAGTAAGAAATCTTTTGGAAAAAGATAGAAAAAGAGAAGGTTTGAACTAAGAAAGTACTTTTTGAAATATTGAAAAGAGTATAGATGAATAGTAGAAATTTGACAAATGATGTTTTATTAGATAAAAGAAGTTTTGCTAATAAAAGAGAGTTTAATTGATAATGATTAATTAAACAGAAAGCGGATTAGAAGTCACTTATATGAGCTAATCGTGTTTTGTATGACTTTATTGCGCTTTGTATGTTTACTCGTTTACGGAAAACATTTAATCGTATACTTAGCACTAAAACCCGATGAAGTAGGCTTGTCTATCTGGGAGAATTAAGGCTGATGTTTGTGTAGGGATATGAGCAATAGAGCTCTAACCTACCAGCTTCACTCTTGATCGAGGGATAGTGTGAGATGAAAATATCGAAAACATGATAAATATATAAGACTTGGTATCCAAATGCGATCGTCCTCATTATCATTGAATGGCCAAGTTCGTCGATTCAGTCTTGGAGAGACCAGGATTGATAAGTGTTTTAATTATTGAAAACCACTTCAAGGCTATGACACATGTTCTATCTCCTGGAAGAGGATCTGTTTGAGACGCGAGAATCTATATGGAGATTCGAGATCTGTTTAAGATGCTCGAACACATGTAATTGTTCATGATCTTATTCAGAATGTGGGATTCGATGGGTGATTCCGAGATCTGTTGAGATATGGGAATCCATGTGTAGTTTCGAGATCTATTCGAGATGTGCGGGTCCAATTTAGGATTCGTGTTCTGTTTGAGGGATGATGTAACGAACTTCCTTTCTTACTCCGAAAGACAAGTCATTAAGGGTAGAAGAAAAAGAAAGATAAGAAGAAACTACACAATCATAGAATCTCACTATGAATCAGAACAACATATAATAGATAAAATAGGATATTACATAGTCATTTCCATGATAGTAATACATCAGAGTCGTTACATTACAACCTTCAACTAGACAGTTATAGCTACCTGTCCATTTAAAATACATAGATCATACATAAACATGACGGAATAAGACAATAACTAGCTAATGGTGAAGCCACCTGCTCCAGCTCCTTCGAAATGCTTACATAAGAAACATGGATCACTTGGCTACTCATACAAATTTGAGTACCCAAGAGTTTAAGGAAAAGAAAATAAAACCGTGGTTAGATATGGGTCTGGTATGAGTAAACTCAAGACAACTTAAATTTTTACTTTTAGTGTCTCGTAAGACCAAACTGCATATAAACACGTAAGGGTTTTTACCTTACGATAACCAAAACACTTTATATAGAAATCCAGTGACATTATGATAATGTGTAGGGTTTTCAAGTAAAATAGAACATAACAGAAATGCTTGCATCTCACATTTTATCATATTTGGGTATAACTAAATCTGTAAGGTACTTATTGGAGAATGGATTCCACATAATGACTAGGTTACTAGGTACCACCCGTCTTAGTACACCTCTAGATTTGTGTACCGAGGTCGAACCTATCGACCCCTGCCAACATAAGACCGGCCTATCCTTTACTGGATAGTACCGAATGATATCACCCTCGGTTAGGATCAGTAACCGTACCGAAGCATACATGAGTTGATAGTAGGGACTCTAGATAGGGATGATCTTACCCTAATGGGAGCGACCCACCTAGCCTTGCTGCATCTCCCCTGTTTTAGTCGTTTTCGGTTGATGAGTCCTAAGGCTATGTTTTCCTTTATTATAGCATTGACACTTGCAATGCTAACATTGCCTTCCAGATGTTGACACAATGTCAACATTCATACATACAAGTCATTCAGAAGATGAACGTACCGAAGGCACTATTTCCACTTTACACGTTTTGGAATCACCCTCAGGGTTAGTAGCAAATAGCCATTGCACTTCAAAGTCTTCATCTTGGACTTTTCCCTTAATATTTTAAATTCGAACGTTTACGTTGGTTCGAAGTGGTTTTCGAATAACAACGGCTATCCGATCCTGGTCTCTCCAAACCAACATTTGATAATTTTAAAGGGCCAAGTTGTTTTATAGTGGACCGTTCCACTATCAGGGTATAAGATTTTACATATGAACATACGTTCCATATGCTTAGATTATCATGACCCGCTTATCGAAATTAACTCCCATGGATTCATCACGTTTTCGAAGTGCGGTATTTGTGACAAGCACAAGTCGACTTACTTTCAATAAAACATGTCAACGTTTTATTATAACTACCACTAGTACAAAACAGGTCATTTGCGTCTGTTGTTTTATCCATGTTGCGACGGTTCAGCAACTGTAGCAAATGCAGACATCGCAACAGGCAAAAACCTGTTGCTACGATTGTTTAACCATCGTAAGAAACACTTTTTTGCTATGGTTTTCCTAAATAACCGATGCAATAGGTTGGTTTTTTGCAACGGTTCTTTACAACAATAGTAGCAAAAAATCGCCATTTGAGTTCAAAAGTGTTGCCTTTTGCAATAGTTGTTGTAAACAACCGATGCAATAACTTTATTTTGTGCTACGGTTCTTCGTAATAACGGTAGCAACAAACCTTTGGGTTGTTTCAAAAACGTGCCTTTTTGCTACAGTTTTTTCTTGCAACCGTCGCAAAAAAGAGAGAAATTTTTTTTTGTTGCAGTTGTTTATATAAACTAACTCGGTCGTATTTACACAATATCAGCACTAGAAAAATATATAAACAGTTATCTTATAAAAGGCAATGAATACGAGAAATATATAAGCAGTTCACATAATTTAATAACATATATTATCTTATAATACACTTGCAATATTAATATCTTCTAATGCTTGTCTTTACAGCCTTACATAATGGTGTCATCACATCCAAAAAAACTGATAGATGTAATATATATGTCATTAAGTGTCATAATCTACGACAAAGAAGAAACTGGATGTGTACATGTAAAAAAATGTTATTCTATTTGTTAAAAAAGCAACATGCAAAAAGGATCCGGTAAATAAACTTCAATGCCACTTCCATGTTCCAAGTTCCAACAGCAATTAATCATGTTACCTGAGTGTTTAAAAAAGAAAAACACACACTTAGGCATATAAATGGTAGGCAAATAATATATACCTTCTAGACTATTGACATAAATATCTATATTAGTAAAACCTCACTTTTGAAGATTTTTTTTCAAATGAAAATCTATTCATTAAATATCCTAACAAACAAAGTAGGAAATATAATCGAGAAGTTTGTGTAATTGGGTAACATTGGGTATGTGTTAATTGAAGTTTAATTATTCTCAGTAATAACAAATCGCAAACTCAAAACTATTTCTGATATATCATAGAAAACAAACAGGTAGGAATAAATGTTTGATAACTTAACTTGTTTTGGGTAACCTTTGGATACGTGGAAATTTTTTCTAAACACAAAGTTAAGAGTGTTGATTTGCTCATTGAATAATAGGGTGAATGTTGCATAAGGGTCTTGATATGGATAAAGACCTTGAAGTTGCAGCTTATGGACACTTCAAATTGAAGTTTTATTTTCGTCATTATAGTGTAATTTCCAGGAGTTATATTGAATAAGCAATTAGTTAGTGCAAACAAATCTAAATTTTTACTTTTCAATTAAGATTTGTTTTGCAGTAATAGTTTGTGCTTATTGAGAAGATATCAAGTCAAACTTTCTGGCTAAGTGCTTGTTACATCTAGCCATCTCTAAGTGCCTGTTACATTGGTTTAAATGAGAGTGGTAATAGGTCGGATCTGACTTGATGTTGGATGGTTTAAATGTAGCTAATTAGAGCATCCCAACAGTTGTATTTGTCTATTACATCTCTCTAGTAGCAAATGAGGGTCAATGAGTTTTTTTTAACTGCTCACCCCAACACTAAGCAACTTTATCCAATATAATCAACTATAGTTATGCCATTTATCATACATCAATAGAAAAGAAATAAACTCACCATAGTATAGCATATAGGAAGACTACATCAATTTATGTATGATATAATCAGCTAAATTATCCCAAACCTCATCCATCTATTTTTAGCTATAAGAACCAACTTGTACAAAGTACTGCAGTTAAGAGATTGTTTCAAAACATTAATCATATAATTACTTAACATAATATATGAAGGAAAAAAAATTAAAGTGGTACCTCGGCTAGATTGTTGTTTTGATGGTGGTTTTTTACTATTTCATGCATATACCTCATCACATAATATACACAATCTGTTGATCCAGATTGTTGAGGACACTATAGCAATATTACAAGATATTTCATTAGTCAGTTTAAAATGAATTTATATCTCAAATGAAATACAAGCTTTTATTTGTTTGTTAGAAAATAAATCACCTTAACATTTATCCATTTCAAGTGAGTTCCTCGAGACTTACCACTGTATGCCTTATAAGCTTTAAAGGCCCTGCACATATGCAAGAAAATGTAATAGACATGTATAAGAATTATAATTAACATAAAGTCATATCCATTAGTTTTTTAGGTAGAATTATAATTTTTCTTCACCAAGCTTCAGTAGTTGGAGCATGGATAGCTAAATGGTTATTTTTTCAGGTTTTTAGAAAATCATTTTATTAATTTTAAAAATATGTTAATTACACTAAACTAATCGATTTTCATTTTTGCAACCATGTCATGTACTTTGAGGAAAGAAAAGAATTATAAGTATAGATTCAATTATTTCTAGTACAGATTCAATTATGTACTTTGAGGCAACCATGTCAGGTACTTTGAGGCAACCATGTCAATTTTGGAACCATTTTGCAACCATGTCATGTACTTTGAGGTAACAAAACCATGTATCTTGACAGTGCTATCAAAAATTAAGATTTGGTATCATAATTGAAAAGTCGGCTTGATCAGTTTAACTAAAGATCTTTAATCAACATGACAGTGTATCAATAACTGAAAAATGTTTTTTTCAATTACAAGATTAAGCTTTTTTCAGTTACATGTTTATTAAAGGTACTTTGGGGCAAAAAAATTAAGCTTTTCTCAATTACAAGATCTTGACAGTGTATCAACAAACTAAAACTTCACACAGTGCACATGCAAATGCAGAAACATGCTGTTGTGTAACTTATAATATGAAACATGCCGTTGTGACTTAAAATACGAAACATGCTGCTGTTGTTTAAACAAGAAAACTTGACAGTGCTGCTACATGCCTTAAATCAAGAAAGCATATATGCTAATGTGTACATTAAAACATGAAACCATGCTACTGCTGTATGAGTTCAAACAAGGGAACATGCTGCTAAATGCCTTGAATCAAGAAAATATGTTTTCAGAATTATATACTTTGCATCTTCCAAAACTAGTGCAACCAATTTTTAATTTCTAATATCAAATGAAATCAAAAAGGAAATAAATACAACATACTTGTTCACTTGTGGTTTAATTTCCAGTCTACGTTTGTGTTCGGCCTGCGGATCAAAAACATAAACTTCATTCTTTTCTATATGGAAACCAAGCAATAAACAATGTTTCCTACATTATAAGATTTATAGGAACTTAAAATCAACAACAAATTTGTACTAGTTACTAAAAGTTTATTGTTCATACCCTTCGTATTGCAGGGCTAAGAGTAAGCTCTTAGATTGCGACACATGTTATGCGTTCATGATATAGATATTTGTCGCGTCTGGATGGTTCCGCACTTGGGAAAGCTTATGGAGACACATAAATCCGATGGTCTCCAGTTCGAGGTCATTACACATATGATTTAACCACCAGCACATTATTTAAACATATAATCAACATTATAATGTAGTCTTATGTAAGTAAGAGATTCTTACATGATGTAAATCTGCAACCATGATTCATTCAACCATGTCATACTAAGGAACTGGATAATGTCATCCAGCGTGATATGGATTTCAAAGTCCTCATCGTACTTAAATAAATCCTTATTCACTTGAATTGCATTGATGGCATCATCGAACGGCACTTGAACTACCAAGTAGTGGAAATATCTGCACTTATCCGTTAAATTTTTGAAGATCTCTTCATCCACGATTCTATTGCACTTTCTAGACTCATTTATCATCACATTCATGACCTTTCCATTATTATTCTTGACCTTAGCAACACACTCTTCCACTTTGTCTTTGCTCGCAATAGGTGTACCCTGCACACAGCAAACTTGAAGATTAATGCAGGATCTTGTGACGGTTATTATAGACAACAAAATAGAAATATCAAAGCTAACAAAATATCAAAAGTGACTTATTTACCGTATCATTATCTCCTAAAAGCACAAAACTTTTAGGCCATAGAACAAAACTACCAAGCGCTTCTCCTATCATGATGTGATGTTTAGTTAGAACCGGAAGTGGGGTTCCTTCATGAATAGGCTCCACCGCATCAATCTGAACCTTTACATGATTGGCCAAGGTTTGTTGAGTATAACATTGATCTCCCGGCCTTGAAGCAGGGTGTACCATGCCATGACTCACTACGACAATTTTGGAGTCCAAACTCACAGCTAAACAGCATTTTGTTGGTTTCTAGAATGACACGTACAAAACCAAATCAATTAACATCTACTAAAAACAAACAATTCAGTACCATACTAAACATCAAAGCATAGAAACAAAGGCAGGGATGAAATAAATATATGCATTCCAAAACATGACAAGGAAGCATCTCATTTGGAAATAGTAGAGCAAGATGAAGAGGCTGGTTATGTAAACATATAACTGTGTACTGATGTAAACTTTATTTTATGACCAAGCAGCAATATATTTTCGAAAATAATAAACCAAGTATGCTTGGTTATGTGAGAAAAAGCTAGTAAACTCCTGTGTATTTGCAAATAGATGCAAAAATTCAAACTATACATACATACATACATATATATATATAGTACCATGTGTTTAAAAGGTGTCAGGCTACATAATCAAAGTATGTATAAAATGAAAAGCATCAACAGTTCTAAACTTGTATGTATGTTTTAGGCTAAATAATAAAAGCATGTACAACAAAAAATCGAAACTTATATATGTTTTGAAAAGTTTGTCTACATATTTTAAGGCTATATGCATTGATGGAGTTATAAATATGTATAGTGAAAAGTCAAGCTACTAAAATATGTTGTATAGGCAATTTCCAAAAGTATATGTCTCTATACAAAGCAAGCTATAATTAAATATAGATACAAAGAATTATCAAAAAGCCAACATGTACAAGCAGGTGAAAAATTTAAAGCAACACCATGACTTTTCAAAACAATATATGCCATATTTTCCCACAAAAGAATGTGTGCCTCTACTATAAGTTCAAAAGTGAACTGACAGTAACAAAGTAAGAAAACAAAATGTAACATTATTTATAAATGTTCCATGTTGGAATATTCTGAAAGATGTTAACTCCCATGCTCATTTCCAATAACAAAAGCAGTGATTAACGGCACATTGTTCAAAAAGACGTAAAATCACATAGCTTAGCTACAAAATTTCTAATTATGATTTTCTTTATCCATATTGCTCGTGAAACTACTAGCACTTAATGTTAAATTGTAAGGAGATAAACATCACATAGGCTCATCTGGAGTATTTTCCCTAAATAATATCGATATATGTGTATACATGTGTATTTTTAAAATTTTGTAAAAAATGGTTATATTATTTTTTACCTGCAAGTCAACATAGGGATCCGTCTCTTGCGTTTTGCTTGTAGATTATAAGTTGTCCAACTATAGTGATTGACAGCTACTATAACGACCAGTTGATGGTGTGTTGTTGTCGACCATCATATCGTTAGGCATGTGCATACCAATCCTGTTCAAAATTTCTGCAATCTTCTACTCAACTTTTGTATCCACCATAGTCTCAAATCTTTGGCTCACTTTAGCCTCTATTTCCTGGGTGATAAGATGTAGTTGATCTGCTGATATCACCACTTGGACCTTCATTTTTCTGTCCCTTCCCTAATATGTTTTTGATACCGACCATCCCACCGATTCCCCTAACTCAACCTGGATGCTCTTTTTTTCAAGAGCACGATTTAAGAAATCATCATGCCTATTTGGAACCCATGTCCCTTTGATGGCTTTTTTTCTCCAATCACTCTGTCAAAAAAAATTCTAAATACTTTTTTGTTGCAATATTTTGGAAAATATTAAACAAAAGAGATAAAGTCATACTATTTTATCTGCAATTATCCTGGTTTTCTCATTAGGGATTTCATAATTTCCGTCAACTCCTTTCTTTGATCTTGCCAAAATCCAATCAACACTTCGATTCAAAATAGGTCCACTTGGTAATGTGGTTGATGAAGTATGGCCTTCAACTATCCATTTAGCTTTCTTCCCGGCATATCCATGTTGCCCCAAATAGTGAGGATGCTCATTGCATGCCCGATTCATTCTAACCTTCTCTCTTATTTGCTATTTTATGACATTAATAAATACAAGATTATGGTTTTGAATTTTGATACAAGAAATATATATGTATGTATGTGTGTATGAAGGATCTGCAAAAGTGAACTAAAGCTTATTATGCTAAGTACTAATGGTGCTGAAGTGAAATAAAAAAGTGCACAACAGAAGTGCATAAAAAAATAGATCCGCTATTGTGAGAGCTATATAGTTTCTAACACCTTAACCTCTATTGCTCTTTTTTCATTTTCTTTCTTTTTTACAATTTCCAGATCCAGTAACAAAACTTATCTACACAATGTTAAATTAGATAAAAGATACAAATATAACTTAAATTCCCCAGTTTCATGATTCTTCTCAAATGTTTCCCATTGTGCTTGTGTAATACCATCATAAAATTAGTATGGCTCTTTATGGTCCTCTGAAAGCTTTCTTGTCTTCGTAATCCAACCACTAACCAATCTTGATTTAAAATCCTTCCACCGTTCATTAACACTTCTTAACACAATGTCTTTCATTTTGTCATCGATGTGGTACTCGGCCTGAGATAATTAAAACGAGAAGAAAAAACTAATTAAACATAGTGCATGTTACATGGAAATTTATGACACCATACATATATGAATTATAAAGGCTGATATTGGCAAAATAACCAGTCAAGTTAACATATGTGAATTATTAATTTTTGCTTTCAATTAATAGCTTGGTAAGTACAAAAATCACTTTCGCACTCACAAGTACATAACATGTTTCCCAAAATTTTGTTTGTAATTTTGGAACTATTTGTATTCAAAATTAGTAATATGCATTATCAAAACCATGGTACACTTGAAATCATTCATATTTAGGAAGTAACATATTTTCAAAACTTATATATTTACAAATCTGGTACACTGTGTGAAAACTGGTATGCATTTATAAATTTGAAGCAATTCATATTATACATTTTTGAAAACATATATACATATATTTGAAACTAACATAAAGCTATGCATTTCCCCTTATAACATGTATCTTTAAAAACCTTACATACCCAAAGGCTGGTATATATGAAACTCACACATTACAAAATCATATTCGAATCAATTTTAAAAAGCTTCAGGCTTTTTGAAACATTACAAAGAGCAGAGATCTAGAGCATCTTACTTAAAGTCAAATATATATTGACAATTTAATAAGTGCACAACTGAATTTATAATACCTTAATATCTTCCAAGATAGTGTCCTTAAGCCCCTGACTAACGTCCTCCCAATTCTTAATATTGATATCAATTTTGGATCTACATGCTTTGCCTACATACATCTTAAAAGAATTCGCCCACTTTCCAATGGATTTGCCATTATCACTCCACTCAATGTATTTTGGCTCTTGTGTTTTATATTTCTTTCCAGTTGTTGGACCTCTTTTCTTCTTCTTAAACGTTTGCGAAGCAAAAGAGTTCTGCTCTTCATTTTTTCCATATTGTTCTATTTCCATCATTCCTATATCAAAGAGATATTTTAAATCATGATTAATATAAATCACGACTAATATACAATTAAATGTATGTACCCATTCATATATTAAATGTATACAGAGAAATATGATGGTTTTAAAAATGATAATAGAAAGCAACTTATGTCATGAATTATGCTTATAGTCATGGATAACCGGTGTATATGAATCACAACTAATAAACAATTATATGTATGTACCCATTCATAAATTATGTATAAAAAACAAGAGCAACAAAATGGTCAAACAAACATATTTCAGGATATAAATTTATTGATTTCGTAGATATAGATATGTTAATAACAATTATTGTTAAATAATATGGAAATTCTTGAAAAAAAACTGAGTTGCTAGTAAGGCAACATCGGCATGCTACCACCAACCAACTGCGAATAGGCTGCTGCAATATGCAACAGCATTCACACCAAAAAAATTATGATGTTGTGTGTGTGTCTAAGCAACAGTGCAGTTTCTTAAAAACGAGAAAGTAGTAAATTTAGTATGGATGTTCTCTGACTCTATTTAACATCCTATTAGGAAATTTAAAAGTTAACTTTAGTGTTTCTGTTCAAATTTTTTTTAAACATACATGTAAACTAAGTAATGACCTATTCAACAATGTTTAAATGTGATTATCCATTGTAAGTAAACTTATGAAATGTACAAAATAATGTACAGAACCTTGAATACTTGACTGCAAGTGGAAAGTTGATATCATGAACAAGATGAATATGCAGCCACCAACTTGCCGCTTGATTACATACATAAAACCCCACTTGGTAATTTAACAGAATACTTAAACACTTTTTAATAAGGCAGAGGAACTTGTTTAAAGCATAAGAAAAATCAGAAGTTAAAACAAATGAAAATAAAAACTTAAACACTTTTTAATATACCAATTATTTAATAAATCAAATAATTTTGAAAACTGATTCTTTTTCTTCAAATTTTCAGTAAAAAGATTAGAATTTTCAAAATGTTTAAAAAATTACAAAAATAAAGATTTTTTTTAAAACTTTTTCAGTAAACTTATGATTTTCTTTTTTTAGGAAAATGAAATTCGAAAGTGGTTAAGAATTCAGTAAACTTACGGTTTTTAAAGGTCATATGAATCAAGTTTCCAGTACATACTCTTTTTATATGCATGCAGGTTTGATATTACATTTGTTTTTGTCATATGGATTTATTTGTATACAATGTTTTCCAGAGGCATTATGTATTGACAGTTTCAAATGTATAAAAATGCCAAATAAATACAAAAATTTGTGTACTAGTTTCAGGTACATGGGGATTTTTTAGGCATTAGGAAGATTTGTGTTCACAAGAAAACAATTCCCGGATTTCATTTTTGAAAATTTTGATGAAACTTCATGCATATGAGTTTTAAGCGTATGGGTCCTAGCACATATTGTGTTCTTAAATGCAAACTAGCTTTGGAGTGTCAATGGTTTTAACAGCGTCAGATTGCAAAGTATATAAGTTGAATCTTGATTTTGGTAGTTTGAGTAGAGTAATTTTTTATACAACAGTCACAGCTATCATCAGTTAGATACATATCGAATCCTATTAACTCTTACGTAAGAAGTTGTACATTAAAAACATACACTACTTAAGATAGAAAAAATAAGAACATAATAATTATTGGTTTGTGGTGTCAATCCTTGAACGTGGAAACCAAAATGGTGCAAAACAATTGGAATTAGCCCCAGGCAACAATAAGAACAGCAGTGATGGAGGCCATAATCATTGTAACACAACAATTAGACAATAAACAAAGAAATCACCGATTGAAAATTCGTTTTTTGCATGGAAAACATACCAAAAGGGGAACGAACAACCAAATCAGCAAGCAAAATTTTCAATGGCATGATCAAGGTAAGAGCTTATTGTGTTCACCATGGAACATATTTTCTTCTCTAGAACACCATTGAACCTTATTCATTTACTGATAATAAGGTTATTTTGCGGCACCATGGAGTATGAAAAAAATTACCCCGCTATCCAAACCCCTTCATCATGATTAGAACGTGCATAATTTGCATTTAAATCAATTTATTCTTCTTGTAGCCTTAGGCCGACTGAGAAAGGTGGGTTCTCATCAAATTGATTATACTCTTCTTCATCTACCACATCATAAATTCCAACAATGTGCCTTTTTCCAGGAAGAACAACAGACCACTTATGATCAGCTGGGTCAGTCACGTAAAAAACTGGTTTTGCTTGAGATGCCAGGATGAGTGGATTATTATCATGACCCACTCGATCAAGGTCAGCAAGTGGGAATCCATGCTCATCCACTCGTATACCGTGATGGTTGTCAGCCCATTTACATTAAAATAGAGGGATCGTGAAGTCCTTGTACTCAATCTCCCAAATATTTTCAATTATCCTGTAATATGACATCGTCACATTTATTGGTCTGTTATCTTTAGCACTAGCAAATTCTCTAGAAGATGCCACGACACTAACTTCGCTATTTTGCATTTTGCTCTTCTCATCCTGACGCTTCGTATAAAAGACATACCCATTGATATCATATCCTTCATAAGAGTTGACTAGAAGTCAAGGCCTATATGCCAACCATCTTATTGTATCAGAAACATCATGATTTGTTTGAGACAGTTGAGACATTACCCTGTTTTTAAACCATGCGATGAAGGAGCGGTTATGTTCATTTGTCAACCACCTTTCGGTTTTTGAAGGATTTTGAGATTTTAGAATCATCATGTGCTCTTCCAAGTAAGGATGAACCTCACTAAGGTGTTGTAAAACAAGTAGGTGAGCTTTGTGAATCATTTCACCACCAATTGAAATCAGTTTTGACCCAATTGTGCCATGACCGTCAAGTCGTCCATCATGTCGAGACTTGCAAAGTCCAATAGGTTCAACACCAGTTAAGTATTGAGTGACAAAGTCAATAACCTCCTCAGCTACATTACCTTCTACAATACTGGCTTCAGGTCTATATCTGTTCTTTGTTTTCCTTTTTAATTTCCCATGTGCATTTCGAATGGATACATGTATCTCATAAACACAGGACCACAAATCTTGATTTCTCTTACCATATGAACAACCAAATGCACCATAACGTCAAGAAATGAAGGAGGGGAAATACATCTCAAATTGGCATAAGGTAATATTAACATTAGCTTGCTGATCATCCAACATATCAGGATCAATCACCTTGCTACAAATTAAATTAAAAAAAAGATACAAAGCTTTGTAATAACATGTCTAACATGTTTAGGCAATATACCTCTAATCACAACAGGTAACAAATGTTGCATCAACACATGGTAGTCATGAGACTTCATGCCATTCATTATCAAATCCTTCATTGATACACGACTGCTAATGTTCAAAGAATAACCTGCTAGAACCTTAACACCACGAAGACACTCACATAAACTAGTTTTCTCTTTTTTGGACGATGTGTAACATGCAGGAGGAAAATAAGTACGTTTACCTTTCTCTACTGGTGCTAACTCCTTCTGAATACCCATTTTCAACATATCTCGCCTAGCTTTCTCACCATCCTTTGTCTTACCAGGTATATTCAAGAGCATTCCAATGATACTATCATAAATATTTTTCTCAATATGCATTACATCTAGACAATGTCTAACTTGTAAGTGTCTCCAATATGGAAGTTCCCAAAATATGGATTTTTTTCCACAAGCCTTCCGGAAGAGGAAAGGCTTTTCCAAATACATTTTCAACATCCTTGACCCGTTCATAAACATCATTTCCTGCTAATGGAAAACGAGCAACTCCACTCTCTATCTCACTATTGAAAGGCTTCTTCTTTTTATGATAAGGGTGATTGAGAGGGAGAAATCTACGATGATGCATATACACATTTTTCTTGCAAAAATGCAAATGGTCAACAACCATGTTATCTTGACAAATTGGGCATGCTTCGGCACCTTTTGTACTATAGCCAGACAAGTTACCATATGCGGAAAAATCATTTATGGTACAAAAAACCATGGCGCGCAATGTGAAATCACTTTTACTACATGCATCAAACATGTGCACACCATTATCCCACAAAAGTTTTAGATCATCAATAAGAGGAGCTAGGGATACATCGATGTCGTTTCCTTGTTGTCGCGGTCCCAAAATTAAAAGAGACAACATAAGGTACTTGCGCTTCATACTCAAGTGAGGTGGAAGACTGTAAATCACCAAAAGAACCGGCCAAGTACTATGTTGACTACTAAGGCTGCCAAATGGGTTTATGACATCCGTGCAAAGATCAAGTCTGAGATTCCTAATTTCTTTGCCGAAACTAGGATACATTGCGAAGAATCGGTTGGATGCCTTAGTAACCCATCATCCTTCCTCACATCTGCATGCCATCTCAAGTTTTTTTCGTTTTCTTTATTTGCTAATAAGCGTTTAAACCTTGGTATAATGGGAGAATACCATAACACCTTTACCGGAGGCCATTTCTTATCTGCACCATTATGAACATTCCCTCGTATCTTGTAACGGGATAAACCACACTTAGGACACTCAGGCAAACTCTCGTATTCATTTCGATATAATATGCAATCATTTGGAAATGCATATATCTTTTTGTACCCTATACCAATTGGACACATAATTTTCTTTGCCTCATAGTCAGAAGTAGGAAGCTCATTACCTTTTGGAAGCATGTCTTTCAAAAGTTCCAACAATGATGTAAAACTTTTATCACTCCACCCATACTTAGCTTTAAATTATAAATCTTGAGCACAGCAGACAACATTGTGAACTTAGCACAATCAGGAAACAAAGGTTTCTCGGCATCAATTAATATTCTTTCACACAACTTTGGCTCTTCGATCAACTGTTCTTCAGCATCACAAAACATCTCATGAACACAATCATTCTCATTATCCTCATCATTCACCTCATTATTCACATTATCTCTCAGGTCATTCTCATCATTCCCATGATTACTAGAACTAGTTCTACTAAGCAAACTTTCACCATGGCATATCCACTATGTATAACTTTTCTTAAATTAATTACGAATTATGTGATCATTAATCTGATCTATATTATAGAACCTCCTCGTATTTTTGTAGAGTCTACAAGGACAAAAAATAGTTCCTTCCCTTCTTCTTGATTAATCATTCAACGCATAATTAATGAACCCTTCAATTTTGTTCAAGAACTCGGCATCGCTACGTTTATCATTGTACATCTAACTACGATCCATGTACAAATGCTAGAGACACACTACACAAGAAAAAAAATCTTTAGTGTTTCACGTTAAACTAGCTTTCAAACAATGTAATTTGAAACTTATGTCGTCAAATAATTTATGAAAATTTTGTACTAACATAATAACCGAATGATATAATAAAATTGTTTAAGATATTATTTAACAATGTATTTCCAGTTGATATCAAGCTACATAATTTAATTTATTACTTACATTAAAATGGATGTCGATAATCACAAACAACAAAAGTACATATAACAAGTACTCGATGGAAAATGTTTAGAGTTCGACTTCATACAGTTCAATCTTTATTCTAGGAAAAAGACATAAGTAGTCAACTGATATCTTAGTAATGAATGAATAGAAGAGAACTAAGAATTATTGCTAATATAATCCTGTCACTGTCTAAGTCCCTGGAAAAAAAGAAAGAAAGAAAGAACATCCACCATACAGTGTAAATTGAACAGCCACTGCATTTGATATCTACCTAATTAAGAGGCACTAAAATGAAAACAAATAATATAAAGTAGATTTTACTCACATAATTAATAGCGCAAGAAAGGATCAAAACTATCTTGCATAATGCATCGGGTTTGACTCCTGAAATGAATTTACAAGGGCGACCTAACCTTAATGAAGTACTCGGATGCACTTAAAAAACCGAGATTCCTATAAATTTAAGTAGGCAACGATACTGCATATATTCAGTATATGAATACTTGAAAGTTACCATCTCCAGCGCACACATACTGATTGAATCTATGTTGAATAATTCACTGTTCACTTCTTTGTTAAACGCTAAAGCATTGCACTAAGGTATATACATACTCAAATTTAATATGCAAAGTGAGATTTCTTAGGATAAATTTTAGCTTCACTACTACTATAAGATTGAAATTCAGTTCAATGAATTTTACAAAATTTGTTAGGCAGTCTCACCTAACAAAATTTTAGTTTCACTGTTCTAAGGTATACATATATCTCCCAAACTTTTAGTTTTTCTACACTAAGGTACACATACCTATTCAATTTGATCTTTATCTGTAATACATTATCTGAATGAATTTTTAGGTAGTTTTACTGCAGCATCATAAATGATTTAAATTTATCATACGTCATTTTTAGTGTTTAACAAATAAAAAGTCAATGAATTTTACCTGGTTCACCCATCATATTTCAATTCCATTTGAAGCAACATAGGAGATGGTGACAACCAGTCAAAAGTTCTTGTACATAGAATAGGAGTGAAAATTTATATTTAAAGTATTTGTTAAATGCAAAAACAAAATACTATCACATACCATGGAATTAGTTAACTAAGCACATTGTTCAATTATTATCAAATTTGTCATAATTGTTTGTTCTCAAATTAGAACTTTATTCTTGTTAATGTGGTACATTTGCCTTGGCTGTGATCGATGGCTTTGGTTGCATGATATCTTATTATTTGGATATATACCTTTTGTTATCGTTACAGCGGTTTGGGCGCTGTAATGATTAATCCACTTATACAGGTTGAAGTTCTGTAAACTATATGATACATAAATGTCTTATTTTAGTCAGTTTTGTGGTTAGTAGCAATTATTATTTGTATGACATGTTTACATTATATCAAAACTTGAGTTTTAATTAGTCCACGTTATATGTTATCATAGTTATATACATCGGTATCAGGTATTTAGACATTTACAATGGGTTGAAGTTGAACTAGATGAAACTATGAAAACTAAAAGAAGATGGTTGCTTGACTAATTGCTTATAGTTGCCTGAGCATTTTAAAACCTTGAATGGATTTTAGTTGGAGATACTTTCTTGTAATCTTTATCTTGTAATCTTGTAATCTTTAGTTGGAGATTCTTACAGTAAAATCCTCATAATTAAAATGTTGTCACCTCATTACACAATCTTTATTTACTGCGTACATATCTAGTTGGACCAAACCTTTCAACATTGATCAATTTACTCAATTTTTTATATTTACGGTAAAAAACCACGATTTCAATTTTTAAATTTCCATAAAGTTGTAAATTTTGGGAAAACATGGTAGTTAATGATTTGGACCCATTCTAAACTTTTGTATACGACCCATTTTGTTAATCCTTACTTCTCTAGTACACACCTAGATTTCTTCTTAAGAAATTCTAACCAAACATAAAAACATAAAAAAACAAAATCAACTTCTTCTGAAAATTGTTTAATTCTTAAATGGAAAAAAGGAATGCAAAACATGAATGGCCTCAATACTTCAGGACTGGAACTGTGTCTTTTTTCTGGTAGTTCTCTAGTATAAAAGCAAACAGTTCTTCCAACTAAAGATAAAATCATGTATTACTATATATCTAAGAATAATGTATTTATTATCTAAAAGCTAAAATCCATGGTTTTGAGATCAAATCAAGTGATTTATGAAAACAGATTTCTCATTTTTGGAATCATTTCCTTTAAAATAGCAAGTTCAAAATATTTTATTTTAAGCTATAAATTTTCTTTTTAAAAATATAATACCTTTTGAAATCAGCTTTGCAATCATTTTTAAAGTTCAAAATATGGTTTTTCAAGAATGTTTAAAGATTCGTCTTTTACAATCGATCCTTAATGCCTAAATTTTTTTTAATGGAATCGAAGTCCCATACCTTGAGATTGATTAGCGGTGCAGACTACCGACACACCGTATGGTGAAATCCGTTTAATTCAACAGCATATATATATATGTACAATAGACATACAAAAATATAGAGCAGCCATCCATTTAATTCAACAACAGCAGGGACGAAATTATTTGCATATAGGAACAAAACATTACAAACAATGAAACAAAGCATCAGCTCATGTGCATAAGTACAGCAAGAGAAGTGATAATTAAAGACCATTTCCAAAAGACAAAACAATGAGGACATGTAAATAAAATAACAGAGGAAGTGCGATAAGTCAAGGCAATGATCACTTCTTGGGTTTACACATGAAAAAGTACAATGCAACAAAGCATATGGACGAAAGTAAGGCAAGGCAAACCACATGCTACCGTATTAAAAAGAATAATGTGTCAGGTTCTTTTATTTAGACAAAAGGAAATAGAATAATAGACTATAACCTATAAAACAAAACATGGACAGCAGGTCCTCTATGTATTTAAAAATGCAGCTTGCTAAATAAGGTATGTATTAATACAAATCAGCACGCGCGCGCGCACACGGTGATTTATAGAAAGGTCAGACTATAGAATGGCACATATAAAAGTTTCGAAACTCATATATATACTTCTTGTCATTTGATCACTAGCATAAAAGTATAAATTAGATTGCTACTACCCTTTTATAAATAAAAACTAGTTTATACAATAAGCTTGAAATTGCTACAGACTTTGTTAAACATCTAGTTTATAACTTATAGCACTAAGTTTAAGTTTGCTGATAACAAATAGTTGCAAAACACATTTCTAGTTAAAATGAAAAGATGAGTTTTAGGCACAAGTTGACAGGCACTAGTTTACATTTATTAGCAAAAAGTGATAAAGCAGCTTCCTTAGAAAAGCATGTATATCATGGTACCATGCTATGAATGTGTTTAACTGCCAAGCTATGTATTAAACTAGGCTGATGTCTATATTACCATGTTCTGCAAAGTAACAAGCATTATCACATGGCCAAAATAAGGATAAACACGCAAGTAATGATACAAAATATTCAATATATATGTGGCTTAATTACTCAACAAACAACATGGGAAAAAGAATACAAATCTGCAAATCAATCAAGCAAAGTTTAACAAGCATTCATGATGTGTAGAGATAGATGGTTTGAGTAATTTAACTCACCTTAAGTTCCAAAATGGCAAGCACACATTCTAGTTCTCAACACTAAATGACTTCCAAAGAATGACTCAGTTTTTAACTCAAAATCTTCGGGATATATTTTCATATATTTCCAAAGAATGAATCTTCCAAAGAATAATTCATGTGTCCGAACAAAATCTGAAAACGAACACTCAGTTTTTAACTCAAAATCTTCGGGATATATTTTCATATATTTCCAAAGAATGAATCATCCAAAGAATAATTCATGTGTCCGAACAAAATCTGAAACAAACACAAATATAACTTAAAATCTGAACACCCTACATATATTTTCATCACTCAAAATCTCGCGTTCATATGCAAATTTCCACAAAACCAACAAAAAAGAAACTCAAAGTTGCATACATACCAGTAATCTCTGATCGACGACAGCAGAAATGCGGAGACGGAGGTAGGCAGTGAGATGTTAATACGTGATTTGAGATGTTGAAACGGAGGTAGGCAGGTGGAGACGGAGGTAGGCTTGGGAAATACGGCAGTTCGATTTGAGATGTTAATATGCGATATTTGATCTTCGATGTTTTGAAACGACAGTTCGAATTGAGATAAATGAGCAGTAGATTTAGTTTTTTTTGAAGAGGGAAATGAAATTAGGTTATACGCGATTTCAATTTGGGTGGGTTTGGGAAAGTCTATGTTCGTTTGCTACGGTTGAAGCATAACGGTCGCAATTTGCTTATGTATTTGCTACTGCTGTATTATACAACCATCGCAAATTATTTTTTAATTTTTTAGTTGCATTTGCAATAGGTATTTGCTACGGTTATGAAAATAACAGTCGCAAATAACAACGTATTTGCTACAGTTATAGACAAAAACCATCGCAAATTGCTTTTATTAAATTTTCTTCTGCTTCTCATAGACCAACTGCTACGGTTTTAAAGAAGAACCATCGCATATTATACTATTTGCTACTATTTTTACCTAAACCGTCGCAAATAAGGCGACACAACAGACAGATTGTGACTAGTGTACTTTAATTCATTTGGCTACTTAATAGCATGGACAAGAGATCCTTTGGTTTAAAAAATTTACTTAAATAAGAAAGTTGGTTAAAATAAATAACCGGTAGGGTCTTGAAAGAAAACTTTAAAATAAATAAAACTTTAATTAAATCATAAGTTTGGAACTAAACCAAACTTTAATTTACCGTAACTAAATCAAAAATCATACTTTAAACCTTAATTAATTAAAGATTTATTTATTATTAAAATTTAATTAAACTTTGATTAAATAACATTCATTTAAGAACTAAACCCAATTTAAGTGGATAATTAATGTTTAATTGGATAATAATTAATTAAATAACTAACTATAATTAAGTAATTAATTAAAGTAAATAAAATTCATTTTCTTTTATCCTAATTAATCATTATTTAAAACTTCCTTAATTAAAAAATATTTGACTTAGTTAATAATTTTCCTAAACTTTAATTACTTAACCTAATTACTTAATTAGTTAATTAAATAATAATTACCCCAATTAATAAATAAAATAATCAAATTATTAAATAATTTAAAATTAAACTTTTGACTTACTTAATTTATTTGAAATGGGTTTTAAAAAACAATCCAAAATAAAATACTTTAAAACTTGAAATTGTGAAATTTTTCCCGAACGGCATGCATAGCGACTATCGCTATGAACGCAGTTCGCTAGAATTGATTTCTAGGTGGAAAACTTCACTTTAACTCTAGCTACTACATATTTTGAAACAAAAATGGAAAAGTTTTGAAACTTAGACAAAAGGTAAAAACTTGTAATACATTTACTAAATCCAAAAACTAGATAAAAAGCTTTTATTTTTAAATCGGATCTTAAGTCCTTTGCGACTTTTCAAGTTGCTAACTTCACAACAATTACATCATATACACTTGGTTTTGTTTCATAAACACACTACCATCATATCATAACCAATCATTCATATATCCATATCCAAACATATCATTTAACATCCAAATCACAATTCTAAGCTCAAACACAAACTTATAATCATATGCCATCAAAACAACATGATATCTCAACACAACAACTACTATATTTTCACAATATATAGTTCATAAAAGTCAAGTTATTTTCTTTTCCAAAAATAAGATTTTTACTCACCGAAACTTTACTAATTCAAGGTGAACTTTTGTTAAACTTTGAAACAACCTAGGATATTGCAAAATTTGAAACTTTGGATGCTTGAACACTTTAAATGGGCTCGACCATGTGGTGTTTGGGCTTGGCCATATAGAGTTTGGGCTCGGCCATGTAGCCTTGGGGTTTTTGGTTGCTTGTATGTTGGAAGAGGAGTGTAGAATGGCTTGTAGAAGTGTTCTAGTGA
Source organism: Allium fistulosum (assembly GCA_030737815.1). NCBI lineage: Eukaryota > Viridiplantae > Streptophyta > Magnoliopsida > Asparagales > Amaryllidaceae > Allium > Allium fistulosum. The sequence goes on from CM060903.1 coordinate 1,506,021,373, forward strand.
ATTAAAGAGGAGATTTTAGCAAAAAGAGTGATTTGGTAGAAGGGGCCTTAGCGCTGGCTCCTGATCCTGGATAAGCTCCAGTTTCAAAGGTGATTACGTAAGCAGACTTTAGGTCTTTTCGGGGGTTGACTTCTTCTATTATAAAGAACTCGCTTACCTTTATTTAGGTTACCCTGTTTGACTTGCTAAGAAACTGGAAGAGAGCTTTCAAATAGAAACAGCAACTTTCAACCTTAGGAATTTTGATATGAAGAGGAGGATTGTAAAAATGAGCACATGAAAGTTAAGGGGTATATATAGGCTTAGGAAAATAATTAAAAATATATAAGTGCTTATATTTAAATATATATGTATGCATGCACCTCCACTCCTCCCCCCTCTTCATTTCCACCCTCACCTTGTACCCCTCCCTCCCTCTCATCTTGCAATATTCATGCCATATCACATGTACTTTGTGTTTAAAATGTTAGTTTTATATGTATATATACATTTCCTTATAAATCACTTTCTCTTATTCTTATATGTACACACTTTTAAAGAGAACTATATACATGCATATACACATGTATTCATCATGTTTAAAATTGTTTTTAATATGTATATAAGTGTTTACAATAGTGCTATGACATTTTAAATAACTTTTAACTAGTGAAAAATCAATATTTTGAAAAATAATTTCCGGCCACATTTTCTATTTCTTTATGAACTATATATTGGCAAATAAAAATTGAAAACGATTTTATCATCATTGGTTATTATTTAAAATAGTTCTATTTGTCAATAAAAATTCATTTATTAATTATTTAAAAATATAATTAAATATTCATTTAAATAGCGATCAAATTCAGGGTTGTTATACTCTCCCCCCTTAACAGAATTTCGTTACGAAATTAGCAAATAATGAGATAATTCAAACTACGTTAAAAGCTATATATTCATATCATAAAACACATACAAACACATGCATTAAGCATTCATAGCAAACAAACATACACTATACATACAACATACAATCAACTAGCTATCCTAACATCAACTCGGGATAGGTTTCTTTCATACGACCCACAGTCTCCCTAGTGCAGTCTCTTGGATCCTCACTCCATTAAATCTTGACTAACTGCACCACATTGTTACGCAACCTCTTTTCATCCTGATCCACAACATAAACTGGATGTCTAACCACTGTCAGGTTTGGTTCTATCTCCAATTCCTCTTGAATCGATGGCTCCACAATCAAAGATAGGTCATGAACATATTTTCTCAAATGAGACACGTGGAATACATTATGAACACCTGCTAATCTCTAGAAATTCGATCCTATAAACAAGCGATCCGATTCTCTCGAGAATATGGAAGGTCCAACATACCTTGGAGCTAACTTTCTAGCTTTTCCAAATCTAACAACTCCTCTTATTGGTGAAATCTTTATGAACAGAAAGTCTCCAACAAATTCCAAATCCCTTCACCTCTTATTCGCATAACTCTTTTGGCGATCTTGGGCTTCCTTCATTCTTTTCTTAATCACTGCAACTTTTTCGGTGGCCTCTCAAATCATGTTCGGTCCAAGTACTAGTCTATCCCCCGTCTTAACCCAACATGAAGGTGACCTGTACGGTCTTCCATATAGGACTTCATAAGGTGCCATACCCATGCTTTCTCGGAAGCTATTGTTATAGGAGAACTCAACTGAATGTAGATGATCCGCCAAAATCCAGAATACATGCTCTCAAGAGATCCTGTAGAATCTGATTCACTCGCTTCTTCCGTCTGTCTGTTTTGGGGTGGTACGTTGTGCATAAGCTCAACTTTGTTCCTACAGTTGTTTGCAATGCTTCCCAAAATTGACTAGTAAATATGGGGTCTCAATCACTTACAATACTCATAGTAACTCCATGCAAACTGACTATCTCTTTCATAAAAGTTTCCGCTAAAGAAGCAGCGATCCACATTGGTTTTACCGGAATAAAATGTGCGCTGTTCATTAGCCGATCCACGATAACCCATACTCATTCATTTCCTTTTGTGGTTCTGGGCAAACCATCGATAAAATCCATTGATATCATTTCTTATTTCCAATTAGGAATTTCCAAGGGTTTTAATAACCCGGTTGTTTTCTATTGATCATCTTTGATTTGTTGGCAGCACAAACATCTATTAACATAGATTGAAATGTCTTTCTTCATTCTGGGCCACCAAAATACTCTTTTCATGTCTTTATACATCTTATGAACTCCTAGATGAACACTTAACTTAGATTGTGGCATTCTGATAAAACTTCCTGCCTCAGCCCATCCACATCTGGAACACACAATCATCCGTTCATCCTTAAAGTACCTCGACTATCCATCTCAATATCCGAACATCTACCTCCTTTGACTCCTCGAATTAATCCTTCCAGTATTTCATCATTCCTCTGATTTTTCATAATCATTTCTTGAAGTGTCGGGGTAACTTCCAAAAGAGTCAAAACAGCATTCTTGCTTAAGACATCCGCCACCATATTAGCATTTTCTGGCGTATAAAGAATATCCAAGCCATAAGTCACCAGAAACTCCAACCATCTCTATTGACTAAGGTTCAGATCCTTCTAAGTAAAAAGATATTTCAAGGATTTATGATCCGTGAAGAGCTCGAATTTTTTACCTAGTTAAAGAAAGGAAACTTACTCCTAAAATCTCTAAATATTATAAAGAAACTAAGAGGAATAGAAGGATCCTTACCCAGCAAGTAGTGCCTCCACATTTTCAATGCAAAGACAATAGCCAACAACTCCAGGTTATGCCTACCGTAGTTCTTCTCATGAGGCTTCAACTATCTGCTTGCGTATGCAATCACCCTACCATGCTGCATCAAAACAACACCTAGTCTCACTCCATAAGCATCTGTGTAAACCGTGAATCCAGCATTTCCATCTGGAATAGCCAAAACTGGTGCACTGGTCAATCTCTTCTTCAAATCCATAAATGCTTCTTCACACTTTGGAGTCCATACAAACTTCTCCTTCTTCTTAGTCAGCTTAGTCAAATGGGTGGAAATCTTAGAAAAATCTTGAATAAACCTCCTATAGTATCCAGCTAAACCTAAGAAACTACGAACCCCGGCAGGAGTCCATGGTCGCTTCCATTCCTGAACAGCTTTCACCTTTACTGGGTCTACTGATGTACCTTCTCCTGTCACAATATGTCCTAAGAATCTTACCTCCGATTTCCAAAAATGGCACTTAGAAAATTTCGCCTTCAGGACATGTCTCCTCAATGTTTCCAACACCACTTCCAAATGATGTTTATGCTCCTCTTCAGATTTGGAGTAGATAAGGATGTCATCGATGATAACTAACACAAACTTATTAAGAACATCTCAGAAAACACAGTTCATGAGATCTACAAAATATGCAAGTGCACTGGTTAGCCCGAAAGGCATGACCAACCACTCAAGGAAATAATCAGGGCCTCTAAAAGTAGTTAGGGGTATACTATCTTCAGCAACCCTCAATTGATGAAATCCCGCAGTTAGATCCATCTGAGAAAATATCTTAGCTCCATGAAGTTGGTCAAAAAGATCATCGATGCGTGGTAAGGGGTACTTTTTCCTAACCGTTAGTTTATTCAACCTCCTATAATCCACACACAACCTTAAAGATCCATCAGACTTAGCCGCAAACACCACAGTTGATCCCTAAATCGAATGACTAGGTCTAATCAACCCACTTCTTCACAGGTCATTGGTTTGCTTTTCTAATTCATTCCACTCTTTCGGAGCCATCCTTCTCTTGGGTTGAACCACAGGCCTTGCACCAGGGACCAAATCAATGCAGAACTTTATCTCTTGGTGCGGGGGTAAATTTTTAACCTCTTCGAATACATTAATAACTTCAATAGACCCTAGATTTTCTTGGGAAGCCTCCAGGGCATACAAGAAACTACATATATGAATACTGGGTTCCTTACATGATACTTTAGCAATTCTTATTAAATTGGTTACTATTAATATAGTTCTTTCATTACAATCTAAAATAGCTCCATATTTTGATAACTAATTCATACTAAGAATATGGCCAAATCCCTTAAAGTCTAAGACATACGGGTCACAAGAAAAGTGATGAGAAAGGTAGGAGATTGGCACATTCTTACAAATCATATTTAAATGGGTTACACCATCTATGGGGTTAGACACACACATAGTGTTTTCTACAATACTCAGAATAAGATGAAATTTATCTACTGATTCTAAAGATATAAAACTATGAGAGGCACCAATATCAAATAATGCTCGAACAAAAATACCATTAATCAGTACGGTACCTTCAAGGACGCCTTTCCCCTTCACATCTGTTAAAGTAGATGGTTCGTTCTTAATGGCGTACATCTTAGCTAGCTGCACCTTTGTCATGAGTGGGCAGTCTTTAATCATATAGCCTGACTGATGACAATTGAAACAAAGCAACTTCCGGACCATTGGAGAGATGGGTCCACTTTGCTGCTTAGGAGCTTCATGGTTTGGACAGGACCTTGAAATATGACCTTTCTGCTTGCAAAAGTAACAACTAATATTCTTGAACTTTTTCCCCTTATTCTTTCCTAGAGAGATTCCATTTATTTGAATTGTTACTACTCGCATTCCCACTGATTGGTACTACTAGAGTAGGCTTCTTCTTTTCCAAGGCCTCATACCTTAGAGCCATATCAACTAAATCCACAAAAGTACCCTTAATGTGAGCAGTCACTCTCTCAGGGTAATCTTCTCTCATACCTAAAACAAACATCTCATTAGTCTTCAATGGGGTGTTGATCAATTCTGGTCCAAAACAAGATAGCTCGTTGAACTTCATCTCATATTCTGCTACAAATAAACCCCTCTGCTTCAAGTCCAAGAAGTTCATGTACATCCTGGTCCATCCTGCTTTTGGAAAGAATTGGTCCTCAAAAACTTGTTTAAATCGGGTCGAGGAAAACTCTTCTTTTGGAACATTTATAGTAAGGGAGCCCCACCAAGCTACTACTCCCTCTTATAGTTGCCATGCTGCTAAGGTCCTTTTCTGTTCACCGGATAAACCAAGACCTTTAAAAATCTTTTCACATGATCGCAACCAAGCTTGCAATTCCATGATAGACGCAGTCCCTTTAAACGGTTTCCCTCCTAGGTTGGTGTAATCCTTGCATAAGGTTGTGAAATTCCCTCTTGGCTACTCTGGCGCTGCCTCTTCGGCAATCCGAACTCCTCCAGGATTTAGGGCTCGACCATTTGTAGTTGTAGTGCTACCTGCTCCCCTGCCTCGTCTACCTCTCTTACTCATGTCCTACTAGGTGTTATAAGGCGATAGTTGCAGAGGCTATGGTTGAACATAGACATGACTCAATCTGGGAGGGGATGGAAAGTGAAAAGGATCGGTATAACTCGTTTGGATCGGCCAGTGTATGTGGTTCGGTATTCAATTGGTGGATCGGTAAAGGTAGTTCGGCCTTGTTGGAACAGTATGGTGTAGAGCTCGGACTCGGTGGTTCAGCGTGTGTTGTTCGACCTCGATGGTTCAACATATATCGTTCTGACTCGGTGGTTCGGCGTGTGTCATTCGGTCTTGGTGGCTCGGCATGTGTCGTTCGGCCTCGGTGGTTCAACATGTATCGTTCTGACCCGGTGGTTCGGCGTGTGTCGTTCGACCTTGGTGGCTCGGCATGTGTCGTTCGCCTTGCTAGTTCAACATGTATCGTTTTGACCCGGTGGTTCGGCGTGTGTCGTTCGGCCTTATTAGATTGGCATGTATCGATCGGCACGTATGGGTCAGCAGCTTGGGTTCAGTCATGGTGGTTTGGCATACTTGGACCGGTATGCATCAAGGAAGTTATCAGATTACCAACAGGGCAATACGGTCGGTCTTTCTTCACTTTGGATTACATCCCTAACTGCTATGAGTCATATGAGAGTTCGCTTCGAGTCATTCACAAGGAACCCCTGGTTCGGCCAGAGTGGCTCGGTGACTATTGGTTCGGTCATAGAGGGTCGGTAGACATGGATCGGTGAACACGAGTTGCCTATTGTGGGCTGAAATATCTTGGTCATGGGTCTGCATAGGGGAACCAGCCTGTCTTTATCTATAAATAGACGGGGCGGGGGTCTAGTTGAGAGAGACCTTTTTTGGAAAACTCTAGGGATACTTTGCCATTTTCGGTACTCACTTCTTTTCTGTTCGAACTTGTATTCAAGTTGTTTGTTTATGGATTGTATCTATACTCAAGTGATTGGAAAAGTAATAAAGATTAAATTCAAAGTGGACGTAGGCAATTACGCTGAACCACTATAAATCTGGTGTTCTCGTTTTTGTTGTCCTTTTTGCATTCAACTGTGCTACTTCTCTGTTTTAATTTACTTTCTTCATTAATCTCTCTACACAACTCTATTCAAGGGTGTTAGTGACCAATTTTGGTGCTAACATTTTGGTGCTTTCACTGAGAAAGTCCATTCTCAGGCTGTTAGGATCTTCTTTGTTGCTACTGGATTGAGGAAATCCCCCGAAGGATATCCAAGTTCATTCTCAAGAGTTCATAGATTCTACTCGGAGTTCCTACGGATAACTCTAAGATGACGAGACCAAGTACCAGATTCGCCTCCCACAACGCCGATGCTAATGAGACCGCTAGCATCTAGCAAGTAGGACCCAGCAATCAGCAAGCTAATGCCGGTGCAGAGCACGCCATCATCCCAAACCAAGCGAAAGCTGTCACCAGGGTAGAGTTCAATGAGCTAATGAGGGAGCTCGTGGAAAGCAGGAGATAGCTTAACAAGCAAATTCAAGAAAACGCCAACCTGATGACCCAGATCTCTCAACACCAGCGTCAGAACGCTGGAAGAAGCCCTTCTTCCTACTCATCATCTGACAGCTCCACTTCGTCAGATGAACACCCCAAGTGTAGACGTCGTAGGATTGAAATGACACAAATTGGTGCAACAGAGCAATTGGTGACGAGTCGCCAAGGACAAACCAACAGAAACGATCCAGATTCCTTAGCTGGAATTATGGCTCCTCAACTGCACCTGGGGAGTTGCACCCAACCTGGAGTGAGAAACTTAGGATCTGTAGCACGCTTGGGAGCTGGCCAACCACCTCGCCAGGATCGTAATGAAGTAGGTCCTCAGAAGGCACACTTAGGTGATTGCCTACCGAGGAGGCACCAGTCGGAGCGAACGCGTAGGACAGATACCGACTTGGCAACCCCCATTCAAACTCCGGATTTATCTGCGATGGTCAGGCAGCCTATGAGGGAGAATCAGGTTTTGACTAATGACGATTGGGGTGAATCAAGGAGTCATACTCCGTTTATTTATAACATTCTACAAGCTAAGTACCCCTCGAAAGTTCAACATGCTAACTATTCCAGCTTATGAAGGAAAGACCGACCCTCGACAGCACATAATGAGATACGAGTGGATGATGGACTCAGCTAGGGCAAACGATGCGACCAAATGTTGATGCTTCCCAATAACCCTATTTGGAATCGCTACCATATGGTTCACCAGACTTCCCTTGTGATCGATCTCCAGGTTTGATGAGTTAGCGACAAAGTTCATGGAGCGGTTTAGCACCATGCTACTCACCTAAAAGACGTGATGTCGTTATCCAGTGCGATTTAGGCTCATGGTAAGTCGTTAAAGAACTAATTACATAGATTCCACATGGCTGCTACCGAAGTTAGTAATCTGAATGACCACGCCATCCTTATGGCCGTCATGTGAGTAGTGGATTCAGAGTCTAAGTTTGGTAACTGGCTGGGAAGCAAACATCTGACTATCCTGGAATGATTTTATTCAAAGGCGAACCAATTCATGAGAAAGGAAGAGGCCAGGTGGGCAAGATGGAGTAGTGTGCCAGGACCTAGTAAGGAAGTGGTGCAAAGAAACATTGCGGTAAAGCAATCTGGCGAGAACTCCGGTAAGGTCCAAGTCAATGTTCAAAATAACCAGGTGCAGTCAAAAGGAACCGGAGGAGGGAATTCCGGACGGAAGAGGGAAGCAGAAAAGTGGAAACCAAGAATCTCTACCTATAATGAATATATGCCCCTAAACACATCTTTGGAGAATATTTATCTATCAACTTGTAATATCTTCAAATATCGAAAGTCGTGCCCAAAGAAATCGACTAAGGAACAGAAGCAGACCGGGAAGTATTGTCGATTTCACAAGACCTATAGGCATAATACTGAAGAGTGAAGACACCTTCATGATGCTATAGAAAAGCTGATTCGCCAGAAGAAGTCGTAGCAGTTTGTTAAGAATCCGCAGGAAGGTGGACAGGGGGCATCCGACCCCAATCACGGGCAAGCTTCACACCGACCAGAGGAGCCCGCTCGGATCGGAGGAAGGCTGGTTATAAACACGATAATCGGTGGACCTCATCTGACAGACAAGAGTTGGCGGCAAGAAATGGAACGCTGTGCTAGTTCCTTGAAGCATGCGGGTTTCGAGTGCTGCTCGAACACAGAAGATGGGACTCCAGCGAAACAGCAGCGAATGATGACCAATGATATAGTATTCAGGAGTAGGGATGCCGATCAGGTGGAGGCACCTACCATTGACCCGATGGTTATCTCAGCTACGATTGGATCGGTGCTTGCGAGAAGAATACTAATTAATTGTGGGAGTTTTGTTAATATTATCTTCAAGATGGCATATGACCAAATGAAGATGGAGGCGAAGGATCTGAAACAATCTAAAGCCCACATTCACGGCTTTAATGGTGTAGCTACTAATGCAGTAGGTTTTGTCAAATTGCCAGCTGAACTAGGAGAAGGTGAACGCAGGAGGGTACGGATCCTGCCATTCATTGTTTTGGATGTTGATTCCCCGTATAATGTTTTTCTAGGCCGACCAGCCCTGGTGGAGTTTAGGGCAGCTTTGGCCCCATGGTGTTTGACCTTGAAATTTCCAACAGATAGTGGAGTTGGTGTAGTGCATGGCGATCAAGCGGCTGGTCGTGCTTGTTATGTGGCTGAGCTAAGAGAGGCCCAGCGAAGAGAGAAGGGAAAGGGTGTGGATAAGCCTGTCCGCATCCATTTTGCTAAAAATTGACAAGTAGCGCCTGAGCCTTGGCTTTGGGCAACACGGTCGGATCTATAGAGACATAGATCCGAGAGATGACGATGAAGAACCCAAGGAGGCCAAGGCGGCGCCGGCTGAACTGACAATTGACATTCTAGTTAGCCATGATGACCCATCACGGGTGCTTAAGATTGGATCACAGCTCAACCCCTCGAAGATAGAGGACCTTACTGATCTTCTCCGAGCGAATCTCGATGTTTTCGCTTGGACCCATTCTGATATGTGTGGGACTTCTCCCGCTATCGCAAGTCATATGTTGAATATTGACCCGAAGTATGTGCCAGCGAAACAAAAGAGGAGATGGATAAACTCAAAGCCAATGGGTTCATCCGCGACGCCCTCTATCCCGAATGGATATCTAATCCCGCACTGGTGAGGAAGGCAAACGAGAAGTGGAGGACCTATGTTGATTACTCGAACCTGAACAAGGCTTGCCCTAAGGATAGTTTTCCATTGCCCAGAATTGATCAGCTGGTCGACTCGACAGCAAGACACGAGTTATTGTCATTTATGGATGCGTATTCGAGATACAATCAAATCCTAATGCATATTCCAGATCAGGAGCATACTAGTTTTGTCACAGACATTGGATTGTACTATTATGTAGTGATGCCTTTCGGGTTGAAGAATGCAGGGGCAACTTATCGACGTTTGGTGAATCGGATGTTTAAAGACCAGATTGGTAGAATGATGGAAGTCTATGTGGATGATATGCTCGTGAAGTCACGACAGTCAAATGACCACATTCGAGACTTAGCAGAGATGTTTGATATACTCAGATTTTACGGAATGAAAATCAATCCATTAAAATGTTCCTTTGGCGTTGCGTCGGGGAAGTTTTTGGGTTTCATTATCAACGCGCGAGGAATCGAAGTGAACCCAAAAAAGATTCAAGCTATTCGAGACATACAAGCACCCATAACTATAAAGCAAGTACAAAGCCTGAATGGGAAAGTCGCTGCGTTGGGTCGATTTATATCCAGAGCAACCGACAAGTGTATTCCTTTCTTTGATGTGATAAGGAAAGGGAAAAGAAATTTCGAATGGACGTCGGATTGTGAGGACGCATTCCGAGCTCGGGTGAGTCACTTGGAGAGGCCCTATGTTCTGTCAAAGCCCGTCGACCATGAGGAGTTGTATGTTTACTTGGCCGTATCCCAGCATGCCATCAGTGCAGCTTTGATTCGTGAGGAGGATCGAATCCAAAAGCCAGTATACTATGTTAGTAAGCATTTAACGGGGGCAGAGAGAAATTATACCAAGATCGAGAAGCTGGCTTACTGTTTGGTGATCGCATCACGCAAGCTCCGCTTGTATTTCCAAGCACATCCGGTCAGTATCTATAACGATCAACCTTTGCGCTAGGTGCTCCAACGACCAGATACTTCTGGAAGGTTACTCAAATGGAACATTGAGCTAAGTCAGTTCGAGATCACCTACCTGACATGGAGGGCTATCCAGGGACAAGCGCTAGCAGATTTCATTATAGAGTTCACTATATCAGACGAGCCAAGTGGAAGTAATGTGATTCCCGCTGTTTGATGGAAGCTATATACCGATGGGGCATCCAACGACCATTGTTCTGGGGCTGGTGTTATTCTTGTAACTCTTGAGAACCGATCGATTTGTTATGCATTGAAACTTAATTTCCCCGCTACGAACAACGAAGCTGAGTATGAAGCGTTGATCGCTGGACTGATGCTTACCAAAGAACTTGGAGTGAAATCGGTTGAAATCTTATGTGACTCACAGTTGGTGGTGTACCAAGTATGGGGAGACTATCAAGCAAAGGGACAAAGGCTTGCCCCATACCTCGCTTGGGTTCAAGAATTGTTGGCGGACCTCAAATACTACGATATTTCTCAAATTCCACGCGAACAAAATGGGGAAACCTATTCCTTGGAAAAATTTGCAAGCACTGGCGATGCACAACAGATGGGCTTGGTTCTCGTTGAAACTTTACATGCCCCGAGTATAAATGAGATAGAGGTTGATTTTGTGGTGGAGGCGGAAACTGAAAGGGAGTCGTGGATAACCCCGTTTAGAGAATGCTTCTTACATGGAACCTTGCCCGAGAGAAGGAACGAGCGACAGCAAGTCGTTCGCAAGGCCTCACAGTATATAATGCATGATGAAATGATGTATCGGAAGGGTTTCTCCGTTCCCTTGCTTAGGTGCATCTTCCACAACGAGATAAAGCGAGTTTTACGGGAAGTCCATGAAGGAGAATGTAGCGACCATGCTAGGGGGCAGACGCTAAACAAAAAGATACTCCGCTATGGATATTATTGGCCGACCGTGAATCAGGACGCCGCGGACTATGTAAGGAGATGCGAAAAATGTCAAAAGTACGTAAAGATCCCGAGAGCTCCACCGACGGAACTCACGCAAATGGTTAGTTCATGGCCGTATGCGATATGGGGAATCGATATAATCGGCTCCTTGATAATCTCCAAAGGTGGTGCGAAATACACAATTGTCACGGTCGATTACTTCACCAAATCTGCAGAAGCGGAGCCATTAGCTACGATCACCACCAAAAAGGTCGTTAACTTTGTTGTGCGAAACATTATTGTTTGATGTGTGTTTAGTGTTTGATGATAACAAACTATATATATCGTATTTTAGATGTGTTTACAGATTATACATATACAGAAATTTTATCATCACAGAATTTGAATTCAAACTGAAATTTTATTCAAACAATCTTTTATTACAAATTTTGAATGGTACAAATTCTGACTCACTATAACTGTACAATTTCTGAATACATCACAATTTGATTTTACAGTAACAACCTCACTACATCACTCAATCACTCATCTGCATTGTCCAGCTTCAGTGTTTGTCTTGTCACCTATGGTACCTGTATAATTGAAAATCTACAGCAGTAATCTGAACAGAAACGAATTTAATTTGCAAAAATATAAAATTTGTTTTAAAACTGTCTCAGATATATGGGTTAAACGTCATCATCTTTGATTGTGTAGTGTCTGTGCATATCAGTATTTATATCAGGGACAGGGAATTACAAGTGGCTACAGTACACACGTATGCACGTGTGCACTGCCTCGCCAACTCGAGTGCACAAGGTCAAATCAAAGTTAGATTCAACACAAGTGCAAATAGTCTCGATCAAAATCAAGCCATGAACACTGACAATCAAGTTCAGCTCAAAACAAAAGCAAGAGTGCTACTGAACTATGCAAAGTCGAGAAACAACATCCAGACCAAATGCCAAAGTATAGAACCAAATCTCAAGTCAGTAGATATCCACATGAATGGCAACACAACTACACAATGAAGCAGCGCAAGATGTACAACTCATGACTGGAAATGACCAAGTGAAACATCAATGCACATATATGAAGACTACACTGACAAGTGCACAGCTACAAGTAACCAGATAAACAACAATGCAACAATATAAGAACAAGATGAATGACTCAAATGTGCAACTGCAAATGACAGAGAAGATAACCAATGGCACAGGCAAAGGCAACAAGACCAGTGCAGATGATCAACCAAGTTCAACAGTTCAAATCATCACAAGTTAAAGACCAGAGCATCAAAACAATGCCGAAGCCATACATATATACAAGCAAACCAAATGCAACAGTTCAAACGATACCAAAGTCGAAATTCACAAGAATCACAGAATCAAGCAACAACATGTACAAGTCAAAAGGAATGTGCAGACTCAAGTTAAAGTATCAGATCATCAGCATGCAAATGAAACTGTCCAAGGAACTGTACAACTCATGAATGAACATGTGAAACAGAGTGTCAATAACATCAATGCCAACAGAAAACCAAAACCATAATTCACAGTGAAGTCAACAAGGAGAAAACTACAGAGAAGCCACAGAATTCACAGTGAAGTCGACCAGGCCAGAAATTCACGAAGTTTCAAAATGATCGAAGCCGTGAGTAGAACAAGTAAAGCATGAAATTCACGGAGGAATAAAAACAAACCATGGTCAACACGAAATTAAAGGCAAGTCAAGAATTGCAATATATACTCATTTGAAAAAGTCAAAACTTTATAATTCAGGAAAGTTTCAATACCGTGAAGTTCAAGTAAAATCGCACGTTCAAAATCAAAGCCGTAAAACAGAAGGAATTCCCAAAATATATCGGAGCTTAAAACAGGAAAGTTTCAACAACGTGGTGATCACGTAATATCAAATCAGAGGTCTATATAAAGGACCCAAAAATCATCATTGACGTTGCAGTGAAGAACAGAAAAGCTAAACCCAATCATCACCGACAACAGATCAACCGAACCAAGTACAAGTATTCTCAGAAAAAGGAAACATACCAATTTCAGAGCCGAAGCTCCAAATCCATAAAGAGAATCGCAAGCCAGAGTTACAAAGATCGTTAGAGCTGAAGCCTCAAAATTAAAAAGTCCTAATTCCAAAGCTTCAAACTTGCCAGAGAAACGAACTAGGGCTAGGCCAAATTCAATCAAGCAAGTAATACAGAGGAAAAGACTTTAAGATTCACAGAGAATCGAAGAGTAGAATCGCCAGAGAAAACAAGCAATCGAAGAATCGCCATAACCCTAATTAGCAAGTCGCCATTTATTTTTCCAGAGAAAAGGATCGAAGAAATAAAAGGAAGCAGGCCGAAGTTTGAGCAAAGAAGCGGGCTGACGTGTTTAATCAAATAATAATGGGCCGGTCAAATTTTTAAATAGGGTTTTAAATTTAGTTTTAATTTGAGTTTATAGGGTTTTAATTTAGGCCAGGTTTTATTGATCTAGTTTTTAGGCCAAATTTATTCTGAGGGCAAAAGTGTTTTAAACTGTCAATCTATATTGCCCTAGGGTTCAAACTGTATTTTGTATTTCAGTTTGTATTGTCAAAGTCCAGTTAGAGTTAATCACCACCTAGGGTTTAGGTGTTGTCAGATTGTCTAGTTAGGGTTAGTTCAGTGAGCAGGGAGGCTGCGAGTTTGCAAAGCTCTATAGGCGGGAGCAGAGTTTGCGAGTAAACGAAACTCTATAGGCGGAGCAGGGTGTGCGAGTCTGTAGGAGTGTTTGTGAGTGGGAGCGAGTGTCTGCGAGTCTGTCAGAGTGTTTGTAAGCGGGATACTGTTTAACCCTAATAGAAATCCGGGAATGCAGCAGTAGGCAGGGGTTGCCGAAGCTGGGTAAATTCTGTGTGTGATTTACTTTACTGCATATTTATTTATCTGTTGTTTGCTTCCGCGTTTAATTTGAGAAAATTTGCGATAACCCTATTCACCCCCCCTCTAGGGTTAATATAGATCCTACAAGTGTTATCAGAGCGAGGTAAATTTTTTTAACTCTAGAGTCTTGAATCTATCAAATAATGCTTTTTCTGAGGGGCAATCTATTGTTAGGTCACCAATGTTTAATGGGAGTGATTATGCGTATTGGAAGGTTAGGATGGGTATTTATCTTAGTTCTGTAGATTATGATGTTTGGGATATCATTGAAACTGGCTATACACCTCCCACTATAACTGTTGGTAATAGTGAGATTCCTAAACCAAAGGATAGGTGGGATGTTAATGATAAGAAATTGAAAACCACAAATGCTAAAGCAATGAATGCTTTGATCTGTGCTCTTGATAAAACTGAATTTAATAGAATTTCTCATTGTAAAACAGCACAGGAAATTTGGCATACTTTGGAAGTGACACACGAACGAACCTCTCAAGTCAAGGAGTCTCGTCTAGCTCTGTTCAGCAATGAGTACGAAAATTTTGTGATGGACAAAGGCGAGAGCATTAAAGACATGTTTGGACGCTTCTCAACCTTGGTATACAATGCTAGAGCGCTTGGAAAAGAATTCTCTGAGGTAGAGCTAATAAGGAAGATACTACGAATCCTACCGATGAACTTTGAGGCAAAAGTCACGGCAATACAAGAATCGAAAGATCTGAGCAAACTGAGCATGGAAGATTTGATCGGAAATCTGATGACGTATGAGCTTGAGTTAAAAGCAAAGGAGGAACGCATCAATTCCGAATCGAAGAAGAAGACTATTGTCTTAAAGAGCAGAGAAGAGAGCGATAATGAAGAAGAGGATCCAATTGAAGGACTTGCAACGGCTGTCAATAATTTTAGAAGATGGTCAAAATTCAAGCCACGAAAGAAGAAAACCAGCGGTAATAGATCTAAAGATTCTGACAACTCTGAAAATGAATTAATCTGCTATAACTGCAACAAGCCTGGTCACTACAAACAAAATTGTCCACTTCTCAAAATCAACATAGGAAAGAAAAAGAAGAAGAAGGCATTCGCAGTGACTTGGGATGATGAGGAAGGAGAGGAAGCTTCGAGTGATAGCTCAGAGGAGGCTAACCTGTGCCTTACGGCCAGATCAGATTCAGAGGCAGAATCAGATTCAGAAGTAAGCCCAGAGGTATATAATGAGGTAAAAAACTTTTCTTATAAAGACCTTGCTTATTTCTGCATCGATCTCACTAAAACAGTTGAAGCTCTTGATTCTAAAAATGAAAAACTGAAAGCTGATAGGAAAGAACTTTCCCGTGAAAATTTTAGGTTAGAATCTGAACTTGAAAAAATTCTAAACCTAGAATGTAAAAACTGTAAAGCTTTAGATTCAGAATTATCTAAACTGAAAAATAGCTTCGAGGATCTTAAAAAAGAAAACCTGAATCTAAAGGAAATTATTGAGACTAGGAAAAAGGATTTTATAAATCGATGCACTACGCTTGTGTCTGAAAACTCAACACTGAAAACCAAAGTCCTAGATCTTGAGAAATCACTGAATAACTTTTCTAGAGGAGAAAAATCATTCAATATGTTATTAAGCAATCAACTGTTTGCTAACAACCGAAGAGGGCTAGGTTTTGGTAAATCACAGGTTGACGATAGTGCAAAAGGAAAGGGCATCTTTACTGAATGTGAAATAGTTGGACATCATATTGAAAATTGTAGTCATAGGAACAAGAACACGAGATTTATACAAGTTTGGGTTCCTAAGAATTCTACAAACAAATTTCATGTCTATTGGAACAATGAAAAGACAAAACAAGTTTGGGTTCCAAAAGGATTATTTATTCACAGTTATTCTGCCACTAACAATCATGGACCTATAAAAACAAATAGGTCACATACATCTTTAACCGTGTAGGTGTGGTGGCAGGCTAAGGAACAACATTAGTGTTATTTGGATTCTGGCTGTTCCAGATACACAACGGGCGACAAATCAACGTTCCTTAGCCTAGTATAAAGGTTACAGATTCACTATGGGCAAAACAACGAAAGATTATCGTACAGGTAAAACAGGTAGTTGTATTTCTTTCAAACGATAGATAACCGGTAAGGACCTGCATCTGAATTAAATCAGCCAGTTATGATTGATAATGTTAATTATGATTGTTAATCCAATTATCTTACTTGAAGTGATTATGATGGTTGACAGATTCTAACTTGCTTGATTTATGATCTTATATGACTTGACTTTAATCAGTGGTTAAAAATTGATCAACCATCTTCTTCTTGCACTTAATCTGTTTGGTCAAACTATGATTGATTTCTAATTGCTCATGCTCGAAAAAATATTTTGAGAAGCTGCTGAAACTGATGCTTCACTTATGAAAACTTTAAATTGCTTTTGAAATAATCTTGATATTTTAACTGTGATTCTACGAAAGGTATTCACACTCGCTCTTCAATTGATAAAAGTGTGTGTACGTTTCATTGTCACAGTGGTTTATTTCTGAAGATGAATCTGATACTGTTAAAATGGTTCTTAACTGCTTCTAGACTCCATATTATGTTTTCTGTGTGTTTGTGTGCACGTTTTCACTCTAATTCTAAAGAATCACATTTGAATACCACTAAACGAAATTTTGAGATATTTTTCTCACACACACAAATTTGGACTATGATATCTTTCGTGTGAAAACTTTAATTTAGTTGGTTATTCTGATGTTGATTATACGGGTTCACTGGTTGACAGGAAAAGTACTAGTAGGACATGCTTCATGCTAGGACACTCACTAATTTCATTGTCTAATAATTCTGTTCTCCATTCACTCACCAAACACATTGATGTGAGACACCACTTTCTTAGAGATCACATTGCTAGGGAAAACATTTGCATTAAATTCATTTCAACTGAGAATCAACTTGCTGATATTTTCACAAAACCCCTCCCCGAAGACAAATTTTCCAGATTACGTTTGGATTTGGGAATTATGGAAATTGACTAATCATTTTTCAATTTTTGGTTGAAATACTCTTGGATATTTATTTTCAACTTCAATTTCTAGAATTCAAACCTGTTTTGGATATTATTCAAAGATTGATTCAAATATGGTATTCAGTAGTGGAAATACGTTTGGTTTATGAAATTTCATAATATGATTAATTTGGTAACTTATTCCACGACCATTTCTATTTCTACCATCTTTCTATCATTCATAATGGTTTTGAAAAATGAGAAGAGTGAATTGCTCTTTAAATTAAAAAGGAAAAATTAAAAGAAATTTTAAAATATTCCTTATGCATCCATTCTCATTTAAAAGTCCTTATGGTTATGCATGGATGGATCATTAGAGGTTATCATCACTCCATTCTCATTTAAAAGTCCTTATGGTTATGCATGGATGGAGCTTGATAACTAATGAGTAACTGTTAATCCCATTTAAAAGTCCTTATGGTTATGCGTGGTTAGTAAGTGCTTATTTTTTTGTGCTTAAATGTCAAATCTTTTTAAAAATTATAATAAATAGAAGAAAACATCTCTCTTCTCATTATATCAAATCATCGATCCATTCTCTAAAATGTGGAAATTGTTATCTTGTTATGATATATTATGGTTTTTCCCTATTTTTTTCCATTTGTTTTCCCCTACCGTTTCATTATTTTTTGTCAGTCTTTTGATGATAACAAAAAGGGGAGAAGGAAGAGATTTTGATAAGAAAATAAGTATTTTTGAATACTACACCAAATTTGTTAAATGTTGTTAGTTATTTTCTATAGTTCTTTTATTCGACTGAATATGGAATAGTCTCAGTTGTAGGGGGAGCATACATGTAGGGGAAGCTAAATATCTCATGTTTAAACACATCTACTGGAATTTCAAAATCTTTAATATATGTTTGTCATCATCAAAAGGGGGAGATTGTTTGATGTGTGTTTAGTGTTTGATGATAACAAACTATATATATCGTATTTTAGATGTGTTTACAGATTATACATATACAGAAATTTTATCATCACAGAATTTGAATTCAAACTGAAATTTTATTCAAACAATCTTTTATTACAAATTTTGAATGGTACAAATTCTGACTCACTATAACTGTACAATTTCTGAATACATCACAATTTGATTTTACAGTAACAACCTCACTACATCACTCAATCACTCATCTGCATTGTCCAGCTTCAGTGTTTGTCTTGTCACCTATGGTACCTGTATAATTGAAAATCTACAGCAGTAATCTGAACAGAAACGAATTTAATTTGCAAAAATATAAAATTTGTTTTAAAACTGTCTCAGATATATGGGTTAAACGTCATCATCTTTGATTGTGTAGTGTCTGTGCATATCAGTATTTATATCAGGGACAGGGAATTACAAGTGGCTGCAGTACACACGTATGCACGTGTGCACTGCCTCGCCAACTCGAGTGCACAAGGTCAAATCAAAGTTAGATTCAACACAAGTGCAAATAGTCTCGATCAAAATCAAGCCATGAACACTGACAATCAAGTTCAGCTCAAAACAAAAGCAAGAGTGCTACTGAACTATGCAAAGTCGAGAAACAACATCCAGACCAAATGCCAAAGTATAGAACCAAATCTCAAGTCAGTAGATATCCACATGAATGGCAACACAACTACACAATGAAGCAGCGCAAGATGTACAACTCATGACTGGAAATGACCAAGTGAAACATCAATGCACATATATGAAGACTACACTGACAAGTGCACAGCTACAAGTAACCAGATAAACAACAATGCAACAATATAAGAACAAGATGAATGACTCAAATGTGCAACTGCAAATGACAGAGAAGATAACCAATGGCACAGGCAAAGGCAACAAGACCAGTGCAGATGATCAACCAAGTTCAACAGTTCAAATCATCACAAGTTAAAGACCAGAGCATCAAAACAGTGCCGAAGCCATACATATATACAAGCAAACCAAATGCAACAGTTCAAACGATACCAAAGTCGAAATTCACAAGAATCACAGAATCAAGCAACAACATGTACAAGTCAGAAGGAATGTGCAGACTCAAGTTAAAGTATCAGATCATCAGCATGCAAATGAAACTGTCCAAGGAACTGTACAACTCATGAATGAACATGTGAAACAGAGTGTCAATAACATCAATGCCAACAGAAAACCAAAACCATAATTCACAGTGAAGTCAACAAGGAGAAAACTGCAGAGAAGCCACAGAATTCACAGTGAAGTCGACCAGGCCAGAAATTCACGAAGTTTCAAAATGATCGAAGCCGTGAGTAGAACAAGTAAAGCATGAAATTCACGGAGGAATAAAAACAAACCATGGTCAACACGAAATTAAAGGCAAGTCAAGAATTGCAATATATACTCATTTGAAAAAGTCAAAACTTTATAATTCAGGAAAGTTTCAATACCGTGAAGTTCAAGTAAAATCGCACGTTCAAAATCAAAGCCGTAAAACAGAAGGAATTCCCAAAATATATCGGAGCTTAAAACAGGAAAGTTTCAACAACGTGGTGATCACGTAATATCAAATCAGAGGTATATATAAAGGACCCAAAAATCATCATTGACGTTGCGGTGAAGAACAGAAAAGCTAAACCCAATCATCACCGACAACAGATCAACCAAACCAAGTACAAGTATTCTCAGAAAAAGGAAACATACCAATTTCAGAGCCGAAGCTCCAAATCCACAAAGAGAATCGCAAGCCATAGTTACAAAGATCGTTAGAGCTGAAGCCTCAAAATTAAAAAGTCCTAATTCCAAAGCTTCAAACTTGCCAGAGAAACGAACTAGGGCTAGGCCAAATTCAATCAAGCAAGTAATACAGAGGAAAAGACTTTAAGATTCACAAAGAATCGAAGAGTAGAATCGCCAGAGAAAACAAGCAATCGAAGAATCGCCATAACCCTAATTAGCAAGTCGCCATTTATTTTTCCAGAGAAAAGGATCGAAGAAATAAAAGGAAGCAGGCCGAAGTTTGAGCAAAGAAGCGGGCTGACGTGTTTAATCAAATAATAATGGGCCGGTCAAATTTTTAAATAGGGTTTTAAATTTAGTTTTAATTTGAGTTTATAGGGTTTTAATTTAGGCCAGGTTTTATTGATCTAGTTTTTAGGCCAAATTTATTCTAAGGGCAAAAGTGTTTTAAACTGTCAATCTATATTTTGCCCTAGGGTTCAAACTGTATTTTGTATTTCAGTTTGTATTGTCAAAGTCCAGTTAGACTTAATCACCACCTAGGGTTTAGGTGTTGTCAGATTGTCTAGTTAGGGTTAGTTCAGTGAGCAGGGAGGCTGCGAGTTTGCAAAGCTCTATAGGCGGGAGCAGAGTTTGCGAGTAAACGAAACTCTATAGGCGGAGCAGGGTGTGCGAGTCTGTAGGAGTGTTTGTGAGTGGGAGCGAGTGTCTACGAGTCTGTCAGAGTGTTTGTAAGCGGGATACTGTTTAACCCTAATAGAAATCCGGGAATGCAGCAGTAGGCAGGGGTTGCCGAAGCTGGGTAAATTCTGTGTGTGATTTACTTTACTGCATATTTATTTATCTGATGTTTGCTTCCGCGTTTAATTTGAGAAAATTTGCGATAACCCTATTCACCCCCCCCTCTAGGGTTAATCTAGATCCTACAATTATATGCCGCTTTAGTCTCCCATGGACTATCATTACTGACAATGGAACTCAGTTTGAGAGTAGAGAATTCAAAGAGTTCTGTCAAAAATATTGCATTGAGAAAAGGTTTGCAGCAGTCGCTCACCCTAAAGCAAATGGGCAAGTTGAAGCCGTAAATAAGATAATCAAGTCCATCTTGAAAAATCGTTTGGAGAAGGCTAGAGGCAAGTGGGTGGATGAGCTTCCAACGGCACTCTGGGCATACAGAACCACCCACAAGTCCGCGACTGGCCATACTCCTTTCGCCTTGGCATACGGCACTGAAGCAGTTATACCCATGGGACTTGAAGTTCCTTCTCACCGGGTGACTCATTATGCTCCTAGAATGAACCGAGATCTTTTACTGGAGTTGTTGGACTTTGTCGACGAGAAGCATGAAGAAGTTGATTTAAGGGCGGCCGCATATCGGCACCGAGTCGCCCGATATTATAATGAAAAGGTTCGACCAAGTGCTTTCGATGTGGGCGATCTTGTTTTGAAGTGAGTTTTTTCGGTCCCATCACATATGAATCCCACATGGAAAGGTCCCTACGTCATCGAACAGAGGCTTGGAGAAGGAACCTTCAAGCTAGCGACTGTTGATGGCGTGACACTCCCCAGAGCATGGAATAGCGAGCATTTGTGCCGCTATTATACTTAGTTTATTTATTTTGCATTTTAGTAGCAATTGTTTCCAGTGTATGCTTCTTTTGTTTTTCTCTGTTTTCGACATGTAATAAGACAATTCAATTTGTCCCTATTTTCCACAATCAATAAAGGCTTGAAGCTATTTTTATATGAACTGTTGGTGTTTCGTGTTTTATAATTTCATGACAAAATTAATTTGCATTAATCTGTAGGGCGTATGAGCACGCACACAAAACTAAAAGTCAACCAGCTACATATTCAAAAATCTCTAAGTCCCCAGAGTGCGGACTAGAGTACTCTAAGTCCTCAGAGCGTGGACTAGAGTATAAACGACTCAAAAATCTCTAAGTCCCCATGCGGACTGGAGTACTCAGAGTCCACAGAGCGTGGACTAGAGTATAAATGACTCAAAAATCTCTAAGTCTCTAGAGTGCAGACTGGAGCACTCTAAGTCCCCAGAACGTGGACTAGAGTATAAACGATTCAAAAATCTCCAAGTCCCTGAAGCGGACTGGAGTACTCTGAGTCCTCAGAGCATGGACTAGAGTATAAACGACTCAAAAATCTCTAAGTCCTTGAAGCAGACTATAGTACTCTAAGTCCCTATAGCGTGGACTAGAGTATAAACGACTCAAAAATCTCTGAATCCCTAAAGCGGACTAGAGTACTCTGAGTCCCCAAAGCGTGGACTAGAGTATAAACGACTCAACAATCTTTGAGTCCCTGAAGCGGACTAGAGTACTCTGAGTCCCAGAGCATGGACTGTAGTACAAACGACTCAAGAATCTCTAGGTCCCCAGAGTGCGGACTAGAGTACTCTGAGTCCCCAGAGTGCGGACTGGAGTATAAACGGTTTGAAAAAATTCTTAAGTCCCAAAATGTGGATAGAAGTACTCTAAGTCCTTTGAAGGCGGACTGGAGTTTAAATGACCCGCAAGACTTTGAATTTTAGTTTCAGACTAAATTATAAGTTATGCGACGAGAATCTGTGAATGCAAAGAAACAAAATTTTATTTACTTATAAAAAAATTTCCTTGCAACTTCTCTGAAAGTTCGGAGGCCAAGTCTATCTACAACGACTATTGATGAAAGAAAGGAAAAAAGGAAAGGAAAGCAACTACATGATTTTCAACTATTTGAGCTAAGCAAAATGTTGCGAGGCGATGGCTACTTCTTCGGTTTTCTTTCCCTTTTTGGCTTTTCCGAAGTCTCCTCATCTGAGCATCTTTTCCTGGACCCTTTGCCTCCCGGCAATGTGGTACCCGACGAAGGAGGAGGAATTTCCAAGGATGTGGTCCCACCGGGAGAATGACCTTCAACGGGCTATTTAGGGGATCGTCGAGCTCCAACACCTTGGATTATGTCTTAACTTTGATTCTCTATTTCTCCTCCTCCTCAAGTTGCTCCTTCATGCTAAGCTTGGAAGTGTGCTCGGAAGCGCCTGTGATTTTGACATTGTCGTGTTCTTCTACAGGTGAGGGATATTCAGGTTTATCCTCATTTGGCGCCCCGATCACTTGAGCATCAGGACCAGGGGTATCTCCGGTGTGAGGTGCCTTAGCCTCCTTTTCTTCCCGCTCCATGATGACATCGCTCCTTGGAGTCGACTCCGGACCAGAGTGACCTATACGAATTCATGAAAAGCAAATGTTAGAACACATCTGTCACTCGCCAAAAGCGAAGATTTCCTGAACTCTAGAAGTTGAAGCTACGTTCCAGCTTCCAACTGACTTTCAGTGGTCCTTGGAGTATCGCCCTCAAGGATTGGGGATAAAATGTGAATGCCAAGTCCGGGCTTCTCCGGTTCATAACCGACATGCTGCTCGGGAGGCTCAAGTGACGAAGTCTCAGCCGATTGAACGGGAAGAGGAACTTGAGACTCAGTGTCAGACAGGCCAGCAATATCTTCCTTACCCTTCGATGATGGGGAGTCTCTTCCAAAGAGGGCTTTTGCTGTAGATAAGTCTGAAGGCTCATTTCCTCGGAGCACTTCCCTCACAAGAGCCTCTTCATCAACCTCTTCAATGCCCAGCTCCACTTTATTAATTTTTATCAAAGTATCCCATGCTTCAGCTAGCGATTCGAGATGACCATCGCTCAAGAAAGATAGGTCGTGGTGCATGAGAACTCTTGCATTGTACTTGGCGATGAGCGGATTAAAGGAACACTTAATCTCTTCTCTGCTGGCCTCGGTCGCTTCCTCAATTCGGGAGTCTACCTTTAAAAGTGCCGCCTTTTTGCCTTCTTCACGAGTTGCATCTTTTAGCGCTTCAATCTTGAGTAGCTCTTCGTTGAGTTTTGTTTTCAAATTCCTCATCTCGACGATTTCATCGCAGTATTTTTGTGATTCTTCCTGCACTGCGATTTTTTGTTCCTTTTCTTTGGAAAGCAGCTCCTCCAATTCTTTGACCCAACGGGCGAGGACATCTTTCTCTTTTTGCAAAGAGTCTTTTTCCAGAGCTAGAGTGCCGCTGCATTGAACTGCCTCGTTTAACTCTGTTTTATGACTGGCCTCTAAGCGTCTGACCGCTTCGGCTGTCTCCTTGGCATTCTTTTGGGCGGTCTCGAGTTGAGATTTGTATGAGAGTAGTTCCTCATCCTGGCCCTTTATAATATCTCTGTCGTGAATGGCTTCGAGCTTAAGGCGGTCAATCTCGTGCTGGTGCTCGATGGAGACTTCCGAGACTTTTTCCACTAAGTGTACGAACACGTCATGCTGGAAATACACGTCGTTATTGCAAGCAATAGCGCTTTGTTTGACATGCCCAGGAATAGGATAAATTGCAAGGAGAAATTTCGGTCCGTCGAAACGGATCTTCGAAAATGTAGCTTTGAGCTCGGCTAATTTTTCGGCTGTGGACGGATCGTGTGTGGGAGCCAGGGGAGTCTGCCTTACTGGAGTCAGGGATTTCTTGTGAGGCTCGCGGGATTGCTTAGTGCTCGAGGAGCCAAAATGTTGGTCGCAAGGGACTTCGGACTAGGAGCCTTTTTGAGCAGACTTGTCCCCACTACGCGCCGGAAGATTGGGAGGATCATTTGAATATGAAGAGTGGTCGTGGGTCCTCCTTCTAGAAGATGAGGATGACTCTCTAGAATGATATTCTCTATCTCCGCCTTCGTCCCTATCTCTTCGTTTTCCCGATCCTGAGTCTCGACTAGAATGATAGAAGACGGAGGATCCTCGAAGACAGTTAATGCCATGTGCGCGCCCCATTTCACCTGTACGTAAGATTAAATGAGAACGAATTAGTAGAAGTCACACGATGAACTGAATTCAAGTGCATGGTGGAGTGTAAGTGTTCGTGTTGTTCGTGTGTGTCCCAGTGCATCCCCCCAAAGGACCAGTGCTTTTTGCTTTACTCATCGGAGTTTTCTCTCCCTCATCATGAAGCTGAGCGCCTTCGTCACTTCTCGCAGGCGAATTAAATCCCATAGCGCCGGGATTATTGAAGTCGTAATTCAACATATCGTCGAGGATGGTCAAGTCGTATGGTCCCTTCAGCGAGCTTTCCACTTTTTGTGAAGACGATCCTTTATCGATAGGGGTTATCGTGACCTTTGAATTTCCACCGACTTTTCTCTTTTTTAGCTTATACGCTAAGCTCTTCTACTTTTTCGAAGGAGGTGGTGGTTGGTCGGCGCCGGGTGCATCAGCTACTGGCGCTTGTCCGGAACTTATATTCTCATCAATCGCCACTGGCACCTCAGTTTCTTTAATCTCGCCTTCCTCGATAGTATCGGGAGCCTCTTCGGCAGGGGGCACCGAAAGACCAGCTTGTTCTTTACTCACTTCTGCGGTCATTCTTGCAATTATCGTGCCACTTGGAAGGCTAGTCATGTGACCCTCTTCTAGTAATCCGAACCTCGAAAGCAGTTCATTAGTAACTACCGATTTGATGTCCCGATCTTCCACAGGGGTAGCTTGAATAGCCTTAACTGCCTCAGAGTACCTGGCGCTTTCGGGTCATGGATGGATACCTGTAAGGATTAAAAGAAGTTCAAACTTTCAGAAAGATGCGCCTTAAGTCTTAGAATGAAGAGTGAGATAAGGATGAGACTTACGTCCTTCCAGCCATCTTCTCGCAAAGCTGGAAGGACAACTTACGTAGAACCACACATGTTTAAACTGAGAAAGCTTGTTCCACGCACCCATCAGAACTTGACATTTGGGGTATAGCTCGAGGAATATGTAGGATGGACTATAAGTACGTCGCTTGAAGCGGTAGATGTAGTAGATGTCCTCAGGAGTTGGAGGTCTGAATAGGAAGCTCAGGAAGAGAATGTATGTACCGTGAATAAATGCATGGGTATTAGGGTGCAGTTGTGTAGGAGCAATCCCTATATATTGTAACACTTCACGGATAAATGAATTGAAGGGTGGCATGCTTCCGGCCTAACACATGAATTTGTTGCACGCAGTGTATCCAGCTGGGGGCAAGTGGGGCCGATCTTGAGCTGACGGAACCAGAGCGTCGTCAAAAGGGATTCCATGAATAGAGCATAATCGACGGAGAGCGGCATTGTCAATTTTAGAGGACTGCGAATCAACGGGGTTATGTAAAATGACAGCTTTGTCTACGGCATCAGGAATCGGACCGATAACCTCAGCAGGGAGAACTGGAATGTCGGGAATGGGGGCGAATGACGGACTTCACGTCCCCACTACCTCTTGCAGTGAACTTGGTCCAGGCTTGTTAGAAACAGTGTCTGAGCTTGACTTCTTAGACATCTCTGAAAAGCGGTTGATGTGAATAGATACATGTTTAAGCTATGCTTGAAAGATAATCGACATCAGAATATAACAACAAAATATTCCCCCGTGTGGTGTGTGAACTAGTGCGACGATTCAAGCAAGAGTACAGAGAAATTAAAGTTCTAAAGACTAATATAGCATGATGGAGCTTTAAGTTATCATCTTTGGAGACCATCATCACTGACCGTCACCGAAGTTTATCCTATGATCGGTAGCAGAAATCCTGGGATCAAACATTGGCATCATATATTGTGAAGGTTGTTACTTGCTTTTGTTGGGTTAAATTTGCATTTACGATTGTTAAAACTATGGAATTGTTAGTTCGAATCAGGTGTATGTGTTCATATGCTTTGGTTCTTGTCATTGTCCATTGTTTTATGCTCAAGCGTGGGAATGTGTAGTCTTGATATATGCTATGTTCAAGATGAGGTGATCTTGATTGCCAATGCCGACCCCAACACCCAATACCGATCATATCTCAAAACCTAAATACTGAGCCACACTGTCTCACTCGGTATCGACCCACTCTTCTATAGACTACCAAACGCCTCTCTAGACCGTAACCACCGACCCACTCACTCCCTCAAAGCAACCGATCCACATGCTCCCTATCTCTCTCTAATTACCGACTCACTCCTCTAGGCTCCTATCGACCCGTAACATCTCACAAGATGCCGAACTACACTCTCGTTTTCTCAAAATGACCAACCCGTATTTACTCATGGATCATAGAACCACTTCACTATGAGGGCACCACCCACCCACTTCATTACGAGATTCCTACTGACCTACCTTGCTACCATAGCCTTACCGAACCCCTCTCTTTCACCGAATGACAAACTCCCTTCTCCTCCTAAGTACTGACCTCAGAATTGTAATAACTATAGCTACTTCTCTTAGGCAACTTATGCTATCATCCATCAAGGCTGTGCCGAGGCCCTAATCTAAAGCCCCCTCCTATTCCTAACTTATCTCTTTCTCTCTTCTCCACCATCCTCTACTGATTCCTATCGAAAAGGCCATTCGCCTGAACGTTGAAACCTCACATGAAACTCCGGTTTAAGAAGGAAACTCATACCTTTATGAAAAAATTTAAGGCTTGTGGAGACTAAGAAGTTTTGGAGCAGGGGTCAAACAGATTATTTAACGATGGGAGTTGCAAAGTAGGCGTCTTGATTCGGGAGGAGGAAGGGAGGATTGAGTAGTAGCTGGAGTTCGAGGGGAAGTAAATTAGAAGGTTTTGTAAAAATGAAGTAAGAGTGAAAGGGAGAATAGGGAGTGAGCTTTTATATGTGGTGAAGGGGAGACTAACGAGCGACATCCTATGGAACCGATCAACATGTTTTGGTGGGTCGGTGAAGAAAAGGTTTGTTCGTTGCTAGGCAAGCCGACCGTGTGGGTCGGTATCGATGTGCCGATCCACTCTTTAAATAAATATATAAATATGTGCATGTTCATGTAATAATAATAATATATTGAAAATATGTACGATAATAATGAAGTAAAATGTGTATACGTGAATGTGTACATATATGATGGTAATGGAGGGAGATAATGTGATAGAGAGATGGATATTATCAGATGAATGGGAAAGCATGAGTTTAAGAAACCCACTGTAGTTCGACCTTCGAGAGGTTGAATACATTTAGCTGTTGAAAAGCTAAGGCAGGAATTCAAAAGCCTCTTTGAGACTAAGCTAGTATGTTCGGACAACATGAAGCTTCGTCAAAAGCCAATGAAGAACAACAGTCAGTTATCATTCTGAACGAGTTAACCTCTGAAAATAGGGATTACTCGCTGATTCAAAGCGTGTCATGTTGATTCATACAATGCACTTTGGGGGGCAAATGCTACCCGGCTACTTGGCCTGGCTACAAGGTGATAGTTGCAGAGGCTATGGTTGAACATAGATAGGACTCAATCCGGGAGGGGATGGAAAGTGAAAAAGATCAGTGTAACTCGTTTGGATCGGCCAGTGTATTTGGTTTGGTATTCAATTGGTGGATCGGTAAAGGTAGTTCGGCCTAGTTAGAATAGTATCGTGTAGAGCTCGGACTCGGTGGTTCGGCATGTGTCGTTAAGCCTCGGTGGTTCAACATGTATCATTTTGATCCGGTGGTTCGGTGTGTGTTGTTCGGCCTGGGTGGCTCGGCATGTGTCATTCAACCTTGGTGGTTCAACATGTATCGTTCTGACCCGGTGGTTTGGCGTGTGTCGTTCAGCCTCGGTGGCTCGGCATGTGTCGTTCGGCCTCGGTGGTTCAACATGTATCATTCTAACCCGGTGGTTCGACGTGTGTCGTTCGGCCTTGTTGGACCGGCATGTGTCGTTCGGCACATATGGGTCGGTAGCTTGGGTTCAGTCATAGTGGTTTGGCATACTTGGACCGGTATGCATTAGGGAAGTTAGCAGGTTACCAACAGGGCAATATGGTCGGTCTTTCTTCACTTCAGGTTACATACCTAGCATATGAGAGTTCGATTCGATTCATGCACAAGGAACCCCTGGTTCGGCCAGAGTGGCTCGATGACTATTGGTTTGGTCATAAGGGGTCGGTATACATGGATCGGTGAACACAAGTTGCCTACTGTGGGCCGAAGTATCTTGGTCATGGGCCTGCATAGGGGAACCAGCCTGTCTTCATCTATAAATATAGGGGCAGGGGTCCAGTTGAGGGGTATCTTTTTGGAAAACTCTAGGGATACTCTACCATTTTCTGTACTCACTTCTTTTCTGTTCGAACTTGTATTCAAGTTATTTGTTTACGGATTGTATATGTACTCAAGTGGTTAGAAAAGTAATAAAGATTAAATTAAAAGTGGACGTAGGCAATTACGCTGAACCACTATAAATCTGGTGTTCACATTTTTGTTGTTCTTTTTGCATTCAACTATGTTACTTCTCTATTTTAATTTACTTTCTTCATTAATCCCTCTACATAACTCTATTCAAGGGTGTTAGTGACCAATTTTGGTGCTAACAGTGATCAAATTCTAGGTCGTTATAGATAAAGACTCATGTGAAAGATGCCGAACGTGACCTCAACATTAGAAGTTGCTAAAGACGGAGTAGCATGCACAATCTGGGGTTTTGTTGTCCCACGACGGAGTATGTCAACTCCATATATATACTATGCATATCGATATGTTGAATGCGGGAGTTGATGATACTTGGTT
Organism: Allium fistulosum; assembly: GCA_030737815.1. Classification (NCBI taxonomy): domain Eukaryota; kingdom Viridiplantae; phylum Streptophyta; class Magnoliopsida; order Asparagales; family Amaryllidaceae; genus Allium; species Allium fistulosum. The sequence goes on from CM060903.1 coordinate 1,506,050,903, forward strand.
CCACATGGTTCGGGTTTGCTCATTCGGGCATGGGCCAATTGTGTTTACCTTATGGTATATTTTATCTAGAGATATACGGCTCTTGGAAGATGGTTTGTGATCCTTGTGCATGAAGATTGGATTTCGTCCTGACCGAAGGAATCTTTGGGGAATATCCATTATGAGAACATTCCTTATCGATTTTGATGGTACACTAAATATGTTGTGGTGTGATGAATGTAAACATCACGACTATTTGCTTATATTTATATTCTACACCCTAGACATTATCTATTATATCACCTTGTGTACTTATTAGATGGTGGTTATTTTGAGGGGATAATCGTTATGGCATTCCATACAGTCTCAAAAATACTGTTATATGTTGTACAAATATTTCTTAAGTTTCTCATACCAGACTTACGTCTGACTCTTAGTTTTTGTTTTTCCTAAATTTCTAGCATGCTCTTTCGAGTAGTCTGAGAAAGGTAGGTTTTTGTTGATGTTCTTTGGAGCTCGAGAAGACGAGTTGGATGCTTCACCCACCGTAGTATTCTTATTTCTGCTACATTACTATATTGCACACATCAGTATTTGTGTGGACAAGTTGTTATAACTGTCCAGGCTGATGATGGAATTTAGGTTTTTTAACTCCGAAATTTCTATATCGAAGTAACCCTTTGTACTATTCCTTTGATATTATATATTACCGTTCCACTAGTGAGATTTTGATGTCGTGTTCTCTTCTTCCTTTTTCTATTTCTTTTTCTTTTACCCTAAGTTTTCTTCTTTTCAGCACTTGGATTCTCGGCACACGAATACCATATATGTATTAGCATCGACATTCGAGGGTTGAAAAGTTTATTCGTTACATCGGTATTAAAGTTGAATGTTAAGCAAGAACCTTGGCTTTGGTGGGTATGAGTCATTAAGAGATAGAGTAATGGAATGCCCTATCATGAGTTGAGTGTATTATACATATGAGAGCGTATTTCTAATTGTTATAAACGTATACCTTAAAGGTAATTATAAATGTAAAGATCTTATATAAGAAAACTTACATAAGTAAATTGTCAAAGTATAGTTTAACTAATGTAGGATTTAATGATGTTTATCTGTTATCCCTCGTTAATTAGTTTAGTTATGCTTGGCCAGTTTATGGGCATTGACTTTCATTTGTTGATTGTTGATTATGCTCGACCGGTTTATAAGCAGTTATACCTCGTAATGCATGAGTTGGGTAGACAGTCTCTGTAGATACATTGAAATGAACACCTTGAGAATGTAGTTTCACGGTTTGACTATGAGGCGTTTGGTGATAATGTTGGGTAAAAGGTTGAATTTAGTGAAAGACGTTTATTTATTTGGCAAAGCTAGCCAGTTCTATAGTGTACCGTCCACTTTCTATTACCAAAGTAATAAAATACAGCTTAAGTACAGGAGTAAGGAAGATGAACCTTAACTACTGTAAAAACAAGAAAATACAGCACAGGATTGTAGCGGAAATGCCACAACTACTATAAATGACCTGATAAACTAGCCCTCCTCAAAAGAGGAACAACCGCCATCGTCTGAAGACTTCGAAGCTATCGCCTTGGGGTCATCCTCAACAATTCAAGTGAAAGCTTGAAACTGCATACCAAGAACATGGTCAAAGTCCACAGAGTTGGGAGAGAAAATGAACGACCTATCCGATGTGGCATCAGCTAGCATATCTTCATTCCTTTTCGCAAATTTACCTTCCGTAACAGGAACTAATGAGTCACCTGATATACAATAATAAAGACATCTAAGGTCCAAGTGATCATCTGACACAAATCTGAAAAATGAATCATCTAAAGGGCTATATCTCATAGCAGTCTTCTCGTGAATCCAAGTCCTTTCCTACACATCCCAATAAAGAAGCATGGCAGAAGAAATAGTATCGGCTGCAGCTGCAGGAGAAGCCACAGGAACAACGACATCGTCCATAGGAGGCATTATCACAGGAGGAGTATCAGAAGGCACCAGGCGTACTTTTGAGACCCACTCCATGATTGGATGTCGATGAAGAGGGGTGCCAGCAAAGAGCGGCAACGGTGCAAAATCAGACGAACGGGGAAAAGCTTCAAAGAGATGACCAGAAGATGACACGTCGTGCAAATATTTGGTTTCCAGCCATATCGAACAACAACCTCGGCAACATGACACTCAGAAACATGGACCTTGATCTTATTCAAAAGTGGCTTATCCGGAGTTATTTCAATCAACGCTTTAGCATAAACTGGTTTTTCCTTTGCAACGGTATTAGCATTGAATTATTTTAATTTCTCAACATTACTAATTATTTCAATCAAATGTCTTTATTTTGATCTAAAGGAAAGATAAGTTATTTTGTAAGATAAACATTTGCGAAAAGATTTTATATAAGAAAGTGATTTTATGTGGTTTATAAAATATGATTTATAAACAAGAAGGATTTAAATTGATATTTTGAGAACTTAAATCCTGATGTCTTTGAAAATGTTTTTCAAGATTTTGGAAAACTAATAGTGGTATTATTTGAAAGTAAGTGTTTGGGTAATTAGTTTATAAAATTGAGGTTATGGTACTTAGTAATATTTACGAAGTATTTGATATAATTTTGAAATGATTTTGGTTAAGTCTGAAAGGCATGAATTGGATGTAATAAACTCACTCCTGTCGCTTGAAAATAATTTTGGTGATTACATCAACATCATCGGTGTTCATTCTCGGATTTCTAAGTGGGGGATCCTACAGGGTTGTTTTAGTAAAAAAGATTCGATTCGATTCTGAAAGTATGATTTGATATACAAAGATATATGTATGTATTATTATTTCAAAATGGTTTGAAATAAAACCCATATTTAGTTCTAAAGTGTTTCTTTAAAAGGAATTTGATATGGACTTTTTAATGTAGAAAAGTTATATATGTATGCTATATAAGGTGCCCGAGTAGCAGTGGAATAGCCTAAAGTAAATGATGAACCTTTTTATGTTTTTCCTTTTTGGGTAAAGTATGTTTAATAAATTATTGAAATTTGTTGAGTTATTTTATTGACACATGTATTAGTATTGTATAGTTTGTGCATCATGTTATGATACATTGTTTGGTAATTTTCATTTATTAAAATGAACCGGGATTTTCGACGATTTTAGACAGTTGGAAACTTCCGAACCGCATAAAATTTAAACTAAGTGTTTTGAAATATACTTGAATTTATATAACACTTAAATTGAGAAGTTAGTAAGTAAAAACAAGTTTAATTGGTTAAACATGCTTGTTAAGTAAAACAAAATTTGATGTTTTGTATATACTCTTAGGATGTCATGGAGTATTATACAAATATGAACTTAAGTTGTATAATGCTTATAGAACTTGAAGTTATGTTTTATAAACTGTTTCATAAATGATTTTAGTATGAATGAGATATACTATTTGGATAAAAGAATGTGATTAAAGATATTGGTATAGTTAATAAACCAACAGGATAAATACGTAAGTCGTACGTAGATCGTTTTATTCGCATGACTGTTCTTGGTCCAGTATTCGAGTATAGGAATCTCTATCCCATCTATTCGATCAGTTTGATGAGAACTAACCGAATTAGACCCTTCGTAAATGGATCTGCTATGTTGTTTTAATTACCTACACTATCAATCAACTCTCTCTGATGTTGATAAACTACCTTTATCATATGGAACTATTCGTAGTATGTTTCTCGACTTCTAGTGAGCTCCTATCATTACCTTATTATCAATAATAATAATGTAGTATTCTTAATACTTGGAATCATCCCTAGCCCAGTCATAAATTTGTGCATATATATATTTATACATTGCTTTTATTATGGCACTATTCAAGGCGATGTACTTAGCCTTTTCTTTGAATCGCTACAACTTTTCGTTTAGAACATTTCCAACTTAAACCTCCTTAAATAAAGATTAAACATGAATCAAATATTGACACATTATATTCAACATTACTTATTAAGTTTGAGTTTGAATGCTCCCTCATAAGGAGTTCGTTGTTACTATAAACAGTTCTCTTGTATTTTGTAAATATTCGAGAACACTCTAGGCTATCATTTATTATTATTAAATTTGATTTGATATTTGCTTCATGTATCAAATGCATAAGCAAATAACGATATTGTTGATAATACAACATATGCGACAATTCCTATTTCCAATGCAAGAGGAATCCATCTTACATGTTCCATATTAAACATTTTAATAAGGTGTCATTTGGGACATTCCCAATATCCTCTATACTTATTATGAAAGATATCATTTATAAGTCCGATGTCGAGTATTACACAACTATATTATTACTGATTTTAACATAAGTAATTAGCAGTATGTTGTTTATTTATTCTTTTAGAAATATCTGCGTATCTTTTAATGTTCTTTCTTATGGACACACGCTTCCTCTACATTTGGACTGAAAATCAAACTACTCAATTTTCTATCAAAATACTTTTCAATTCTGATGCTTATGTAATTACACTTTCGTATCGTTTTATGAATCATATCCGAGAACTCATAAACTCAATATCACTCCCACCGACTTTGAGAAACTTTGGTAGTTATGTGCAAATAGTATACTCTAAATCATTACTTAGAATTTTTTGTTTCAACATATACGTACCAAAACACAAATTCATACCAAGCGAAAGTTTCTCTTGAGTAAATCCAAATTAATTTTAGTACGTTGAATGATGAATCTATTAAGCTAATTTCAACAATTGAAATTTACGATATTATTCTTATTAATGTTGCTCGTTATATTTCAACTGCATTAGTCTTTATCTTCAAGACACATTTATGCCCGATGGATCATATCCCTTCAGGTTCAACTACAAAAACAATATTTTGATACAATATTCGGAATCCACTTTGGATTTGTGCATCATACCATATCGTCGAGTCTATACTCTTATTGGTTAATTAACTACTGAGGGTTATCTATTCTCGACATCGATAAGATACTCATAGATTCTCTTCAATGTGCAAGAATATTTGTTAGACATTCTAATGCATTGTGTTCATTTAGATTTGGTCAGTTTCATTTCATCCCTCATAATCAATTTTATCCTTGGACTGTATCCCAGTCCATTTTACTATCAATAACTTCTAAAAGAAATTCCTTCACTACAAAGTTGATATTTCTTGAAACAACGATTGTTTCTCAGTGCAATGGAATAGGTATTCATAAAAACTTTATAAATATTCTTATATATAGAAATTCATATGGTATTAGTTTACCAAATTTATGTTCAAAACCTAAATTGGTCATTTAATGTTGGTCATTTCCAAACTCCTTTTGTGGCGATCTATTACGTGTAGCCTTTTGACTGGCATAACCTGCCAACTCCTTAGCCTAGAATATGTTGCGGCTTCTTATAAACCCTTATCTTGTATGATATTGTAAACTATTATTTAGATGAAATTAATTTAACCTTGTGTACTACTCTTAAGTACACGACCTTATAGAAAGAAGTCAAATCAATTTCCCTCACCACTAATCATGCTTGTTCAAGAAAGTTCGATTACTCCTTATCGATACATCATTATGTATCATAAGGCGGAGTGACTATTGAAATTAAATCTTTATTCATTCTTAGGTACGTTCGGAACTTTTCCAATATACTTACCTATTCGATCAAATCGAATCATTTTATTTTCTTTCGCATGTTATTTTATTTAATTCCATCTTATATTCTATGAGCTTATTATAGACAAGCTACATGTGTATCAAATATACATATTCGCATTTATGATAAATCATCAGTGAATACAACAAAATACATGGAACCGTTTTGGAGTTAATAGAGTTTCGGTTGCATACATCCATATGTATCAATATGTAGTGTTCATCAACTCTTATGTCGCTCCCACTCAATGGGTGCTTTGTCATTTATTGTTTGAGATATATTTCACTTGTACCATATGATTCATAATCATATATTCAAAGAATTATTTCTCGAAACTGTGGCTATAATTTCAAAATAATTGTAAATAAACTTAGATTCTTCTGTATTTTCCAATGCATCACAAATACTACTGTTATAGTTTATTTTATAATGAATATTCATAATATTCATATTGGAATAAAATTATGTCTGATTTTCAGTCAACACTAAAAGACGGTTATTATTTCATAAATAATGTTTGTTATTTTTATGAAATAATTTTTGTAACTTGATATGACTAATAAGTGTTATACGACATGCTTCCACTATTTCCTCCATTACTATAATAGCATATGAAATATGGAGCTCCATTCAACCACTTAATATAGCTATTTATTCCATCTACTGTAACCAGTTTACAATGGAGAGTTTTCAAATCAAATATCTTAAACTCAAAGAAATGAATATCGCAGAAAACAATTTTCTATATGAAATACATTTTTGAACAGTAATCATATTTCTCATTCCTTGTTAAGCAACTATTATTATTTTACAATTCTCATTTTCGATGTTTCTTCATGAATTAGAAGTGACCATTCACTCTCTTCATCCCAACCGTGCCTTAAGTTACAACTAGTCTAATACATTCACTTTCCTTTCTAAAATGGTCAAATCATTTAAAAGAAACTGTTATTACAATATCATAAAGGACTCATTACAAAAGTGTATTTGGTCATCCTTAATATTTAAGGATATCAAATATGTTCCACTTTATGTAAACCGATCAAACTGACATTTCAGTGGTTGAATTCTTATACACATCTTGTAGCTCTTGGTCTACTGTTACATTTAGCACGACAAGATAATGATTGTAACTAATCATATTGAATACATGATCTTACACTATGGTATACTTACTTATTTCGAATAAAGTAATTTCATCGAGGTTTCGTATATTACGAATAGTGATCATTCACCATATAACAATTATATGTGATTGGAAATGAATAAAATATTCATATCCTTGTATTGCTTTTAGAGTTTGAAACTCAACAAAGACAATACATAGTCTCGGGCAAGTAAACATGTAAGCGACCAAGTTATGAATGTATTTAGTAGTTTTATAATTAGGCGCTTTCATGAGTCGGCATGCAAAATTTATTGGTAAGTATACTTTATATTTCTGTTTGTCAATATTAATTTGGTTCGTTTGTATATTTTTAATTGATAATCATTTTATCGGTTATATTAGTCACACAAATTTATCAATGTGGATTATTATAACTTTGTATAGCAAATGTTCTTACAATATTAGAAAGGCTAAATGCTATATTTTCATTTTTCTAAAAGGCTCCCACTAGATTTTTATATTTCTCAAAACCCTAAGTCGAAACATAGAAGTCTTTCTACTTCACTAGTGGGTGTTATGATTCATTTGCTTCGGGATTTTGACCTTGAGTTTGCTCAATAAGTCATAGCCCCTCAAACGATGGATAACCCCTTATCAGTTGTATTATATACAACTCTTAACTTGTGGTTCCTTGTCCTAATCTCATTTCAACCTTGAGTTTTCTCAACAAACGGAATGAGATTATTCACTCGTAGCTACCATTTTGCAATTACCTAAGTATAGTGTATGTACCTTGAGTTTGCTCAACAAATACATATAGTTATCTTATATCGTCTATTCAATATGTTAATAATACTACACATAAAATCTCTAGCTTGAGTTTTCTCAACACCAGAGAGTATGTAAGTAATTTAGTGATATAAATGGTAGAGGACAACTCTTATACTAAAAATTCATAATCCTTAATATATTTAATTGAGCGATATCGACTTATGCAATAATGTATTTCTTATGGAATACCGTCGTGATTCAAGTGTCGAACACATCAAAAATTACAATATACGTACTATATATATGCTGTAACGACTTGGAATTTCGTACCGTGATATTGAATATTTAATTAATTTTAAATATTGAAATATAGGGATTATTAAAGTTTAATAACTAGAATTCAAAATATAGGGCTTATTTAAATATTTGAATTTTGAATTTAATATTTGAATAGCGATTTAAATATCTGAATTTTGAATCGAATATTAGTTAAATGGGTTAGTGGCCTTATTTAACTCCTTTAAAATTAACAAATAATAACGATGAATTCATTTTGTAAATTTACTTGCACTAATAATAGTTTGGATAAATCATCAGAATATTTATTTTTATCACAATGACTGTATTTTTATTAACGTATTTTTAATTTAATTTATTTAATTTTTCAATAATTTTTAATTTGGAAATTATTTAAACTATCGTTTGACGATTTTTCGGTAAATCACGGTAGTTTTGTGACTTTACAAAATACGTTAACCAGCATATAGTATTATTGTATCTGGGTTGCATCGTTATTCTGGGCATGATCGTATTTTTGTTTTGTCGATTGTGGGTCGTACGCGAACAGAAATCTGTGCAGCGAGATGCCAAAAAATTGAAAATAAATATAAGTCAACACTTAAAGAAATTCCAACATCACACGTTTTCATCTTTTCATTTGTAACGTTCATTCATTTTCTTTAAAACAAGAAAACATAGAAAACCAAATCCTTGTAAAAATCAGAACAATTCCTATAAAATTCTAAAATTTCAAAAGCTTTGATCTTTGATCTTATCTAAGGTGGATCTACATTTTGGGATGGGTTGATGGTGTTTGGTGAAGAGATGATGGGGGCGTCTTCATGTTGGGAGGTCGGTAGTGGAGACTTGGCAATTAGAAAACTAGGGTTTGGGGGTTTTGAAGTTATGGTTGTCATTTGGCCAAGGTGAGGTTAGGAATGGTTTGTCAAGGCTAGGAGCTGCTGTGGCTAGAAAATGAAGCGGTCTGATCATGAAGTGGGTTGCACATCATTTGCGTAGTGTGAAGATGAGTGCGGAGGTCGGGTTTTTCTCGACAAGGGCGGAGGAGACGAGATGGTGGGGGATCAGATCTGTTTGCAAAGTTGCTTTAATGTGATAGGGGGTTCCCACTTTGGGAACTGTGCCGAAGCTTAGACTCTTACCCTACATGTCCCAGAAATTAATGGGTTGGTTTACTACGTGCTTACAGTCGAGAGGCTGGCTATAAAATCAGATTCGAGGTAGTTGTAGGCACCACCCGTTTAGGGGGAACGTTACAACATGGTATCAGAACTTAGGTTGAGCAAACTCCTAGGCTTCGGTGCGGTTAACTCATTTGTGATAGGGTAAGTGAGACCCTAGGATGAGTTCGAGTGCATGTAATTATATATATGAGCATGTATTTGTTAGTGATATAAAAATATTTTATGTTGTATTGATTTATCGGTTAAGTGGTTTATGAATTTTGGTCGGTGCAGAAGGAACAACTGTATTGATAGGGGTTTCTAAACACTTGAATAAGGCGAATTGACAGAGTATTGTTTTGAAATTGGGTAAATGAAATAATTTTACCTAGATGATATTTTATACATAAATGGAATAAAATTTCAGAAATTAATATAGTTATATATGGTGTGTTTGGATGTGAAAGAATGATAATATTCGATTATTATCATTTACAATTTATTGTTTGTGCTCAAATAGTTTAAGAGCATTTATTGCTTTGGTTAAATTAAATATGAACACCATGTGAATTGAGTTTCACGATTTTGACTATAAGGTGTTTGATGATATTTTGGGTAAAACTAAAATTTAACCTTAATTAAAGTTCTGTAGTATAACTCAAACAAAGATATATAATTGTGAAGTAAATTTATATAAGGAAGTGAGATTATATAAATATACTTTATAAACATAGTTTATAAAAAGTTTTTCTTAAACCGAGAATTTGAGAACTTAAATCCTGCTGTTTTTGGAAATTATTTTTCAAGTTTTTGGAGAAAATAATAATTGTATTATTTTAAAAGTATTTGTTTATAGAAATATTTTATAATGGATTCTAAAGAAATAGAAAGCAGTGAACGCACTTCAGTCGTTGGAAAATAATTTTGGTAATGACTGTAGCATCATCGGCGTTCATTTTTGAGTTTCTAATGAGAGATTGCTATTATAGGAATTTGCTACAGAGTTGTTTGGTAAAACAATGTTTTTTTTAGTTTCCAAAAGTATGATTTGATATACAAAGGAGATATGTATATTACTATTTCAAAATGATTTGAAATAAAAACCAGGTTTTTAAATTTTGAAATTTTCAATTAAGCGATACTATAAATTCTTGTATCCTATTCATTAGTATAGTTTGGATTGTGTATCCCATTATAATGTGTTGAGTGATAATTTTCATGTGTTAAAATGAAATGGAATTTTTGATGATTTTGGACAGTCGAAACTTCCGAATGGATATTGAAATTTAAGCTAAGTGTTTTTGTGAAATTATAAGAGGATAAGTTTTTATTACTTATAATTTTGAGAAGAAAGAAATTAAACAAATTTTAAATTGTTGGACATTTGGGTTAAGTAAAACAAAACTAAAATTTTGTGTATATATATTTACATTTTTGGATATAAGAGAGCATTATATTAATATGGACCTGAGTTAGGAAAATGAAATTTAACTTAAGTAAAGTTGAATGAAATTGTTAGTAAGTAAATTTAGTATTAAATGAAATACTATTGGAATAATAAATTATGATGCAAAGTGAATGTGGTTTTGAATCTTGAAGTAACTGGTACAGTAATAAACCAATTGGAATAAAATATGTAGGTTGTACGTAGATCATTTTATTCGCATACCTGTTTTGATCCAGATTCGGGCACACAATTTTGAAGTGTTTTATACCGATCTAAACAAGGATTTTTCACTCGATTCTTGACAATGAACACTTGATATGGATTTTTGATTTGATTTTGAAGTTTTCTATCATAGCATATGGCTATGTAAGGAGAACGGAGGTTTCTAATCAAGGAATCTGATCAGAGCCCGCACTTGAGTGATCGAGTGTGAGATACTAGTTCAGAAGTGAAATGTGTACTCAAGCGAGCGATTAGATTCGATATTGCATACTTATGATATATGTACATTGTACGGGCTTTATTGAAATTATATCTTTAGACATTTTTAAATGTAAGTTAAATGGTCGGGTGTTATGTATAAGTAAGAAGTAGGTTCATGGAAGCAAAGGCTATTTGATGCTTTTGGTTTCATGAGTAGAATTGACTACCCGACAAATAGGTACATGTTTATATTTTTGTTTTGGTTAATGGTTATATGCCCTAGATATAGGAGGCTACTCGGCTTTTGTTTTCTTTTGTTGGTTTGGACCCGTGGTGGCGATTTGTAGTTTTTTCGATCGAGCCATGCAAAAGAGACGCTGTCGAAATTTTCCGTAACTTTAAAGACTTAGAGATTTAATAGTCCTTTTCAACTGATTGATTTTGAAAAGCAAATGGTTTGGAGGCATTTTTTTAATTTGGAAATTTCGAGGAAAAAATTCTTTTAATGGAGGAAGAATGTAACGACTTGGAATTTGTAGTTTGATTTTAAATATTGAAATATAAGCATTATTTAAAGTTTAATAACTAGAATTCAAAATATATGGTTTATTTAAATATCTGAATTTTGAATTTAGTATTTGAATAATGATTTAGATATCTGAATTTTCAATCGAATATTAATTAAATGGGTTAGTGGTCTTATTTGACTCCTTTAAAATTAATAAATAATAATGGTGAATTCATTTTATAAATTTATTTGCAATAATAATGGTTCTGATAAATATCAGAAAATTTATTTTTATCATAATGACTCGATTTTTATTGACGTATTTTTAATTTAATTTATTTGATTTTTCCATAATTTTTAATTTGGAAATTATTTAAATTATTGTTTGACGATTTTTCGAAAAACGATGATATTTTTATGATTTTATAGAATACGTTAACCGTTGTATTTTATTATTGTTTTTGGGTCGCATCGCTGTCCTGGACACGACCGTATTTTTGTTTTCTCAATCGTGGATTGTCCGCGAATGTAAATCCGTGCAGCGGGATGTCAGAAAACTGAAAATAAATACAAGTCAACACTTAAAGAGAATCCAACAACACACATTTTCATCTTTTCAATTGTACTGTTCATCTATTTTCTTAAAAATAAGAAAACATTGAAAACCAAATCCTTGTAAAAAATAAAAGCAATTCCTATAAAAACCTAAAATTTTAAAAGCTTTGGTCTTTGATCTTTTCTAAGGTGGATCTACATTTTGGGATAGGTTAATGGTGTTCGGTGAAGAGATTATGGGTGCATCTTCATGTAGGGAGGTCGGCAGTGGAGACTTGGCAATTAGAAAACTAGGGTTTGTGGGTTTTGAAGTTATGGTTGTTGTTTGGCCAAGGTGAGGTTAGGAATGGGTTTGTCAAGGCTAGGAGCTCCTATGGCCAGAAAATGAAGAGGTCTGATTATGGGGTGGGTCATGCACCATTTGCATGGCGGGAAGATGAGTGAAGAGGTCGGGTTTTGCTCGGTAAGGGTGAAGGAGACGAGATGGTAGGGATGGATGGAGTTCGTGATGTGGAGTGTGTAGATGTCGTCGAATTTGGGTTTAGCGGATCATAGAGGGGGATAGAGGTGGGTGAATGATTGTCAATGGAGGAGCAGGTTCTAGTTTGGCGGGATAATGTTTGGAAAGAAAGGTTTGGGTGATTATGGTTTTAAATTGTAATGTGTTAAATTAACGTTATTTATAAATCGATAACTTATAAAATCAATAACTCTCTCATATGAGGTCCAATCGAGACGAAACCATTTTGCGTCGCACTCGTAATGGCGAAAGCTACGCGATGGAACTGGGTTGGTTAAATTTGAAGTTAACAGAATTTTGGGCTAAAATCAAACGTCGTTCGTTTTTAGTTCAAACCGGAACGCTTCGGCGCCAACTAGAATTTTAGTTAGTATAACTCACCTCTTTGGATAAACCAGTATATTATATAGTAGATAAAATTTACTAGTTGTGTTTGGTTGAGAGACGACCCACCTCCTCCTTCCCCATAAATCGACACTAATACATCCTCAGTATTCATGTGCCGCAAATCCAAGTACCGGAGAGGCAGATTATCATGGGGTAAAAGATAATAAAGATGGAAGACGGGACAATAATAGACTCTCACATCGTATTTAACAAACTGCAATCATTTAGATAGTACATACAATCACTCTCAAAATGAGATATTAGAGTCATAATAAGTACTAACCCAACTAGGATAGTTATAACGGCCTATCCTTATAGGTGTTGGTAGATACATATACATAGTAAAAACATAGCGGAAAGTGATGGTAATAACAAAAAGATCCAATATGCTCCATGCTCCAAAATGCTCCAAATCAGCTAACTACTTGGCTGCTTGAAAAATAGGGCATCCGGAGTTTAAAGTAAAAGAAAAAATAAACTCCGGATCAGTCATGAGACTAGTGTGAGAAACTCAAAATGCACATATTTAAAAACAAAGGTATCTCATAAGACCACGTCGCACATAAACATGGAACGGGTTTTTACCTTATGATAACCAAAACATTAGCTACGCAAAAACTGGGATATTATTTTTAATGACATTCTTTTGAAAATACTTTTCAAATAAACTTATGAATCTTAGCTGAAATTGTTACATTAGTTAAATTTGACGGTATAATAGGTTTACAATCAAGCCCGTAGGCACTTATTGGAGAATGGATTTTCATACAATGGTAGGTAAGGGACTACCTTCCATACAGTACATCTCTAGAGGAATGTACTATGGATACACAAATAATCTTCCGCATTTGGCAAGACCGGTCTATCCTAATTTGGCACTCATACATGGCTTAAATAGAACCGAATATAACATCACCTCGGTCGTAACCGACCTATCCGGGATCCCATTAGCATACACCACATACTCAACATATAGAGTAATCTAGAAAGGTAATGGCCATACCCTAATGGTTGCGAACCACATAGCCTTACGGCATACCATGTTTAAGCCATTACCGGGTGATGGTAACGATTACCTTTCATATAGCACATTCCACTTTAAATGCCATACTGTCATTCCATGGTCACACAACTGATTTCTACAGATGCATAACTCCTGAGCTCGTACGTCTCAGGAAAGGGTGTTAAGCTAAGAGAAGTTGCATTCTCCCCCACCAAACAGATGATACGTTCATAAAGATCAATTAATGTAATTAGAAATGCAACGTTAGACATTCGTCCATATAAGTCGTCCAGGAACAGGACAAACTGAAGGCACTCTCCTACCACATCCTGTCGGGAATTACACCTAGGATTAGTTTCTGGAAGTCCTTGCATCTAAGATTTCAAATAAAGAACTACTGCCACATAATATGATATGGGAAATTTCCCCCGAGGGTCAGTGACAAGCAGCCCTATATTCCATCTTCCAAATCATTTTTATGTCTTCGCTTCGAATACGTGAATTAGTTCGAAGCGGTCTTCGGATGGGAATCAACCAAATCCGACCCCGGTTCCTTCAAACCAATCATCGATAAAAGAAATGTTAAGTAAATAAGGAATTATTCTTTTGGTTTATTACTTCCTTTTTATCAAAAATATCTTCAAGAGATATATATCTTTTAAAACATTTCTTTCCCATATATACAGAATTATTAAACCTCTCTCATCAAATCCTTTGATTATTTAAAACCTTTTTAAATCTTGGAATAATTCTAATCATTTCATTTTTTCACTTAGGAAAATATTTCCAAATCATTCATTTAAATTTTAACAAAGATTTCTTAATTCAAAACTCAAAATTTTTATTGAGTTAAAACCATGTTATCTAGGATGTTAATCCAAAACCATTAAATATTAAATGAGCAGAATCTATAGAAATCATCTAATTCTACTCAATATCAATTCCCGTATTAAACAAGTATTATGGGCAGAATAACGACGAAATCACCTTTTAAATTTCATGAATAGTATGAGTTCCCTCTTCGGGCTTCAACACCAAGTATAAGAAGATTATCTCCACAAAATCCAAGTTGTTTAAATTTGGAAAATTTTAATCTTTTATACATAACTTGTTTCCGACATTTCAACCTATTTATCCCTCGCCCAAGAGAGGCCGGGTGAGTCAGGGCACTGGTTGCTCTTGAACATCTCCTTAGTTTAAGAACCTCAACCAGATCTCATGAAGAGAAAAATCCAGTCTACTCATCGGCTTTTAGAGCCAAGATTAAATCACTTGATTTTTGACAGCTTTTCTGTAAAATCATTTATTTAAACATTCTTAAATAATCTATAAAACTTTCAAATCAATATTAAAAAACTTAAATATTTATTTGAAAACATTTATAAAATATTTGGAAAAGAATTGCTAAGTTTAAAACCATATTTCAGAAGTTATAGAAAAGTGCAGCGAAAATTGCTGCAAATAGTGCTTCTAAGCTATATTGATCAAAACGACTTTTCTATCATTTGTAAATTCATTTTTAGAACTCAAATCACTTTTAAAACATTTTAAAAGATTTTTAGAATTTATTTCATATTTTTAAACAATTTTAAAATATTATTTTTAAAGAAATCTATTTATGGATTCCAAGGTGCAAAACCGCGATTTTTCCAATAACTTGCTTTACTCATATTTCAAAATCTACTTATCAAAATCTCAATTTTCTTTCTTTGTTTGAAAACTATGAATGCAATAGTTCAAAAAATTCTTATCTCGAAGAATTCTAAGCTATATTCCATTCTATATATTTGTTTGACATTTACGGCGCAAAATCACGAACTACCGTTAAGCGATGTGCCTATTTTTGACTCAATTTTCAATATTCATTTAAAATTTGCCAAAACACTTTTGAATGTTTATAAAACAATTCTAAATCATATTAAACCATTTTTAAGAGCTTTAAACATTCCATATACACAATTTTATGCCATAAAGGGAAGTGTTTTCCTTTGTGCTGTTCGATGTGTATTAACATGACTTGCATATATATTCAACTACCATATTAAACAACCATCATTTATAATCATATCCAAACATATATATCATCCAATAGCATATATAACTATAGTTTAGGAGTTTCTCACCTTGGATTAAACTATTAACTAAAAATTGGCTATAGCTTCGCTAACTCGAACTTTTAGCTCATAATCACTTAGATTATTGCTCCTAGATGGCTCGGCCTTAACCCCTGAATGCTTGGGGGCTCACGGCCATGATTTGGGAGGTGGTAAAGGCTTGGCCTTTGGCTTGTATGGGGGTGGTCGTGGAGTGTAAGGTGGAAAGGAGGTGGTTTGGTTTGGTTTTGGAGGAGTTTTAACTATATATTTATATACTACATATTTTAATTTCCTTTTGGAATTAAATTTTCCATAATTTCTTTAAGGATAGAAGCCATGAAAGAGGAGAGAAAGAGATTAAAAATGAAGAAGAAGATGTGTAGGAAGTGGAGATTGTGTGGTATTTATAGGCAAAGAAGAGAAGGAAAATATCTACACATACATCACCATTTTTATCACCATCACATGCACCACCATCATCACCTTCCTCCTTACAATGCACGGCCCAAGTCACTTCTATCATGGACAAGGCCATATGCTTGTACTTTGATGGTTAGTGTTGACTTTGGGTTTGCTTAAGAGTTAAGGAATTTAGGAAATATCTTAGATATTTTTAGTAATATTTATATACTTAATTATATGTGTAGACATGTGTTCATGTGCATGTGGTATGTCTTCATGTATGCACATGCATATGTGCATATGTATGTTACATATTATCCACAATGTTGCACAACTTATTCACGTTAAATTGTTACAAATTTTGATTTTGATTCTTCGGTCATATTTTCCCTTCTTAGTCAGTATATACATACTTGTAAACAAAGTTTAAAAATAATATTTACATCATTATATAATAATTAAAAGAGCTTACTTAATAATTAAAATAACTAATAAATCATTTAAACTAAATTTAAATCAAAAATCAATTATTCCAAAATAGTGATATCTATAATAGTGTTATAAAGGAAATTTAAATTTCAAAATAAAATAGATAATTTTGTTACATATTAATACTTATATATAAGTGTATGTACCCAACTCCATACACAAGATCGGATGGCTAAAGAGATGTTTAATGATAAAATGAATTCCGGTCATTTTATTGATATTTACCAAAGTGTATATTTTCTTTTATATATATTTCTTCAAATAAGATTATCAATATTATTTATTATTTAAAACATCATCATTTATGTTGAAAAATCTTATTTTTGAATATTTTGAAATTTTTCTGAAGTGATGAATTTACGGGTCGTTGCAAATTATTAGCTGATTGATTAAATTATTCGCTTTTGAAAAGCGATTGGCATTTAAAATTGAAATATAGGAAAATTTGTTGAGAAATCCAAATTTCTCACCATAGTAATTTTAATTTCTAGTTATTTAGCTCTCACCATAGTGCTTTTAAATTTCAGTTATTTACCTGTTGATTTATTTTAGTTATATATCTGTGATATAGATTGTTAAAAGCTGAAATTTGACGGTTGACCATATTAGATGCGACACTGACACTTGTGAAAAGTTAAACCTTCTTAGGAAAAAGGGAAGTAATAGCATTTGTTAAGTGCTATAGCAACTATTGGTCTCGATGTGGTATTTTGGAAATACTGTTAAGTAATGTTTGATTTTGGAAATGGTTTCCAATTTGGAAAATGATTTAAAATTGATCTTGGGATTTCTATGATATTTTATTTTAAAAATGAGTTTAGAACTTTTCTATTTTAATTCAACTTCTTTATTTATTTGTTTAAAATCATATATATATATATATAAGTAAGGGTTTTAATAATTATTTTGGAAGTATTTGTCTTTATAGGAAACTATTTTAATAATAAGTTTTATTTTAAAAAAGGAAATCAAAAGAATTATCTTTTATTTTAAAAAGGGAGATCTTATGTTTAAAGGAAGGTGGAGTATTTTAGAAATGAATATTTTTGAAACTAGTTTATATAAAATGTTGAAAATAAAAGAACAAAATTATAAATGGTATGACATAGATTTAAGGGAGATCTATAAGCGGTATCTTATTAATAAAAAGGAAATCAATATCATTTTGATAAATTGGAAGAAATAATTCCATTTGTGATTTTATGGAAATATATGGAATGACTCAGTTATGGGAAGTATGGTAATTTTACAATTACATATTGGAGTTGTGGTTATAATTAAAATTTTGTTTGACAAAAAGGGTGTTTTTAATTCCATTTTGAAATTTATAAAAGAAGTTATAAATGAATTTGGAATTTGTAAAGAGTTGCGATAAGTTTCAAAATTTATAAAAGGAGGCTGTAATTATGTTATATATATGTATATTAATAAAGTAATGTATAAACGATATTTTATTAAAGGAATTCTAAATGAATTTAGAGCTTGTACTTATAAAAGGGTTTTATAAATTGTTTTAAACATTAATAAGGAGTTTTATAACTTGAAAAGAGATCTTGAAATTTGGGAAGAAGTTTTATAAATGCTTTTGGAATATTTATAAAAGAAGTTATATACAGGATTTTGGATATTTATAAAAGAAGTTTTGTAAATGATTTTGGATATTTATAAAAGAAGGATTGTAAATGATTTTGGATATTTAGAAAAGAGTATTAGAAATGGTTCTGGATATTTATAAAAGAGTTCTATAAATAAACTTGGAGATTTATTAAGAGTTTTATAAATGGATTTGGAATTTTAGTAAAGGAGATGATCATAGTTGAAAGAGATTTATTAAAAGGTTTTGTTAAAGAAATTTATAAAAGAAATTGAGACTTGATTTCTCCAAATTGACCTTCTTAATTTTGGTGGTATGGACATTCATTCCATTCTTAACACCGAAGGAATAGTGTTGGTTTTATCCTTATCTTCGTTTCTTTTAAAAATAATATATGTTAATCCTTTTGATATGATTTTGAGATAATAAATCTTTCATTATGTTTTGCGAATATACTTGTACTGTTGAGATAAGTATATGAATACATTTTCTAAGTAGGGAAAGTGTTGTGTTTTTGTGAATATACTTATTCCGTTGAGATAAGTATATGGTTATTTCCAAGTATGGAAAGGAGTATAAAGGGTTTATGAATATATCTTTATAAAGTTATTTTGATACAAGTATTTACAAAGTGATTTGAATTAATGAAAGGATTAATTAAAGAGATTAATGATTGCTTATGTGCTTAACCAATATTGGTTTCCTTATGAAAATAAATCCCTGATGCGATTGTTGTTTTTATTTGATAGTTAAATAATTGACCATCAAACCTTGGCCAGTTTTAAAACTATCGCTGTCAGTTCGGGAAGATCGAGATTAGATATGTTATCCGAAAATCACTTCAAACCAGCATAAACGTTCGAATGGAAGACATCTTGATGATGGTTTCAAAGATGGAGTTCTTTAATGTACAAGGGCTATTTGCTACTAATTCCGAGGGTCATTCCAAAATGGATATAGTAGAGGTAGTGCCTTCGGTTTTGTTCAGACTCAGAACGAACTTGTATGGATGAATGCTGACATTGCATTACTGCTCCGAGGGCAGTGTTAGCATTCCAAGTGGGATTGCTATCTAAAAGGTAAAGAGTAACCTCAAGCCTCACAACTGATGAGCACGTAAATGTGCATATTTTTACCACCATATTTAATCTATTTAAATTAAATAAATGATCATATTGGGTATTTTAACTTGTTTAAACCAAAATTCAAATTATTTGAAATTGTCACATATTCATCTTCATATAGGTGCAAAATGGTCATTTTTATGCATTTATTAAATTGTGAAAATTTACTTGGAATTTTCTATGTTGTTTTGTAGGAAATTTGGTGAATTTTACAAGTGGTTACATGACGATATATGCATGCATAAGAGTGAAGAGAACAAATGAAGATGGAAATAATTCAAAGTGAAGATAATGGAGGACCCCACCTAACCACCTACTTTAATGTACAAATTAAAGACTAATGCACATGCTTATGGAATTAATGGCTTCATGTACACTTAAATGAGGATTATTTGAAGCTAATGATTACTTGGCCTCCACACTTCCTAAGAGGGTATTTTGGACATTCTCCAAAATTATGAATTAGGGTTTAACACATGTATAAAATCCCCTTATGTTTCATGTAACCCTCTCTCTTAGTCTCTTTTTAGTTTAGTTTAGGCTCAAAAATAAATCAAGTTCTCTTCTTTTCTTTTCATGGCTACTTAGCCATTTCTACTTCATGTAACTTTCCTTTTTTTATGCAATTTAATTATTGTTTCCTTTTAATTACATGTTCATTTCCTTTCATGCTAGTAGTGTAGATTTTCTTTTATGCAATTAGAATAGTTTTCTTTCATTTAGCTTTCATTTTGCTTTCTTTTTGCTTTCATGTTGCTAGCTACATTTGTTAATCAAATGACAAATATGAGAGGCTAAACCCCTTCAATTTAGGGGTAATGAAGCTCTCTAATTATGTAGCTTCAACTATTTGTTAATTCATGCTCTCTTTTTGTGCTTAATGAAGAATGATTGAAGTGGTTTAATTATTGTTTTGCTTTGAATTTGATAGTCTATATTGTTGACACCAAATAGGCTATGCTTAAACAATCACTAACACAAATGCATCTTCATCAAAATATGATCATGGCATAAGAAAGTGATTTGAAATTAAAATTTGATGGTCTATATTTCTAATCAATTGTTAATAGGCCATACTTAAAATAGATTTCATTTTCATTTTCATTGTCAAGTTTCATGAAAGTTAGTAAGTGGTTTAAGGGGTGTGTCAAAGTTTGATGGCTTATGTTGGCTAACTAATAGCACAAATGTAACGACCCGTAAAATTCGATAATTAAATTGGTTAAATTAATAAGATTTTGTAATTAAATTTAGTAAGAAATAAAAAAATTATAATTTAATATCGAAGGAATGAAAAAAATTGTTAATTAATAAGGAGATAATAACTTAAATGAAAAGTAACAAGGTTAACCAAAGTTAATTATTAACTATTTGAATGAAATTACAATGAATAGGATTAGTGTGATATGAGTTGGTATAATCATTGGTGACTAGTAATGAACATTTCTTTAATGACAATTAATATAATAACGGAAAGTGTGAATGCATAAGTTACATAGAAACGTAATGTATGTATAAAGTAATAAACTGGTATAAGAATGGAATTAAGGTAAATTCGTTAATTGGTTTTTAAACCTTAATTGATGTGTACAATTGATAGAAGTACACAATTAGAAATATAATATTTATTCAAATTAAGATGTAACTAGGCATATATTAGCGTAATGGATAAAACTAATGTAATTAGGTATGAATGTAAGGATTGTGTAAATAAAAGGAATTTGTAATTTGTTAATAAATTTATAACGGGAATGAAATGTAAGAATGTTGATGTAAGCTAATAAATAATTAATTCAATGCAATCCCAATTAATTGAAACCATTGCTGTAAATAGTAATATTTGGAAATAAATTTAATACAAACTCACGTACTAACATACCTTACCGCATCTCATTTGGTTTCCATTCTCTCGTGTGAAGCTTGCTCCTCTGTAGATAATGGCTGCACATATTTTTTTTCTCTTCTTTTTTTTTCTCTTTTTCTCTCTTTCTCTCTTTCTCCTTTCTTTGTTTTTCTTTTATTTTATTTTATTTTAACTTTGATTTCAAATTTTCTAATGACCATAACTTTTACATAAGATATCCGATTTACGCGCAGTTTCTTTTGTTAGGATCGTTTTCAAATTCCTGACGTTTTGCAACTGGTTTGGTTGGATTCTGAAGCTGTCCAAATTTTGGGTTTAAATTGGATTTAAATTCAATTTAAATTCAAAAGGTGAGTGTTTTAACCCACTCACAACTTCTAAAATTTCTTATGTTTGTTAAATTGATCTATGATGTGATTAGAAGTTTATTTATGACTGTTTGGCATATTTTAATCATCATCTCAGTTAAATTGAAATTATTGAATTAAATTGTTATTTAATTTATTATTGCATATAAACTACCAGTTAAACAGTTATTTAATTTATTATTGAATATAAACTGCTAGTTGATACCTGTTATTTATTATCTGTTATATATTGATGCTATTGATTGAATTGGATGATGATTGTGATAAAAGGTTGATGGTTGATATTGGATGAATGGATGTTGTATTTTATATTGTTATAAACTGCAAGTTGTTATGTGTTTTATTCCATTTGGGATTGCGGTTTGAAATGATATATAACCGTATTTTTTATTTTAAATTACGGATTGAAATGATAAATATCCGCATCACTTGACCATAGGATAGAAAATTTTATACAGACACCGCGGTCTATATATATATAAATATTTTTGAAATGATTTCTATGGTTTTGTAAAGAAATATATGGTTTTATGAGATATTGATTTGGATATTTTATAAATGTTATTTTATATATAGTTAAATTCTTGGTTTTAAGCTATAAATAAAATTGTTTAAAGTATAAAATAAGTTTAATAATAAAGTTTGATTTTATTTAAAATATAATATGGATAAGTATTTACTTAAATTATATTTTAATATATAGAGTTTATATTGATTTTAGAAGTCAAGGATGAGAAGATAGTTTTGAAATTGATTTGAGATTTTATTTAATTAAGAATTTTATTTAATAAGAATCCATTTGGAACTTATTGAAATTGAGATTTTAAAAGAATATGGTTTTATAACTTAATTCGGGTTTAAGGTGATTTAAGTGAATATATCAAATCTAAATAAATTGAGGAATATTCAGTTATTGGAATTTGAAGTTTTATTTAAAGGATATTAGATTTATAAAGCAAATATTTCAAAACTAAAAAATAGTAAAGTGAATTTGGTATATATGAATTATAAAGTTTAGTTTGAAATATTAAATATTTAAGCTTTTAAATATATTGAATTTGAAATGGTTATTTTGTAGATCAAATCTATTTTGAAATCGATATAATTTGGAATGGTCTATT
This sequence comes from Allium fistulosum, assembly GCA_030737815.1. Taxonomy (NCBI): domain Eukaryota; kingdom Viridiplantae; phylum Streptophyta; class Magnoliopsida; order Asparagales; family Amaryllidaceae; genus Allium; species Allium fistulosum. Next base: position 1,506,073,782 of record CM060903.1, read on the forward strand.
TGAAAACCGAATTGAATTGAAATTTATGATTTGGGGATTTGGTTAAATTTAAAATTTAGAAATTCGGGTTGTTTTGGAATTGATTTGTGAAATTTAAGAAGCTAGTTTATTTTATAAAATATTTTAATATTTAAACCATGTAAGGGGTGGAAGTTATGTTTCAAAGTTATCAATTTTAAAGTATTACGTTTTGGAAGTGTTATAGTTTTAAATCTTTAGTTTTGAAATTCTATAACTTTGAAATACTATGATTTTAAAAATGATGTCATATTGATTTGGTTATAAAATGGAAATGATATCGTATTTATATGGTTTTGAAATGGATATTATATTTTGGTTTTGAAGTATAAACTATTTTAAATGACCGCGGTGTTATAATAATGTTTGGTTGTTAAAGAGACCGGGATCGGATATGGACATACTCTCCGTCGATACCGAAAACCACTTTAACAACTGTGTACGCGGTGGAGATTCCAGAATGAAGTAGGATGGTGGCGACTATCCTAAGGTATATACGTGGACCCAACTCCCGTGAGTTGGCATAAGGTGGCTAAAACAGGGGCGATCGACGGGCCAAGGAGGTAGCACCTCTGATCGGACACACTTCTTCGATACCATTCTATTACTTGTGATTGATTTAGTGCGCACCCTTGATTTGGGAGTGTTGTTCGAGGTGGGCGGTAGTGGCTACTATGCGTCACCACCAGTCCGGATGCGTAATTGGTATATCTACCATGGCATTGCCTAGTTGTGTTGTGTCACCTACCATATCAAGCTTTACTACGAGTTTCTATTTGTGTCGTACCTATGGAGTATCTTCTCGTAGCCTCTCGGGGTATGCAGGTACTGTATAGACTATTGGCATTATTTTGTGTTAAGGGCTATATGGGTAACCCCTTAACGCTATTTAAAAGTAAGTTTATTTTATGATTAGACATTATTATAATAGCAAATATTACTACATAGTAAATAGTTTAACGGATCCTTAGGGGATGTGAATCCCGAGCATCTCTTAAGTTACTGCACTCATGTTAGACACTGGATAGGAGATGTCAAATCCCGTAAACATCTCTGATGCCGTTCCACTCATATATTTACCATTGATTTAACTTACATAAGATCTTTTAGTTCTGACTCGAGTGTTTTGTCTTTTCAATTTGCTCGGGTCAGCCTGTGCATTTCAGGATTTGAAGGCCTTAATTCTGGAGGACGAAGACGAAGAATTATTATTACGATTTGTTATATATTCCACTACACCATTGTATTCCGCTGCATTATTTGTGATATCCTGGAATTTTAGACAAATAATTATGTAATAATCTTCTTTATAAATCAATTAATTATCTAAAATTTATTCTTTTTCCTAAGAAAATAGAATAAGTATTAATTTGAATATATATGAGTAAAATTTAAAGAGAATTTGAATTTGAAATTCAAATGTAAATAATCTTAAAAAAATAAATTGAGTTTAAAATAATAAGTGTATATGATTTTTATTAGCATATGATTGATTTTATATCATTATCTTTAAAATTTTATATAGATAAGTGTAAGAGAAATTTAAATATTAAATACTTAAGACATTTATATATATATAACTAAAATTAGAAATATAATAAATACATATTAAAATCATGGAAATTACAAATGTAAATAATGTGTGAACATAATCACAAATGTAAGAAAAAGAAATGTGTTTAATGACAAGTGTTATCAAAATTGTACAAGTGTCCTTAATCTTTTTATTTTTCAAAATAACTAATAAATGAGAAAAATAAGTTATATAAACATCTCCATATTCCTCTTTCATTTTCTTTGATCAGAAAATTTCTAAAACAAATACAAAACAAGCTAAAGTCTGAAAATTTAGACCAGAGAAAATTTAGAAACCTGTAAATAAAAGGTTAGCAAACCAGAAATATCAAGCAACAACTTTCGACTAGATCAATCAAACAAGATCAGGGGCAAATTGAAGCAAAACAAAGATCAACTCAGTTTCAAATTATAATCAAGCAGCAGTTCAAATTCTTCCAGTTTCAAGAACAACTTCCAGTACAACTACATAAAGCTTTCTCTGTTCTCTAAAAACAAGTGAGTAACACCTATTTTAATCTATTATCTCCTGATGCATGTGAAAATACTTGAGTAATATAGTGAAAATGTCTGAATGGATGAAATCTGATAGCTGAATATCTGTGAGTAAACTTTGATTTAAAACCCTTAAATTGTTTTATAACCTGATGTATGTGATAAATCCTTGTAGTTATGTGAGAAATGTTTGCATGAATGTAAATAGGCTTGCATGTGTGTATATATATCTATATATATGGTGTTATTGGTGTGCATGTCTGTGTGCAGGCAAAACATGCCTCTGTTTTAGATTACAGGTTTAAACTTATTCAAAAATTTAAAATTCTCATTCCCTAATTCTTTTTAGGCTTTGATATTTAAACAAAATATGTTTGAATAAACAAGATATAATTTAAAAAAAAATAGTTTGAGGATTTTATATTTAGTAATTATTTCAAATTAGGGAAAATTCAGTGAAGTACAAATTTTCATCAAAAATCAATGTCTAAGATTATGAATTTGGATTATATAATGTTATGTGTTGTACAAAATGATGATTTTTAGTAATTGAATCATGATTTTTAAACAAGTATATAGTGAGAATTTTTGGGTTGAACGGAAAACACAAAATGGTCAAATTCCTACGAGTGTCGACGAATGGAAGCTCGGGGTTAATGTCTGAGGAAGTTCACATGATGTAGAATGTCAGAAAAATAATGGGTAGATTTTCAAATCACTATGATGGTCGAATGATGATGATTTAGGGTTTAAAGTCCAGGTTGGGTCGCTGTTAAATTTGAAGGTAATGCATCGTCGTTAGCGCATCGAGTTCACTTGGAGTAAGGGGAATAGAAGCGGGAAGCTTTGGCGAAGGTCCGGGTGTTTTCTGGCAGGGAACGGTGGACGGTGGTGGTGTTGCGAGACGGTTTGGGTGATCTATTTCTTTCCAGTGGAGCTCGATTTGCTTGGATTCGATTCGAAGGTCGTTTCGAAGTTTTTGGGGGTCGAGTCGAACGAGGGTGATGTGGGTGGCTTGTTGGTGGTAGCAGCATTGGTCGGAGAGGTGATGATCGCGCGTGCACGTGCACGTATCTCTGGGTGTCCGGTTTTGTTTTACTGTAGGAATAGAAAGAGAAGAGGGTGAGTCGGGGAGAAGAAGGGATTGCATCGGGTTGGGTTCAGGGTTGTACGCAAGTAATTTAGCAAATGTTAAAGAAGGAAGAAGTGGGGAAAATTTGAGTTGGGTCGGGAGTTTGGGCTTCGGCCCGAGTTCTCTTTTTAATAAATTAAAATAAAATGAGAGTGTAAACAAAGTTTCAAGTTGAGGTAACTATTTTTACCTAAACATATGAAAATAATATTAATAATAAATAAGTAATTTGAAAGTTTTTAATTTAATCCTTAACTTAGATTAATAATGATGCTAATTTAATTAAGTTAAGATAACTATATATGTTTAATTTTTTTAGTTAATTACAAAAGTTATTAAATGAAAATTAAGTAGAGTAATTAAGTAAATGGTTGTAATTAATTAAGGTCTTAAAAATTTAAAGATGATTAATTAATTAATGTAATCAATAAAGGATTATTAATTAATGAAATTAATTATGGTAATAATTAATTAATGTGAATAATTAAAGGTTAATTAATTAATTAAAAGATAATTAGATAATTAAAGGTTAATTAATTAATGTACTTGATTAAAGAATAATTACTTAAAGTATAATTACTTATTGTAAGTAATTAAAGAATAGTTAATTACTTAATGTAATTAATTAAAGGATTTATTAATGATAATTAATTAAGATGAGTAATTAAAGAATGATTAATTAATTTCATTAAATTAATTAAAACAATAACAAATGGTTTGTAAATTTGTTAATGTGAATTAAGCAAGATTAGATAATGAATTCATAAGTAATTAATTTAATTTGAGTAAATTAAATTAACTATAAATTTGGGACTAATTAAGCTTGTTTATGGATGATTAAATAGTATTGAATGTTTGGATTGATTAATATCTCTAGTCTGATAAATTATGATGTTCTGTGATATGAAATGGTTTGGTTTAAACTGTGATGATATGGATTATTTATCCGTAATGGAATCGCTAGTTTGAATATGTTACTCTGAATATAAATTGATTTGTTTTCACTTAAACAACTTGGATTTAAGATGGAATTGGTTTCGAAGAGACCGGAGTCGGGTATTAGTAAATACCCGAAACCACTTCGATTTGAAATCTTTCATAATTCTTTATAGATTGATATGTGAAATCAATAGGCCGGTTTGGGATAATATGGACCATTTAAACTAAGTTGGATACTTAGATATTGTTTTGTGAAAATAAGTGTTGACTATATAAGTTGTTTACTTATAGTAAAGTACGAGTTACCCCGGGTTTAAATAAGTTCTATGGATTAGAATTTCTTGTTAGATGAGTTTACTCACGCTGGTTTCCAGCCTGACCCGGGTGTTACTTTGATGTAATGCTCGGGTCAGACCGAGTATTACAGATTTTCAGGTAAGGACGTTTGGGAGTTCAGGAGACGAGCTGGATGGCAGGAACGTATGGAGTGTTTCTACTATGTTATATTATTGTATATCTGAGGCTTGATAATTATGTATATCCAGTGTCTGTATAAATATGTAACTCTGATGTATTAAAATGTAATCGACAGATATAATATTGTTTTGTAAAACTGTTATCATTTATTATTATATTTTATCCGCTGCGAATGTGAGATGTTGATGTTTCTGATTCTTCTTCTTCTTCTTCTGTTTCTTTCTTCTATCTCTTTCTTTTTCTTCTAACTATCTGGAAATTTCGGGTTCGAAATTTCCGGGTCGTTACATTTGCTATAAAAAAACTGTTATCATTTATTATTATATTTTATCCGCTGCGAATGTGAGATGTTGATGTTTCTGATTCTTCTTCTTCTTCTGTTTCTTTCTTCTATCTCTTTCTTTTTCTTCTAACTATCTGGAAATTTCGGGTTCGAAATTTCCGGGTCGTTACATTTGGTATCAGAGCTAAAGGTTAAGCGAGAACCTTGGCTCTGTTGGGATTACTCGTTAAGGATAGGGTCAATGGTACCCTAGAACGAGTTGAGTGTATATATATATGAGAGCGTACTTGTTATTTTCTTATATAAAGGTTTTTAAATGATTTAAAAAAAAATGTTTTTATATAAGTTTATCTTTTGATATATATAGAAATAAATTTCTAATTATTAAATATATTAAAGAAATTGGTTGTTGAATCATTGGAATTAAATAAAATAATGAGAATTAAGTGGTAATAGTAATACAACCAAATTTAAATTGAAAGATAAGTTTGAAATGGATCCAAACTGAATTTAAAACCTTGAATTTGTAGAAGTGTTATCAGAATAAAGATAATAATGAACTAGTTTCCAAATATGATAATCTTGGTTATTATCATAAATGGTTTTTGTGTTTAATAATAAAATGTTGTTAATGATTAAGTAAAATGAAATGTTTTAGGAAAGTAAACTTTTAGGTGAGTATGATTTAAAAATTGGAATTGAAGATAATTTGAAATTGTGAAATTTTAAATCTAAATCCTGAAAACTTGAAATTGTTTTAAAGGAATTTGTTTTGAGATAAAAAAAGAACCAAGAATGGTTTAAAATTTTAAGTATGACTTGAAGTGTAAAGGAAATAAATATGTATAGATGAGGGATAAACATAATATCAAAGATAATTTAAAATAAACTCTAGAGTGATGAGTTTTTCCCTGAAGTGTGATGTAAAAACTTAAAATGAAATAAGTTTAGAACTTTTAAGAAAGAATATTGATAGAAATTTAAAATTTGAAATAGGGATTCAAATTGAGTAAGGTTAATGGGATTAAATTGAATTTAACTTAGAAGAAGTTAAATAAGTTTGGAATGAACAACCTGATTTGAAAATTTCAAGATGAAATTGGAATTAACTTGGAAAGTTAAATGGATGAGTTTAAATGGGAATTATGAGTAATCTCAAAATGGGTTTGAGATTTGGAAATTGAAAATGGATAATAAATTAGAATCTGAAGATTAAATTGTTTTCGAATTCTTATTTGAACTTTGTAATAAGTTAAGTAAAGATAATTTTAAAACGGAATTTTGGAATTTGGATTTAAAAATTAAATGGTTTAAAGATTTAAGTTGTTAAATAAAATAAAATAATAAGGGTTAATTTGATTTAAGGAATTAAATCAACATTTAAAAATTTAACTCGAATTTATATAATACGAGATAGTTTAAAATTGATATTTAAATTGAATTAATGGGAAATTAATTGGAAATGGAGATTGGGAAATTAAACAGTTTGGCTCTGGATTATTTTCAAATTGTTTTAATACAAGTATATGTTTCCAAACTATTTACTATACAATCTTTCTTCTTAAACCCCAAACTATCTTATACTTATTTTACAATTATTTTGAAACTATTTAATTATTTCGAAATTATTTAACTATTTTGAAACTGTCTTATAAACTAATAACTATTTTTCAACTACTTATCTACTTTAAACTTTTCCAAGCTATTTTTAAATTTAAATAGGTCAGAGTTCAAACTGTTTGTAATTGAAGTAATAACTCAATTGGAAATGGAAGCAATTGAGAATAAGTGAATGGAATTAAAGGAAATGTGAATAGAAAAGAGAATTGATTTGGCTAATAACCAACAAAGATAAATACGTAGGATATACGTATATTATTCTATTCGCATAGTGATTTGATCCAGATTCGAACACAGAATTTCGAGATAGTATTATCGATCCGAGTTGAGATTTTTCGCTCGATTTTCGACGGCGAACCTGGATATGGATTTTTGATTGGTTCTGGATATTCTCTATCATAATTGTGACTATGCAAGGAGAATGACGGTTTCTGATCAAGAAACCAGATCTGAGTCCGCACTAGGAAGTCGGGTGGACGATACTAGTTCGGAAGTGAAATTGTGTGATCGATTGAGTGATCAGATTGATATTGTGTACGGATGATATGTGTACATCGTACGGATTTGAATGAAATTGATATTGAAGATTTGTGGATAAGAACTGTAAAATGGTTTTTGAAAAGAAATATGGTTAATAACTTTATAAAAGATTTATCAAATGTGAATATTTGATTTGGAATAAAATAAAGTTATATACCCTTGTTATATAAGGTAAATCTTCCCTTGTTGAATCTATTGCTAAAAGAAAAGGGTTTTGAAATATTTGAAGTATAAAAGAGGTTTTATACAAAGTTGAAATGATCCAAAGATTTTCAAAGTTATATATATATATATATATAAAGGATCTTATGAGGATTTTGGAAAAGGTTTTGGGAACCTATGAATTTGGGAAAGGCTTTTGATTTTTGGGAAAATCAATTTTGGATTTTGAAAAGCCTAGTTTGAGAATTATCGATTTTGGTAATCGATTTTGTGTAAAGGAGATTTTGATAAATCATAAAGGATATGATTTGAAGATACTATAAGTATATAGTATAAAGTGTTTTGAGAATAGCTCTGGGAAAAAAGGCGCTTCCTTGAAATGAACTTCTCAGGAGTACCACTGGGTGGTACTGCCTTGAGCCCCAAGTGGGGTTTCTAAAGTTGATCCTGTGAGGAGTCCGGACAAAACTAGTTCCTGAGGATTATTTGTGTAGCGAAAGTCGAGGGGCTGGTGCCCACAGAGGCATTTGGGTTATGCTGTGACAACAGTTTAACTCGATGTCACTGCGATCTACTGCAGACCATAGCGAAAGTCATGTGTGCCGCTGAGAGCCAACTGTCTACGTTTGATTTTATATCGGTAGACTGTGACACTATGGTAACATAGCGAAAGTCGTTTGTGCCGCTGAGAGCCAACAGTCTGCGTTTGATTTTATATCGGTAGACTGCGACCTATGTGGGAGAAGTTTCATTATTTGGCAGCGAAATTCGGTGGCGCTGATGCCTACAGTTATATGGGTTTGTGCTGTGATAGCAACGTAAGGCCCGGGTATAACTGCGATCTGTAGCGGGTTCCATGGCGTAATCGAGGAGCGCGGAGACCTACAGTTATCTGTGGATTTTGCCGGGACGGCAACGTAACCATCGGGTTAACTGCGACCATGGATGGAGGTGATGATTTCCAGAGCATTCTCACCAAAGATATTTCCTCTATTTTCAAAACTGTTTTCTATATTTTCATAAATTATTTTCCAAATATTTTCACTGGATGTTGAAAACGGGTTTACCAAGTACTTATAGATTTTCAGTCCTATGTCTGATCAACGTATGACCGAATTTCTGTGAGAACAAGGATAGATTTGTTGAAACATCGAGTTATAAAAATTATTTTTATATAAACTATTTTAGTAATATTATATAGATTTTAAAAAGTGTTTTAAAAATAATCAAAGAATAATTTATCCGATATTAAGTATAGAGTAAATTCTGGTTTCGTTCCTTTTCGAGGACGAAAAGATTCTAAGTAGGGAGGAATGTGATATCCTGGAATTTTAGACAAATAATTATGTAATAATCTTCTTTATAAATCAATTAATAATCTAAAATTTATTCTTTTTCCTAAGAAAATAGAATAAGTATTAATTTGAATATATATGAGTAAAATTTAAAGAGAATTTGAATTTGAAATTCAAATGTAAATAATCTTAAAAAAATAAATTGAGTTTAAAATAATAAGTGTATATGATTTTTATTAGCATATGATTGATTTTATATCATTATCTTTAAAATTTTATATAGATAAGTGTAAGAGAAATTTAAATATTAAATACTTAAGACATTTATATATATATAACTAAAATTAGAAATATAATAAATACATATTAAAATCATGGAAATTACAAATGTAAATAATGTGTGAACATAATCACAAATGTAAGCAAAAGAAATGTGTTTAATGACAAGTGTTATCAAAATTGTACAAGTGTCCTTAATCTTTTTATTTTTCAAAATAACTAATAAATGAGAAAACTAAGTTATATAAACATCTCCATATTCCTCTTTCATTTTCTTTGATCAGAAAATTTCTAAAACAAATACAAAACAAGCTAAAGTCTGAAAATTTAGACCAGAGAAAATTTAGAAACCTGTAAATAAAAGGTTAGCAAACCAGAAATATCAAGCAACAACTTTCGACTAGATCAATCAAACAAGATCAGGGGCAAATTGAAGCAAAACAAAGATCAACTCAGTTTCAAATTATAATCAAGCAGCAGTTCAAATTCTTCCAGTTTCAAGAACAACTTCCAGTACAACTACATAAAGCTTTCTCTGTTCTCTAAAAACAAGTGAGTAACACCTATTTTAATCTATTATCTCCTGATGCATGTGAAAATACTTGAGTAATATAGTGAAAATGTCTGAATGGATGAAATCTGATAGCTGAATATCTGTGAGTAAACTTTGATTTAAAACCCTTAAATTGTTTTATAACCTGATGTATGTGATAAATCCTTGTAGTTATGTGAGAAATGTTTGCATGAATGTAAATAGGCTTGCATGTGTGTATATATATCTATATATATGGTGTTATTGGTGTGCATGTCTGTGTGCAGGCAAAACATGCCTCTGTTTTAGATTACAGGTTTAAACTTATTCAAAAATTTAAAATTCTCATTCCCTAATTCTTTTTAGGCTTTGATATTTAAACAAAATATGTTTGAATAAACAAGATATAATTTAAAAAAAAATAGTTTGAGGATTTTATATTTAGTAATTATTTCAAATTAGGGAAAATTCAGTGAAGTACAAATTTTCATCAAAAATCAATGTCTAAGATTATGAATTTGGATTATATAATGTTATGTGTTGTACAAAATGATGATTTTTAGTAATTGAATCATGATTTTTAAACAAGTATATAGTGAGAATTTTTGGGTTGAACGGAAAACACAAAATGGTCAAATTCCTACGAGTGTCGACGAATGGAAGCTCGGGGTTAATGTCTGAGGAAGTTCACATGATGTAGAATGTCAGAAAAATAATGGGTAGATTTTCAAATCACTATGATGGTCGAATGATGATGATTTAGGGTTTAAAGTCCAGGTTGGGTCGCTGTTAAATTTGAAGGTAATGCATCGTCGTTAGCGCATCGAGTTCACTTGGAGTAAGGGGAATAGAAGCGGGAAGCTTTGGCGAAGGTCCGGGTGTTTTCTGGCAGGGAACGGTGGACGGTGGTGGTGTTGCGAGACGGTTTGGGTGATCTATTTCTTTCCAGTGGAGCTCGATTTGCTTGGATTCGATTCGAAGGTCGTTTCGAAGTTTTTGGGGGTCGAGTCGAACGAGGGTGATGTGGGTGGCTTGTTGGTGGTAGCAGCATTGGTCGGAGAGGTGATGATCGCGCGTGCACGTGCACGTATCTCTGGGTGTCCGGTTTTGTTTTACTGTAGGAATAGAAAGAGAAGAGGGTGAGTCGGGGAGAAGAAGGGATTGCATCGGGTTGGGTTCAGGGTTGTACGCAAGTAATTTAGCAAATGTTAAAGAAGGAAGAAGTGGGGAAAATTTGAGTTGGGTCGGGAGTTTGGGCTTCGGCCCGAGTTCTCTTTTTAATAAATTAAAATAAAATGAGAGTGTAAACAAAGTTTCAAGTTGAGGTAACTATTTTTACCTAAACATATGAAAATAATATTAATAATAAATAAGTAATTTGAAAGTTTTTAATTTAATCCTTAACTTAGATTAATAATGATGCTAATTTAATTAAGTTAAGATAACTATATATGTTTAATTTTTTTTAGTTAATTACAAAAGTTATTAAATGAAAATTAAGTAGAGTAATTAAGTAAATGGTTGTAATTAATTAAGGTCTTAAAAATTTAAAGATGATTAATTAATTAATGTAATCAATAAAGGATTATTAATTAATGAAATTAATTATGGTAATAATTAATTAATGTGAATAATTAAAGGTTAATTAATTAATTAAAAGATAATTAGATAATTAAAGGTTAATTAATTAATGTACTTGATTAAAGAATAATTACTTAAAGTATAATTACTTATTGTAAGTAATTAAAGAATAGTTAATTACTTAATGTAATTAATTAAAGGATTTATTAATGATAATTAATTAAGATGAGTAATTAAAGAATGATTAATTAATTTCATTAAATTAATTAAAACAATAACAAATGGTTTGTAAATTTGTTAATGTGAATTAAGCAAGATTAGATAATGAATTCATAAGTAATTAATTTAATTTGAGTAAATTAAATTAACTATAAATTTGGGACTAATTAAGCTTGTTTATGGATGATTAAATAGTATTGAATGTTTGGATTGATTAATATCTCTAGTCTGATAAATTATGATGTTCTGTGATATGAAATGGTTTGGTTTAAACTGTGATGATATGGATTATTTATCCGTAATGGAATCGCTAGTTTGAATATGTTACTCTGAATATAAATTGATTTGTTTTCACTTAAACAACTTGGATTTAAGATGGAATTGGTTTCGAAGAGACCGGAGTCGGGTATTAGTAAATACCCGAAACCACTTCGATTTGAAATCTTTCATAATTCTTTATAGATTGATATGTGAAATCAATAGGCCGGTTTGGGATAATATGGACCATTTAAACTAAGTTGGATACTTAGATATTGTTTTGTGAAAATAAGTGTTGACTATATAAGTTGTTTACTTATAGTAAAGTACGAGTTACCCCGGGTTTAAATAAGTTCTATGGATTAGAATTTCTTGTTAGATGAGTTTACTCACGCTGGTTTCCAGCCTGACCCGGGTGTTACTTTGATGTAATGCTCGGGTCAGACCGAGTATTACAGATTTTCAGGTAAGGACGTTTGGGAGTTCAGGAGACGAGCTGGATGGCAGGAACGTATGGAGTGTTTCTACTATGTTATATTATCGTATATCTGAGGCTTGATAATTATGTATATCCAGTGTCTGTATAAATATGTAACTCTGATGTATTAAAATGTAATCGACAGATATAATATTGTTTTGTAAAACTGTTATCATTTATTATTATATTTTATCCGCTGCGAATGTGAGATGTTGATGTTTCTGATTCTTCTTCTTCTTCTTCTGTTTCTTTCTTCTATCTCTTTCTTTTTCTTCTAACTATCTGGAAATTTCGGGTTCGAAATTTCCGGGTCGTTACATTTGCTATAAAAAAACTGTTATCATTTATTATTATATTTTATCCGCTGCGAATGTGAGATGTTGATGTTTCTGATTCTTCTTCTTCTTCTTCTGTTTCTTTCTTCTATCTCTTTCTTTTTCTTCTAACTATCTGGAAATTTCGTGTTCGAAATTTCCGGGTCGTTACATTATTAATATTCTCGGGTATGTGTAACTCTGATATGTATTGTATAAGTATAATCAAATGTTTGTAAAACAGCTTCATGAACTGTTATTTGATTATTATATTTTATCGTTCCACTGCAAGATTCTATTTTGTTTCTTTTATTTCTCCACTTTTTCTTATTTACCCCATAACAATCCACCCTTTGTATGGTTTAAGTTGGCACGTGTGTCTGCTTAAGTGTACAAAAAGGTGGAACGTTACATCTGGTATTAGAGCTTTGGTTTAGCGATAAACCTTAGCTTTGTGGGGTCAGACTCTTTATTAATAGGGTAGTAATATCCTATGATGAGTCGCTGAGTGTATATATATGAGAGAGCGTATTTGTTAGTGTTATAAAAAGGTTTTAATATTGTGTTAATTTGTTCCGTTTTGTATTTATAAATTCTGGTTGATGCATGGGACGCTATGACATCAATAGGGATTTCTAAACACTTAATAGGACAGACCGACACAATATTTGTTTTGAGTATAGGTGAATGAAATAATTTTGCCTATTATATTTTCTACATATAAAATAAATTTTTTATTAAGGTTATATTTGGTTGTAATATATTGGTTGTTAGGTAGTGTAATCTATAAATATTAGTAAAGTAGGATTTGAAAATAAAATAAATGAAATCGGAAATTTAGGACCTAAGTTCCGGGATTTTTGAAAATCTCTTTCAAAGGATTTTGCAATATAATAATATTATTTAGAAGTATTTTCTGTTATAAATATTCCAGTAAGGTTTGAAAGAATTATTTTAAAAAAAATTTGGAAATAAATAAGATCTGTACTCTCATCTCCGTCGCTGGAAAATAATTTCGGTGATGAGTGCACGCATCATCGACATTCATTTTCGAGTTTCGAAGTGGGAAGGCCACTGTAGTATTTTTACTGCAGATTTATTTTGATAAACAAATATAAATTTTAAATTGTTTTAATATAATTAGATATATAAGTTGCAAGTATATACATTTATCTATTATTTTAAAATGATTTGAATAAAAACCCGGTATTTAATTCTTAAGTTTCCGTTAATTAATAAATTAGTGTAGTGAAATGAAATTCAACTAACAAATTGAAACCTCTAAAGGAATTAAGAGATTTAATGCTAAGTTATAAATGGAATTAAAATGAAGTTGAAGTTTGTAACTTATAAAACAAAAGATATAATTATTGAACATTAAATATAAATTAAAAGAAATGAGATAGACTTGTATGATTTTCAATTGCATTCTTTAACATATATATGACTTACCAACTATAAAAAGTTAAAATGTTAAAAGAAAATGTAATAGGAAATTTTACAAGTAAAATTTGAAATAATGAAAGTATTATATGAAATTCTTTAATAAATAAGAGTTGGAAGTTATAGTTGGTATAAACTTAAGTATAATTGAAAGGCTACTAATTAAATAAATAGAAAGGTAAGTATTATAAATAAATGATTATAAACTTAATTAGATGAATTGATATGCTAAGAAATTTGAATTGAACATAAATACCATAATTAAATAGATGTAAATAAATGAAATTAAGTAATAATGAATGAGTGAATAAATATAATGCAAATGTTTGTAAATGAATATTTGCAAGTAATAAGTGAAAATAAATGAAATAAACATTGAATCAATGAATAAAAGTAAATGTTTGTAAGAAGTAAATGTAAATTAAAAAGACAAATCATTATATGAATGAAAAAGAAATAAAACAATAAATGTTATGAGATGAAATTAATAAGAATGAACTTAATTTATTGTTGAAGTTGTTGTTTGTTTTGGTTTATGGGTTTTTTTGAGTAAAGGATACTTTGATTGCTTAGATATATGAATAATCTATTTAGTTTATCTAAGACTGTTGAGTAAATGGAATACTTCATAGTTATTTGTTATTCTATGTGATTTAAAGTGTCTTAACCCGAACAAACCAATCGTTTGTTTTGCTTGGATGGTTGATTTATATATAATGTTTCGAATAATATATATTGAGTTACAAGTTCCTCTTTTTCCCTTCTTTTCATTTTCGGGAACGAAAAGTTTTGAGTGGGGGAGAGTGTAATGACCCGTAAAATTCGATAATTAAATTGGTTAAATTAATAAGATTTTGTAATAAATTTAGTAAGAAATAAAAACTTTATAATTTAATATTGAAGGAATGAAAAAAATTGTTAATTACTAAGGAGATAATAACTTAAATGAAAAGTAACAAGGTTAACCAAAGTTAATTATTAACTATTTGAATGAAATTACAATGAATTGGATTAGTGTGATATGAGTTGGTATAATCATTGGTGACTAGTTGTAACGAGACGGATTTTGCCCGCTCGAAAATCGACATCCATACTTTACATCGTACTCGAATGCCGTAGATTCGACCGTTCAAATCCGGTTCGCCGGAGCTTATAACAACATTAAGTAAATAACACAGCGGAATAAAAGAAAAAGAATATAGATATACAACATCTGATACAATATCCATATACAATGATGATACAATGAATATCTATATACATCAGAGATATGATACAATAAATAGCAGCGGAAAAGAAAATGATAACAACAGCAGCGGATAATCTCCAACTCCAAAGCATCAATCCAGAAATAGCTTGAACTCCTAATAACGATACACCAAGATAAGCAAGTGCAGTCCATATCCAAAGACTGAACTGGCTCCAGAAAACCTACTAATCTGACTATCTGAAAAACCCAACTCTAGACTGCTCGTGTAGAAAAATTTTGAGCATCCAGAGTTTAGGAAAGAAACAATAAACTCCGGATCAGTCATGGGACTGGTGTGAGCAACAAAAACAGTTTATCTTTAAAACAAATAGCAGAGAATTTTAAAGTCAATTCGCAATGCTTTTTGAAAATAAAACTACCATAAGACCTCCCACCACACACACAATGCAAACGCAGAATTGGAGGAGATTTCTTCTTATGATAGTCAAAGATGCTTACTACGCAAAAATCAAATCACTTTGGATATTATTATTAGTGCATAGTGTAGAAAACATTTCGAAAGTAGAATATAAATCTTAGCCAGCATAGACATTCCGAACTATGCCTACTATAGCTACCATCTAAACAGTGGTGACCACCATAAGTAAATGGCAGGTTCTACAACTAATACCGTACAAGTTCGTATTGGAGTTTGGATTTCCAACAAATGGTCAGGCCAAGGAACTTCCCATTGCCACATGGAAACGCCTCTGGAATGACGTCCCGAGAAATAACCTAACATTACGGTTAGATCTCTGCCAACACAAGGCCGGGTTACCTCTGCAAAAATAGGTAACTACTGACATGCGTATGCCATCCCCCGATCGTAACCGATCTTCCCGAGGATCCTCGATTTCCAACAACCACATCAGAATAATAATGTAGTAACCACATAGGTTAAGTATCTGGGCTCCATACCATGATACCACCTCTATCCAGAAGGAATGACATACACTAAGGGGCGCTACTCCCTAGAACCTTGCTGCATCCTTCCTGTTTTGACCATTTCCGGGGTGTGAGGCTCGACGAAGTCTCGTCCACAAAGCTACGCTTTGTCACAAAGCCATGCTTCGGGTCAAACAAATGATCAACTTATGATCACAAAGATATAAAATCAAATAAATGATCATATCGCAAATGATCAAACACTGATCATCACACAGCAACACTCAGCATGCCACATTACCAAATTGGGATATATCGCTGATAACTTCAACTACATAACCTCTGAGCTCGTACGTCTCAGAGAAGGGTGTTAAGCTAAGAGAATAAATTCTCCGCCACAAACAGAAATGTATTTGAAAGAAATCGGCTTTATATCTCAAGGTGTAATGTCAGACATGTATCCATACAAGTCTGTTCCGGGTTCGAACGGAACCGAAGGCACTTTTTACGAAGCCCTTGCAATTCCGGGTATTCACAATCCCGTCCGGACTTCCCATCACAAAGGGTGATAAAATCTCTATACCGGGGACCAGTCGGTGCAGAGACATTCGACGAGTTGTCCTTTCGTTTTCGTAAATATCCGGTCTTCAACACCGGTCTTCAAATGCTATCCATATACGACGTATCATTATTCGGAATGGGTTATATGACACAAATGTCTTTTCCCGGCTAACCCGAATAACGAGCGAAATCTTTAAAACATATGGATATGGGATTTCAATTAAGTCACAACTTAATAATTCAACTTCTTTCTTCAAATGGTTTAACAAATTACCATTTCAAATCTTTTAAACAAAAAGAGTTATTTCACAAAGTTCACCCAGTTTCACAAAAATCCATTCACAGATTTCTAAACAATTTCCGTTTTAATTGGATTAACTCGTTAAATCTTTAAAACAAGATTCAACTTATAGCTTTCAAAACAATGTCATTTCGAATGTTTTAATCAAATTATCATTTTAAATCTGTTAAAAATAAACAGGTTCAATTCATAGCTTTCAAAAAAGAATTCATTTATAACTTGGAAAACCACCTTTCAATTCATACTTGAAATTCCTTTAAATTGGAATTTCATTTCTTATATATACGAAAGCTTTTATCATTTGAAAACAAACAGTTTTCATCTAAGAAAAATCCAATTTTATTTGCACGGGTTAAAGTCCTTGAATTATATTCACATTTCAAAATCAATACTTTTAAAATGGTTTAACCCTTATATAACGATATAACTTCTTTAATCCCTAGTTTCAAATTATAGAATTCGATTTCAAATCTTGAATTTAAGTTTAAATCCAATTATTTAAATTTCCAAAACTCGATTAAGTTATTCAAAATAACTTTTATCTTTGAAATTCTATTTCAAAAGCTTTTCACTTTAAACCCAAATTTCTAATTTCAAAATCAATTGAAATTAAAATTTCAATTTTAAAAACATCAAATTTAAATTATCTGTGACTTAACCGATTTCCACGTGAAATCCATATTTGTGTGTGTATGGTGTAGTCCAGGGTTTTACACACAATAGTGCAACATCAATCATCACAGATACATCGATAAGCGGTATAATCGATAACGCTTATCTTCATTCACGGATTTATAGATAAAATAAATTTATCAGTCACAAAGATTCACAATTACAATTCGATGTGGGTTTCGGATAACCAATTGGAATCCGACTCCCTGTCGCATCGAAGTTCAAGTGCCGTTTTACGGGCCATGGGGTTTCATACTCACATAGTAATATATCACAGAAACAGGAATCACAGATCACGACATAAATCAGGACGTATCACAAAGCATCATATATTAGGGAATATCAACAATCAAATCATCCAATAAAATCCAAATATCCATAAGTAAGGTAACTTAATTGTCTGATTAATTCAAAACAGATTTATTACTTATGAATTACTAATCCAGGTTAATATCAAAAATTTACAATCATTTTGATAAATTATTCTTTAATCATTTATTAATTAACCATTAATAATAAATTAATTAACCTTTAATTTTTAAATAAATTACTTTTAATTATTTAATCCACCATTTAATTAATTATCTTTAATTAATAAATTAATTAGCTTTTAAATTTATAATTAATTGATCTTTAGTTAATTTTAAATCATTAATCAATTTAAAATTAACTTAACTTTTAAGTTAACACATTAAAACATTTAAATCAATTTCTTGATTTTATTAATTAAGTTTTATTTAAAATAAGCCCCTTTTTAATATAAGTTTAAAACATTTTAATTAAACTTAATTAACTTTAGAAATATTGTTATTTCAAAAACTTTCAACACAATATCATATTTGTACTTAACAAAAATTATTTTAAGAAAATAAATTTACAAATTAAATTGATTTGAATTTGTTCAAATTTTAAAAACTGGAAATTTAAAACCCGAGATTTTACCCAGTTTCACTCGAGTTAACACCCGAGTCTCCTTCCTTATTCCCCGAGTCATCTCTCTTTCTCTTGCGTATACTTCTTCTTCTCCCTTCTCGTTATTTTTTTAGCAAGTAAATTTTAGTTAAATTATAATGACAGGATACAAAACACTCACGCGAAACTAAAACTCGAGCCAGCTACAAAATTTCTCGAGACAGAACTCAAGATTACCTTCTTCTTCCCCGAGTCATCTCAACAGATACACCAAACAACCCGTGCACGTGCACCTCTGCCACAACCACCTCCGACCAACGCCACTTCCCCCAGCACATCGAGCAACCCACCATCATCGAATCTAACACACCTGCGAACCCCCACTCGTCCATAGTCGAAATCGAGCACCACGACCCAGACTTCAATGAAACCAGACCTCCAAAATCGCCTCGTCCCCCCTTCTCTGACCACCAGAGGCGGAACAACTCCGGCTACACCACGACAACACGCCAACCTTCCATTTCCCAAAGCATCACAACACTCGATCGAGCGAGGACCACGAACGAAGCAAAAATCTCTGGCATACTAAAATTAGGTTTAGAAATTTAGATTGATCGCCGCCAACGCCTCCGTGGACGATGCCACCTTCGGCTATTTTTCCCAGCCTCTCTGGTCACTCTCCTACCTCCAGTAAGAGCCTCGACCCCCACCATCAAGTAGGTTGCCAGAAATCATCGAACTTCCACTTTCTGTTCTAACGAGAACTGCACTCTCATGCCCAAACTAAAAATAGTAATTTTAGTTTTAAAATTCAAGTTTTAGTTTAAGCTTTTGGTTTACATACCTAAATACATGAATTATAACAATTGATTTTAACTTATTTTAATTTTCCAACCGTCGTTTTATATTTTCCAAAACAAAACAACTGTTTTCCCTTTTAACAAATTTAAAGCTCAAGTCTCTGATAATACAAACATTTTATGTTCAAAGCTTAAGCCTTGCTAAAGCTAGAATTAAGAACAAATGAATTTGGATATATACTTAAGTCTGTGACTAAGGTCAGAGATATTCACAGAGATGCCCATCACTATGTTCAAACATACACAGAGATATACTAAGCAAAATATACCCAAACAAATAAATTCCAGAAGGAAGCATATACAGAACAATTATACTTAACCATTTTTAGATTGTGATGTTACTCACAGATTCTCAACATTGGATTCAAAGAAATGGTTTAAAAGATTAAAGTTGCTCACCTTACTACTAGGAGAAAGAACAGAAGCTCATGTTTTGAACAGACTGTGACATTGCAAGCTGAAGACTTCCCCTTTGATTCTTGTTGGTTTAAGTTGAGTGATTGTTTTGATGTTGAACAACATTCCTTTTTTATAATACTTCTTATTGTTTTGTTTGCTTCAGTTTTACTTTATTTTTCTCAGTCTCAAATGAACAAAATGAAGATGTTTGATATATAGAAAGAAGGTATAGGTGGTATTATTTGTTTACGCAAAACAGGTACAAAAAACTTCCTTTACTTTTCCTTTTAAATCTTTGGCCAGAGATTTTTTTTTATGAAGCTTTCTATTTTACTAATATTTTGTTTATTTACTTATCTTCATTTCGGCTGAGATAATTTATTTGTGTTAGCTTATACTTTCTTCTTTTATTGGTTTGTAATGATACTTTGTACTTAGAAGATATTATACAATGTACATATGTTTCTTTTTCTACTTACAGGAATCATTTCATTGATGGTTATTTCGGCTGAGGTGATTTTTGTTATGGTGGGTAAGATATTGGCATTAAATGCCTTGGTACCCTATGCACCCTGTTTTGTTTACATATAAATTGTATATGTGTAGTTTATACTTTGTAGATATTTTCTTTCTTTTGCTTTCTTGTTTTACATGTTTGAATTGTAGTTGTTTGCACTTTAATAATATTTTGCCTATTTTCTTTGCTCACGGCTGAGATGATGCTAGTAAGTATTCTTGTTTATTTTTATCTTTTCTTTTTATATTGCCTGACCTTACTTTGTTTCGGCTCTTCATTTTGCTGAAGTTGTTTACTTTGTTTATACTTGCATATGTATTTCGTTTTCTTTTGTAATATTACTTCAAAAATAAAAATAAATTTCTATTTTATACTATATAATTTATCTTATATATTTTCGATTCTATTTATAACTTAATATCTATTATTATCATTTATTATTATTAAACCATTTAAACTTAAATTTAAACTTGAATTCAATATACATATATATTAACTTCAAATTTCCTCATATATCACGTATACATATATATATTCATATATATGTACAATATTTACAATATTATTAAATTTAATGATTTATACAAAATATACTTGAATTCGGGGAAACTCGCATCACTGCATTGATTATTTTCACAAATTTAATTCAAAAATTTATTTAGTTATCAATTTAAATAAAATTAAATTTCGGGGTCGTTACAAACTTCCCCCTTAAAAGAATTTCGTCCTCGAAATTCGCAGGCACGAAAACAACACAGAGATAGACAAATTCGATCTCCTATAATTTCTCAAACTTACGATATGAATTCCAAACTAAAGTAGGAATATCTCAGAATACATACCAATTTGTCCCTCTTCGGACTTTGGTATCCACAAGAAATTACAATAGAATTTCAAATTTGGTTTCAAACCAAATCGTTTTATTGATTTAATTCAAATTTATCCTTCATATTCTATTAATCAATTTAATTTAATTTAAAATTTCCAATTCATATTCATTGAAATTTAAATCAATAAGCTGATAAGAAATCGATGAAGATACGAAGTAAGAATTTTCAACAACGATTCGTAGAGCCATCATCATACCGAAACTTCTTCTTGTAGCTGATACGAAGAAATCAAAAGAATTTGAAAACGAATCAAAGAAGATTGATAAGAAAATTGCTTCCACCGTTGTAGGATATTGACCATTTATAGTCGTATTCCCTTGTCTCCTATCTCGTTCTCTTCTTGCACTCATACTCACTATCAGTGGATAGTAAGAGAATTTACTGAGACGTTCAAACGGATATCTGAGGATACTCATTCTAGAGTTTACTTCACTCTATCTCTAATGAGCTACTTAACGTGTTATACTCCTGAGCTAAAGTTTAACCTTAGCTCTGATACCAAATATAACGAGACGGATTTTGCCCGCTCGAAAATCGACATCCATACTTTACATCGTACTCGAATGCCGTAGATTCGACCGTTCAAATCCGGTTCGCCGGAGCTTATAACAACATTAAGTAAATAACACAGCGAAATAAAAGAAAAAGAATATAGATATACAACATCTGATACAATATCCAGATACAATGATGATACAATGAATATCTATATACATCAGAGATATGATACAATAAATAGCAGCGGAAAAGAAAATGATAACAACAGCAGCGGATAATCTCCAACTCCAAAGCATCAATCCAGAAATAGCTTGAACTCCTAATAACGATACACCAAGATAAGCAAGTGCAGTCCATATCCAAAGACTGAACTGGCTCCAGAAAACCTACTAATCTGACTATCTGAAAAACCCAACTCTAGACTGCTCGTGTAGAAAAATTTTGAGCATCTAGAGTTTAGGAAAGAAACAATAAACTCCGGATCAGTCATGGGACTGGTGTGAGCAACAAAAACAGTTTATCTTTAAAACAAATAGCAGAGAATTTTAAAGTCAATTCGCAATGCTTTTTGAAAATGAAACTACCATAAGACCTCCCACCACACACACAATGCAAACGCAGAATTGGAGGAGATTTCTTCTTATGATAGTCAAAGATGCTTACTACGCAAAAATCAAATCACTTTGGATATTATTATTAGTGCATAGTGTAGAAAACATTTCGAAAGTAGAATATAAATCTTAGCCAGCATAGACATTCCGAACTATGCCTACTATAGCTACCATCTAAACAGTGGTGACCACCATAAGTAAATGGCAGGTTCTACAACTAATACCGTACAAGTTCGTATTGGAGGTTGGATTTCCAACAAATGGTCAGGCCAAGGAACTTCCCATTGCCACATGGAAACGCCTCTGGAATGACGTCCCGAGAAATAACCTAACATTACGGTTAGATCTCTGCCAACACAAGGCCGGGTTACCTCTGCAAAAATAGGTAACTACTGACACGCATATGCCATCCCCCGATCGTAACCGATCTTCCCGAGGATCCTCGATTTCCAACAACCACATCAGAATAATAATGTAGTAACCACATAGGTTAAGTATCTGGGCTCCATACCATGATACCACCTCTATCCAGAAGGAATGACATACACTAAGGGGCGCTACTCCCTAGAACCTTGCTGCATCCTTCCTGTTTTGACCATTTCCGGGGTGTGAGGCTCGACGAAGTCTCGTCCACAAAGCTACGCTTTGTCACAAAGCCATGCTTCGAGTCAAACAAATGATCAACCTATGATCACAAAGATATAAAATCAAATAAATGATCATATCGCAAATGATCAAACACTGATCATCACACAGCAACACTCAGCATGCCACATTACCAAATTGGGATATATCGCTGATAACTTCAACTACATAACCTCTGAGCTCGTACGTCTCAGAGAAGGGTGTTAAGCTAAGAGAATAAATTCTCCGCCACCAATAGAAATGTATTTGAAAGAAATCGGCTTTATATCTCAAGGTGCAATGTCAGACATGTATCCATACAAGTCTGTTCCGAGTTCGAACAGAACCGAAGGCACTTCTTACGAAGCCCTTGCAATTTCGGGTATTCACAATCCCGTCCGGACTTCCCATCACAAAGGGTGATAAAATCTCTATACCGGGGACCAGTCGGTGCAGAGACATTCGACAAGTTGTCCTTTCGTTTTCGTAAATATCCAGTCTTCAACACCGGTCTTCAAATGCTATCCATATACGACGTATCATTATTCGGAATGGGTTATATGACACAAATGTCTTTTCCCGGCTAACCCGAATAACGAGCGAAATCTTTAAAACATATGGATATGGGATTTCAATTAAGTCACAACTTAATAATTCAACTTCTTTCTTCAAATGGTTTAACAAATTACCATTTCAAATCTTTTAAACAAAAAGATTTATTTCACAAAGTTCACCCAGTTTCACAAAAATCCATTCACAGATTTCTAAACAATTTCCGTTTTAATTGGATTAACTCGTTAAATCTTTAAAACAAGATTCAACTTATAGCTTTCAATACAATGTCATTTTGAATGTTTTAATCAAATTATCATTTTAAATCTGTTAAAAATAAACAGGTTCAATTCATAGCTTTCAAAAAAGAATTCATTTATAACTTGGAAAACCACCTTTCAATTCATACTTGAAATTCCTTTAAATTGGAATTTCATTTCTTATATATACGAAAGCTTTTATCATTTGAAAACAAACAGTTTTCGTCTAAGAAAAATCCAATTTTATTTGCACGGGTTAAAGTCCTTGAATTATATTCACATTTCAAAATCAATACTTTTAAAATGGTTTAACCCTTATATAACGATATAACTTCTTTAATCCCTAGTTTCAAATTATAGAATTCGATTTCAAATCTTGAATTTAAGTTTAAATCCAATTATTTAAATTTCCAAAACTCGATTAAGTTATTCAAAATAACTTTTATCTTTGAAATTCTATTTCAAAAGCTTTTCACTTTAAACCCAAATTTCTAATTTCAAAATCAATTGAAATTAAAATTTCAATTTTAAAAACATCAAATTTAAATTATCTGTGACTTAACCGATTTCCACGTGAAATCCATATTTGTGTGTGTATGGTGTAGTCCAGGGTTTTACACACAATAGTGCAACATCAATCATCACAGATACATCGATAAGCGGTATAATCGATAACGCTTATCTTCATTCACGGATTTATAGATAAAATAAATTTATCAGTCACAAAGATTCACAATTACAATTCGATGTGGGTTTCGGATAACCAATTGGAATCCGACTCCCTGTCGCATCGAAGTTCAAGTGCCGTTTTACGGGCCATGGGGTTTCATATTCACATAGTAATATATCACAGAAACAGGAATCACAGATCACGACATAAATCAGGACGTATCACAAAGCATCATATATTAGGGAATATCAACAATCAAATCATCCAATAAAATCCAAACATCCATAAGTAAGGTAAGTTAATTGTCTGATTAATTCAAAACAGATTTATTACTTATGAATTACTAATACAGGTTAATATAAAAAATTTACAATCATTTTGATAAATTATTCTATAATCATTTATTAATTAACCATTAATAATAAATTAATTAACCTTTAATTTTTAAATAATTTACTTTTAATTATTTAATCCACCATTTAAATAATTATCTTTAATTAATAAATTAATTAGCTTTTAAATTTATAATTAATTGATCTTTAGTTAATTTTAAATCATTAATCAATTTAAAATTAACTTAACTTTTAAGTTAACACATTAAAACATTTAAATCAATTTCTTGATTTTCTTAATTAAGTTTTATTTAAAATAAGCCCCTTTTTAATATAAGTTTAAAACATTTTAATTAAACTTAATTAACTTTAGAAATATTGTTATTTAAAAAACTTTCAACACAATATCATATTTGTACTTAACAAAAATTATTTTAAGAAATTAAATTTACAAATTAAATTGATTTGAATTTGTTCAAATTTTAAAAACTGGAAATTTAAAACCCGAGATTTTACCCAGTTTCACTCGAGTTAACACCCGAGTCTCCTTCCTTATTCCCCGAGTCATCTCTCTTTCTCTCGTGTATACTTCTTCTTCTCCCTTCTCGTTATTTTTTTTAGCAAGTAAATTTTAGTTAAATTATAATGACAGGATACAAAACACTCACGCGAAACTAAAACTCGAGCCAGCTACAAAATTTCTCGAGACAGAACTTGAGATTACCTTCTTCTTCCCCGAGTCATCTCAACAGATACACCAAACAACCCGTGCACGTGCACCTCTGCCACAACCACCTCCGACCAACGCCACTTCCCCCAGCACATCGAGCAACCCACCATCATCGAATCTAACACACCTGCGAACCCCCACTCGTCCATAGTCGAAATCGAGCACCACGACCCAGACTTCAATGAAACCAGACCTCCAAAATCGCCTCGTCCCCCCTTCTCTGACCACCAGAGGCGGAACAACTCCGGCTACACCACGACAACACGCCAACCTTCCATTTCCCAAAGCATCACAACACTCGATCGAGCGAGGACCACGAACGAAGCAAAAATCTCTGGCATACTAAAATTAGGTTTAGAAATTTAGATTGATCGCCACCGACGCCTCCGTGGACGATGCCACCTTCGGCTATTTTGCCCAGCCTCTCTGGTCACTCTCCTACCTCCAGGAAGAGCCTCGACCCCCACCATCAAGTAGGTTGCCAGAAATCATCGAACTTCCACTTTCTGTTCTAACGAGAACTGCACTCTCATGCCCAAACTAAAAATAGTAATTTTAGTTTTAAAATTCAAGTTTTAGTTTAAGCTTTTGGTTTACATACCTGAATACATGAATTATAACAATTGATTTTTAACTTATTTTAATTTTCCAACTGTCGTTTTATATTTTCCAGAACAAAACAACTGTTTTCCCTTTTAACAAATTTAAAGCTCAAGTCTCTGATAATACAAACATTTTATGTTCAAAGCTTAAGCCTTGCTAAAGCTAGAATTAAGAACAAATGAATTTGGATATATACTTAAGTCTGTGACTAAGGTCAGAGATA
The DNA here is from genome assembly GCA_030737815.1 of Allium fistulosum. Lineage (NCBI taxonomy): Eukaryota > Viridiplantae > Streptophyta > Magnoliopsida > Asparagales > Amaryllidaceae > Allium > Allium fistulosum. Next base: position 1,506,099,771 of record CM060903.1, read on the forward strand.
TTCACAGAGATGCCCATCACTATGTTCAAACATACACAGAGATATACTAAGCAAAATATACCCAAACAAATAAATTCCAGAAGGAAGCATATAAAGAACAATTATACTTAACCATTTTTAGATTGTGATGTTACTCACAGATTCTCAACATTGGATTCAAAGAAATGGTTTAAAAGATTAAAGTTGCTCACCTTACTACTAGGAGAAAGAATAGAAGCTCATGTTTTGAACAGACTGTGACATTGCAAGCTGAAGACTTCCCCTTTGATTCTTGATGGTTTAAGTTGAGTGATTGTTTTGATGTTGAACAGCATTCCTTTTTTATAATACTTCTTATTGTTTTGTTTGCTTCAGTTTTACTTTATTTTTCTCAGTCTCAAATGAACAAAATGAAGATGTTTGATATATAGAAAGAAGGTATAGGTGGTATTATTTGTTTACGCAAAACATGTACAAAAAATTTCCTTTACTTTTCCTTTTAAATCTTTGGCCAGAGATTTTTTTTTTATGAAGCTTTCTATTTTACTAATATTTTGTTTATTTACTTATCTTCATTTCGGCTGAGATAATTTATTTGTGTTAGCTTATACTTTCTTCTTTTATTGGTTTGTAATGATACTTTGTACTTAGAAGATATTATACAATGTACATATGTTTCTTTTTCTACTTACAGGAATCATTTCATTGATGGTTATTTTGGCTGAGGTGATTTTTGTTATGGTGGGTAAGATATTGGCATTAAATGCCTTGGTACCCTATGTACCCTGTTTTGTTTACATATAAATTGTATATGTGTAGTTTATACTTTGTAGATATTTTCTTTCTTTTGCTTTCTTGTTTTACATGTTTGAATTGTAGTTGTTTGCACTTTAATAATATTTTGCCTATTTTCTTTGCTCACAGCTGAGATGATGCTAGTAAGTATTCTTGTTTATTTTTATCTTTTCTTTTTATATTGCCTGACCTTACTTTGTTTCGGCTCTTCATTTTGCTGAAGTTGTTTACTTTGCTTATACTTGCATATGTATTTCGTTTTCTTTTGTAATATTACTTCAAAAATAAAAATAAATTTCTATTTTATACTATATAATTTATCTTATATATTTTCGATTCTATTTATAACTTAATATCTATTATTATCATTTATTATTATTAAACCATTTAAACTTAAATTTAAACTTGAATTCAATATACATATATATTAACTTCAAATTTCCTCATATATCACGTATACATATATATTCATATATATGTACAATATTTACAATATTATTAAATTTAAATGATTTATACAAAATATACTTGAATTCGGGGAAAATCGCATCACTGCATTGATTATTTTCACAAATTTAATTCAAAAATTTATTTAGTTATCAATTTAAATAAAATTAAATTTCGGGGTCGTTACAAACTTCCCCCCTTAAAAGAATTTCGTCCTCGAAATTCGCAGGCACGAAAACAACACAGAGATAGACAAATTCGATCTCCTATAATTTCTCAAACTTACGATATGAATTCCAAACTAAAGTCGGAATATCTCAGAATACATACCAATTTGTCCCTCTTCGGACTTTGGTATCCACAAGAAATTACAATAGAATTTCAAATTTGGTTTCAAACCAAATCGTTTTATTGATTTAATTCAAATTTATCCTTCATATTCTATTAATCAATTTAATTCAATTTAAAATTTCCAATTCATATTCATTGAAATTTAAATCAATAAGCTGATAAGAAATCGATGAAGATACGAAGTAAGAATTTTCTACAACGATTCGTAGAGCCATTATCATACCGAAACTTCTTCTTATAGCTGATACGAAGAAATCAAAAGAATTTGAAAACGAATCAAAGAAGATTGATAAGAATATTGTTTCCACCGTTGTAGGATATTGACCATTTATAGTCGTATTCCCTTGTCCCCTATCTCGTTCTCTTCTTGCACTCATACTCACTATCAGTGGATAGTAAAAGAATTTACTGAGACGTTCAAACGGATATCTGAGGATACTCATTCTAGAGTTTACTTCACTCTATCTCTAATGAGCTACTTAACGTGTTATACTCCTGAGCTAAAGTTTAACCTTAGCTCTGATACCAAATGTAACGAGACGGATTTTGCCCGCTCGAAAATCGACATCCATACTTTACATCGTACTCGAATGCCGTAGATTCGACCGTTCAAATCCGGTTCGCCGGAGCTTATAACAACATTAAGTAAATAACACAGCGGAATAAAAGAAAAAGAATATAGATATACAACATCTGATACAATATCCAGATACAATGATGATACAATGAATATCTATATACATCAGAGATATGATACAATAAATAGCAGCGGAAAAGAAAATGATAACAACAGCAGCGGATAATCTCCAACTCCAAAGCATCAATCCAGAAATAGCTTGAACTCCTAATAACGATACACCAAGATAAGCAAGTGCAGTCCATATCCAAAGACTGAACTGGCTCCAGAAAACCTACTAATCTGACTATCTGAAAAACCCAACTCTAGACTGCTCGTGTAGAAAAAATTTGAGCATCCAGAGTTTAGGAAAGAAACAATAAACTCCGGATCAGTCATGGGACTGGTGTGAGCAACAAAAACAGTTTATCTTTAAAACAAATAACAGAGAATTTTAAAGTCAATTCGCAATGCTTTTTGAAAATGAAACTACCATAAGACCTCCCACCACACACACAATGCAAACGCAGAATTGGAGGAGATTTCTTCTTATGATAGTCAAAGATGCTTACTACGCAAAAATCAAATCACTTTGGATATTATTATTAGTGCACAGCGTAGAAAACATTTCGAAAGTAGAATATAAATCTTAGCCAGCATAGACATTCCGAACTATGCCTACTATAGCTACCATCTAAACAGTGATGACCACCATAAGTAAATGGCAGGTTCTACAACTAATACCGTACAAGTTCGTATTGGAGTTTGGATTTCCAACAAATGGTCAGGCCAAGGAACTTCCCATTGCCACATGGAAACGCCTCTGGAATGACGTCCCGAGAAATAACCTAACATTACGGTTAGATCTCTGCCAACACAAGGCCGGGTTACCTCTGCAAAAATAGGTAACTACTGACACGCGTATGCCATCCCCCGATCATAACCGATCTTCCCGAGGATCCTCGATTTCCAACAACCACATCAGAATAATAATGTAGTAACCACATAGGTTAAGTATCTGGGCTCCATACCATGATACCACCTCTATCCAGAAGGAATGACATACACTAAGGGGCGCTACTCCCTAGAACCTTGCTGCATCCTTCCTGTTTTGACCATTTCCGGGGTGTGAGGCTCGACGAAGTCTCATCCACAAAGCTACGCTTTGTCACAAAGCCATGCTTCGGGTCAAACAAATGATCAACCTATGATCACAAAGATATAAAATCAAATAAATGATCATATCGCAAATGATCAAACACTGATCATCACACAGCAACACTCAGCATGCCACATTACCAAATTGGGATATATCGCTGATAACTTCAACTACATAACCTCTGAGCTCGTACGTCTCAGAGAAGGGTGTTAAGCTAAGAGAATAAATTCTCCGCCACAAACAGAAATGTATTTGAAAGAAATCGGCTTTATATCTCAAGGTGTAATGTCAGACATGTATCCATACAAGTCTGTTCCGGGTTCGAACGGAACCGAAGGCACTTCTTACGAAGCCCTTGCAATTCCGGGTATTCACAATCCCGTCCGGACTTCCCATCACAAAGGGTGATAAAATCTCTATACCGGGGACCAGTCGGTGCAGAGACATTCGACGAGTTGTCCTTTCGTTTTCGTAAATATCCGGTCTTCAACACCGGTCTTCAAATGCTATCCATATACGACGTATCATTATTCGGAATGGGTTATATGACACAAATGTCTTTTCCCGGCTAACCCGAATAACGAGCGAAATCTTTAAAACATATGGATATGGGATTTCAATTAAGTCACAACTTAATAATTCAACTTCTTTCTTCAAATGGTTTAACAAATTACCATTTCAAATCTTTTAAACAAAAAGATTTATTTCACAAAGTTCACCCAGTTTCACAAAAATCCATTCACAGATTTCTAAACAATTTCCGTTTTAATTGGATTAACTCGTTAAATCTTTAAAACAAGATTCAACTTATAGCTTTCAAAACAATGTCATTTTGAATGTTTTAATCAAATTATCATTTTAAATCTGTTAAAAATAAACAGGTTCAATTCATAGCTTTCAAAAAAGAATTCATTTATAACTTGGAAAACCACCTTTCAATTCATACTTGAAATTCCTTTAAATTGGAATTTCATTTCTTATATATACGAAAGCTTTTATCATTTGAAAACAAACAGTTTTCGTCTAAGAAAAATCCAATTTTATTTGCACGGGTTAAAGTCCTTGAATTATATTCACATTTCAAAATCAATACTTTTAAAATGGTTTAACCCTTATATAACGATATAACTTCTTTAATCCCTAGTTTCAAATTATAGAATTCGATTTCAAATCTTGAATTTAAGTTTAAATCCAATTATTTAAATTTCCAAAACTCGATTAAGTTATTCAAAATAACTTTTATCTTTGAAATTCTATTTCAAAAGCTTTTCACTTTAAACCCAAATTTCTAATTTCAAAATCAATTGAAATTAAAATTTCAATTTTAAAAACATCAAATTTAAATTATCTGTGACTTAACCGATTTCCACGTGAAATCCATATTTGTGTGTGTATGGTGTAGTCCAGGGTTTTACACACAATAGTGCAACATCAATCATCACAGATACATCGATAAGCGGTATAATCGATAACGCTTATCTTCATTCACGGATTTATAGATAAAATAAATTTATCAGTCACAAAGATTCACAATTACAATTCGATGTGGGTTTCGGATAACCAATTGGAATCCGACTCCCTGTCGCATCGAAGTTCAAGTGCCGTTTTACGGGCCATGGGGTTTCATATTCACATAGTAATATATCACAGAAACAGGAATCACAGATCACGACATAAATCAGGACGTATCACAAAGCATCATATATTAGGGAATATCAACAATCAAATCATCCAATAAAATCCAAACATCCATAAGTAAGGTAAGTTAATTGTCTGATTAATTCAAAACAGATTTATTACTTATGAATTACTAATCCAGGTTAATATCAAAAATTTACGATCATTTTGATAAATTATTCTTTAATCATTTATTAATTAACCATTAATAATAAATTAATTAACCTTTAATTTTTAAATAATTTACTTTTAATTATTTAATCCACCATTTAATTAATTATCTTTAATTAATAAATTAATTAGCTTTTAAATTTATAATTAATTGATCTTTAGTTAATTTTAAATCATTAATCAATTTAAAATTAACTTAACTTTTAAGTTAACACATTAAAACATTTAAATCAATTTCTTGATTTTCTTAATTAAGTTTTATTTAAAATAAGCCCCTTTTTAATATAAGTTTAAAACATTTTAATTAAACTTAATTAACTTTAGAAATATTGTTATTTCAAAAACTTTCAACACAATATCATATTTGTACTTAACAAAAATTATTTTAAGAAAATAAATTTACAAATTAAATTGATTTGAATTTGTTCAAATTTTAAAAACTGGAAATTTAAAACCCGAGATTTTACCCAGTTTCACTCGAGTTAACACCCGAGTCTCCTTCCTTATTCCCCGAGTCATCTCTCTTTCTCTCGCGTATACTTCTTCTTCTCCCTTCTCGTTATTTTTTTTAGCAAGTAAATTTTAGTTAAATTATAATGACAGGATACAAAACACTCACGCGAAACTAAAACTCGAGCCAGCTACAAAATTTCTCGAGACAGAACTCGAGATTACCTTCTTCTTCCCCGAGTCATCTCAACAGATACACCAAACAACCCGTGCACGTGCACCTCTGCCACAACCACCTCCGACCAACGCCACTTCCCCCAGCACATCGAGCAACCCACCATCATCGAATCTAACACACCTGCGAACCCCCACTCGTCCATAGTCGAAATCGAGCACCACGACCCAGACTTCAATGAAACCAGACCTCCAAAATCGCCTCGTCCCCCCTTCTCTGACCACCAGAGGTGGAACAACTCCGGCTACACCACAACAACACGCCAACCTTCCATTTCCCAAAGCATCACAACACTCGATCGAGTGAGGACCACGAACGAAGCAAAAATCTCTGGCATACTAAAATTAGGTTTAGAAATTTAGATTGATCGCCGCCGACGCCTCCGTGGACGATGCCACCTTCGGCTATTTTTCCCAGCCTCTCTGGTCACTCTCCTACCTCCAGGAAGAGCCTCGACCCCCACCATCAAGTAGGTTGCCAGAAATCATCGAACTTCCACTTTCTGTTCTAACGAGAACTGCACTCTCATGCCCAAACTAAAAATAGTAATTTTAGTTTTAAAATTCAAGTTTTAGTTTAAGCTTTTGGTTTACATACCTGAATACATGAATTATAACAATTGATTTTTAACTTATTTTAATTTTCCAACTGTCGTTTTATATTTTCCAGAACAAAACAACTGTTTTCCCTTTTAACAAATTTAAAGCTCAAGTCTCTGATAATACAAACATTTTATGTTCAAAGCTTAAGCCTTGCTAAAGCTAGAATTAAGAACAAATGAATTTGGATATATACTTAAGTCTGTGACTAAGGTCAGAGATATTCACAGAGATGCCCATCACTATGTTCAAACATACACAGAGATATACTAAGCAAAATATACCCAAACAAATAAATTCCAGAAGGAAGCATATACAGAACAATTATACTTAACCATTTTTAGATTGTGATGTTACTCACAGATTCTCAACATTGGATTCAAAGAAATGGTTTAAAAGATTAAAGTTGCTCACCTTACTACTAGGAGAAAGAACAGAAGCTCATGTTTTGAACAGACTGTGACATTGCAAGCTGAAGACTTCCCTTTTGATTCTTGATGGTTTAAGTTGAGTGATTGTTTTGATGTTGAACAGCATTCCTTTTTTATAATACTTCTTATTGTTTTGTTTGCTTCAGTTTTACTTTATTTTTCTCAGTGTCAAATGAACAAAATGAAGATGTTTGGTATATAGAAAGAAGGTATAGGTGGTATTATTTGTTTACGCAAAACAGGTACAAAAAATTTCCTTTACTTTTCCTTTTAAATCTTTGGCCAGAGATTTTTTTTTTATGAAGCTTTCTATTTTACTAATATTTTGTTTATTTACTTATCTTCATTTCGGCTGAGATAATTTATTTGTGTTAGCTTATACTTTCTTCTTTTATTGGTTTGTAATGATACTTTGTACTTAGAAGATATTATACAATGTACATATGTTTCTTTTTCTACTTACAGGAATCATTTCATTGATGGTTATTTCGGCTGAGGTGATTTTTGTTATGGTGGGTAAGATATTGGCATTAAATGCCTTGGTACCCTATGTACCCTGTTTTGTTTACATATAAATTGTATATGTGTAGTTTATACTTTGTAGATATTTTCTTTCTTTTGCTTTCTTGTTTTACATGTTTGAATTGTAGTTGTTTGCACTTTAATAATATTTTGCCTATTTTCTTTGCTCACGGCCGAGATGATGCTAGTAAGTATTCTTGTTTATTTTTATCTTTTCTTTTTATATTGCCTGACCTTACTTTGTTTCGGCTCTTCATTTTGCTGAAGTTGTTTACTTTGTTTATACTTGCGTATGTATTTCGTTTTCTTTTGTAATATTACTTCAAAAATAAAAATAAATTTCTATTTTATACTATATAATTTATCTTATATATTTTCGATTCTATTTATAACTTAATATCTATTATTATCATTTATTATTATTAAACCATTTAAACTTAAATTTAAACTTGAATTCAATATACATATATATTAACTTCAAATTTCCTCATATATCACGTATACATATATATTCATATATATGTACAATATTTACAATATTATTAAATTTAAATGATTTATACAAAATATACTTGAATTCGGGGAAACTCGCATCACTGCATTGATTATTTTCACAATTTAATTCAAAAATTTATTTAGTTATCAATTTAAATAAAATTAAATTTCGGGGTCGTTACACTAGTAATGAACATTTCTTTAATGACAATTAATATAATAACGGAAAGTGTGAATGCATAAGTAACATAGAAACGTAATGCATGTATAAAGTAATAAACTGGTGTAAGAATGGAATTAAGGTAAATTCATTAATTGGTTTTTAAACCTTAATTAATGTGTACAATTGATAGAAGTACACATTTAGAAATATAATATTTATTCAAATTAAGATGTAAATAAGCATATATTAGCGTAATGGATAAAACTAATGTAATTAGGTATGAATGTAAGGGTTGTGTAAATAAAAGGAATTTGTAATTTGTTAATAAATTTATAACGGGAATGAAATGTAAGAATGTTGATGTAAACTAATAAATAATTAATTCAATGCAATCCCAATTAATTGAAACCATTGTTGTAAATAGTAATATTTGGAAATAAATTTAATACAAACTCACGTACTAACATACCTTACCGCATCTCATTTGGTTTCCATTCTCTCGTGTGAAGCTTGCTCCTCTGTAGGTAATGGCTGCACATATTTTTTTCTCTTCTTTTTTTTTCTCTTTTTCTCTCTTTCTCCTTTCTTTGTTTTTCTTTTATATTATTTTAACTTTGATTTCAAATTTTCTAATGACCATAACTTTTACATATGATATCCAATTTACGCGCAGTTTCTTTTGTTAGGATCGTTTTCAAATTTCTGACGTTTTGCAACTGGTTTGGTTGGATTCTGAAGCTGTTCAAATTTTGGGTTTAAATTGGATTTAAATTCAAAAGGTGAGTGTTTTAACCCACTCACAACTTCTAAAATTTCTTATGTTTGTTAAATTGATCTATGATGTGATTAGAAGTTTATTTATGACTGTTTAGCATATTTTAATCATCATCTCATTTAAATTGAAATTATTGAATTAAATTGTTATTTAATTTATTATTGCATATAAACTACCAATTAAACAGTTATTTAATTTATTATTGAATATAAACTGCTAGTTGATACCTGTTATTTATTATCTGTTATATATTGATGCTATTGATTGAATTGGATGATGATTGTGATAAATGGTTGATGGTTGATATTGGATGAATGGATGTTGTATTTTATATTGTTATAAACTGCAAGTTGTTATGTGTTTTATTCCATTCGGGATTGCGGTTTGAAATGATATATAACCGTATTTTTTATTTTAAATTACGGATTGAAATGATAAATATCCGCATCACTTGACCATAGGATAGAAAATTTTATACAGACACCGCGGTCTATATATATATAAATATTTTTGAAATGATTTCTATGGTTTTGTAAAGAAATATATGGTTTTATGAGATATTGATTTGGATATTTTATAAATGTTATTTTATATATAGTTAAATTCTTGGTTTTAAGCTATAAATAAAATTGTTTAAAGTATAAAATAAGTTTAATAATAAAGTTTGATTTTATTTAAAATATAATATGGATAATTATTTACTTAAATTATATTTTAATATATAGAGTTTATATTGATTTTTATAACTCAAGGATGAGAAGATAGTTTTGAAATTGATTTGAGATTTTATTTAATTAAGAATTTTATTTAATAAGAATCCATTTGGAACTTATTGAAATTGAGATTTTAAAAGAATATGGTTTTATAACTTAATTCGGATTTAAGGTGATTTAAGTGAATATATCAAATCTAAATAAATTAAGGAATATTCAGTTATTGAAATTTGAAGTTTTATTTAAAGGATATTGGATTTATAAAGCAAATATTTCAAAACTAAATAATAGTAAAGTGAATTTGGTATATATGAATTATAAAGTTTAGTTTGAAATATTAAATATTTAAGCTTTGAAATATATTGAATTTGAAATGGTTATTTTGTAGATCAAATCTGTTTTGAAATCGATATAATTTGGAATGGTCTATTTGAAAACCGAATTGAATTGAAATTTATGATTTGGGGATTTGGTTAAATTTAAAATTTAGAAATTCGGGTTGTTTTGGAATTGATTTGTGAAATTTTAGATGCTAGTTTATTTTATAAAATATTTTAATATTTAAACCATGTAAGGGGTGGAAGTTATGTTTCAAAGTTATCAATTTTAAAGTATTACGTTTTGGAAGTGTTATAGTTTTAAATCTTTAGTTTCGAAATTCTATAACTTTGAAATACTATGATTTTAAAAATGATGTCGTATTGATTTGGTTATAAAACGGAAATGATATCATATTTATATGGTTTTGAAATGGATATTATATTTTGGTTTTGAAGTATAAACTATTTTAAATGACCACGGTGTTATTATAACGTTTGGTTGTTAAAGAGACCGGGATTGGATATGGACATACTCTCTGTCGATACTGAAAACCACTTTAACAACTGTGTACGCGGTGGAGATTCCAGAATGAAGTAGGATGGTGGCGACGATCCTAAGGTATATACGTGGACCCAACTCCCGTGAGTTGGCATAAGGTGGCTAAAACAGGAGCGATCGATGGGCCAAGGAGGTAGCACCTCTGATCGGACACACTTCTTCGATACCATTCTATTACTTGTGATTGATTTGGTGCGCACCCTTGATTTGGGAGTGTTGTTCGAGGTGGGCGATAGTGGCTGCTATGCGTCACCACCAGTCTGGATGCGTAATTGGTATATCTACCCTGGCATTGCCTAGTTGTGTCGTGTCACCTACCATATCGAGCTTTACTACGAGTTTCTATTTGTGTCGTACCTATGGAGTATCTTCTCGTAGCCTCTCGGGGTATGCAGGTACTGTATAGACTATTGGCATTATTTTGTGTTAAGGGCTATATGGGTAACCCCTTAACGCTATTTAAAAGTAAGTTTATTTTATGATTAGACATTATTATAATAGCAAATATTACTACATAGTAAATAGTTTAACGGATCCTTAGGGGATGTGAATCCCGAGCATCTCTTAAGTTACTGCACTCATGTTAGACACTGGATAGGAGATGTCAAATCCCGTAAACATCTCTGATGCCGTTCCACTCATATATTTACCATTGATTTAACTTACATAAGATCTTTTAGTTCTGACTCGAGTGTTTTGTCTTTTCAATTTGCTCGGGTCAGCCTGTGCATTTCAGGATTTGAAGGCCTTAATTCTGGAGGACGAAGATGAAGAATTATTATTACTATTTGTTATATATTCCACTACACTACTGTATTCCGCTGCATTATTAATATTCTCGGGTATGTGTAACTCTGATATGTATTGTATAAGTATAATCAAATGTTTGTAAAACAGCTTCATGAACTGTTATTTGATTATTATATTTTATCGTTCCGCTGCAAGATTCTATTTTGTTTCTTTTATTTCTCCACTTTTACTTATTTACCCCATAACAATCTGCCCTTCTGTTGTGTTTAAGTTGGCATGTGTGTCTGCTTAAGCGTACAAAAAGGTGGGACGTTACAACAAATATGCCATACTTATGATAGGCGCATCAATTAAAGAACTAATGACTATAAAAGAGAGATTATGATTTCATATGTGTTGAACTACATGATCTAGAAAGTGGATTTATTCTTTAAATTTTCATTTAACTCTTTTATTTGCATCTCTTTTCTTTTAGTTAGTTAGGTAGTTTTCATACATTTCTAGTTTAATTCACTCTCGACTTCGGTATAATTTGATTGAATAGGAAATTTAAATCATCAATTCCCTGCGGATCGACCAGTACTCGCCACGTACTTCAATATTACGCCGTGCGCTTGCGGTTATTTTTAATCTAAATTCGTTCGATGGTTTTCTAAACCGATAGAATTTCCATCGACGAACAACAACCGAGAATGACTAAAATCACGGGATATGCAGCAAGGCTATGTGGGTCGCACCCATTAGGGTATGGTCATCCCTTATCTAGAGTTGATATCATTCCTTTATTTATGCTTCGGGTCCATTATAGTTGTTAATCACAACTTAGGGATGATCGTATTCGGTACTATCCGGTAAGGGGTAAGTCGATCTTGTGTTGGCAGGGAGTCCATGTGTGACTCTCGGTGCATTTTATCTAGAGATGCACTGTGACAGGTAGTACCTCGGTGCCTTGTCATTGTATGGAAATTCATTCTTCAATAAGTGCCTTTGGACTTAGTTGTATACCTATTATGCTGAAATTTAATTAATGTAACAATTTCGATCATGATTCAATATTCACTTTAAACCAAGACAATATTATAATATTACCAGATTTTCTATAGAAATGTTTTGGTTATCGTAAGGTAAAAACCTGTCCATGTTCATGTGCGAAGTGGTCTTATGGGATACCTTTATTTTGAAAGGTTTTATAACATTCAAATTCATTTGAGGTGCGTTTCTCATGCTAGTTTACCAGACTGATCCAGGTGTTATTTTTTAATAATGCTCGGGTCAGACCGAGCATGTTTTCAGATCTAGTTTGGATGCCTTGGAGCTTCAGGAGACGAGCTAGATGTCCAAGACATATCTCTCGTAAATTCTTTATTTCCGGTGCATGTGTTGTTTTATCTATCAGCATTTTTGAGGATAGGTTGTTATAATTGTCCAGGCTGACGATTAGTGATTAAGTGTACTCTGATCTTGATGTATGTATATTACAGTTTTCTTTTGTAAAAATCTGTTGTAGATTATATATTACTCGGCACGATGTGAGATTCTGTTATGTCTTTTCTTTCTTTTTTCCCAACAATCTGTCTTTCTGGTACTAGGATGCTCGGCACGTGAATACCGTAGATGTATTAGTGTCGACATCCGAGGATCAAAAAGGCGGGTTGTTACATATGTATTTGTCCCTTAAGTCTAGATTTCTAATTGTTCCACCTTTAATTTATACATTCATATTATATGAGTTTTAATTATTATATAATTTTTATAATTTAATTACATATATAATAGTCTTATGTATAACTTTATATTAATTAAATCTTATTTAATTAATTAACATCTTAACTAATTTTATTTTATTCATTTTAAACATTTCAAATGAATATATGCATTATAACATTTATAGTAATACATATACATATATATATGTGTGTGTGTGTGTGTGTGTGTTTGATATTATTAATTAATTAACATTTCATTAATATATCTAATTAGAACAATTTTATTTAATTACAATTAATTTCAAAAACTATATATATATATAATTACCCACAAGGGCCTCTTTAGCAAGTGGAATTAGTTTCTAGGACACACAACTGGAATAATTACTTTCAAGGACAAAACGTAAAATAATTAGTTTCTAGGGCCTAAAAACCTATGAAATTATGTCCTTGAAAGTAATTGGACTGCTGACTTTGTCCTTGAAAGTAATTATTCTACTGACTTTGGCCTTGAAAGTAATTTCTTTGAATGTGTGTCCTAGAAACTAATTGGACTGCAAAGTTTGTCCTTCTGGTAAAATGCCCCTATATATATATATTACCTTAACGTCTTAAGATAATGTTACATATATCAATATATATGTTATTTGATGTAATTAATAAATTGTTATTTAATTATTCAATTTAATTAATCTAATTAATTAGTAATAATTTTTGCAAAACAATTTTGTAAATTATTCTATAACATTTATAAAATCATTACTTATTTTAAATTTAACCTTTTAAATTTAACCGGTTAAATTTAAAATATTATTTTATTTATTGTAAATTTGACCTTCTAAATTTATAATTATTTTTTAATTTATTGTAAATTTAGCCTTCTAAATTTAAAATTATTTTTTAATTTTAGAACGGAATTTGAAAATTATCCCAAAGCCCAAATCAATTTTGGCATTTATATTTGAGATAACCTTTGGGCATACCTAATCCTTTCAAGCCAGGTTAGTAGTCAAATAAGATAGAGTACTTAATTATCCAAACCCAATCTTAGATGCTACTTTCCTAGACTCCCTACTATATGGGTAGGCTTTAATAAATTAGCCATAATACTAGTAATTTAGACCGGCGTAGGCTATTTAGCTTTGATACCATTATTGGAACTGAGCTAACACACAGCGGGGTAAATGGGTAAATTCAAAAAAATTATTCCATTTTGGATCTTACTGGGCTTATGAAATCTAAGTTTATTTAGATCTTGTCTAAATTTATTTTAAATAAGATCAATATTTTATTTTATTTATAATAGAGTTTTTTTTATTATTAAATTTGTATCATGTAATATAATGTGTATCATATACACATATGTGAGAACGTGCATGTGCAACAAAATAGTGTGCATGCCTTGATATGTCCGTGTATAGATGTTGGGATTTACACCGCAACGGACATGTTAGCCCTCTATTTATATGTGTGTTGTTAGTATATATGTATGTATAAATAAATGTATATGATTTGTATATTATAAACATTACTTGTAAAATGTAAAAGTTTATAAAATAATTGCATATATATATATATATAGTTTATTAAGTAATTATAAATTTAATATAGGGAATTTATATATTTCATATTCAAATTTTTAGATTCAAAATTTAATATTTAGATCTAGATTTAAAAAATGAAATATCTATATTTTCAAATTCAAACTAATATATTAATTTTGTGTAAATACGTATATATAATTTGAAAATTATTATTATTTAAATACATATATACTATATATATATATATTAAATAATATTTAGAAGTACTACATGTATGTATAATGTATACTTAAAATTATATTTTATATGAATTAATAATATACATATATATGTATAGACATACATATTTTTCATCCATAAAAAACCTTTTTTCGACTTTACTTTGTTTTCATCAAAAATGCTTTTTTTATATTTGATTTTTGTATGGAAATCTATAAAAAAAATTGTTTGATTTAGAAAACAATATATGTATGTATTATATTAAATATTCATATAAACATATTTTATATAATTTATATAGTGTGTGTGCGTGTGTATATGTTTTTAGACATGACATTATTTAAATAAAATACTATATTGTATTCAAATATAAAATTATATATATAACAAAAAAATTCGTTTTTTTGAAACAATAAATGTGTATGTGTCTATATATATATATATATATATATATATAACATATTTTACTTACACTGTTTATTTTAAATTAGTTTTACTTTAAATCATTTAATATTATTATTTTCGAAAAACAATTTTTTTCAGTATTTTTAATGGCTGTGAGCAATATGTATGATTTTATATATATATATATATATATATATAGACACACTGTAACGACCCGAAATTTTCGAACCCGAAAATTCCAAATAGTTATGAAAAAGAAGAAAGAGATAGAAGAAAGGAACAGAAACAAGTCATAGAATCTCACATTCGCAGCGGATAAAAATATAATATCATATAATACCATTTATACAAAGAAACTGTATCAGTTAAATTACCCTTTAATACATCAGAGTTACAACATATACACAGTACCCGATATATATAATCAACATGTCCAAATATACAACAATATATCACAGCGGAATACCCTCCATACGTTCCTGCCATCCAGCTCGCCTCCTGAGCTTCCGAACGTCCTTACCTGAAAATCTGTAATACTCGGTCTGACCCGAGCATTACATCAAAGTAACACCCGGGTCAGGCTGGAAACCAGCGTGAGTAAACCCACATAATTTGAAATACTGAGTTCAACCATAAAGGAAACCCGGGTATCTCGTACTTCGTGACGAGTTCATTACTTAGTATGTCCAATACTTGTTACAAATCAAATAATAGATTATGTCTCAATTTCATCTTAATTAATCACCCTGGATTAATAACAGCCATAAATTAATTATACAAATTAATTAACCTTTACCCATTTAATATTAGTTACATTAGTAAGTAATCCTTAATTATCTACCCTTAAATTTCTTACATTAAGAAAATATCATTCAAGCAATTATTCTCCAATCACTTATGTGAATAATTATTCTTAATTAATTAGTTGATTATTTCTAAATTCCAATCATTCATTAACCACCCATTATTAAGTAATTATACTTTGATTCATAACTCAAATCAAAAAATCTTTCTCGATTCATTTAATGAAAAATTTAATTTCCAAATTTTTCATCTTTAATCATTCATAAGCTAAGTAAGATAAATTCGTACTTTCATCATTTAACATAGAATCAATTCTTAAAATTGAAGATAACCAATTTATTTAAGTCAAAATCTATTAAACATTTTCATTTAACCTTTGAAATCTTGGAAAACTTTAATTAACTTGTTAAATAAAATTTATCAAATTCCCTATTTGAAACTAAATTTATTTCCATCATCTCATTTCAATTTTGTATTCCAATGTTAATGTGTGAAACATGATATACTTTACTCCTTAACTTAATTAAAGTTATTTACCTTTATTTAATTAATTACTCTTGACCAAAACTTGTTCCAAGAGAGTCTTCTCTTACAAAATAAAAAAAAATCCTGATTACCATTTGATTTTCAAAACTTAACCATGTTGCATTCCATCAATCAGTGGAGATCCCGAGCAAAACGCTGCATTACCCGAGCCACATCAGCCAAAACTCGAGTCTCCCTGACTTCGAGTCGAACTCGATAAAAACTCGAGAACCCCGACCACTCTTCTTCCCAAACCCAAACTCCAGTTGTACACGTCGACCACTGTGCACGTGCACATCGCTCCGGTCAGCTCCGACTTCTTGCCGAGCCTACCCACCTATCGACAACCACCACGACAACCTTTCTAGCCTTCGGGCCCTGTGGAAACGAGGTGAACACGAAAACGAGCTATTCATGGAAAACTGAGGAAAACTCTGATCGGCTAAACTCCTTGTCGCCGACACACCATGTCACGAGCAACACCACCGATCGCCCTTAACCATGCCGCGAACTCCAGCTCATCTTTCCCCCTCATGCGCACCATCCCGATCCACTGTCCTCGTCGTCCCAGCCTTGCAAATGTCGATGACCACATTACTCTCCAAAACCCTACTTCCTCCCCTACCGGTCGCCATAGCTAACGAAAAATTCCAATCCCATTTTTCTCGAAGGCGTCTATCCTTCAACAAGCAACGACCACATCCCCGACATTAATCATTTCGCCAATCGCCGAAAAATGGCCATAGACCCAAATCCGATCAAACTCAAATACCTCCACCGTACCCAACCTAAAAATCCCAATTCCTATACCTAAATTCATGATTTATCATCACGAATCTACTCATGCATTCAACTCATTGAATTGTTTCCATAAAATTTTAACCAAAAATCGATATTTACGGTGTGTCTTTATTTCTGAAATAATTACTGAGTTCCGAGTTTGAAAATATTTTTAGAATTTCTACTGTGATGTTATCTACAACTTCCATTTAAAGATCCAGGCTTAAAACAGATTGTGACTTAAGATACAGATTTTTTTAAAGGAAAATTTTCAAGAATTTTGATACAACAGAGAACCAGAACTTAACAAATATACATGCATGTTCACAGTTTCAACCACCAATTTCAGACATTTTTAAGTTAAATCATCCATGCAAGTTATAGCTATCACTCACAGTCACATTTATTTAAGCTTCATCTTCAAATTATAAACTGTTATTAAAGAACGGGTTTACTCAGGCATAAAAAAATAAAAATAAACAGAGAGTACTGGGTTGAAATACTCACTTGGTGAAGAAAACAGAGCCAAATTTGAACTTCTTCCTGCAACTGGCAATCATGTTTGCTTCTTGATCTTGATTTAGCTTTGTTTACTTCAGGTTGAATTTGTTTCATATTGTTTTATTTTATTTTGAAACTTGAGTGTTTGGTTTTGCTTACGTTTTTAATTGTGGCTTGCAGTATTGTCTTCTCTTGTTCCAGTGAAAAGCAAAGCTCAGTATATTATAAAGGAAATGGCTGTAGCTTCCTATGTACACAACTCTTTTTTTTTAATATATAATGGTCACAGATTGATTTCACATGGTGGCTGAGATGATAGTATTAAATGCAATGTCCCCTTTCAAGCTTACATCCTTATCCATTTTATCTATGTTCATGGATATATATTTTACAGATGTAAATTTGTCAACTAATCTAGATACTTAAGTAGTTCAAAGTGAATGTTAGCTGGAGTCCTCCACTCTAATCCCTGGTTTGATTAATTTGTCTTGCGTTTAAACTACATTTCGCTAGTGTTCATTTCAGATTTCTTAGCTTTGAATGAACGAACTATAATGAAGAAGTTGATGTATATAAAGTAAGTTTACAGGTTATCCTCTCTTTTGTACTATACAGGGTAAATATATTTTCTTGTACAAATATAAGTCAGAGATGTCTTTGCTTTGTTCTTCGACTAGCTGATATTTTGTTACTTTGGCGGCTGATATCATTTTTTTTATGGTGTGCTATAGATATGGCATTAATTACCTTTATTTGTTTTCTCAAGTCTATACTTATCTTCCTTTTGCAAGCCTTCATATATATTTTATATCCTCTTTAGTCTAATATGAATGAAGGTCTAGAGAACAGATATTTATGTTTACTTTAATTTTATGCATAACTATATAATTTAACTTATATTTTTATGTCTATTTCTAACTTACATTCTTATTCTTAACATAATTATTTATTGTCTTGTATATCTCTACGCATATTTATTCTATTTATTATGTAAGCACATTTTATTTGTATTTTATTTTACTTTGTATATTTACTTCTATTTTAACTTAGATATTTATTTATATTTTCAACTTATTTTCTAACATAAACTATCTACTCCTACTTAGAAAAAAAAAAATTATTTTCATACTTGTCAATATCCTATTTCTTATGTCTATGTATCTATATTATATATTTTTTTAAATAATAATAAGTTGTATTTTAATTAATTAAATTAAATATTTATTAAAATAATACTGCCAAAAATCTCGGGTTGTCACACACACACACACACATATCCATCCAATGAAGACAACACAATGTTATACAGATTCGTGATATATTTAACTCTATATAAACACATATGTCATACAATAAACATTATATACATTAATATATCATTCTAAAAAGAGAATTCACATATCACCTAATGCCAAGATAGTACACCTTGAAACAAAGAATCAAAACTCCTTGAAACGATTTCAAAATCTAGAGAGTGCTACGGTCTTGAATGCAGCTACCACCAGTGTACAAATTAATTTAATTGAGTGCTTAGGAGCTTGAATTTTGAGGAGGAGAGGGGGATTGGACGTCAGCCTTTGCTGGTCTAGAATGGAGCAAAAAGAGAGAATCAAATAATGAGGGTTGGAGGCAAATAAATAGCAAGAGTAAAATAGTGAAAGAAGGATCTAGATCCTTCTTTTCCTCTTACCAAATCTTCTCCTTTGAATTCAAAATTCCACCCTCCCTCTCTTGGTTTGGCCAGCCTCCTCATGCCCTCTAATAGCCGCCTACAATAGGCTCCCTATAGGGCCTCAAAATCAGTTAAAGCGTAATCAATAAAAATTGCATTTAAATTTAATTCAAATGCATATCGATATTGTACATCGATACGTGTGTTTATAACTATTACATACACATCATTTAAATTGATCAATACAAATAAATAAAATTTTATAATTAATATTTCATAAATATTTATGAATTTAATTAATTTATAATAATTATAATTAATTAAATCAGGTGGTAACGGTAACACCCCTCAAAAATTAACTAAAAATTTAGTAAAGAAATTGAATTATATATAATAAGGAAAAATGGGAATTTTCATAAACATCCGAATGTGACTATGAAATTGCACCGTTATTTCTGTAGCGATTTTCTTGATAATTTCATATATAAAGTTTTGTAATTGAGTTCATATGAAAAGGTTGTTAAAGTTTGTAGATTTGAAATAAAAATTAATTAAAAACTAAAAGGAAGTAATATATATAACTTAAACCGGTCGACAGCCTAAATTGGACCGGCGGACCCCCAACGGTCGATGGCTTGGGCACTATCCACTAGGAAAACCTAGATCGAACGGTCCGAATTTAAATAAATTGAAGATCAACGGCTGAGGTGAGTTCCTGCACTTATAAATAGAAGGTTAACTTGACAGTAAGAACTCTAATCTAATCCCGTATGCTCCAAAACTTGGTTTCTCCCAAAGTCTCTGCTTCTCTTCAGATCAACTAATTCTTCGAAAATAAAAACAAAAACTAAATCAATTAGAAAGAAGAGGAGACAATCAAATTGAAGATAAAATCAAACGGAAGGGAGAAACCAACAAATCAAAGCAGAGGCAATTCAAGGCGAATTTAGAGGGAAAAAGCTTACATGAGGCGAGTGGGTTGATTGATAAAATATGTGGATTAACAAGTAATTTGATTTATTTATATATCTATTTGATTTTGGGGATTTATTTGATTTGAATCTCAAATGAAAAGTTTATTTAATTTGGAGGCTATTTTAATTGAAATTATATGGAGATAAAAGTTTATTTAATGATCATTGAAATATGATATATTAATAATTGTAAGTATATCGAAATTGATTGCTTTGAAGTAATGTTAAAATATGATCTAATTTCATTTAACTTGGTACACCTTTTATTTTATTTGGATTGAATTTGAGATTTAAAATGTATACACCTTGTTGATTTCACCCTGAACCAATTATAGATATACATAGGTGATTATAAAGGATTTGTCTAGTTGAAACTGTATAAATGAAAATATAGGTTAAACATGGTAATCATTGAATTACATGCAGGATTGTAGAATTGAACGAATAGATGAAATATGGTTAGAAACTAAAATTGAAAACATTGGAAATTGTAGATTAGTAAAGTAGGAGTTTACTGTAAAAGAGAACGATAATTAATAGAGAAGGATAATTGATAAAAAAACCAAAATTAAGAGAGAACGGGAAAAAAATCACTTCGATCGGTCTACTGGATCACTGGAGTCAGTCGACCGCTCCTGTAGCCACCGGTCGACCGGTTATCAGTTTACAGGCGTAGTCAAAACCTCAGCCTAAGGCCCATTTTATAAGTTTATTTATATATAATTTATATATGGATGTTAGTATAAGTAGGGAATTTTGTTCCCTAAGTTTATTACTGTTGGACACATTATGGGGCTGAATAGAGTGTACGCTGGCAATGAGGCCTAGAGAATTTTTATTCGGCATAGTCGATATTCGACAGGGACAATTTGATCGCAAATTGCACTTATAGAAGGTTCTACTGTGTACTTGCAACACTGACGAGGATGCCTGAAGAAGTGTGTGGCTCAGCACTAACGGGAGGTCCCTTGGTATACATGGCGATGAAGACGTGATAATGTTGTTGATGGATGCCCGTCGATGTGCAATTTATAGCCTTACGTTTTCATCGAGAGTGGAAATGGAAGCAGCGGACCCTAAGATGTCTTTAGAGTGAGTCGGCATTGCGTGCTCCGCATCAATGCGTAAACACGATACGTGCAGTGTTAATTTGGGAACATAGTCCCAAGGTTGATATTATAGACGAACCTATGTTGGAATAGTTGCAAAAGTTAATAATCGATCCATAGTTGTTTTAAGGTTTGATTTGTTGTTCGACCCTGAGTATAAAACTTCATAAGATGTTTGGCATAGGTGTATTTAGAACTGCACCCCTTAGTTAGCGAAACATGCCTTAGTAAGTAGTTCACAAACACAAGTAGGACACCTTAAGTCACATATATTGTAAATAAAGTAAATTGCCAGTGATCACTATATGTTTATTAATACAACTCATTCACCAGACTTTTGTCTGATCCACTCCTTTCATTTCCCCCACTATAGGAAGACAGGACAGCAGTTGTTTTGGCATAATACATAGAGAAAGGAGCTAAGTGTTGGAGTTCCATTATTCTTTATTGTTCCTCATGTAGTTATTTATTGTATCAAATGTCTATTAGACTTTATGTTGTACTTTAGAAACATTATATACGAACTAAGTATTATTTGAAGACTGTTTTCCTGAAATATCTACTTTCAGTATTTATATTTTAATTCCTTCCGTTGTAAGATGTGAAAGTGTAGAATGTATTAGATATTATCTTAGTCTCTATAATGTTTTAAAACCCAATAACTCGTACTTCTTGGCATGATGCAAGATCGAAAGTAACCCAAGGTTTTGCTTTTGGTGGTCCGGTGGTGCGGGATGTTGCATATGGTATCAGAGCTTAGGTTTAGGGTTCCTTAGGGATTAGGTATGTATTGAGAGAACATATTTGTATATTTTGGAAAGTTTTTTAAAAAGTTTTTCCAGAAAATTTTCAGATATATATATATATATATATATATATATATATTTGTGTGTGTGTGTATATATGTATATGTATATATATGTATGTATGTGTGTGTGTATATATAGTTTTTCAAAGGTTTTTGAAACACCCTGCCTCCATACACATACCACTCAAGAGTATTACAGTGCAATACTGTTTGATAATGCGTAGAATGAGGCTGTATGGGGTATATATGTGGATATTCCCTTAGACTAACACTCGTACGTATTAAAAAATCAAATATATATCTCACATATACGTACATAGTATCGATACAAAGCAATAGACATGTTTGTCTCCAGGACAGAACAATACATAATATACGTTATATAACAGAGAAAACAGAGTCAATCAAGGCAGTAACATATAATCTATATAATAAAATTCCTTGGTTTTAAGGGAAAAGACAAAGAAGGGTTGAGATTTATTACTGATAAAGACATCAAAGGGCTATAATTTGTCAACATCCATAGAAACGAAGCATGGACTAACTCTGTTAGTACCTCCGTTAAAATTATCAGCCTACTTTAACTCCACAATTACTCCCACTCACCCATCATCGTGTCAAAAGAAAATTCATGTATAAACAGTTGAAATCGCTACCATGCCGACATCTTTTCGTCTCCACTCTTCTTCATTATTCCCTCATTTGCACCTTTTCCCTCTGCTACCTCTATTCTCCGATCGATGTGCCTCCCATCCACAAAATTTTGTGAAACTTTAAACTAGATCTTCCACTTCAACATTAAAACAATGAAGAATTTGAGAAGCAACACGAAGAAGTGAATAAATAGATCGAAGATGTGTGACAATATGAAGGAACCAAAGCAAGAAACAACTTAATTCAGGTTTCCCATTTTAAATTTCTAATCAAATAATTCTCAAGTTGTTTCTTTTTCTTCTATTATTGGATGTTATTGTTTCGATTTTTCTTTTAACATGGTAAGCATTCTGCATGTTAATTTGTTTGATCTATGTAGTTATTTGATTTGGCAGGCGTAGTCAACCAAGAAATACATGAAAATAAAGATATACAAATATTCATGTATTTATTTTTATAGATTTTTAAATAATTAGGTATTGTGCTTGCATCAGTTAATTTTATAGATTTAGGTTAATTTGTCAATATATATTTCCTATATATTTCATGTGGTACAAATATTAAATTTAGCAGAAGCTGTCGCTTTGGTCTTGGTACGATGTGTTGACAAAGTATCAATTTTTGGCTGTTTTTGGAAATTGTTTTTAGTTCATTTGGTTCGATTTTAAATACATTTTCGTTCCTCCTTTTTGAAACTCCTAGCTACCAGTAAATATTTTCCCATTAAGTTATTCTTAGATGTGCATGTGTCGGACAAAAAAAAAGAGGATGAAAATATTTTATTCTTGGTACAATTAACAGAAAGTGAACTAGCAAAAGAAGATATTTTGGCTATGTTAAAACATAGTTCGTACACCAGTTTCTACTGTAAGATGAGATTTAATTTACTTTTTTATTTTCGGCTTTTATACATTGTTTTCATGTTCAGACTTATATTTTGAGACTAAATATCATTTGTACTATAAATACAGCTGTGTCTAAAGCTTAGAAATTGTTTGCATTATATGTAGATGAAACATTACACATAATTTTCTACTTGTTTATAATGTTGTTTTTGATAACAATAATTTGTACTCACAAGTGTATCACTTTCTTATATCCAAATTTTATTGTTGGCCTTAAAGTTGCTTATAATGATACGATATTATTTCCAATATTATTGCTATATTCGATCTAATCTATGTTGTTTCAAATAATATAGATTATGTTGTGCCTATAAAACACCGATGTATTGAAATGAATCTGTTTCACACTGCATTTTGTATCAATTAATTATTATAAGAATAAGTAGTAAAAGAACAAATTAAAGAAATGTTAATAGTAGGCTTCCAAATGCTCTGTGAACTGAAAAATTTTGTTTGCCAATTTTTTTATTAAGGAAAATCAAGATAAATATATTAGTTTAACATGTAATTTTTATATTTTTGCATCTTTAACATATGTGCAATATTTTTGGATGGGCAATACTTTCTTTAAGATGTGCCATGCATACCATGGATCTTGAATATTTGGTATATGAAATAATTGTTATATGTAAATACATACTGTTGAAGCCTATAAAGTTGTGGGACTTATGAGTAGCCTGTTGTGTATCATATTTAATTAACTTCCCTTAATAACCAATACACTTTAATAAATCTGAATTACATGAATTAATATCAAAATTTTATTTGTGGTTTGCTATTAATACCATATAGGCATGTTGTTTTGATACATTTTTGATGATATACAAATTGCTAATATAACTATCATCTTCCAAAATGAAATGAACGTGGAATAAAACAGCATAGGTCCTTAACAACCAAATCATACGACCATTCGCTATTTATTCATCTTTTGAATATTAACTTACTGACTATGTATCCCAATCCTTAACGTTTGTTTTTATTAACTTTTATCATGCAATTGCTTCATCTTTTTACTTCAAAGCATAAACATTACTTAATGCATTTTTTTACATTAGCTTTGCAAGACTTCAATACTGTAATATTTGTACTTATCATATGTTGTCGGTGAAGATAAATATATAGCTTATTTCATTACGCTTGTTATCACTTTGCTTCCTTTTTAAGAAAAAATATATGACATACATTAAGTTCATTCATATATTTATCTTAATACTTCACTAACTGAATCCTTTTTTAATATACCAAAACTATCCCTTTTTTATTTGCGTAATTCACATCATGACATGATGGTATAGATATATTCATCTTTTGCTCCATAAGAAGTTATGCACCACATTCTCATATGAATTTCCCTATTTTGGTTCCTTTTCTTGCCATTATACGACCCCATTTCCTCTTTAAACGACCCTATTTTGTCTTTCAAAATTAGTGGCGGTAATTTATCATCTACCTTCAACCCTAGAAAAAGGTTTAGGTATTCTGTTATTTTCAACCTTCATTTGTACTTTCTTTTATTTTTTAAAATTATTTTCCTCCTGCCTTAGTCCCTTTCGCACTATAATGTTGAATTTGAATTTATTTTACTCTTCTAATTTTGTTTTTTCACTTATTCTAATTACTGACTATTCTTCCAAAATTTGAGAATCTAAATCTGAATGGATTTTGTAAATTATTACTTTCCTTTCTTGGCACAATTACTATTTGTCCATTTCACCGCTTTAAGAGATTAAACCATGTTTGTTTACCAACTTCAGTTTTGTTGTTTCCATCCATTCTAATTACCGACAATCTTTATTCTTCCAAAATTTAGAAACAAAATTTGAATTTGACATGCACATTCATGTAAGGGTATTTTATTTACACACAAATTGGTGATATGAAATTTCACACGGGATCTTAATGTTAGAATGATACCTAAATTCCATTCGTGATTTGAAGAAGATGCCAAGGAAAAGAAGCTACGCAAACCCTAGAGAGGAGCTCGTTCGAAGAAGAGAAAAGAGAAGCTTTGGAAAGAAGCTAGTTTTTTTTTGTTCGGCAAAGAGGAAGTGCCGAACGACAAATCTCGATCGGTGTTGATGGGGGAGATGCTAATTTGGTTCGGTGAAGAGGAGTGATGTTTTCATTCAGTAGTGAGAATGTTTTGGAGTGGTGATGTTGTGGAGCAGCATGGCGTTGAAGCGGTGAAGAAGACCGAATGAAAGATTTCGTTCGGTAATTTGGTAATGCCGAACGAAATATTTTGTTCGGTGTTTGCTGAACCAAAAGCACGTCGGTCCAAATTTTTCGCTCGGTGTTTTGCCAAACCAAACCCTAGGGCTGCTCTATAGCAGCTGCCCCTCCTCATTTCTTCACTCTATAAATAGAGGAGCTTCTGGACAACAACGCTAACCGAAATTTCAGCCAATTTCAGAGCTATCCTAGAGTGATGAAACTCTGTAGAATTTTGTCTGTATTGTAAATTCTTCTTATGTATAGCCTCCAAAAGTGAATCAATCTTGTAACTCTAATCTTTCAGTGATTAATAAAATCTCCTCTCCCCAAGTGGACGTATATTGCCTCGCGGTAGTGGAACCCCTATAAATATTGGTGTTATTTATTTTTCTGCATTGCATTGATCTGTGACTGTCTGTTCTGGTGTTTATCTCTGTTTGTTCCGTCTCACTACAATCACGATCCAGTTCGTTGTTTTCTGCTGCGTTGGGTTTTTATTCCCTTAGACTGATCATCTGAATGGATTTTCCCCAACAGTCTTGTATCGAAGCTACAAGGTTGACCGAGGAGTGTTAGACACTAAGTAGGAGATGAAGCGACTCCAGTTGTTACAATACCCTATACTAGAGGGATGTATATTGCGTTAGGATCATAGTTAGCAATTGAGAAATGGAATGGGGATAAAGACTTCGAGAAGTGGCAATGGAGGATGAAGGCTGTTCTAATGAAGAATGAAGTCCATCCAGTAGTGTTTTCCCCTAAGGAGTTGACGGCTGACATCTCAATCGCGGAAAGGAAGGAGATGGAGAAATGGACGTTTACTACTTTACAACTAGCTATGTAAGAGAATGTTATCTCAGAGATTAGCGGTGAGACCACAGCTAGGGGCATTTGGACCAAGCTAGAAAATTTCTACTTGAAAAAATCTCTGACTAACCGTCGGATATTGCTGTAGACATTTTTCACCATGCGGATGAGAGAGGGTACTTCAGTGAAGGAACATCTTAATTTCTTTGATGATCTCGTGATGAAGATGAAGACTATTGACTTGAAAATGGATAAGGAGTAAATAATAATGATTCTTTTGTGTTCTCTTCCGGAGTGATACACAGGTTTCGCTAACAGCCTTATTTTCATTAGAGACACATTGACAGTGGAAGATGTAAAGTCAGGCCTTCTATCTAAGGGCTTGAGAGATCAAATGAAGGAGATGAGTGAAGGAAGTAGAGGTGGAAGTAGTAGTCACGGCCTGTTGTTGAAAGAGGAAGAGATGATAAGAAGAATTGGCACTCTAGAGGGCGTTCCAAGTCCAGGAAGCCCGGTAATGGCAGGAGAGGAAAGTCTAAGGACGGGAAGTTCTTTATCTGCAAGAAACCTGGTCATTGGAAAAAGGATTGTCCAGATTTGAAGAAGAAGGAAGAAGACGGATCTTCATCATTTGCGGTGGAGAAGTCTATATTCGACGATGTGTTGTCTGTAGCAATATCGGATGTCTCAAACCATTGGGTGCTGTACTTGGGGACGTCTTTCCATATGACGCCTAATAAAGATTACTTCAGTTCTTTCGTTGGACGAGAGGGAAGCTCTATTCTTATGGGTAATGATGCTAGCTGTAGAGCAATGGTTGAAGGTACAGTGAGGATCGGGATGTTTGATGGAGTGATACGCACTTTGACAACTGTCCGGTATGTTCCAGATCTTCGGAAGTCCTTAATTTCTTTTGGACAATTAGCATCTTTGAGATGCAAGGTAACTATCGAGAAGGATAGTCTGAAGGTTTCGAGAGGTGCACTAGTTCTTATGAAAGGAGATGTGTTCCGAAATCTGTATTTGCTGAAAGGAACCACAATTCTTGGAGAGTCATGTGTTGGAGTAGATAGTTCTCGTGCTTTGGATGCCACAAAGCTTTGGCATCTCAGGTTGGGTCATATTTCAAAGAAAGGCTTAGAGTTGCTTCGGAGACGGAACATGATCAAAGGAGGAAGCTTCGACAAGATGGACTTTTGCCAGGAGTGCGTGTTAGGCAAGCAAACTAAAGTATCTTTTGGAGTTGGACTCCATAGATCGAGGCGAGTACTTGAGTACGTGCATACAGATGTTTGGGGACCGATTGCTACTCCTTCTCTTGGAGGAGCAAAGTATTTTATCCCTTTCATTGATGACTTTTCTCAAAAAGTATGGGTGTATGTGATGAAGGCCAAATCAGAGAGTTTTGAGAAGTTCAAAGACTGGAAAGCGCTTGTTGAGAATCAATCTAGTTCTAGGTTGAAGGTGCTGAGATCTAATAATGGCGGTGAATTTGTCTCTAGGGAGTTCCTCGATTTTTGTTGATAGCATGGCATTCAAAGACATTTTACTACACCCGGAGATCCGCAATCCAATGGGATTGCAGAAAGGATGAACAAGACTCTATTGGAGAAGGCTCGTTGCTTGAGATTGACGGCGGGCTTGTCTAGAGGCTTTTGGGCTGAGGCATTATCAACTGCGGCGCATATCATAAATTGAATTACGTGGTCAGTCAAAGATGGGAAAATTCCAGAGGAAAAGTGGAGAGGTAAAGCAGTGTATCTTGGTTACTTCCGAATTTTTGGTTGTCCTGTGTACATTCACCATAAAGGTGATGATAAGTTGGAGGCTAGAGCATACAAGGGCATACTAATGGGATACACCGATGGTATTAAAGGATATCAAATTTGGAACCCTGTTGATCGGAAGATTGTTCATTCCAGACATGTTACTTTTGATGAGTATGCTATGTTCAATCCAAAGGACAAGCTACGTACCACATAAGAAGATTCTGATAGGCCTAAGGAGATGGAAGAAGTTCCCATGTTTCAGCCAAGGAGTAGAGTTGTTGTTGATGATGTCGAGGAAAACACAGTCGATGAAATATACAGGATAGTCCATATGTACCTTCTAGTAGTGCTGGTGATGTGCATGAATTTAGAGGAAGTTCAGTTCAAGGTAGAGCTGAAAGGAGTTTAGGCGAAGCAGTACCTACCCGGGTCATTCGTAGGACTATTGGGCCGCCCAAAAGGTATGGTGATTGGCATTTTGCAAGCCTTAGCCTTAGTGATCAGTTTGACTACGCCCTACATGTGGTTCATGAGGAGTCGTTTGACCTTGATGAAGCTTTGAAGCCATGTGACAATTCGAAGGGGATGTGCACTATGGAAGAGGAGTTAGAGTCGTTGAAGAAGAACAAGACTTGGGATTTGGTACCACCTCCTCAAGGAAGCCGAGCCATAGGTTGCAAATGAGTGTTCAAGGTGAAGGATGATGGGAGATACAAGGCTAGATTAGTTGGTAAAGGGTTTTTACAAAGAAAGGGATTGGAGTATGATGAGATATTCTCTCCAGTAGTGAGGCATACGTCCATCCGCATTTTGCTCGCTATCGTCGCGGCTCATGACTTGGAACTGGAGCAACTGGACGTGAAAACCGTTTTCTTGCACGAAGACTTAGATTGAGACTATCTACATGAAGCAGCCAGAAGGATTTGCTGTAGATGGGAAAGAAAATTAGGTTTACAAATTGAAGAAGTCATTATATGGACTTAAGCAGTCGCCTAGACAATGATACAAGAAGTTTGACTCTTTTATGCTTTCACTTGGTTTTGATCGTAGCATCAAAGACGTTTGTGTATACTTCAAGCATTTAAAGAATGGTAGATGGGTATACCTACTCCTGTACGTGGATGATATGTTGATTGCTTCCAAGGATAAAGCTGAAATCGATAGTTTGAAGCTAAAGCTAAAAGCAGAATTCGAAATGAAGGACCTTGGGGAAGCAATGAAAATTTTGGGTATGGAAATTCAAAGGGATAGAAAGCTAGGATTTTTGTGCCTCACTCAAAAGAAGTGCATTCGAAAGGTGCTTGCTCGGTTTAGCATGGAAGGGGCAAAGGCAATCAGCACACTCATGCCTTTGCACATACAGCTTTCTAGTAAAGGCTCTCCGATCTCGGAAAAGGACAAGGCTTATATGATGAAGGTCTCGTATGCAAGTGCAGTTGGCAACTTGATGTATGTCATGGTCTACACTGGGCCTGACATTGCACAGGCGGTTGGATTGGTGAGTATGTTCATGGCAAATCCAGGAAAGGCATTGGGAAGCAGTGAAGTGTATCTTCAGATACCTTAGAGGAACTCCAAACCATGGACTTGTCTTTGGCGGTAGAGGAAGAGGTTTCAGCTTGGTTGGATTTTGTGATTCTGACTATGCCGGTGATAGAGATCGAAGGAAGTCAACCTCCGAATATGTGTTCACCATTGGTGGGACAATGATCAGTTGGAGAGCGAGGTTGCAGATGATTGTGGATTTATCTATTCAGAGGCAGAGCTCATAGCTGCAATTGAAGCAGCTAAGGAGGCACTTTATTTGAGCCGATTGTTGTGTGATTTGGGCTTCATATATGAAGGCGTAGATGTGTACTATGACAATCAGAGTGCAATCCACTTAGCTGAAAATCTGGCATTCAGCTCGAGGACGAAGCACATTGAGGTGAGAGAGTCGTTCCTTGTCTCGATGAGTGAAGAGAAGCTAGTTCGTCTTCAGAAGGTTCACACAAAGGAGAATGCAGCAGACATGTTTACCAAGTCGTTGCATGTTGCTAAGTTCGAGCATTGCTCGGACTTGATTCGCTTAATGAAGTGCTAGGTGGAACGGGTGGAGAGTTGAGATGGTTCATGGAGATGTTTGTTTTCATGGTGGAGATTGATAGGTTTTACATGGACTGGGTACTTCGAACACTTTGTTGACGGGCGGTGGCCTTGCTGGAGTTCATTGACAGAGTGTAATGGGTGATGGCATTGCCGAAGCTCATTGGGTAAGTATCCATTGCTTGGAGCATGAAGGTGTAGATGAAGTTGGAAGGCTTGTTTGGAATTCAGTATCTAGATGGAGATTGTTAGAATGATACCTGAATTTTATTCACGATTTGAAGAATATGCCAAGGAAGAGAAGCTGCACAAAACCATAGAGAGGAGCTCGTTCGGAGAAGAGAAAGGAGAAGCTTTGGAAAGAAGCAAGGTTTTTTTCGTTCGGTAAAGAGGAAGTGTCGAACGACAAATCTCGTTCGGTGTTGATGGGGGAGATGCTAATTTGGTTCGGTGAAGAGCAGTAATGTTTTCATTCGGTAGTGAGAACGTTTTGGAATGGTGATGTTGTGGAGCAGCATGGCGTTGAAGCGGGGAAGAAGACCGAACGAAAGATTTCGTTCGGTAATTTGGTAATGTCGAACGAAATATTTCGTTCGGTGTTTGTCGAACAAAAAGCATGCCGGTCCAAATTTTTCGCTCGGTGTTTTGTCGAACCAAACCCCAGGGCTGCTATATAGCAGCTACCCCTCCTCATTTCTTCACTCTATAAATAGAGGAGCTTCTGGACAATAATGGTAGCCGAAATTGAGAGCCAATTTCAGAGCCATCCTAGAGAGCTAAATCTCTACAAATTTTGTATGTATTGTAAATTCTTCTTATGTGTAGCCTCCAAAAGTGAATCAATCTTGTAACTCTAATCTTTCAGTGATTAATAAAATCTCCTATCCCCAAGTGGACGTACACTGCCTCGCGGTAGTGGAACCACTATAAATACAGGTGTTGTTTATTTTTCTGCATTGCATTGATCTGTGACTGTCTATTTTGGTGTTTAGCTCTGTTTGTTCCGTCTCACTACAATCACGATCCAGTTCGTTGTTTTCTGCTGCGTTGGGTTTTTATTCCCTAGACTGATCATTTGAAGGGATTTTCCCTAACACTTAACCATTACATGTCCTTTTGATCTCAGTCTTCCACATAAAGACAAATATATCTAATGGTTAACACACACACGTGTACTCTTTGTCTGTAGGTGTATAATACAGAGAGAGAACCCTTTTTTTGCAAAAAAATTGTATTTGTTAGTAGCTTGATTCCTAATTAACAACATGATCAAATTTTCATGCTAGATAAAACTTACATATGTACTTTGTATTTTTATAATTTAATCTTGGTTGTTCGGGTTTGAAGTTAAATAGTTAACCCCTTAATGTTTTTATCGATTATCTTATTTTAATCTTCTGCTTTTAATTTTGAAAGGTTATAATCTAACTTTAAATAGGGTAAACCTCATATACCTAAGTAAAGAAAAATTCTTTTCTTTTTTATTTGTATTTTGCTAAATAGAATAGTTAGTTACTCCAATATTAAATTTGTAAGTTATTTTAGATGTTTGGTTTTGAAGTCAAATATTTAACCCCTTAAGATTTTTATCGATGATCTTATTTTATTCTTCTACTTTCAATTTTAAAAAGTTATAATAACTCTATATTTGTAACTTTTAACTGGGTAAACGTAATATACTTAAAAAAATCTTTTTCTTTTTGATATGTACTTTGCCATAGAGAATCATTAGTTACTCCATTATTAAATTTGTGCAAATTATATACTATATTATCTCAATTAGTCCATTATATTTTTTTGTTTCCTACAATTGAATATTCATTGGTTTCTATTTCAACAAGGTTAGAGATTAGATAGGCCTAATTTATTATTTGATATATGGTATTATTGAAAGACACTATTTTAGAAACTCTATAATTCTGTACAGTACAAAAATATTACAGCGTTTGATAGCATCCTAGTGCAAAGTTAACACTACGCCATAGATTGCATACTGCAACACCCAAGAAGTGATGCAGGAAGTGCCAAAAAATGTTGCTGTAGGCTAAAAAAGGGCAAAGGCAACACTTTCTCGGTGATGCATTTTGCCGCGTTGCCCTAGAGTCAAAGGCAACATCTTTGCGGCCCTAGGGCAACATCGGTTCTGTTATTGGCACAGGTACCAAATTTACTAAAAAGTGGACCCCACAATCTGGGCCCCAACAAATATTTATTCACAGATTAAATAAATATTTGCTGAATAAAATAAATAACACGGAATTTAAATTCAAACGGATATTTTATTTAAACAAATTTTTATTACAATTTTGAATAGTACAAATTCAAGCTCTCATTATATGTATACAATTTCAATTCCAATACAATTTTGATTACATCACAATTTTCCATTTACATTTGCACCTCACTACAATTCACTCTCACTCGTATTTATCTTCAACTTTATTCCAGATTGAATCCAGCATCTGAGCTATCTGCAAAAATATACACTGACGTAGTAAAATTGAAAATAAAATATTTTTGCAGTATAAAATAAAATGAGATTTTGAAAATATTATTTGCCTCAGTTATTTGGGTTGTTCGTCATCATTTAATTCTAAATTCATCATACACGAACAGCTTGTGACATGCACAGTGTATCACTGTACATGCCACAAGGCCGTGCACACCGATATACACTTGATAAATCTACAGGGACAGGTGAGCACATGGTCAAACCTAAATTAAAAGTCGGGTTCAACTCAAGTGAAATACAGATAACATCACGACACGAGCATAAAGGTCAAACCCGAGTTTTGAAACTGGATTCAACTCAAGTACAATTTCAAAAATCAACCTAAAATGATCAAGAACCAACAAAACAGCTCAAATCAATACTCAAGCAAATACACAAACCAACAAAGGCAAGGCAAGGCAATGCATTTCAATGATCAGTTCAGGTCAGTATATATGAATATGAGATCAAAGAATAGAAAGAACAACAAAAGAAATAGGTACAACAGTGCACAGGATACAAGTAAAGTGTTACAGTAGTACAAAGGTCATAGGCAACCTCAAATCAGCAAAGTCTAAGCAATACATGAACAAAGTAGTTCAGGCATGGACAAGAGAGAGACAAGAAACCATCATCACCAAACCAATGAAATGGAACAGACCAGAGAAGCAGGTCACAAAAGTGAGTTCAAACCAGATACAACACTTGGTGGTTAAAGAATGAAACAGGGATCAAAGTACTAAGCATCATATGCAAATGAGACAAGGTTACAAATCAAGCATACATATAAACAAATGCAACATGAAAACAACTCAAGATCAATGCATATGAAGCAACCAGACCCGACTGAAGTGTTCAGAGATGCAACAGTGGACAATGCAAGTGCAGACAAGCTACATCAGCACTGACCATACAGCAAGGCCAAATACACACAACAACAAAGGCCAAGACCAGTGAATTGCAATGGTCGACCAGGCAGCAAACAAAACAATGTATCAAGACTCGAATGAACAGAGCTGACACACATTGAAGTGTCATATACAAACCAGAAGTATACATGACTCAACAACATATGAATAACCAAGGCCAGAGGAGATATCATATACAAAAGTGAAGACCACATGAGCTCAATGCAACACAACATCAAATAACAAACTATAACACAGACATATGTATATGCATATTCAAGTGCATATGAACTCAGACTCGACTAAGACTAGATGAACCAGACAAATGCACATATATACACAATCCAGGCAAAGCAGGATGACCACAAACCAAACATGCATACAAACACTATGTGTGTGTGTCACACACATATACATGAATGTTTGTATTATGTCTCTCTCTCTATATATATATATATATATATATATATATATATATATATTACAAGTTCAAGCAGCAGGTCAAACAAACATTATCACAAGCCAAAGTCAACAAGGGCGGAATGATAAAAAAATCACGAAACCAACATAAGCAAATCACAAGCAGTTTCAAAATTATCAAGTGCAGTTTATCATAAACAAGATAAAGTGGCCAAAGTATTCAGAAATTCACGGAATGATTCAAGATAAATCAACATCGTCAAACCAAAACCAAAACTATGATGGCCAAGAAATCGAACCAAGTCAGAAATCAACACCGTGGGAATCAAGTCACAAATATATGAAATTGATAAATTCGGGAAAATCATAAACATCCAAGCAATATCATACGGCCAAGCGTAAAATTATCAGACAATTTCGTATAAAATATACGAACGAAAATATAGGGGTTCGAACCCTATATAAACAAGAAACATCATCGGAAAGTGTGTGATTCGAGTGGAAGAAAAAAGGAAAGCATCAAAGAAAATCAAAATTCCCAATTCAATTTAGCATCGAATCAAAGTTACTTACAGAAGTACAACATACGAATCAACCGCGAAGCCAACCAGGAAGCTAACAAACCCAAAAGCAAGCTAACAATTGTATAATCAAACCGAAGGCAGCAAAATCCCTTTTGATTTCACAGGAACAAAAGAGCGGCAGAAGCCCTTAATTGATTTCACGATTCCACGAAACCCTAACTGATATCACAGAAGCCAACAAGGAGGCCAAGGCCTAGCAGAGGAAAGGAGCGAAGCCTAATCGATTTCGAAAAATGGCCGAAGCCCTAAAAATTCACTACAGCCATTTTTGCTTTGCCAAAGAATGTACGAGAAGCCATTTTTGGGAACGGAGTACGTATTTTGTTAAGTGTTTGAGTGAAACCCTTCAATATTTTGTTAACTTTTGCCGCTTTCTTTTTGCTTCCCGCGTTAAAAATTATTTCAGCCCGCTTTTTTCCAGCCCGCACTCATTTTTTATAATATTTTTATAAGTCTATAGCTACTGCAACATAGTGTTGATATCTATGCTAACAACCTGAAGCTAATGTTGTAATAGACAAAAATCAGCATAGTTATTGTTACATTGTAGCTAGCAACATCTTGTATTTTCGTTGCAATAGGTCATCTATGGCGTAGTGTAAACTCCTACATAATACTATGGTATAAAAAAGAAAATATCAATTACTATTAATACTTAAATGTGACTCTTCACCAAGTATTTTACATCTTTTATAAATGAATTATATACATATTTTGTGCAGATCAACCCTTGGAGCTTCAAACATTAACAAAATTATGAAAGAGAAAGAGTTGCTCGAACATTCAAACATTGATAAAATTATTAAAGATAGAGACATGCAGAGCTTCAAATATTGACAAAAATCTTATAGGATTTAACCGCTCTTTTGATGTTTAGACCTTTTTATAGGCCATTTTTTCATAAAAAAATACATTGACCGTATAATGGCATGTTTTTCTTTTTTTTTGAAGGAAAATAGAATCGCATCAATAGGAATACATATTTGTTTGCGTCTTTTTAGACAGCTAGCTATTATACTATGAGACTACCCTTATGCATTATGAGCCAATTCTCAACATTATTATCAACTTCGGTAATCTTTTGTTAGGAATATACGTTGTTGGGAATTCTACAAGTAAATCAATTTGAAATGGTTGTGTAGCATAATATGTAAATAACACATTTATCATTGAATTTTTTATTAATATACAAAATGCTTATGTAGTATTTTTTGTTTGCCTTTTTTTCTAGCATGCAAGGCATGTGGCTATGGTTGGTACCAAAGTTTGAGAATAAAATATATGCATTGTGGTGCTTTGTTGGGTAGGCATATATTTGGTTCAATTTTCATTCCTATTGAAATGCAATAAAATTAGTTGCATTGTTAGTTAATGCTATTTATGATATAATTAGGTCTAACTGATTATAATTTCTCTAAATAATATATACAAACTAAATATATATTTTTATATTATATTTATATAGAACAAATTTTACATTGATCAAAGTTCACACTCTAGCCATACGAACAATGCTAGAATGATCTTTCATTATTAAAAATGAGGTAAGAGAAACAAATTCGGCTAAAATTGTGGAATTAAGAAGATCCCCCTCACAGCATTAGGTTTTGAGAAAAATATTTTCAATCTTGGTAAAATTATCCTAGCAATATACGATCACAAATTAAATATAAAATAAATTCATACTCGTGCCATTGGCGCGGGCTTTGTACTAGTTTAATACATAATATATGTACTTTTAAATACAAATTTCCCAAGTGTCAACTATCTCAATAAAATAAAACGATTGATCAACATAAAAATCTAAAACATGTGTATACTATGAATCAATGTCATTCTAACATCATATAACAATGCTAATACAAATGTCTTCTAAGCCCAAAAAAATAAATGCCGGTCATGTCGTCCCTGTATCTAAAATGTCTCGGACTGACCCGAGTATTATAAAATAATACACGGGTCAGACTGTCTAATCAAGTATGACAATAGGGTAGCGCAATGTAAACAAGGAATAACAATATGATATCACTACCAAAGATACTCAAATCATCATAACATACACACACACACACCATAAATAATCATTAAGGCATCTCGTCAATCAAATTACTCAAATCCATATGTAACAATCGGCACTGATATGAAAAGATGTCAAATGACCCATATAGAAATACATTAAATTAGAAATCACTTAATCAACACTAATGGATGAATCATACATATCCAGAAAACATCATCAAATCCTAAAAACATCAATAAGTGAGATATCACCAAGTATAATCAGGCTAACACGAAGAGTTGCCCAAATATAACTCTTAATCTCTATAAAAATCATTAATACATAACAAATAGGATAGGCTGCCTATCAACACAAATGAGAATTCACTATACTCCGATCATATATCTTAGGTACAATCTCATCTCCTCGTATCAATCTATCAGAAAGTATCATGAGGGGAAATGACTGTACGACATACATGAAGTCCCAAGTACAGTCGCGCACACACACACACACATGTGTGTGTGTCTGTGTGTGGCACCTGGCTCACATCAATGCTATAGTGAGGTGTATCAATCGTATATGCCAATCTACTACTCCGACAGTACCAGAAGGAAGACTGATAGCACGCACGCAAGCTCCAAAGACACGGAGTCTCTATAGTCTTAGTTACCTCAACAGTCATCGTGGCATGCATCCACTGGTGTGCTCGTCGACGTGAGGACTTTAAGTCACGACACTACAAATGCCTCTAACCATAAAGGTATAGGTAACAGATTGCTGGCCAAGGTGACATAGGGACAAACGCACGCATAAAAGTACCATGAAGGTATATAAACATGGTATTACAAATCTGGGGAGCGACCCCACGATCATGCCACCAAGGTAAATACTGGCCATTTGGTCCTCTTTAACAAACATAAATAGGAGTACATCGTAATAGTGACATATAGAACTAATACATATAGACCTGAAGTCTCACTAACTATAGGCACGGAGCCATATATCACTAGGTATCACCTCACACTATCCACTCTATTCCCTTCACGTGAGAGTCATCTACTTACAATGAATAACCGAATAAATATCACAATAGCGCCTCATACTACTGCATGATACTCAAACGTTTATTCACTGCTTATAAACACCACTCAAACTACTCGATATTCTATATAACAAGTCCAAAAAATAACCGAGGAAATATTACTGAATGTTCCATCCCAAACGATATTATAACTCCGTTTATTCAGATTTCTCATCACATAGAATTAAATAAAATAAAATCGTACCAAGGATGTCATCACCGTAGCATCTTAAAATTATCATCAAATCAATATCAATGGTGAATCACTCATATCATCAAAATCTGTATTGAGGAGATGAGAAACAAAATATTTAGAAAGCATACATAAATATATTTATATCTCAGACTATTAGTTCATAAGTGATTATATTACCAAAAAAATATTCTTATATACCCAAATACTAATTTTAAATAATTAAAAACATCCAAACCAATTTAATATATTCATAATTGAATAAACATCTTTTCCAAATCTTGAATTATATGTAAAGATTTTGTAAACTATCCTTTAAAATTACTTAAATAGTAATAATACTTACTTATTTCTCAAATGTTGAATATTTATCGTTTGAATAAACAATTTGAACCAAATTATATTTCATTAAACCAATTAATAACTTTTCAACGGTAATGAATCATATTTCTAAACTTAAAATAAACATTACTTCATATACTCCAAATTAATGTAGGGGAAAAGACTA
Source organism: Allium fistulosum (assembly GCA_030737815.1). Taxonomy (NCBI): domain Eukaryota; kingdom Viridiplantae; phylum Streptophyta; class Magnoliopsida; order Asparagales; family Amaryllidaceae; genus Allium; species Allium fistulosum. The sequence continues at coordinate 1,506,138,649 of CM060903.1, forward strand.
AACATGAAAGCTATGAAATGAATTATCTGAATAAATATAATTATCAAACAACTTGGTCGATAGCTAATAAAAATCTTTCACATCATTTTATCTCATATAAGAAAATAACTATTAGAAATAAACAATAAATACATGTTCTAAATTTAACTAAAAGTTAAGCCCTATTATAATTTTATTATTTACAATATATAACTAGTTTCCTCATTTTTTATATAAATAATCAATAATAAATTAGTCACTAAGAACATTTGTAACTCGATTATTTCATTTCAATCTCCAAAATAGTTACTAAATCTTAATATTACGTATAAAAATTATTTCATATTTATCGTAATCAAGTACTATTTTAGATAATTATAAAGTATCCAAATTAATTTAACATACTCATAATCAAATAAATACATATTCTAAATGGGATTATATATATATTTATTAAAATTTCCTAAATACTTTAATAACTATACAACATCAACCAAATAACATTTCATATTTACATTTATTAAACCTTGTTTATTTGTGAAACTTAACTCTTATTTACATTTATAGATTCTCAATTAAACTTCTTAAAACATATGTTAATTCAACTACTTTTATTTAACTTTAATTGTATCTTAAATATTATATTTATTTAAATCTTTACCTTTTAATTCATTTATTTCTTTTCTAATCAATTTCAAGCATTGTATTCAACTAATAAATCATCACTCAAACAATCAATATCATCCAATAATCATCAAGTTCAACCAAACAATCCATCCAACAAAGTATATCAAACGATATATGGGATAATTCAGTCGATATACATTAAACGTAGTTTTGAGTTAATAAAAAATCACTGATTTTTGCAGAATTGAGGAACACACGCTCAGTCATTGCTGCTAATATCTACCTTCAAGCTCTAGCTAACATCGTCTTTCCATCCTCCACCACCACTTCAACAGCCACCACACCAATCTCCTTGCCTGTATTTGCCAAAACAATCACCTAAAACTTGCACCGCATCTTCAACACCCAATACACAACCGCCATAACCAAGCTACAAGTCGTACAACCTCATGTCATAACCACAGCCACCATCAATCGCCAGGCGCCATCACGACGTTCTCCCTCAACGGCCCCTGAAACACACGTGAGCCCACGCGATCTCCTCCACGTTGCCACCAACCTTGCCACGGTCTCCATTCTTATGCGACGTCACTCTAATAACGATGCTTGCGTCTTCCTTTTTAAAATTTCGATCGAGATTATTGAAATCGTGAATTATCTCAAAGAGGATTTTGGGCTTGGGAAGGGGCGAAGTCGGGATATACTTTAAACAGGCGTGAGTTGGGAATGAGTAAGTCTATAGGCTTGAATTGGATAAGGAAAGAAGATTACTTTCAAATAGGCCTAGGCTTTGAATTTTTTTTTTTTGAACTTCTAGTTAATTTTTTTTCCTTAGCCTACTTGTTTTAAATTAGTCATTCTTTTTCTTTTAACTAACCTTTTTATTAATTTGAAATTTATTTCAACCAATTTAAATTAATTCACGTTTTAATATATTTTAATATATCATTCGAAAGGAATTTATTAGTTTAATTCAATTTATTTAAATAAAAAACCATTTTTAATTAAATAAATAATAATAATTATTTATTTCTAAAACTGGGTTGTCATGGACTCTCCTCCTTAAATAAATTGCGTCCTCGTAATTTTTATATAAGAAGAATCTCTAACACTCCTATAATAAAAAATGAATTATCACTTCGTTAACTAACGTGTTTTATGAATAACATCTTCATATAAAGATTTATATAATGTAAAAACATAATGATCATACTACATATGCCCGTAGCAATTAAATAAATTCTCATTATTAGATATAATTAATATTGTATTCATGCAATATATTTAATCAAAAAAAATTTTTACGATTCATATTTTAACTCATATACGATTAAGTTCTAAAATATTTTCTAAGTGCTGAAATTACGGAAAACTTTGGCAAAATCTTCCATGCGCGATCGAGTTTTAAAACTTAAACAGATAATGTAAGCCTCAAATGAGGTCCTTTTTATCTGGAACTTCCCGCACGGGGTATAACAATCAATATACATACATGTATATATTGTACGCTATCATAAACATAAAATATACCTTTTTTTGCAAAATTTCTTATTTTAGCAAACAAATTTTTTTTAGCAGCGTATTAGAAGCGAGTAATCTTTATGCAATCCATTAGTAGTTTGTCGATACCAATAAGAAGCTCAAACATTAAATATAAATCAAGTTATAACATTTCTATTTATGTTTTCAACTTTGTGTCATGTTTGTGCTAACTTTTAAAGGTTAATACATCACAATTTAAGGTAGCAATCAAAAGTAAAGTTGTAGTGCATTGAATATAGTTTTCAAAACATCTTGCGGATTGCAAAAATATGAATTATATCTCAAATTATAGAGGATTTACCATAGACACTTAGTCCGGGTTTTAACAAAAATGCACAGTCCCACAATTGTAATTGACATGCCTATGCTAGAAAAAGATGAAATTTTTCGAAACATTTAAAGTAAAAGTTGTTGCTTATGTTATTAGCTTTTTGGATTGGGCAAAATCATCGAAGTCGGACAACCGTTCGAAAGTTATGGTTAAATGAATGTCAGCTCAGTTTTAGACAGGGTTGCATTCATTTGTTATTATGTCGAATTACTTTTTCCTAATAAAAGTTTGAATTTTCATTATCAGATTTGGACAAGAAGTCAGCACTAAAATGGTAAGGGCTTGATTGGTGTGCATTTGAATGAAAGCACATAAAAACTTTACATTTTAACCATCAGTAATGAATCACCAGTGGTTGATCCAAAATTTTGTGAAAAAGCTAAGCTTACTAACATATAATTGTTGGACCAATGCAGTTAAACATGTAATCAATTTCATGACTGATTTGAATGTCTACGGTCACAAAATGATAGGTTCTTATTATGTTAACTTTTTTTTCCTATAACTGTGCTGCAAGTGCTGCTGCATATTGCAGCAGCAGCTTATTTGCTGACTTTTTTTCTTTTTCTTTCAAGAACTGTTACATTTAAGCGTATCATAGAATCATACTCTGCAAACAACGTCCCTTAAAGGCTGTGCTAAACGCTCACTCATTTTAACATAGTTTGGAATAATTCAGGAATAACATTAGTTGGTTTAGTGTATGCCTTAACATAGTATGTTATAATTTATAAACTCTTGATAAACATTAATGACAGTATTCAAAATTAATAGTAAAAGGAGTTATCGAAAGCTATCTCACAATAATAAATTCCTACCTGTCTACAACCAATATCCATCCCTTATTACTAATTTGATTTTTCACTTACATCTTCAGAACAACAAACTTCTTCTCGCCAATAATCTGTGCCTTGAATTTCTGAAACTGGCACAGTCTGTCCATAATAACAACCATATCTAATAATTTATAATCCTTTCAAGTCTCTTGTAAAATCCTTATTAAAAAGAAAACGCCTACAAACGGAAGAGTATTAGTGCACCTAGTCACATAATGATTGATCATTTTCATCCTTTTAGTTGTAGACATAGGAGTTGCTGATAAAATCCAAATTTCGTTTACAATATAAATCAACTAGATGCTTTGTCATTTTCAATTGGAGGTAAGAACATTAACAAGTGCACACTTTAGTTTACAATCCAAATTTATTTTCATTTTTATTTTATTCTTTTCCTAATGGACCGATGAATTAGCCTAACACTCCAAATTCAATTCATTAAAAGTTCAAAACAAAACAAAATTCTTTCTAACATTTGTCATAAATTTATCTTCGACGAATTTCTAAATTCAAACTAAATATATATCATATCAACCAAGCATTCATTATATCCAACTTGAATTTATTTTATTATATTATATAAATACACAAATATTCACACTAAACATGTGAATATTATTATTATTATTATTATTTTCAAAAAATATATAACTTTTACTTAATCAATTTTTAAAACACTGTATTCAAATGTCTCGTCTTAGTGTTTATGAATTTCTATCAATAACATTTGTCAGACACATTGACTAGAATTCTTAAATCCCTAAACGAACAAGTTAACACAACTTCATTTCAAAAATATCCATAAGTATTACTTTCACAAATTATTTAATGTACTTATTCAATAAATCTTTTACTAATTCACTTTAAATCTTGTCTCAATACTATTCTTATAATATATATACTTTTCAAAAGATTTCTACTTATACTCATCTTCTAAAATCATCTAATAATAATAATAAACTATCTCTACATATTTACAAAATATTTATTGTTATCAAACCTTTAGCAATTTCAAAACAATTTCAAACTGTCTTTAAATACACACAAATTTCTAATTAAACTCTAATACCAGCAAATTCAAATTGTCAAACAAACATAAGAAACTAGGATAAATATACTTAGCGAAAACTAATAAATAGATTTTACGCTGCACACTCTGATCAAAATGAATTAAAACACAACAACATACGCCAAGCCATAACATAATAATACAATACTAAATCACTCAAAATCACAAATACAAATATTGCTGGTTGGACAAACCCCTTTCGTCTTTGCTACCCCCAACCATTTTATATTACATATTTGAGAGAAAAGAAATTAATAATATTAAAAACTTATGTTTGTAAATCTACAAACACGTCCCCTGATGATTAGCCAGTAATGATCCTATATATATAGACACACACACACACTATCCTTAATATAGGGAATTCCTAACATGCCCAAGGGTCAGGGACTCTTAAGTCCTAAGATCTTGACTCATATCTCTTATTTACGATGTATTGTTCTGAACATGCTCTGATACCAAATTGAAACACCTCACCTCTATACCCATACTATCCAAGAGTATTACAAATAATACTGTCAGAGAATATGTAGAATGATGTTATATGGGGTACACATGTGGATATTTTGTAACGTCCCAGATTTTCGACTTCCGAAAATCGACATTAATACGTCCACTGTATCAACTGCCGAGCAATCGAATGTCGGAAAACCGAATTGTTATGGAGAAAATGAAGAGGTAGAAGAAGACAGAAGGAAAAGAGAACAGAAAAACACAGAAACAGAACAATATCAGAATCTCACATTCGCAGCGGAACAACATATAATAGATAAATGAATAATCTTTAAATCAAGAACTATATCATTTTATATATTTCATCATCATCAGAGTTTACAACAACAATATACAACACAACTGGACAGTTATATAAACTTGTCCTCATATAGAATACACAGCGGAATAAATAATATCATATACAAGTGATACGTCTCGCCATCCAGCTCGCCACTTGAGCTCCACAGCATCTCCTGAGTCCAGAATGACCTGATAACCTGACTCTAAACTGCTCGTGTGGAAATTGGTGGGCACCCAGAGTTTAGAAAGAAAACAATAAACTCCAGGTCAGTCATGGTGACTGGTGTGAGAACTAAAACAGTTATTATCTTTAAAACAACAACAACCAAGGAAGTGGAAAATATTCGCAATGCTTTTGCAAAATGAAACTACCATAAGACCTCCCACCACACACACAATGCAAACGCAGAATTGGAGGAGATTTCTTCTTATGATAGTCAAACATGCTTACTACGCAAATCATTGGATTATTATTATTAGTGCATAGTGGAAAACATTTCGAAAGTATAATATTAATCTTAGCCAACATACAACCATTATTGTATGCCTACTATAGCTACCATCTAAACAGTGGTGACCACCATAAGTAAATGGCAGGTTCTACAACTAAAACCGTACAAGGTTCGTATTGTTTCTTTGGATTTTCCAACAAATGGTCAGGCTAAGGAACTTCCTTACACCGAAATGGAAACGCCTCTGGAAAGACACCCCGAGAGTCAACCTGCTCTCTGCAAACACAAGGCCGACGCTACCTCACGCTGTACAGCTGTAACTAGGTAGCTAACACACGAGCTATGCCATCCCCCGATCGTTACCGACCTTTATCCGAGGATCCTCAACCACAAAGCAACAACCACAAAGTATAATAAATTTGCAGCATCAACATAGGTAAAATATCTGGGCTCCATACCATGATATCACCTTTTATCCAAAAGGAAATGACATACCCTAGGGGCACGACCCCTAAAAACCTTGCCGCAACATTCCTGTTTCGACCATTACCGGGTTGTGAGCCTCGACGAAGTCTCGTCCACAAAGCCACGCTTTTCACAAAGCCACGCTTTGATCAACAAATGATCAACAGCACTTTGTATGCCACATTACCAAATTGGGAATGTATCACTAGAAACCATCAACTACATAACCTCTGAGCTCGTACGTCTCAGAGTGTTAAGCTAAGAGAATAAATTCTCCGCCACCAACAGAAATGTATTTGATAGAAACCGGCTTTACATCTTAAAGTGTAATGTCAGACACACATCCATACAAGTCCGTTCCGGGATCGAACGGAACCGAAGGCACTTCCAAAGAAGCCCTTGCAATCCGGATATTCACTAATCACGTCCAGACTTCCCATCACAAGAATAGTGATATAAATCTCTATACCGGAGCAACTTGGTGTAGAGATATTCGACAAGTTGTCCTTTCATTTTCGAAAATACCCGATCTTCACACCGGTCTTCAAATGTTATCCATTCACGACGTATCACTATTCGGAATGGGTTATATGACACAAAGGTCTTTTCCCGGCTAACCCGAATAGTGAGCACAATATTTAAAACATATGGATATAGGGATTTCAATTAAATCACAACTTATTATCCAAATCCTTTCCTTTAAATGGTTTAAACAAATTACCATTCTAAATCTTTAAACAAAAAGATTTACTTCACAAAGTTTACCCAGTTTCACAAAGATTCATTCACATATTTCCAAATCAATTTCCATTTCAATTGGATTAACCCATTAAATCTTCAAATTAAGATTTAATTTATAGCTTCAAAACTATTCACAATTCAAGTCTATTATAATATAAAAGATACACCTTTTTAAAATCTTCTTTGATTTCAAAATAAAGCTTAATCATCTTCATAAAGGTTAATTCATAGTTTTTCCAAACTATTTACAATTTCATTTCAACATGAAGTTTCGATACAAATTGGAAATCTTTTCACTTTCTGAAAGCTATTATTATTTGAAAACAGATAGTTTTCGTTTTTGGGAAAAACTGGTTACAATTACACAGTTTAAAGCCATTCAAGTATAAAATTTGAATATAAATTTAAATTTCCAAAACCATATTTTAAATGGTTAAAAACCCATATAAACACCCTTTATACTTATAAAATCTTTTAGACCAAAATTCCCAAATTATTGAATTCAATTTCAAAATATTGAATTCCAAATTTAAATCAAATGATTTAAATTCCAATTCTATTAAGTTATTTAGAATAACTTTTATTTTTGAATCTCATTTTCAAAAGCTTTCAATTTCAATTCCAAAACTATTTTGGATTCCAAAATTCAATTTCCAAAATTGATAAAAATCTATGACTTAACCGATTTCCACGTGAAATCCACATTTGTGTGTGTATTGTGTAGTCCACGGGTTTAACACAATAGTGCAACAACATTCAATCATCACAGATCAAATATAACAATATAATTGATAAGCGATATAAATTATAATGCTTATCTTTCATTCACAGATCACAAATATATATATATATCATAGATAAACAGATCGCAAATCACACACAAATCAGGATATATCACAAAACATCACACATCAAAGATGTCAAACAATTCAACATCCAATATAATCCAAACATCCACAAGTAGGATTAATTTAATTATCTGATTAATTAAAATAAAATAAATTTCTATAAATCAATTTTACTAGTTATAGTAAATTAAAAATCAATTAATTTCAAATTTATTTTCAAATTTATTTCAAAACACCAAATCAAATTTACAACGAATTTCCAAAAGATTTATTTTCAATCACCAAAAATTTATTACCAAATGGATTTCTAAATCAATTTCCTTTTTAAAATAAATTCCTTTTTAAGAATATAATTTCCTTTATTTTCCAAACTATTCACAAATCCAAATTTTAAATAAATTCTTAATATTTTCGAAATCCATTTATTAAGCCCTCTTTCCATATTTTGAAATTTAATTCAGTATGGTTCAAAAATAAAACTTTTATCTTTTTAAAACTCCTTTTGAATTTATTCAATTATCAAAAATAAATTTTCGATAAATTTTCAACTTAAATTTCGAAAATCCAATTTTATTTATTTTTGGTATCCAACGATACCTAAAATATATTCGGCTAAATTATAGCCGTCAACAATTTCAATCACAATATAATCACACGGCGATTATAAATAAATCAACACACAACATTGAAATAAATTCAATTATTTGAGGAATCCAATTGGATCCCACCAACCTGTTTCCCTGCATCCACAGATGTTAGCACAATACCAATTCCACTTCACGGTGGAATATCGCGGTATATGGGATTTATAAAATATTATCCGCTATTATGCGGCGCAATAGGGTCTCATCCGCTATATAATGCGGAAAATCAACTCCAAATACATATATAATACCAATTCCACTTCAATGTGGAATTATCGCGGTATATGTTTTTAATAAATAACATCCGCTTAATATACGGCGTATAGGGTCTATTTAACACAATAGATAACAATTTATCATCCAATCCACACAATCAAGCAATTTTAAATCTAACTATTTAAAATTTAAATCGAAACAAAATATTCGATTGAGTGAGAAGTTCTCACCTCGCTTTTACAATGTCGAGTGTTCAATTTTTACATTAAATCGAACACGTTCGATTTAACGCAAAATTTTCACTTGCTTGAAATGATCCCACGTCTGCACCACAGCGAGCTGCTAGTCGCTGCGATTCCGGCGCCGCCTGTTTCGTCGAAATCTGATATCGTATGGCAAAGATATCACGTTTTAAAGTTTAAACAATTTATATAAATCAATTTCACTATATATTTTTTTTCAACCTCAGTTTAATATGGCCGCACGTTTTACAAAACAAGATCTGGCCGTGCTTTGCTTCTTCACCACCAGCCCATTCACGTACGCGTGAATACCCAACGAGCCGCCATCTTCAAACAAATCACGCGCCTTCGTCGACAATCGTGACGACGATCAGGTTACACCGTTCGAACGCCCATTGGCCCACGCACCTTCGTGCCAAACGCGGCTCAGCTCGGCCCCTTGTACCACTCACAAAACCCTCTCGACCGCCGCCCATACGCGAGCAGATCTCGCCTCCACCGTCGCGCTATACGACAAACCCTCCGTTGGATTTAAATAGCACATCGAGCTCTTCAACGATGCAGTTGGAAGTTTCTCCTAATTGCTGATGGATTGGCCAAAAATGAGGAGGAAGAAACGAACGATATCGGCCATTGAAAATTTATTAGGGCCGGCTGAAGATAGGGTTAGGGTTTGCTTGAAAATTGTGAAATGTTGTGGCCTTTTATAGAAAATTGCGCGACACTATTCATCTCCAAAATTTTCAAACTCGAAATCAAACGTGCCGACTGACGTTTATAAGGTTTTACCCACGTTCCGAACACAATGGAATGTGTTTCGGGAGCAAATTCGATCGTATGTGAGAGTTACGGAAATAAACGATCAAATTCAAATTAAATCGATTTGAAACGATTTCGATGCGTTTTGGCTTGCCCCGGACAAATCGTAAATCCGATTGACATGAAATTTGAAACCATACAATAATTTCACATTACGGATCCGATGAAACTGGTTTCGTCGAAATCCGAGACTGTGTGAAAAGTGACTAATTTTAGTCGTCAATTAAATATTAAAATAATCAATTTTCACAATTTAACTTTTAAATCAATTTTAAAAGTTCTATAACATCATTCTAACTTCAATGTGATTAAATATAACTTTATAAATCATTTTTATACACATTTAATTCAGATTCCAATCATTTCTGGAATTTCAAATATTTGATTATCGATTTAATTAAACAATTAAATCTCTATATTCGAAATAAATTTTATTCGGCTTACAAATCTCACTTGTTAATATTTAAAATAAATTAAATAGCTGAATTTCAAATGACGGAAATTCTGGGTCGTTACAATCTTCCCCCCTTAAAAGAATTTCGTCCTCGAAATTGCAAGTAAGAAAAAGTCTTGAAATCCGTTAGTTAAATTCTTTCAAAAACTTTACTAAGTTTTTCAAATCTATACTTAGTTATACTTTTCAAAACCAACTATATCATTTAACTTTTAACTCCAAATCCAAAATTTAGTTTTCACAAATTTTCCAAAATTTCCCGAAAATTTTCTAACGCCTTAAATTTTCAGAAAAATTCGCCGTAGCCTCCTTTGCGCGGTTCAATCGTAGTAGGATCACAATAGACATAAATATATATACATCGACCCACACGGTCGGAAAACCAGAAAAGCAGTTCATATTTCCTATTTTTATTGCGTAGGCGTATCTTTTTAGCATTTTTAAGCAAAGCAGTTATTTATTTAGCATTTTAGCGTGACCCAATCAGCCGAACGGCAGCCATGGCACCTGTACTTACTCAGTTTAAACACGTAAGTGACATATATATAAAGTCATTGACAATTTACTCTTTTAAACAACTACAACACATGCATATTTAAAGAAATGCATACTAAACAAGGTTTATAAGCAACTTATATAATTTCGACATCACTTGTAATTGTTTACAACCAATTCATACAACGACCTTCATTTATTCATTTTCAATTAGTTCACATTCACTAATTTAAATTCAAGTTGATTCACTTTCAATTTGGATTCAATTACATAGCTTTCAATTTCACTAATTCAACTTCATTAACACTTAATGAATTATACTATATACAATCAACCAATAATCATATAACAACCAATGTATATTCAACACAACCAAATTTTATTCACTTTGTTTACCTCCAATTTGGTTCAACACTTTTAATTCCAATTGATTTAATATTCTATTGATTTTCATTCAATTATTCAACTTCCAATTACATTAGCTTTAATGAATTAACACTTACATCCATTATTCCATATCAATTTATTCACATTCGATTGATTAACATTCAATCCATTTATTAATTCAATTGCTAATTCATTTTACAGATAAAGTTGAATTCATTACATAACTCAAGTTCACATCCATTTAATTCACTTTGTTAGTTCACTTCGATATCAAAATCAACTTCATACAACATTACTTAAGTTATATTCCAATTAACATCATTTGTTTAACTTAACTTAAATTTCCACTTATAAATCCAATTCAGATTTTGTTTTTCTTAACAAATTGTTTAACCACTTTAATAATTGGTTTCACTTACCTTTACTCATTCTATAAGTTATACAACTTATATATTTAAACTTCCAAATTCATATTATAAGTTCAAAACTCATTTCACTTATATTCATCAATTACAACTTGGATTTTAATTTTAATTTTTGTTTATCACAACAAAACTTCAATTTTTCAATTTATTATGGTAGCAAATCCATCACACAGAAACTCGAAAATGATGCTGCAGTCATCATCCTTATTATTTCCGAGCAACAGTAGTGAATTCAATGCTTAAATTCTTTCAAAATTTCCTTTTATTTATAAATCACATTTATAAATCTTTTTCTCATATAATTTCACAATTTAACTTTACTTATACAAGATTATTTCACAATTGCAAATCATATTAATTATAATTCCATACTTAATAATTCATTTGCTTATATAATTTATTCAAACAACTTTTATTAACTCATATATATATGTTTACATTTTCAACAACCAAACAATCAATTTATATACACTTTAATAATTCTGAAAAAATTATTTCCTTTATATACAAAATATAATCGAGGTAAAATTATTTCATTTACCCAATTTAAAATGATACTATGTCGACTTGCCTCGTTTAAGTGTTTAGAAACCCCTATCGATAATATGGCGTCCCACATACCGACCAGAATTTATAAACAGCTCAACGGATAAGCAAACACAATATAAAATAATTTCATATTCACTAACAAATACGCACTCGTATCTATTATTACACTCACACTCATTCTAGAGTACTACTGACTCTATCTCTAATGAGTAACACCAATAGAGCCAAGGTTATCGCTTAACCAAATGCTCTGATACCACATGTAGCGTCCCAGATTTTCGACTTCCGAAAATCGACATTAATACGTCCACTGTATCAACTGCCGAGCAATCGAATGTTGGAAAACCGAATTGTTATGGAGAAAAAGAAGAGATAGAAGAAGACAGAAGGAAAAGAGAACAGAAAAACACAAAAACAGAACAATATCAGAATCTCACATTCGCAGCGGAACAACATATAATAGATAAATGAATAATCTTTAAATCAAGAACTATATCATTTTATACATTACATCATCATCAGAGTTTACAACAACAATATACAACACAACTGGACAGTTATAGAAACTTGTCCTCATACAGAATACACAGCGAAATAAATAATATCATATACAAGTGATACGTCTCGCCATCCAGCTCGCCACTTGAGCTCCACAGCATCTCCTGAGTCCAGAATGACCTGATAACCTGACTCTAAACTGCCCATGTGGAAATTGGTGGGCACCTAGAGTTTAGGAAGGAAACAATAAACTCCAGGTCAGTCATGGTGACTGGTGTGAGAACTAAAACAGTTATTATCTTTAAAACAACAACAACCAAGGAAGTGGAAAATATCCGTAATGCTTTTGGAAAATGAAACTACCATAAGACCTCCCGCCACACACACAATGCAAACGCAGAATTGGAGGAGATTTCTTCTTATGATAGTCAAACATGCTTACTACGCAAATCATTGGATTATTATTATTAGTGCATAGTGGAAAACATTTCGAAAGTATAATATTAATCTTAGCCAACATACAACTATTATTGTATGCCTACTATAGCTACCATCTAAACAGTGGTGACCACCATAAGTAAATGGCAGGTTCTACAACTAAAACCGTACAAGGTTTGTATTGTTTCTTTGGATTTTCCAACAAATGGTCAGACTAAGGAACTTCCTTACACCGAAATGGAAACGCCTCTGGAAAAACGCCCCGAAAGTCAACCTACTCTTTGCAAACACAAGGCCGACGCTACCTCACGCTGTACAGCTGTAACTAGGTAGCTAACACACGAGCTATGCCATCCTCCGGTCGTTACCGACCTTTATCCGAGGATCCTCAACCACAAAGCAACAACCACAAAGTATAATAAATTTGCAGCATCAACATAGGTAAAATATCTGGGCTCCATACCATGATATCACCTTTTATCCAGAAGGAAATGACATACCCTAGGGGCGCGACCCTTAAAAACCTTGCCGCAACATTCCTGTTTCGACCATTACCGGGTTGTGAGGCTCGACGAAGTCTCGTCCACAAAGCTACGCTTTTTCACAAAGCCACGCTTTTTCACAAAGCCACGCTTTGATCAACAAATGATCAACAACACTTCGTATGCCACATTACCAAATTGGGAATGTATCACTAGTAACCATCAACTACATAACCTCTGAGCTCGTACGTCTCAGAGAAGGGTGTTAAGCTAAGAGAATAAATTCTCCACCACCAATAGAAATGTATTTGATAGAAACTAGCTTTACATCTCAAAGTGTAATGTCAGACACACATCCATACAAGTCCGTTCCGGGATCGAACGAAGCCGAAGGCACTTCCAAAGAAGTCCTTGCAATCTGGATATTCACTAATCACGTCCGAACTTCCCATCACAAGAAGAGTGATATAAATCTCTATACCGGAGCAACTCGGTGCAGAGACATTCGACAGGTTGTCCTTTCATTTTCGAAAATACCCGGTCTTCACACCGGTCTTCAAATGTTATCCATTCACGACGTATCACTATTCAATTGTTTCGATACAAATTGGAAATCTTTTCACTTTTTGAAAGCTATTATTATTTGAAAACAGATAGTTTTCGTTTTTGGGAAAAACTGGTTACAATTACACAGTTTAAAGCCATTCAAGTATAAAACTTGAATATAAATTTAGATTTCCAAAACCATATTTTAAATGGTTAAAAACTCATATAAACACCCTTTATACTTATAAAATCTTTTAGACCAAAATTCCCAAATTATTGAATTCAATTTCATAATATTGAATTCCAAATTTAAATCAAATGATTTAAATTCCAATTCTATTAAGTTATTTAAAATAACTTTTATTTTTGAATCTCATTTTTAAAAGCTTTCAATTTCAATTCCAAAACTATTTTGGATTCCAAAATTCAATTTCCAAAATTGATAAAAATCTGTGACTTAACCGATTTCCACGTGAAATCCACATTTGTGTGTGTATTGTGTAGTCCACGGGTTTAACACAATAGTGAAACAACATTCAATCATCACAGATCAAATATAACAATATAATTGATAAGCGATATAAATTATAACGCTTATCTTTCATTCACAGATCACAGATATATATATATATATATATATATATATATATATATCACAGATAAACAGATCGCAAATCACACACAAATCAGGATATATCACAAAACATCACACATCAAAGATGTCATACAATTCAACATCCAATATAATCCAAACATCCATAAGTAGGATTAATTTAATTATCTGATTAATTAAAATCAAATAAATTTCTATAAATCAATTTTACTAGTTATAGTAAATTAAAAATCAATTAATTTCAAATTTATTTCAAAACACCAAATCAAATTTACAACGAATTTCCAAAAGATTTATTTTCAATCACCAAAAATTTATTACCAAATGGATTTCTAAATCTATTTCCTTTTTAAAATAAATTCCTTTTTAAGAATATAATTTCCTTTATTTTCCAAACTATTCACAAATCCAAATTTTAAATAAATTCTTAATATTTTCGAAATCCATTTATTAAGCCCTCTTTCCATATTTTGAAATTTAATTCAATATGGTTCAAAAATAAAACTTTTATCTTTTTAAAACTCCTTTTGAATTTATTCAATTATCAAAAATAAATTTTTCGATAAATTTTCAACTTAAATTTCGAAAATCCAATTTTATTTATTTCTGGTATCCAACGATACCGAAAATATATTCGGCTAAATTATAGCCGTCAACAATTTCAATCACAATATAATCACACGGCGATTATAAATAAATCAACACACAACATTGAAATAAATTCAATTATTTGAGGAATCCAGTTGGATCCCTCCAACCTGTTTCCCTGCATCCACAGATGTTAGCACAATACCAATTCCACTTCACGTTGGAATATCGCGGTATATGGGATTTATAAAATATTATCCGCTATTATGCGGCGCAATAGGGTCTCATCCGCTATATAATGCGGGAAATCAACTCCAAATACATATATAATACCAATTCCACTTCAATGTGGAATTATCGCGGTATATGTTTTTAATATATAACATCCGCTTAATATACGGCGTATAAGGTCTATTTAACACAATAGATAACAATTTAACATTCAATCCACACAATCAAGCAATTTTAAATCTAACTATTTAAAATTTAAATCGAAACAAAATATTCGATTGAGTGAGCAGTTCTCACCTCGCTTTTACAATGTCGAGCGTTCAATTTTTACATTAAATCGAACATGTTCGATTTAACACAAAATTTTCACTTGCTCGAAATGATCCCACATCTGCACTACAGCGAGCTGCTCGTCGCTGTGATTCCGGCGCCGCCTGTTTCGTCGAAATCTGATATCGTATGGCAAAGATATCACGTTTTAAAGTTTAAACAATTTATATAAATCAATTTCACTATATTTTTTTTCAACCTCAGTTTAATCTGGCCGCACGTTTTACAAAACAAGATCTAGCCGTGCTTTGCTTCTTCCTCATCAGCCCATTCACGTACGCGTGAATACCCAACGAGCCGCCATCTTCAACCAAATCACGCGCCTTCGTCGACAATCGTGACGATGATCAGGTTACACCGTTCGAACTCCCATTGGCCCACGCACCTTCGTGCCAAACGCAGCTCAGCTCGGCCCCTTGTACCACTCACAAAACCCTCTCGACCGCCGCCCATACGCGAGCAGATCTCGCCTCCATCGTCGCGCTATATGACAAACCCTCCGTTGGATTTAAAGAGCACATCGAGCTCTTCAACGATGCAGTTGGAAGTTTCTCCTAATTACTGATGGATTGGCCAAAAAATGAGGAGGAAGAAACGAACGATATCGGCCATTGAAAAGTTATTAGGGCCGGCTAAAGATAGGGTTAGGGTTTGCTTGAAAATTGTGAAATGTTATGGCCTTTTATAGAAAATTGCGCGACACTATTCATCTCCAAAATTTTCGAACTCGAAATCAAACGTGCCTACTGACATTCATAAGGTTTTACCCACGTTCCGAACACAATGGAACAAGTTTCGGGAGCAAATTCGATCGTATGTGAGAGTTACGGAAATAAACGATCAAATTCAAATTAAATCGATTTGAAACGATTTCGATGCGTTTTGGCTTGTCCCGGACAAACCGTAAATCCAATTGACACGAAATTTGAAACCATACAATAATTTCACATTACGGATCCGATGAAACTAGTTTCGTCGAAATCCGAGACTATTTGAAAAGTGACTAATTTTAGTCGTCAATTAAATATTAAAATAATCAATTTTCACAATTTAACTTTTAAATCAATTTTAAAAGTTCTATAACATCATTCTAACTTCAATGTGATTTAATATAACTTTATAAATCATTTTTATACACATTTAATTCAGATTCCAATCATTTCTGGAATTTCAATATTTGATTATCGATTTAATTAAACAATTAAATCTCTATATTCGAAATAAATTTTATTCGGCTTACAAATCTCACTTGTTAATATTTAAAATCAATTAAATATCTGAATTTCAAATGACAGAAATTCTAGGTCGTTACATATTTCCTTGGACTAGCACTAGTACGTACCAAAACATCAAATAAATATCTCACATATATGTACGCAGTATCGGTACAAAGCAATATACACGTGCGTCTCCAGTACAGAACAATACTTAATATACGGTGTATAATGGAGAATACAGAGTTAATTGAAGTGACAACATATAATATAATACATAATATATGTACTTTTTGGATACAAATTTCTCAAATGTCAACTATCTCAATAAAATAAAACAATTAATCAATATACAACTCTAAAACATGTATAAACTATGAATCAGTGTCATTCTAGCATCATATAATGATCCTAACATAAATCTCCTCTAAGCCTAATAAAATAAATGCTGGTCATGTCGTCCTTGTACCTGAAATATCTCGGACTAACCCGAGTATTATAAAATAACATACAGGTCAGACTATCTTTAATCAAGTATCATAATAGGGTAGCGCAATGTAAATAGGAATAACAATATAATATCACTACCAAAGATACTAAAATCATCAGAACATATATCAATATATATATATATGTGTGTGTGTATATATATAATACCATAAATAATCATTAAGGCATCACGTCACCCAAATTACTCAAATCCATATGTGACAATTAGCACTGATATCAAAAGATGTCATGACCCATAAGAAATACTGCAAATCAGAAATCACTTAATAAAAAATAATGGGTGAATCATATATCTCCAGAAAACATCATCAAATCTAGAAAACATTAATAAGTGAGATGTCACCAAGTATAATCTGGCTAGCAGGAAGCATTGCCCAAATATATCTCTCAGCCTCTGTTAAAATCATCAATACAAAACAAATAGGATAAGTTGTCTATCAACACAAATGAGAATCCACTATACTCTAATCATATATCTCAGGTATAATCTCATCTCCTCATATCTATCTACTAGAAAGTATCATGATGGGAAATGATCGTACGACATACACGAAGTCCCAAGTAGAGTCACACACACACATAGATATATATATATATATATATATATATATATAATATGACACCTGGCTTATATCAATGCTACATTGAGGTGTATCAATCGTATATGCTAATCTACTACTCCGTCGATACCAGAAGGGAGATTGATAGCACGCACGCAAACTCCAAAGACATGGAGTCTTTATAGTCTTAATTATCTCAACAGTCATCGTGACATGTATTCACCGATGTGCTCGTCAACGCGAGGACTTTAAGTCACGACAGTACAAATGCCCCTAACCATAAAGGTATAGGTAACATACTACTGGCCTAGGTGACACAAGGGAAAACGCATGCATAAAAGTACCGCGAAGGTATATAAACATGGTGTCATGGATCTGGAAAGCGACCCCACGATCAAGCCACCAAGGTGGATACTGGCCATCTGGTCCTCTCCAACAAACATAAATAGGAGTACATCGTAATATTGGCATATATAACTAATATATATCGACCCGAAGTCTCACTAACTATAAGCATGGAGCCATATATCACTATGTATCACCTCACACTATCCACTCTATTCTCGTCACATGAGTGTCATCTACTTATAATGAATAACTGAATAAATATTACAACAGCATCCCATACCACTGCGTGATACTCAAATGTATATTCACTGCTTATAAACACCACTCAAGCTACGCAATATTCTATATAATGAGTCCAAAGAATAACCAAAGAAATATTACCGAATGCCCCATCCCAAATGATAGTATAACTCTGTTTATTCATATTTCTCGTCACATAGAATTAAATTAAATAAAATCAAATCAAAGATGTCATCACTGTATCATATTAAAATTATCATCAAATCAATATCAATGGTGAATCACTCATATCATCAAAATTTATATTGAGAAGATGAGAAACAAAATATTTAGAAAGCATACATAAATATATTTATATCTCACACTATTAGTTCATAAGTGTTTATATTACTAAAAAAATTCTTATATATACCTAAATACTAATTTTAAATAATTAAAAACATCCAAACCAATTTAATATATTCATAATCGAAAAAACATCTTTTCCAAATCTTGAATTATATGTGAAGATTTTGTAAACTATCCTTTAAAATTACTTAAATAGTAATGATACTTACTTATTTCTCAAATGTTGAATATTTATCGTTTGAATAGGCAATTTGAACCAAATTATATTTCATTAACCAACTAATAACTTTCCAATGGTAATAAATCTTATTTCTAAACTTAAAATAAACATTACTTCATATACTCCAAATTAATATATAGGAAAAGGCTAAACATGAAAACTATGAAATGAATTATCTTAATAAATATAATTATCAAACAACTTATTTATTTATTTATTTATTTATTATGCATATATATGTATTTTTATCTTTATTTTTATTTTACTTAGTTACTATTATTATTAATTTACTTATTTGACTTTATTTTATTATTGTTATTGTTATTGTTATTGTTATAATTTTTAAATTAGCTTTGTCATTTAGTTTTGAGTTTCTTCTCTAGCCGACCCCAACTTGTTTGGGAATAATGGCTTTGTTGTTGTTGTTGTATCAAACAACTTGGTCGATAACTAATAAAAATCATCCACATCATTTTATCTCATATAAGAAAATAACTATTAGAAATGTACAATAAATATTCTAAATTTAACTAAAAGTTAAGCCTTATTATAATTTTATTATTTACAATATATAACTAGTTTCCTCATCTTTTATATAAATAGTCAATAATAAATTATTCACTAAGAACATTTGTAACTCGATTCTTTCATTTAAATGTCCAAAATAGTTATTAAAGCTTAATATTACGTATAAAAATTATTTCATATTTACTATAATCAAATACTATTTTAGATAATTATAAAATATCCAAATTAATGTAACATACTCACAATCAAATAAATACATATTTTATATAGGAATTATATATATATTTATTAAAATTTCCTAAATATTTTAATAACTATACAACATCAACTAAATAACATTTCATACTTACATTTATTTAGGGGTTCCTTGTTTATTAATCCTTGTTTATTTATTAAACTTAACTCTTATTTACATTTATAAATTCTCAATTAAAACTTCTTAAAACATATGTCAATTCAACTACTTTTATTTAACTTTAATTGTATCTTAAATATTATATTTATTTAAACCATTACCTTTTAATTCATTTATTTCTTTTCTAATCAACTTCAAGTATTGTATTCAACTAATATTATCATCGAATCAACCATAATCAAAACAATCATCACTCAAACAATCAATATCATCCAATACCGTAAATTTAAACCAAAAAATCCATCCAACAAAGTATATCAAACGATATATGGGATAATTTTGCATCTATCGATATAAATTACACATAGTGTGAGTTGATAAAAACTCACTGATTTTTGCAGAATTGAGGAACACAAGCTCAGTCGCTGCTTCTGATATCTGCCTTCAAGCTCTAGCTAACACCGTCTATCCATCCTCCACTAATGCTGCAGCAACCACTACTCCAATCTCCTACCTGTATTTGCTAAAATAATCACCTAAAACTTGCACTACATCTTCAACACTCAAAACACAACCGCCATCTCCCAGCTGCAAGCCGTACAACCTCACGTCATGAACACATCCACCATCACTCGCCAGGCGCCATCACGACGTTATCCCTTGGCATCGCTTGGAACACATGTGAGTCCATGTGATTTCCTCCATGTCGCCACCCGCCTCCCCGCCATATGCGATGTCGCTCTAATAATGATGCTTGTGTCTTTTTTTTAATTTCGATCGAGATTACTGAATTCGTGAATTATCTTGAAGAGGATATATGCTCGGGAAGGGGCGAAGTCGGGATATACTTTAAACAGGCGTGAGTCGAGAATGAGTAAGTCTATAGGCTTGAATTGGATAAAGGAAGAAGATTACTTTCAAATGGACTTGGGCTTTGCTTTTTTTAACTTTTAATTATTATTTTTCCTTAGCATACTTGTTTTAAATTATTTATTCTTTTTCTTTTAAGTAATCTTTTTATTAATTTGTAGATTTATTTCAACTAATTTAAATTAACTCACATTTCAGTATATTATTCAAAAGGAATTTATTAGTTTAGTTCAATTTATTTAAACAAAAATCCATTTTTAATTAATTAATAATTATTATTATTTACCTTTAAAACCCAGTTATTACAGTTTTACACATATAAAAGTATAACATGAAAAATGTATTCGCTTTATTCTTATTTAATACTATATGCAGAAAAGTTGCTAATAATTCCTAATCACAGATAGTGAGAATGATAAATTTTGCTAGGAATGGCTTAGGTGAGGCAACTAAGATTCCGGGCATGAACATACCTATATGGTTTTCTGGCGGTTTCTGCAAGTGAGGGTACTGGTTGAGGCTAATCGGACTGAGGGAGCATATTTATAATTTTCTTATATATATATATATATATATATATATATCAATACACAACGCCCTATACATTTTGACTCATAAGATAGTTGTTCCCTTATACAAGCAAATAATTGCGAGTTAAGGTAAATTATGGGTTTAAGGGTGAGTGGAAGAAGGTTAGTACCATTGGACCCATATAATTAAAGTATGAGGTGTTAAGGCGTGAAGGGAACATGAAAGAAGGACTTCACAAACTTAGAGCAAATCTCCCAGTTAAAGAGGAAATCTTATTCTTATGTGGGTAGTAGTTGCAAATACTCCATTTAACATAATTTATAGCTGGAGAATTTCTGTATTGGAGTTGAACACTGTATTGAAAAATAAACTTGAGTTAACCGTCTTTGAAGAAAAGGGATGGAAACACTATAAGCATTATTACATGTGATTGGGCTTGTGTAAATTAGGTTGCTTTTATTTACTCTAATTTAAGTGACAAATCAGTGGAAATATTTTCTACAAGTTATAAATAGTAGATGTTTGATATTTTAAAAAAGAAAAAAAATAAGTTCGTTTATGATTTTCTATGAAATGATCACACAAACTCTATGAAATTTATTAAAAAGGTATAAGTAAAAGAATTTGATAAAAAGCAAATGACTGCTTTAAAGATTTTGTTTTTAAGGCACATTGTTGCACTTACCCTTGATGTTTACTTTGCTTTTAATAATAAAATGTTTGAAGCAAATATTGAGAAGTGTATAATACATGACTTTTGGATCTCTTTTATAAATAAGAAATGGTCGGTGCTTGAAAATATCTTTTATACATATTTCTATCACACTTCAAAATAAAAATAATAGTAAGTTAAAATACCACATTTTCTTTTAAAATACACTTTTGTGAAAATTTCTTGTTTTTAAAGGAGAAGTTTGGAAAGATACGTTTATATGACCACTTTTCTAAGTTAAGTTGAACCGTTTGAGGAAAAATTTAACTAAAGAAAGATGTCATGATTTTTTGTAAAAAAGGAAATATCTACTGAAATTAAGAAGAAGATTTTACAGTTTTGGAAACTCGTTAGTTTTGTGGAAAAGATGTTAATAGCAAAGACTTTGAAAAAAAGTAAATAAAGTGAAAGTATTATTATGATTATCACTTAAAATTTAAAAGAAAAGAATTAAATTAGAGTTAGATAAATAGAATTACACATCCTACAAGGACTGTATTGATTATGGAGTTCAGAAGCATTGAAATGTTAGGGTAGACATAGGAAGTAGCATGGAGATTTAGTGACCTTTCAATCAACGATTGAAATTGGAAGGATAGGGTACTAAATCAGCATTCCTGTAGTAGTGAAGAGTGAACGCCATTTGGTATTTTGCTACCGAAGTATAATTTGAATTGTAGAGTATTTGTGAAGAAAGTTTGAAAAGTATGAATTGGGTAAAACCTATTTTTTGAGTAAAGAAAGAGTAAGCCAAGATATTTTATTGTATCAAACAATGCTATGGGTGCAAGAGGTTTTCTCGGCTTGGCTGGCTGCTATAAGAAGAATTTAGTTTCCCATAGAACTCGAAATTTGAGCATGCTTTTATTTAAAGAGGTTATTGACTAGTACATGAGAAGGATTATCCAACCAATGATCATGAGAAGACAACTATTGTTTTGCTCTTAAATCTTCAAGGTGATTTAAGTTGTAGGTCCCTAAAGTGTTAGTTGCTTTCACATCGTCTGAAGAGGAAGACAATTTGGATTAATTATGAGTGGTGGCGTTGATCCGACATTTCAGGTAATGTTACGCTATGTTAAAAACACGATTTAAGTGTTTTAATGATAATAACTATATGGCGGTGCTACTAATGTGTTTGTTGAGAGATTTCAAATTAAGCAATCGTTCGATGGATGATAAAATTTATTTAATGTTAGTATGAGCTAGGTTGGAGGAAGAATACAAAGAGATAAAAAAGTTTGCCATAATAGGAATTGAACTTGGATCGTTCAACTCAAATAACAAACTTTTCCCACTACTCCACTATGACTTTGATGCTTAATGTATTAGCAGTATTATATATGGGTTGAAGGAAAAAAATATTCATATGGCACCAGAACAAGGTTTCGAACCCGAGTCCATAATGCAAAGCATTTCAATAATCAACCACAATACAAATCCTTTCATTAGATATTGAATCAGCGGTTTTATATCACGGGGGAGAGAAAGGAAAAAAATTGCTTAAAAAATATCAAAGGTGGGATTTAAATAACAGTCGCCAAGGAGGGACGTAGGCTACTTACCACCCAAATAACAACTACATTTTGTGAATGTTGGTTTGCAGTTTTATATTATCGACTGAATATCATAAACATAAATCATTAAAAAAGGCGGAAGTGATACTCAAACCCAGGTGCAGAAGTACTGATGCATACATGCCTACCACCTGACCAAAGAGTGTTTTAAATAAGTGCTACTATCACCTTTATATGAATGTTATAAACGAACAGTTAAATTGTCCTTCCAAGCTTCTTCTTCAAGTGTTTCCGACTTTCAACCAATGCATCTCTTTCTAACTAAATTGATGAAGGGTTGCTCCTCTTTAATGACATCCTATCACTCCTTTATAAGCCTTCCACTATCCCAAAAGAAATTATTCGATCCTATTCTCTAAAACTACTCTCGTATTGCTTCCAAAACCACTAAAATCCATATTCATTCTAAAAGTAAATTTAGACCAGCTCTATTTCACTCCATGACGTTCAAGTCTGGTCCTAATCCTCTTTCTAACCTCTACACACTCACTCTGCATCATTTTTGAAGGTTATAGGATTTGTACTCAAGTGCGACTACTCGGTGTATTGAAGACACAATATATAGTCAAGTTATTTCTTTGTAAAAGAAAAGATTGAAGTCTTGTTGCAGAGTCCTCAAGTAGTCGGTGATGATGTCCTATTCGGTTGTTCTGGTAGAGTCTGTAAACCTATTCCTCCGGGTGAAGTGAGGGCACTGATAGTGAAATTCCTAAGAGGTGCTTAAGGACTGGACGTAGGATGAGAGGTCCAAACTAGTATAAATCGACTGTATGATCTACTATTATATTCCTGATGCATTATATTATCTCTTATATATTGGTCATCTTCGATCCTATGCATAGCGACTAAGACGCCACACATGTTGCTTTTGGATAGGGTAGTTATAGGTATCAGGCATGTTGTTTTGACTTGGTAAATTATAGGTAACCAAGCAAGTAGGTCGTTGTCTTATAATATACGCTTTGTGGAGATATTTATAAAGTAGTTGATACTTGAGTTGTCATCGCAACAACAAGTACGTTGTGGGGCTAGGATGACATGAGTTCCATAAGATGTTTACTAGGCTAGGACATCATCCATTTTAGAAGTTCCTAGATGAGTTTGGGTATGCCGTTATTTGAGTATTCAACATTATGTCTATTGGATTAAAATGGCAAGGTACCATTCCATTTTGAGTTGACTGGACCATAAAATAGTTGGAATTAAATGGTGAGAAGTTACGTTTAGGGAAAAGGTCCCATAGATGGGATTGCATTAAGGAATGGTAAATTTTGAAAGTTCAAACTACAAAGGTTATCCTAGATGAAGTTGGAGTCATGATTGTGCAAAGGACGATTAATTCAAGGATTTGGGTTCCCATGAAGAAAAAGATATTGTTATTTGCACACATTGAGAATGCGAATGTGATTCTTATAGAAAGTAAGATTTGGAGGAAAGATAATATGATTCTTTTCAATCATCCAACGGATTGGAAGAAGGCTATTTATTTAAGGAAGTTCATGGAAACTGACTTAGGATACATAGTTTGTGTTGCATAACAGTTGCACATGAACGATGTATCACCTAGTCGATTACCATCAATGCTACAATAATTTTAGATTACAATTTCATTTAAATTTATAACTTCTCTTAGACTTAGGATTTTAAATGTTAGGTTTGAATAAGAAAATAGACCAAGTTACCTACAAAAATACTTGGGTGTTTCATTATTTTTATACTGAAGAACTTAGGATAAATCCATATAGACTATAAACGTGATACCTATCTACCACGATTATTGAAGGACTGGAGAAATGAATCAAAAGTAAAATGAGATTGCTTAAGTTAAATAGAATTGGAAAATAATTTATGCTATTTTCCATAATTTAAGAAATCACCAGGTTTGAATATCCTTGGGTGAAAAGAATTAATTAGCAAAAGATCTAAGTGAGTGGATACTAGGGGGAACACTATCCACTTTCTGGTTGTCTTACCTTAGTATCTAGAAGAGGAAGTAATTGGTATACAACTAATAATTTAAGGTATTGGGTATGTGCATTGTGGGTTGCATATGGCTACATTTATGTTCAAGCATACTTATTCTCGAGTTATCTATTATGGTGCATGTCGACATCACTTTATTCGAGTTGGTAGCAAGGATTGCAGAGGTTTGCCTATGCACGTACATTTGGGTTGAAGTTATGTGCCGATGGTAAAGTCAATATGTTGAGGTCGAAAGAACGATCCAATTAGAAGTACTTGGAAAGTGGATTTGATCCATAAGAAGATAAAGACCACAATAGATAGGCAGGAAACATATGCTGACAGAAGACATACGGAGTTGAAGTCCGTGGTGGGCAACATAGTCTATGCGAGCATCTCGCCGCTTAAATACATTATTGGGTTGGTAGTCCAGAAAAGTTAGCACCAAGAGTTGTAGGGTCTTTTCCGATAGACTAGGGAAGTTAGCCTATGGAGCGTGCTTCCCGTAGGGTTGGTGGGAGCTCACAATGTTTTCCATGTGTCACACTTACGGAAAGTATACACAATTCAATGACCAAGTTTAAGCCGAGCCAGTTATAAGAAATTGAAGTACAAAGTGAGTCACTTATTCGCCATGCACCTATCCACATTTTCGAGAATGGGATGCTAAGACAAGAAGCCAAATCATTGTTTTACCCAATATTTCTAGTAAAAGTCTTAAAGCGTTTTGGGACCGCATCTTATTATGTTATGATGGAACACATTCTAACAAGGGGACGACCACATCCTTCCCTTTCCCCCGCCTGTGCAAAGCATTAAAAAGAATTATTTCCAGCCCTTAAAGTAAAGGTTTGTTTCAGGCTAAAGTGGCCCCGACATAAAATAATTAAACTGGTTAAGGTCCAGAGGGAAGACGACCCAGTTGAGAGTACATGGAAGCCAGAGGAGAAGACCCGGGCTACTCTTCCGAAGCTCTTTTCTGGAAATTTCCATTTTTGTTAGTATAACTATTTGTATGTTTAGTATTTAGCTTACTAGGCATGGTTGCAAATGTGTCACTATGACATGTTTTGGATGATGATTGCTAATGGATGAATTTTAGTAGTTAGTATTACACATAATGAGATGATATTTTTCGTTAGCCCACACACACCACCTTACTTTATTTTATTAGTTATATGCATACGGTTGTTGCATTTTGCATATGTATTGAATGGTTTCTCATCCATATAGAATTGCACGTATAGGATATCACATACATTTTGGATACATGGCATAAGCACTTGCATTTAAGGAGGTTGATTAGTTCAGGAGGCCACCTATTTTTGCATTAGTTATATGTTTATATGCATCTCATACCTATATGTACATGTTGCATTAGAAATTTTAAATTAAGGACAATGGTTGTAGTAGTTGATGGCTGAGTAGATGGTTGTAAGTATTAATTTCCATATGTACGGGTTGCATTTTTCCATCCTTAGAGATTTTGTGAATGAAATCCTTTTAAGGGAGGAAGAATGTAACACCCCGCAAAAATTAACCAAAAATTAAATAAATTAATTAATTTAAATATAATGCAAAAAAATAGAATTTTCACAAACGTCCAAATTTGGCAAAGAAATTTGCACCATTGCTTTCATAGCGATTTTTTAGACACTTTTTATATATAAATTTTCGTAATCGGAGTTCGTATGAAAAGTTATTAAAGTTTGAAGATTTGAAATAAAAAACAATTAAAACTAAAGGGAATTAATATACATAACTTAAACTAGTCGATGGCCTAAATTGGATCGAACGACCTCCAGTGGTCACCCGCTCAAAACCAAGCGGTTAACCTTCTGGGCATTGTCCGCTAGGAATACGTAAGCCGAACGCCCCGGATTTAGTTAAATTAAATACCAATGGTTAGGGTGAGTTCCTGAACCTATAAATAGAAGCTTAACTTGACAGTAAGAACCCTAATCTAATCATGTACGCTCCAAAACTCTATTTCCTTGCCAAGCTACATGAAACAGATTTCCGGACGTCTCTCCCAAAACTCTCTGCTTCTTTTCATATCAACCGGTTCTTCAAAAATAAAAATAAAAACTAAATCAAAGATTAGAAAGAAGAGGAGACAATTAAATTGAAGATAAAATCAAACAGAAGAGAAAGACCAACAAATCAAAGCAGAGGCAATTTGAGGTGAATTTAGAGGGAAATAGCTTACGCGAGGTGAGTGGAATGATTGATAAAATATGAGAATTGACAAGTAATTTGATTTATTTATATATCAATTTGATTGGGGATTTACTGATTTGAATCTAAAATGAAAAGTTTATTTAATTTGAACGTTAATTTAATTGCACTTATATAAAGATAAAAGTTTATTTGATAATCATTGAAATCCGAGATATTAATAATTGTACGTATATAGAAATTGATTGCTTTGAAGTAATATTGAGATATGATTTAATTTGATTTAACTTGATATACCTTTTATTCGATTTGAATTGAATTTGATATTTAAAATGTATATACCATGTTGATTTCATTCTGAGCTAATTTAGGATAATGTTATCCAGCCTTTTGACCAGGCAATGTTCGGACAGACTGGACGAGTTGAACTTGGAGTTATCAAGGCAGGATGCCCAGAGAGATAGCCCAAGTGTCCAAACCAAGCACAAACAAAGTCACGGGGTCAATGTCAGAACAACTCAAAAGAAGAGGACCTAGGAACCCACACAAGTTAGGGGTTGGTACCGAGTCTTATTTCCACCTTATGTGGACCCCATCTTCTTCCTACTAGTCCTACATGATGCCAAGAGCCTACTTCCAATGTCATTTTGTTGATTCAATGCAATTCTCCATCGATCTCCATGAACATTAAGCTGTAACTCTACTCTTCCACAACTCTATCATTTGGACTTAGAAACAAGCTAATATCGGTAAAAACAGCTATGGAATCACAAAGCCAAGCACTAGACAAGCCAAAGCGAAGAGTTCAAGACGACCAGCTTGGCTATTTTAGGGATCGGTATCGACCCCTAACCTTGGAGTCATACCAACCCCTGGCAACCTGATGATGTGACACCTACTTTCTTAGAAGAATTGGTCTAAATCGTGTACGACGGCTTGAAGATATTTTATGCAAGATATCAGGCTCCCTACCTCTTTAAATAGGACGATAGGGCTCATTTTTGAGGATCTTTTGGCTCTAGTTCCCTCTACTCTATATTTTTGTAATTCTGAAAATCTAAGTGTCAGAGTTGTACCGACCCCTAAGAACTTCTGCTCTCAAGTCAGAAGTTAAGCAATAAATCATTAAGTGGATATAGGTCGGAGTTTGCCGAACCACTATAAACGATCGTGTTTTCTTTATTTCTCATTTTCATTTATGTTTCTTTATATTTTATTCTCTACATAAACTTATGGGTGTTTGTGCCATTTTTGGTTCAAACAGATATACATATGTGATTATAAAATATATTTATCAAGTTGAAACCATATAAATGAAATTATAGATTAAACACGGTAATCGTTGGAATTACATGCAAAATTGTAGACTTGAAAAGATATGTGAAATATGGTTAGAAACTTAAATTGAGAACATTGGAAACTATATATTAACAAAGTAGGAGCTTACTATAAAAAAGAACAATAATTAACAGAGAAGGATAATTGACTAAAATCTAAAATTAAGAGAGAAGGGGAAAAAATCTCTTCGATCGGTCGATAAGCTCAATGCAGCTGGTCGACCGGTTATCGATTTACAAGCGTAGTTTGAACCTCAGCCTAAGGCCCAGGTTATAAGTTTATTTATATATAATTTATGTATAAATGTTAGTAAGTATCGAAATTAGTTCCATAAGTTTATAAATCTTGAACATGTTATGGGGCTGAATTGATGTGTACGTTGGCAGTGAGGCCTAGACACTTTTTATTCGGTGTAGTTGATATTTGATTGGGGTAATTCGATCGCAAATTGCACTCACAAGAGGTTCTATGATGTACGCGCAACACTAACAACGATGCCTAGAGAAGTGTATGGCCAAACACTTATGCTGTCAAGGGCGCCGCTGAGCACCGATTAGGCGCAACTTTGCAATTTTAACGCCCCGCGTTTCTATTATAGCGCTTTATTACGCTCTCCGTCCGAGACAAGAAAATAGGCTTTTTAGTATAAATGTATTTTTTTTACTTGACTAAATTATATACACTTACAATAAATCATCCGGTTACGATGTATGTTTATTATAGATCTCTGTATTCCAAGAATTTTAATGCTTGAATCATTTTTCTATATCTTTTTTAAAACATACAATCAATCGGTTAATAAATAATAATAATTCTTCTTTATATTTGAGACTAAAATTTACTCTTTAGTTTTCTAATTCTTTGAAATTTGGCTTTATTGATTTCTAATTTTTTATCTTAATTGTGTTAGCTTTTTGAAAGTTACTTTAAAATAATTTCTAAATCAAACACAATATGACTAACTATAAAATGAAATTTATATTATTCACTAATATTGCACTTGAATTTTTTAAGATTATCTGGTATATAAATATTCAATTATTGTCATGGCACACTTTGCTAATATAAATTTTGTTGCTTCTATAAATTATAAAAGTACTTGATTCATTTTTAAATTTATTGATCAAACACTTACAAGTGTATAAATATAGTTTAGAAAATAGATGGTTATTTTTTTATAATTATTTAATGTGAATATTGTTAGTGCAAAATCTAAACTCTGCCTAGACTATAAATCTCATAGCATCCAGCGCTCCATTTTCGTCCAGGCTCCATCTGAACTCTGCCTAGACTATAAATCTCATAGCATCCAGCGCTCCGTTCTACCTCGAACAGCATAGCTAAGAACTAACGAGAGGTTCCTTGGTTTACATGGCGATGAGGACGTGATACTATTGTTGTTGATTAA
This sequence comes from Allium fistulosum, assembly GCA_030737815.1. Lineage (NCBI taxonomy): Eukaryota > Viridiplantae > Streptophyta > Magnoliopsida > Asparagales > Amaryllidaceae > Allium > Allium fistulosum. The sequence continues at coordinate 1,506,169,190 of CM060903.1, forward strand.
TGCCCGACATCGTGCAATAAGTGGCGTAACGTTATCATTGAGAGTGTACACAGATGCAGTGGACCCTAAGACATCTTTGGCACAAGTCGGCATTGCAGGCTCCACCTCAATGTGCAAATACAATATGTGTAGTCGTAATTTGGGAATATAGTCCTAAGGTTGATATTATAGGCGAACCTATGTTGGAATAGTTCCAGAAGTTAATAATCGAACTGTAGTTGTTTTAAGGTTTGATTAGTTGTTCGATCCTGAGTATAAAACTTCACAAGATATTTGGTATAGGTGTATTTAGAACTATACCCTTAGATTAGCAATACCTACCATAGTAAATAGTTCACAAACACAAGTAGGACACCCTATGTCACAGAGATTATAAATGAAGTAAATTGTATGTGATCACCATATGTTTAGTAATACAACCCGTTCACCAGACTTCTGTCTGATCCACTCCGTTCATTTTCCCCCACCACAAGAAGACATGACAGCAGTTGATTTAGCATAATACGTGGAGAACGAAGCTAAGCGCTGAAGTTTCATTATTCTTCATTATTCCTTATATAGCTATTTATTGTATCAAATGTCTATCAGACATTATAATATACTATTCCTCCCATATTCATAAAATCCTTACACATTTTGGTAAAATCAATAGAACGAGGTGGAACAATGGATGCTACCGATATGATATTCCAAAATTACAACATTGTTTTTATTTCATGGATGCATCAAAAACTGTAGAAAATAACAAGTAAATAAATAGACTACTACCACAAGTCTCATCGTCGTCTCCACCTTCAGCATCGCCCTTCCTAGCCTATGTTGTAATGAGGAGGGAGTTAGAACAACATATGTCTGGTGAATAAAAATCTTAAGCCTTACTATATTAGTACTTGGGCAATATAATTCAAGTAGGAATATGTCTTACGTTTTCTACGTACATCATAAGTCTTTCAAATATAAGCCCAAAGGCTTTTCTCAAGCATAAATAAAAAGGTTTTCCAAATATAAGCCCATAGCCAACTTGCTAATAACAGAGTAACCAATATTTATCACCTAGAATGTACTATCATTGTAAGAGAAAGTTCTAAAGTCACTTAATACATTTTAATGGAAATTAGACAGACTCCGACCATTTAATACCTTATTTAAGGCAAGTCAACGTCATTTACTATCTATAATCCCAAGGCGGACTGCTCACTAATATCTATATAGCTGACATTGCATGAAATCTCTTTAGCCACTTAACACTTCCTATTGAAGCGGGCCATTTCCCAAGATATCCTCTACCGCACCTAACCCATAATCCCGATCATTTGCTACTTCCTACATAGAGAAGAGGTGGGCCCTCATACAACCACTTATTACCTTCAATCATTGAATCAGGTCCTTCGTATTATGACCCGTACCCTATGACGACGTCTCACATTAGTCCGACTATTCATAGGTACTGGTAGCCAGATTAGCTGGCTAGATTTACCCTACAGAATTTGGGACTAACTTCGCATCATCATAGTTACTTATTATAGGCGATGTCTCACATCAGCTTCAAAGTCACACTACTGATAGCCAGATTAGCTGGACAAACTTCCATGTTCTTTTGACTGACCTCGCATCTCTATAACTTAGTCATAATCTATATCACTTTCTACATATATTATCACAGATATCATCGTTTCCATAATCAAGACCTTATAAGAGATCTTTCTTATTTCGCCTTTAACATTAATTGCCTTCCTAAGGGGGATTTTAATAAAATTAATAACCTATTTAACTACGTAATTGTACGTTAATTACACTAATACACACACACACACACACACACAGACGCGCCTAGTAATTTCTAAGTGTGCGGAATATACCCGCTAAACTAGTGTCTAAATGTCAACTCCTCAAACAATTATACAAGTCTCATTCCATATTATCCACAATACCAAAATTCTAATATTTATATCCAAAAATTCCAATCAATAGACCTGTATACAAAAAAAAATTAAACTCAACTTATTACATCAAAAATAATGGAATATATTGATATTAGAAACTTAAAATTTCAATTTTTATGCTTTATTCAACTCCTTTTTCACATAAAAATAAATAAATGAATTTCTGTTTAATTCACGGGAATAAGCAGCACAACTACGAATAAAATTCATACCTTACACACTATTCCTTAATCAAAATCCTTTAACCAAATTCAAAGAAAAAGAATAAGGAGTGAAATAGAAGGTAAAATTATCAAAACTTCAAACCTACAATATTTCTATTATTTTGAGATAAACAATTGAGATTACAATATAGAATTGATATTTCGCATTGAAGGAGTTTAGGGTTTATAATATGATATTTTCGCAAACCAAAACTCCCCTAGGCATATTCAAACCCAAACTATACTAATCAATTACTAAAATATAAAAGCTAAGATTTCCACTTATAGTATATCTTGGCTTTGCCTCCTTTGGATTTGACACACCTTTGACAATCTCTATCAGAACTCTTCTTTTTGATACACACACAGCAAGGGATTTGTATATATATATTAGATTCAAAAATTGAGGGATTGGAGGAAAATAGATTGAGAAAATAAATAATAAACAAAAATAGATGTATATGATTTCCTACTTGAAACCCTAATGGAGTTTCTGAATCTAAGAAGAGATGAACTGACAGAGCTTCGCTAATGTTCCTAAAATATTTGTGAATAAAAGTGAGGGGTCAAAGGTCTTATTTATAGTGGTTGGAATGCACTGGAACTGTTGGATGAAGGTCGGCTGGAAATTATAAAACCTTAAACTTTCAAATTTACAAACCTTAGCCGTCACTTTACAGTGAACGGTCGATTGTCCTACCCTACCGGTCCACCGTAACATTTGTTTTAGGAAGATTTTTGTGCCATTGTTTTTATTTATTATATTTTAACGTTAACGTTGATTTTAACACTTACTTAATCCCTAAGTGTAATTACTATTAACTTTTGAATTTCAAATTTTAAAATTAATTATTCATTTGAATTTGAATTCTATTTAAATTATTTTAAATCTGAAAATTTCAAACGTCCATAACTTTTCCGTTTGAGCTCTGTTTTCAACATATTATATATGAAATTGATCGGAATTTCACCATGAACACAATCGCATAACCTTCATGGTCAAATTCCAACTTTAAAAAAAATTCCATTTATCCCTCTCTTATTTTCAATTAAATTTATCCAATTATTTATGGTTGATTTTACGTGGGGTTACAGGTAGAATTTTTATATATTTGCATATATAAACATATTTGTATTGAAAATTTATAAAAGTTGATATTTTTAAAGAAAAATAATACGTATGATGTGAATTTTTACGTGTGATTGTGAGATGTTAAAATGAATTTTAATTTGATATAATTGTTGCTTTCTTGATAATTTATTTTGTTTGTTCGGATGTCAAATTGATAGATATTGGAAGGGGTAGGGAAGGAAATAAGGTTTGTATTTATTTGGTTTTCAATAATAAATTGAGGAGCCATAAAAATTGCATTTTTTCTACCAATAAATTAGGTTCAAAATTGATCAATTCTCTTTAAGATCACACCTTAATAATCCTTTAAATAAATCACCTGTATTTTCCTTGAAGAGAAGAAAAAGGCAATGTAAGGGTATAATTAGAATTTGACAAAGTGACTTACTGCTGAAATAAGATAGTTTTACTTGTATTGTACTGGTGGTGATGATATTTATATTCCAATTTTGTTGTTGAGAATCGGTAAATTATAGATTTTACATAGCAACTTTGTCAAAAAAAGAGAACACATTAGAAAGATTAACTTATTTTACTCCAATACATTGGCTAATACTATATAAAAATTAATGAAAATTTTGTGCAATTAATATGATAATATAGTCTTTGGGTCATCTCGTTAAATTTTAAAAGGCTATAAGTGTTAGTCATAGGAAGCTAAACACAATTCAATTTCAATTACTGACGTGTATTTTATAGTATCTACAATACACACACACACACATATATATATATATATAAATTATTTAAATAGTAACTAATAAAGAAATATATATATATATATATATAAATTGATATATGTAAATGAAATTATAAATGTTATAATTGATATTCATCTTAAAATTGTTTATGACGAAAGGAACAAAATAATATAAAATTTGGAATTTTAAAATAATTTAATTAATATGTTGGTTAAATTAATGAATTAAAATTAATTAAATATCATTTAATTAATAATATACATAAGAATATTTTATAAGTAAACTAAATTATAAATAGTTATAAATAATTAAACTTATATAGTATGAATGTATAATTATAAGTGGAATTGTAAAAAACTCAACTTAAGTTTAAGGAATAAATACATACGTATTGTATTTATACCGTGATTTCAAATATGTTCAACACTTGAATCACAATGGTATTTCATAAGAAATACATTATTCCTAAAATCAATATCAGTTAATGTATGTATGTGTATATGTGTGAGTATATACATGCATGCATACATGCATACACACACACACAGAGATATATATATTAAAGATAATGAATCTCTAATATATAAAGTCATCCTCTACCATTTATGTATTAATAGATTACTTGCATACTCTCTAGTCATTGAGCAAACTCAAGATAGGTATATTATGTGTAGTACTATCAATATATTGATTAAACGAAGTAAGATGCATGCACGTGTTTATTAAGCAAACTCAAGGCACGTGCATTATACTAAGGCTATCGTGAAATGGTAGGTATGTGTAAATAATCTCTTTTGATTTGTTAAGAAAACTTAAGGTCGAGAAGAGATTACGAAAAAGACTACTGGTTAGGAGTTGTAAATGATACAACCGATAAAGTATTATCCGTCGCTTGTAGGCCTATGTTTTGTTAAGGAAACTCAAGGTCTAAATCCCAAGGCAAGCAAAACCTAACACTCACTAGAGGAATCGAAAGATTTCAATATTTCTCTTAAGCTTTTGAGAAATATAAAAGTCTAATGGGAGCCTTATTAGAAAAATGAAATGAACACATTTAACATTTCTAATATTTTAATAATATATGCTACACAAGTTAGAATAATCTACTTTAATAAATTTGTGCAACTAATATAATTGATAAAATGTTATTAGTTGAAGTATACAAATAAACTGAATCAAGATTGACATAGAAATATAAAATAGAATTACCAATATATCCTTTAGGCATTGTGTCAACTCAAGACCCATGCTAGACCAAATTATACAACTGTTAAAAACATTCGTACCTGGTCACTTAAGTGTTTATTTGCACAAAACTGTGTGTTGTCTTCTATGAGTTTTGAACATTTTAGCAATACAAGAATATGGATATTTAATCCATATTCCATCACATATAAATATTATATGGTGAACAGTCGTAATTTATAATGTATGAAACCTTAATGAAATTAGTTCATATGAAATGAACAAGTAAACCATAATGCTGATCATGTATTCAATATGATTGCCGTTAGTATCTTGTTGTATTAGATGTAGCATTAAACTAAGAACTACAAGAAGGACCTTGGCATTCGATTACTAAAATGTTAGTTTGTTCGGTTTACATAAAGTGCAACTTATTTGATATCCTTAAATGTTAAGGATGACCAAATGCAATTTTGTAAAGAGTTCGGTGCGTTTTGTAGTAAAGGTTTCCTTTGAATAGTTTGACCATTTTTGAAAAGAAAACAAATGTCCGAGAGTGGACGTAACATAGGCATAGTTGGGATGAAGAGAGTGAATGATCATCTCTGCTTTGTAAAGTGACGTAGGAAACGAGAATTGTATAAAATATTAATAGCTACTTAATATGGAATGAGAAATTTGATTTATACTCCAAATGTAATTTCTTATAGATTGTTTTCTATGATAGTTATTTCTTTGAGTTTACAATATATGATTTGAAAACTCTCGATTGTAAATTAATTACAGTAAATGAAATAAATAGCCCATTTTAAGTGGTTGAATGAGGTTTCTTATTTCGTATGCTATTATAGTAATAGCAAAAATAGTGGGAGCATACCATATGACGCTTGTAAATGAATACATCAAGATACTAAAGAATATTTTCATATATATGCCCAATATTTACAAGTATTTTATAATATCTACAATATTTACGAGGTGCACGCGATTCTTGCCACACACACACACACACACATATATATATATATATATATATGAATTTCTCAAAGAATATTTTATTTTGACAATAGAAATATTAATCTCATTTTCAGTTAATATCAAAATCAATGTGCAAAAGGTATTTGGAATATTCTAGTAAATATTATTTGAATTTAAGTTTTATTGTGTTAGCTATAGTTTGTTTTATTATACTTTCTAAGTTGTAGAACTCATGGTCTTGAATTCATGTATTTCTACAACAATGCAAAAGAGCATATTTGAAGGTAGTATTGTTTCTTGTATTATGCGAGGAGATCTTTGTTTGAAAAATTATTAATAATACTGTGTTTACATGAGTGGAAAAAAAAGTAAATTGTACATTTGCTAAATCACCGGACCATGTCATAACCATATTGATTTAAATAAGTGGTCCTGCATATTATTTTCATTTCCAAAATGATTATAAATTTATATATGCGATATTTTAATATTTGTTTGAGTTAAGCATATGCACACGAAGGCTATTTGAAGTGCAATATGGCGCAAAATCATTTTTGCTCGCATAAATTAAATACACTGTTTAAATGTACAAGGTATGTTGTTACTTAAAAAGTTACATATATTATGGATTATATGCCATATGACAAAATTTTGATATATAAATTGTTTTCGACCATGTTTTGGTCGATGTATATCTATTTATCATATTATAATTGTTCAAAGACTTCCCGTACAAAGGAGAATTTGCTGAAAATTTTCAAAATTTTCGACACTTAGAGACAAATTATGAAAATATTATACGATTTGAAATTTAAGAAAATTTTCAAAGGGATTATTAAAACCTATACGTTAACATTTGAATGACATGATATGTTTATTTCTCTTCTTGTAAAGACGAAATAAATTTGTATTAGGAATATATATTATATAGGATTTTATTAGAGTGGCGCGACAAAAGCACATTAATGAATAATGTGTATCTTATATTTTGTAGTTAATATTATTAGTTATATCGAATATAGTACTTTCTAATTGCACGGATGATAATATACATGTTCATTCGGTTTAAATTCCATCATTTAAGTTATTCACTTTATTTTAGCCTAACTGGTAATATTCAACATTTTGTTTAATATAGCTTTTGCAATAAATAATGTTGTTATCTGCAAGTTAAACCATATTGCACGAACACGACTAATCCAATGGGCTATAAGATGGGTTTAAAATGATATTTTGGAAATAAATGTCGTTTGGGATGATCAAAGGATTTTAAAATTAATAAATTTAATGTTTCTCGAGTTCATCATAGGATTTGACTACTAGACTGCTAGTAACCATCCTAGTAGACTAATTCGAGGATCGCAATCCAAATCATGACAACCTTGTCCCTCGTTACTCTGTCCAAACGATCTGTTACCAGGACATATAAAGCTATCAACGATAATGAAGATTGTCGAGGACGTAGTGCAAATAGAGAGAAGTAGCACCATCGATGGAGATATGATGCAATTGATGTAGTGGACTACTACACCATTAAGGTTTATCATGCCTCCAGATACGTGAAGGATACAACAACTAAGGGATCGTGTGAAGTGCACATCACAACTGACCGGAAGTGTACGGGTGAAATAGACCTGGATGACTTGCCGGGACAGATTAGTCTATGTAAAGGGCAAATCCACATATGAGATTTATCAACATGCAATCCTCTTGGATTCACAAGACGGGAAGATGATTTAAGCTTTCTTATAAGTATTAGTAGAAATGTCATTTAACTCGAAAATGATTGTTTTTCAATATTGATTTGAATTTATACAACACAAGGCAACTCATAAGTAAAATGACAGGATATGACATCCTAGTTTATTAGAGTTGCAAGTGTGTATGTTATATTTAATAGTGACATGACATGGGAGTTATAACTGATTTGTGCAAATGGGGATTTAGGAATTTGTTTGGTGCGTGTGATCCAGTGTGTAACTTATATGTCCCATAGAACCCGACAATACACATTCATTTATATTTTATTGCACGATTATACTCACAGTTGGAGGTCTACCCTGACTCAAGGTTTTGCTTTGTGACAACTCCTTGGGTCAGACTAAGGTTGTTCTACAGGTTTGATATGACTGTATATGCTTTGTGGGTTGCGATATGGAGTTGGAGCCGATAAAGATGACGAGTAATTAATTTACTTATAATTATATTAAGATTTCATTATATAGGTCGATGTGATGTATTGTGTGATGAATTATGTATATATATGAGATGATGTAATAAAAAATTCAGATATGATATAAAATTCATTGTTTTTATTCACTTCGATTTTGTTTGTTTGGAATTTTTTTAATTGTATCTCTAATACTGTATTCAAGTCTATAACTCATGTGCATTGCCTTGTGTCGAGATGAGATACATACTATTTTGATGTGTTCAGGCATTGAAACGTATCTATGTTGACCCAGAGAAATGTATACGAGAGACAGCTCCTTCCGTGCCCATTGATCCAAGTTATCGGATGGTAAACTCCCATTGATATTTTGGTCATTGGAGCCGGGGAGTTACAGTCTCGATACATCTTGACTAGGAAATATTCAAAATGGTATGATTTATGTTATTGTGATAAATCACTTATGATCACAACACATTGTAAATGCTATTATTAGCAAATAAATTTGCTAACCCCAAAAGTGTTTGGAAAACTTGGTTATTCAAGAAGATGCCCTAAAGAGGCTCGTCGAAGTTAACAACATAGTAAGAGTTGTTGTATCCGTTATTGATGTTTTTGTCATAGTCGAAGTCATGTACGCAAGATGGGCTCAGGTTCGAAGTTATATTTGCAAAGGCAAGTTCAAGATTGAAGTCCCCAAGTCGAAGTTAATTATGCTATTCCAATCACGAATTCATAATAGTTCAAATATGCGAAGTCACAAGTATGTTCAATTCACAAGTTCTAATCGATTACACATATGCCATGCGATGTCCTTGTTTAATATTTAAGATCCTATGTGTACAATGTTCCAAAATTACAATATGCTCTAAAATACCCAATTTGATTTAGGGTTACAATGTAAGAAATGAGAGTGGAGAAAAAATTCGATCCCTTAAATGGCACCCAGGGTCGTATTTCTAGAGATGAGCGGCCCTCTCTTCGCGTCTTAGGTCTTTGTAAGGCTTCGATCTCATCGGTGATTAGCATTAGCCTCTCCACTGGTAAGCTTTTGGCGGGATTGACCTTAATGAGGCTTAACTTCGACTGTGCTAACTTAACTTTGATCTTTGTGGTTGGAAATCATATATAAGAGGCGGTATTGTCTCATCCTAGACGTCTTCGATGCTGGCATCAATTGACGCTGGTATAGAAGGATACCTTCGAAGTGTTGTGACATGTGATGTCTCTCATTTGTAATACAAAGGTCTTCGTGGATGTTGATAGTTCTCACTATCAACACTGCTTACACAACATCTTCGGAGAGCTTGCAAAGTGCAGTGCTGCTTGTACATGGACGGAGCACGAACTGGTTATTAGCGGAGTGGGGCATTGCGCCTTCAAGGAGATTATGTGGTGTGATGCAGGTAGGGATTTTCATCGAGGAAATTTATTATGATCACTTCGACATTCTCTAATAGCTTACAAGGTGAGTTATATTTGTCCTCTTCCCTTCCCTGTTATTATCGAAGTATAGCATCCCATCTCTTCGCTACCGATCTATTGATGCGACACTCTATTTCCTTCAAAGTTAACCTATCTTTATGTCTTCATCATTGATCACTGGCTTTACAAGCATGTCGTTATTCATATGACTTCAACAATAGCGGTGACTTGCGAAGTCATAGCACACCGAACCTCTTTGATGGGAATTGTAGTAGTAACGTTTGCCCCCCCTAGTGTAGAGGAGCCATTGACTTTTCAAGTCAATAGTGTCGGAGACGTTCACTTTCCGCCTTTTGGTCTTCTATTGCTTATCCTAGTCGTTCATTTAAAAGTCATCCAATGGCTCCAGCATGCCTACCTATTTCTATAAATAGGCAGGCTCCTCCCTTTTCTTCCTTTACCTGCAAGTAACAGCTTAAGCACGAAATCGACATTCTCTTTAAAAGTAACCAAATTTCTTCCATCCTTAGTTACCCAGTTCTCATTAAGGTACGATTTTTATTTCAATTTGATTATGTTAAGATGTCGATTAGGTAAATTAGGTTTTAATAATATTATTAGGGTTTGGTTTGGGGATTTCACTGTTTACATGGGTTCTGTTTGAATCTTATTAACTCCAAACTGAAGCTCGGATTAGGTCTTAAGGTTTTTATGTTCATTAATCTCAACAAAGATGGATTTAAGTTAGACTAATAGCAGATTTTTCGTTATAAGTTGGAGTAGGCATTTTATCAAACACATTCCGGGCTCATCGGAGACTATAATTTACTAGACTCGAAACATGTTATCGAACAATTCCGGAGACACTCTTAACCTTATTGTGATGAATGATACTAATAACTTTCGATACCATTTCGACAATCGATGTTAGTGAGACCCTTTATTATTTTTTTACCTCATTAGTAATTGTTTCTAACACGAAGCCTTCGTATTATAAATAGTTTATTAACAACAAAGATGACCTTGACATAAGCTCTCATCATGATCATTCCCAACGACATTATGTTGTTGTTAACGAGGGACATATGTCATTTCGTCATCTTACTAGCTAAGAGTTTTCATATTGTAAATTATTAGGATAAAGCTCATCGACCTATTCGAAGTCATAAGTATTATCGTTGTTAAGGTATTTAAATTGACTAAATGCGGCACCAATAAGCTTAACACTGGTTTCATGTCAATTGATACTAAGAGTATACTTTGTCAGTCGATTACGCCGAAGTCATCTCCTATGTCATTTTCTAAGCCAAAGCGCGGTGACCCTTTGTTGGAAACATAAAGGTCTTCGACAATGTTAAGTTCATTGATTTACCATTTCTTCGACGTTCGTTTGCAAGTATAGTTTAACTGCCAGAGCCTCAATGTTTTCTTTTACTTCTTCATAACCACTTTTAACATTGCAAGTGGGACTCCGTATGACATCGACACTCTCGATACTACTGCTTTTGGCATGTTGTAAATCATTTAACCAACTACTATGTCTCTAATTCATATTGTTGCTATTTTTAGTATCGATACCCTTATTGCTTAGATATTAAGCATAGTTATTGAGTTATGAATGTTATTCTTTATTATATCGCTATTCACGGCATTATTATCATATCGGGTTTCAAACTATTTAATTTTTAATGTTTATCATTACTTATGACTACGTAAATTTTGGTAATGATTTATTTTATTTGTCATAGACTTATGAATATCACATGTTATCTCCATATAACCCTTGCATGAGGTTTCCTATCAAGATTAAAGTTCAGGCCTTCTAATACACTTATCGAATGTCATTTGAGTGTTATTATTTCATACACATCGTCACTTTGGAAAATGGTAGAATACTTAGGCAACAATTTCTAGATTTAAATTTAGCATGCATGATTTTTTTTATAAATCATGGTATTTTCTTAAGTTTGGAGCAGTATCACCTTGAAAAAGAATGGAAGGCCAACAGTCTGGAAAGAAGTCCTCTAGGAGAGCTGTCAAGGAGACCAAACCTTTACCCTCAGGTAGCTAGAAGGAAGACGTTGTTTCCAAATCATCGTATATTACCTCCTAGGGTGAGGTGGATTCCATTCGTAGTCAATTTGGTATACCGGGGTTGAAGCTATCCCTACAGGATCCTCGGACAGCATATATAACCCACCGGAGGGATATTTTGCTTTCTCTACTATATATATCTGGAATACCGGATATCTTCCTTTTCTTGCATTTATTCTAAGATACTTAAAGCATCTGGATATTGCGTCGATTCAGTTCTTAAGAAATTCTTACACGTAGCTAACTTGTTTAGAAGTCTTGGCTCGAGAAGCCGATCTTCCCTATCTTAGTCCTAGTATTCTTCATCACATAGCTGGCCCGGCTAAAGTTGGTGATCAACCAGGCCATCAATTGTATTGGATCCATCCTCAACCAAAAGGCTTAATTTCTGAGACTGTTAATAAGGCAAAAATATGGAGAGTCAATTTTTCTTTGTAAAATGCTTCTCCGGTCTTAATGGGACCTTTTCTGCTGTTGGTAAGCTTCTCTTTTTTGCTTATCTGGTTTGTTATTCCTTATTAATGGGTATCTCTCTTCCAGACCATGCTCCCAAAAAGCTGAACTCAGAAGATCATGAACTTGTGCTGTCACCGATCAATGTAGCGGAAACAATAGGAACAGGCTCAGACTACTAATCTCAAACAAGATTCGTCAATACTCTATCATTTCAGATGGTTACAAAATCCTGGGAGAACCTCCAATGGTAAAACATAACACTAAGGGCAAAGGCTCGTTGGTAATGAGCAAGCCTGAACTTTTTTCATCTAATTCCCCTGTTCAGCCCGGGTACCTGGTAAGATATCATTGTAATCACTCAAAATTTATTATAACATCATCTCATAAATTTATCCTTTTGACTTAGGTTCGTCTGCTTTGGTTGCTGCTCTCGTCGGGAAGGAAGTTATTGTGGATGCTTTTAAAGATAAATTGGAGAAATATGTCACTTCTGCTACAGTTTAGGCTCATAAATCTTAATCTCTCAAGTATGCTATCAAGTTCATTCTCTTCTGCTAAAAGAAAACTAAGTGACGGTTCTACCATTGTTCCTATCCCCAGCAAAAAGTCTAAGATTGGGGATGTACAGACTCCAGTTGCTATTGAAGAGGGAGAACTAGTCGACGTTGGCACAAATCTTAAGTCTCTTGATCTTGAATCTATAGCTAGAGACAAGTTTGATTTTAATGATATTGTGGACAAGACCCAGCATGTGGTCGAGGCAGAATCTTCTTAGAACCCACTTCACCGTATTACTGTCCCGAGCTCCCTCGAAGCCTTAAACCGTATTTGCGAAGAGCTTGGGTTCTCTTTCACTTCGAAGGACCCCTTTCCTTCTAAGTCACAATCATCACCTCCTGTCAGCAAATTTAATGACCTTCTTCAACTAGTTATTCAATCTCCTTCTTTTGTTGCTTTTTAGCCATTAAAACCTTCTTCCTACACCCAAGACCATTAGTTTGCTCTCCTCAGACAACACTTGCTGGTACGTACCCTTTTTGTCTAATTGCTTTAAACTCTTAATATCTCACATATTACATTCTAGCTCAAGTCTCGTTATTTGTTTCAGGTTTCCAAGCATAAGCTTTCACTTCAAGATGAGGCTTCAGGGTCGACAAGTGAAATATCTAAACTTAAGGAGGAAAACTCCTTACTTAATAACCATGCTATTGACTCAACTACTGAAAGAGACGAAACTGTAAAGGAGAAAGATATGCTAGCTGCCTCTCTTGAAGAAATGAAAACCCTACTTCAAACTTCAAATGATAGGGTGATGGCTTTAGAACTTGCACTTAAGGAAGATGAAATGAAAGAAGTTAAGCTTGTGGCAGAGAATGCGTCTCTTAATAAAAAGCTAAAGGAAGGAGGATTTCCTAGGCAAGTCGGTGGAAGTGATTAAAGATGCAAAGCAAAAAGTGTCCTATTTTTTTGGCATGCCCTTCGACACCATTATCGAGATATCTCATGAGAAGGCACTCTTCATTGCTTGTGCTGATAACACTTATATGTGTCCGGACTTCAGTTTCCCATCCCTTCCTTCAGAATAGAATGACAAGTTCATGAGAAAATTTAAAGAGATGTCACAGGAATCTCATGTTTCTAAGGAAGAGGAGGAGGTTGATGCTGCAAAGTTGCTAACTTTTGATGATCCTCCGATTGATGAGGAGACCGATTTAGATGAAGAGGAGAAGGATGATGATGAGTACATGGACAAGAGTAACAATGACAATGATGGTCCTGATGACAATGATGATGATGATAATGACAACAATGGTGGAGGTGGTGGAAATGGCATTTCTGGACCATCGATTGACAAGGATGAGACGGGAGGTACTAATCCAGATCTAATTCCTAAGGTACGGGGGGTACTAAAATTCCTGATCCTTCCTAGACAAGTTCTCCCAAGAAGGACAATGTTTTCCAAGGCCCAAAGCCTAAAGACAAAGAGAAAATCTCATCGTCTACTGTTCCACTCTCTCAGGTATGGATCTTATTACACAAATTTTTTCGACTATCAGATAACCTTTAGTTAATACATTAACTACTTTAGTTAAGGAGAACATCAAAATATCTTTGTGAAGTTATGCCCGAGAAGAAACATTCGGATATAGATCGCCTAAATAGAGAGCTGGACAAACAAACAAAGGATTATAATAAGTTATCTAAAAAATATGAGAAACTTGATAGGAGCACATCAAGATTGAGGTATTTCAAAGAAAAATAAATTGCTCCTCGGATGAGGAAAGCTCGTCATCAACGAGAAAGACTTATGAAAGAAATTCCGAACCAATGACCCTATTTTGGATGCTAATTGATGACAGAAACGCACCGATGGAGTTTCTATACAAAGTTTATTGCAGGGGTAAATTTGTTGATTTCTCATACTTAGGTGACAACTACGGAGGTTTGCTTAGACGCTTTCATCGCAAATATTTGGACGAGTATGGGTACGATCCCTATCCCAAAGCATGTTGGAATCTTCCTAGAGTTACTCCTATTCCTCTTTCTTCTCGTTCTCTTCCCCCTGAAAAACTTAAGTATAATAGGAAGGAATTTATCTCTTAAATGTATAAAAAATCGATTTTGTATGAACTTGAATGATTGTACAATGATGATATGTTACTTGGTTTACTTATGGATTTCATTGTTTTAGTTTTCTATGTTGCAAAGATTAAAGACTTCTCGTGCAGTCCAGTCCCTAAGGATCTATTGAGTAAATTTGTTAAGTTGAGGAAGGATTTTAAGGAGAAAACTTTGGAAGTTATTGTAAGTGGGGGTGATTCTAGCCTTCCCTCTCCTACTATGAGACAGAGAACGAGATCCACATCCTCGACTAATCATGAGTCTACTACCTTGCTAAACCCTCCTCCAAGTTTTTGTAATGCAGCGACCTCTAAGTGGGGTAATCAAGTCAACTTCGAAATGATGCAGTATTTCAACAAGAACTGGGATGAAAAGATATCCTAACGCATCAATGAATATGAAAATAAGGTTCAAAAAGTCAAACATGAGAAGTATGTATTAATCAAGAAATCAAAGTTGACGAGTATGTTTCGAACTTTGCGAGGAGCTAATAGACTCTTTGTCATACCCTGAAAGAGCATATCAACTCGATTGATGATGGAGACACCATTCTTAAAAGGGAAAAGAAACTCGAGGACATATCCATTCGTCACATCACTGATCCCTTAATTGTCAAGGGTTTGGATAAATCAGCACAGAATCTTAGGCTGTAACAGGATCCGACCTTGATTAGATTTTCTTTCTTTTATCTGTCTTTTGTGCCTGCAACTGTATAGATAGTGTACCAAATTATTAAAAATTTATAATTAAATGAATATTACCTTGGATATGTAACTAATAATTTAATTTTGATTCTGGCTCGAAATTATTTAATGCTTATTTCGATTGATTCGGGAGCACTTCTTTGGCTCAAATTTTGATAGATTTCAGAGCACTACTTGTCTCTGATTTCGATTCATTTGGAAGCACTTCTTTGGCTCGGATCCCTTATCACCATCTTAGGTGATGGTTTAGGTCTGTTGTCCGGTGCGTTTGGTTAGTTATCTTAAGGAGGACCAAAGACTTACCTAACCTCCCTCTAGGAGGCGCTTCAGTGAGGCCTTTGATGTGAGACACTGATTGTTGGTTCGGTGCTTTAGTGAGACCTTTGATGATGGCACTAAAGACTTACTCCATCCTACCTCTAGGAGGCGCTCTAACTAAGCTGCGTAGGCAAGGGTTGAAGGCTTTGGAAAGGCCCTTTTGGGACGGGCCCAAAGGATTACTCTGGCCTCCCTCTAGGAAGCGTCTTAACCAAGCCTTTGACGATGAGGTTAAGGGATTATGCTCCGACCGGGACACGTAGGCGGGACCGAAGGCTTAATCGGTACTTTAGCCAGGCCCTTCCGTACAGGACCAAAGGCTTACTCTGACCTCCCTATAGGAGGTGCTTTATCTAGGCTCATGTTAGTTGGAGACAAAGGCCTTAGCCCCTTACTACCATCTTAGGTAGTGATTTAGGCTTTCCATTATACTAGAAAAATCATAATCCTCAACCTTGTAGAATCACTTATTTGGAGAATTTCTTTTATTACTGAACTTGTCTAATATCTTTTTACAAAGTCGTCAAGCTTGCCTTGTCTTATGATATTAATGACCATTGCTTCTAGGCTTCTGCATTGATTAGTATCATGCCCATTTGTAAGATGGTAGTGGCAATACGATCCCCTAAGATTCCTTTCGTACTTGGGTCTTTTCTTTTGTGAAGGTCAATAATCAAGCTTATGCTTGGTCAAGAAGTAGATATTCTCAAGAGAGGTGGTGAGTTTGCAATCTTTTAGAAGTCTCGATTTGAAGGCTAGTCTCTTTGGCTGATATCTAGCCCTTTATTGCTTGGTGTGAGAATTTCACTTTCAGGGATTAACTTTCTCTTCAAAGTCCTTTGCATCTCACTTGAGGCCAATGAATAACTCATGACCCTATGCCACTTCTGAGCAAATATGTCAAAATCACTTGTGATCCCTTTCTCGAATATATTCCCCTTGGCATGGAATTAAATAGCTCTTCATATCTTTAGAAACAAATTATCTTTCTTAATGCTCTCTCTTGCCAAAGAAAAAATTGGAGTAGGGACAATATGGAATGGGTTAATGCTCCAATTGTTTGGATCGTAAAGGTCCGCCTGTTTCTTTTCATTTATGATTTATAGGGCCTTCATTCTAAAAAACTATTCTTCATGAAATCATGGATCATCAGTGATTTGATAAGTGTGCCTAACTACTCGAGGCTCAAAGACCCTTGTTCAGACTTCTTAACACGATTAAGCAACATGGTGTCAGGGATTAAGGTTGGTCATCTTCGGATTGGTATATGCTTGGAAAGGAGAGTTCTTTATGCACTAGATATGTAGGTCAAGGTAGTCCCACTTAAGGTTTTAACGAAATCAGAGGTTCGAGCCCGCTTGTTAGCGCCAAAAATGTTAGCAAATAAATTTGCTAACCCCAAAAGTGTTTGGAAAACTTGGTTGTTCAAGAAGATGCCCTGAAGAGGGTCGTCGAAGTTAACAACACGGTAAGAGTTGTTGTATCCATTCTTGATGTTGTTGTCATAGTTGAAGTCATGTATGCAAGATGAGCTCAGGTTCGAAGTCATATTTGCGAAGCAATTTCAAGTTTGAAGTACCTTAGTCAAAGTTAATTATGCTATGTCAATCACGAAGTCACAATAGTTCAAATATGCGAAGTCACAAGTATGTTCAATTCACAAGTAGGAATCGATTACACATATGATATGCTTTGTCCTTGTTTAATATTCAAGATCCTATGTGTACAATGTTCCAAAATTACAATATGCTCTAAAATCCTCACTTTGATTTATGGTTTACAATGTAAGAAGAGAGTGGAGAAAAAATTCAACCCCCTAAATGGCACCCTAGGGTCATATTTATAGAGATGAGCGGCCCTCTCTTCGCACCTTGGGTCTTCGTAAGGCATCAATCCCATTGGTGCTTAGCATTAGTCTCTCCGCTGGTATGCTTTTGGTGGGATTGACCTTAATGAGGCTTGACTTCGACTTTTCTAACTTAACTTTGGTCTTTATAGCTGAAAATCATATATAGGAGGCGGCATATTCTCATCCTAGACGTCTTCGACACTGGCATCAATTGATGTTGTATAGAAGGATACCTTTGAAGTGCTGTGAAATGTAATGTCGCTCCTCTATATACAAAGGTCTTCGTGGATGTTTATAGTGCTCCCTATCAACACTGCGTTCACAATGTCTTCGGAGAGCTTGCAAAGCGCAGTGCTGCTTGTACATGGACGGAGCATGAAGTGGGGGCATTTCTATGTGTATAATGCCTTCGAGGAACTTGTGTGGTGTGATGCAGATAGGGCTTTGCATTGAGGAAACTTGTTATGATCACTCTGACATTCTCTAATAGCTTACGAAGTGAGTTATATTTGTCCTCTTCGCTTCCTTGTTATTATCGCAGTATAACATCCCGTCTTTTCGCTACCGATCTATTGATGCGACACTCTATTTCCTTCGAAGTTAACATATCTTCCTATCTTTGTCATTGATCACTGGCATTACAAGCATGTCGCTATTCATATGACTTCAACTGTAGTGGTGACTTGCGAAGTCATAGCACACCAAACCTCTTCGATGGGAATTATAGTAGTAACAACTATCACCAAACAAACCATTTATGAATTTTCTATTAAATATACTTTTAATTGAATTAATTAATTAATATAACATACTATTCAAGTATATTAATAGAAATAAAACTCTTTTATTTCAAACAAGATTGATTATTGAGTTAAATATATGTAATAGATCATAATAATCGCATCTGGGGCATACCCCTAATCTATCAGTTATTTGACTTAGGTTTTCCATCTACCAACATCAACCGATTGCCAACACTACCATCACTTTGGTTATTTCATGCCTTGGTGATGGGGTCATATATATATATATATATATGTGTGTGTGTGTGTGTGTGTGTGTACTTACCTTTGGTTACATGTTGGTACTCAAATGGATTAGTTGTTTGCCGATCTTCATTATGTTTGGTGTTACGTTTAATATTTGTACCATGGTAATTTATCAAGTTTGTTAATAGCACATAAATGTTTATGTTTGATCAATAATTTGATGAGTGCTTTCCACTAAACGAGGATCGCTCTTATCCTAAAAATGTGACAAGCTCACACTATATATTGCTATCATTTAATATAGTATGCTTCTGAATCACCATTGCAAAATATTAAGTCGATGATTTAGTTGTGTTAATAACATTATTATTAACATACCATTTGCATAACACATGTTAGTTAGACAATTATTATTGTTATTACACAATAACCATCTCAATTACTAGAAACACAATGAAAATCAAGTGGTTGGTTTCCAAAATTTCGGGATTGGGTTTGATTTTGATATAGTTTTTCGACCTTAATTTTTTTTAATTTACTTGAGATAAATTGTAATCAAATAATTGATCTCAGTAGCATTTAAAAGTCGATTCACGATTGAATTTTCCTCACCACTTTATAAATTTACCGAGATAAAATTAAAATTGAACATTTAGTCTCAAAACAATCAACGATCAATTAGTTACCAATTTTTGATTTTAAACTTTCTGTAATCTTTGAAACAGGAACGAACGAACCTAAATATAATCCAAAAAATTATCGATGGTTAGTTCGTGATCAACATTTGATCACCAATTCTAAAATTTTCAAATCGTTTTCTTTAGTCTTAAACTTATCTAGAATAAATCACAAATGAATTCGAACTATAAAATATGGATGACATAATAGCTTTTTTCTTGTAAAAGCGAGGAGGGGGAGAGATTTCTAACTTGTTTAAGGCTTAAAATATTTAAGAAACAAACCAAGATTTGAACTAATTTCTCATTTTTCATAAACATAATAAGTCATAGTTATTAAAATAAACTAATTAACTCAGCATCAATGCATTTTGGATTTTGCTATAGAGCCTTGAAAATTGGATAAAAATGTGTGAATTGTAATCAAACAGATAAAAATTGTTGCGACTTGGATCTTTTCGGCTTTGATTTTTTTTGTTCGTTAAAATAACGTTAGGGTGACACAAAAAAACTTTTTGTCAAAAAGTGAGGTAACAGACACAAAAGCATGTTAAATTGCCAAATTTTGGTGGTCCCCTATTTTAGTTAGTGTTTAAGAGAATCTGTTTTTGTATAAGTGGGGTCAATTTTTAGGGGACCATACTTAGAAATTTGTTTTAGGAGGAACGTGATAAATGAAACCATATAAATCGATTTGTTATTCCACCTTTGCGCAAAGCAAAATTTAGCCAAACTCCATCCAAAAATAAAAAGAAAAACAATATTGATTCACCGAAAATCATTTTTGGCGGGGTCTGACAAAAAAAAAGGTGGAGGATCATCGAAATAATGAGGGTAGTTACGGCTTTTTTATTATGGGGGAAATATTTTTTTGTACATCTCGTATCATTTTTACGAAAATTGGAAAAATGGCACCCTTTATCTAAAATGAGATTTAATGGAGCGCGCAAGATAAAATGATAAATAAGTACGGTATACAATCATCGCATCAAATGCAAAATAAATAATACGTCTACGTATGAAAGACATCAAAAAATAGTACAAACAACCCACGCTTCACACGTGAAATATAAAAGGCTACAATTTAAAATTCAAAAGCTTCGTTGTCACTTTTGATAAATTCAATATATGTAAAACTTGTAATGAGTTTAATCAAAGCAGTACGGTGGTTCAACATATATCAAATATGGTTATATCGACTTTATTTTCTCATTTTTTCCAATTGCACATCGATGTTAGTAGCAAAAAGATCATATATGAAGGACTTGAAAATCTTTTAAAAGAGCATTTTAATGTGATTTACAGTGTTAATTTGACTATTCGACTAACAATTATTTTTCTTTTTATTAGATTTTGCTCATAGTTTGTAATTGTTTACTGATTGTAAAAAAAACTAATTCGATTGCAATTTTTTTATGAATGAGATTGAGAAGAAAGTTAATATTTTCTATTATATTAAGAATACTTTGACACATGCATTGCATCTGTTTTTTCAAAAAGACGCCTTTGAATAAAATACATATTTAATTGAAATAATCAAAATTTTACTTGTAGTTTTAGTTGTTTTTAATCTAATAAAAAATTTATGATTAGCAATGGTTTCGTACAATATTTAATTCTAGATTAAAATAATGTAAAACCACACACCACGCCCCCTCCTCTCCTCAACAAACCATCCCCCAACACACACACATTATACAAATATACCGTATACGTATGTAAAATCTTATTTTTTTTAAATCTTTTATGTATGAAAAAAAACCAAACAACACACAAAATATAACTTATAAATTTGATTTTATTCATGATTAAGTTAAATGGTTTTCTATTTTCAAGTATTAAAACATTTCACAAAGTAAGTTAAACTACATAAAATCGAGATAAACAGTGCATTCGATATGGCTTTGGATAATGAAAAATGTATACATATTTATTGATATTTAAAATAGAAAACACTTTACAAAAATGGAAAACTAAAGAAAAATTTACATGAAAGATTGTCACCATTAAAATTTAAATCTACGATCTTAATAATATTATACAAAAAAATTACAAATAATAATAAAGATTAAATTTTGCCAAAAGCAGGATTCAAACTTGTTATCAAACCGACCGTTAGGGAGGTTTGCTTACTATCACTAGCCAAAATCAATTTTTCTGAAGCCAAAAACACATGCCAGTTGTCTCACCGCAATTTACAAACACAACCTTTCCTCCTGCTTCGGTAGTAAGAATAGAATCTCCTCCCAATATGCTGTTCAAATTCCAGATTCGATTAATTCTTCTCAGAAAAAAAAATTCAAACAGTTCGAACCCTAAATCAACGCATCAAACCTGCAGCCCAGATTTCCACCACCCACCACCAGACGTAGCAAAACACCTGTCGACATCAGTACATGACCACAGCCGGCCATCTCCCTATCGACATCAGTACGTCTCCACAGCCGGACATCTATTTATTTGCACTTTTTGCTTGAACAGTAAAGAAAAAGAACAAAGACAAACAACCGATATGAGTATGAAACACGATTTCCATTGATAGTATAAAAGACTTTCTCACGTCAGAAGATATGATTAAAAACGTGAGTTTATTTTTATTATTGTTTCATTTACTGGAATAGGTATATGATATTTAGCTTTATGGTATTTTATCAGATCGCCGGTTTTTCTATTATTGCTGATATATTTCGATTTCAGAGGAGAAATTGATCTATAATGAGAAGCAGTCAACGTGAATGATTTAAGGTATGAAATTGACGAACTAAAATTGTGCTTACTTTTTTCGGTTTTTTTATTTCTGATTTGGAGGGAAGAAGAAGACAGTCTGATCTAAAACAAGGCTAAAGCGATGATAATTTTTTTTCTTCTTCTTCCTTTTTGTCTGACTATGTTGGTATTTTAAAGTCAGCTCAATCCCGAAAACAAGTGCTTTATATTGGTAAAATATTGGAATTGATTCATAAGTAAATGCAATATGATTCAATTCATAGAACAAATCTTGATATTTTGGATAAAGTTGGTAGAGAGGAGGAAGATGAAATGTTTGAACATAGGAAGGACTTGTTCAATTTATTTCGAGCAGTTTGTCGTATTTCCCCTGATGCTACTAAGTTATTTATTGGGAATTTGTTTGCTAAGATTGCTTCTTCTGAACAAATTGTGGAAGAAATTGAAGCTGCTCTATACATTGTTTTATCAATTAGGCGAAACTGTCAGTGAAGAAGAGATGAGATCTGGGTCTGGCCTGTTAGGTGAGTTGGTTCAGATGCTTTTGTCAGCTAGATTCTCCTGCCATTCTCATAGGATTATGGCACTTATTTATTTAGAGACACTTACTAGATACATGAAGTATGTTCTTGAAAATACACAACTTATTTAGAGTGCGTTGGCTCCATTTCTCGATGAAAGGGGAATTCTCCATCCAAATATTAATGTGAATAAAAGAGCTAGTTATATTTTACTGAGAGCTGTTAAGTTATTGAAGGAAAAGCTTGTGCCTTTTATAGATACAATTTTGCAGGTCTGTTGCCAAAACTTCTAAATTCCATAATTCCGTTATGTCCTGTTGTCTTATAGAACTTGTCCTTTATGTTGTCTTACCATTTTGTTCTAGTGATAGCTTTTAGATTCACTTTTCTTATAGGAAAGAGCTGCTAGTTGTATGTTACACAGTTACATGAAAAATCACTAGTAATGGCATCCTATTTTGGAGTAACCAATATATAACTAGTAGAAAATCCTAATGGGACTACTCATTTTTAGACGTGAACCTGTTTGAAAAAATGTACCGCGAATGTTTTTGGAATGAATAACCACACATATCTTCTATTTAACTTGCAGCCCCTTTTCATTGTAATTTATTCGCAACTCTTTCCCAGCTTATAATATTTGAATTAATTGTTATGCTTAATGCTGGATATCTCATGTATTATAGAATCTGCAAGATACACTTGTTACTATGAAATATTCAAGTTTGGATATATCGTCAAAAGAGCTTAGATACTCTGGACCTGAAGATGGCGGCTACATATTTGAGGTATAATTTATTCCACTGTTCAAAAGTTGCTACTTTTGCTTATTATTTTACGCATGTTCCCTATGCATACCGGTGTTTTTTATAGGCAATTGGTCTACCGATCGGCATTGAAGATGTGCCTTTGGAAAATCAATCAGAATATTAGCAGTGTTTCTCAACCCTCTTTGCCGCCAAGTAAGCCATCAAATTGTTTCCTTGATTCATTATGGTTACATTATTGCATCGTATTGTTCATATTGCATGTGCACTGTGTTTGTTTCTAGGTTGAATCGCTGCTTTTGGAGGCAAAATCACAGGGATTAGATGAATCTTTAGCAAAAGCTAGGAGATTTCAACAAATCATCATGGCATTGAATGCTGTTAGCAAGGTCCCCTTAACACAACTTTACTAAAGCATGGTCCTTTTTTATTTACCTTTGGGGAATGGGAAATACATTGAAACTGGTTGATTGGACCTTATATTTCTATTTTATGTTTTTAGTTTTGTTTTTTAAAACTAGTAGAATGTTCAAAATGTACTCAACTGTGGTATGCCATTGTTGGAGTTAACAACGGTTGAACATTATTGATAATCGAAATATCAACTTTATTGGATCACCGTATTGTGAACAATTTTTGCTATCATGGTCGGTTAATGATATGTATTACGCCTACTTAACGTTACAGCTTAGAATACTCTTCCACTGTGGAATGACAATGTATTCTATGGGTATTTTAAGAAGTCAATTCCATTGTTATAAAGATCAGGTCATGTAAAGGTTTATATTGCACTATCTATTAAAGTGTTGAAGGAAAAAGTTGGGATATAGCATTCTTTTTGTGATTGTCCTAGTTTGTCCATTCTATATTCTCTCACAAGTCACAACTATTCGTTATCATCATCTCTTCAAGTGTCCACTCCTTTCTTGGGTTGACTAGTTCATAAGTTAAGATTTGACATATGGGCATCGATCATATAACCACTTCAAAGGAGAGTGGGTAATAAGTCTGCTTAACAGTATGCAATTTAGACTAGAGTGCCATTATATTATAGAAGTGTTGTCTTTAGGGTGATATATGCACATTGATCATTTAACAGCTTCGAAGGAAAGTGGGTAATAATTCAACTTTACAGTATGCAATTTAGATTAGAGTGACATTATATTACAACAGTATTATATTTTGGGTAATTACAGTAGCATATCATGAAGTCCCGTACTTTCGTATATAACAGGATTTTTGATTTATGCTCAGGTACCCAAAAATTTAATCATGTCACCTCTAACTTATTTTTTACACTAACTTATCGTGTGCATTGACTTAAAATAAGTCATTTTTTGGCTTTTTGAAAACCAAAATGAATAAGTTTTGGCTTCCAAAAAGCAAAAAAAGGACTTATATAAGTCGATCCAAACGAGCCTTAAAGTAACTATGGTCTATTGCAATTTTTTTAACCTACTTTAATATCATTGACCTCGGTATTACAATTACCTTAAATTTCATCCACAATTTATGTTTGGGATTTTTTTGACAACCCTAATGGTGTATCATAATCTATCCATACATGTATTGTAAGGACAAACTAATACTTATTCGTATTTGAGTACTAGGATAAGCTACACAAATTGCTGTTCTTAGGATAATAAAAGTAAACTAACAATATATTTCCAGATATTGATTTAATCAAGAGCTTGATATATTCTTGAACGTTGGCATATCTTTACCATTCAGTATCTCTTATGATAGGGCTTTAGCGAAAAACTTGTCAAAACCACTCGGCCAACAATTGGCGTCATGTTTAAACAGGCAAGTTTAAATGCTTCAGGCTATTGTAGACAAGGGAAAGAGAAAAAAATTTGCTTGTTATCTTGAATGTAGTTTTAGTTACATATATTGTAGAAAATATGCTTTGTTTTCTTTTCTGGAGTGGACTATATATTCAAAGAAATCAAAGTCGTAAATATCGAAACGTACTTATAAATGATTATTTTTTTTCTTGATAATTACTTGAATGTATTTTCTACATCACTTGCACTAATTATGTATCTCTACTATCTTCTAGTTATTTAAGGCAGACACTTATAAGGGGGGATCAAATTCAAGGAAGGACAATTTTCAGTATACGACTAGAATAAAAAAATGTAAGACATGAGATAGTACATTTTAAAGTCTATATCTAAGACAAATGGGTTACTCGGGATAGCCAATGTGGCTTCACTGCTTCTAGTTAAATATGTTTTGTGATTTTTTGGAAACTAACAAAGTGTTAAGGTTCATTTTACAGAAATTGATCTGTGGAAAAAATAAATTATTGCAGAAACACGTCTAGTTTGAAACATACTACAAAAATTGGTCACATTCTCAGTACGAAAGGGGAAAATACATTTGCACATGTATGGAATGTGCAAGTGCAAATTGAGAATTGGACATGCATGTTTATAGAGTGAGCTTGCACAAATTTTTTATAAAAAAAGAAACACGTGTGTAATCCGAAATGTGCATGCATCAATCTTAAATGTGTTAAGTTTCAGATGAAGTTTATTTCTGAGATATGTTCAAGTCTGTTTATTAGGTAACTCTTATGTATTAGGTTACTTAAGTAGTAGACCTTCTCTATACCGATGCAGATATTAATCATCTAAACCCTTATCTATTTATTTAATTTATTTGTTCGTTTTTGATACAGACACTGGATGTTGTACTTCAAATTTTTGTCACCTTTCCAACTATCAAGCCCTTGTGCAATAAGGTAACTTAAGTACCTTCCATATATGTGCTTATTGATGAATCTTGCTTAGTTTTTACTCATATTAATGCTTTGATTTTAATCTATAATGCATTAAAATCATTGTTTGCTTGAACATACTGATATTTCTATGTAATATGCACATGTACGATTCCATTTTCATTTTGTTATTATCAATATGTAAACATCTATATTTAATGCGAAGTGTTGACATTTTGTGTATATGGTTATTGAATCAACAATTTGTCTTGGAATCTTTCTGCAATCTCACAAACACTCTATTTTTTATCCTTAATTTTATTCAAACAAAAATTTGTAAAATGAGTAGCTTTTAGTGTAAATATACCTGGTTTCCATGCATTTAGGTATAATATGTGATTCTGAATAGACCATATTTGATTTCTTATTTGATCATACTACTGTTTTTAGTTATAGTCATGTCACCTATAGAGAAGTCGGTTTCTTCTTCTTTTTCTTTTTCTTCTGCGTTAGAGCTGGATCCATTACTGAAAGATAAGAAGAATGTTACTTCATTGGCAGTTGAACTTAAGGATGGGAGAAGTAGGTTAGCTTTACAAGAAGAATGTTACTTCATTGGTTGATCTTATATCTGCCTTCTTATAGGTGGATAAAATGGCTGCTTAGGTTTGCACTAGTTTCATTAAAATTAGTGTTAAAGAACAATAAAAATGGAAAAGTTCATGCGTTTTGTTACTTCCATGCCAGGTTTATTTCTATATCTGCAAACTCATACTAATCTCAATATTAACTGTAATTATATTGTATTAAAGAGATGCTTATGTGTATGTGTAGGCATTAATGTGGTCCTAGTTGATGTTAATAAACAGATAATGTAGCTAGAAGGATGTGTAGATGTAGTACGGTTTGCTCAAACAAGTCCTATTGAAAATCAACAAGTCTTCCCAATTGTTAATTTGTTATCACTGAGCAGGGAAACAAAGCATTGCTATACCATGTGATTTATGTTTTGATTAATATTGGTTTAATAATTACGATTTAAAGGGATGTGTGTTTTTTTGAATACTGCACTAGGCGTTTACGTCATTGTGGTATTTTACTTTTAACTGTATTAACGTTTGTAATAGCATCTGCCTATGTTGTTCCAGTGAACTGCCTTTTTTCGTGCAGTTAGAATAAATACTGACATGGTGTACTATTAACTGATTATATTGAGAAGCACAGTGATATTATGTATCAATAGAAGATGTGATGTTTTTTATGAAGTATTTTATTTTGAAACTTTTATTTTGCCCAGTTCATTAGTATACAATAATGAGTTATTACGTGCATTAATTTACTATTACATTCTTATTATTCGTTGATCTATACCTCAACGGTCATTTTTTTACTTTTGTTTCTTTTCTTTTTCCCGTGACTTTTGTTGATGTTGATTTACTACTCCTAACGCATAACCAAAAGTTAGTTGGCATATTGGCCTCAAGAGTTGTGTATTTTGTTTGTAGGGTGTTAAAATCAACTTAATTGCTTGAAATGTTTGTCTTTGGACCGTAAGTCCACTTTCATTTATGTCACAATTTTGCTGCTAATCTATTCGCTACTGGTAAAGTTGAGTTTGCATTTTTTTCTTGTCTGCTTAATAATACTACTTGCACAACTCTCTTTTTGTAAATATTGTAGCTGTATATTTTTGTATATCATTGACAAATGACGCATCTAAATACTGTATTTGATGTTAATTTATCACTGCTAAACGATTATTTTCTCTAATTTTATTTTTGAAAATTATATGATTGAATGATCGGTTTTTTCACTGTTGTACGGTTATACTAGTATTATGGTCATCATCTCTATGCAGTAAGGTTATTTTTAAAACATCACGATCAGATTAAAATGCTCTTGCTTTGTATGTTGTTATTTCTTCCAACTATTAATAAATACTTCAGTCTCTTTAACAATGCTTTATGTTTTCTCTCTCTTAGGCCCACAGTTTGACAAAAATTGTTTCTGGTCTAGAATTATCCTTTTTGTTCGGGACTTTGTAGCTTTAAAATGCAAATTTTACGGCAATGGAACTGAAAAGATTTCGACTGCTTCCCTTAACCTGGTTTGAAAACGAATTAATCCGCTTCCCGCGTCCGACCCGTACACTAAAGTATTCTTATTCACACGTTATTTCCAACTTCAAATACACGCGTTCATACAGATAAGCATCCAAACCACTCTCCAAAATGTCCACCGTTTTTATCAACAACCCACCGCTCTTGTCGGATCCCGGTCGAGACCAAACCGGACCCTTGTTCGAGTTCCGCCTCAACGAACCAGCCACCATGCTCACCGCCGACGAACTCTTCTCCGAAGGTAAGCTTCTCCCCTTCCCCCAATCAATATCTTCCTTAACAATACCCAAACCCGATAAGGATCCAATATCCGAACTCCCGTTCTCCGATCTCTCCATATCCTCGCCCAAAACTCCCAAGTGTTCCACCGGGTGGCGCCACATCTTCGGATTCACAAAGGCGAAAAAAATCCGCAACCCGACGCCCATTCCACCTCAAAGTAGATCTAATAGGAAGGTTTTACAGCCACCTGCTTCGATTTTGCCCCCTGTCCGCGAGTCGGACTCGGATTCCTCCTCCCGCCTCTCTTTATCATCCACCTCATCCGACTCCTCCGATCCATCGCGGTTTTCCGAGGATTCGGACCGGATCCGGACCCGGTCAGTTAAAAGGACGATAGAGGATGCGGGAAGCCCGAGGATGAATGCTTCAGGGAAAGTGGTGTTCGGTAGGAGTTCAAGTACTCCAGGTAGCTTCAGTGGCGGATCGAGATCTAGAGTTAGGACTAGAGAGATGATGAATAGGAGCTATTCAGCGAGTCGGGTTTTGAATGTGCCTGTTTGCTCAGGTTCGGGTTTGGGGTTCTTTGGTTCAGGGAAGGGTAGCAGCTATGGCAAGTTGAAAATGACCAGGAGGTAAAAAAGAAAATTACCGGTCCTTTTCTTCTTTTTATCGTTTTCAGCAAATTTGTTGTTTAATGTGCTTTGTTTGACTTAATTGGATGTAAATATTGAAATTAATATGTACTATTATTTGTTTCTCCCAAATTAATTAGAACGCCAAACTCAAAATCTACAAAAGGATGTATCAAACCATATACTCATTTGAAAATCTTTGCAAATGAAATTGCTATGATGGGGTATTTAACAATGTCATTTAACTAAATA
Source organism: Allium fistulosum (assembly GCA_030737815.1). NCBI lineage: Eukaryota > Viridiplantae > Streptophyta > Magnoliopsida > Asparagales > Amaryllidaceae > Allium > Allium fistulosum. Next base: position 1,506,198,602 of record CM060903.1, read on the forward strand.
TTAGAAACACGGATTTTTCAAGATGTCACTTGATAAAACATTTGATGTACAAACGATTTGTGAATTTTATTTTGTGAAGGTAATAAAATATGGTGCACTGTTAATATAAATTCAAAATATAGATAAAATAAAATAAATCCCAAAGCTAAGTTTAGTTTTTGTTAGTTTCTAATTTTAGTTATTGTAGAGTCATTCGTACTGCCATTTTTTTTGAATTTACAACTCATTTTCTTTTTCACTTGCAAATCCAGTTCATCTTCATCGTGCAATATTTATTAATGAAACAAAGACTAAGCTTATCTTGATTTAAAAGTGTGAGGTAGATAACTGCCCATGCTGAAAGGCCTTTGAGAATATGATGTAACACAAAGCATCTCCAACCATTTTCTGGTTCAAGATTATATTTTATAGGGTTATAAAATGTAACACTGTACATTTTTCAAGGAAAACAAAACCAGACGTCTGTTTAACAAGCACCTGAAAGTCAGGTACTTGTGGAACAAACGTTTAAGCTTCACAAATTATAATTGTAAATTAAAATTGTGATTTCAGACGCTCGTTCAGCATGTGTCTGAATACTAGACACTTGTTAAACAAGCATATGATCAGTGGACGTTTGTTCAACATACGTCCAAACAAATTACAGATATGTAACCGTTTTCATTGAATTTGTAACTGATTACAATTTTTGCACTCTGTTTGACAGCCATTTGGGATTACATATTACAAAATGTAATTTTGAACGCTTTGTTGGAGATGCTCTAACACCGTCTCTGGCAATGAAATGGTGTTGGGCATACATGGGTGACATACATATCATCATCATCATCATTTGACGTAAAAGGTATGCAGCATTGAGCTGCACAATTGTACTATCATAAATCATAAATAGTAAATATTCCGACTAACAAGCCTAGTCGGTAGCCAAAATGCAGAAGTTCATAAGTCTAGAGGAGGTATACCCCAAACGCACAGTCATACCAGATAATAATTATACATATAAGCAAATACATCTTCCTACCTATATGCGTACAAACATAAGAAAAGCGAACATCGACCCAGTGCACCTTCCGCCGCCTACATATTGAGATGCTCGCGGAAGATTCCGCTGGATTCATGCCTTGAAGAGGAAATTGGAAAGGCCGGTGTGATTCGTATGTCCAAAAATTGATCAAAAACAAAATCTGATTAGCCAGTTGCATAAACATTTAAACTTATATCTAAAACATCTATTGTTTCTTTCAGACCATATTGTCCTATGGAAAGCCATAGCGAGGAATGATTCAATTGTTGTTCGAGTAGAAGTCCAGAACTTTACTAGATCTTAATCGGGGAAGCAAACATCAACTTGAAGATTCGCAGTGCAAAGGCCCCAAACGTGAAATGCATAGGCACAGTGGGAAAATATGTCTGGTAGAATCAGTAAAGCTATTGCAAAGGAAGCACGGCTGGGTCGAGCCCAGATGCTTTGATGCTAACATATCAGTAGTGTTTAATTTATTAAAAAAGTGAGCAACATATGTATATTATACTTCGGAGGAGAACAAGCTTTCCACATTTCAGTGAGATCAAGGCACATACAGGAGAAATGTAAAAAGTGAGAGAACACTAAGGACACCTTTCTGCCTGAGCTCCCTAAACGAAGTTGTTATTGCCGTCTGATAGAGAAACAGAGTTGGTAGCTTGAAGAATATAACAAAGGTCCTGCAGATTATCATCGACAATGATCGTAGAAAAATACAAGCAGCAGCTCCTCCCAAGAAGACTTCATTGATAGTTATCGATTTGTTAGTCGCTAGGTGATATAAATTTGGAAGAAGTGAGGAGAGAGCTACGCCATTAAGCCGAGGTCGGTCTAGAAAGCAATTCTAAGTCCATTCCCAATTGTGATTGTTGTACATATGTCTGGCCTAGCAACTTTTTCTGCAAAAGTTTTTTGAAGTGATTTGTGAAAATTTGAAGGATTTCAACACCGTTCTCCACTTGTCTCCCATTGTCATGAATGCTGAGAATAGCGTTAGACCTACGTCTGCCATTTGCGATTTCGTGGAAATATGTTGTATTGAGATCACCATCCTTGAGCTATTGAACCCTGGATTTCTACTTTTAGGTCATTTCTTCTTGCTTAATGATGCGCTCGAGATCAGATTCAAGTTCACGAAGAAGGGATCTGTCGTCATCATCCAGAGGACAAGTTTCTTCCTTAATGTTCAGATCTAGGATATCGTTTTGTAGGTGTTCCTTTCTGGCACGCATGGAGCCTCAAATACCAGCTGACCATTTTTTCATTGACTTCCTAAGAAGTCCGAGCTTAGAAACTCGGACATTAATAGCAGATTTGGACACATGGAAATAAGACTAAAGTTACTCCACCATTTCATCAAAATCAGGCTCTAATGTCTCGAAATTTTCGAATTTCCAAGGGGGACGATGAGGACTACTATCACCGGAGTCGAGAAGAATATGGCAGTGGTTAGAGATGATGGAAGGAAGGCCATATTGCGAAGAGAGGGGGAACATGTCCTCCCATGATAAGTTGATGAAGAATCTGCCAAGTTTAGCAAGAGAGGGGAAAGAAAGTTTGTTGGACCAAGTGAATACACGATTATTTAAAAGGAAGGTCAATAAGATCAGTCGACTCCAAAAAGTCTTCAAAAAAACTCCATATCATGGGACATCTTACCAGTTTTTCTTTCGCTAAGGAACCAAGTAATATTAAAATCACCACCCACAAACCAAGGACCATTGATATGCGAAAAAAATCTAAGCAACTATCCCAAAGTTTACGTCTTTCAGCCGAGGAGTGTGGACCATAAATATTTGACACAAAGTAGATGATTATCGAAACTTTGTGTCTAAGAATGACATAAAGAACATTATCGAACGATAAAGTCCAAATCAGGGACGATTTAGACTCATCCCAACAAGTGATAATTCCATATCTAGACCCAATAGCGTCAAGAACAGACCACCGCGAAAGTACGGACCCTCTAAACTCCCTTAAATAAGACTCAGAAGGACTACAAAGCTTATATTCCTGAACTAAAAAAGCATCTACATGCAAAGGACGAATAAAGTTTCTAATTAAATTGCATTTACCTCTGCACACCAGGCCTCGAACATTCTAAGGCAGCAACTTCATGGGGAATTGAATACACGGTCATTTTCTAGGTTTCTTATTATCGAAATGTCAGGCGATGCTAAATTAATATCAAAAGCGCATGCAACAGAAATTAAAGACTCGGACTTGTGAGAGCACAATATATTGGGAATAAAAACGTTACCTTCCAAATGGTGTTTAGTGGAGTGCAAGAGCAGGCGTCCCCTGCGGCGGATAGATCTGACTGGAGTACGAGCAACTGGAGCTGGAGGAGAATTGCTGAGAACATCCCTCTGGCCAGTAGGAAGAGGGACAGACACTCCTAAGTTCATGTGAAAATCTATGTCCATGTCTTGCTCGAGGAAAAGCTCTCTGTTAGTGGAAATGATAGGTTGATCATGATGACTAGGAGGCCACCAAGATGAAGACCCAGCTGTCACTGGAGGTTGTAGAGCCTCATCAGATGAAGCAATGATGATAGCTTTTTTCCAACCTCTATTTCCTTACGTCTCTTATGAAACTATGCCTCTTCAGACATTACATCATCTGCGAAGCTGAGAGGGTGCGTTGGCATGTCAGTCCAACACTTTAGCCATTCACACTGAACAGGTAGACCGGCTTCTCTGAACAGTACTTGAAACAGTCGGCCTCACCAAGGATGATCTCGGAAGGATTGATGGGCGGATGGTGATGAGCCCAGTGTTCGTACTTTATTTTGAAAGCATGGGTAAAAGTAGCCGTGACCAGAGAACCAGGGACCACGACCGATACATCAAGCTTGATTTTAACAAATGTATATGTGCGGTCCACAGAAGCCCAATCGTAGTGGTTTGAAGAGATGAATTCACCTAGAGGAAAACAGATTGATCTAAGCTCGACATCCCACGAAAGGAAAGATGGTAAACCTGAAACTTGAATCCAGGAAGGCTTAAAGAACCAACGACGGTAGAATTCCCGATCAAGGGACCACTGCCTTATGTACACCGTGCCATTATCTTTGTGAAAAAAAAATCCTTTTTTAATCGCCACCACCAACAGTTGCCTGTCGGGGAATCTCACCATGAAAGATCGGTTGTTGTGTAAAACAAATTTCCACCCTCCATGCCTAAAATGGAAGTCCAAACAACGCCTCATAACTTCCATACTCCACAAACCACTAACCATCGAGAAAATAACATGAAGTTGCGTGTCAAGAAAACAAGCTTTGTCGGCATGCAAGAATTCTTTGAGGGGATTCATAGAAGGAATGGTTTTAGAAACTGGAGTAGGATAGGGATTAATAAATTGAGTAGGCAGATAAACAGAATTAGCGGAGGCAAAATTCAACGGCTCAGCCACAAAACTCGAAACCGCAGAAGCGAGATTTGAATCGACATGGCACATGGATCTGCTATGAGTTGTCTTATCAGTCGAGTTAGAGTAAATGCAACGAGAGAAGCAATGCCTAAATTTTTTGCACCTGAAGCACAACAACGATTTCCTACAATGTTTCGCCACGTGACCCGTTATCCCACACCCAAAACACCTTTTTTCGAGTCTGAATTTTGAAATAATATCCGCCGCACGGGTCCACTTTTTGAATGTTACCGTTTTTGAGACGTTCGAAGTCAAATGCTTGGAGGAATAACAGACGCCAGACCAGCTGACCTCACCAACATAGGAGACGACCGAACCACCTCCGCATAAGACACAGTGGGATGGTTTTGACTGCGGTAATGGACATCTTAACCCTCATTTGGTCAAGAACAAAGTTTGAAGAACGATGGTGGTTAGATATCCTAGACATGAGCTTTCAGGGACCCCTCGAATCAGTCGGGAACGAAGCAGAAAACGATGGAGGTGAAGTGTTCTAAAGGACATGAAAAGAATTCGAAAGGTAAAGAGGGGACAAGGATGGTGGATGAAGGAGGGAGGATCAGATAGGAGCAGCCATGAAATGTAAAATCGTATGCGTTCGCGATGTACCCGTGTTATTATTTTTCATTTCTAAAGAGCTTGAGCATCGCAAATGGAATACAACACCTCCTCTTCTAGTACATACATTATTTTTGTGAGAAATGCTACATTTTTGTGAAAATAATAAGGGATGATGTGGCATTAACTATTGTAGAATTAATTGTGCTTTTGTCTTTCGTTCTTTTCTCTTTCTTCCACTGCGAGCTTTTCCATCTTTCCTATTTCCTCAGTATCAAATTAGAATATCAATTAGGTAGCGTTCTCCGTCCTATTTTAATCGGCAAAATGGATCTATTTTTATCGTTGATTAGAGATTTTTCTACGAATAATGCGAATTGAAGCTTGAAGAAAGGGTTCAAGTTCGCATCGTGTCAGTCGCGTTTCACACATCTTGTGTGGTACTCGCTTAAATGATCCATTGGGGAGAACTGTTAAAAATCAACAGTTGACGTCAGACAACGCATTTGACGTCAATGGTTAATTAATTCAAACGACTAATTACTTCCCTATAAACCATCTTTCTCTACTCCATTTCCCCTCCATCCCCATTCCATCTTCTTTATCTTCACTCTATCTCTGAACAAAAACTATCAATGCCCGAACAGTACAACGAAGGTGATCATTTAGTTTCTGAAGCTGAAAATTTGATTGATATACAAGCTATTAAGAGAAGTAGAGGCTACACAAAGGTCCAATGGATAGAATTCACACTTTCGAATATGAAGGAATTCATTGGGTTAACGATAAACTGTGCGGTCACGTAGAGCGTTGTTAATGAAACTTCCGAATGAAAAGACTTTGTTTTCCGACATTGTGTGAGGTGATGGAAGGTTGTTGTTTGAAGTCAACGATCGATATGCGTGTTAGGGAAATGATATTCACCTTTTTGTATACAATTGTTTTGGCTCTTCCAACGGAGCAGATTGCTAAAAGATTTCAACGTTCAAATAACACGGTTTGTGTTTGTTTTCACGAAGTTTTGAAAACTATTGAGTTAATGTCTAAAGATATTATTAGGTCGGTAGATACTCAATTTAATAGTCACAGAACAAATTTGGTCATCAAATCGATATTACTCATTCTTTAAAAACTGTATTGAGACTATTGATGGTACACATGTAGTTGCACATTTGTCTCTAGATGTACAATGATATGTTGGACGTAAAGACTTTGCTACGAAGAATGTTATGGTTTTATGCTTGTTTGATTTAACGTTTACGTTTGTAAGGATAGTGTGGGAAAGAACTATATATGATGTTATAGATTTTTGTATCAGGATAATATTTTTAGTTGACTCAGTGTATCCACTAATGGATGAATACTTATCACCTTATCACAATGTTAGATACCATATTCCAGATTTTAATGAAACTCAAAACCAATCAAAGATTGAAAATGAAAATTTCAAGTATTACCATTCACATTTAGGTATAATAATCGAAAGAACCTCTGAAATTTGAAAGAAAAGATTTACAATCTTAAGTAACACGGCGACATAAAAATATAACGTTGAAGAAAAAGTTGTGACTGCTACAATAGTTATTCACAATTTCATATGTAGATATAACGAAGGAGACTCTGAATTTATGACATATGATGATGATCTCGATCTAGCTTTGGAAGAATTTATAGAATTATTGTAATTTTTGAACATTTCGAAATAATGATCGTGAACCTGTTGAAAGAAATACAACAAATTCCATTGCGATCGTTCGAGATAATATACGAAATGAACTAATTGTTGTTGGACTACGTTAGGAACTGTATGCATAACACTAGTAATTTATATTTTGTAATTGCACTTGTATCGTTATTGTATCCGTGATTCAAAGTTGTTGTACTAGTGTATCTGTACTTGTACCATTATTGAAGTTGAATTATCAAAATTTTGGATTTAATTACAGTCTAAGAATACATCTATTTTAAAACAATATAAATGCGTTAAAAATATTATTAGTAATAAAAAAACTAACAATCTTCTTTCATGTCACTTTTAAGTACCCCTTTCAAATTTCTCTTTCATCCTGACACAAGAATACATTCTTTTTTGCTAAACAATTTCCTTTCATGTTGCTTTTCCGTGGTTTTTTTGTGTGTGTCAAAAGAACTTCACCCTTAGCTTCACTCGTATATTTATGGTACAAATAATTTCAAAAATTCAAAAATAGATGTTAAGAGCTTCATGAAACATAAAACCTATGGCTATGTTTGGTTTACCGTTTTTAGTTTTGAGTTTTCGTCCATACAAAAATACGCACGACGCTTGTATATTGTGAAAAATGACCATTTTAGAAAACGAATTTAACATACAAAATAGAAAACAATTTTTTTTTTCATTTTTCGTGTTTTGAGAAATAACGAAAGCACGAGCAATAATTCATCATTCCGTTATTCCTCCATCCACTTCGTGGTCCCCTCCAATCTTCCTTTCATCCCTTCCGACCTCCCTTCATTCTTCTCATATTTTGTAATTAATATTGAAAACTCAAAACATAAAATACAAAATAAACCAAACGGCCCCTAAAGTTTCATAACGTGCAAGAGTTTCACAAGTATAAACACACACATATATGTATATGTGAGCAAAACTTTTGAATATTGCTAATAGTTCAAACCCACAACACAAGCATTTGGCTAGTAGTATATTAGTCTGTGCATGCGGTGATAGAGAACATGAAAAAGAATACAACCAACGGCCTATATGGTTAAAAGTCATTTTGATAAATAAGTTGATTTTCGTCATATATTAGTGTAGGCGGAATGGTGTACATAAAATTTTAGATGCATCAAAAGTTGAAGCTTGTCCGTCAGGCCAAATGCACTGTTTTTCAGTTTTTCTCAAGCAATGAGAATTGAACGGTTGGGATTTGATGCATCTGACGCATTAGACGTGTCTAGTCTCCACAGTGCATTAATTTTCCAAGTTATATAAACCTTCACTTTCTTCTTCTTTCTCCACTAGCCCCAAACCATAAATTTTAGTTATTTTTAGCAATTTTCAAACTTAAAGCAATTTCTTTTATAACTATTTTATTTCACATTTACATATACACATGTTCTTTTACGTTCTTTTCGATTTTTTTGAATTTCAAAACGTCAACTGTCTCCACCATATCTTCAATTGGAAACATTGGCGATTTTAATGTTGAGCGAACATTGATTTTCATATATGTTTGCCCATCGCCAATAGGTATTCGTTGTGGTCGAGTATGCAATTGGTACAATGATGTTGCGTTTGAGTTCCACCAATGTTTAGGCACTAATTTCACAAATAACCATATAAAAAACAAATGAGATAATATGAAACAGTCTTGGTCTCGTGGAACAATCCACTACAAACACCATGGGTGTTTGGACGATTGAACCTTGAAGATGATGAATGATGAAAGCCAACCGTTGCATGCTTCGCCGCTTCAAAGACCATGCACCCTCGAATTTAGATAACTAGACGAAATTTGTGACTTCGCAAAAAAATGCAAGTGCATTTACAACATTCCTCCAGTTCACTTTGACACCCAGCTTTATTCCAATACTCTTCATGGAATAGCGAATAACCCACTTTCTATCCCCACTGCTGATATTACTTGTCAGATTTTCGATGTCGGTTCATCGTCTCGGGCAAGGCAAATGAGATCCCCTACTCTAAGAGACGAAAATCTGAATTCCAACGTATTCAAACAAAACTCTTGAACATTGTCTCAAATTCGATCGTCGCACTATAGTTATAACCGATGAGAGCTTGCTATTATATCTGTGCACGAGCGTGTGAATGATAAGTTTACTCGTTCTATGTTGGATAGTGAGAAAGAATTTGACGTATTTTAAACTAGATGGTCCAAAAAAAGTGATGTACTATATATTAACTTCAAATGTATTTTTTTAGTTAAATGTATTGTTATTCATTTTCGTAGTGTGCAGTTTTTTTATACGTAATTCATAATTTAATATTCATTATCAAAATTTATTTGAAAGATATTTGAAACAATTTAAAACAAACAAATAAACATACAAATTCATATAAAACAATCATGTTATATAAAAAATCTATTTTATAGCGAAAATACAAAATCTAGTATGCGGATAAACTCGATAGTGTTAACTGTTAAGGGTCTCTTAGGGTGTGCTTTAGGGGTATGTAATTTATTACGTAAGTTAACTCTTATAAAAGAATCTTGTTCGAAATGATGTAAGCATATGATTTTATTTTCTTATATATGTTGTTATACGTAGAAGTAAATAATGAATTAAATACATTAACCTATATATGTTGCAGCTACGGACGTGTTCGTAACCATTGAGGCTCTTTAAACACAAAATAAAACACAATTGGCGACACAATAGATTTGGACCGTTCACATGCGGGGTTGAAATTAGAGGGCAATCCAATGATTGAGATTCACTATGTTACCAATTGTGTCACAATTTTATATCCCAATAGATTTTCCCATACACACACACACTCTTACTCCTTAAATGTTCCTAATCAAGGTGGATTAAAAAATGGATATCAATGCATCTATTGAGACTAATGCATGTAATGCTCTTCATACGATGAACAGAGATTTACTCATTATTGTTGGGAGAATTAAGGGTAATATACATGTAGTTGTTTGGAACAATCACAGAATGACTCAACAAGAGTCTTCTATAAGTTAATATAACTTAAGCGAAACGTAAGACCTTACCGTAGCACGTGCAATAGTCTTTTGACTTGAGAGTATTTGTAACGATCCGTATTCTACATATCAAAGGATCGTAGAATATTAATATTATTTTTATATGAGGTCGTATGGTTCTATGACTTTAGGAAATGTCTACTAGAGACATTTTTCATCCGTAAAATTTTTATCGGACGATTTCGATACTGAAAATATTGTATGGCCTATAATTTTTGATAGAGCCAAATTGGGGTCTAAAACCACTTCTATTATATCGAGTTGATGTTTCTCTTTTCATACGATGGTCATAATAGGAAAACAGATTTATCGTTAGGCAGTTAAAGCTGTTTGAATTTTCACTTGAGTTTGGACAACTTAATGGGTAATTAGTGTTGGGCGAGTTCTCACCCAGAAGGCCTCGAGACCAAGAAGCTTGATTCATTCGGCATTCTCGTTTTCCAGGGCCCAATCGGCAGACCCCATCCGGTATCCATGCCTCGTAGGAACCCATTCGGCAGACCCCATTCGGTATCCATGCCTCGTAGGAACCCATTCGGCAGACCGAGCCAACTCCTACCAGACCACCCTTCCTCCTTAGAACCACCGAGCCAACTCCATAACCGAACCAACCCATGCCGAACCATCTCCACACCGGACCAACCTCGCCATCCTACCACCGGACCAAGCAACTACCGGTCCATTCTACACTCCAACCACCTCCGAACCAAGCAATGACGAACCAAAACGTACCTGGCCAGATCACATCAGTCCAAGTCCATCAGCAACTATACACATCCTAGACCCCTACCCCCAGCCTCACTCTATAAATAGAGGGGCAGGGGTACAACAATGAGGACAAGTTTGAGAGCTCAAGCACGGAAGGAACTTTCAAACAACTTTCTTTTACTTGTATCAAAGCTTTGTACTTGTAATCAGAATAAAAGAAGAGAAATAACATATAAAGTGGACGTAGGCACATTCTGGCTGAACCACTATAAATCTGCGTGTCTTTTTACAGTTTAGCCCCTGTTTTTCATATATTTGCATAAATCGCTCAAATCACTAAGAATCACATAAGATCTACTAAATCATACAACTTTGAGGTGTTTGTCCATTTTTTGTGCAAACATTTTTGGTGCTTTCACTGAGAGCTAGAAGCTCGAAGCTTTAGCTTCATCCGCTTAACAAGTTTTCCTAACAGCATTGTCCGCCACTTGGAAAACATGCCTCCCAAACAGAGAAAAGATGTTAACAAAGGAAAAAACATCGCATCCAGCAGTCTTCCAGATCCAGCTGTCACGAATCAAGTAGATCGTCCTCCTCCAGCAACAGTAACAAATGAAGAACAGGCTAACCCAACTACTCCTGCCACAGAACAGCCTGCAGCAATTACTAGAGCAGATCTGGACAGAGTTGTGGTTGAAGTAACTAACCGCTTCACGTCCCAGCAGGAAGCCTTGGTGGACCATCTCATGTCACGCTTAAGGGACGCTGAAGAATCCAACCGCAACACTGAATCATGGGGCGAGTCCCAGTCTGGAGGATCTTAGAGACAACAAAGATCTTCCTTCTTCGAAGGAGCTAACGGCATAAGTAGCCGTGGTAGGAGCCGAGACCGAGCACAGCTCGAAGTTAGGCCTAAGGAAACGTTTGGCACCGAACCCAACGGGGAAGGTACCGGGCGAAGGTCAACTGTTGCTGAGCCTGTCATGCTGCCTAACCACAGAAACGCCAGTGAACGGGGCCGAGCTAGAGTCCAGCCCGAAGTTGGACCCGAGGAAGTGCTTAGATCAGAACCTAACAGGGGGAGATCAAGGCAAGGGCCAACTGTAGCTGACCCAAGCATGCTCCCAGAAGATCAAAGGCAGCCACTGGAAAATATGAGGAATGATAGACGATACCATCCCTACAGGTCATCTGGACGGAATCAATCCCACAGAACAGAACCAAACTCATTTCTATCTACTCCAAGTTCTGATGAAAGGATGGCACGCTTATTCAGAGAGTGTGTCCAACGGGAGCAAAGAGATCGAGGGATAGGCGCTAGGGTAACCAGCCCTTTCGCCCGCAATATCGAAATTGCTATCACCCCCCGAGAATGGAAGATGCCAACAATGGAACCCTACAAAGGGACCTCCGATCCCGTTGTACACTTACAGAGGTACACGCAGCATATGCTCATGAGTGGAGCAACAGAGGGAGTACTGTGCAAATGCTTTCCGCTCTTCTTAGCAGATCTTGCTACCTCCTGGTTCTGTCATCTACCCCAAGGATCCATCAGCTCGTGGGAAGTGTTGAAAGAAAAATTTATCAGTCAGTTCCACATTCATGTGGAGCAACCTAAGGACGCTTATTCCTTATCCAGCGTCAAACAGAAACCTGGATAAAAGCTGCAGCAATACCTAACCAGATTCAACGCCGCAGCAGCCGCAGTCCAAGATGCCGATGAGAAGCTTATCCTAATGGCCCTCTGCAGTGGTGTGCATCCGGACACTAAATTTGCTAGAAGGTTGACAAAAGAAAAGCCAGCTACTTTACCCGATTTCTTCCATGAAGCCGGGAAGTACATGAGGCTTGAGGGTGCTGCCGTTGAGGGGCAGTCAGGACAGCAAAATGAGACAACCCATGACAACGCCCCTGCTGTGGCAAGGGACGTTCGAAGAAATGATTCCAGAGACAATGCTGGGGGCAAGAAGTGAGAAAAGCGCTTATATCGGCCAGGACCAAGATTCGACACTTACACTCCTTTGAACGAGACCGTCGAAAATATCTTTCTTGCCACCCAAGGCGAAGTTAGATACAAACGCCCACCATACAAGAAGGAATCAGATAACGCACAGAAGTCTGGAAAATTCTGCCGCTTCCACGAATCTCACGGGCATGATACCAACGAATGCCATCATCTCCGAGATCTGATTGAGGAACACATCAGAAGAAAGAAACTGGAACGTTATGTAAAAGGTCAGGACAGGACCCCAGCTCCTGCCAATGAAAACCCAAGGCTACCCTCTCCGGGGGCCGACAGAGGAAACCGCAACGCTAGCAGCTCTAGTCAAGAAAAGATAGTGGTCCATACCATCTCAGGAGGGCCACACATCGCAGACAGAAGCTGGAAAGAGATGGAAAGATACAGAAAGTCGCTTAGAGACAATAAAGACTATGTCAATTCGGTTATAGAAGAGCGCCACCCGAAGCGGAAAGAAAGTATTGACATCACGTTCGGTAAGCGTGACCTAGAAGGAAGGCAGTACCCTCACATGGATCCCATGGTCATCTCTGCCCGACTTGGTCCCGCCGAAGTCTACCGAATCCTGGTAGACACTGGAAGCTCGGTAAACATCATGTTCAAACACGCATTCGACAAAATGAAGCTATCAATGAAGGATGTATCCCCCTGCGATAAACCACTACACGGCTTCACTGGAGACGCGAAGATGCCCCTCGGGCAACTGGACCTTTTTGTTGAGATTGGAAGCCATCCCCGCTCTGCTGTACGGAAACAAACGTTTGTGCTAATAGAAAACCAGTCGGCCTACAACGCCTTCTTAGGAAGGCCATCCTTGTCTGACTTCCAAATTGTTTTAGCCCCATGGTGCCTAAAGATGAAATTCCCAACGGACAATGGAGTAGGGGAAGTGGAAGGAGATCAGGACGTTGCTCGAGACTGCTATGTGACTGAACTTCGCAACAACCACAGGAAGAATAAAGGGAAGGGTGTAGAGATTGCCCTCTGCACAAAAAGTCTAGAAGCGTAGCAATTAAAGAAAGCCCCTCCTCTTCGATATACCAGCGACCCTTTCAATGAATTAGATCCTAGGGACAAAGAGGAGGAGGCCACCGCCGAGCCTGCAGAGGCTATGGAGTTTATATCTGTAGACAAGCACGACTCGAGTAGACTATTGAAAATTGGGTCCCAACTAAAAGCCGAATTGAAGGAACAACTCATCGATTTTCTCCGCCACAACTTGGATGTATTCGCTTGGTCACACGCTGACATGACTGGAATCTCCCCCGACATAGCATGCCACGTATTAAACATTGATCCTACCAAGGCGCCTGTAAAACAAAGAAAGAGAAGTATGGGGGCAGAGCGATCAGCAGCCCTCGATGAAGAAGTAAAAAACCTACTCGCCAATGACTTCATACGAGAAGCTATCTACCCGGAATGGATCGCCAACCCGGTGCTGGTAAAAAAGGCTAATGGGAAGTGGCGAACCTACATTGACTTTTCCAACCTAAACGACGCCTGCCCAAAGGATTGCTTCCCACTTCCCAGAATCGACCAACTTGTAGACAGCACAGCCGGGCACGAACTCCTATCTTTTATGGATGCATACTCAGGATATAACCAAATTCCTATGCATGCTCCCGACCAAGACCATACTAGTTTCATCACCGATCGAGGTTTATACTGCTATAAGGTAATGCCTTTCGGACTTAAAAATGCAGGAGCCACCTACCAGCGCCTCGTCAACAAGATGTTTGCGGGGCTGATAGGACAAACTATGGAAGTATATGTGGATGACATGCTGGTAAAGTCAAGAAAAGCCAAAGATCACGTGAGCCACCTAGGCAAGATGTTTCAAGTACTTCGACAATATGGAATGAAGTTGAATCTGCTAAAATGCTCCTTCGGAGTGTCATCTGGAAAGTTCTTAGGATTCATCGTTCATGCCAGAGGGATAGAAGCAAACCCTGAACAAGTCCGAGCGCTAAGGGATATCAAGATACCTTCCACTCGGAAGGAAATGCAAAGTTTGAACGTAAAAGTGGTCGCTCTAAGCCGATTCATCTCCAAAGCGACGGACAAGTGCGTCCCCTTTTTTGAAGCTCTAAAGAAAGACAAGGGAAAGTTCGAATGGACTGACGAATGCCTGACCGCTTTCCTTCACTTAATCGAACACCTCCAGAAACCACCGGTGCTCTCAACTCCAAGCGAAGGAGAAGAATTATACCTATACCTCGCTGTGTCATCCCACGCCCTAAGCGCTGCCTTGGTAAGGGAAGACAACCGCACGCAACGGCCGGTTTACTTCGTCAGCAAAAGGTTTACTGGGGCAGAAGTTAGATACCCTAAACTTGAGAAATTAGCATACTGTCTACTAATCACTTCACGAAAACTACGTCATTACTTCCAATCCCATTCCATCAAAGTTCTGACCGATCAACCACTGAGGCAGGTACTCCATCGTCCCAACACTTCTGGGCGATTACTCAAATGGTGTATTGAACTAAGTCAGTATGATATCACCTATCACCCTCGCACCGCCATCAAGGGACAGGCCATGGCTGATTTCATTGCAGAGTTCACTACCAATGAAGATCAGGAGCAATTGGAAATAACAGAAGATATCAAGTGGAATCTCTTTGTGGATGGTGCATCAAACGAACAAGGCTCGGGGGCAGGTGTGGTAATAATCTCTCCCAGGAGAAACAAACTGCACTATGCTATAAGGTTGGAGTTCGCTGCCACCAACAACGATGCAGAATATGAAGCGGTGATAGCTGGACTAGAAATTGCCATAGAAATCGGGGCCAATTCTTTGTGTCTTCACAGCGATTCTCAACTTATTGTTAATCAAATACTAGGAGAATTCCAAGCGAACGACTCATAGCATATCTAAAGAAGACCAGGTTACTTCTCAGCCGATTGGACCACTACTTAGTCAAACACATCCCTCGGGAGGAGAACCGAGAGGCTGACGAATTAGCAAAGCAAGCAAGTGTGAGAGACATCACCATCTTCGGGGCAGTGACCATCTCAAAGCAAATGGCCCCAAGTTTTGAGCAAGTGAATCTGATAACTGCAACCGAAGAAGCAACTTGGATGACTCCCATCCGAGACTACCTACAAAGTGGCACACTACCCGACGGGCGTAATGAAGTCAAGAAAATCTTGAGGAAAGCGTCCCGCTATACAATACAAGAAGACATCCTCTATCGGCGCGGGTTCTCTAACCCATTATTAAGGTGTGTCGCCGGAAGGGAAGCCAAGGAAATCTTATCTAACATTCATCAAAGAAGCTGCGGAGATCACACCGGAGGGCAAACGTTAGCAAAAAAGATACTCCGATACGGATATTTCTGGCCCACCTTAAGCAAGGACGCCTTAGATTTCGTCTAGAAGTGTGACAGATGCCAAAAATTTGCTAAGATTCCTCGGCTACCGATAACCGAGATTACTCAGATGACCAGCCCTTGGCCCTTCGCAATATGGGGAATTGACTTAATCGGCGAGCTACCAATGGGCCGAGGCGGGGCCAAATATGCTATAGTGGCAGTTGATTATTTTACCAAATGGGTGGAAGCGGAACCTCTAAATAAAGTATCTTCAGCAAAAGTTATTAACTTCTTAATCAAAAATGTTCTATGCAGGTACGGAGTCCCACTCAAAATCATATCAGACAATGGACTTCAGTTTGACAGCGAGGAATTCGCCAACTGGTGCCAAGAACACAGAATTCATAAAAGCTTCTCATCCGTAGCATATCCCCAGGCAAACGGACAAGTCGAAGCAGTCAACAAAATTCTGAAAACTCTGATAAAAAAGAAGCTCGAAAAGTCAAAGGGCGCTTGGGTGGATGAACTCCCTACGACACTATGGGCCTACCGCACATCTTTCAGAACATCAACAGGGCACACTCCTTTCTCTTTGGCATACGGATCGGAGGCTATGCTCCCAGTTGAAACCATTGTGCCTTCCCACCGTAGGATCCACTATAACCCAGAAGAGAATGAAGAGCTCCTCAACATGTCTTTGGATCTAGTTGAGGAGAGAAGGAATGATGCAGTCCTTAAAGCAGCAGCCCACAAGCAGAAAGTGGCAGCACAATACAACTCCAAAGTCAAGCATCGTACCTTACGAGAAGGGGATCTTGTCCTCAAGCGAATCTTCCCTCGCCCCGGAGCACTAGACCCAATCTGGGATGGACCATATGTAATTCATAAAGATCTCCACAACGGAGCCTATATTTTGTCAGCAGTGGACGGAGAGGTGTTCCAGAGGGCATGGAACATCCAACACCTCCGTCGATACTTTTCTTAACTTGTATTGCCCATATGAAGTGAATTAACAAAGAGAATCAGTGGACGTAGGCATTTTCGTGCCGAACCACTTTAAAAACCTTGTCTCTTTTTTTAACTTATTCCTTTGTATCTTGGCTGCTTGTTAACTTTATCCTTTTCTGTTGAACAAAATCCTGAGCATATTCAAAGCACTCCACAACGCAACTTCACCTGGACAAGACCTAGCAGGTACTATGCGAATCTATGCCCCCGCCAATGAGACACTTTTGCTCCGGCATCCCTCTGCTGCGGGTTAACTCATTGCTCGCGACGGCCCTCAAAGCCAACTGTAATGAGCCGATTATAAGCCACCGAGAAGGCCGACTATAGCCGAGGCAGCTCATTACGGCGTTAGGCTCGCCGGCAACTGTGAACCGACTATAAGCCCCAACATAAGGTGTAGCCAGCCAGGGGCAGTTCACAGTTGACGATCGGCACCCACGCTAGCCGGTCACAGTAAATCGAATAATACCCACGACTACGGGCCATAATGGCTCAGGTAGTTACTGTGTGCGATGTCGGCTCCGATGTGTCTTAAGTGCGGCTGTGGTAAAAAAGAATTAACTCCCCGCGGAGGCGTAAGATGGGTGACAAATGTCTCCAAGACCCACGGCTAGGGAAAGTGACTACAAAGCCCGTTTGCCACGAACTTAAGCACATCGAAGGCCTTCCGTGATTGGAAGTTTTACTATTTCGCATATTTCAAGTTTTTCTTCAAGAGTTTTTCTCCTGTCCACTATAACAATCCCTAAAGTACAGGATACAAGAGTAGGAGATACTCGCCAATGGATGCGGGGATTCACAATTGAATGACAGGGCATTCAACTGCTTTCCATGCTCGGTCGTACAAGATATTCGAAACTGCCATCTACAAACAAAACGTGAAAGGCGGTATTTTCTTCCTTTATGTACAAATACATGACTATAATTTGTTCGCGCCACACGCTAACATTGCAAGTCGTGAAATTATGTCTTAAACCAGAACCCGACATCGAACACAATTTAATTACAAAGAATATACATAGTTATATTTCTCATACGGCATGTCAAAATAACGGCAAACATTCAAAAGACGGCAAAATCAGCTTAAGTTAAAAAACTACACGTCAAGAATAAGACTATTTATTACAAGTGGCAAAATATTACAACCTAAAGGCTACTTTACTATTTTACGACTAACATATGCAACTTCGTCAAATCCACAAAAAAAAGTTTTTCCAGGTACAATCAAGGGGCCGGCTGCAGTGGAGTTTTATCCTTGCCCTGGTGATCTCCTGTCCAGTCAAAGAAAGGATTCATTAGTAATAAGCAACCAAGTTAATGGGGAAACTAAAAAGGAAGACTTACCAGCATAAGCTTACTGGCCACTCTGGTCGTCATCATCCACTTGCACCCCTGCCTCCTCAGCAGCAAGCAACCGCATACCCTTCTCCCCCTTGGCAAACTGGGCAGTGACCGCATCCATGCTGAAGGCCACGCCACTATCTTTATCCGCATCGGCCTTGGCCTCCTCTAGAGCCCGAAGATAGATCTTAGCCATGACCCTGGGATAATCATCCATCCAGGATAGGTTGCCCTGCTTCCAGGTTCGGAAGTACATGTCCTGAAGCATTTCGTCCATCATCCCCTCATTCTCCTCAAACTCCCTCATCCGGGCCTCGGAAGCCGACAACCTCCCAACGACAGCATCTCTCTCCGATCGGTATCTCGAGCAGTCAACCAGAAGGGATCCCCGCATTGCCTCCATCTCCTCCCTCAACTTGGCTTGAGCAAGCTCTGCAGCCTCAAGTTTCCCGGACAATTCCTCCACCTGCTCAAGATCCGATTTCCGAACCTCGTCCACCGTGGCAATAGCCATGTCAATCCGTTCTTTGCAAGTAGCTTCCATTTTCCACAATTCGGCCCGACTGGCCTCTTCCATGGTTTTCCTTAGTCGTCCAGTAGCAGCCTCATGTTGAGAAATCTGAATAGCCTGATCCGCAAGCTGTTTGGCCTGATCCGAAACCACCAATCGAAGTCGGATATTGGCGCTCCCAATCTCCTCTCCGGCCTTAACCAGCCGGGCATGATGCCCCATCAGCTTCTTAGTCTCCTCCGCCACCCGATCAATATTAGCCTTGGCCTCGTCTCCCATAGTGATTATACGAGTAGTGAGTAAATCGAGATCTAAGGACTTAGCTTCATCAAGTACTCGTACCATGGGGTTGCGGGGAAGAAGGTGTTCATCGGTGACTTCGTCAAAGGTAATATCATGAGAGCTTGGATCCAGGTCAGGATGACCCGCAAATGGATTACAAGCCAAGTCAGGACGGTCGATGTGAGTAACGGAAGGGTTTCCGGACGGGTGCGGAGAAGGTGCAAACTCGCTGTCCTCCTCCGTGATATCATGAAGAGGCTGAGCCGGGAACTGAGGACCGAGCGAAGGTTCGGATAAAGGACGACTCCTCTTTCTCTGCTTAATACCCTCTTCGATAACCCCGAGAAGAGGACGGTAGCCGACTACATCCCCAGAGCGGTGGGTCGAAGGCTTCGGCTTGACAGAAGTTTTGGAAAGCTTGTATTGCTCAAGCCTGTGCCGAAGATCCGAGGCCCTGGATGTCTTACCTGCTCCTGATATGAAGAACAAGTGTCACAAACTTACATCACTATATAATTCGAGAAAACACGGCAAATTAAAAGGTAATAAGAAAGGAAACACATCTATGGTTGTACAAACCCTGAGGAGGAGTAGGATATTGCAATAAGTCCTGGATTTCATTCCAGGACGGGAGCGGGTCATAAAATATTCCTAGGTCTCTATCATTAACGAAGCATGCAGGAGTCAAGAGTTCACCTTGAGTCGTCGGAGCCACCTTGGCTGGAAGGGTCTGAGAAGACTCGCTTGCACCGGTCCTGGCCTTGTCCGCTTTCCTGGTTTTCTCTACCAAAGCCGGATCTTCGTCCAGCCCCTCGAAAGCCTGGTGGAACGCATCATCCGTCCACTCCTGAATCTCACCCGCTTGCCCAGGAAGCAAGGCCCCGATGCCATCACCACCTTTATCACCTTCCCGACCATCTCCACCCTCACCTCTTTCCTCCTCTATGTCTTCCTCCTCCTGGGTAAGTGGACAATTGCTGGGGGAGGGACCGTCTGACTTCTTAAGTTTCTTACCTCCGACGGCTGGAGGTTTTGTGAAAGGTTTCCTCTTGCTACTCTCTACCGTAACACCTTCCTTGGTCTGAGCAGCCGCCCTCTCCTCCGCCGTTTCCCTCAGCTTAACTACTGACTGTTGTGGAAGGATTAAGTTATGCTCCAGAAGGATCGCATTTCTGATCAAGAAGGTAGATGATCTATATTTCCCGAGAATAGCTTCTATCTCAGCCGCCGTCTGAACCAGGCGGTCAGTCTCCACAATCGCAAAGCCACCTGTCGCTAGCAAAAATGAGAAAGTATGAGAAGAAGCATCGCAGTCAGAATAGAAATTATAAGTAAAAGCATCAACTTACATCCAGAAGTAAAGCGCCGAATTGAAACGGAGTCGTCCCTGACAAAGAACCACTCCTTCTTGAACATGCTGAATTTAGAATACAAATCCAAGACCGGCTTGAAGGTCACGGCTGACTCCAAGCTAATGTATGGGGACCCCTTCTTATAGCCCCTCAGATTATATAAGTACCGGATCTCCCGGTTGGAAGGAGCAAGACCATACTTCCTTTGGAAAATGACGAAGAGGCTCACCAGTATAGCATAGGAGTTGGGTTGAAGCTGGAATGGGGCCACCTTGAGATATGTGAGGAAGCTGATTACCCAAGCGTTAAGGGGCGGAATGGCACCACACATGCAGTGGTACCTACTGTAAGCAAAGTACCCTTCAGGAGGGTCGTACGGCATAACATCTCTCCCTGGCAACAACATTCGCGCCTTGTCAATTCCGAAAGAACGAGAGATGACATCAAGCTGCTCTTCCTTAAGGGAGCTAGGAAAGCAATCGGGCGGGGAGTTTAGAAGTTCCTGAGGGCCGTACCCGTCCACTAGTGATCTCGGGGCAGGTCCGTGACGTTCTGGATTCGGCTGAGCTGGGGGCACGGCAGAGGAACCTCCTTCGCCCCCAGATTTCTTCTTGTCTGATCGAGTTTCTACTTTGCGAGACATTATCTACAACACCGGAAAAACATGTTGTTAGAACAAAGGATGTAAAAAAGTAAGTATATAATATGGAATTTCACTCATAAAATCAGAATGCTCAAACTCCCGTTGTCGTTCGGTAAAGTAAATGCAAAATTCTCAAGGCCATTCGGTAGTTCTCATGACCATTCGGCATTCCCAACTCCATCCGTTCATACAGATATACGACTACCTCTGATAAACCATTCGTCCAACATAGAAAGGATCTCACCTGATTCAGTGAAAATAGGGACTTTGATTCGGCTACCACTTTGGTTCGGCTACCACTTTGATTCAGCTACCACTTTGATTCGGCTACCTCTTTGATTCGGCTACCACGTTGATTCGGCTACCATGTTCGATTCAGCTACGAAGTTTGATCCGGCAAGAGCAAATGTTTAGTTCGGCAGGTAGGAAATAGCAAAGGCGTACGGTCCCTACTTATAGACAAAAGGACATGACCGGACCATCTGGTTCGGCAAACAGGGGCCAAATGAAAACGTCAAACAAAGCACGCCATATTCGAGAATATGCCCCACTTTGGGGGGCAAATGTTGGGCGAGTTCTCACCCAGAAGGCCTCGAGACCAAGAAGCTTGATTCATTCGGCATTCTCGTTTTCCAGGGCCCAATCGGCAGACCCCATCCGGTATCCATGCCTCGTAGGAACCCATTCGGTAGACCCCATTCGGTATCCATGCCTCGTAGGAACCCATTCGGCAGACCGAGCCAACTCCTACCGGACCACCCTTCCTCCTTAGAACCACCGAGCCAACTCCATAACCGAACCAACCCATGCCGAACCATCTCCACACCGGACCAACCTCGCCATCCTACCACCGGACCAAGCAACTACCGGTCCATTCTACACTCCAACCACCTCCGAACCAAGCAATGACGAACCAAGACGTACCAGGCCAGATCACATCAGCCCAGGCCCATCAACAACTATACACATCCTAGACCCCTACCCCCAGACTCACTCTATAAATAGAGGGGCAGGGGTACAGCAACGAGGACAAGTTTGAGAGCTCAAGCACGGAAGGAACTTTCAAACAACTTTTTTTACTTGTATCAAAGCTTTGTACTTGTAATCAGAATAAAAGAAGAGAAATAACATATAAAGTGGACGTAGGCACATTCTGGCTGAACCACTATAAATCTGCGTGTCTTTTTACAGTTTAGCCCCTATTTTTCATATATTTGCATAAATCGCTCAAATCACTAAGAATCGCATAAGATCTACTAAATCATATAACTTCGAGGTGTTTGTCCATTTTTTGTGCAAACAATTAGTGAGTTAATGTTTAGACTCAAAGTCCATTTCGGGATTAGCACAATGATGGTGCTGATATGACTTCTCCATTATTTCACACTTCCCAAAAATAAAGAGGAAACCTCCATTAACCACGTCTTAACCAAAAAGCCACTATAAACCTTACTTTAATCAGTCAAAACCTATCATTAAGGAGGGGGATTAGCGAGATTAGCATTTGGATTGGAGATTTGCTGTTGGAGATCATTTGGAACTACTGTAGATTCTTGGATTTCATGCATTCTCAAGTTGCTTTGGATTGCTTGGATTTCATGTGAGTGGTTAGGACCTCTCACTTACTAATTTGTCATTATACACCTTAAAATAATGTTTTGAAATGATTTTTAAACTCTAAAATTTGTTTTAAACCCTTTTTAATCATATATGTAA
This sequence comes from Allium fistulosum, assembly GCA_030737815.1. Taxonomy (NCBI): domain Eukaryota; kingdom Viridiplantae; phylum Streptophyta; class Magnoliopsida; order Asparagales; family Amaryllidaceae; genus Allium; species Allium fistulosum. Next base: position 1,506,221,229 of record CM060903.1, read on the forward strand.
ATTTGAAACGATTTGGCAAATGTTTGTGAAATTTATGTTCTTATGGATCTCCATTGTTTTTACAGTTATACCCTTAGATTTAGGCTTCACTTTTATGTGTATGGATGTATGCTTATTAGGATAAATTGTATGTAATGAATGCTTGAATGTATGATGTTTGTTTGCTTAAAAATACCGATCGAATGATGGCTTAGTTATAAGAATAAGTCATGGATCGGTGATGATCCATGAAGTCAACTTGACCCAAATTTGGCACGATCCATATGGGGCAATAAAGAAGGCCTCATAAGGCTACGCTCTAAGTTTCAAGTCGTTTAGAGTTCATATGCTTGAGTTATGGCTAATCAAAGATGGATCAGTGGTAGTATTGAGACTATGGATCGGTAGAAGATTGCTTTAGGACGTGCTCGTGTCATACGATGGATCAGTTCGAGTTTTAGAGTGTTTGCTTTGGGTCGCTCACTTACATGCATGGATCGCGTGAGGAAGATAGAAAATAACAAGTGTAGGATCAGTAGTGCCCATGGATCGGTATCGATTCTTGGGGTTACTTGATTCGTGCTAGATGTTGGACAAGTAGAGCAAATTAGAAGAGATTTCATTAAGTGTTGAATCGGTGGTCCATGGTTCGGTACTGATCCATGGGGTTGTTGGTTCGGAGAAAAGATGACTTATGGAGGTGCATGCATTAGTTGTGTTGAAGGATGGGATGGTTTGGTCGTGACTTGGGTCGGTGATGGGGATGGATCGACGGTGACCATGAATCGGTGATGATGGTTTGCAGTAGAGGAAAAGAGGTGCTTTGAGTCATTTAAATGGTTGCTCCGAGTCGTTTACGTGTTCGCTTCGAGAGTTACTTCAAATCTTCATGTATAAGATTGCATCGAGGAATCTTCATACTTTCGAGCTAAGGCTCTAGTCGGTACCGAAGCATAGGGCTCGGTGGCGATTTCGAGAACGATGACGAGTGATTCAATGATGGCTTCGACGATGGATAGTTGTGCTTCGAGACGCAGAGTATGTGACTACAAGTCGGATTGAAGGAACCATTGGAGGAAGGTTACGGGATGAACGACGATATTCTACAACTATAGATGGCTGTCTAGAATAATTCTCAATCGTGACGACTTCAGACCGGAGTCATAAGAACAGTTCTAGGATGAGCTCTGCTACGGATGACATGTGCAAATGGATCGTTAATATTCGTAGGTTTCAAAGTGTACTCGTAAAGAAGAGGTATGTGAGGACGCTCACTTGGGAATGCGATGTACCTCAGATCACATGATGTTTCGATCGGTTTTACCTTGGACTGAGTGCGATGACAATCTAGTTACTGCCCTACTAAGTGACATGGATTTGAGTGCCTTGAAACCGGGACGTTGAGTAGTCCTTGACTATACGATGGGGTCGTACGAGTATCATATATCCAACGCACTGAGTGAGTGAATATGAGGATGGATGATGGATGCTATGTTTGTTTGATTGCTTCTCACACTAGAGATGTCACATGATGCAGATATTTTTGATGTGGATATCTAGACAGCCCTTAGTACTTTAATGTAAGTACACCCATGATGACTATGATATAGAGTAGTGTATATCTTATGTATGTGCTAACTCTGTGGATACAGGAACATGTCATGTATGATTTTCCATTCCATTTATCCTAGTATATTGGATTTATAGTGTTTGAGATTTTCTACCGTTCACACCAGACTGTTGTTTGACTTAGTATTTTATGCTTTGCTACCTATTATTTCGGGTACTCTTAAATGAATAAATTAGGGATATCAAGTTTGGTGAGCGCGTGGAGCTGGACAGAGGACAAGCAGAAAATCACACTCTCGTATTACTATATTTACTTATTATGATTTGATATTCTGCTGCACAGTACTATGGAGTTTGCTAGTGCCTTTATTATCAAGAGACGGTTTATTTATGGGTTATTATTTGATGTATAACTCTATCACTTATGATGTATATTGTATGGATCTGTGTACTTTGAATTTTTTGATTTATTCAGTTATTACTGTCTCGCCTATTTTATATCCGAGATGTTTACTATAATATTTTATTCGATGAGCTGTGAGACATATGACAGGTCCTGTGATTGATTTACTTTACATTACAAATTGACGATCATCCTACATTGGTCAGGCACCGTTGCAGCGCACTATACATGTATTATTGGGTGTTTGTGGTTTAGGGCGGTCGTCACAGTATTTTCAATCATAGACTGTACTTTGATTATAGGCAACTTCATGGTATATTGACCGTGTTATAACCATAGTTGGGTACATGTTAAAATACTCGAAGTGAAACACTACTTAAGAGAGGATCATCTCCTTCGTTATAAAAGGTCGGTATTACCGCAATTGGGAACTCAAATTAAAATTAAAGTCTCTCACCTAAGAAAATTGATTAATCGATAAATATTATCGAATTGAACCAAGGACTCTAAAATTGACCTATGCAATTAATAAGGATATTAATATAGTTTTTGATCATAGACCAAACTCTAGATATCTAAGTTATATGGTGATGACAAAAAGAATTCATGTACAAATTATCGTTACTAGATGAGCTTATATTAGGTTAGAAATATGATTTCTCCAAATTAATCTGTAAGCGTTGAACTTCACCCTATATTGTACTTCAAAAAGGTCCATACAGACATCGATATTTGAGTTGTTTGAATATTGATCGTGGATCGAGTTTACACAAACAATTCAGTATAACCGCATTGTTAGTTATTTTCGAATTCAACCAAGGATAAAACTAGTTTATAAATGTTACAAATTAATAATTAATTGATACAAATGTTATATTAATATTTATACCTAATTTTAATTATTTATTTCAGGTTCAAAATCGGATAGGACGCTGTATAGAAGTTATATGACGGATCAATCGATTTGGAAGTTAGAAAATAACTAAATAAATGTTGATTCAATTTGAAGTCAACTATGGGCATGACCATACCAAGTTAAGGCTGGCCATAATAAGACAATTGGGAAGGCCACACTTGTTCTTTAGATCTGGAAAATATATAGTATATATTCGTGTTGGCTAATGGCTACAACCTCCATACAAATTAGAGATTCGATTTTTGCTCTCTTTTTCCATATTTGATCAGCCCTATCATCCAAGGTGAAGCGTACTTTTTAAACTTGCAAATCAAAGAGAAGAGAAGACAATGACGCTCCAAAAGGAAGGACCCTTCCACCAACATATGACTCGACTAAATCACTTCAAAGAGAGGTACATATTCTAATCCAAGTTTATATAATGCATACATATACTCATGTTTGTTAGTTAGTAATATTATTTTTCGGCCATTTTATTTATATAAAAATTTCTTGATTTTTTCGTACATACATATTAATTTATAAATTGATTTTATAAATATATTTTGAACATGTAAATAAATTAAGATAAGTTTTTGGCAGCAAAAAAATATATTATCAATATTGTACATATTTTTGAAACCGTATGTATTTTGTTTAGATCAAAATATATTTATTTTTACTAAATATATTTTCGGCTTTAAAAAATAATTATTTTTTATGTTTATACTTAGTAGTTTAATTACACACACATATACATATATAAATATACATATATACACACACACACACACACACACATATATATATATATATCAATATATTTGAAAGCGTCGTTTCCATATAATTTTCCCTTGATCCACTGTCTTATATATATATATATCCTTTTGTAGTTCAGATAATTGGACCTTTTCCTCATTATTTAATGATCCATTTTCCTATTCTATTTAATTCCAAAATTTCACTTAGATGATTATCTTTTTATTTTTAATGTTTCCAACCACACTGGTAATTCAAATCCTTTAGAAGTTTTCTTACTTCCCGTAGTTTGAAAACCAACTTTTTTGCTGCGTTATCAAGTAAAGAGTTATCCGTGGATTTCCATTTCATTGTAACAAATTCTTCAAAGTCATTTTCTTCAAACCATGTATTTTCAAATTTGAAGGATTTAATTATAATCTTTTGATCATGGGAGTTTTGTAAAATGAGACAGTAATCGAACAAGAGGCCGGCAAAACCGTGCATTCTAGTTAATGGGGATTTATCTTCATAAATTTTGTTAATAAAGAATCCATCTAATAAAGCTATAGATGGAACCTCTTCCTACTCAAACAAGTGAATATTCTATCCATGCGGGGGAATTCAATAAAAAATTCTATCTAATAAAAATCTATCTAATAAAGCCATATAATACACATATAAGTTTTAATCAATTAACCTATTTAGATAATTCATTTTATAAATATTATTAATAAATTTTAAATTTCAAAATTATTTGAATATTTTCAAACGTTTTGAAAATATCATTATCTTTTCAAACATTTTGAAAACTTATGTTATATTATAACTTTTATAATAAACATGTTTTTATTTTAAATTTAACTTTTAAATCAAATATCTTTTATTAATTTTCAAAACTATTTTGAAAATTAGCCCCAGACCCAATTCAAATCGAGCATTTTCTATTAGGGGCAACCTTCGGGTTCACCTCCCTTTCAGGCCAGGCTGGTAACTAGGTAGGACATGGTACTTGATTACCCAATTCCAATTCTAGACATTACCTTTCTACATACCGTACTAAGTGGATAAGCTTAATTAGTTAGTCATAACATGATTAATTTAGATCACATAGGCTATTGAGCTCCGATACTATTGTTGGAATTGGACCAACCCGTAGTGGAACTAAAGGGTAAATTTCAAAAAATGTCCTTTATTGGATCTTCATTGGGCATATGAAATATAAATTTGTTTAGATCTTATATAAATTTTCTATTAAATATAAGCTTTATTTTATTTAATTTGTAAATAAAGTTGTGTTTTGGTATTATATTTATGTCATATAATACGACCATGTGTATCATATACACATGTGTGTGTACGTGCACATGCAACATATACATCATACATGGTTTAACATTCTCATATATAAGTGTTTGGATTTACACCGCAATGGACATTGACCCTCCATATACATATGTGTTGTCTTTTATATATATATATATAATTAATATGATATGAAATTATACTTATAATAGTATAAATGTATATGACGCTATAAAATAGTTATATTTATAAATACAAATATAAATGATTTCAAATATAAATTTAAATCCAATATATATGTATAATTTTGCTTATGTTTACATAGGTATATATATTATCTTGTAAAGTTATTTTACTAATCAAAGGTTTATTTGTATTCAAGTGGCGATCAATTAGGTTTAAATAGGCAATTAATAAGAAGAGGAAAAGGTGGAGGTTTAATGAAATAATTAAGATTTAAACTAATAAAAGGGAGTCAATGAAGAGTGTAAGTGTATAAATCTAAAACTTTATAAAGTTATTTTTGACTAATCAAACGTTTATTCGTATTCAAGTAGCAATCAATTAAAATCAAATAGCCAATTAATAGGAAGAGGAAAGAGTGGAGGTTTAATGAAATTAGTTAGGATTTAAGAAATTAATAAAAGAGAATCAATGAGGATATATTTCTCCTTCCTCTTGTTACTCCCTTGTCATTTCAAATCAGATAACATATTTTTCACATCTTAATCTTAATTAATTTGTCACATTTTCACCTTTTAATTACAAACAAAACAGACATTTACATATGTATATGTATAGAAAACAATTTCATTATATATATATATATATATATAATTTTATGCTTATTGTATAGAGGAACTCTATAACAATGGCGAAAGAGATGGGGGGCAATCTATTCAATTTGGATTTATATTTATAGCGAAAATTATAGGCGATGGATCTGCAACCAATTTAACTGCATCGGATGTGACTTGAATTGGATTACCAAACGGCTATTCAACCTTGTATCGTTTTTCTTGATTTTCACAAATCCATCCGCGAATCCAATTTTGGAATAAACTGCAAAATAAATTGCACTGGGTTGGTTCTTGGAAAATGAAAGACTACATGATGAAAGGCGAAGACAGACCATGCAGACAAAACAAGGAGGAAAGACGATCGTGGACACAACGTGAAAGGTTTTCGTATATTCTACAGACTGTTGTATATTTTTGTTCCAAAAGTACCAAACTATATTGATTTAGGTAAGCAATTCTGATTATTTTCAAAGGCAATTATACTAGATCTGGGCATAACAAAGAAATGGATTTTGATAGGATCTGAGAGCTACAGTAAGAACTGACTACCGATGAACATGAATAGGATTGTAATGAAAATGTCGAAGGTTCAAACCACGAGCCCTGGTTTTTGCCTATCAACATCGATGCAGTTTTGGAAACTTGAAATGCAGATTGATAACAGTCATGGGAGGATAACCAAATCTGGGGTAATTTTCCATCGTCTCGATGAAACACCGGTTGGAATGTTCTGGGTTGAGAAAGTGCAAGTCACGTGAGATGGAGACCGGATTCATGTGAAGGTCGTTATGTTTCCAAAACATGATTTCTTCACTACGTGAGTAGTACAGTTAGTGACATGAGGTCAAGTAATGATGATGCCATGATGTTCAATTAACTTTCTTCCACAGGCACAAGGAAAATCATGAGTTAGGCCACAAATGAAGTGTACTTAATAGAACTGTTAGATAAAAGGGTGGAAAGCATGATATGAAATGCTGAACGAATTGAGCAACTTAGACGGTTGCGGAATTTCATTGGAAGGATGCTGTGGGCGACGTCTCAAGTAGTGTGAAATATGATGTACAAAGTTGTATTTTATTTTCTGTAATATGTTGGTCTGTTATTGCTGTGCTATTTTATTTTGATTACACTTTGTAACGTATAATAGCAATGAAAGGAACCCGTTTTCGAAAATAAAAATTTTATGCTTATTAAATATACATACAAATATATACACAAATATGTATTTAATTTAATATACATATTAGAACAATTTGTTATATTACAAATATATACATATATACATATACATATATACATACACACACACACACACACACACACACATATATATATATATATATATATATATATATATATATCGATCTAAAATTTGATATATATACATAATCAAACAAAGTTGTAATTCCTTTTCGTTCCAAAATATAACATGTATAAAGGTAAATACATGATCTAACAAATTGGATATACAACCACATACTTTGCACTTGTGCAATTAAAATTATTTCGTTCAAAGTCTCTTTCAAACATTGTCAGTTTTGAAAATTAAAAAGGGAAAATTTTACTTTTGATTTAGTAGCCAAAATCATATGTCCAAATACACACACAAGAACACAAAAGAAATTTGTAATCACATATATATAAATAATCACATATTCACATCTCATGCCGACAACACATACAAACATGGATTCGTGATAAAACCTAATCTATTTAAACATAAAGCATATGTTATCAAGTATACAAATATATAAATTTGTAAATATGGATAGTTCCTTGCAATTGCCTAATAACACACCTTGAATGTTGAATCTAAATGACTCCACTTGAATCTCTATTCAACACTTCCAAATGGCACAACTTGATTGGGGAAACTACACACCTCTCTTTTGATTTTAACTGAATTTATGTTTGGCTTTTTTGCTTGAATTTTGAGAAAAGGAGAGAGAGGAATTTTCAGCAATTTTTTATGGAGAGAGGTGGAGGCACAAACCCTAGAAAAAAAAGAGAAAAGAGTGGCAAGAGATGTTTAAATAACATAGGAAACTAGGGGGTCAAAGATAGAAACATATCTTTCTTTTTATTATCCATTTACACACTTTTTGGAATCAAATTCCAAGCCCATTCTCCCCATTATGACTAGCCATACATGTCTCTCTATTTTTCCTCAAATCACTTCAAGCCAAATCGGATTTTTACATTTAAATCATATTTAAGAGTACATCGATATTGTATGTCGACAAGTGCATACATAACTTTTGTACACACTATTTTTAATACTAAAAAATAAAATTTAAATAAAATTTATAATTAATATTTCATAAATATTAATTAATTTAATTAATTATAACATTTATAATTTAATTAAATCAGGCGGTGGATGGAGTATTCAACATTGCGATTATGTTGACTCTTTAGGTGCAAATTTGGTCAACGGTTAATATAAACAATTTGAATATGAACGTTCACACTTCACCTTAGTTAGTGGTGTGACATTATAGCCAAATTAATTTATTGCATACAAATCTTTAGTAAAACTATATTAATTAATTGATTTATTTATTTATCGCCTACAAATCCAAATTTACAAATTTAAGCATTACCTGACAGCGACAATTATTTACACCAGTTCTCTTCGTCAAAACTCTATCACTTTGGACTTATGGAACTTGGTAATGATCAAAATTCCAATATCGTCCATATATAAGCTTATCATCCTAACATAAAGTCCTTGCTTCAATGATAACAATTATTATTAAGCAAGATTCTCTAGTTAGAGACATTGACTTTGAGTTGACTTCAGTTGGCCATGATACTAACCTCATATAACTAAGGAGTTGAATCCTCTCTTGAATAGTATTTCACGTCTAATGATTCCACTCGACCCAACTATAGTTGTTTGATGGACGTCGTGCCATGATTTAACTATAATCAAAGTGGAGCATCCACATTGAAGATCAACGGTATTCTCAAATCAAGAGAACATTGTAAATTAGCCACATCGATATTTTCTCTTTGACCTTAGTTATATTAACCAACAAAAAACTATTGAGTGAGTCATTCCATGGTTACCCAATAACTACCAGTATGTAACACCTTAGTGACCCCATCAGCTATGAGTAATTGTAACATCCCCTACTTGGAGGCCCAAAACTAATGGCTACGGATGCTGCAGTCAACCATAGTTATTAATCCTCGACGACCAAATACTGTAATGTTAGATAAATTGATACACGGAAACACATGAATATGGAAAAAATTTAAAGCACCAACAAGTTCCACATTCCATTTAAAAACATTTCAAATTCATTACATAATTCCACAATCGTTAACCACGTTCAAAGAAAATATATTTATTACAACATACGCCAAGAGAGACATATAAAGATGCTCCTTGGTTGATCAGAGTATATATATAGGCAATTTAACAACTTTGCCTTTATAACAACAACACAGCGGAATCAAAATAAAAGAGATCTACAGATAGCTATCATACCTCATGCACGTCTCCGGAAGCTTATTCGTCTAAAGAGGTACCTGAAAACCTCAACTCTCAAACTACTCAAAATCAATTGAGTACCCGAGAATTTAAGAGGAAAACATAAACTTCGAGTCAGACATAAAGCCTGGTATGAATAATAATCTACCATCTCAAACCATTAAGATATCTAATGAGACCATGCCGCTTAGTGGAATGGGTTTTCCCCTCACTAGTATCCTAAAACCTTTATAAAACCATATACTGTGCTCTTGCATCCACAATGGTTAAAACAATTCAAAACAATATGATGATATGCAAACAAGTAAATTAATTCTTGATTTTCCATCCCCATTCATTTTGACCAACTATCTCATTTATAGTTACTAGGGTAACTATTAACATATTAGTTTTCATGGGCTTACTAATAACCCGTTTAATGTTTAATGACTCCCTGTCCAGTTACATAGTTTTCATAGGATCACTAAGAACCTATTGGCCCCTGCCAATATCATTACTGTTTCATGGGTTCTCCCTGAACCTATTGGTAACTCCAATATTTTTTCTCTTATCCTATTTTTCATGGGTTGACTAGGAACCTATTGACTTCTGTCAATATCTTAATACAGATATAGTTTTTATGAGCTAACTACAAACCTATTGGCCCCTGCCAATATCAAATCATAGTTTTTATAGGCTAACTATGAACCTGTCTTCCTGACATCCTAGTTTATACATAGTTTCATGGGCTTACTATAAACCTATTGGCCCCTACCAATATATTTTCCTATACTCGGTTTTCATGAGCTTACTGTTAACCTATTGGCCCCTCCCAATATCTTCCTTTAATATTTTAGCATCCTATATTCTGGTCTTCCTGACCTCCTGGATGCAATTCTACTCATTCAGGAGTTAACTTAATTTATATTCACTACTGGGTCAACCTAGCTGATTATTCTGCCCTTCTCCAAAATACAGTTATAGGTCCATTACAATGTGAATATATACATATATAAAGAAGCAAACATAATAACTTGGTTAATCCCTTTAACCTACTAATCAAAGAAAACTTCTTCAAAAATTCCATTTCAAAATATTTTATTTATTTATGCCATGATTTTCGTTTAACATGAGATTGGGTTATTTGTCTTGAAAAACTAAGGCTTTCGAAACCTTCAAAAGTTTGCTTTCGACCTTACTGGATAACCTCCTTCGAAAGCATACAAATCTCTTTTCAAAACATTAGGCCCCTGCCTTTCGAAACACTTTAAAACCTCTCTTTCGAATGTAATAAAGTATTACTTATTATCTTTTAGAAGCATAGATTCGAAACCATTGAAAGTACCCCTTTCGAAACCTTTGGAAGTATCCCTTCCGAAACAATTGAAAGTCACTCTTTCGAAACCATTGGGTTTATATTTAAAAATATCATTTGGGTCAAAGTGAATATATACGAAAGTATCTCGTTCGAAACCATTCTTTATCATATAAAAGTATTGGGGAAACCTTGATGGCGTCGGCACCATTCCTTTCGAAAGCTTCAAATCATTTAAGCAAAACACTAAAGGATAGCATCGAAGCCCCCTTTCGAAGCCATTGCCTTCGAAACCCTTGGACTCCTTCGAAAGCATTTAGTAAGTGGCTTATCATAAGTTTTAAAAAAAGAACCCTTCGTAAGCATTGATGACTTCAATACACACGAAAGGCAAAGAACAACGACTAGGTGTCGACTTAGTCAGAACCACTACTTTCGAAAGCATCATTTTTATAAGTAAAGAAACCCATTCTAAAGCTTATACTTTAAAACATAAGATTGAAACCCCTTCGAAAGCTACTATAAAAACCCCTTTCAAAAGCATATGTTTCGTCTCCCTTGAAAGTTTTAATAAAACAAAGGCAGGCGCTTAACTTTTTTTAAAACAAACAAAGGTATCGACCCCATCAGAAGCAATGCTTTCGACCCCATGCCTTCCGCCTTTCTCTAATCCACCACATACTATATAAGTGATACCTTGTGTATTGGTTTCGGCCTGGGTTGGGTTCGACTGAAATGGAGTGGAAGCATTGGAGTCGAAAGGCACTTCTAATAGAGGCAGAACCTGCTTTTCTGAGTAAAAGCTGGTTAATGGCAATTGAAGCAAATTCTATCTAACTAACCTGCCCACGTGTAAACATGTGATTGGTTACCTCAACTTTTCAAATTCTTTACCAAAATAACTACCACTTAAAGGTTAATTTGGCAAATAAGCCCTTCCATTAAATAAAACTACTATTGCAAATAAGTCATTCTTCTAAAATAATTTAATTTCCATAGCAAATCACTTAGGAAAATCCCCAAAAATTACAGAAATTCACTTTAATCATGTTATCTAACATAAAATTCTAGACTCAATTTCTTCCTGAAATAATCAAAATTAAATTTAAACCCAATTCTATCATATTTTCCTTTGAAAATTCATAATAATCTTTCCATAGCTTGAAAAATTATCAAAATTAAAACCCAACTCCAAAATCATGTTTTACATAACATAAATTTTTTACATGGCATTCAAACATCAATTTCAATCGGTTTTTCCCTAAAACCGCATAAATCCCCATTTAAACTATCTTGTTTAAACCAAATAAATTATAATTCAAGCATATCATCATCTAAATCATCATAAAAACGAATTTAATATTAAATCCGAAAACATAAGTTCACAAAACAAAATAAAGATGGTATAAATTATTATTCATCTTGATTAGGATAAGCAGATTGGATTGAGATTGAGATTTATTCCCCTTACTTTAATTCCTTAGCTTGATTTGAATTTCTCTTCTTTTCTTTCTTAACAATGGCCGGCTCCTCTCTTATGTTTGCGTTTTACGTTTTTGTGAAAATGAGAAATAAACGTAAATGGATGACAAGCCGTGGGTATATATAAGGGTTGTGGAATTAATGTGCGGCTAATACTTAATATACCCTTGTGTAAACTAATTAGCATATAAACCATTCTTAAGCACATTTAATTAATTAATTGAGCACAACCACTTAGTATTTATTCAAATCTCAATCCCCTTATACTTAACATTTACATTATTCTATTTAATTTATCTAATTAAATCTCCTGAATAATGTTATTAAAAATTAGGGTTGTTACAAGCTCCCCTCCTTAAAGAATTTTAACCTTGAAATTCAGTAAGGACTAAATACTAAACATAGCAATCATCTGCAATGAATCCTAACAACCATACTAGTCTACCCGACTAACAATTTATCTATATAAATCTAATATAGACATACCCTCAAAGTAGATCATGATAAGTATCTCGAATCCCGTCCTCTGTCTCCCAAGTACAGTCCTTCTCATTGTCGCTCCACTGAACTTTCACCAACTTAACTGTCTTGTTCCTCAATCTTTTCTAATCTCTCACTACAACTCGAACTGGTTGTCTAACAAAAGTCAAATTAAGCTCTACTACCAAATCTTTCAACCCTGTCGGAGGAATCGTAGTCTCTGGATCATGCGCATACTTACGAAGATGAGACACATGAAATACATTATGAACACCTGCCATACTGCTCGGCAACTCTACTCTGTATGCGAGCTTTCCAATCCTCTCTATAATTTGGAATGGACCAACATATCTCGGTGCCAGTTTCCCTGACTTCCCGAACCGTATCACACCTTTCATCGGTGATATCTTAATGAAAACTTTATCTCCAACTGAGAACTCTAGGTCTTTACGCCTCTTATCTGCGTAACTCTTTTGTTTGGATTGAGCTTCCTTCATCCTTTCTCGGATCAACTCAATCTTCTCTAATGCCTCCCTAACCAAATCTGAACCTAAGACCAATCTGTCTCCAGTCTCCAACCAACATGCTGGTGATTTGCATGGCCTTCCATACAAAGCTTCAAAAGATGCCATTCCTATACTAGTCTAATAACTATTATTATAGGAAAACTCAACCAAATGTAGGCGATCTTCCCAGGGTCCACCAAAGTCCAACACACAGGCTCTTAGTTAATCCTCGAGTATCGTATTGACTCTCTCTGTCTGCCCATCCGTCTAAGGGTGATATGCAGTACTCATCTTGAGCTTAGTGCCTAACACATCCTATAGACTCTTTCAGATATCACTAGTGAACAAAGCATCTCTGTCACTGACTATGCTACTAGGAATCCCATGTAGTCTAACTATGTTCTTCATGAAAAACTTTGCTAAAATATGTGTCGTTCTGGTTGACTTAACCGGAATGAAATAGGCACTCTTGGTCAACCTGTCCACTATGACCCATATACTTTCATTTCCCCTATTTGACCTTGGCAATCCATCTACAAAATCCATGTAGTCTACTATGCTACTAGGAAACCCATGTAGTCTAACTATGTTCTTTATGAACAACTTTGCTAAAAAAGGTGTCGTCCTGGTTGACTTAACCGGAATGAAATAGGCACTCTTGGTCAACCTGTCCACTATGACCCATATACTTTCATTTCCCCTATTTGACCTTGGTAATCCATCTATAAAATCCATGAATATCGAATCCCATTTCCAAACTGGAATCTCCAAAGGTTGAAGCAATCCACTCGGCTTCTTATGTTCGGCTTTCACTTGTTGACAGTTTGCACACTGCCTAACCCATAAGCCAGCATCCCTCTTCATCCCAATAGAAACTCCTCTTCGTACCTTGATACATCATGGTCCCTCCAGAATGAATCGTAAACTTGGATCGATGACATTCTCCAAGAACTTCTTTCCTCAAGTTCTCAACATTTGGAACACATAACCGTCCCTTCTTTCTCAACCATTCCCTCTGGTCAAGACTAAAATCCTTTAAATCATCGATCTCAGTTCCAACCTCAAGCCTTCTAATCTTCTCGGTTAATAATGAATCCTCCTTCTGCTTATAAGCAATTCTCTCGATCAACACTGGTTGAACTTCTAAACAAGACAACATGACAGTACTCTGACTAGAACTAGAATTCGATCTTAACTGCACACTACAGGTAGTCAAAGCTTCTAAGTCATTCCACTCTGCCAACATAGCTAACGCAATATTCTGATGTCTTCCACTAAGAGCATCTGCTACTTTATTACCTTTCCCTGGTGTATACTCTATACAAAATCATAAGCAGCTAAAAACTCCAGCCACCTCTGCTGTCTCATATTCAACTCTTTCTGAGAAAATATGTATCTTAAAGACTTATGATCTGTGTATAGCTCAAATCTCTCCCCTAAGAGATAATGTCTCCAAATCTTCAATGCGAAGATTAGCGCAGCCAACTCCAAATCATGAGTAGGATATCTCACTTCATGCGGTCTAAGCTGTCATGAAGCGTAGGCAATCACTTTACCTTTCTGCATTAATACAGCTCCTAATCCAGTCCCACATGCATCAGTATACACCACCAACCCTTGGTTTTCGTCTGGAACTACTAACACTGGTGCATTGGTCAACAAATGCTTTAACTTAAGGAATGCTTCCTCACATTTGTCTAACCAGACAAACTTCACCTATTTCCTGGTTAGCTTAGCCAAAAGGCGCTGCTATTCGCGAGAAATCCTTAATGAATCTCCGATAATAGCCAGCAAGTCCAAGAAAACTTCTAATCTCAGCCACCGTCTTTGGTCTCTTCCAATTATTACCAGCTTCGATCTTATCTGGATCGACTGACAAGCCCTTCTCTGAAACCACACGACGAAGAAACTTAATCTCTTTCTTCCAAAAATGACATTTGGAAAACTTCGCCTTCAACTGATGCTGCCTCAGCATCTCAAGCACCACTCTAAGATGAACCTCATACTCTCTTTCATCATTAGAGTATACTAAAATGTCATCTATAAATACCAACATGAATCTATCCAAATACTCCCGGAAGACTCGATTCATCAAATCCACGAAGAAAGCAGGTGTATTCGTTTACCCGAATGGCATTACTAACCACTCGTACGAACCATACCTAGTCCGAAATGTTGTCAAAGGAATGTTGTCCTCTGCCACTCTTAACTGATGGAAACCCGTCGCCAAATCCAACTGGGAAAATACTTTGGCTCCACACAACTGATCAAATAGATCATCAATTCTCGGCAAATGATACTTATTATTTTTCGTCCTTTTATTCAACTTACGATAGTCGATACACATCCTCAACGACCCATCTGGTTCATTTATGAATACCACGGCCTCTTCCTAAGGCGAACTGCTTGGTCTAATAAAATTATTTCCTTTTAGACCCACTAGATGCACCTTCAATTCCTTCATCTCGGTCGGTGTCATCCTGCTAGGTGGTCAACTTACTTGTTCAGCTCTTGGCACAAGATCTATTCGAAACTCAACAGCTCGTTTCAGTGGTATTCCTGTGACCGGCTCAAAGATATCTGCAAAATCTCTTTCTACTCGAACCTGTCTTAATTCTTCTCCCACTTCCATTGCACTTAACAAAGAACAACTACTCTGGTCAGAATCCTCCATTGAGAATATAATTCTGTTATGACTATCAGGGTGTCTTAGTGATATCTCCCCATCCTGGCAAAATATCCTGACCTTATACTTGCTCAACCAATCCATACCCAAAATGATTCCGAAATCTACAAAATCGAAAACATACAGACTGCATGCAAATTTATGATCTAACAAATCAAGTTCTAACCGATCACATCTCATCCCCAGAGTTGCATACCCTCCTATTGAATTTGCAACCCTTAAGGAAGTAACAAGGTATGTGGGTTCTAAGCATAACCTATCAACCAAACACTGTGATATAAATGAATGTGATGCACCGGTATCAAATAGTATCCTAACTGGTATACTCTGAATCAAAAACGTACTTTCCACCACAGTCTTCTCTTTATCAGCTGCAGTTGGCTTATCAGATGATGGTCCAACAGCAAAAACCTTTCCCTCATTCGCCCTAACCGGTTCTGGACACTGATTCTTATAATGCCCAACTTGATCACAGTTGAAGCACTTCATATTCTTCTTATCTGCAGCTTTCTTCCCCTTGCCTGATCGGCACTCATTTGCATAATGACCCTTGTCACACTTATAGCAAACTAAATCAGCCTTTGCTTTCTTGGCAGCATCTCTGTTTTGGGCTCCCTTCTTCTTAAAGAACTTCCTCTTCTTTCCCTGAGAACTCTGGGTTTCAACTGGCTTCTCCCTAGCACAAACATCAAGCATCTCCTCATGGCGAATTGCCATCTCTACCACCAAATTACAAGGATCGAAGATATGTGTCAGAGTCACCCTAGCAAGCTCAGGTCTCAATCTCCGAATGAACCTGTCATTTCTCTTGATGTCAGTGTCTATAGTAGCATGTCTGTATCGGGACAGCTCATCAAACTTAGTAGCATACTCAATTACCAACATTTCTCCCTTCACCAAATCCATGAACTTTCTCAGCAATGCTGACTTAGCAACTTCAAATAGAAACCTCTGTTCAAATCTCCCTCTAAAATCTGCCCAAGTCAAGTCCTCCTTCGGAACCCCGACAGTAACACTATTCCACCAATGAAGTGCTGACCCTTGCAACTGCCTAGAGGCCAACCTTCTCTTCTGTCCATCATCCAAACCCAAATCAGCAAAGATTCTCTCGCAATGTAACAACCAATCCTCAACTTCTATAGCATCCTCCGTTCCCATAAACGGTTTCCCACCTAGACTAGCGTAATCCCTTCTCAGTTTAGCTTAATTATTCCCAACTAGAGCCACAGGATTAGCTCCTCCCACATTACCAGCAACTCCAGCAGCAGCTCCTGCTTGCATCATATTGACAAAGAACTGATACATCACCCCCATATCTACTGGTGAATTTCCAACACCCACATTGGCATCAACATTTTGGTTAGCATTAGCCTGTCGACCTTGGTTCCTCCTGGTATTAGGTCGAACATTTCCATTGGTTGTGGTGATTCCTCCACCGAGATTTCCTCTTTCGTTTCCTGCTTCCATATCCTCTTTCTCGTAAATCTGCATACGAGCCTTAGTAAGATATAGAAGAACGTTCTAAGAGAGATGGGAATACGTACTTATACATATCTATATATCAAATACAGGTACGTTACTATAGCGTTAACCCAAACCCCGATCTTATTTTCTGATTCATTGGATTATGTTTGAAAATATTTTAGGTTTAAATTTCTTTTAAGTTTCATAAACCTATGCTCGATACTAACTTGTAACATCCCCTATTGGAGGCCCAAAACTAATGGCTACGGATGCTGCAATCGTCCTCGGCGACCAAATACCGTAATGTTAGATAAATTGATACACAAAAACACATGAATATGGAAAAAATTTAAAGCATCAATAAGTTCCACATTCCATTTCAAAACATTTCAAATTCATTACATAATCCCACAATCGTTAACCACGTTCAGAGAAAATATATTTATTACAACATACGCCAAGAGCAACATATGAAGATGCCCCCTTGGTTGATCAGGGTATATATATAGGCAATTTAACAACTTTACCTTTACAACAACAACACATTGGAATCAAAATAAAAGAGATCTCTAGATAGTTATCATGCCTCCCACACGTCTCCGGAAGCTTATTCATCTAAAGAGGTACCTAAAAACCTCAACTCTCAAACTACTCAAAATTAATTGAGTACCCGAGAGTTTAAGGGGAAAACATAAACTTCGAGTCAGACATAAAGCCTGGTATGAATAATAATCTAGAATCTCAAGCCATTTAAATATCTAGTGAGACCACGCCACTTAGTAGAACGGGTTTTCCCCACACTAGTATCCTAAAACCTTTATAAATCCATATACCGTGCTCCTGCATCCACAATGGTTAAAACAATTCAAAACAACATGACGATATGCAAACAAGTAAATCAATTTTGGATTTCCCATCCCCATTCATTTTGACCAATTGTCTCATTTATCGTTTCTAGGGTAACCATTAACCTATTAGTTTTCATGGGCTTACTTATAACCTGTTTAATGTTTAAGGACTCCCTGTCTAGTTACATAGTTTTCATAGGATCACTAAGAACCTGTTGGCCCCTGCCAATATCTTTACTATTTCATGGGTTCTCCCTGAACCTATTGGTAATTCCAATATCTTTTCTCTTATCCTAGTTTCAAGGGTTGACTAGGAACCTATTGACTTCTGTCAATATCTTAATCCGGATATAGTTTTCATGGGCTAACCATAAACCTATTGGTCCGTGCCAATATCAAATCATAGTTTTCATGGGCTAACTATGAACCTATCTTCCTGACATCTTAGTTTATACATAGTTTTCATGGGCTTTCTATGAACCTATTGGCCACTGCCAATATCTTTTCCTATACACAGTTTTCATGGGCTTACTGTGAACCTATTGGCCCCTCCCAATATCTTCCTTTAATATTTTAGCATCCTATATTCTGGTGTTCCTGACCTCCTGGATGCAATTCTACTCATTCAGGAGTTAACTTAATTTATATTCAATACTGGGTCAACCTAGCTGATTATTCTGCCCTTCTCCAAAATACAGTTATAGGTCCATTACAATGTGAATATATACATATATAAAGAAGCAAACATAATAACTTGGTTAATCCCTTTAACTTACTAATCAAAGAAAACTTCTTCAAAAACTCCATTTCAAAATATTTTATTTATTTATGCCATGATTTTCCTTTAAAATGAGATTGGGTTATTTGTCTTGAAAAACTAAGGCTTTCGAAACCTTCAAAAGTTCGCTTTCGACCTTACTGGATAACCTCCTTCGAAAGCATACAAATCTCTTTTCAAAACATTAGGCCCCTGCCTTTCGAAACACTTTAAAACCTCTCTTTCGAAACCTTTCGAATTTAATAAAGTATTACTTATTATCTTTTAGAAGCATAGCTTCGAAACCATTGAAAGTACCCTTTTCGAAACCTTTGGAAGTATCCCTTCCGAAACCATTGAAAGTTCCTCTTTCAAAACCATTGGGTTTATATTTAAAAATATCATTTGGGTCAAAGTGGATATAAACGAAAGTATCTCTTTCGAAACCATTCTTTATCCTATAAAAGAATTGGGGAAAACTTGATGGCGTCGGCACCATTCCTTTCGAAATTTCTAATCATTTAAGAAAAACACTAAAGGATGGCATCGAAACCCTCTTTCGAAGCCATTGCCTTCGAAACCCATGGACTCCTTCAAAAGTATTTAGTAAGTGGCTTATCATAAGTTTAAAACAAAAACAACCCTTCATAAGCATTGATGACTTAATACACTCGAAAGGCAAAGAACAACGGCTGGTTGTCGACTTAGTCGGAACCACTACTTTCGAAAGCATCATTTTTATAAGTAAAGAAACCCATTCAAAAGCTTATACTTTAAAACATAAGATGGCAACTCCTTCACAAGCTATTAGAAAAACCCTTTTTGAAAGCATATGTTTTGACTCCTTCGAAAGTTTTAATAAAACAAAGGCAGGCGTTTAACCTTTTTTAAAACAAACAAAGGTATCGACCCCATCGAAAGCAATGCTTTCGACACCATGCCTTTCGCCTTTCTCCAATCCAATACGTACCATCTAAACGATACCTTGTATATTGGTTTCGTCCTGAGTTGGTTTCGACTGAAATGCAGTGGAAGCATTGTAGTCGAAAGGCACTTCTGATAGAGGGAGGACTTGCTTTTCTGAGTAAAAGCTGGTTAATACCAATTGAAGCAAATTCTATCTAACTAACCTGCCCACGTGTAAACATGTGATTGGTTGCCTCAACTTTTCAAATTCTTTACCAAAATAACTGCCGCTTAATTTCAGATCTAAACCAAGGTTAATTTAGCAAATAAGCCCTTCCATTAAGCAAAACTAATATTGCAAATAAGTCCTTCTTCTAAAATAATTTAATTTCCATAGCAAATCACTTAGGAAAAATCCCCAAAACTTACAGAAATTCACTTTAGTCATGTTATCTAACATACAAAAATTTTAGACCAAATTTCTTCCTGAAATAATCAAAATTAAATTTAAACCCAATTCTATCATAATTTACTTTGAAAATCATAATAATCTTTCCATAGCTTGAAAAATTATCAAAATTAAAACCCAACTTCAAATCATGTTTAACATAACGTAAATTTTTTCCATGGCATTCAAACATTAATTTCAATCGGTTTTTCCCTAAAACCGCATAAATCCTCATTTAAACAATCTTGTTTAAATCAAACAAATTATAATTCAAGCATATCATCATCTAAATCATCATAAAAACGAATTTAATCTTAAATCCGAAAACATTTGTTCATAAAACAAAATAGAGATGGTATTAATTATTATTCACCTTTATTAGGATAAGGAGATTGGATTGAGATTTATTCCCATTGCTTTAATTCCTTAGCATGATTTGAATTTTTCTTCTTTTCTTCCTCAACAATGGTCGGCTCCTCTCTTATGTTTGTGTTTTACGTTTTTGTGAAAATGAGAGATAAACGTTGTAACGACCCATAGATTTTCGATAATTAAAATAGTTAATTTAATAAGATTTCATGGTTTAATGTTGGAAGAATTTAAAATTTGTACTTTATTTATTGATAATAATAACTAGAATGAATTGCAACAATATTTATCTAAGTTAATTATTAATGAATTGAATGAAATTCCAATCATATTGAAATGTCTCAAATGTTATAACTTAGTTATAAAGGAAATATAAGAAAAACAAATGTAAATATTGGGTTAACTAATGAAATAAGATGTAGTCAATGGTAATGGAATCTAATTAGTCTTATATAGGAAATTTGTGACAGTTGTTAGTAAATAATAAACTTATAAGTGTGATTAAAAGTAAATGGTGATAATTATTATAAGTTACTTGTGTATTGGTCAGTCGAATTGAATTTAGAAACCAATTGCAAATTGAAATGAAATTTTATATATTAACTAGGTTTATAATCAATAACTGAAGTCGAATAATAAATGTTGGGTGCTTTGGATGTGAATAAGGTAATTGACTAATAACGGAAATTTATTTAAAAATCCAATATTGAAATATAAATGCTACTTATTGAATGAGTTTACGATCAATAGTTGGATAAATAAATGTTGAATTCATTAGATGTAAATAAAGTAATTGATTAGTAATGAGAATTCATTTAAAATCTAATATTGAAATTTGTTGAATATGGATCGATTAAATTGTTTAAATTTGATATTGGAAATAAATTTAATAATTGAATAGATTGAATAACGGGAATTGAATAACTGTATAATGGAAATAATTGTTCCATAATTTGAATTCGTGTTAAAGTTAAATTTTATAAGTTCATTTTCAAATATCTCAAGATAATGAATTTCGGATAATCTAAATTGTTTAAAATTTAAATTTGCAAATATTTGAATAATTGAATTTTGAATATGATATGATTGAAAATGATATCGAAGATTGATATAAAATTTTATTTAAACAACAATGAATTTGTTAACATTTAAAATTGGATTCGTAAGAAATTCTGTAAATTTTGAAAAGTCGTCGATTTAATCGACGAGTAAAAATAGCCTTCCGAGACACAGTCTCGGAATTCGATGAAACCAGTTCCATTGGATCCGTAATAGTTTATTATTATCGGATTTCAAATTTCGTAGCAATCGGAGTTGCCATTTGACCGTGACAGCTGAAAACGCTTAGAAATTCATTTAATTGGTTTAATTTAAAATCGATCGTTTATTTCGATAACTCTCTCAGACGATCGAATTAGCCTCCGAAACACGTTCCATTGTGTTTGGAAGGCGGGTAAAACCTTACGAATGCCTGTCGGCACGTCTAATTTGGAGTTCGTTCGAAAATCATGTTATTTGTGGATAATAATATTATAATAATTTGTTTATACGTATATATTCACTCGTTCCTTTCCGAAACCCTACAATCGAACGCAGCCGCCACAAACATTTTCTATGGCCGAAAAACAACCCTTTTCCTCCTTCTTTTTCGCGAAATCCACTCAACGATTTCAAAATTTCCCAACTATGAACTTGTAAAGGGCTCTGGGATCTTCGTTCTGACCGGTAGTGATCGAGTTTGGGGCTTTGGATTCACGGCAGTTTGGTGAGGAAGGGTGGCCGTTCGTTTGCACTTTTCGAGAGAGTGGGCGCACCGAGCTTCACTTAGTTGATGGTGTGAGGGCGGCGTTGGTAGGCGAAGACAAGGGTGGTGGCTGATCGAGTGATCGATGGGTGAGGAGGCACGACTAATTCGATGTGTAGCGGCGGCATGGGTTCGATTAAACCCTGGAAGAACGAAGGGGAAGGTGGTTAGGAATTTGCGGTTGAGATTTCTTTGGCTCAAATCTAATGGCCTATTGTCTGATAGAATCGGATGAAACATTTTGCGTTGGAATCATGGTGACGAGCTCTACGTCATGGAATTTATTTGGGAATGTTTGGAGCTAACTAAAATTTTAGGTTAAATCGATCGTTCGATTTGATTTAAAATTGAAAATCAAGGTGAGTGTTTTATAACGCTCACAATGTACTAGAATATTCTTGTGCTAGTTAAATTTAATATTGTGAAGTGATATGATTTTTATTTATTCGTTGTTGATAAAATTTAACTGTCATCTAGATTGTCATCGAATTTAATGTTAGAAATTGAAATCGACGGTCTAATTAGAATTGAAATTCAATCGCAATTAAATTTCCGAACATCTATAACTATGAAATTTTCGTGATTTATATTGTCTGTTTGAATGATTGGTTGCGATGGATGCTATTGATTGATGTTTGAATGTTTGGACGTTTATTTGTAGTATATATCCTGTCATCACCCTGTGTATTATTTATAGTTGTAAATTAAATCATTGTGAATAAATTGAGAAATAGGTTGAAATGATATATATACCTATGACACTATGGTTTGATTGGAAGTGATATATATCTATTCCTGAAGTTTAATTGAAATAACTGATCACTTGGCCATAGGATAGAAAATTATATATGGGCACCGGATTGGTTAAATTAAATAATTTTTAAAATCTTTGATTTGGAATTATTTTAAATAGTTTGATTTAAAGGAATTTAAAGATCAAATTTTTAGAAATTGAATTCATCGCGAATTTGATGTTGAGAGGTTGAAATAAATTTTGTTAAACAAATTGGTTAATAATTGAAGTTAAGACTTTGAAATTAAAATTGTGATATGATTTAATTTCGTTAATTGATTTGATTTTTAAAGAATTCAACGTTTATTCGGACTTTGAATATTATTAAGTAAAAGTGTGGTAAAGACAACATTTTGAAATCGAAATTGAGACAATTGGATTTGAGATGGAATTAAATTTAAATTTGAAATCAAAATTTGATTTGAATTGAAATTGAGGTTTAATCGACTGAATGGAAATTTGAATTTGATTCAGATTGGTAAGTTGAAAATTAAAATGGTTGACTTTGAAGCTATTTCAAAATTTGGTTTTCTTAAGTTATCCTGCTGTATAAACTATTTTAAATACTTAAACTATTTTATACTAAACTATTTTAACCTATATTAACTGCATTAAATTATTTTAACCTATTTAAACATATTAAATTATTTTAATCTATTTTATATCTACTAAATTTAATTTAATTTATTTTAAAATAATTAACCTATTTAATTTATTTTAATTATATTTAATCTATTTTTAAAGCTATTTAACCTATTTAATTATATTTAGTCTATTTTTTTTTAGCTATTTAACCTATTTAATTATATCAAATCTATTTTAAATCTATTTAACTATATTAAATCCATTTAAAACTATTTTGAAATCTATCTTTAATATTTAGAGTATTTTAACTATTTTCAATTATTTAAGCTACTTTAAACTATTCAAAATATTTTTCCAAAATTCCCAGCTGGTCAATAAGGTGAAATGTTTATATTTAAATCTTGGATTTAAATACGAATTGGGCTAAATGAAGTTACAACCTAAATTGAAATGTGAAATGATTTTTAAATTGAAATGAGATATTGGGCGAAAGGATTTTTGAAATGAAATCGTATATTTTGCGTAGATACGATGATTTTGAAATGGATTTGATTTTGAAGCGAACTTGATATTTTGATATCAATTATGAATTGATTTTTGAAAATGTAAAAGAACCATCCGGTGTGTAATAAGCGTTCGGTTGTTAAAGAGACCGGGATCGGATATGGGCATACTCTCTGTCGATACCGAAAACCACTTTAACAACTGTGTACGTGGTGGAGATTCCAGAAATGAAGTAGGATGGTTTGGCGACGATTCTCTATATGGTATGACGTGACCCTGACTCCCGTGAGTCAGCTTAGATGTGACTAAAATCAGGAGCTATACCGGGCTAATGTGAGGTCATTCCTCTTATCGGGCATATTTCTTCGATACCATTATATTGCTTTTGTGATTCAATTTGGTGGCCACCCCTCGATTGTTTGGGAGTGTGTCCGAGGTGGGCGGTAGTAGCTGCTATGCGTCACCACCAGTCCGGGAGTGCAATTGGTATATCTACCCTGGTATCTCCTCGTGTGCCGTGTTCACATGCCCTAGCGTGCCTTCTACGATTTTGTTTTGTACCATACCTATGGAGTGCCCTCTGCGTAAACCTCTCGGAGGAGCGTACGGTACTGTATAGACTATGGGAATATATAAAATGTGTTAAGGGGAATATGGGTAACGCCTTAACGCTATTTTAATACTTTTACTTTACTGTAGACATATTATAATAGCGTATTGTACTACTTAGTAAATAGTTTAACGGATCCTTAAGAGATGGAAAATCCCGTAACATCTCTTGAGTTATTGCACGCACGTCGACACTGGATAAGAGATGTCAAACCCCGTAAACATCTCTGACGCCGTTACACTCATCTTTATTTACGATTGATTTAACTTACATAAGGATATTTTAGTCCTGACTCGAGTGTTTTGTCTTTTCATTACGCTCGGGTCAGTCCTGAGTTTTTCAGCTTATTGAAGATTTATTCTGGAGGACGAAGACGAAGATTTGGTATACTATTACTATTATTATCCTTGCATCATGCTGTCTGCTGTATTGTTTTATTTGTTCTGTTGTATATGTATAACTCTGATAAATGATGTATAAATGATAATCAAAGTATATTAAACAGCTTCATGAACTGTTTATTTGATTATTATATTTTATCTTTCCGCTGCGAGATTCTGTGGTTGTTTCTTGTTCCTTTTCTCTTCTTTTCTTATTTACCCCATTAACAATCCTCCCTTTTGAATGGTTTGGAATCGGCATGTGTGTTTACTTGTCGATTTAAATTGTCCAAAAAGGTGGGTCGTTACAAACGTAAATGGATGGCAAGCCGTGGGTATATATAAGGGTTGTGGAATTAAGGTGTGGCTAATACCCAATATACCCTTGTGTAAACTAATTAGCCTATAAACCATTCTTAAGCCCATTTAATTAATTAATTGAGCACGGCCACTTAGTATTTATTCAAATCTCAATCCCCTTTTCTCTTAACATTTACATTATTCTATTTAATTTATCTAATTAAATCTCCTGAATAATGTTATTAAAAATTAGGGGTGTTACAATAATACACTGCCCAACATTTAGAGAGCATTACGTACTTTAGTCTCAATAGATATATCGATATCCAGTCTTAATACATCTTGACTAGGAATATTTAAAATGGTATATTTATTTTCATTGTGATAAATTACTCATGGTTACATCATTTTGTAACTACTAACAAAAAACATACCATTTATGGATTTTCTATTATATATACTTTTAATTAATTAATTAATTAATATATGACACATTATATCAAATATATAATAGAAGAAAACACCTTTATTTCAAACAAGATTGGTTATTGAGTTAGATATATGTAACAAATTACATAATTGCCCTTAGGGTGTATCCCTAACTCTATCAATCTCCCCATTGCACTTCGGGCCAATTATGGAATCTCATTCCATTGTCTCCAATCGGTTTTCTCAAAACCAATTGGGTCAGTCCCTCGGTAAATGGATATGCTATTATGTTTTAATTTTTTACTCTATCAATCAACTCTCTCCAATTCTGATAAGCTTCCTTTATCATATGGAACGATTTGAAAAATGTCTCTTTACTTTTAATGAGCTTTAAATTCTATTATGAAACGTATCGTGACACTGTTAGCATATAACAATGTTATGAGATTCTCAATATTTGGAATCACCCTCAGCTCGGTTATAAATTTATGCATTTATATTTATATACATTGTTTTTATTTTGGCGCTATTCAGGGCAATGTACTAAGCCTTTTTAATTGAATCAGCCACAGTCTTTAATTTGGAACATTTCCAATTTAAAGATTCTTAACTTGAATTTATTATTGACACATTATACTCAATATTGCTTATGAAAATTTAAGTCCTAACATTTCTTCATAAGGAGCTTGTTATTTCCTTATAATCCTCTAGTATTACATATATACAAGAAAAAACCTCAAACAACCATTTAGTGATGTCAATTTGGTGTCTGTGCATATCGTTTGGGCATTCTCAATATCTTTTCAACTTACTATAAAAGACACCATTTATAAGTCCAATGTCGAGCATTAAAACAACTAAGACTGATTTTAACATAAGTGCATCATTAAAAATCAATAATGTGTTGTTTACTTATAGTTTAGAAATATCCATGCACCTTTAAACGCTTGTTTTTATGAACACACGCTTCCTCCACATTTTGATTGATGATCAAACTATTCGATATTTCTATCAAAACACTTGTTTAATTTTAATGCTTTTCTGAATGATACTTTCGTATCCGTTCTTAGGTCGAATCTGAGAAGTCACAAACTCAATATCGCTTACACTAACTTCGAGATGCTTTAATTATTATGTGTAAACAATTTACTCTAAACCATTATTTAGAATTTTATGTTTCAATACATACGTACCAATACACGAAGTCATATTAATCGATAGTTTTGTGAGTAAAATCTGAATTAACTCAAATACATTGAATGGTGAATCTATTATGCTAATTTCAAAAATTGAAATTTATGATATTATTCTTATCAATATGCCTCACTATATTCCAACTGCATTTGTCTTTCTCTTAAAGACGCATTTGCGGCCAATGGATCATATCCATTCGGGTACAAATATCAAATATTATTTTGGTAATGTACTTGGAATCTATTTTGGATCTACGTATCATATCATATCATAGAGTCAATACTCTTAATGGTTTAATTAAACAACCGAGGGTTATTTATTCTTGACATTGACAAGAAACTCATAGTTTCTCTTTAATGTACAAGAATACTCATTAGACATTCTAATGTATTGTGTTCATTTAGGTTCGGTCAATTTCATTTCATCCCTTGTAATCACTTTTATGCTTTGATTGTATCCAAAATTCATTTTATACCAGTAATTCCTTAAAGAAATTACTTCGCTATGAAGTTGGTATTTCTTGAAACAACAGTAGTTTCTCACTGCAATGGAATAATGCATTCATAAACATTTTATGAATTGCCTTATATACTGATTTTGCATTAGTTCGCAGTATATTTATCTTCATAATATAAATTAGTCATCTAATGACAATCTTTTCCAAAATTCACTTAGGACGATTCATATAGGATCACTTACGTACTATTATTACGTGAAGTCCTTTGACTGGCACAACCCGCCAACTTCTTCGCCTAGGATATGTAAGGATTTCTTATTAACCCTTATCTTTTATGGTTTTGTAAATTATTCCTTAGTTGATATTAATTTGAACCGTGTGTACTACTCTTAAGCATACACCTTATAGAAAGAATTTAACACAACTTCACTCATCACCAATCGTTCTTTATTGAACAAAGTTCAATTACTCCTTGTGAATACATAATTATGTATTACAGGGAGGAGTGACCTTTGAGACTGAATTTTTATTTATATTAGGTACACATGGAACTCTTTCCAATATACTCACCCATTCGATCAAATCGAATCAATTCTTCTGCATGTTACATTATTTTCTTCCGTTTTATATTCTATGAACTTATCATAGACTTACACATGCATATAAAATACACATGTCCATGTCTGTGGTAACTCGTCGGTGAATATGGTGGAACCGTTTTGGCACTAATGGACTTATAATTGCATACATCTATATGTATCAATCCATAGAGTTCATCAACCCTTATGATGCTCCCACAAAATGGGTGCATAGCCCTTAATTTTTGAGATATAATGAACTAGTACCATATGATTCATATCTTATAATAAAGGTTATTTTTTATAAGTACGCTTAGTTTATAATTCCAAAATAATTATAAACAATTTTAAATACTTCCGTATTTTCCATTACATTACTTTTGTTATGAAAACAAATAACACATTATAGTTTTATTTCATAACGAATATTCATAATATTCACTTTGAAATATAACTATGTCTATTATTGAGTCGTCACCAAAAATAGTCATTATCACATAAATAATTTCAGTATGTTTTATGAAAACAATTTTCATAACTTGACGCAATCAATAGGTGTTATATGCCATGCTTCCACTATTTTTACCATTACTACAATAGCATACTGAATTCGGAGGTCCATTATTCACTTAATATAGATAATTTATTCCATATAATGTTACTTTTTTACAACGGAGAGTTCATTGATCAAATAAGTACCACTCAAAAAAATAAATCTCATAGAAAATAATTTTCTATATGAAAATACATTACGAAATATAAATCATATTTCTTATTCCAATGTTAAGTATCACTCGTTATTATTACAATTCTTATCTCCGGTGTTTCTTTATGAAGCAGAAGTGACCATTCACTCTCTTCTTTCCAATTGTACCTAAAATCACATCTACTCTTTTACATTCGTTTTTCTTTCTAAATGGTCAAACCATTCAATAGAATACTCTTACTACAACATCAACGAACTCTTTACAAAAGCACACTTGATCATCCTTAACATTTAAGGACATCATATACGATGACTTTGTGTAAACTGATCAAACTGACATTTCAGTGATTGAGTTCTTAGATCTATCTTGTAGTTTTGGTCTAGTGTTACATTTAACACAATACAATATTTATTACAATTAATCAAATTGAATACTCGATCTCACAGTATGGTTTATTTGTTTGCTTCGAATGAAATAATTTCATCGAAATACCGTACATTACGAATAGTGGCCATTCACCATATAACACTTATATATGAACGTATATAGATCAAATATCCATAGTGTCGTATTGCTTTTAAGTTTGGAGCTCCTAGAATGCAATACACGGTCTTGACTAAATAAACATGCAAGTGACCAAATTACAAACATATTAAGTAGTTGTAAAATCAAACGCTTGCATGGATGTCAAAATGTTAACATGCAATAAGCATTTATTAATAAGTATATGTTATATTTCTATTTGTTAATTTCCAATTTAGTTCATTTGTATATTTTAATTGATAGACATTTTAACTATCATTTTAAATGCACAAATTTATCAATGTAGATTATTATAACATTATATAGCATATGTTCTTACAATATGAGAAAGGTTAAATGTTATCACTTCATTTTTTTAATAAGGCTCCCACTAGTATTGTACATTTCACCAACCCTAAGTCAAAACATATAAGTTTTTCGACTTCACTAGTGGGTGTTAGGACTCGTCCGTCTTGGAATTCTGACTTTAAGTATGCTCAACAAGTCATAGCTCCATGGACGATAGATAAATCCTTATTAGTTGTATCATATACAACTCCCAACCCTTAGTACCCTATCCTAATCTCATTTCGACCTTGAGTTTGCTCAATAAATCGAAAGAGATTATTCACTCATACCTACCATATCGCGACGGCCTAAGTATAGTATATGTACCTTGAGTTTTCTCAACAAATATATATAGTTATCTTACGTCGTCTATTCAATATACTAATAATACTACACATAACATCCTTAGCTTGAGTTTGCTCAACAATTAAGGAGTATGAAAGTAATTTATTAATATATATGTATGATAGAAGACAACATTATATTGAAGATTTGTAATCTTTAATATATTATATTGAGTGATGTCAACTTATGGAATAATGTATTTCTTATGAAATACCCTCATGATTCAAATCCCGGACACATCAGAAATCACGGTATATATACATTTGTAACGACCCGGATTTTTCGTTGTTGATTTTGAATATTTAAATAGTTTAAATATTGGATTTGAAATTTTAGTTTAGTTAATAAGTTTATAAAAATGAAATTTTAAGTAATTTCTTCAATTTTTGAAATCGTCGATTTTATCGACATGTTAAAATAGCGATTTAGGACACGGTCTCGGAATTCGAAGAAACCAGTTCCATTGGATCCGTAATAGTGTATTATTATCGGATTTAAAATTTCATAGTGTTTGGATTTACCGTTTGGTCGTACGGGATATAAACACGTTGAATTTAATATCGAAAATTCAATATAATAATTGGGCCCAAAAAGCTATCTTCTCCATACGATCGAATTAGGACTCGAAACCTTTTCCATTGCGTTCGAAATAGGGGTATAACATTATGAACGCCTAGCAGCACACCTCGATAGGGGTTCGAAATTTTGAGTTGCGTAAATCGAGATATTTTGAAAATTTATTTATTTGTATATTGACTAGTCAACCACTGTTCCTTTTCATACATACCACCTATCACGTACGCCTCTTTCACCCTTTAAATCATGTCCCTATCCTTTCAGCTCAATTCAAAATCACGTCATCCCTTATCTTCTTCTCGAATTCAAATCAAGAAAGCTGAAAACGAAAATCAATTCAATCTACAGCAAAAAGAAGAAGAATGAAATCAAATCGCGAATCAAGCTCACAGAAGAAGAACGCGTGCAATGAAGGGGATGGAGGTGGTGGACGAAGAGGCGAGAGGCGATAGCAGTGGAGGCGCGTTAAATTAGGGTCCAGTTTCGCGATGGGTTAGGACTTTGTTCGCGCGTATTCATGGAGGTGATTTTGGTCGGCGATGGGCAGTGACCTGGTGGCGAAGTCGCGACCTTAAAAGGGAGGGGGATGGCATTCGTGAGAGCGATGGGCGCGAGGAGACGTGCAGGCTGGGGTTCGCGAATGCGAGGCTTGAACTGTGGTCAGTTGATTATCGGAGGAGGAACAGTCGAGCCCGCCTTCATCAATTTCATGCCATACTTTATCAAACTAAATCGTGTGCGACAAGCAAAGGGAAGATGAAGTCGCGGTCGTGACTTGGCGGTAGTAGGAAGGTGTGGTGGCTGGGTTCAACTGTTCAGGATGTGAAGAATTGCCGCTAATCGCAATTAGCAAGGTAATAAAATAAATAAATTAATTAGTTTAAAGATTCTTAATTCAGTTAAGTAAATTATAAATTAATTATTCAAGTGCTTAAATTCAAATACTTTGTTATTCGAGGTCGAAGTCGCATGAATCCAGCGGTAAGGATGTAGGCTACGACCGAAAATTTATTTGGAACGATTGGCCATTTCGAAAAATAAATCAAGTGAGTAAATCTCACTCAATTGGATTGCTAGTTTTTAATTTGAAATATTAAAATTCATTTATTGATTGATTGGATGAATTGATAATTATTATTATCAGTTGGATGTTATATTATATATATAGTAGTATATATATTAGTAGTTGGATATATTTCCCGCCTATTGGAGCGGATGAGACCCTATGCACCCCGCATAATAGCGGATGGTGCTATATACCGCGATATCCCCTCGAAGTGGGATTGGTTTATTTATGTTATCTAACATCTGTGGATGTAGGGAAAACAGGTTGGAGGAATCCAACTGGATTCCTCAAATATATTTATTGTTTTTTTTATATATAAAAATATATGATGTGATTGAATAATCTGTTTGGATTGATGCGTGATTTAAATTATTAAATGCTATAGTAGTACTTGCCTTAATTTTGGTATTTTAAATACCATAAATATATTTTAAATATAAAAATAATAATATCGAAATTGGATCACTTAAAAAGAAATTGATTGGATAAACAATAAATTTGATTTTGTTTGAACTCTACTAATCCATAAATTGTTAAATAAAAGTTTTAGAAATAATCTATACAAAGGATTTTTAAATGATACCCGAAAAATATAAAAAGGAGTTGAAATTGATATTAAAAATTATATTGGCAGGATAAAATGGAATTTATAAGGAAATGGATTTATAAATTGAAATTTTATAAATGAGATTGTTTTTATAAACAAGTTAAACTCAGAGGAGTTATAAGTTTATAAACGATGTTTATAAATAAAGGAAATTGATATCAGATGATAATTTGGGAATATAAATTCATGGGGTGAATTTATGTTAGGATATGGAAGCAGGGTGGGAGAAAAATAGTGGATACTATTTTTGAAAAGTGGAAATGAATAAGGAGATCGGAATGAAAGCGATGTATTGGAAATCGAGAGGAACTTATAAATTGAATTGGTTGTTGAGATTTTAAAAATATATTTTTAATTCTAAGAAGTTAAGTGTTTTCAAAAGGAAAATTTTATTTATGAAACTATTAATTTTAAACTAGTAGAATTGAAATACATCGAAAAGTGGATTCTTCAAATATTTAATATTTATTTTAATAAATTCTAATTTTTAACATCAGCTTTGAAAATTGATTTGTTTATCTAAAATTGAGTATTGTTGTTTATAAAAGGCATTTTGATATTTTATATAATTACTTGAACATGTCTCAAAAATAAATTATTATTCTTTTAACTACTTATTATATATATATATAGTTTTGTAACGTTTAAAATTTATTTATAAATCTTCTCGAGAATCTAGAAACGGGGTTTATTCAGTAGATGGGATTATAAGCGAATTTTCAAAAATGGAATTTGAGGAAAAGTAAGAAAATTTCCAAAGTAGATAGATAAGAATGAACTTCGAAAAATGAATTAGAATCCATAAAAGAAGTAGAAAAGGGGTAATTGGAATTATAGACAAGTGTATTGGACTTTGGAAAATATTAAAGGGAATAAATCAAGGAATCTCGGAACTTATAGAATTCGTTATAAACGGGTTAAGGAATTTACAATATAAATTGCGAAGGATTTTGAGAAAAGAGAAATAATGGAATTTTTCTAAGTATTGAAAAATCCCAATATGGGTATAAGAATTTGAGTTGTCTCAATCTTTGAAATATTGGAAGGGATTTGAATATATATATATATATATATTCTAAAGACAATTTGAAAATAAATTCTGGAAAATTTATAATAAGGCCCGATGTCTGCTTATGGATGTTTATTGATAGTTAAATAACCGACTATCAATTTTGGCCAATTTCGTTAATCGTTTCGAAGAGACTGAGATCGGGTTTAATTATCCAAAAACCACTTCAATCCGATTTGAACGTTACAAATGGTGATATCATGTAGATGGTGAAGATGGCGACTCGGTTTGTCCAGACCCATGACAACTTATATGGACGAATGCTATCCAAACATCGTCATTGGAGGACGATGATCATTCTAAGTGAAATTGTTCTTGAAAGGTAATCGTTAGCCTCGAGCCTCATCAACCGAGAATGACTAAAACAGGGGAGATGCAACAAGGCTAAGTGGGTCGCACCTAATTACGGTATGTTATCACCTTTTTAGATGCCCTTGGAAATATTAAAATTATGGATATGGTTGTGCATGGAAAAGTGAGCGCTCGATTTTAAGGGTGGGAACACCCGGGGTGATAATATATTCGATTCTATCCAGGTTAAGGGTAGGGCCGACCTTGTGTTGTAGGGGATCCCGGCGAGGTCCTCGGTGCATTTTCTAGAGGTGTACTGTGATGGGCGATACTCAAGTAGCCCAGTCATTGTATGGAATCCATTCTCTAATAAGCGCCGTACGGTTTTGATTGTGCCCAACTATGCTGAAACGTGAGATGCAAGCATTTCAGCTATTTTCTATTTACTTTCTATAAACACTATTATAATATCAGACGATTTTGATATAAAATGTTTTGCTTATCGTAAGATAAAAACCCGTCGTGTTTATGTATGGCGTGGTCTTACGAGATACCTTTGTTTTTCAAAGGATTTTGGAAATAATAATAATTCAAATTGAGTGTGTTTTCTCACGCTGGTTTTCCAGACCGACTCAGGTGTTATTTTATTATAATTCTCGGGTCAGACCGAGTATTACAGATTTAGGTTAGGATGCTATGGAGTTCAGGAGACGAGCTAGGTGATAGAGACGTATCTCCGTACTTGGTTAATATTTCCGCTGTGTGAGGACAAGTTATTATAACTGTCCA
Organism: Allium fistulosum; assembly: GCA_030737815.1. Taxonomy (NCBI): domain Eukaryota; kingdom Viridiplantae; phylum Streptophyta; class Magnoliopsida; order Asparagales; family Amaryllidaceae; genus Allium; species Allium fistulosum. The sequence goes on from CM060903.1 coordinate 1,506,255,614, forward strand.
GATTGATGTAGTAATTGTTGTACTCTAATGATTGTAAGTATAAAACAGTTACATATTCTTTGTATCAAAATCTGTTATTATATATTATATTTTGTTCTGTTGCATTTGTGAGATTCTGTGTTGTTGATTCTCTCTGTTTTCTTCTATCTCTTCTTTCTTCTTTACCCCTAGCAATCGGTATTTCCGGCACTTGAATATTCGGCATGTAATATAATGAACGTATTTATATCGATTTTCGAGGGTTCGGTTCGTTACAACATTTACGTGTGCATTTATTCCTTAAGTCTATTTAAGCTTTCTTTAACGTTTCACATTTAGTTTATACATTTATTTCATATAAGTTTTATTATCATATCACTTTTATATTTCATATTACTTATATAATATTCTTATGTATAATATTATATTAGTTAAATCTTATTTAATTAATGTTAATTTAATTAACTATTTAATTAACTTTATATTAGCATTCCAATACAACTTTTATATTGGACATGTCCAGTATAACTTTATAGTATATACTATAACCTTTATAGTAATACCTATATATCATATGTATATATATACACACATTATGACCTTTATAGTATAACACATATATCATATATATGTGTAATTTTATTTAATTAATTAACATTTAATTAATTTATTTATTTAATAAATTTAATAATATTATATTAATTTCAAAATTTTATTTTATATGCATACATGTATATTTATGTTATCTTAAACACTTTAAATAACATAACACATATCAATATATATAATATATGTATAAAATCATTAATTAATTAACCTATTTAGTTAATTCATTTTATTAATCTTATTAATAAATTTTAAATTTCAAAATTAGTATTTAAATATTTTCAAATATTTTGAAAATATCATTATCTTTTCAAACATTTTGAAAACTTATGTTGTATTATAACTTTTATAATTAACATGTTTTTATTTTAAATTTAACTTTTAAATCTGAAATCTTTTATTAATTCACAAAACTATTTTGAAAATTGGCCACAGGACCAATTTAAATTGGGCCTTTTCTATTAAAGGGCAACCTTTAGACTCACTTCACCTTTCAGGGCAGGACGGTAACCAGGTAGGGCAGAGTACTCGATCCATTTTCAAACCTAGACATCATCTTTTTAGACACCAAACTAAGTGGGCAAGCTTAATTAGTTAGACCTAACATGAATAATTTAGACCACATAGGCTATTTGGCTCCAATACCATTGTTGGAACTGGGCTAACCCGTAGAGGAGTTAGAGGGATTCAAAAAATTTCTTTATTGGATCTTCATTGGGCCTATGAAATCTAAATTCATTTGGATCTTATCTAAATTTTCTATTAAATAAAATCTTTATTTTATTTAATTTGTAAATAAAGTTTTGTTTTGGTATTATATTTATGTTATATAATATGACCATGTGTATTATATACACATGTGTGTGTATATGCACGTGCAACATATACAATGTGCATGGTTTAACATATCTTTATATAAATGTTGAGATTTACACCGCAACGAACATATTGGCATCTCCATGTACATATATGTTGTCTTATACATACATACATATACATACATATATATATTTATAATTTAATGTGATATAAAATTATACTTATAATAGTATAAATTTATATGACACTATAAAACAATTATAGTTATAAATACAAATATAAATGATTTCAAATATAAAATTAAATTCAATATATATATATATATATATAGTTTTTCTTATGTTTACATAGGTATATATATATAATCTTATAAAGTGGTTTTGCTAATTAAAGGTTTAATGTATTCAATTAGCAATCAATTATGTTTAAATAGGCAATTAATCGGAAGAGGAAAGGGTGGAGGTTTAATGAAATAATTAGGATTTAAGAAAGCTATAAAAGAGAATCAATAAAGAGTATATATATGTAAAATCTTATAAAGTTATTTTTGACTAATCAAATGTTTATTGGTATTCAAGTAGTAATCAATTAGGTTCAAATAGGCAATTAACAGAAAGAGTGGAGGTTTAATGAAATTTATTAAGATTTAAGAAAGTAATAAAAGAGAATCATTGAAGAGATCTTTCTCCTTCCTTTTATTACTCTCTTTTCATTTTAAATTAGAAAAAATCTTTCACGTCTTAATCTTGAAAATTTATTTCCTTTTCACCTTTTAATTATAAACAAAACAGACATTTACATATGTTATGCATACAAAACAATTTCATGATATTTATATATATGCGTGTGCGTGTGTGCACGCGCGCGCGTGCGCGCTTGTGTGTGTGTATAATTTTATGCTTATTGAATATCCATACAAATATCTACACAAATATGTTTTTCATTTAGCATACATATTACAACAATTTATTATATTACAAATATATACATATACACATGTAGATTTAAAAATTTGACGTATATATAATCAAACAAGGTTGTAATTCCTTTTCATTCCAAAATAATAACCCGTATAAAGGTAAATACATGATACAACATACTTTGCTCTTGCGTAATTAAAATTAATTTTTTCAAAGTCTCTTTCAAACATTGTTAATTTTGAAAATTAAAAAGGGAAAAAATTACTTTTGATTCTATAGCCAAAATCATCTGTCCAAACATATACATATATAAAAGAAATTTGTAATCACATATATGTACATAATTACATATTCACATCTCATGCTGATAACATAGACAAATAGAGATTCGTGATAAAATATAATCTATTTAAACATAAAACATATGGTTATCAAGTGTACAATTATATAAACTTGTAAATTTGGATAGTACCTTGCAACTGCCCAAGGATACACCTTGAATGTTGAATCTGAATAACTCCTCTTGAATCTTTATTCAACACTTCCAAAAGGCGCAGTCGATTGAGAAAATTACACACCATTCTTTTGATTTTAATTGAATTTGTGTCTGGTTTTTTTTTTGCTTGAATTTTGAGAAGAGGAGGGAAGAATTTTCAACCATTTTTTATGGAGAGCAGTGAAGGCACAAACCCTAGAAAAAATGAGAAAAGAGTGGCCAGAGATATTTAAATAGCGTATAAAACCAAGTGGTTAAAGATAGAAACATATCTTTCTTTTTATTTGTCTTTTACATACCTGTTAGAATCGAATTCCAAACCAGTTCTCTCCATTATGACCAGCTATACATGTTTCCCTATTGTTCCTCAAATCACTTCAAGCCAAATATGATATTTTACATTTAAATCATATTTTTAATATTGACCAACACAATTTAAATAAAATTTATAATTAATATTTCATAAATATTTATCAATTTAATTAATTGTATGTGTTATCCAGCCTTTTGACCAGGCAATATTCGAACAGATTGGATGAGTTGATCTTGGAGTTATCAAGGCAGGCCGCCAGAAGAGATAGATCCAGAGTCTAGGAACCAAGCACAAACAGAGCCACAGGACAAACACAAAACCAACCCAAGATAAGAAGAGCAAGGACCCACCTAAGTGGTGGATCAGTATTGATCCAACTTCCTGGATCGGTGTCGATCCAACTTTTCTCCTTTAAAATTTCCCTCATTCCTAGTACATGCTAATGATGATGTTAGAAGCCCATTTCAAGTATTGTTTTGCTGTTCTAATGCAATTCTCCATCGGTCTCCACAAACATTAGAATTAGCAACTTTGTTCTTCCACAGATCCATCATTTGAATTCAAAAACAAGCAAATATTGATGTAAACGAGTATGGAATCACGAAGCTAACAATAAGTCAAGCCAAGATAAAAAGGCCAAGACCATCCAAATGAAGAAGTTATGGATCATTACCAATACATGAGGTTGGATTGGTACCGATCCATGAACGTTAATGACCTATCCATGTATTTTCTTAGAGAATTGGTCCACATCATGGAAAAAATGTGGAGATCATGAGGGCAAAATTTTAGGCTTCCTACGTCTATAAATAGAGGGGTAGGGCTCATTTCTAAGGGTTTTTTCGGCTCTTGTTCTCCCTTATTCTATTTTCTTGTAACCACTGTCGGATTTATACCGATCTATAAGAGTTCCTGCTTGTAATCAGCAAGATAATCAATAAAATCACTTAGTGGATGTAGGCTAAGATTATACAAACCACTATAAATTGTTGTGTGTTCTTTTCTACTCGTTTTCATTTAAATTTCTGCACTTTTTATTCTTGACTTAATCTTCTAGGTGTTTGTGATATTTTTAGTTCTAATATTTTGGTGCTTTCACTGGGAAACTCCTATTCTCTGGCTACTTGGATCCATTATCTACTATTATATTTCATAGATCCAAGAGATATATCCAATTTTCCAACCTTACAGTTCTACTATTCAAATTTCAAGTGATTTGAAAGAAGTTATTCACCATGGCCCCATCAAGGAGAGAACATGCTATAACTTACAAAGCTACTAATGATGCTAAGAACTAAGACATTCATCACATGGATGGAGCTGCCTAAATAGAACAACCAGAGATCCAAAATCCAGCTGATGTCATGACCAGAGTGGAAATGGATCAGATGATAAAACAGATGGAGGATAGATTCCAGGAGAGTCACAACCAGATGAACCAACAGATGCAGTAGAGCTTGAGGCTATTGAACGAACTAACGTAGAACAACCGAAGTAGGAGCATGAGGGATTCAAGTTCAGAATCTGGAAGTTCCTCATCATCCGACTAAAGACGGAGGGATAGAAAGAAGAAGAGGACTCAAAACACTACTGGGGGATCATACCAAGGAAGAAGACAAACCTACAACTTGGGTTTGTGGATCGGTACCGATCCAAGTGGACGGATCTGTGCTGATCCAACTGATGGTGGGTCCAGAGCTCGCCTTTAGGATTGCAGCGTGGATCTGACTTTGTTGTGGATGTCAGAATGTTGAATATCGAATCGCTACTACCGATACAACTCATGTGAAACAGGGGGGATTGCTGGACAAACAGATCTACTGGAGTTTGGAGAACCCAGGTATCGAGAGTATGCCAGAGAGCGTTTGCCAGGCCGAACACTCGGAATAGATCTCGATTACCGCCGTTCGGCCGAACCTGTAGACCCAGAGTACTTAGAAGACATGGTCAAGAGACTTGTAAGTGAAAATTGATTTTGAAGCAATGATGAATTGGCAATTCTCCTAATCAGAATTCGTTTACAAAGGACATTCTGTGCGTGAAGCATCCAAGGCGGTTTGCAATGCCAATAATCCCATTATATGGTGGTAAGACAGATCCAAGCCAGCACTTGATGAAGTACGAATGGCATATGTACTCTGCCAGAGCGTTTGATGCTGTGAGATATCATTGTTTTCCAATTTTCCTAGATAGAGTAGCGATGATGTGGTTCACTCGGCTCCCATTGAGATCCATATTGTCTTTCTCTGAGTTGTCGCGAAAATTTCTAGAGCAATTCCGTTTACGCACTGCACGTCCAAAAGATGTAATATCATTATCAAACCTCTTCCGGGGGCGGGAGAGTCGTTAAAGGATTTATTGAACCAGTTACATACAGTTGTGACGGAAGTAACAAATCCCAACGATGATATAGTATTGATGGCGCTAATTAAGGGATTTATCTAGAGACAGATTTTGGGAAATGGTTGGAAATAAAACCCCACTGACGATGGATGCTTTCTATAGAAAAGCTAATCAGTACTTACGCTTGGAAGAAGCATGCAATCATCCCTGTAGGAACGGTGCTGAAAATTCAAATAAAGTGATACAAAGCAACATTGCTGTAAAGCAATGTGGAGGAAGTTATAGAAATGTGGATGTGAATATTAGCAACAAGAAAGATGGAAAAAAAAGAGAGATAATGGGGCCAAGAAATGGAAACCAGATAATAGGAATCGTCCCAGAATTCCTAAATATAATAATTATACTGAACCGAATAACTCAACCGAGAACATCTACCAGGCAACTCAAGGTACCGAGCGGTACAGGAAGCGATTTCGAGAGAGTCAACCAAGAAGGAGAAGAGATCTGGCAAGTTCTACAGGTTTCATGAGACACAAGGTCATAATACCTATGAATGCAGGCACTGGCGCGATATGATTGAGGAGCTGGTTCGAAAGAAAAAATTGCAACAGTTTGTGAAAACCCCATAGAATGATGAGCAAGGAAATTCTAATCCCCTTGGGTTGACATCCCAATGGGGGCAAGCTGGTCCTAGTGGTGAGGAGCCTAGGAGATTTGAAAAATGTTTGGTGATAAACACAATCATCGATGGACCACATCAAGCCGACACGAGTTTGAATGAGATGGACAAGTATGCTGGTGCTTTAAAGCATACCGAGTATGAGAGCTATTTGGTAGTTGATGATGGAACTTTGACAAAAAAATTCAGAACCATGACAGATGACATTGTTTTCCAAAATAGAGATGTTGATAGGGTGGAAGCCCCGACGATTGACCCGTTGGTTATAACAGCCACGATTGGCCCTGCTATTTACGAAAGGTGCTGGTTGACTATGGGAGTTCGGTCAACATTCCATTCAAAAAAGCCTACAACCAGATGTTTCTTGTAACACCCCGTAAAATGAACCATAATTAAATAGTTTAAATTGAGTTAAATATGATAAGGTTGAATATGAGAATTTTATAATAGTTGGAATTTGACCGTAAAAGTTATCCTGTTGCGTTCGTCTCGAAATTCTAACATGTTTCTATATATAATATGCTGAAAACGGAGCTTTGAGTGTTTGAAGTTTTCAGAATTAAATTAATTTAGTTTAAATCCAAATTCAAACGAGAAATCAAATTTAGGGCTTAAATTTCAAAAAATTAGCTTGGGAGCTAAGTAAATGTTTAATTAATGTTTAATGTTAAATAATTAATTAGGGAATGAAATAATATGGCAATGGAAATATAAACGTCCCCTAAATACAAGGAGTGGTCGACCTGAATAGGTCAATCGATCGACTGTAGCGGTCGACCGGTCGTCCAAGGGCGGTAGACCGCTTTGCAAACGATGTTGCCAGTGGCGGCTAGGGTTTGAAGCAATGTTTTTCGGTTGTACGCTCCAGATTTACCCATTTCCTACCTACTTCCATCCTAAGGTTCTGGTGCGTTTCAACTCCTATAAATAGAACTCTATCCTCTCCGCTTTTATTCATATTATTTTGGGAAATACGATGAAACTCTGCCATTGCTATCTCACTCTAATAAGATTTAGAAAGAATTCAGGTTAGAATTTAACTTATTTCCTATTTGTTTCTTCTTCCTCCAATCTATTCTTATCATATTCTTCAGCAATTATTCTGAATCTAATGAATATATATAGCTCTTCCCTATTGTGTGTGTATGTATCAAAAGAGAGAGATTATGGAAGAGATTGTGAGCCATGCAAATCCAAGGAAGGCGAAGCTAAGGCTATACAATGAGTGGAAACCTTAGTATTTCTTTTCAGCAATGGTTTAGTGTATTTCTTTTTGGATTTGAACATGCCTTAGAGATTTCGAGATTCTAAGAATATGATAGATAAAATCCTCCAAAATTACTTTGTATTTCGAAATGTAAATTATATGTTGAGATTCTCAATTGTTTATATTAATTTTTTGAAATTTGTTTCGTTTATGCAATTTTTGATAATTTCATAGTCTATTCCACTTCTCCTTCTTCTTTGGGTCAAATTGTGATCCTTCAATAAAATAAGGGGTTTAGATTATGAATTTTATTTGTAGTTTACACCACTTATTCTTATCTTTTTATTTGAAAAGAGGAGTTGAATAGAATATGGGGTTTAGGTTGCAATTCTTATTGTTTAGGATATTCCATTGAATTGGTGTAATAAATTGAGTTTCTATTTTATTTACAAGTCTGTTATTGCAGTTTTGGTTATGAATATTTATTTCCTATTTTGGACATTAGAATTCAATGAAATCTTGGGAAATTGAGGAAAAAGGCTTTGTAATAATAATTGGTTAGGGAATTGACATTTAGCGCTAGTTTAGAGCGTAAAGTCCATGCGTTTAGAACTTATTAGGCACAAATATTTATCTCTATTTACGTAATTAACGTATAATTATTGCATATTTGGCGTATTCAATTAGGCATTTATTTACATTTATTTTCCTCATTAGGAAGGTAATTGATTTTAAGGTGAAAATAAGAGAAAACTCTTATATAGCCTAATTATTAATTTAAGGCGTAATAAGGAAGATTCTTTGTAAAGCCTTATTTATAAAATGGTGAGATGAGTGTGTGTGTGTCTGTAGACACATATATGTAGACACACACACACATATGGAGAGTAATTGATTTGTAGCTAAGTCATAGGGATGCGAGATCAATAGAGACAAAAGTCTACCCTTCACTTTGAGGCTACCAGCAGTTGTGTAAACTTTTATTGATGTGAGATATCCTTATGATAAATATCTGTAATTGACGCGAGGTTGGTTCCAAATTCTGTAGGGGAAATCTGCCCAGCTAATCTGGTGACCAGTTCCTACGAATAGAGGACTAACGTGAGACGTCATTATGGGTATGGGCCATAAGGCGAAGGGCCTGCTTTGGGGTTTGAGATATTAAGTGGTTGGACCCGCCTTTTTCCTCGAATGAAGTATTAAATGGCCAACGGTTTACGTTAGGTGGTATCTCTATAGTGGTCCACTTTTGAAAATATGTCTTAAATGACAGGGTCTGCCTATTTTCCACTTGGAAGTATTAAGTGGCCTATGATATTCCATATGATGTCAGCTTGATCGTATCATTGAGGAGCACACTTCTGGGATGGAAGGTATTAAGTGGTTGGACCCGCCTCCTTTCCTTATAAATAAGTATTAAATGACTTTAATGGTTTTGTATAAGTAGACATATTCTTATTTTGAAATATATTGCCTAAGTACTAAAAAGGTAAGACTCAAGGTTTTTATTCACCAAATGCTTGTTGTTCTGACTTCCTTCTCATTACGACACATGTTAAGGATGGAGTGATGGTGGTGACGATGCTTAGAGATGGAGAAGCTTGGCTTGTGGCAGTATTTGTTATTATTACTTGCTTTTATGTGTACCCATGTAACGGATATTATGTTATGGTTTTTATGTAATTTTGTAGTATGACATTTTTTATGGTTTTGAAATAAATGGGTACACTTTACTATTATATTTTGTTCCTTTCGATGTGAGTTCTGAAAGTTTAGTTATGGATCTGCAATGTTATTTCTTTTTACTACCAACACCCTGCCTTAGAATGGATTTAAATTTCGATAGGCCTTTTCTGGGTCAAAAATTAGGCTTGTTCCGAGATGGGTTGTTACATTTGATATCAGAGTCTGGGTTATCCGATCAATAGGGAAAGTATACTATACGTATGAGTGACATACTTGTTATTTTTGAAAATGGTTTTTCAAAAGACTTTTCGAAAACTCATGCTATACACACACACACACACACACTTATTTTGAATTTATGCTTAAAAATGCCGACCATAGAAGTGGTTGCAACCATATACTGAAAGGATGGACGAGACGACCGTAAGTTGATAGAATAAATAAAGGTAATTTCTACTCCTACTCTGATTACGCGTGGAGTGGAGATCATATCTTTAGGAGCAAATTAGGGAGAGCATTACCTCAACTTATGGAAGCACCCTAGAAGCTAGATAGTAATTGACTCCTTGATAGGACCTGGTCTTCCTTATCATTGTGGACCCTATAGACATATCTAATAATAGGGTGACCGTAGATGGAAAGGTTGATAGGAAATAAATGACCTTAAGGAAACATCTGTTAAGTTAACAATTAATATGGACAAATTAACATTTATGGAGGTAACAAACGAAGGTGTTATTTATTAAAAAACATGGAAGTAAGGAAAGGAGCGAACTTTTGTAAATATGAATACATTTATCAGCATAATGAGGAAATTATATTTTTAAAGGGTTGATTACAAAGGTTTTAAAAGAAAGAACAAATTTTAATCCTACCTTTTGTAACATAATTTGATAAAAATTTCTTTAAATACCCCTTGAAAATTTTGAAAGTGCCTTTCAAAAGATTTTGGAATGAAAATCTTATAAGTCCGAAAGTTTTGGAAAAAAATGAGTTTAGATGACTTTTATATTATACCATCGTTTGTTTTGTAAAATGTTTGAAAAGAGGTTGTGAATTTAAAAAGGGTGGTGAAACATTTTTGGTAGGTGATTTTAATTTAAACAAAAATTTGGTGACTTGAGAAGTTGAAAAATAAAGTTTTCATTTATTAACTTCTTAATTTATAATTTGATTGAATTAGAAAAGCTTTCAATTTCCTTGTTTTTGTATTCTTCCATTTTTCAATGTTATGTTTCCTATGCAGTAAGTTTGAAAGTTTTTTCCTCTATAACTTCTTAAAGGCTGTATAAGTTGGAAATTTTAGAAATATAATTATGGTTTTTGACAACTTTGGAAATATACCACCATTAATTTTGGAAATTTTTAGAAGGGTAATGTAATTTTTAAAAGTGGTGAATTTCTTTAAGACAAAATGGTGGATGGTTTTGATTGTAAATTAATGCATTGAAAAGTTTTCATTTGTTAGCCCTTTTAATTTGATTAAAAAGATTTCAAATTTTGGTTCTTTGATCCTTCTATTTTTCCTTGTTTATAAACCTAAAAGTTCTTTCTTTAGAATTCATTTTAGGGGTTTATAGATAAAAGTAACACCTATTTTGGGATAGAGAAATAGAAAATAGAAAGAAAGGAATGTCCAATGGTATAAGAAGGAGAGCATTCCTATATAAGGTGATGAAGAGAATGATGGCTCAAATTTAAGTAATAATAAAATCGTGAATTTTGGTAGATGAGATATTGAAAGGAGTAATAGAGTAAGATAAAAGTTATCTTTGTCTACTCCATCTATTTTTCTATCGTATAAAGTTATAAAAGGAATCTTTGACCATTGATTGGATTTAAACAATGATTAATAAACAAGTTAGATGTTTTTGTATAAGGAGAAGCATTTATGTAAAGATGACAATTTTATATGCTTTTTCTAATTTGAATAAAAAAGTTATTTAAATAATAATAATATTAGATTTGGTAAAGAAAAGTGTTGCAAGAGATTTTAAGAGTTTCTAAGCAAAGTTATGAGATATATTTCATCAAATAATAGTATATTTTGAGTAATATGGTAATAAATATTATTGTATACTTTAGAAGGAAATAACTATTATTTTGAAACGATGATTGTGAAAATTTTACTATTTTGTAAACAATAATTCTTATAGTTAGAAAGCTCTTTGAAACAAAAATGATTTGACATATTACTTTGGCAAGATAATTAAGTTTTGAATCTTTTTTGTTAAAATTCCTATTTTCAAAAAGGAGTAAATCCTTATTTTAGTAAGCTATTGAAAATGAAAGTTTTTCATAAGTTCCTTTTTGAAAAGCCAAGAGAATTTTAAATGGCATAAATTAGAAAGTCTAATTTTTAAGAAAAAGATTTGATAAAGAAAGTTTTAAAAAAGGGAGATTATTTTATTCCTATTTGGGAATGAATGAATTTTGAATCTTTGATAAAGGTTTTTATTAAAGTTTACATTTTCAAAGATGGAGATATTGAATTTGATACTTCATGTTTTTAGTATTGTAAGAAATGAAATAATAAATACTTATCTTTAAATAAGTTTATTTGTGTGAAGATATTTTATTTTATGTGCGAAAGTTATGATTTTATAAAAATTTATGGACCAGATACGGATCATGACCTAGGTAGGATAGACTAAGTTTTTTTTAGGATATGAGTAAAATAGAAATAGAATGTACAACCTCATCTAGAAAGTTGAAGCCAGTCCCAAACCTCTATTTGAAGAAGTTGGTAAAGTGTAAAAATATTCTAGATCTGTAATTGGGTGGTGAATTAGGTTACCCATAGAATATGAATTTCTATATTTTAATTTTGGAGCAATTTCCGTGTAATTTCCATAAATTATCCAATTCCAAAATACATGTAAAAGTGCATTGTTTGAAGTAGCAAGAAATACAGTAAAAAGAAAAGAGATGCGTAAGAGATGGATATTCCTTTATATAGTTTACACTGTCTATTTCAATAATAAGAAAAGAAATGATATCTTGTAGTTTCAAACAAAGCAAAAATCTTAGTTGTGGTTAATTTATGACAACAATCTTTTTGGAAGGATAGCTTCGATGAATTAAAATATGTAAATTGGTATTCTTGTTGTAGAATTAGTAGTTAGATATAGCTATCGTACAGCTACGCTAAACAACTAGAATATATATAGATAGCATAGATTACGACTATATGTGTATTAGTTAGTAATTGACAGATAAAGATTTATGGATGTTAATAACAAATTTTATGGGTAATAAATTTGTAATTAATGAGAGAAAAAGTAATCTAAAAGGGGACTGATTAAGAAAACTTGATATTGCATTTGTGGAAGAAAGAAATTTGAGTAACGACTAGATTTTGGAAACCTGAAGAAGGTTAAAAAGATTGGAGAAGGAATAATTAAAAATGGTCCAATTTTGATAGTAATGATCAGCCGCTATGGATATTGATTGAAGCAATAAATAGACCACATTTATGAAAGATTGAAAAAAGGAAATTAAAAAAATGGGTAGCAATGGAATGAAATATTAAAGAAAGCCTATCTTAATTTAGAAAGGATGTTAGGATCTCAACACCATTTATATTAACTGAGAATAAATGGCAACTTCCAGTAAAATTTTCTTTTGGAGTTCTTGGATTATAGTTGCTAGTTGTCTTCCTTAGTTATTGGGAAAGTAGATGATGTGGTATAAGATATATTTCCGTTTTATTCCTTTGTGGACTTTATGAATAGGATTTAAACCACTTGATATATGTTAGAAAGCAAAGTAAATAAGGAAGTTTTATGGGAACATTTAACTAGGGACAAACCCTAGATAAACTGGAAGTTAATGAGGAAATTAGGTTAACAGCCTAAAGTAAGTAAATGCTTCAATCTCAAAATTAGATTTTGGGAAACATAAGGGATTTAGCTCACAAAAAGGCACCATGCAAGGAAAAAAAGAAAATGTATAGGAATGGGAATGAAGTTTCCTATTGGTCAAGGATTAAGAAGAAGGTGGCAGTCTGTTAGAAGCAATGGGACTACAGCACTCCAACACAGTTTTATGGAGTTGCGCTTTGCATCATTAGTAATAAAGACCTTTAGTTTACTAGTAAATTTAGAGGGGTTTGCTAGTAGCTTTAGGAACTAGCTTTAGGAACTTCGTTAAATCGGAGCATCGCTTACCGACTGAAGATCAATGGACAAACTGAAGGTATGGATGGGAACTTGGAGGATTTGTTGAGTGCTTGTATCTTAGACTTTGGAGGACCTTAGGAGTAGCGCTTACCTTTAAGAGAATTCAGTAGGATTATAGTCATCAATGGATGATTAGTATATCACCCTTGAAGCAATTTTTTGGGAAGGCCATGCAAATCGTCAAATTGTGGGTTGGAAACCACCGACAAATTCTACTCGGACTAGATTGGTATTGCGAGACTTTGGAAAGTCAGAATTGATTAGGGAGCGTACGATGTGGATAGTTGGAAAATAAGCACCAAATTTGTTGGGTCTTTTCCCAATATGGAAAAAACAAGAAAACTTTTATGTTGGCTGGAGTACATGATGTTTTTGCATTTGAGGAAATACCTTCGTAGCATAACAATTGTTGTAGAGCCTAATCAATTGGGGGATTTTAAGATGGAGCCAATAGCATCCTATGCCACTACGTGCATCGTAGAGCATGGAACTCGAAGGCTCTGCAGGAAAGAATTAGATTGGTTCGAGTACAATGGTGAGAAAATCTGATGGGAGGCATGAGAAATCTATGTCCAAAACCTTTCTCTGGACAATTTTCTCTTCAAAATTAGGATTTTGGTTGCATTGTGGTTGCTAGACTAGATGGTAGGAGATGGCTGTTACACTTTTTCACAACCACTTTACACTCATGTAGTAATTTTTATGCATGTTTAGGGTATTTGCATACATACTTTCATGACATGATTACACAATCACGCTAGGATTGAACTCATTTTAGTATGTCCGCGGTACATAATCACATTGCACTATTGGTTGAGTAAGTGGTTGTGTAGATGACTTGGTTGTATAACATGAATGTTATTACGCGTTATGTTGTTCGCCCCTTAGAAGATTTCAAGACGAAATCCTTTTTAAGGAGGGAAGAATGTAACACCCCGTAAAATAAACCATAACTAAATGGATTAAACTAAATTAAATATGATAAGGTTGGAAACGGAAATTTTATAAAGGTTGGAATTTGACAACGTAAGTTATTCCATTGCATTCGTGGCGAAATTATGACATGTTTCATATATAATATGTTGAAAACGAAGCTCAAACGAAGAAGTTATGATCTTTTGAAGTTTTCAGAATTAATTTAATTTAAATTCAAATTCAAATGAAAAATCAAATTTAGGATTTAAATTTCAAAAAATTAGCTTGGGAGCTAAGTAAATGTTTAATTAACGTTTAACGTTAAAAAGTTAATTAGATAAGAAAATAATATGGCAACGGAGATAAATAAACATCCCTTGAATAAAAGGAGCAGTCGACCTGAATAGGTCAACCGGTCGATCAGTCGCCAAAGGGTAGTCGACTGCTTGGCAACAGAAGTTGTCAGTGGCGGCTAGGGTTAGAAGCAATGTTTTATTCGGTTGTACGCTTTAGATTTACCCGTTTCCTACCTACTTCCATCCTACGGTTCTGGTGTGTTTCAACTCTTATTTTAGAGAATTGACGAAACTCTTCCATTGCTATCTCTCTCTAATTAGATTCAGAAAGAATTCAGGTAAGAATTTAACTTATTTCCTATTTATTTCCTCTTCTCCAATCTATTCTTATCCTATTATTCTCCAATTAATCTAAATCTAATGAATATATACCTCTTCCCTATTGTGTGTGTATTTATCAAAAGAGAGATTATGGAAGAGATTATGAGGCATGCAAATCCTAGGAAGGCAAAGCTAAGGCTATTCAGCGAGTAGAAATCTTAGTATTTCTTTCCAGCAATTGTTTAGTGTATTACTTTTTGGATTTTAATATGCCATAGAGATTTTGGGATTCCGAAAATATGATAGATAAAATCCTCTAAAATTCCTTTTTATTTCGAAATGTCAATTCTATGTTGAGATTCTCAATTGTTTACATTAATTTGATGGAATTTGTTTCGTTTATGCAATTTTTGATAATTTCATAGTCTATTCCACTTCTCCTTCATCTTTGGGACAAATTGCGATCCTTCAATAAAATAAAGGGTTTAGATTATGAATTCTATTTGTGGTTTACACCGCTTATTCTTATTTATTTCTTTATAAAAGAGGACTTGAATAGAATATGGGATTTAGATTGCAATTCTTATTGTTTAAGATATTCCATTTAACTGGTGTAATAAATTGAGTTTCTATTTTATTTACAAGTCTGTTATGCAGTTTTGGTCATAAATATTTATTCCCTGTTTTGGACATTAGAATTCCGTGAAATTTTGGGAAATTGAGGAAAAAAGGCTTGTAATAATAATTGGTTAGGGAATTGAAATTTAATGGTAGTTTGGAGCATAGAATCCATGCGTTTAGAACTTACTAGGCACGAATATTTATTTATCTCTATTTACGTAATTAACGTATGATTATTGCGTATATGGCATAGTTAATTAGGCATTTATTTACATTTATTTCCTCTATTAGGAAGGTAATTTATTTTGAGGCGAAAATAAGAGTAAACTCTTATATAGCCAAATTATTAATTTAAGGCGTAATAAGGAAGATTCCTTATAAGGCCTTATTTATGAAACAGTGAGATGAGTATATATTCATACATACATAAACATGAAGAGTAATTGATTTGTGGCTAAGTCGTAGGGATGTGAGGTCAGTTGAGTTACATGATGGAAGTCTGCCCCTCACTTTGAGACTACCAGTTGTTGTGTACACTTTTGTTGATGTGAGATATCCTTATGGTAAATATTTGTAATGACATGAGGTTGGTTCCAAATTCTATTGGGGTAATCTGCCTAGCTAAACTGGCTATCAGTTCCTACGAATATAGGACTAATGTGATAAGTCCTTATGCGTATGGACCATAAGACAAAGAGCCTTTTTCCTCAGATGAAGTATTAAATGGTCAAGGGGTTACATTAGATAATATCTATACAGGGGTCCGCTTCAGGAAATAGGTCTTAAAAGATGGTGTCTGCCTATTTTACACTTGGAACTATTAAGTGGCATATGCGATTCCATATGATGTCATTTAGATAGTACCATTGAGGACCATGCTTCTGGAAATAGGTCTTAAATGATTGGGTCTGCCTATTTTTCACTGGGAAAGTGGCTTGGGTACCATCCCTCACACAATTAGCTATTTATGATGTATGACTGGGATATGAGATCTACTTCTGGAATGGAAGGTTAAGTTGTTGGACCTGCCTCCTTTCCTTATAAAGAATTATTATATGACTTTAATGGTTTGATGTTAGTAGACATATTCTTATTTTGAAATATACTGCCCAAGTACTTAAACGGTAAGACTTGGGGTTTTTATTTACCAGACACTTATTGTTCTAACTCCCTCCTTTTTACAACATAGGTTAAGGACGGAGTGACGGTGGCGACGATGCTTAGAGATAGAGAAGCTTGGCTTGTGGCAGTATTTGTTATTATTACTTGCTTTTATGTGTGCCCATGTAACATATATTATATTATGGTTTCTATGGAATTTTGTATTATGACATTTTTTATGGTTTTGAAATAAAAGGGTACACCTTACTATTATATTTTGTTCCATCCGTCGTGAGTTCTGAAAGTTTAGTTATGGATCTTGAATATTATTACTTTTTACTACCAACAGCTTACCTTAGAATGGATCTAAGTTTCGATGGGGCTTTTCTGGATCGAAATTTAGGCCTGTTTTGAGGTGGGTTGTTACACTTCTGGAGGGAAAGGACTTGAAACCGTGTAAATCTAGAATTCAAGGATTTAATGGGACAACTACGGAGTCAGTCAGATATATGGAATAACCGGTAGTGCTTGGAGAGCGCGACCGTAGGCGAGTGTGGGTCATGCTTTTTATTGTGTTTGATATTTACTTTGCTTATAATGCATTTTTGGGCTGACCGACCCTGGCTGAGTTCAGAGTGGCCATAGCTCCTTGGTGTTTGACACTTAAATTTCCTATGGAGAACAATGTTGGAGTAGTACATGGAGATCAAGGGCTTGGCTGTGAATATTACGTCACCGAGCTAAGGGAGGTGAGGCGAAGAGAGAAAGGAAAAGGTATAGAGGGGACTCTCTGCATCAAGGATTTGGACGCATAGCAACCAATGCTTGAGTCCTGGCTTAAGCAACACAGTCGGTTCCAAAAGATGGACCCATGAAAAGAGCCTCTGGATGGAAAAGCAGTTCCAACCGAGCTAACAATTAACGTCCCAATCAGTCGGGATGACCTGACACAGATCGTGAAACTCGGATCACTGCTTGGTGTCCAAATGATGAAGGAGTTGATTGGTTTTCTCTGAGCGAACATGGATATGTTTGCTTGGATGCACTATGATATGTGTGTGATCTCGCCAGAGATAACGAGCCTCACATTGAACATAAGTTCCAAATGCATTCCTATGAAACAGAAGCACCATAACCTGAATTTGGAGATATCCGCTGCACTCAAAGAAGAAGTGGAGAAGCTGAAGGACAATGGCTTTATCTGCAATGCCTTATACCCGGAATGGGTATCCAATCCAGTCCTAGTGAAGGAGGCTAACGTGAAATGGAGGACATGCGTTGATTATTCTGAGTTGAATACGGTGTGCCCGAAAGAAAGCTTCCTGCTTCCAAGAATTGAACAGTTAGATGACTCAACAGCTGGGCATGAATTGCTTTCATTCATGGATGCATACTCTGGATACAACCAGATTCCAATTAACATCCCAGACCAGGAACATACCGACTTTATTACTGACTTGGGACTGTATTGCTATCTGGCCATGCCATTTGGGTTGAATAATGCTAGAGAAACCTACCAAAGATTGGTAAATAGGATGTTCAAAGATCAGACTGGATGCTCAATGGAAGTCTATATGGATGACATTCTCAAGTCATGGTGTTCGGGAAACCATGTTAACGATTTGGAAAAAATGTTGGGCGTTCTCCAGAAATATGGAATGAAGCTAATCCGTTTGAAATATTCTTTTGGCGTTGCTTCAGGGAAATTCTTGGGCTTTATTGTGAACTCCCGAGGGATTGAAGCCAATCTGAAAAAGGTAAAGACGTTAAGGGACATAGAGGCCCCAAAGATAGTTAAGGAGGTCCAAAGATTGAACGGGAAGGTCGCTGTCTGGAGTTGATTCATCTCCAGAGCCACCGACAAATGTATTCCATTCTTTGATGTAATTAAGAAGGTAAAAAGTCCAAAGGGAAAATAAATTTTTGCTTGGACGTAGGAGTGTCTAGACGCATTCCAGGCTATGGTCGATCACTTAGAGAGACCCCTATCCTCTCGAAGCTGGTGGATGATGAGGACTTGTTTATATAGTTAGCAATGTCGGTGCATGCTTTGAGCCCTGCACTAGTACATGAGAAGCCCGCATCCAACGATCGGTCTATTAGATCAGTAAATGATTGATAAGAGCGGAAAGAAATTACCCAAAGCTGGAAAAGCTTACATACTGCTTGTTGATTGCTTCAAGAAAGCTTTGCCCCTACTTCCATGCTCATCCGCTCAAAGTCCTTACCGACCAGCCTTTGCAACAAGTCTTGCAACAATCTGAGACTTTTGGAAGGCTGTTGAAATGGAACATTAAACTGAGCCAACACAATATGACCTATCTCCCTTGGAGAGCTATCTAGGGTCAAGCTTTGGCCGATTTTATAGCTGAATTCCTTGTGCGAGACGATACTCCGAAGAGTAGTACCGAGCAAAATGCTAGGTTGAAGATGTACGTGGATGGTGCATCAAACGAACGATGTTCCTGTGCTGGAGTTGTACTTGTCGCTCCCGAGGAAGGTTTAATCTGTTATGCCCTGAGGCTCAACTTTCTTGCAGCAAATAATGAAGTGGAGTATGAAGCATTGATTGCAGGACTCAAGATTGCCAAAGAACTGGAGACAAAAACTTTATATATTTTCTGTGATTCCCAACTAGCGGTGTGCCAAGTGCGGAAAGAGTTTTAGGAAAAAGGAGCAAGGCTAGTGTAACGGCCCATTTCTTCGACTCCTAGAAATCGACACTAATACATCCACGATATTCACGTGCCATAAATCCAAGTGCCGAAGAAGAGGATCATTAAGGGTAAGAAAGAAAAATAAAGACAAAACAGAATCTCACATATGTTATTTCAACATAAAATCTTTATAGCAAAAATTAAAATACATTTATCAGAGTTAAAAACATGGACAATTATAAATTCCAGTCCTTACAAATTTGTGGAATACTATAGTACACGAGTGTGGTGGAAATAGACAACAAATCTTTAGAAAAATCTTCTGACTCCATGCTTCGAGCTCCATCCAGCTTCTACAATAAACCTGATTACTAGGCTGCCCGGGAAATTAGGGCACCCAGTGTTTAAGGAAAAGGAAAATAAATTCCGGGTCAGTCATGGAACTGGCGTGAGAACTCAAAATACGCGTTTTGAAAACCAAAAGGTATCTCATAAGACCACGCCGCACATAAACATGGAATGGGTTTTTACCTTATGATAACCAAATCATTCTACGTCAAAATACTTGATATTATTTTTAATGACATACCTTTGTAAACATTTGCAAGTAAACTTATTAATCTTAGCCGAAATTGTTACCATTATTAAATTCCAGCATACTAGGATCTACAAACAAAATGGCAGGCACTTATTGGAGAATGGATTCCACACGTATGACCAGGTGAAGGGTCCACCTTTCGGGAGTACATCTCTAGAGGAATGTATCGAGGTCAACAGAACATCTGCACCTCTACCAACACAAGACCGTCATACCTTTCCTTAGATAGTACCGAATATGTCTTCACCCCGATCGTTACCGACCTATCCGAGGGCCCTCATAGCATATATCCACAATAATTTACATCCTGAACGTCATAGTGGGAAGAAATATATCTAGAAGAGGATGATCATACCCTAATGATTGCGAACCACATAGTCTTGCTGCATCTACCCTGTTTTGGCCATTTCCGAATGTGAGGCTTGAAGTAATGATTACCTTTCACTTTTCACATTTCACTTTGAATGCCACATCACCATTCCATCAATCTCTATTGACTTCCACAAACATATAACCTTCGAGATCATACGTCTCAGGGAAGGGTGTTAAGCTAAGAGAAGTTGCCTTCTCCACCACCAAATAGATGTATATTTATAAAAGTCAACGATGAAATCTCAAGAAAGCAACGTCAGATATCCGTCCATACAAGTTCGTTCTGGGACTGAACTAAACCGAAGGCACTCCTCCTACCGCATCCTATCGAGAATTAACCCTAGGGTTAGTAGCGAAAAGTCCTTGCAACCCAAAGAGTTTCAGAAACGAAGGGATCACTGCTACTTTAGTATTTGGGAGCTAACCAGAATTATCAACAAGTAGTCCTTTCACCCCGACAATCTTCGGTCTTCATCCTTCATTCTCTCTATTAGGTCTTCATTTTTCGAACACATACATTGGTTCGAAGTGGTTTTCGAATAGGAATTTACTCCAGATCCAACCCTAGTTATTTCAAACCAATCATCGATAAAAGAAGGTGAAATGCCCCAAAAATTTTGAGGGAAAAAATTAAAACAATTCAGTTTATATATATATATATATTGGATTAAATGTTGATGGAGTTTCTGAATTGAATGATGTGCAGGGATATGTGTGCACGTGCACACTGAAAATGGCACAAGGAAGAGATTTAGAAATTCTCTGGAAAATAAAATAATATAATGGAGATAATAAAATAAATAAACAAAGTAAGGAAGCATTTCAGATATGATCTTGGATATGAATCATTGATCAAATTAAATATGTTTTCTGGATACATTGAAATTAAAAGACTTCCTGAATATATATATATATACATAGTGAAACTAGAATAATATAGAGATATTGAAAAAAAAAACAAAAAAATCCTATTTAAAATTAAGGAGTAAAATTTTTATTTAAGGTATTAGAATGTAACCAAAACATAACCTATGTTAAAAATGAAATATGTGCTTAGACATATTTTCTGTGAAACAGGGGGGAATCAAATAAAACAAATAATTATATACCTATACACATGTATATTTTCTGTGAGAAGAAATATATTGAAACTGAGCAAGAAAATAATGATAACATTAAAATAGCATGAAATGTAAAATAAGTAAGTATATTATGTATGGGCAAAAAAAAGGAAAATGGGGATTCCCATAAATAAACAAATATACTTGGTCACACCTTTAACATGATTTAGGTAGACTGGACATTTTCTGAAAAAGTAGGAAAAAGAAAAGGTTGCCTCTAATAAAAGAAATATGGCCGGGGTAACTGAAAATGGGAATGTTAAAATATAAATGCAAAATGCATGATAATGGTCTGGGAAAAAATGGGATTCTGTTTGATAAAACCCTAGTAAAATGCTTATAAATGAGTAGTGGTAGCCAGGGGAATCAGTTTACCCGAAATACTTAAAATAAGAAAGAAAACATTTAGAGGGAAAGGAGAAAAATATTGCTCAGGGATTTTCTGGATTAACTAGAAGGAGATACTTAGGTGAGTAACCTCACCAAATTCATGGCATTAAGACCTGAAATGAGGCAGCCAATTCTAATTTAGTTAATTACTTATTTTAGTTTTTGTTGAGTATGATTTTATCAATGTTCTTTGGATGTTTTTGGATCTGTCTTGATTTTATTATGGATGTTTTTGGGTGATCTTTGATCTATTGTGATGTTTGTTTTTGGATGTGCAACTCACTGTTCCATTACACCCAGAAAAGTTAAAGTATAATACCTTAAAATCTAGGCAAGAATATTGACAAGTAATCTGGATCTATGGCATGAAAATTTTAATAGAAGAAAACATCATGAGCTGCATTATACTATGTATAAGTGCTGAGGCTTAGAACAGTGTATTAGGGGTGTACTTGAGTGCTGAATCCCTGATAAAAAAAAGAGATAATAAAACCCACAAGTTAAAATTATGGTTAAGCTAGACTGTGAAATCTGGTTCAACCATAGTTACTTGCAGATCAAAATAATCCTAACATGCCATATCTCTCTTTATAGTTGTAAAGATTCTTGTATGGATTTAAGACCCAGATATCTCTTGACAACATTATTAAAAATAATTGTTTACTTGTTTCTGGAAAACATGCTTACAAGAGGTATGGGGTGCTTTCATGTATGCAGTGGCATTTTTCATCTAGATATATGATGATAAAATCAAATAAATGCTTCTAGTAAATAAACTAGGAATAATGAGCCAAGAAGGCTGCTGGAATGCTTGTTATATCTGAAGTATGCAAGTTGGCACATGGTTTGTTTAAGCCCTGAGATCTTTGTGCAATAATGTGAATTAATTTATTGCAATGTGTCCCAGTGATTCCTTAATAGCAGATGAGGCTGAAACATAAATTGACATGTATATACTCATAGGTAACTCCTAAACCGGGAAGCAAAAGATATGAGTGTTATTCAGATTTGTTGAAATGGAAACATGGTTACTCCAGAGCATCTAGTACTGGAGATTGATGTGAATGATTGTATGACTATGATTGTGTAATTAGTTGACTTATGAAGTTATTGCACTTGCATGATAGTCTAACCTGTAACATAGAATGTAGGTGTTTTGATAAGTTACTCAAGTAACTGGCTAAAAACTTATGCATCATTCAATTGCTTAATATCATGAATATGTTGAAGTTATTCATACCAGATCATAGATCTGACCTTTGTTTGCTCATGGCATATGGGGGTGTCTCATTTTAAAAATGAGGCAGTCACTAATGCTCTTTCAGGTAATGCTGGAATTAAGTAGAAAATGATGTTATGGCTAAGGAGAAGGAGTGAATGAACATGCTAGCTAGTTTTAATAAGAGCCTATGATGATTTTATTTGCATGTATTCATGAGAGAATTATGTTTGAAAATGTAATGAATTTCTTTTGTTTGATTAAATCAGTTGTTAGACAGTTGAATTTTGTTATGTGGTAAAATTTGAAAATCTGAAGAAAAAGTGCATTTACATTTAAGTAATTTTCATACAAAATTTATATCCTGATGTAGTCAGGTTTGAATCATTTAAAAATCACTGAGTTATGAAGTGAAAACTTGACTTCAAATTAGAAATATATTTCAGATATTTAGTTGTTTTAGTAAAGTATTTTGCAAAAGAACTCAAGTTAATTTTTGTGTGATGCTTTAAGAAAGGAAATTTCTAAAGGAAGTTTTTAGCACTTGGTAACTTAATACCATTTCAATTATCATGAACAAGTGTTTGGTTAGAACAGCCATATGGTTCAACCAGCTTCAAAAGAATGGGGTCTTGGTTGAGCATGTTGGCCTGGAATTTGAGATTAAAAAGTATTCTACATCTTTTTGTTAAAAGCATGTTAAAATCTCTTTAAAATGTAGAGTGGAAAATATATATATAGAAACTGATTGGCATTATTATTTCAAGAGGAATTTTGAATCCAAAATCTGGTTCACATGAATCAAAGTGATTGTTCAAAAAAAAATAAACACTTATAAAAATCCAAAACCTTTATTATAGGAAACTTAGATATCAGTAACATAAGAACTACTTATGTTATGTCAAACTGTAGGAAAAATAAAATAAAAGAGGCTTCAAAGGGTATAGATAAATTGAAAATGATAAATGCAGATATCATTTTCTGATACTTATGCAAATAACAATCCTTTGAGCTATGCAAGAATAGATAAATAAATGAACTCTTGTGTTCTAAGATTATCTGAAACATGGTTAATAAAATTAAATCCAAGTATGAATAAATATGAACAAGATCCACTTATATAATGTAAATATTAAAGAATTTGGGAATTCAAATTATGAGTAGATGTAATATTAAATACAAATCAGACAGACTAACTCTTGTAAAAAATAATAATAATAATAATAATAATAAACAACTCTGATTTTAAACAAGAGGAACACATATATCATCATATGTATGTGTATATTTCTATGACTGAACTGATATGTTTTTATTGGTAGATAATTTAAATCCATAGCACATTGTTTGTAAAGAAAAAAAATGACCCTGAGAAATTTAAACCAAGTTCAATTGAGCAAGTATTCAGCAAGCAAAAAAAAATCCTTATGAAATTAAGGTAAAAATAGGAGGGTCATTTCATTTGGTATCAGAGCTAATGTATGTATTAATTACTAAGTATTATAGAAATGTATTATGTCTGTTTGTTTTGGATGAAATAATTTAGATAGGAAAATATTAGCTATAGAAAATATTCAAAGTGTACTAATACCCTCTGCCCAATACTTAGTGACCAGACCATGGTAGGAAGAGGATCTCATCACAATGCAGGACCCAGTGCACCACAAATGCTTGATATGCAAGAATTTGTGAGGGTTTTAAGAGATGGAATTGGGCATAGGCCTGAGAATCCACATGAAGAGCTTTCAAAACTACTGAAGACTTACACCAATTTGGGAGGCAGAAGTTTTGAAGGAACTGAGAATGTGATGGAAATTCAAGCATGGTTGAGAACACTTGATAGGATTTTCAATGACATGCAGCTAGATGATCAGAGGAAGAGGAAAGTAGCTTCAAGACAACTGAAAGGAGTAGCTTTAAGCTGGTGGGAGGTGATCGTAGCTGGAAGAAATGAAAATGAAATCACTTGGAATCAGTTCAAGGAGATGTTGGAGGCAAGATTTGTACCAGCATCAGCCAAGACCACTTTGCTTAAAGAATTTATCAAACTTAGGCAGGGAACTTTGAATGTCACTGAGTATACTCAAAAGTTTGAGGTGCTATCTAATTATGGAGCAATGCTGGTGGCAGATGAAGCATCCAAAAATGATAGGTATATAAAAGGTCTGAACCCAGGACTTAGCAGAGCCATGCTACCATATGCAGATAGGACTTTTGATCAAGTAATAGATCTGGCATTGAAATTGGAACAGCATGACAAGGAAAGAGAGAAGTATAGGAATTTTAAGAGCAACAACAACAAGAAGAATAAGGGAAGATATCACCCTTATGATAAAAAGAAGGAGGAGGAAGACAATAAGAAGGACAAGGACATTAAAGCCAATGATGCTAAGAAGAAATTGGTTTGCCATCATTGTGGTAAAGAAGGACACATCAAACCAAGGTGCCCAGAGTTGAAAGGAGGAGCCTTCAAATGCTACCTATGTGGGAAAGAGGGGCATATGAAGAGGAATTGTCCTAAGAATAAACAACAGGGGAAATTGGCAACTTTGGAAGGAAAAGGCAAATCTGCAGTGAAAATTGATGCTGAAAATCATGGCCAAGTGGAAGGTACATTACTCATTTGTGCCATACCCATACCAGTAGTATATGATACTGGAGCAACTCACTCTTTGATTTCTTATGAAATAGTTAAAATGTTAAAATTAAACTGCATATTGGTTGAAACCCCATTGCTTGTACAAAGCCCCCTAGGGAGTTCTAGTGTTTTGAAAATGAATTGTGTGGATGTGGAGTTAAACATAGGAGGAAATATTTTTAATTCCAATTTATATGTTTTGAATTACCCAAATATAGGTGTTATATTGGGGGTAGACTGGTTAAGGAAATTTAAAGCCATAATTAATTTAGACTCATCCACCATATCATTGCAAAATTCTAGAGGCCAGAGGATCACAGTCTTATGTGAAGTAGCTAAGGAAGGAAAATTATATCATTTAGTTGACTCAGAAAAAGATTTCAGTGAACTAACCATTGAAGAAATTCCCATAGTCAATGAATACTTGGATGTGTTTGGGGAAGTTAAGGGTGTTCCACACCACAGACCAGTTGAGTTTCAAATTAATCTCATTCCAGGAGCAAGTATAATAATCAAGAAACCTTATAGAATGGGGCCAAGTGAACTGAAAGAATTGAAAAATCAGTTGGAAGAATTAGAAGGCAAAGGATTTATAAGGCCAAGTAATTCATGCTGGGGTGCTCCAGTAGTGTTTGTAAGAAAACATGATGGTACTTTGAGAATGTGCATAGATTACAGGGAACTAAATAAAGTAACCATCAAAAACAAATACCCATTGCCTAAAATAGATGATCTCTTTGACCAACTCAGTGAAGCTAAAATATTTTCTAGACTAGACTTAGCATCAGGATTTCATCAAATGAAGGTTGAAGACTCAAGTGTTAAGTACACTGCATTTAACACTAGATATGGCTTATACGAATTTATGGTTATGCCATTTGGCTTGACAAATTCTCCTTCATATTTTGTTGATTTAATGAATAGAATATTTAGAGATTATTTAGACAAGTTTGTACTGATTTTTATTGATGACATTTTGATTTATTCCAAAACAGTGGAAGAGCATAAAAATCATTTGCATTTAGTTTTGTCAAGATTAAGGGAGAATGATTTAATGGCAAAATTTTTAAAATGTGCATTTTGGAAGGAAGAAGTACATTTTCTTGGGCATGTTATTTCTGCCAAAGGAATATCAGTAAACCCCAATAAGGTAGTAGCTATCCAAGCATGGAAAAGGCCTAGCACAATCAGTGAGATTAGATCATTTATGGGGATGGCAGGGTATTATAGGAGATTTATAAAAGATTTTTCAAAAATATCATCACCACTTACCAATTTAACTAGAAAGAACCAAGCCTTTGTATGGACAGAAAAATGTGAGCAAGCTTTTATCAAAATAAAAGAAGCTCTGATTAATGCACCAGTATTGAGGGTGCTAGAGGGAAATGAAAACTTAATTGTGTACACTGATGCAAGTGGCTCTAGGCTAGGGGCTGTGTTGATGCAACAAGACCAGGTGGTAGCGTATGCATCTAGGCAATTAAAGCCACATGAAACAAGATATGCAACCCATGATCTTGAACTAGCAGCAGTTGTATATGCTTTGAAACTTTGGAGACATTATTTGTTAGGTGTTAAATTTATCTTGTACACTGATTATAAAGCACTGAAATATTTATTCTCACAAAAAGATTTGAACATGAGGCAACATAGATGGCTGGAGTTCCTAGCTGCCTATGATCTAGATATACTTTATACACCAGGTAAGGCAAATAAAGTTGCAGATGCCTTGAGTAGACAACATGCTAAGGTAGCCATGTTGATGATGGAAGAGTTTAAGGATCTGTCTATACTTACTGATTTGGAAATTGAGGCAAACAGTGAGGTACAAATGATACCCATTGAAGGAGAT
The DNA here is from genome assembly GCA_030737815.1 of Allium fistulosum. Lineage (NCBI taxonomy): Eukaryota > Viridiplantae > Streptophyta > Magnoliopsida > Asparagales > Amaryllidaceae > Allium > Allium fistulosum. Next base: position 1,506,282,944 of record CM060903.1, read on the forward strand.
GGAAGTAAAGGGAAATTGAGTATGATATCTCTGCAATCAGATTTACTTCTAAAGGTTGGGAAAATGCAGGAACAAGACTTAAACCTATTAGAGAAGAAAATGCTCTTATCAAAAGGGGAAGAAGTAGTAAATTATCAAGTTGATAAAAATGGTTATTTAAGGAACAAGAATAGGATATGTGTTCCAGAAAACATAGAATTGAAGGAGGAAATACTAAATGAATACCACAGGAGTAAGTACTCCAAACACCCAGGCAGCACCAAGATGTATCAAAATTTGAAAAGAAATCTTTGGTGGAAGGGAATGAAGTCAGATGTGGCCAAACATGTTGCAAAGTGCATGACTTGCCAACAAGTCAAGGAAGAGACACAAAGGCCATCAGGACTGTTGCAACCCCTTAGTATACCACAGTGGAAGTGGGAGGATATATCTATGGATTTCATAGATGGACTGCCTAGATCTAAAAGAGGAAACACAAGCATATGGGTGATAGTTGATAGGCTAACTAAAGTGGCACATTTCATCCCAGTCAAATCAGAAAGGAATGCACCAAAGTTAGCACAAGTATTTGTGAAAGAAGTGGTAAGATTGCATGGCATTCCCAAAACTATTGTGAGTGATATGGATACCATCTTCACCTCAAGATTCTGGAAAAGTTTTCAAGAGGCCATGGGGAGTGAATTGTGCTTAAGCACTGCCTACCATCCACAATCAGATAGACAAACTGAAGTGGTAAACAAAATCTTAGAGGACTTGTTGAGGGCATGTGCATTGGACTTTGGAGGCAACTGGGAAGACACCTCCATTTAGCTGAATTCACATACAAAAAAGTTACCAAAGCACCATAGGGTGGCACCATTTGAAGCCTTATATGGCAAGCCATGTTTATCACCTATATGCTAGGTAGAGACTGGAGAAAGAGCTGTTCTAGGACCTGATTATGTAAAAGAAATTACAGAGAAAATTGGGTTAATAAGAAAAAGAATAGCAGCAGCTCAAGATAGACAAAAGAAATATGTAGATAGGAAGAGAAAGCAAGTGGAATATGAAGTGGGTGACTTTGTTTTTATCAAAGTTTCACCTATGAAAAAGGTCTTGAGATTTGGCAAGCAAGGTAAGCTCACACCAAGGTATGTAGGACCCTATAAAATTCTGGAAAGAGTAGGTTCTTTAGCATACAAATTGGAATTACCAGAGGAAATGGAAGAAATGCATAATGTTTTTCATGCGTCACAACTTAGAAGGTAGGTACATGATAAAGAAGAAATTCTGGAAAAGCCTACCCAGATTCAAATAAATCCTAATATGGTTTATGAAAAGGAACCAGTGGGGATTTTAGCTAAAGAAGAAAAGAAATTGAGGAGCAAAACTTTGAAACTAGTGAAGGTCCAATGGAGTGTTGATCCTAATGATTGTACATGGGAGCTAGAAGATAAGATTAGGATGGATTACCCTAAGCTTTTTGCAAATTAAAGGTAATTTTTAATTTCTAGAAAATTTAATATGCATGGTTGATATGATTGAGTATATTTGTTTATGCGTATGCTTAATAAATGTTTCTGAAGTCGGTAAATGTTTGTTAAAAGTGCTAAGAAAAGAAATTGTGAGGACACAATTCCTAAAAGGAGGGGTGAATGAAATGCCCCAAAAATTTTGAGGGAAAAAATTAAAACAATTCAGTTTAAATAAATATATATATATATATATAGGATTAAATGTTGATGGAGTTTCTGAATTGAATGATGTGCAGGGATATGTGTGCACGTGCACACTGAAAATGGCACAAGGAAGAGATTTAGAAATTCTCTGGAAAATAAAATAATATAATGGTGATAATAAAATAAATAAACAAAGTAAGGAAGCATTTCAGATATGATCTTGGATATGAATCATTGATCAAATTAAATATGTTTTCTGGATACATTGAAATTAAAAGACTTCCTGAATATATATATATATATATATACATAGTGAAACTAGAATAATATAGAGATATTGAAAAAAAAACAGAAAAATCCTATTTAAAATAAAGGAGTAAATTCTTTATTTAAGGCATTAGAATGTAACCAAAACATAACCTAAGTTAAAAATGAAATATGTGCTTAGACATATTTTCTGTGAAACAGGGGGGAATCAAATAAAACAAATAATTATATACCTATACACATGTATATTTTCTGTGAGAAGAAATATATTGAAACTGAGCAAGAAAATAATGATAACATTAAAATAGCATGAAATGTAAAATAAGTAAGTATATTATGTATGGGCAAAAAAAAGGAAAATGGGGACTCCCATAAATAAACAAATATACTTGGTCACACCTTTAACATGATTTAGGTAGACTGGACATTTTCTGAAAAAGTAGGAAAAAGAAAAAGTTGCCTCTAATAAAAGAAATATGGCCGGGGTAACTGAAAATGGGAATATTAAAATATAAATGCAAAATGCATGATAATGGTCAGGGCAAAAATAGGATTCTGTTTGATAAAACCCTAGTAAAATGATTATAAATGAGTAGTGGTAGCCAGGGGAATCAGTTTACCCGAAATACTTAAAATAAGAAAGAAAACATTTAGAGGGAAAGGAGAAAAATATTGCTCAGGGATTTTCTGGATTAACTAGAAGGAGATACTTAGGTGAGTAACCTCACCAAATTCATGGCATTAAGACCTGAAATGAGGCAGCCAATTCTAATTTAGTTAATTACTTATTTTAGTTTTTGTTGAGTATGATTTTATCAATGTTCTTTGGATGTTTTTGGATCTGTCTTGATTTTATTATGGATGTTTTTGGGTGATCTTTGATCTATTGTGATGTTTGTTTTTGGATGTGCAACTCACTGTTCCATTACACCCAGAAAAGTTAAAGTATAATACCTTAAAATCTAGGCAAGAATATTGACAAGTAATCTGGATCTATGGCATGAAAATTTTAATAGAAGAAAACATCATGAGCTGCATTATACTATGTATAAGTGCTGAGGCTTAGAACAGTGTATTAGGGGTGTACTTGAGTGCTGAATCCCTGATAAAAAAAAGAGATAATAAAACCCACAAGTTAAAATTATGGTTAAGCTAGACTGTGAAATCTGGTTCAACCATAGTTACTTGCAGATCAAAATAATCCTAACATGCCATATCTCTCTTTATAGTTGTAAAGATTCTTGTATGGATTTAAGACCCAGATATCTCTTGACAACATTATTAAAAATAATTGTTTACTTGTTTCTGGAAAACATGCTTACAAGAGGTATGGGGTGCTTTCATGTATGCAGTGGCATTTTTCATCTAGATATATGATGATAAAATCAAACAAATGCTTCTAGTAAATAAACTAGGAATAATGAGCCAAGAAGGCTGCTGGAATGCTTGTTATATCTGAAGTATGCAAGTTGGCACATGGTTTGTTTAAGCCCTGAGATCTTTGTGCAATAATGTGAATTAATTTATTGCAATGTGTCCCAGTGATTCCTTAATAGCAGATGAGGCTGAAACATAAATTGACATGTATATACTCATAGGTAACTCCTAAACCGGGAAGCAAAAGATATGAGTGTTATTCAGATTTGTTGAAATGGAAACATGGTTACTCCAGAGCATCTAAGTACTGGAGATTGATGTGAATGATTGTATGACTATGATTGTGTAATTAGTTGACTTATGAAGTTATTGCACTTGCATGATAGTCTAACCTGTAACATAGAATGTAGGTGTTTTGATAAGTTACTCAAGTAACTGGCTAAAAACTTATGCATCATTCAATTGCTTAATATCATGAATATGATGAAGTTATTCATACCAGATCATAGATCTGACCTTTGTTTGCTCATGGCATATGGGGGTGTCACATTTTAAAAATGAGGCAGTCACTAATGCTCTTTCAGGTAATGCTGGAATTAAGTAGAAAATGAAGTTATGGCTAAGGAGAAGGAGTGAATGAACATGCTAGCTAGTTTTAATAAGAGCCTATGATGATTTTATTTGCATGTATTCATGAGAGAATTATGTTTGAAAATGTAATGAATTTCTTTTGTTTGATTAAATCAGTTGTTAGACAGTTGAATTTTGTTATATGGTAAAATTTGAAAATCTGAAGAAAAAGTGCATTTACATTTAAGTAATTTTCATACAAAATTTATATCCTGATGTAGTCAGGTTTGAATCATTTAAAAATCACCGAGTTATGAAGTGAAAACTTGACTTCAAATTAGAAATATATTTCAGATATTTAGTTGTTTTAGTAAAGTATTTTGCAAAAGAACTCAAGTTAATTTTTGTGTGATGCTTTAAGAAAGGAATTTTCTAAAGGAAGTTTTTAGCACTTGGTAACTTAATACCATTTCAATTATCATGAACAAGTGTTTGGTTAGCACATCCATATGGTTCAACCAGCTTCAAAAGAATGGGGTCTTGGTTGAGCATGTTGGCCTGGAATTTGAGATTAAAAAGTATTCTAAATCTTTTTGTTAAAAGCATGTTAAAATCTCTTTAAAATGTAGAGTGGAAAATATATATTGAAACTGATTGGCATTATTATTTCAAGAGGAATTTTGAATCCAAAATCTGGTTCACATGAATCAAAGTGATTGTTCAAATAAAAAAACACTTATAAAAATCCAGAACCTTTATTATAGGAAACTTAGATATCAGTAACATAAGAACTACTTATGTTATGTCAAATTGTAGGAAAAATAAAATAAAAGAGGCTTCAAAGGGTATAGATAAATTGAAAATGATAAATGCAGATATCATTTTCTGATACTTATGCAAATAACAATCCTTTGAGCTATGCAAGAATAGATAAATAAATGAACTCTTGTGTTCTAAGATTATCTGAAACATGGTTAATAAAATTAAATCCAAGTATGAATAAATATGAACAAGATCCACTTATATAATGTAAATATTAAAGAATTTGGGAATTCGAATTATGAGTAGATGTAATTTCAAATACAAATCAGACAAACTAGCTCTTGTCAAAAAAATAAAATAATAAACTCTAATTTTAAACAAGAGGAACACATATATCATCATATGTATGTGTATATTTCTATGACTGAACTGATATGTTTATATTGGTAGATAATTTAAATCCAGAGCACATTGTTTGTAAAGAAAAAAAATGACCCTGAGAAATTTAAACCAAGTTCAATTGAGCAAGTATTCAGCAAGCAAAAAAAAAATCCTTATGAAATTAAGGTAAAAATAGGAGGGTCATTTCAGAAGGTTCTGTGGATATAGAATCATTCTTTAATTGATTAAGTTATTTTTTTTATCAAAATCTCTCTTGGAGATATATATTTCTAAAACATTCTTTCTAGTATATACAGAATTATTAAACCTCTCTTATCAAATCCTTTGATTACATGAAACCCTTTTTAAACGCAAAATAATTCAAAATCATTTCATTTTTCACTTAGGAAAACATTTCGAAAATCATTTCATTTAAATCTTAACAAAGATTTCTTACTTCAAAACTCATAATTTTAATTGAGTTAAAACCATGTTATTTAGGATGTTAATCAAAAACCAGTAAATTTTAAGCGAGTAGAATCTATAGAAATTATCTAATTCTACCCAATATCAATTTCGGTATTCAACAAATACTATGGGCGGAATAATGGTGAAATCACTTTTTAAACTCCACGAATAGTACAAGTTCCATCTTCAGGCTTTAACACCGAGTACAAGAAGACCATCTCTATAAAATCCAAGTTGTTTAAATCATGAAAATATTTTTCTTTATCTTTTTGAAATTTCGATCCGAGTAAATCAAATTTACTATCCCCTCCATCGGGCCAGTCCGGATTGCCAGGGAGAGTAGGAAACTGGTTTTCCAAACCCAATCCTAGACACTATCTCTCTAACACCCATAAGGTGGTCAAGTAATTTGATCGACTCTAAATCATTAAACCTTTAAATCATTTCATAATTCCTTCAAATTACCTTTAAAACACATTATTAATCATTTAAAAACATTTACAAAATATTTGGCAAAGAACGATTGTGTTTAAAACTATATTTCAAAAGTTATAGAAAAGTGCTGCGAAAAATTGCTACGGAAAGTGCCTTTTTAGCTATACTGATCAAAACGACTTTTATTATTTGAAAATTCATTTTTATTACTAAAATAACTTTTAAAACATTTTAAAAGATTTATTCCACATTTTTAAACAATTTTAAAACATCATTTTCAAAGAAATCCTGTTTTGGATTCCGAACTGCAAAATCGGGATTTTTTCCAAAACTTGTTTTACTCATATTTCAAAATATACTTGTCAGAATCTTGATTTTCTTTCTTCGTTGGAAAACTATGGATATAATAGTTGGGAAAATTCTTATCTCGAATAATTCTGAGCTATATTCCAACTTTTACACTTGTTTGACTTTTACAGCGCGAAATCGCGAACTACCGCTATGCGACGCACTTATTTTTTTTACTAAATTTTCCATTTTTTTCAAACTTCACCAAAACACTTTTAAATGTTTACAAAACATTTCAAATACATTTTAAACCATTTTTAAGAGATTTAACAATTCCATATACACCATTTCATTAATTCAAATAAAGTGATTTCCTTTGTGTTTATTGATGTGTATATTCGTGACATGCATATATTTCAACATTCATATTTAAACAACCAAACTTGATGATCAAAGCATATTAAACATCCATTGCAAACATAATATCATCGTTCAAAAATATATAATAGTTTAGGAGTTCTCACCATTATTTTCTCTTCGAGCTCATAGAAAATCGGCTATAGCTCCTCTACGATCGAATTAAACTCTATGGAATTGAGCTCCGAAGCCTTAAAGTGGCTAGGCATTGCCTTGGAAGTGTAGGAGGTGCTCACGGCCTTGGTGGGAGTGGAGGAAGGGCTCAGCCTTGCTTTGGGAAGTGGTGGCCATGAGTGTGAGTGGTGGAAAGGAGGTGTTTTGACTTGTTTTTGAAGTGGATCGATATTATATACACGTATATATATTTTACTAATATTTTTCCATAACCTTTTCTCATTATTTTCGAAGGCATGGAACCCATTAAAGAAGCTCTTAGGAAACTAAAGAAGAAGGAAGAATGAAAAAGAAGAGGGTAGGGTATTTATAGGAAAAAAGAAGAGTGTAAAGGAAGATATGCTTACACCACTTTTTCCAAGCTTCTCCAACACACCTCTCCTTGAAAATGCACGGCCAAAGACCCTCCTCCATGTGCACATCACTTCCATCCACTCATGTATGCATATGCTGACTTATTTAAGCTTAGGGAGGAAGCTTTACTTAAAATATCTTTGATTCTTTTTTATTATGTATGTATTTGTAAGTGTATAAGTATGTATGTATGTATACATATGTTCATGTGCATGTTAGTGTATTCATTTCTATGTTACATATGTGTACATGACATATAAACAACGTTGCATTGATTCCAAACAACTTTCGTTCGATAAACCGTTGAAATCCGGAGAACCTATTATCAGTCGCATTTTCAATTCTTAGTTAACGTACACATTTTTGTAAACAAACTTTGAAAATAAATTTCTTATGATTTTAGATTAATTAAAATGATCACATTTCATTAGTAAAACCATATAAATTAATATTAACAATTATTTACAATAATTGCTATTATACTGATAAAGCGATATCGATTTTTTCTTATATTTTCAAATCAAATATATCTCTTTATAAAACTATTATAAATGATTTATTATCACTTTATAACTATTCAAAATGAATTATCATTATTTAAAATAATTATTTGCATAATTAAAATAATAATTAAATCATTAAATCTCAATTTAGATTAAATAAATCAATTATCTTATTTAAGGGCATTATTAACAATTTCAAAAGACATTTTATTTTCAAAAACAAATCAATTGATATTATTTCATATTATTGTTCAATTATAAAAATAAGTGTATGTATTTAGCTCCGTGCACGCCGTTTTACGATTATACATCTGGTTACTGATAAAACCATTTTAGGCCATTCTTTCGATTTAGATTTCGAGGAAAATATTTTTGTAAACATTTATTCAAAATAAAATTACTATTACTTATTATCACTCAAAACAATATTATTTGAATTATCAATCTTTTATTTAAATAAATTTAAAAATAAATATAATTTATCAAAGTGATAAATTTGTGGGCCGTTACAGACTTCCCCACTTAAAAGAATTTCGTCCCCGAAATTACCCAAAACAAAAACCCAAAGGTTTTCTCAAAATATTTATTTTTAAACTTTTACCCGTGTGACGTATATAAATCACCCGTATGCAATATCTTATTCGATCTACTATTCGAATGCACAACTTTACTTTCTAACTAGTATTGATCTCCCGATCCTTTAATGTGGACTCTGACTTGGCTTTTTGATCAGAACTTTAGTTCTTCCATGCATAGCTCTCAACTATGATAAAAAACTCAAGTATCCAACCACAAACCCTTATCAATGTTCGTCATCAAGAATCGAGTGATAAATCCTCTTTCGGACCGGTGTAAACACCTCCAAGTTCTGGACTCGAATCTTAGATTAAATCGCGCGACGAAATAATCCATATACTTCATATGTATTTATTAATCTTTCAAAAAAAATTATGAAAACATTTCATAAAACTTTCATCTTTTATTCAAACTTTTATAAAGATACTTCTTTATACATAACCATTTTATATTTTTATTTCCATATCTTTCTACTTATAAAAACATTTCTTTTCAAAAGATAAATATCATTTTTACTATAATACATTTCTGACCATATCCTAGTGGATTCTGAAAAACTCATTTTTAAAATATTTCATTAAATGGATAGATCACCATAAACTTCCTTTAACTAATGTCAAATGTGAAAACATTCTTTATTTAGTTAAAACTTACTTTATCAATTAACACTCCTTTAAAAACTTCCTTTAAATATATTCTCTTTACGTATACTGGTTTTAATACTTAAAAAGTATTTATATACTTATTCAAATGTTATAAGTATATTTAACAAGTATTTCTTACTTCAAAATACAATCAAAACTAATTAAATCAATTATTACCAAAACATTGTTATAATGATCTTCTCTTTTCTTTAACATGTTAATTATAATTTTTTCTATCTTTTATAAAAGATTATAATACTTGTTATTATCTTTAAAATCCCATTATTAAAGACTTAAATATACCCATAAGATTTCTTCCAAAGTGTCATTTAAGGGTTTAAAAACAAATGTTGCTAAAACATCGTTTACTACAAACCCAAAACCATTCATTAATAACTTTAAATATTTATTTTAAAGATAAAAGCATATCCATACTTATCAACTAAGATAATACACTTCGATAAAAATTGACAACCATTAATTGTCAAATAAGTGATTCATATTATTTTATTTTATTTAGAAGATTATATTAATCAAGTAACTCAAAAATGATACCAAGGAACTGGGTACTACCAATAGTATCGCATATTTCCTTAACAAGAAGGGGAATACTTAAGAGAAGCGTTTACCATCCAAACACATCTCCTGCCCATTTTTAGTTACTTTCGAGCCACTCGGATTAATTAATCATAAGATTGTTTTTAGTTTTCAATATCCCTTTCTAGAAATAGTAATATTATTATTCCTTTTCCAAAAATCATTTGAAATTCCTTTCAAAAAATACCAAAATTTAAATTCTCAAAAATTCCTTTATAAAGCATGTTTTATAAATCCAATTTATAAAATTACGTATATAAAACGTATTCATAAGATTTATTTATCTTAAATAAATTCCTTTAATCTTAAACCAAGATTATTATTTATCGAATACCCATAGTCAAATTGTGAAATTAAATTCACGAGGTGATCGTGCTTAAACTTTTAAATTAAACAACCGATCAATTTATGATAATAACTGGGTATTATCCTTTCCTTAATCAAATAACTATATTACTTGAAAAATATTCTTTATATTCAAAATATAATCGTTGGTAAAATTATTTCATTTACCAATTTTCAAAGCCAAAATCATTTGGACCTTATAGGGATAATCTTCCTCGATCGGAAACCCACCATTTCTAGGCGAATATTCTGGCTGTTCCTCTTCACCGCTAGAGAGAACTATGAGGCTATCCTTCTTGCCTCAATTCGCTCTAGAGGACTCCCGTTTCGCGTAACTTCCCCTATATGGTTTATTCAAGGAAAACAATTATTCTTTTACTTTCATATATATATATATATATGTTTAGGTAAAATGATTTCATATAAAACCAAATTCATTTGTATATTTTATTAAAAAATACGCACTTATATATAATACTTTCAAACTCATTCTAGGGTGCTACTAACCCTATCTTTAATGAGTTACTCATCCTAGGGCATTACTAGCCCTATCTCTGATGAGTCTTTTACCCCTATCAGACTCAGGTGTTCGCTCAACCTAAGCTCTGATACCAAATGTAACGGCCCGTTTCTTCGACTCCCAGAAATCGACACTAATACATCCTCGGTATTCCCATGCCGTAAATCCAAGTGCCGGAGAAGCGGATCATTAAGAGTAAGAAAGAAAAATAAAGACAAAATAGAATCTCACTTATTTAATTTCAACATAAAATCTTTACAGTGGAAATTAAAATACATTTATCAGAGTTCAAAACATGGACAATTATAAGTTCCTGTCCTTACAAATTTGCAGAATACTAGTACAAGAGTGTGGTGGAAATAGACAATAAATCTTCAAAAAAACCTTCTGACTTCATGCTTCGAGCTCCATCCAGCTTCTAAACTAAAATTGACTACTAGGCTGCCCGGAAAAATTAGGGCACCCAAAGTTTAAGGAAAAGGAAAATAAACTCCGGGTCAGTCATGGGACTGGTGTGAGAACTCAAAATAAGCTTTTTGAAAACCAAAAGGTATCTCATAAGACCACGTCGCACATAAACACAGAACGGGTTTTTACCTTATGATAACCAAATCATTCTACGTCAAAATACTTGATATTATTTTTAATGAAATAACTTTGAAAATATTTGCAAGCAAACTTATTAATCTTAGCCGAAATTGTTACCATTATTAAATTCCAACATACTAGGCTCTACAAACAAAATGGCAGGCACTTATTGGAGAATGGATTACATATGAGTAACCAGGTAAAGGGACTACCTTCCCGTAGTACATATCTAAAGGAATGTACCAAGGTCAACAGAGCATCTGCATCTCTACCAACACAAGACCGGCCTACCTTTCCTTAAATAGTACTGAATATGTCATCACCTCGGTCGTTACCGACCAATCCGAGGGCCCTCATAGCATACATCCATAATAATTTACATCCTGAATGTTATGGCGAGAAGAAATATATCTAGAAGGGGATTATCATACCCTAATGGCTGTGGACCACATAGCTTTGTTGCATCTACCCTGTTTCGACCATTTCCGAGTCTGAGGCTTGAGGTAATGATTACCTTTCACTTTGCACATTTCACTTTGAATGCCACATCGCCATTCCATCGATCCTTATTGACTTCCACAAACGTACAACCTCTAAGCTCATACGTCTCAGAGAAGGGTGTTAAGCTAAGAGAAGTTGCCTTCTCCGCCACCAAACAGATGTATATTTATAAAAGTCCATGATGAAATCTCAAGAATGCAATGTCAAACATCCGTCCATACAAGTTCATTCTGGGACTGAACGAAACCGAAGGCACTCCTCCTACCACATCCTATCGGGAATTAACCCTAGGATTAGTAGCGAAAAGTCCTTGCAACCCAAAGAGTTTCGGAAACGAAGGGATCACTACTACTTTAGTATTTGGGAGCTAACCAGAATTATCAACAAGTAGTCCTTTCACCCTGACAATCTTTGGTCTTCATCCTTCATTCTCTCTATCAGGTCTTCATTTTTCGAACGCATACATTGGTTCGAAGTGGTTTTCGGATAGGAATTTACCCCAGATGCGACCCCGGTTCCTTCGAACCAATCATCGATAAGAGAAGGTACTGTGATAGAGAATCATTCTTTAATTGATTAGGTTCTTTTTATCAAAATCTCTCTTGGAGATATATATTTCTAAAACATTCTTCCTGGTTTATACGGAATCATTAAACCTCTCTTATCAAATCCTTTGATTACATGAAACCTTTTTTTAAACTCAGAATAATTCAAAGTCATTTCATTTTTCACTTAGGAAAACATTTCCAAAATCATTTCATTTAAATCTTAAAAAGATTTCTTACTTCAAAACTCATAATCTGAATTAAGTTAAAACCATGTTATTTAGGATATTAATCAAAAACCATTAATTTTAAGTGAGCAGAATCTATATAAATTATCTAATTCTACCCAATATCAATTCCCGTATTCAACAAATACAATAGGCGGAATAACGGTGAAATCACCTTTTAAATTCCATGAATAGTACGGGTTCCCTCTTTGGGCTTTAACACCGAGTACAAGAAGATCATCTCTATAAAATCCAAGTTTTTTAAATCTTGAAAAATATTTTTCTTTATCTTTTTGAAATTTCGATCCGAGTAAATCAAATCTTGAAAAATATTTCTCTTTATCTCTTTGACACCCATAAGGTGGTCAAGTAATTTGATCGACTCTAAATCATTAAACCTTTAAATCATTTCATAAATCCTTCAAATTACATTTAAAACACTGTATTAATCATTTAAAAACATTTACAAAAGATTTGGGAAAGAACAGTTGCATTTAAAACTATATTTCAAAAGTTATAGAAAAGTGCTGCAAAAAAATGCTGCGCAAAGTGCCTTTTTAGCTATACTGATCAAAACGACCTTTTACTATTTGAAAATTCATTTTTATTACTCAAATCACTTTTAAAACATTTTAAAATATTTATTCCACATTTTTAAACAATTTTAAAACATCATTTTAAAGAAATCCTGTTTTGGATTCGGAACTGCAAAATCGGGATTTTTTTCCAAAACTTGTTTTACTCATATTTGAAAATCTACCTTGTCGAAATCTCGATTTTTTTTCTTCGTTGGAGAACTATGGATATAATAGTTTAGAAAATTCTTATCTTGAAGAATTCTGAGCTATATTCCAACTTTTACACTTGTTTGACTTTTATAGCGCGCAATCGCGAACTACCGTTACGCGACGTGCTTATTTTTTTACTAAAATTTTCATTTCTTTTCAAACTTCACCAAAACACTTTTAAATGTTTATATAACATTTCAAATACATGTTAAACCATTTTTACTAGATTTAACAATTCCATATATACCATTTCATTAATTCAAGGAAAGTGATTTCCTTTATGTTTATCGACCTGTATATTCGTGACTTGCTTATATTTCAACATTCATATTTAAACCACCAAACTTGATGATCAAAGCATATTAAACATCCATTGCAAAAATCATATCATCATTCAAAAATATAATAATAATAGTTTAGGAGTTCTCACTATTATTTTCCCTTCAAGTTAATAGAAAATCGGCTATAGCTCTGGTATGATCGAATTAAACTCTACAGAATCGAGCTCCGAAGCCTTAAAGTGGCTAGGCATAGACTTGGGAGTGTAGGAGGTGTTCACGACCATGGTGGGAGTGGAGGAAGGGCTCGACCTTGCTTTGGGAAGGGGTGGCCATGAGTTTGAGTGTTGGAAAGGAGGTATTTTGACTTGTTTTTGAAGTTGATCGATATTATATACATGTATATATATTTTACTAATATTTTTCCATAACTTTTTCACATTATTTTCTAAGGCAAGGAAGCCATTAAAGAAGCTCTTAGGAAGCTTAAGAAGAAGGAAGAAGAAGAATAAAAAAGAAGAGAAGAGGGTAGGGTATTTATAGGAAAAAAGAAGAGCGTAAAGGAAGATATGCATACACCACTTTTTCCAAGCTTCTCCAACACTCCTCCCCTTCAAAATGCATGGCCGAAGCTCCTCCCCCATGTGAACATCACTTCCATCCACTCATGTTTGCATATGTTAACTTATTTAAGCTTATGGAGGAAGCTTTACTTAAAATATCTTTGTAAGTGTATAGGTATATATGTATGTATACATATGTTCATGTGCATGTTAGTGGATGCATTTGTATGTTACATATGTGTACATGACATATAAACAATGTCACATGGATTTCGAAAACTTTCGTTCGATAAACCGTTGAAATCCGGAGAACCGATTATCGGTCACATTTTCAATTCTTAGTTAACGTACACATTTTTGTAAACAAACTTTGAAAATAAATTTATCATCATTTTAAATTAATTAAAATAATCACATTTCATTTGTAAAACCGTATGAATTAATATTAAAAATTATTTACAATAATTGCTATTATGCCGATAAAGCGATATCGATTTTTCCTTATATTTTCAAATAAATATATCTCTTTATAAAACTATTATAAATGATTTATTATCACTTTATAACTATTCAAAATGAATTATCATTATTTAAAATAATTATTTGAATAATTAAAATAATTTTTAAATCATTAAATCTCAATTTAGATTAAATAAATCAATTATCCTATTTAAGGGCATTATTAACATTGTCAAAAACACATTTTATTTTAAAAAACAAATCAATTGATTTTATTTCACATTCTTATTTAATTATAAAAATAAGTTTATGTATCCAGCTCCGTGCATGACGTTTTACGATTATAGAGCTGCTTATTGATAAAACCGTTTTAGGCCATTCTATCGATTTAGATTTCGAGGAAAATATTTTTGTAAATTTTTATTCAAAATAAAATGACTGTTAATTATTGTCACTCAAAACAATATTATTTGAATCATCGATCTTTTATTTAAATATAAATATAAATATAATTTATCAAAGTGATAAATTTGCGGGCCATTATAGGTAGCTCCTTATCTAAACCAAAGTCCTTGAGCTGCTTAGTGACATTGAATATTATATGATAACGCATATTCTCAGAGAGGAAAATGTGAAGGCCGAGTCATTAGCTAAGCTGGCCAGTTCCGAAGATGTGCTGCTTATGGGCTTGGTTCCACTGGAAATATTATCAGCTTCGAGCATCGATCAGATGGATGTCAATTGGATCTTGGAGGTTGAAACTGAAAGGGAGTCATGGATGACTCCGATAAAAGATTACTTGTAGAGAGAAATCCTTTCGGACAGGAAGAGCGAACGACGGAAGCTCTTTCGCCAAGTTTCGAGATATATCGTACATGGAAGAGTACTTTAAAGGAAGGGTTTCTCTATCCTATGCTTCAGCATGTCGCTTGCGATAAAGCCAAACAAGCCTCGAGAGAAGTGCATGAAGGGGCTTGTGGAGATCACACCGAGGTCAAACCCTAGCGAAGAAAATTCTCCGCTATGGGTAGTTCTATCCAACTATCAACCGAGACATAGCTGATTATATTAGAAAGCATGATATGTGCTACAGGTTCGCTAAGATTCTGAGAGCCCCGCCGATGGAGATTACTCAAATGGCTAGTCCTTGGCCGTTTGTAGTTTGGGGAATTGATATTATCGGTGTGTTTCCGATATCTAAAGGCGGCGTGAAATACGCCATCATCGCGGTTGATTACTTCGCCAAATGGGCTAAGGCCGAGCCATTAGCCATAATTACCATGAAGAATGTGATCAACTTTATAGTCTGAAATATATCTGTCGTTTTGGAGTTCCACATGAGATCGTTACCCATATGGAACCCAATTCGACAACATCGAGTTTAAGGATTTCTGCTGCTGACATTACATTGAGAAGAGATTTGCTACACTGGCACACCCCAGGAAAATGAACAGGTTAAAGCTGTAAATAAGATTATCAAGTCCATTCTTAAGAAGCGATTGGAAAAGGCTAAGAGCAAGTGGATCGATGAACTTCCATTGGTACTTTGGGATTATCGAACAATCCATAAGTCGACGACTGGCCATTCTTCGTTCACCTAGCCTATGGATCAGAGGCTATGATTCCAGTTGAACTGGAAGTACCTTCTCGAGTAATTCATTACAATCCACAAACGAATGAGAAACTCCTGATGAAATCTCTTGACATGATCAATGAGAAACATGACAAAGCTGACTTGAGAGCAGCTGTGAGCCGAAACCGATTCGCCTGGTATTACAATGCCAAGGTCAAGAATCAAACCTTTGAAATCGGTGACTTGGTTCTCAAATAAATCTTCCCAGGCCCTGGAAACTTGGGCCGACTTGGGAAGCTATATATGCAATAGAACAAAAGCTTGGAGATGGCACTTTTAGGCTTGCAACGGTTGACGGGATCTCACTCCCGAGGGTGTGGAATAGCAAGCATTTATGATGCTATTTCACATAGAAATAAATTTGTACATAATTGTATGAGGCCATGTAATAAGAAGAATCTTCCTTTTCCATTTCCAATAAATGGCTTTCTGGATATGTCTTTACATTACTTAAGAGTTGTGAAATGTGACGGACTCGAATGAATCTACATGGGTGTAATGTAGGTGTGTAGATACCCGAAGATAGGTGCCAATCAAACTTCACGGTCCATGATTGGACACTTAAAGTTCAATCACTCTCGGTGTTCGAAGATCAATACCACCTAAATCTTTCCCTTAACGTGGGGGCAAGAGTATAAACTAAATAGGAACGTGATTCGATCGTTCGTCACTCAACTTTTATCCTTGGGTTGAGGATAGGAGTACAAACCTAAGTGGACGTGATTTGACCGTCCATCCTACAGCGACACAGAATTTTAGTAAATTAATATTTGGAAAATTCAATTGATTTAAATATTAAAAAGTTATTTTATAAGTCGAATAACTTTAATTTCAAATATAACGATCTATTTGATAATTAAATTGTTGAAATTAATATTTGGAATTGTTTAAATAATTAAATCCCAAATTTAATACGAATAAAATTGATTTCGAAAGCTGATTTAATTTCTAATTAAAAGAATGAAAATAGTAAACTTTTGAATTTGAATTAAAAGTGATTAATTTGGTTTTCATAATAATTCGTTTTAATTAATGTGTGAAAATAGCTTTCTCGGGCACTGTCTTGGATTTTGATGAAACCAGTTTCATTAGATCCGTAATAATGAATTATTATATGCCGACGATTTTCATGGAGATTGGATGTACCGTGTGGTCGTATGAGTTTGAAACACATATAAATTAATTTCAGAAATTTATATAATAATGTTTGAAAAGCTATCTTATGTATATGATTGAATTAGGTTTCGAGACTAGTTCCATTGTGTTCGAAATATGGGTATTACATAAAGAACGCCAAGCAGCATGACTCGTTTGGAGTGCGAGATTTTTGAACGTTTGAAGCTTGATATTTTAAATTTAAATAATATATATAAATATATTACCCATAACCGACCCATACCTTCCCACTATCCACACAATACATTCCCATACCTAGGCCATCCTCATCTCTCTTATTAGATTGCGGCCAAAACAGAATGGAAAAAAATTTCAAAATTTAAAATCCACCAAATTGTACGGCCTATAATCACCAGAGCCACTCGAGGCATTTTTAGGTGGAAGTCCCAACTAGGAAGTTGATCATGGTGGGGAGGTGGACCTAGTGTACGGTTAGATTGTCGTATTTCAGATGTGGTGGCGGAATTTCCTAGATGAACGTCGAGATGAACTTTGAGCTCGACAGCGAGCTACAATGGTTTTCAAGAGGTGGGCATTGAAGGGAAAATGTAGGGAAGGGGGAGAGCTAGCTTCGGCCGAAGTTTTATAGCCAATGATAATACACGGCGGTGGGACCAAGAAACATCGATCGACATTTTGACGGTTATCTCAATGATGGATGCGTTATAGTGGACCGACCTTTGGTAGTGGCGATGTCGAGGTCAGGGAAGGTGGCTGGCGAAGCGCGATGGCGCCTGAAGGCATGAGGAAGCGGCGGCGATGCATTGAAGTAGGCGCTGGATTGGTTCGTTTTCATGGACGAGGGGAAGGGAGGGGTTAGTTATAATTTTTGTAATTATTATTAATTACATGTAATTAATGAAATAACTATTTTATATAAAATTGTAAAACTTATTAATGTTATAACTTCTTCATACGAGGTCGGAATCGAATACGATAAGTTCCGTTGCACTCATAACAATGAAAGCTTCGCAATGCAACAGTTTTGGGCAGACATTTGGGCTAAAATTGGACATCGTTCGATTTTAGTTCCAAACCGAAATACCTCGGCGACAACAGAAATAATGGTGAGTTAAACTCACCTTTTTGGTTAACTAGTATGATATATTGTTGATTAAATTGTTGAATGATTATTTGGATGATTTACTATATTTATTAGTTGGTTTAGATATATTCCCACCTCTATAGTGGATGAGACCCTATTATGTTCCCGTGTAAGAGCGGATGACCCTTTGTATACGAATCCCACCTCAAGGCGGTTGATTTATAATATTTGGTTATATACTGTATGTGATGTAGGGGGACAGGTTGGAGGGATCCAAAAGGATTCCTCATCATTGTTGATTTAATTTCAATAACACTCTTGTTATATGATTATTGGGTATAAAAAACCTAATTTGTTGGACTAATTGAATTTGACATTGTATATGTTCGACATAAACCCCGTAGTGGTAGAAAATCATTAACAATGTCTGTTAAGTGATGAGTTAAATCAGGGTTGATGTTAATAACAGTAATTAATGGAGCTAGTTAATTAAAATAAAATGGTAGCTTATTTAAGTACCATAGTGATTGCTAAGCCTCTTCTCAAATCCAAAATGTTTATATTCAAATCAACTTTAGTTTATATTGTTTTAAAAGTTAATTTATTATTATAATATATTGTTTAAAGATTATTTATTTATATTGATATTGTTTTAAAGTTACTAATTTATATCAATATTGTTTTCAAGTTATTTATTTGTATTCAATGTGTTTTAAAGATATTTATCAATATTTTACTATTTTGAAAAAATAAGGTTAATTATTCAAATAATTAACATGGTATGAAATTAATAATAATTATTATTAGTAATATTTTAGAAGTAAATTTTTATTATTTATAGTAGGGATAAAGATTAAATATTATTGTTTAATTTATAATGTTCAGAATTAATAATTATTATTTTTAAGATAACCCAAAGTTAATAATTATTCATAATGTTTACTATTACCTATTATTATTATAATAGTGTTTTAAAGTAATTGATTATAATTTGTTTATAAATGTTTTCGAGATTTATAAATAGAGTTTTATAAAAGAACTTGGATTTTATAAAGGGTGTTTTTAAATGGTAACTTGCTATATGACAAGTGTTTAGTTGATGGACTTGTTTTGTCAAAGAATGTTTTGGGATAAAAAATGGTTTTATAAGAAGTTTATAAATAGATAGGTATTTATAAACGAATTTTAAAAATGAGTTTATAGAATTATAAGAGGAGTTTTATAAAGCATTTTGGAGGCTTAAAAGGAATTATTTACAATGTAATAAGGGGGCTTTGTAAATGGTTTTAGATATTCTTAAAGGGATTTTTATAAATGGGTTTATAGATTTATTAAAAGAGTTTGTAAATAAGTGCATAGTTTTATAAAGGGTTTATAAATGACTTGAGAAATAATTTATAAATGGTTTTAGAAATTAAAATGGAGTTAATAAATGATTTTAGAATTGGGTAAAAAGGAAATCTTCCTCAATATTTGGTGAATATACTTCTACCGTTGAGATAAGTATATGGATATTTTCTAAGTATTAAAAATATAGGGATTTGTGGGTATATCTTTGTAAAGGGGTGTGTGTGTGTCTATACATATACAAGTATTATAACGTGATTTTAATTAACGAGAAGATTAATCTAAGAGGCTTAGTGATTTTCATGGGAAATGAAATCTTTGTTTAAATGTTTGTTTATTTGATAGTTAAATAACTGACTATGAAAGTCTTGACCTAAATATGTAATCCTTCTTGATTTTGGTGGTACGGAAATATTCCCTACTTAACACCGAAGGATTTTAACTCTGTAAATATCTAAGGGAAACACTGGAATTATATGGTATAGTTACCGTCAGTAGTGCTATACTGTACGTATAAACTCGTTTTGTTCTTCTATGGCAAATGATGAGGAGATCCGTCCACTTAAATTGTTAAGGGGTGATACCCGCTCTTGTGTTTTGTCTGAATATTTCCTAAAGAACCAGTATTGAGCATTCCAAAAAAACGACGATTGGATTTTGGAGCGCCAAGGAAGCGGAAGAGTGTACTCGTAAGAGA
Source organism: Allium fistulosum (assembly GCA_030737815.1). Lineage (NCBI taxonomy): Eukaryota > Viridiplantae > Streptophyta > Magnoliopsida > Asparagales > Amaryllidaceae > Allium > Allium fistulosum. The sequence goes on from CM060903.1 coordinate 1,506,303,127, forward strand.
TGATTCAAAAACCATAACCACTCCGAAATCATATACGGTTCTAAGGAGGAGTTTCGTGATATATTGAGATGTTGGAATTCATGTGTGGTTCCGAGTCCCGTTGGGGTATGGGAATCCATGTGGGATTCCACGATCTACTTTGGTGGCGGTGTGTGAGCTGGAATGTCGGACATAGCCTCATCAGTTGTAATGACTAAAACTAGAGATAGGAGGCATGGCCATTAGAGTTAGCAAACCCATAACGTGTAGTCGGCTCCACCTAGACGTTACTTACAGTTGTTCTGCATGCATGGGGCGATGCACTCGTTCTTAGCGAGACTAGCTATGTTTTTCCTATGGTACGTCACTAGGGATGTATGCTGCTTCGGAAGGATATCTCTAATCCTTGTGCAGGAGGACCATTCTCGAAGTACTGAGGATACCTTCATGGAATCCTACACAATTAGCGAATGCGCCTTATCAGTTTTTGATTATATACCTAGTATTGTTGTGATGTACACTCACGAGCATCACAACTACTTGATTATTATTACTTTCACCCTTAGACATTATTATAATATCAATGGATTTTCTATAGAAAAGGTTTTGGTTTTTGTAAGGTAAAAACCCGTTCGTGTTGTGTGCGGCGTGGTCTTACGAGATACTTTTGATTTCAAAGATCTTTATAACATTAAAATTCAATTGGGTGTGTTTTTCTCACACTGGTTTTCCAGACTGACTCGGGTGTTATTTATTATAATGCTTGGGTCAGACCGAGCATATTAATAGACTTTAGTTGGATGCTTTGCGGCTTTAGGAGACGAGCTGGAGGCCCAGAGACATATTCACGTATATGGTTATTTTCCGCTGCATTCACTGTTGTATTTATCAACAATTGTAAAGACATGTTGTTATAACTGTCTGGGCTGAAATAAGTTAGTATACTCTAATTGATGTCTATATATACATATATTACAGTTTCTTCTAATGTAAAGATTTATTGTATATTATAGATTATTCGTTCCACTGTGAGATTCTGTGTTGTTTAGTTTTCTTCTTATCTTCTTCCTTCTTTCTTTTCCCTAACAATCAGGTTTTTCGACATTCAATTCCTTGGCACGCAATAAAGTGGACATATTAGTGTTGATTTTCAAGGGTCGAAAATTCCCGGTCGTTACACTTGGTATCATAGCCAGGTTTGGCGAGAACCATGGCTTTGGTGGGTAACTCATTAAGAGATAAGGTAATGAAATGCCTTATTATGAGTTTGAGTATATATATATATATATATATATATGTGTGTGTGTGTGTGTGTGTGTATGAGCACATATTTGTTAGTGATATAAAAATGTTTTATATCGTGTTGGTTGATTTGTTGAGTGGCTTATGGATTCTGGTTAATACGAGTAGTTAACGTTATTGATAGGGGTTCCTAAACACTTGAACAGAGCAATTCGACATAGTATTGTTTTGAAATTGGGTAAATAAAATAATTTTACCTTGATTATATTTTATATATAAATGAATAATTTTTTCAAAAATTATTATAGTATATATGGTGTATTTGGTTGTCACTGAATGGTAATATTTGATTATTATCATTTATTGTTTGTGTTCTAATAAAGTTGTTATTATTATAATGTAAATAGAGATAAACAATTAAGGAATGGTTTTATACAACCAAAGTGAAGCAATATATATAGGGAAATTTTATAAATATGATTTGTAAATAAAAAGGATATAAAAGCTGAGAATTTGAGGATTTAAAATCTCGTGATTTTGGAAATTGTTTACAAAGTTTTGAAGAAATAATAATGGTATTATTTTGAAACTTTTTGACTAGAAATATTTTTAAAAAGATTTTAAAGAGATAGAAAGCACTGAACTCATTCCGGTCGCTGGAAAATAATTTCGATGATGACTGTAGCATCATCGATGTTCATTTTAGGGTTTACAAGAGTGGAATTGCTACCGTTGGAGTTTTTATTTTGGTAAAACCAAATTTGATTTAAAATTCAAAAGTATGATTTGGAATACTAAGGAATTATTTATAGTATTGTTTCAAAATAGTTTGAAATAAGAACAGAGTGTTTAAAGTTTGAAAATTTCCATTGAGTGTTTTATGAAAATATGGGAAAAAGAGTTTATAACTTATAAATTTTGAAAATTAGTAAGTAAAACAATATTTAAAATTATTGAATAATGAATGTTGAGAAAAGAAAATTTGAAATGAAGATTTAACTTAAGTTAAACAAAATTGATTTTGGAAATGAAATCGATTTTGATTTAAAATGAATTTTTGAATGGACTAATTAAATAAATTAGTGAACTGGATATGGTTTCGAATGTGTTTGATAGAATTGAATAATGAAATTTGAACAATGAATTTAGTTAAATGAAATTGAATTTGATTTAAAATGGATATGGACTTAAGTTGTGAAATGACAATAAACATGAGAAAAGCTGTATTGTTTATAAACTTAAGTAAAATTTTATGAAATGATTCATAAATGAATTTATTATGGAGTGAAATGTTGATAAACATAAAATCCGATGGAATGGTTTTTAAGTGATATTAGTATTGGAAGAATATACTAAGTAATAAATGGGTGTGAATAAAGCAACGTGAATAATGATTATGAATAAATGTATGTGAATAAAAGAATGGGATGTAGTGAGAGACCAACTAAAATAAATACGTAAGTTGTACATATATTATTTTATTCGCATAACGGTTTGATCAAGATTCGAGTACATGATTTCAAGATGATTTACATCGATTCAAGTTGGGATTTTTCACTTGATTCTCGACGGCGAACACTGGATATGGATTTTTGATTGATTCTGAAATTATCCATCATAGTATATGGCTACACAAGAAGAATGGCGGTTTCTAATCAAGGAACCGAATCCGAGTCCGCACTAGAGTGGTCGTGTGAACGATACCAGTTCGGAAGTGAGATTGTGTGATCGAGCGAGAGATCGGATATGATATTGCATATGAATGATATAAGTACATCGTACGGGCTTTAGTAAATTAAGTATTGAAAATTGAAAATGCAGAATAATAAGATTATGAATTTTATGATTAGATGTCATTGGTAAATAAGATGCAGGTATTTAGAAGCAACTTCTAGTTGATGCCTTTGATTTCATAAGTAAAATTTGGTTGCCCGAATAAAAGGTACATGTTTATATCATTGATTGAATTTGATGGTTTTATGGTTGAGCCACTTGGCTTTTGTTTTCTTTTGTTGGTTTTGGTCCATAGTGGAGATCTATAGTTGTTCCGATCGAGCCGTATAAAGGAGATATTTGCGAAATTTTCCGTAAATTTAAGGCGTTAGAAAATTTTGATAACTAAAATTTGATGTTTAACTTGGAATGATATTAGTTAGTAACTATGAATGAATATAAAGACTTAGAAAAGGTAATAGCAGAGTTTCAATGAATTGATTTTTGAAAATCACAGGTTTAAAAGAAATTGGTTGTCTGTTTCAACTAATTGGTTTTAAAAAGTTAATGGGTTTGAGCATTTTTCTTACTTGGTAATTTTGGGGACGAAATTCTTTTAAGGGGGAAGAATGTAACGACCCAGAATTTTAGTAAATTGATATTTGTAATATTTAATTGATTTAAATATTGAAAAGTTAATTTATAAGTCGAATAACTTGAATTTCAAATATAGCGATTTATTTGATAATCAATTGTTGAAATTATTTAAATAATTAAATCTCGAATTTAATATGAATAAAATAGATTTCGAAAGCTAATTTAATTTCTATTTGGAATAATGAAAATAGTAAACTTTTGAATTTGAATTAAAAGTGATTAATTTGGTTTTCATAATAATTCGTTTTAGTTAACATGTGAAAATAGCTTTCCGAGGCATTATCTTGGATTTCGACGAAACCAGTTTCATTGGATCCTTAATAACGAATTATTATATGCCGACGATTTTCGTGGTGATTAGATGTACCATGTGGTCGTACGAGTTTGAATCACATAATTCAATTTCAGAAATTTATATAATAACTAGGTTTGAAAAGCTATCTTTTGTATATGGTTGAATTAGGTTTCGAGACTAGTTCCATTGTGTTCGAAATAGGGGTATTACATATAAAACCCTAGGCGGAACGACTCGTTTGGAGTTCGAGATTTTCATACGTTTGAAGCTTGATATTTTAAATTTAAATTATATATATATATATATATATATATATATATATATATATTACCCGTAACTAACCCATACCTTCCCACTTCACACCATACCTTCCCCATACCTTGGCCATCCTCATCTCCCCTATAAGATTGCCCCCAAACCAGAACGATAGAAAAAAAATTCCAAATTTAAAATCCACCAAATCGTACAGCCTATAATCATCGAAACCACTGAGGCGTTTTTAGGTGGAAGTCCCAACTTGGAAGTTGATTGTGGTGAGGGAGTGGACCTAATGTATGGGAAAATTTATCGTATTTCATGACGTGGTGGTGGAATTTTCTAGATGAACGTCGAGACGAACTTTGAGCTCGATGGCGAGCTATGATGGTTTTCTGGAGGTGGATGTTGAAGGGAAAATGTAGGGAAGGGGGAGAGCTAGCTTCAGCCAAAGTTTTATGACTAACAGCGATGCATGGTGACAGTGGGAGCAAGAAACGTCGATCAACGTTTTGATGGTTTCTCGGTGATGGTCGCGTTATAGAGGACCGGAGCTCGGGCAGTGGCAAAGTAGAGGTCAAGGAAGGTGGCAGGCGAAGTGCGACGGCGCTTGGCGGCGTGTGGAAGCGGAGGCGACGCGTTGAAGTAGGCGCTAGATGGTTTCGTTTTCATGGAGGAGGGGAATGGAGGGATTAGTTGTAATTTGGGTAATTTTTAATGACATGTAATTAATGAAATAACTATTTTATATAAAATTGTAAAACTTATTAAGGTTATAACTTCTCTATACGAAATTGGAATCGAATGCGACGAGTCGCATTGCACTCGTAACAATAAAAGCTTCGCAATACAACTGGTTTGGACGGATTTGGAGACACTTGAAATTTGGGCAAAAATCCGACATCGTTCAATTTTAGTACCAAACCGGAACGCCTCGGCGACAACATAAATAATGGTGAGTTAAACTCATCTTTTTGGTTAACTAGTATGATATATAGCTGATAAAAATTGTTGAATGATTGTTTGGATGATTTACTATATTTATTAGTTGGTTTGGATATATTCCCGCCCTTGGAGCGAATGAGGCCCTACTACGTTTCCATGTAAGAGCAGATGATTTATAGTATTTAGTTATATACTGTATGTGATGTAGGGGGACAGGTTGGAGGATCCAACAAGATTCCTCATCATTGTTGATTTAATTTCAATAACAATCTTGTTATATGATTATTAGATATTAAAAAAACCTCATTTGTTGGCCTAATTGAATTTGACATTGTATATGTTCTACATAAACCCCATAGTGGTAGAAAATCATTAACAATGTTTGTTAAGTGATGAGTTATACAAGGACTGATGTTAATAACAGTAATTAACTGAGTTAGTTAATTAAAATAAAATGGTAGCTTATTTAAGTACCATAGTGATTGCTAAGCCTATTTTCAAGGATCGACTTTAGTTTATATTGTTTTAAAAGTTAATTTATTAATATAATATATTGTTTAAAGATTATTATTTAATATGATATTTTTTTAAAGTTACTTATTTATATCAATATTGTTTTAAAGTTATTTATTTGTATTTAATGTGTTTTAAAGATATTTATCAATATTTTACTATTTTAAAAAAACAAGGTTAATTATTCAAATAATTAAGATGTCATGAAATTAATAATAATGATTATTAGTAATAGTTTGGAAGTAAATTATTATTATTTATTGTAGCGATAAAGATTAAATATTATTGTTTTACTTATAATGTTATAAATTAATAGTTACTATTTTGATAATCCCGAATTTAATAATTATTTATAATGTTTACTTTTACTTATTATTATTATAATAGTGTTTTAAAGTAAATGATTAGAATTTATTTATAAATGTTTTTGAGATTTATAAATAGAGTTTTATAACGAACTTGGATTTTATAAAGGGTGTTTTTAAATGGTAACTTGCTATGTGACAAGTTTTTAGTTGATGGACTTGTTTTGTTAAAGGGTGTTTTGGGATAAAAAATGGTTTTATAAGAAGTTTATAAATAGATAGATATTTATAAACGAATTTTAGAAATGAGTTTATAGAATTATAAGAGGAGTTTTATAAAGCGTTTTGGAGACTTGAAAGGAATTATTTGCAATGTAATAAGAGGGCTTTGTAAATGGTTTTAGATATTTATGAAGGGATTTTTATAAATGGGTTTATAGATTTATAAAAAGAATTTATAAGTGCATGGTTTTATAAAGGGTTTATAAATGACTTGACAAATAATTTATAAATGGTTTTAGAAATTATGATGGAGTTTATAAATGATTTCAGAATTGGGTAAAAAGGAAATCTTCCTCGGAGTTTGGTGAAAATACTTCTACCATTGAGATAAGTATATGGATATTTTCTAACTATTGAAAATATAGGGATTTGTCGGTATATCTTTGTAAAGTATATATATATACACGCACACACGCGCACACACACAAGTATTATAAAGCAATTTTAATTAATGAGAAGATTAATCTAAGAGGCTTAGTATTTCCATGGGAAATGAAATCTTTGTTCGAATGTTTGTTTATTTGATAGTTAAATAACCGACTATCAAAATCTTGGCCTAAATATGTAATCCTTCTTAATTTTGGTGGTAAGGAAATATTCCCTACTTAATACCGAAGGATTTTAACTCTAGAAATATCTAGGGAAAACACGATAATTATATGGTATAGCTACCATCAGTAGTGCTATACTGTACGTATAAACTCGTTTTGTTCTTCTAGGACAAATGATGAGGAGATCCGTCCACTTAAACGGTTAGGGTGTGATCCCCGCTCTTGTGCATTGTTTGATTATTTCCTAAAGAACCGGTATTGAGCATTCCAGAAAATCGACGATTGGATTTTGGAGCGCCAGGGATGCAGAAGAGTGTACTCGTAAGAGATAACTCGAAAACCGTCACCACTCCAAAACCATATATAGTTCTAAAGAGGAGTTTCGTGATATATTAAGATGTTGGAATTCATGTGTGGTTTTGAGACCCGTCGGGGAATGGGAATCCATGTGGGATTCTGTGATCTATTTTAGTGGTGGTGCATGAGCTGGAATACTGGATGTTGCCTCGTTATCGATAATGACTAAAGCCAGAGATATAAGGCATGACTAGTAGGGTTGGCAAACCTATAGGGTGTAGTCGGCTCCACCTAGACGTTACTTACAGTTGTTATGCATGCATGGAGCGATGCACTCGGTTTTAGCGAGACCAGCTATGTTTTTCCTATGGTACATACTAGGGATTTATGCTGCTTCGGAAGGATATCTTTGATCCTTGTGCAGGAGGACCATTCTCGAAGTACTGAAGACACCTCCATGGAATCCTACACAATTAGCGAATGTGCCTTATCGGTTTTTTATTATATACCTAGTATTATTGAGATGTACACTCACGAGCATCACAGCTACTTGATTATTATTATTTTCACCCTTAGACATTATTATAATATCAATGGATTTTATATAGAAAAGGTTTTGGTTATCGTAAGGTAAAAACTCATCCGTGTTGTGTGCAGCGTGGTCTTACAAGATACTTTTGATTTCAAAGATTTTTATAACATTAAAATTCAACTGGGTTGTTTTTCTAATGCTGGTTTTCCAGACTGACTCGAATGTTATTTATTATATTGCTTGGGTCAGACCGAGCATATTTATAGACTTTAATTGGATGCTTTAGAGCTTCAAAAGACGAGCTCGAGGCCCAGAGACGTATTCACGTATATGGTTATTTTCCCTTGCATTCATTGTTGTATTTATTAGTAATTATAAGGACAAATTATTATAACATTCCTGGCTGAAATAGGTTAGTATACTTTGATTGATGTCTGTATATACATATATTACAGTTTCTTCTTGTGTAAAGATTTATTGTATATTATAGATTGTTCGTTCCGCTTTGAGATTCTATGTTGTTTAGTTTTCTTCTTATCTTCTTCCTTCTTTCTTTCCCCTAACAATCGGGTTTTCTAGCATTCGATTGCTTTGCATCCAATATAGTAGACGTATTAGTGTCGATTTTCGAGGATCGGAAATTCCCGATCGTTATGCATTCGCTAACTCTCATCCTTGGATTGAGGACAGGAGTATAAACTTAAGTGGACATGATTTGACCATCCATCTGCTAACTCTTGCCTTTGCAATAGAGCCATGAGTATAAGCCCATAAAGGACGTGATTTGATCGTCCATCAGCTAACCCTTGCCCTTGATATAAGGGCAAGAGTATAATTTAAAATTGATGTGACACGACCATCCAATCACTAATGTTTTGCCCGGATAGGCAAGACGAAAGATCCATGCCCGGTGTAAGGTCGGACCTTACCTATAAACTTTGATCTACACCCAGAGTTAGGTGTGGTTGAAACTAGATTCTTGGATGAGGATGTGCAAACTACGATCTTAAGTAGTTAGCTCAAACCAGCACCCGGAGCTTGGCTCGATCGGATGTCATTATCGTGGAAAAGGATACCTGAACCGTTACACTAAATGGTTCACCCCAATCGATGCCCATAGCTTGGCACTTCAATGATTACCTTGCATTCAATAGAACGATAAAAGGTCGACATATCACGGAAAAGACTAATGAATAAGTTTGGTAATGATCATGAAAAAAGATGTACCGCGAGTACAAATAATGGAAAGCACGTTTCTTAAGTTCTTGGAACCATATACATAAAGATTTGGCAAAATAAAAGTCTTTATTATTCATAGTCAGAATAAGACTTGAAAGAAAAGGTACAAGTTTTATTTACGTTTAAGCTGGAAAGAAAAAGTAGAGGCTGAACCCATACAATACCGGCTAGAACAACAAAAGTAGAAAGCTAAAAAGTGCCTAATTGTACAATCGAAACAAAACAAAATGACGATCACTTTTTATGCTTCTGTTTCTTGGATTTTCTTCTCCTCCGTAAAAGGAGGTGTAACTTGATCAGGTTTCCTCCTACATCTTCCTGAACCCCTTGATGGAGTGCTTTGTGATGATTCGGCAGGCACGCTCTTGGTGCTCCCGGTGGAAGGAAGAGTGATAGGGGCAAAGATAGTCAAATCGGGCAGAGCTATGGATAGAGGAGGAGGAAAGGTCTCTATCTTCTCCAGCTTGACCTATTTGGCCAGGACAAGCTCGTGCTTAAGTGTACTCATGGTTAGACCCTGTACAGGATAGAAGGAGACAGTGATAACAACATCATAGTTAGTTTGAGCCCCTGAATCTCACCAGTCCCTTCATCCTAAAGAGCATCAATCATTCACTCACCAGGCTCAGGTGTCTGACCAGTTGGGATACTCGGCAGTGCCATTGAAGTCATCATGGTCCCTAATTTCATTGTAGAGGCTTGTTGTCCCGAATAGAGACCTTTGTCAGGAAGTAAACAACCTGGGGCTGACCCGAAACTTGAGAGATATTAGCAATGTCAATCAGTGATATATGGACTCTTTGAAATATAGGTGAGGTCAACGAGATACCACCTTCAGTTTGGGATTCAATGTGGGCTGGAGCGCTGCTAGAGTTCCCTTCCAAGATGGAAGAGAGGATGGTGGACTTTAGCATTTGGGGTTGATCTGGATTGTACCCCAGGACCGATAACGGATCTTGAGCAGTTTTTGGTTCTTGGGTGTCCCCAGTAGTGGCATCTTGGGGCGATGATCTGGAGCCTTCGCCTAAGTCTCTCCGCACTTTATCGGCTAGCTTCAAATGGAGAATAAGTTGATCCTCTTTTAGAACCTTGGGCTCATCCCCTATTAAAATCTCTTTCTCAAACTGGGCACGATCCACCTCACCACCTTTTAGGAATTCCTTTTCTTCTTTGATGACTTGTTCCCAAGCAAGGGCAAGAACTTTGGGGTAATTATGGTAGAACTACTCTAAATTGCAGAATTTGAGTATTTTGGCATTGTACTTGTTGAGCATTAGCTCGAACTTCTCCATCATCCGCTTTTTGACGGCTTCAACCTCCTTCTTGATAAGTGCATGCACATTTTAGCACACTCAACCACTTTATCTCTTTCATCACAAGCAGCAAGCGGCTCTTCACAATAGTCCTGAGCTTGTTGGAGAGCGTCGTTCTTCTCTTTTGTCTCGTCTCAAGTTTGGCTGACAGCTCAATCACCGTCTTGTTTGAGGCATCTCTTTTTGATGTGCACGTAAATGTGCATATTTTTACTTCCATATTTAATCGAATTTAATTAAATAAATGAGCATATAGAGTGTTTTAACAAGTTTAAACCAAACTTCAAATTATTTTCAAATCATCATTTATTCATCTTCATATAGGGGCAAAATGGTCATTTTTGTGCATATATTAATTTGAGAATTTTTACTTGGACATTTTTATGTTATTTTATAGGAATTTGGATTCAAATGGAAGAGGTTATCATGGAAAATATGCATGCACAAGAGACTACAAGAAAATGAAGATAGAAATAATTCATTTCATGAATCATGGAGGACCCCACCTACCCACTTACCATGATCACCTATTAGGAGCTAATGCACATGCTAATGAAGATTAAAGTTCCATGCATAATTGACGATGGATTAATTAGAGGCTAATGATAACTTGGTGGTCACGCTTCCTAAGAGGGTTGTTTGGGTAGTTCCCAAAAATATACATTAGGGTTTTAGGCTTGTATAAATACCTCATATGTTCATGTAATTACTCTCTTAGCCTCCTTTGAGCCTCCTCTTTAGTTTAGTTTTAGGCTCAAAAATAAAATATAAACTCTTTTTTCTTTTTTCATGGCTACTTAGCCATTTTCTTCTTTCATGTAAATTCCTTTTTTATGCAATTTTAATTCATTCTCTTTTCTATTACATGTTATTTCCTTTTATGTTAGTAGTGTAGTTTATTTCTTATGCAAGTAGATTAGCTTAGCTTTTATTTCATTTTAATTAGCTCTCTTTTTACTTAACTTGCATTTTCTTCTTGTTTTTATTTCATGTTGAATGCTACATTTGTTGAAATGATAACAAATATGAGAGGCTAAACTCCTTCGATTTAGGGGTAATGAAGCTCTCTTAATCATGTAGATTCAACATTTTGCTAATTTTTGATCTCTTTTTGTGCTTAATGGAAAATTTTGATGTGGTTTAACTTATTGTTTTAGCTTTGAATTTGATAGCCTATGTTGTTGACACCAAATAGGCTATGCTTAAACAAACAACGAACACAAATTACGTCTTCGTCTACAGATGATTATAGTAATGAAGTGAATATTAAAATAAAAATTTGATGGTTTATATTTCTAATCAATAGTTAATAGACCATGCTTAGAATAGATTTTATTTTCAAGTTCATTATCATTTTCCTGAGAGCTAAAAAGTGGTTTAGTGGTTGTGTTATAGTTTGATGGTTTATATTAGGCTAATTAATAGCACAAATATTCCATACTTATGATAAACATATCAACTAAACTCACTAATGACCAAATGAGAGATCATAATTTCATTTTGTTGATTTAAGTGATCATGAGAAGGAAATTACCTCTAAATTGCCTTCAAACTCTCATATTTTTATCCATTTTATTTGCTAGTTTATTTACATTTTTATCTTCAAACAATCTCAAACTCTTGATTAATTTGATTGAATAGAAAATTTTAAAATCTAAACAATTCCCTGCGGATCGATCCGTACTCGCCACGTACTAGAATTGTACGCCGTGCGCTTGAAGTTAATTTTAATTTAAATTTGATCTGCTATTTTCTAATCGATAGAGATTTGGCCGTTAAGACAAGTTTTTGGCGCTGTTGCCAGGGAATTGATTTTATTTTATTTTCTATTATTCGAATTATTTTTATTTGATTTTCATGTGTGTTTGTTTTGTGTGTGTATTGCATTTAAAAAAAATTGTGTGTTTGTTGTGTGAATTTTGCTTTCATTTTGATTTGTTTGCTTGTCGTTGTTTTCCATTTGCATTTCCATATTTAAAAATATATATATACACACACACACACACAATCTCAAAAACAAAAATATTTTATTACTCTCTTTTGCTTTTACATTCACATTTTACATTTACATTTTTTTCTCTTTTTTTACCAAACACTGTGCACTGTCTACAGTTTGCTCCTATTGCCTCCACCCATCCTTTGTTAAAACCCTGCACAATGATACATTTTGCTTTAACTGTTACACCGCAGACCTACTTCATCCATTTTCAACGATCAGTCACACTTCCTCCATCCCATTACAACTACAGCCTCCACCTCCTTGCTGCACACCCAACACCAGTGCATACCACTGCTGCTACACCAGCCACTCCACAGCCTACTACTTCGGCCAATACTTGCATACATACAAACTGCTGCTCCATACCATTACATACACTTCTCCTCAACCTTTCAACAACACCATCTTTCCCACTTGATCACCAAGCACTGACAGTTCAAACTTCCCTTCCAACTTCATCAGTTCATCCACTTACTCAGACTTCACCACTACATCAAACCACTTCCATACTTCCTGCATACCACTGACCACATACCAAAGCACCGCCTACACACAATTACATCAAACTGCTTTCATCACTCCTATACCAATTCTACAAACCACCAACATCATGTAAACTGACTACATTGCCTGCTAATCCACTCCACCACATCATCTACATTTCTACAACTACCACAGCAAAACACAATAGACTGTCTTCTAGCAACAACCCTCTCCAATATTGCAGCTGTGCGCATCAGCAGCTACGTGCACATATCAGTGCATCCCTTTCAATCTCTTCCTGCCACATTCATCAACTTCTTCCTTCCACAACATCAAACCATATTGCTAACCAGAACATACTTGTATGTTCCTCCAAACAAATCGCCATATCATACTTGCCTACCCACCATCATCATAACATAAACCTTCCACTGTCTTTCCATAAACTGCTGCAATCTCCTCAATCACCACGCCAGTGCACATACATCATTACACACTGCACCACCAACTCATTTCATACATCAAATACATCACCCTTCTACTGCAATTTCATCACATAATTCACCAATTCCCTGTTCGACTTCCTAAAGCCACCACTGTCATACCTCCACTTGCATCAATAAAGCTGAAGCAGCACCCAGTGCATTACCACCAGTTCTACCCCACACACCAACATCTTTCATCACCTCTGACCAAGTATCACCCATAACAGCCTCTACACATACCCATTAGCCATCTCCTTTTGCTACACTGCACATATCAGTGCCATCCTCTGACCATATCACATCAACCAACCACCAAAAAACTGCAACACATGCCTGAACCACCCCTCCCTGTTACAACTCTTTTAGCCATCATCCACAACCATACCTATGTCCTTCCTAATTATTATTCCTCCATCAAACCAACATACTGTCTGCCCCTCTTCCTTCTTCTTCATCTGTCAAACCACTGTGTCTACCACCTCTATATAAAACAACTCCAAACTGCAATCGAAACTCCATATTGCTCCTCTACCAAAACACTTCACAATCACATTCCTCTCCACCACCTGATCAACAGTATCCATACAATTGCCTGAACCATTGTGCAGTCACCCAGAGCTACCCACTTCACCTTACCACCCACCTCTGACTCGACTACGACGCCTACAACATCTTCTTCTCCATCGAACAACAACCCAAGAGATCGCCTCCTTTGAATACCCAATCACTAACATCGCGAAACCAAGACTCAACCGCGACCACCCCTGAACATCAACAACCACATAGCGATCCAAATCGAACACCAAAATCGCGATTTCAAAATCTTGTTTTTCTTTTCTTTGGGGTTTATTTTAGTTCACAATTTTTGCTTATTCTTTTTTTTAAGAGAGAGACGGGGTTAGGAGTATTAACGGAGAAGATGATTACTGAAGGTCGTAAGTATTTTTAAGTGGGTCGGGTTGATTCTTTTAAGTCTATTTGTTTATATTTGTTCTTCTTTAAAAAAAATCATTTATGTTCATTTTTATTTTGTTTTGTTTTACAAATTAATTTATATAAAAAATCATTGTGGTTTCGTTTCTTTTAGTTCATGACGGTCTGGTGAATCGGTTTAGATTCAGTTGTTTTTAGTTTCTTATAAAAAACAGAAAAGAAAAAACTAATTGTTTCTTAGTTTCTCTCTTAAAAAAACAACCAAACAAGTTAGATTTAATTTTGTTTTAATTTGTTTTAGTCTCATTTCTGTTTTGTTTTCATTTATTTTAGTTTCTTCTTTGATATATATATATATATATATATATATATATATAATATAGTGTATATATATCTTGGTTTTAGTTTTAGGTTGCAAAAGCAGAAATTTAAAAGAAGAACTACTTGCTATAAAACTACTCACTTGCTTGTTTTTTTTTTTAAAATGCCGCTTTAAAAATAAATTGCTAATAAATTCTGCACGCTCTGGTATTGTGCCCTTATCCCTTGTTTTTATAGTTTTGCATTATTGGTTGCTTGCATTTTAGAAAAAAAAAATCAAAAACAAAAATAAATTTTATTTGTAGTTGCATTGTTAATACACGTTTATTTTCAGTTTTGCATTTGATCTTAGAATCTACTAATAATAACGGTTAGACATCTTAAGGGAGTCACGAGCTCACCTAGGGCTTAATTGTATATTGATAAGTTGTCCTCTTTCGACAATTTAATTTCTTGGTGTCTAGGCTACGGCAGAGCAATAACCATTTATAAATATTGTGGTGATTCATAAATATCATAGTGGTTGTTTCTCTGAAGGTACTTAGACCTTCGGCTGCATTGCTATGGTGATTCGTGGTGCACTGATAAATCCTGTCCGTTATCTGGCTGAGAACTATCTTGTTGGATTAAGACAAAGTGCGATTATATAATTTTGGGCTAGGAGCTACTTAGGATAGAAAATTTGTAATTAAGCACTTGCATTCATTTAGTTGCATTAGTTCATGCATATTTTTTAAAAAAAGAAAAGAAAAATTCAGAATAAAAAACTAACAAAAAAATTGTAAATATTCATTAACTTAGTTTTTAGATCCTTTCTTTTGAAATTTTTAAATCAAAATCAAAAATCCAAAAAAAAATTGAGTTAGTTTTTTAGAAAAGCAAAAATCCAAAAAAAGATAAAACCTTTTCAAAAAAAATTAAAAATCCAGAAACAAAACAAAAATCAATTTCCCCCTTGATAAATAAATTCCTTTTAGTAAATATTTCTCCTTTATAAAAAAAAGAAAAAACAAGAAAAAATAAACTTTTGAAAATGTCTGAATTTCCCTACTCACCAGAATTTTACAATAGTCGTGAAAATCAATATAATCCATATAATTTCACATCAAATTCTTATGGATATTTTAATAACTATTGTACAAACAATTCAAATTTTGAACCACAAAATTTTCAAAATGATGACGAACCCTCAAATCTTGAAAACAACATTGAAATGATTTCGTCTTTACTTGAACTCTCTACACAACAAAACCAAAGGATAAATGAATTGTGTAATTCATATTTGTACAATGATTCAAGTCAAAGTTTTCAAAATAATCAAGATTTGAATTCACTTCCAAATTTAAATGATTTCAAGTATAACCCATGCCAATTCAATTTCGAACTTCAAAATGAGTTTCAAAGTCAAAATGAAAATGGAAATACCTTCTTAAATGATGTTGGCAATGGGAATAATCTCGACTACGATGCGATTGATAATTTTTGTTCTCAACAAGTTCAAATCAATATTCTCAAGTTAATAACTATAAATTGGATTTTGTTGAGTAAATGAACGAAATTTACAAACATCATACGGATTTACTATTTGAAACGTACATGAAACAATGTGAGAAACAAAGTCAAATCCCAGCGTATGACGAGTCAAATAATAATCCACCTTTTACCAAAATTGACGATTTTCAAATAACAACTTTTGAAATTGAAAATGACGATCTTAATGAAGTTGTTGAAAATTCGGTAATTGAGTTGGATTTCAATTTGTTTGAGAGTGTGGAACCAAATTTAAAATTCGATCTTACTTTTTTCGATTTCGAAAATTTGAATACAACTTTGGATTTTGAAATTGATATATGCAATGAAGTTATGAATAATGAAACAAAGGAAGATGAATTTAGTGAACACGTTTTCTTCGGACTTTTCGAAGATGAGTTGTTGAATTCTGAAGGGGAAGATTTAAATCACCATTTTGATTTTGAAATCAATAATTATGAAGAAATTTTCAATGATAAGCTTGAATTTCAATTTGGTGAAAATAAACTTGAACTTCAATCAATTGTTCTATCTACCCCGAAAATCATCCAAAATAAAACAACTCATACGATTTTTAATAAAACAACATTCGTTTTTCCAAATCAACATTCAACTTTGAAATCTTTTATGGTTTGGTTTTCTGTGCTTAAGCTTTGTCTCTCATACTTGGCAAGCCAAATGAATTGGTCTTTGGAAGACCATTTCATCTATTCTTTAACGATATACTTTCTGATGTCGTGTAAATAATAATCTTTTTATTTTCATGTAAATATAGCAGTTGTTTTTATTTTATTATTCCCCTTTCACCTGGGTTGACTGTGGGGACATAGTCAAAATCAAGTGTGGGGGGAGTATCATCTTCATTTTTTTTTATTTTTCATGGTATATTTTTTGCATTTTCTTTTCAAAACTCCAAAAAAATTAAAAAATTCCTTTTTAGCCTTTTGATTTGCTTTTGAAAAAACACTATAGGATAAATATATGGTTTTGGTTATTAAATTGAATTTTTGAAAAAGTTATTTGTCTCAACAAAAATAAAAATAAAGTTTGATTACAAATAACTCTGATATAGGAAGGTTCATAGGTGATAATTATGAAGTATATCCTAATTGAAATCTTTGTTTAAAAAGTGGTGGATCAAAAGAAAATGATATAACATTTTTTACCTTCTAAGTTAAATGGTGCTAAGATGATTTTGCAAAACTCTTTCTCTTCAAAAGAAAAATAAAATAATATATATAAATAAGAAAACAAACAAATAAAAGAAAGAAATATATATTTGTATATATGTATATATTTTATTAACACCTAGAGTCATGTGTTCACATGCAAGTGTGTACACTCGCCATGCTCTGTACCCTTCTCACATAAGCCCGAAAGGCAGTGCATGATCGGTATATCCGGCCTCAGTTTATCTGAGTTAGGTGTATGTATATAAAAATTATTTTATTAATAATACTTATAGTCGATAGGTTTTCACATTTGTGTGTTCACTCGCCACGCTCTATATTCCCCTCACGTAAGCCCAAAAGGCAGTGCATGGGTGATATATCTGGTCTTAGTTTCTTAAGTTAGGCATATGTAAATATAGTTAATATCAATAAAATTTTCAAATAAGAGAGAGTAAGCAATTGAAATCCAAGCACTATTTTTACTTATTTGATTTGACTTGTTATTCAAAAAATGAAAATACCACTTTGAAAATTTTTGATTATCAACCAAGGATCCATTTCATAGTTACACTGTGTTATCAAGCGAAACAACGAGTCAAACTAGAGTCTATTTGTTATGATAACTTAATTTTTATTGGAAACTTTGACAAGTAAAAGGATTTAAATTTCTTGATAATGACCCGAACTTATATTTAACTTATTTATGTCGTTTTAAAAGTAAATCCTTCATTTGTAAATATTTTCAAAAATTTGCATCCATATCTTTGTAAATAATTCTTGCATTTAGGAAAATTGTCACTTTGCATTTGGATTCTGTAGGTAATATCCGCTGAAAACCCTCACGAGACAACACTTGTCGTAGTAGGGACACCTAAAGGTTTAACGGCTTGTTGCATACGCTCAATGCAATCATGTTTCCTATGAAAACGAATTTATCTTAGTTTTTCTTTATTCAAGGACGAATAAAAAGATAAGTGTAGGGGTATTTGATGTGCACATAAATGTGCATATTTTTACTTCCATATTTAATCGAATTTAATTAAATAAATGAGCATATAGGTTGTTTTAACAAGTTTAAACCAAAATTCAAATTATTTTCAAATCATCATTTATTCATCTTCATATAGAGGTAAAATGGTCATTTTTATGCATATATTAATTTGAGAATTTTTACTTGGACATTTTTATGTTATTTTATAGGAATTTGGATTCAAATGGAAGAGGTTTTCATGGAAAATGTGCATGCAAAAGAGAATACAAGCAAATGAAGATGGAAATAATTCATTTCATGAATCATGGAGGACCCCACCTACCCACTTACCATGATCACCTATTAGGAGCTAATGCACATACTAATGAAGATTAAAGTTTCATGCATACTTGATGATGGATTAATTAGAGGCTAATGATAACTTGGTGGCCACACTTCCTAAGAGGGTAGTTTGGGTAGTTCCCAAAAATATACATTAGGGTTTATGCTTATATAAATACCTCATATGTTCATGTAATTACAATCTTAGCATCCTTTGAGCCTCCTCTTTAGTTTAGTTTTAGGCCCAAAAATAAAATATAAACTCTCTTTTCTTTTTTCATAGCTACTTAGCCATTTTCTTATTTCATGTAAATTCTTTTTTATGCAATTTTAATTCGTTCTCTTTTCTATTACACGTTATTTCCTTTTATGTTAGTAGTGTAGTTTATTTCTTATGCAAGTAGATTAGCTTAGCTTTTATTTCATTTTAATTATCTTTCTTTTTACCTAGCTTGCATTTTCTTCTTGTTTTTATTTCATGTTGAATGCTACATTTGTTGAAATGATAACAAATATGAGAGGCTAAATCCCTTCAATTAGGGGTAATGAAGCTCTCTTAATCATGTAGATTCAACATTTTGCTAATTTTTTATTATCTCTTTTTGTGTTTAATGAAAATATTTAATGTGATTTAACTTGTTGTTTTAGCTTTGAATTTGATAGCCTATGTTGTTGACACCAAATAGGCTATACTTAAACAAACAACAAACAAAAATTACATCTTCATCTACATATGATTATGGTAATGAAGTGAATATTAAAATCAAAATTTGATGGTCTATATTTCTAATCAATAGTTAATAGACCATGCTTAGAATAGATTTTATTTTCAAGTTCATTGTCATTTTTATAAGATTTAAAAAGTGGTTTAGTGGTTGTGTTATAGTTTGTTGGTTTATATTGGGCTAACTAATAGTGCAAATATTCCATACTTATGATAAACATATCAACTAAACTCACTAATGGCCAAAAGAGAGATCATAATTCCATTTTGTTGATTCATGTGATCATGAGAAGGAAATTACCTCTAAATTGCCTTCAAACTCTCATATTTCTATCTATTTTCTTTGCTAGTTTATTTACATTTTTTAGCTTCAAATAATCTCAAACTCTTGGTTACCTTGATTGAATAGAAAATTTTAAAATCTAAACAATTCCCTATGGATTGACTCGTACTTGCCACGTACTAGAATTGTACGCCGTGCGTTTGCAGTTAATTTAAATTTAAATTTGATCGGCTATTTTTTAACTCGATAGAGATTTGGCCGTTCGAACACACTAAGGCGTGGTTCCGATGATGCGCAACCTCAATCTCATCACGATTCTTGTTTCTCTCATCTTCAAGTGCCTTGATGGCATCCTCGGTTTTTCTTTAACTTTGGCTTATAGTTTCCTTAAGTTTTGAACCTTGGCATCGAGATGACGATGATTCTTTTGTCCTACACTGCCGTGAAATTCAGATTATCAATCTCTAGTTGTCTTTCCCTCGAGACTTTGGATATTTTCTGTAACGACCCGATATTTTGGACCATTCGCATCCATTATAAGTGTATAGGTAGACACTCATGCCGGAATTGAATTGCTCAAAATACCGCGTTGTTAATTTAAATTTGGCAAAACTGAACATATACAGTAAATAAAATAATCACAGATCACAGACACAGAGTAATAAGTGCAGCGGAAATAAAAGAGATAGTAGTTCATGAAGCTACTTTATAAATGTATAAGTTACATCAGAGTTAAACCAGATACAACGGAAGAGTAATACGATACATCAGATACAAATCAGAATACATCACTGGAATCATCGAATACTGAAAGCAGAATAGATGGCTGGATCTTCAAGCAAAGCTCCAACTTCAAAGGTGAGTCTCGAATACTGGTACACTCAGTCTGACCCGAGCGTAAAGCAAAAACACAAGACACTCGAGTCAGGATTAACATTCTTATATTTCTAAATCCAACTCAAGTGAAATAGCAATTGAAATACAAGTAACTCAAAGGATGTTTGGAATGACCATCCTTTAAGGATCTGTTAAACTATCTACTAGGTAGTAATGTACGCTAAGTAGATAATGTCTATCAGTAATATAAGGTATCAAAATAGTGTTAAGTCATGGCCCATTCCACCCTTAACACATTTTTATTCCCAAAAGCATATACAAGATCGTAGTTTCCCCAAAACCGGAAGTCACCAGAGGGCAATCCATATACTAAAGGTACAAAACAGATTCGTAGTGGTCGCGAATAGGGAATACAAGTATGACAAGGCACATGAGGCAATACCCAAGGTAGTGATACTACCGTTTGCCTGATCCGGACTGGTGAGAACGCATCGCCGCAGCGATCGCAACACCGTGAAACAACACTCCCTAAATCAAGGGTGCACTAATCGACAACAAGTAATGAGTAGTTCGAAGAAGTGTGTTCACTTGAGGTAGCTGACCTCCATTGGCCCGGCACGGCTCCTGTTTTAGTCATTTCCAATTTGACACAAGTGTCAAGGCTATCCATTATCGTTCTCTTTCTTCAGTCATCACGTACATCATTCCAACCACTTCATTCTGGATCATCACTCCGCGTATAGTTATTAAAGTGGGTTTCGGTTTAGACAGAGAGTATGTCCATAACCGATTCCGGTTTCTTTAATAATTTCCGTAATTATTACACCGATTGGTCGTTTATAAATTTCAAAATCAAATCAATTACAATTTCAAATAGAATTCGTAAACCAACATTTCATTTGCCTTTCTAAACCAATTTCCAATATTTACGTTTCAAAACTTCCAAATTCATAATTTCAAAATCTTATAATTCAATTTTAATTTCTATTTAAAACAATTCAAATATTGATTCAAGTTCATATAAGTTTCATTCCGAAATCATTTAAATTAATTTAATTTAACATTTAAATCAATTTAACTTCATTTATCGATTGCATTCAATATTCATTAAGTAAATTTTCCATTCAAAACAATTTCTATTAAATTTTCAATTCATTAAATCCATTATTTAAATTCAACTTCCTTATATCAAAACTTACAGATTGAATTAAATTAAATTCATCAAATCGAATTCTTTAAATTTCAAGTCTTACATTAATTTCAATAAATCACATTTTATTTCTTGTTAAAGAAATTCAATTTCACTTATTTACTTACTTAAGTAATTTTCCAAACTTAATTAATAAAGAAACTCAATTTCAATTATTTACGAAGTAAAATTCACTTATTCACAAATTCAATTTAATTTAATCATTAAATAATTCAATCTTATTTAATTATTAAATAATTCAAAACTTAATTATTAAATAATTTCAAAGTTTAATAATTTCAAACTTTCTTATAATTTCAAACTTAATTCAATCATTTCTCAAATTTAACAACATTCTTTTATCAATTACATTGTTAATATTTTGTTTCAGATTATTACATATTAACATTTTCCTTTCATTAAAATTCAAATTTCAACTTCATTTCAAAACCATATTATTTATTCAAATAAAATTTTCGTTTATTTATAAATCAAATTATTTACCAATCGGGTTTTTATTTAATTCTCTATCCTAGGTCAAAGTTTAATTTGGGTATTTATCATTTCAACCCGATTCCAATTCAATTAAAAATCAAAACATAGCAAAGGGAACTTGCAGTGTGATAACTGGGATGGTGTCAAAGTAAATAAACAAGCAAGAACAACAATCAATATCAATCCAATAATCAATTCAAATAATCCCGAAATAACCGTATTAATTCACATTGTTATTTGTGCGAATTAATATAATTATTTCTAGAATCTACACTATCATTTCATGTAGACTAAAGATTATTACACTAATATTTATACGGTTCTTCAATTGTCATTTTATTTCAATTTTAACACTACAACAATTAATCAAATATACGTTCAATGGTTCAAAGTTTAATTATCACTATTCTACATGTCAATTAATTTAACAATTAAAAGGGGTCATATTCAACTAATCAAATTCAACATATATGTCAATTCAGATTTTTAATTATCCTACGTCAAATTTACTTGCATAATATTTATCACTTTATACATTACAATTTAACATCCAATATAAACAACAAACAATCAATCAATCATAAATCAAACAGGATTATCATCGTATAATTAACAAATAATGGTGTCAGATGTCACAGGTGAACTGATACAAGTAATAGCATCCATATAACAGTGTAAATAACTGACAGCAGCATATTTCAATTGTCGTTTCAATTGAAATCAAATTTAATAAATAAAAGAACGTTAATCGTGAGTGAGTGCTCACCTTTCGAGGCTAGAGAAATTTTGACGATGGAATGAGTTGAGTTGTGAATCCAAACATGAAATTCCAAATCAAAGCTAGATTGGCACGGATTTAGAAGAGCAAAGCTGATAAAAGGGGTCGTTGAAAAATTAGAATCGGTTGACATAAATTTTACTAAGTATATATATTGTTTTCACTTTCAAATCAATATTAAATCCCGATACATAATATTAAATAAAAATAAACTTTCTCTATATATAAAATTTAAATTTAGTATCACATTTTAAACATCTAACAAAAATAACCTCTATAGTATACGTATCTAGGCTCAAGTATACAAAACTAGTGTATAAACTTTTACATGTAACGACCCCGAATTTTATATAAATTTAAAATGATAATTTATTGAATATTTGAATTAAAATTGTGAAATAAATCGATGAAGTGATGCGAGTTTCCCCATACCTCTCGCATGAAATAGATGTTAAATCATTTAAAATTTAAATATTGAATATATATATGTATACGGGTATATATGAGTAAATTTGAATATATATATATATATTTTTTGATTTGAATTTAAATATTAGATAAATGGTTTAAATATTAAATATGAAATGTTAGTTGAATTTTGAATTACTTGAGAAATGTATTTGAAATTGAATTCGAATTGGGTTTTGTAAAAATAATGAATGAATGCAAATGTAACAAAAATAGAACAAAATAAATACATTAGAGAAATTATAACAACATATTAAAATTAGAATTCAATTTTGTTACAAAGCAACAAGACTAAAGACCAGAAACAAAAATATAAAGGGAATACAAAAGATAAAAATATAGTAAGTATGTACACTTGCAAAATGAAGACAATAAGATATAAGTATGAAAAACATAAATATCTTTGAACTTGCATAGAAGCCACATCAAATTTTTTTTCAACTTGTACAGCCGAAATGCAATGTATAAAATAAGGAAATATGGTACAAGATCATCAATGCAGGCAAGTGCAAGAACAAGTAAAAGGAAAATAAGATATGCATGTAAACTAAAATAGAAACATTACTTGAGGCTATCATCTCAGCCGAAATAACAATCAATGAAATGATTCCTGTAAATAGAAAAGAAACATATGTACATTGTATAATATCTTCTCAGTACATAAGCATGGGCTGTAAACAAAAAAAAGAGGGTAGTAAGGCAAACTAATTAATGCAAGCCTCAACGTATCATATCAGCCACCAAACCATATTATATCAGCCGAGACAAAGCATAAGTATATAGATAATTATATGCAAATTTGTACAAGTAATAAATGCCATGTCCTATAGCCATCACGCCAAAGTACCTCAGCCTCCATTGGCTAGAAAAATCACTGACCATTGTATAAAAAAAATATAACTTGATATTGTACAAACAAATAATAGCATCTCCTGTCAACTTCTTTATATTTATCAAGCTACTTCATTTCCTATATACCAATCATCTCCATCAAATTCGTTCATTCATAGTTATGTTAAACTGAAGTAAACAAACTACAACTTGAAAACAATAATCCAAACTAGAGTATTAAAGATCAAAGGAAGATCCAGCTTCCAGTTTCAAATTGAAGAGACTCTGTTCATCCCTTAATCACTGCTGTTGATTATATGTCCTCTGTTCTTCTTCTCTGGAAAATAAGGTAAGCAAATCTACCTGTTAAAAGCTTGAATTTGTGTTATGCTCTGTTTATGTGAAGTGAAACTATTTTGTATGGGATTGTACCCTTGAGTATTCCCAGATATGTAGGTATGTATGAGAGCAGGCATTTCACCCTGTTAAAAAGGATATACAGACATATGTTAGATTTAAAATTTAATTCCTCTTATTCCAATCTCTTTTAGGATTTGAGATTTAAACAAAAAGTGATTAGGTTAACCAGATCTTAGTTTTAAAAATACTGTTAAACATAGTTAATAAGTAGTCTAAATCTGGAAGCATGAATTACAGTAACCACTCAAAAGTATGACAAAAATTGACTTTAATGATTTATTGCTTCACTTATAAAATCTGTTTTGAAATTGAAAGTTATTATTTTAAAGATCAGTTTCATGATTTTTAAGCAATTAGATGTTGAGAAATTTAGAGTTGAATAGTTTTCGAATCTCTGTCAATTCACG
Source organism: Allium fistulosum (assembly GCA_030737815.1). Lineage (NCBI taxonomy): Eukaryota > Viridiplantae > Streptophyta > Magnoliopsida > Asparagales > Amaryllidaceae > Allium > Allium fistulosum. Next base: position 1,506,327,912 of record CM060903.1, read on the forward strand.
GCGATGGACAACGAGCTAGATGGCGAGTTTGTTCTTGAAGGTCGCTCGGGTGTCACTGACTATAGGAAAAATAGTGGTGAAAATTTTTAGTTGCCATGGAGGTGTTGCGACAATGATTTAGGCTTTTTAACCTAGTTTTAGTTGACATTAGAAAATGGGTTACTGCGATATCCAAATAGCATCGGAGTCATCAGGACCTAGGAGCATCGGAGCGTGGGTTTGCGGCGGAGGTCTAGTCGTGATCGCGAGCACTCAAGTGGTCTGAGTCGTCGGCATGGGAAAGATCTGTTGGTCGGAGTTGTTCCAGTTTTGTGTCGAACAGCTTAAATTCGAGTTCGACATTGTTTTATTAATCTGGGTGGTCGAGTCAAACGGGGGTGACGATGGCGACTTGCTGGTGGTGGCGAAGTTCGCCAGAGCGGCGGCGTTCATCCGTGCACGTGCACGAAGTTTCTTTGTGCATCAGTATGTTGTACTCGAAGAAGAAGAAGGAGATGTTGGGGAGAGATGAAGTTTTATCGGGAGTTACTCGGAGAAAGCGATAGGTTTACTCGAAGGAACTGGGAAGTGCGAAACTCGAAGTCGAACGCGGGGATTTTCGTTTCTGGCTCGGGTCGAAAACTGGAACAGGTATAAACCTGTTTTCTGTTTTAAAACTTTAAAATCTAATCTCAGATTTAAATCAAAGTTTAATTAATAAATTCAAGATTGTCTGAAAACTTAGTTGTGAATAGATTAAGTTTTAGAAGGTTTAAATTGGAGGTTTTGAAAAAAAAAAATATTTCTAAAGTTAATTAAGTTTAATTAAAATATTTTAAACTTATAATTAAAAAGGGGTTTATTTTAAATAAAACTTAATTAAGTAATTAAGAAATTGATTTAAACGTTTTAATGTGTTAACTTAAAAGTTAAGTTAATTTTTTATTGATTAATGATTTAAAATTAACTAAAGATCAATTTATTATAAATTTAAAGCTAATTAATTTATAAGAAAGGATAATTAATTAAATGGTAATAAATTAAAGGTTAATTTATCAATTGAAGACAATCAATTAAATGGTGAAATTTATAATTAAAGATTGATGAATTAAAATTAAAGGTTAATTAATTTATTATTAACGGTTAATTATTAAATGATTAAAGAATAATTAATCAAAATGATCTGTAATTTATTAATGTTAATTAACCAGGATTTGTAATTTTCGTAAGTAATTAAAACTGATTTGGATTACTCAACCAATTAACTGATCTTACGTATAGATGTTTGATATTTTATTACATGCTATGTGATGGATTGATATATCAGTTATGTGATGCGATGCTATGTTATGTTTTGTGCTTAGCTGTGATTTCTGTTTTCTGTGATATATTACTATGTGAATGTGAAAACCTTTTGACCCGTAAAACGTCACTTGAATTTCGATGCGACAGGGAGTCGGATTTCAGTTGGTTATCCGAAACCCACATCGAATTATAATTGTGAATCTTTGTGACCGATAAATTTATTTTATCTATGAATCTGTGAATGAAGATAAGCGTTATCGATTATACCGCTTATCGATATATCTGTGATGATTGATGTTGCACTATTGTGTGTAAAACCCCTGGACCACACTTATACACACACAAATATGGATTTCACGTGGAAATCGGTTAAGTCATAGATAATTTAAATTTGATGTTTTTGAAATTGGAATTTTAATTTCAATTGATTTTGAAATTTGAAATTTTGGGTTTAAAGTGAAAAGCTTTTGAAATGGAATTTCAAAGATAAAAGTTATTTTGAATAACTTAATCGAGTTTTGAAAATTTAAATAATTTGATTTAAATTTGAATTCAAATTTGAAATTGAATCCTATGATTTGAAACTAGGGATTAAAGATGATATAAATGTGTTTGTATGAATCTAAACCATTTTTAAAGTATAATTTTGGGAATTTGAATTTAACCCAAGGATTTCAACTCGTATGAATAAATCAGATTTTCTGAAATGAAACTGTTTGTTTCCTAATGATAAAAGCTTTCAGATAAGAAATGAAATTCCAGTTTAATTAAAGGAATTTCAAGTAAATTGAAAAATGGTTTTCCAAGTTATAAATGAATTGTTTTTGAAAGCTATGAATCAAATCTGTTATTTTTAACAGATTTAAAATGATGTTTTGTTTAACCCATTTGAAATGGAATTGTTTTGAAAGCTATTAGTTAAATCTTTGATTTAAAGATTTAATGAATTAATTAAACTGAAAGGGAAATTGATTTGGAAAATCTGTGAATGAATCTTTGTGAAATTAAGTGAACTTTATGAATTGAATCTTTTTGTTTAAAGGATTAAAATGGTAATTTGATAAACCATTTGTAAAGAAAGTTTGGGTTTAAGTTGTGACTTAATTGAAATCCCAATATCCATATGTTTTTAAATATTTCGCTCACTATTCGGGTTAGCCGGGAAAGGACCTTTGGGTCGTATAACTCATTCCGAATAGTGATACGTCGTATATGGATAGCATTTGAAGACCGGTGTTGAAGACCGGATATTTTTCGAAAATGAAAGGACAACCTGTCGAATGTCTCTGCACTGAGTCGCGCCGGTATAGAGATTTATATCACTCTTTTTGTGACGGGAAGTCCGGACGTGATTGAAAGTTATCCGGAATTGCAAGGGCTTCGTGAGAAGTACCTTCGGTTCTGTTCGAACCCGGAACAGACTTGTATGGATACATGTCTGACATTACACTTTGAGATATAAAGCCGATTTCTTTCAAATACATTTCTGTTTGGTGGCGGAGAATTTATTCTCTTAGCTTAACACCCTTCTCTGAGACGTACGAGCTCAGAGGTTATGTAGTTGAAATTTATCAGCGATATATCCCAATTTGGTAATGTGGCATGCTGAGTGTTGCTGTGTGATGATCAGTGTTTGATCATTTGTGATATGATCATTTGTTTGATCATTTATCTTTGTGATCATAGGTTGATCATCTGTTGACCCAAAGCGTGGCTTTTTGAAAAAGCATAGCTTTGTGGACGAGACTTCGTCGAGCCTCACAACCCGGTAATGGTCGAAACAGGAATTGTGCGGCAAGGTTTTCAGGGGTAGCTCCCCTAGGGTATGACCATTCCTTCTGGAAAAGGGTAGTATCATGGTATGGAGCCCAGATACTTACTCATGTGGACACACTTTATTTATGACGTGTGATGTTGGATTAGAGGTACCTCGGTTAAAGGTCCCAAAGGACCGGGGGTGGCATATCTGAGGTTTCTTTTATCCCTTGGGAAAAGGGGTTGCCGGCCTTGTTTGGCAGAGAACAGTTGGTTCTCGGAACGTCCCGCCAGAGGCGTTTCTTTCGTGGAATAGGAAGTTCCTTAGCCTGACCATTTGTTGGAAATCCAAACAAAACAATACGAGCCCTGTACGGTTTTAGTTGTATTACCTGCCATGGAATGTGGTGGTAACCTGCTATTGAACATGGTAGCTATAGTAGGCATAAGTACGAAATGTCTATGCTGGCTAAGATTTATATTCTACTTTCGAAATTTTTTCTACACTATGCACTAATAATAATATCAAAAATGATTTGATTTTGCGTAGTAAGCATCTTTGACTATCATAAGAAGAAATCTCCTCCAATTCTGCGTTTGCATTGTGTGTGTGGTGGGAGGTCTTATGGTAGTTTCATTTTCCAAAAGCATTGCGAATTGACTTTAAAAATCTCGGCTATTTGTTTTTAAAGATAAACTGTTTTTGTTGCTCACACCAGTCCCATGACTGATCCGGAGTTTATTGTTCCTTTCCTAAACTCTGGGTGCTCATAATTTCCTACACGAGCAGTCTAGAGTTGGGGTTTTCAGATATTCAGGTTTAGTAGATTTTCGGGAGTTGGTTCAGTCTTTGGATCGGACTGCACTTGCTTATCTTTGTGCCTCGTTATTGGGAGTTCGAGCTATTTATGGATTGGCGCTTTGAAGATGGAGATTATCCGCTGCTGATGTTATCGTTTTCTTTTCCGCTGCAATTTATTGTATCATATCTCTGATGTATATAGATATTCATTGTATCATCATTGTATTTGGATATTGTATCAGATATTGTATATCAATGTATTATTCTTTTATTCCGCTGTGTTATTTACTTAATGTTGTTATAAGCTCCCGAGAACCAGATTCGACATTTGAATCTACGGCATTTTGAGTACAAGTGAAGTACGGGTGCCGATTTTCGAAGGTCGACTTTTGGGTCTTGACAAGTGGTATCAGAGCTAAGGTTGAACTTTAGCTCAGGAGTATAACACGTTAAGTAGCTCATTAGAGATAGAGTGAAGTAAACTCTAGAATGAGTATATCCCTAAGATATTAGTCTGAACGTCTCAGTAAATTCTCTTACTATCCACTGATAGTGAGTATGAGTGCAAGAAGAGGACGAGATAGGGAAAGGGAATACGACTACAAATTGTCAATACCCTGCAACAGTGGAAACAACTTTCTTATCAATATTCTTTGATTCGTTTCCAAAATTCTTTTCATTGCTTCGTACCAGCTACAAGTAGAAGTTTCGATATGATGATGGTTCTACACGAATCGTTGTAGAGAATCCTTACTTCGTATTTCATCGGTTTCTTATCAGCTTTTGATTTAAACCTTAATGAATTTGAAATTGGAATTTGAAATTGAATTAAATTGACTAATAAAATATGAGGGTAAATTGAATTGAATCAATTAAAACGATATTGTTTGAAACCAAATTTTGAAATTCTATTGAAATTTCTTTTGAAAACCAAAGTCCGAAGAGGGACGATTGGTATGTATTCTGAGATATTCCGACTTGAGTTTGGAATCCATATCTTGTGTTTGAGGAATTATAGGAGATCACCTCTGTCTATCTCTGTGTTATTTTCGTGCCTACGAATTTCGAGGACGAAATTCTTTTAAGGGGGGAAGTTTGTAACGACCCCGAATTTTATATAAATTTAAAATGATAATTTATTGAATATTTGAATTAAAATTGTGAAATAAATCGATGAAGTGATGCGAGTTTCCCCATACCTCTCGCATGAAATAGATGTTAAATCATTTAAAATTTAAATATTGAATATATATATATGTATACGGGTATATATGAGTAAATTTGAATATATATATATATATATATTTTGATTTGAATTTAAATATTAGATAAATGGTTTAAATATTAAATATGAAATGTTAGTTGAATTTTGAATTACTTGAGAAATGTATTTGAAATTGAATTCGAATTGGGTTTTGTAAAAATAATGAATGAATGCAAATGTAACAAAAATAGAACAAAATAAATACATTAGAGAAATTATAACAACATATTAAAATTAGAATTCAATTTTGTTACAAAGCAACAAGACTAAAGACCAGAAACAAAAATATAAAGGGAATACAAAAGATAAAAATATAGTAAGTATGTACACTTGCAAAATGAAGACAATAAGATATAAGTATGAAAAACATAAATATCTTTGAACTTGCATAGAAGCCACATCAAAATTTTTTTCAACTTGTACAGCCGAAATGCAATGTATAAAATAAGGAAATATGGTACAAGATCATCAATGCAGGCAAGTGCAAGAACAAGTAAAAGGAAAATAAGATATGCATGTAAACTAAAATAGAAACATTACTTGAGGCTATCATCTCAGCCGAAATAACAATCAATGAAATGATTCCTGTAAATAGAAAAGAAACATATGTACATTGTATAATATCTTCTCAGTACATAAGCATGGGCTGTAAACAAAAAAAAGAGGGTAGTAAGGCAAACTAATTAATGCAAGCCTCAACGTATCATATCAGCCACCAAACCATATTATATCAGCCGAGACAAAGCATAAGTATATAGATAATTATATGCAAATTTGTACAAGTAATAAATGCCATGTCCTATAGCCATCACGCCAAAGTACCTCAGCCTCCATTGGCTAGAAAAATCACTGACCATTGTATAAAAAAAATATAACTTGATATTGTACAAACAAATAATAGCATCTCCTGTCAACTTCTTTATATTTATCAAGCTACTTCATTTCCTATATACCAATCATCTCCATCAAATTCGTTCATTCATAGTTATGTTAAACTGAAGTAAACAAACTACAACTTGAAAACAATAATCCAAACTAGAGTATTAAAGATCAAAGGAAGATCCAGCTTCCAGTTTCAAATTGAAGAGACTCTGTTCATCCCTTAATCACTGCTGTTGATTATATGTCCTCTGTTCTTCTTCTCTGGAAAATAAGGTGAGCAAATCTACCTGTTAAAAGCTTGAATTTGTGTTATGCTCTGTTTATGTGAAGTGAAACTATTTTGTATGGGATTGTACCCTTGAGTATTCCCAGATATGTAGGTATGTATGAGAGCAGGCATTTCACCCTGTTAAAAAGGATATACAGACATATGTTAGATTTAAAATTTAATTCCTCTTATTCCAATCTCTTTTAGGATTTGAGATTTAAACAAAAAGTGATTAGGTTAACCAGATCTTAGTTTTAAAAATACTGTTAAACATAGTTAATAAGTAGTCTAAATCTGGAAGCATGAATTACAGTAACCACTCAAAAGTATGACAAAAATTGACTTTAATGATTTATTGCTTCACTTATAAAATCTGTTTTGAAATTGAAAGTTATTATTTTTAAGATCAGTTTCATGATTTTTAAGCAATTAGATGTTGAGAAATTTAGAGTTGAATAGTTTTCGAATCTCTGTCAATTCACGGCGATGGACAACGAGCTAGATGGTGAGTTTGTTCTTGAAGGTCGCTCGGGTGTCACTGACTATAGGAAAAATAGTGGTGAAAATTTTTAGTTGCCATGGAGGTGTTGCGACAATGATTTGGGCTTTTTAACCTAGTTTTAGTTGACATTAGAAAATGGGTTACTGCGATATCCAAATAGCATCGGAGTCATCAGGACCTAGGAGCATCGGAGCGTGGGTTTGCGGCGGAGGTCTAGTCGTGATCGCGAGCACTCAAGTGGTCTGAGTCGTCGGCATGGGAAAGATCTGTTGGTCGGAGTTGTTCCAGTTTTGTGTCGAACAGCTTAAATTCGAGTTCGACATTGTTTTATTAATCTGGGTGGTCGAGTCAAACGGGGGTGACGATGGCGACTTGCTGGTGGTGGCGAAGTTCGCCAGAGCGGCGGCGTTCATCCGTGCACGTGCACAAAGTTTCTTTGTGCATCAGTATGTTGTACTCGAAGAAGAAGAAGGAGATGTTGGGGAGAGATGAAGTTTTATCGGGAGTTACTCGGAGAAAGCGATAGGTTTACTCGAAGGAACTGGGAAGTGCGAAACACGAAGTCGAACGCGGGGATTTTCGTTTCTGGCTCGGGTCGAAAACTGGAACAGGTATAAACCTGTTTTCTGTTTTAAAACTTTAAAATCTAATCTCAGATTTAAATCAAAGTTTAATTAATAAATTCAAGATTGTCTGAAAACTTAGTTGTGAATAGATTAAGTTTTAGAAGGTTTAAATTGGAGGTTTTGAAAAAAAAAATATTTCTAAAGTTAATTAAGTTTAATTAAAATATTTTAAACTTATAATTAAAAAGGGGTTTATTTTAAATAAAACTTAATTAAGTAATTAAGAAATTGATTTAAACGTTTTAATGTGTTAACTTAAAAGTTAAGTTAATTTTTTATTGATTAATGATTTAAAATTAACTAAAGATCAATTTATTATAAATTTAAAGCTAATTAATTTATAAGAAAGGATAATTAATTAAATGGTAATAAATTAAAGGTTAATTTATCAATTGAAGACAATCAATTAAATGGTGAAATTTATAATTAAAGATTGATGAATTAAAATTAAAGGTTAATTAATTTATTATTAACGGTTAATTATTAAATGATTAAAGAATAATTAATCAAAATGATCTGTAATTTATTAATGTTAATTAACCAGGATTTGTAATTTTCGTAAGTAATTAAAACTGATTTGGATTACTCAACCAATTAACTGATCTTACGTATAGATGTTTGATATTTTATTACATGCTATGTGATGGATTGATATATCAGTTATGTGATGCGATGCTATGTTATGTTTTGTGCTTAGCTGTGATTTCTGTTTTCTGTGATATATTACTATGTGAATGTGAAAACCTTTTGACCCGTAAAACGTCACTTGAATTTCGATGCGACAGGGAGTCGGATTTCAGTTGGTTATCCAAAACCCACATCGAATTATAATTGTGAATCTTTGTGACCGATAAATTTATTTTATCTATGAATCTGTGAATGAAGATAAGCGTTATCGATTATACCGCTTATCGATATATCTGTGATGATTGATGTTGCACTATTGTGTGTAAAACCCCTGGACCACACTTATACACACACAAATATGGATTTCACGTGGAAATCGGTTAAGTCACAGATAATTTAAATTTGATGTTTTTGAAATTGGAATTTTAATTTCAATTGATTTTGAAATTTGAAATTTTGGGTTTAAAGTGAAAAGCTTTTGAAATGGAATTTCAAAGATAAAAGTTATTTTGAATAACTTAATCGAGTTTTGAAAATTTAAATAATTTGATTTAAATTTGAATTCAAATTTGAAATTGAATCCTATGATTTGAAACTAGGGATTAAAGATGATATAAATGTGTTTGTATGAATCTAAACCATTTTTAAAGTATAATTTTGGGAATTTGAATTTAACCCAAGGATTTCAACTCGTATGAATAAATCAGATTTTCTGAAATGAAACTGTTTGTTTCCTAATGATAAAAGCTTTCAGATAAGAAATGAAATTCCAGTTTAATTAAAGGAATTTCAAGTAAATTGAAAAATGGTTTTCCAAGTTATAAATGAATTGTTTTTGAAAGCTATGAATCAAATCTGTTATTTTTAACAGATTTAAAATGATGTTTTGTTTAACCCATTTGAAATGGAATTGTTTTGAAAGCTATTAGTTAAATCTTTGATTTAAAGATTTAATGAATTAATTAAACTGAAAGGGAAATTGATTTGGAAAATCTGTGAATGAATCTTTGTGAAATTAAGTGAACTTTATGAATTGAATCTTTTTGTTTAAAGGATTAAAATGGTAATTTGATAAACCATTTGTAAAGAAAGTTTGGGTTTAAGTTGTGACTTAATTGAAATCCCAATATCCATATGTTTTTAAATATTTCGCTCACTATTCGGGTTAGCCGGGAAAGGACCTTTGGGTCGTATAACTCATTCCGAATAGTGATACGTCGTATATGGATAGCATTTGAAGACCGGTGTTGAAGACCGGATATTTTTCGAAAATGAAAGGACAACCTGTCGAATGTCTCTGCACTGAGTCGCGCCGGTATAGAGATTTATATCACTCTTTTTGTGACGGGAAGTCCGGACGTGATTGAAAGTTATCCGGAATTGCAAGGGCTTCGTGAGAAGTACCTTCGGTTCTGTTCGAACCCGGAACAGACTTGTATGGATACATGTCTGACATTACACTTTGAGATATAAAGCCGATTTCTTTCAAATACATTTCTGTTTGGTGGCGGAGAATTTATTCTCTTAGCTTAACACCCTTCTCTGAGACGTACGAGCTCAGAGGTTATGTAGTTGAAATTTATCAGCGATATATCCCAATTTGGTAATCTGGCATGCTGAGTGTTGCTGTGTGATGATCAGTGTTTGATCATTTGTGATATGATCATTTGTTTGATCATTTATCTTTGTGATCATAGGTTGATCATCTGTTGACCCAAAGCGTGGCTTTTTGAAAAAGCATAGCTTTGTGGACGAGACTTCGTCGAGCCTCACAACCCGGTAATGGTCGAAACAGGAATTGTGCGGCAAGGTTTTCAGGGGTAGCTCCCCTAGGGTATGACCATTCCTTCTGGAAAAGGGTAGTATCATGGTATGGAGCCCAAATACTTACTCATGTGGACACACTTTATTTATGACGTGTGATGTTGGATTAGAGGTACCTCGGTTAAAGGTCCCAAAGGACCGGGGGTGGCATATCTGAGGTTTCTTTTATCCCTTGGGAAAAGGGGTTGCCGGCCTTGTTTGGCAGAGAACAGTTGGTTCTCGGAACGTCCCGCCAGAGGCGTTTCTTTCGTGGAATAGGAAGTTCCTTAGCCTGACCATTTGTTGGAAATCCAAACAAAACAATACGAGCCCTGTACGGTTTTAGTTGTATTACCTGCCATGGAATGTGGTGGTAACCTGCTATTGAACATGGTAGCTATAGTAGGCATAAGTACGAAATGTCTATGCTGGCTAAGATTTATATTCTACTTTCGAAATTTTTTCTACACTATGCACTAATAATAATATCAAAAATGATTTGATTTTGCGTAGTAAGCATCTTTGACTATCATAAGAAGAAATCTCCTCCAATTCTGCGTTTGCATTGTGTGTGTGGTGGGAGGTCTTATGGTAGTTTCATTTTCCAAAAGCATTGCGAATTGACTTTAAAAATCTCGGCTATTTGTTTTTAAAGATAAACTGTTTTTGTTGCTCACACCAGTCCCATGACTGATCCGGAGTTTATTGTTCCTTTCCTAAACTCTGGGTGCTCATAATTTCCTACACGAGCAGTCTAGAGTTGGGGTTTTCAGATATTCAGGTTTAGTAGATTTTCGGGAGTTGGTTCAGTCTTTGGATCGGACTGCACTTGCTTATCTTTGTGCCTCGTTATTGGGAGTTCGAGCTATTTATGGATTGGCGCTTTGAAGATGGAGATTATCCGCTGCTGATGTTATCGTTTTCTTTTCCGCTGCAATTTATTGTATCATATCTCTGATGTATATAGATATTCATTGTATCATCATTGTATCTGGATATTGTATCAGATATTGTATATCAATGTATTATTCTTTTATTCCGCTGTGTTATTTACTTAATGTTGTTATAAGCTCCCGAGAACCAGATTCGACATTTGAATCTACGGCATTTTGAGTACAAGTGAAGTACGGGTGCCGATTTTCGAAGGTCGACTTTTGGGTCTTGACAACACCCCATTGTATTCAAATCAATGTAAAAAAAAAAAAATAAATGTAAAACACATACACTAGTTTTATACATACCTAAAAAAATAGCGAACAGTTTATATACAAAATAGTGATGGTCCAAATAGCGAACAGTTTATATACAACCTATTATACAAATTCAAGTTAACCTATATATATAGCACTGGTTCCACAAATACTTACATAAACAAGCTTATATTGCAAACTTTTAAACAAAACATATATAATTAACATAACTTATATTTTAACTTAAAATAAAATAAAATAAGTAAATCCCTCAATACTTACAACCGAAGCAGCACATTATAACCAAATAACAAATATATACTTTCTTTCAGAATGTCATACATAAATATTTAAAAGCAGAATGCGCTAATAGCTATATAATATATGTAGCAGGTCAGGTGAGCCTAGGTGAAACAAATTTAAGGTGACAGTCTTAACTATAATGTGCATTATTATATTCATTATATACATATACAGTAGAGGCTATAACTTAGGCATACTAACCGATCTTTGTAGATAGTATTAGTACAAATATAACAACCTATCAGTATAGTGTATTGTACCTATGAATACAAGCAAGCAGTCTGACAAGGAAAGGTGGAGGTAGCCGGAAAAGGATGTTCGGCTGCAAGGCGTTTGGGCACGACCTTGGCGGGGCTGCTACGGACATGGAGGGCGTGGCCGCGGCTGAGGAGAAGCAAGGCGGAGAGGGTCACGTGCGCTGCATTGGGAAGATGGACGTGAGTGGCCAAAGAGATGGTCTCGGCCACGTAGAGGAAAGAAGCAGTTGTAGGAGGATGGAGGTGCCGAAGCTGCGAGGACGAAGGCGGGTGTGCTTGCGCGGTTGATGAGAGGGAGGCGGTGTGGCTGAGCGGTGGTGGCGAATGTTGGGCTGCACTGAGGAAGGAGGCGGAGAGTTAGTGGATGGTCGAAGGCCATAGGGTGCCTGCGTGATTGACACGTGGAGGCTGGAGCGGAACAAGGTTGCATCGCGGATGGTGGGCAGCGGCCAGTGGTTGGTCATTAGAGAGAGAAGAGGAGTAGGCTGTTGAGTGGTGTCGAACGCATGGTGTAGGGGCGGTAGTGGTGGAGATTGAGCGGAGGCCGAGGTTGGTGGGGCGAGAGGCAAGCAGCTTCACTTTTTTTATTTTATTTGAGAAGGCAGCCATTTGTAGTGGGTGGGTGAGGTGAATGCATGGTGAAAGAGGGAAGAAAGAAGATACATAGTGGAGTGTGGTTCAGGTTGGAAGAAAAACAAACCTGCTTCTTATTTTCTTTTGTGAAAGCCAAATAATGTGAAGCTTTGTATTGTACTTTGTTTATTTTTCCAAAAAAAAAACGTCAATATGGAAGGTGAAAAGAAGAGGGCGGTTCAAGAGAGAGGCACGAACATGACAGCACTATAAATGCAACCATGTTATTTTCCAACGTAAACGAATAAAATGTATACAATGGAACAATTGAAATTTATGTTACATAGGGAATAAGGAAGGTCAGGCACGAATTCATAGATTAATAAAAGCAGATGTTTGTTTGAGCGGTGGCCGGGAATGGTAAAAACGAAAGGTGGACCGTTACGGTTAACCGTTTACCGGGTTTGTAGCACACCGGGGTTCGAAAACAGGAATGAAATACCGCTGTGATCAACATGCCGAGACGATCACAACGGTATACAGATATCGGTGGTATGATTGAATTATAAAAATTCGATTTTTTTATACTAGCGAAAATGCGAAAAAAACGTAAGAAAATAAGATCGACGGAGCTAAAGATGTCCGAATTTTGAAAAACGAAAAATAGCGTTTGCTCAGAAGATGTTTTAGAATTTTTCTATGTAAAAATATTTAGGTTCCGAAATATTTTATTTTCATCGCTTTTTAACTGATTAAATTGAAGTAAATTTACGCGCGAAATAAACTTTCGTATTTTCGGACGAAAATTTACCAGTTGCTATGTTTAATTAGACGCATTCCAAAATATAAATTTTTATTTCAAAATTTTATCGTTTAAAATTTCACAAAATTTCGACTAATTACGTTATTAAATCAGTTAAATTTTACGGGTCGTTACACTCTCCCCCACTCAAAACTTTTCGTCCCCGAAAAGGAACGAGGTAGGAGAATAGAAACAACCAGAAAGAAAACAGATTTGAAATACAAAATAACAATTAATTTAAACCATATAAATTCAAAATTTAATTAATTGATATTCAATAATTGATTTAATCCATTTGATTTCACTAAAATCAATCTCAACTATTTTTAAATTCATTATCTTATTATCCAATTATCTTCAATTTTACAATTTCTAAAACCATATATTTGAATAGTCTTTTATTATAATCATATTTTCTTCAACAATTTTAAATTCTTCTTTATTCCAAATTACTGTTAAATTTATTCTACTTAATATATCTAATCACGTATATTTAACCCATATAAATTAATTTAAACCATAAAAGTTTCGATTTAACTTAATTTATATTTTACTAATTGCTTTTAAATTCAACATATTTTCATAAGTTAATCAAAATTTAATTTGTTAATTCCTTCAGAACAATTTTTTTTTCATCTCATTCAATTAACTTATTATTCTATCATCTTATTAATTAGCATTTTTTTATATAATTAAAATCTAAGTGTACAATATTTAATGTAAACACTCAAATTTTATTTATAAAATCATTTTATATTGTATATTATCCAATTACATTTTAACTTCTGAATAATTTAGGTAAGTTATATTGAAATGCAAATTTAGTACTATACAAATAAAACTTTCAAATTCTATTATTTCAAGTTTAAATATTTATCCAAAATTTAGCTTTACTTATAATTGAAAACATCTTTTAACATGATTTTTTTTAAGAATTAAATTTCCGTTTAATTCCAAACCCTTTAGAATAATTATGTATATACTATATATATTAAATCAAATTAAATTTAAAATAATATACCCATATATATATATAAATCAAGTCATACTTAAGAAATTCAAATTAAATATTTTTCCCAACAAAAACCATAGCAAAGCTACAGAATGGTTTCTCCACTTTGAAACTCAAAAATGAACGTCGATGATGCGGCCGCCATCACCGAAATTATTTTCCAGCGACAAAGAGAAGAGTACAGATTTCAATATTTAAATTCTTTGAAAACGATTTCTGTTCGAAAATACTTTCAATATATATACTTTTAAAATTTTAAAACCAAAGTTCGAAATCATCGGAAAATAAATTCTCAAATTTCTGAATTAAATTCATTTCAAATTCCAAATCAATTTATAAACCGTATTTATAATTTTTTTTTAGAACAATAAATGATAATCAAATATTATCATTTCAAACAAACAATTTAATTTACCTATTAAATTCCAGAAAATTTTTAATTATATTTTCACAATATAATCAAACAAATTTATTTCATTTTCCAAATTTGAAAATAATATTGTGTCAGTTTGCTCTGTTCAAGTGTTTTGGAAATCCTATCGATAGCGTTGATCAGACGAATCGATCGGAAACCCAAATCAACATCAACAACTCAAACAACACAGCATATATTAAAACATTTATATATTAGTTTACAATACATTTCTTTGCTCGACGCTACAGGAACGAATTTTCAAAAATAAGGATAGGGATTCAAATCTTTGTTGACTCAAATCAAAGAGAATTTTTTTTTCTTTTTTTTTTCGAAAACAAGTTTGAAACAGAAGATAAGATAATTCAATTACCACAATCGAGAGATGGATGAGTTTATTTAATTCACGGGCAACCTTAACCGGGTCGTCCGTAACTTCAAGAATAAGATCGATGCTGAATTCCGAGATAAATCAACACTCGATCTCAAGAGGTGGAATTCAGGTACAGCAGGTAATAGATAGCATCGTAAACCGAGGATACAGAAATCTCCGGTAAATCAATGCTTATCGTAAAGAAGTTTCACCCTTTATAAATCATTCGAAGTTTGGCGAGACCGCCGATTCATTATAAGGGTACTTCGAAGTGGAGTTATGTGATGCTACAGAATAGAAAGAAGACGAATAGTGAGGGACACGAATGAATTTTTGGAACCGCAGGGAATGTTCCAAAATTCAAAGGAATTGAGTCAAAGGAAGAGATTTAAACTCGAATGAGAGTGATTCTGTAAATACATTTACCCTATATGTTAAGTTTTGCCTAGAGCTACCAAAGCTCTGATACCAACTGTAACGACCCGATATTTTGGACCATTCGCATCCATTATAAGTGTATAGGTAGACACTCATGCCAGAATTGAATTGCTCAAAATACCGCGTTGTTAATTTAAATTTGGCAAAACTGAACATATACAGTAAATAAAATAATCACAGATCACAGACACAGAGTAATAAGTGCAGCGGAAATAAAAGAGATAGTAGTTCATGAAGCTACTATATAAATGTATAAGTTACATCAGAGTTACACCAGATACAACGGAAGAGTAATACGATACATCAGATACAAATCAGAATACATCACTGGAATCATCGAATACTGAAAGCAGAATAGATGGCTGGATCTTCAAGCAAAGCTCCAACTTCAAAGGTGAGTCTCGAATACTGGTACACTCAGTCTGACCCGAGCGTAAAGCAAAAACACAAGACACTCGAGTCAGGATTAACATTCTTATATTTATAAATCACACTCAAGTGAAATAGCAATTGAAATACAAGTAACTCAAAGGATGTTTGGAATGACCATCCTTTAAGGATCCGTTAAAATATCTACTAGGTAGTAATGTACGCTAAGTAGATAATGTCTATCAGTAATATAAGGTATCAAAATAGTGTTAAGTCATGGCCCATTCCACCCTTAACACATTTTTATTCCCAAAAGCATATACAAGATCGTAGTTTACCCAAAACCGGAAGTCACCAGAGGGCAATCCATATACTAAAGGTACAAAACAGATTCGTAGTGGTCGCGAATAGGGAATACAAGTATGACAAGGCACATGAGGCAATACCCAAGGTAGTGATACTACCGTTTGCCTGATCCGGACTGGTGAGAACGCATCGCCGCAGCGATCGCAACACCGTGAAACAACACTCCCAAAATCAAGGGTGCACCAATCGACAACAAGTAATGAGTAGTTCGAAGAAGTGTGTTCACTTGAGGTAGCTGACCTCCATTGGCCCGGCACGGCTCCTGTTTTAGTCATTTCCAATTTGACACAAGTGTCAAGGCTATCCATTATCGTTCTCTTTCTTCAGTCATCACGTACATCATTCCAACCACTTCATTCTGGATCATCACTCCGTGTATAGTTATTAAAGTGGGTTTCGGTTTAGACAGAGAGTATGTCCATAACCTATTCCGGTTTCTTTAATAACTTCCGTAATTATTACACCGATTGGTCGTTTATAAATTTCAAAATCAAATCAATTACAATTTCAAATAGAATTCGTAAACCAACATTACATTTGCCTTTCTAAACCAATTTCCAATATTTACGTTTCAAAACTTCCAAATTCATAATTTCAAAATCTTATAATTCAATTTCAATTTCTATTTAAAACAATTCAAATATTGATTCAAGTTCATATAAGTTTCATTCCGAAATCATTTAAATTAATTTAATTTAACATTCAAATCAATTTAACTTCATTTATCGATTGCATTCAATATTCATTAACTAAATTTGCCATTCAAAACAATTTCTATTAAATTTTCAATTCATTAAATCCATTATTTAAATTCAACTTCCTTATATCAAAACTTACAAATTGAATTAAATTAAATTCATCAAATCGAATTCTTTAAATTTCAAGTCTTACATTAATTTCAATAAATCACATTTTATTTCTTGTTAAAGAAATTCAATTTCACTTATTTACTTACTTAAATAATTTTCCAAACTTAATTAATAAAGAAACTCAATTTCAATTATTTACGAAGTAAAATTCACTTATTCACAAATTCAATTTAATTTAATCATTAAAAAATTCAATCTTATTTAATTATTAAATAATTCAAAACTTAATTATTAAATAATTTAAAGTTTAATAATTTCAAACTTACTTATAATTTCAAACTTAATTCAATCATTTCTCAAATTTAACAACATTCTTTTATCAATTACACTATTAATATTTTGTTTCAGATTATTACATATTAACATTTTCCTTTCATTAAAATTCAAATTTCAACTTCATTTCAAAACCATATTATTTATTCAAATAAAATCTTCGTTTATTTATAAATCAAATTATTGACCAATCGGGTTTTTATTTAATTCTCTATCCTAGGTCAAAGTTTAATTTGGGTATTTATCATTTCAACCCGATTCCAATTCAATTAAAAATCAAAACATAGCAAAGGGAACTTGCAGTGTGATAACTGGGATGGTGTCAAAGTAAATAAACAAGCAAGAACAACAATCAATATCAATCTAATAATCAATTCAAATAATCCCGAAACAACCGTACTAATTCACATTGTTATTTGTGCGAATTAATATAATTATTTCTAGAATCTACACTATCATTTCATGTAGATTAAAGATTATTACACTAATATTTATACTGTTCTTCAATTGTCATTCGATTTCAATTTTAACACTACAACAATTAATCAAATATACGTTCAATGGTTCAAAGTGTAATTATCACTATTCTACATGTCAATTAATTTAACAATTAAAAGGGGTCATATTCAACTAATCAAATTCAACATATATGTCAATTCAGATTTTTAATTATCCTACGTCAAATTTACTTGCATAATATTTATCACTTTATACATTACAATTTAACATCCAATATAAACAACAAACAATCAATCAATCATAAATCAAACAGGATTAACATCGTATAATTAACAAATAATGGTGTCAGATGTCACAGGTGAACTGATACAGGTAATAGCATCCATATAACAGTGTAAATAACTGACAGCAGCATATTTCAATTGTCGTTTCAATTGAAATCTAATTTAATAAATAAAAGAACGTTAATCGTGAGTGAGTGCTCACCTTTCGAGGCTAGAGAAATTTTGACGATGGAATGAGTTGAGTTGTGAATCCAAACATGAAATTCCAAATCAAAGCTAGATTGGCACGGATTTAGAAGAGCAAAGCTGATAAAAGGGGTCGTTGAAAATTTAGAATCGGTTGACATAAATTTTACTAAGTATATATATTGTTTTCACTTTCAAATCAATATTAAATCCCGATACATAATATTAAATAAAAATAAACTTTCTCTATATATAAAATTTAAATTTAGTATCACATTTTAACATCTAACAAAAATAACCTCTATAGTATACGTAACTAGGCTCAAGTATACAAAACTAGTGTATAAACTTTTACACCCCATTGTATTCAAATCAATGTAAAAAAAACAAAATAAATGTAAAACACATACACTAGTTTTATACATACCTAAAAAAATAGCGAACAGTTTATATACAAAATAGTGATGGTCCAAATAGCGAACAGTTTATATACAACCTATTATACAAATTTAAGTTAACCTATATATATAGCACTGGTTCCACAAATACTTACATAAACAAGCTTATATTGCAAACTTTTAAACAAAACATATATAATTAACATAACTTATATTTTAACTTAAAATAAAATAAAATAAGTAAATAGCTCAATACTTACAACTGAAGCAGCACATTATAACCAAATAACAAATATATACTTTCTTTCAGAATGTCATACATAAATATTTAAAAGCAGAATGCGCTAATAGCTATATAATATATGTAGCAGGTCAGGTGAGCCTAGGTGAAACAAATTTAAGGTGACAGGCTTAACTATAATGTGCATTACTATATTCATTATATACATATACAGTAGAGGCTATAACTTAGGCATACTAACCGATCTTTGTAGATAGTATTAATACAAATATAACAACCTATCAGTATAGTGTATTGTACCTATGAATACAAGCAAGCAGTCTGACAAGGAAAGGTGGAGGTAGCCGGAAAAGGATGTTCGACTGCAAGGCGTTTGGGCACGACCTTGGCGGGGCTGCTACGGACATGGAGGGCGTGGCCGCGGCTGAGGCGAAGCAAGGCGGAGAGGGTCACGTGCGCTGCGTTGGGAAGATGGACGTGAGTGGCCAAAGAGATGGTCTCGGCCACGTAGAGGAAAGAAGAAGTTGTAGGAGGATGGAGGTGCCGAAGCTGCGAGGACGAAGGCGGGTGTGCTTGCACGGTTGATGAGAGGGAGGCGGTGTGGCTGAGCGGTGGTGGCGAATGTCGGGCTGCACTGAGGAAGGAGGCGGAGGGTCAGTGGATGGTCGAAGGCCATAGGGTGCCTGCGTGATTGACACGTGGAGGCTGGAGCGGAACAAGGTTGCATCGCGGATGGTGGGCAGCGGCCGGTGGTTGGTCATTAGAGAGAGAAGAGGAATAGGCTGTTGAGTGGTGTCGAACGCATGGTGTAGGGGCGGTAGTGGTGGAGATTGAGCGGAGGCCGAGGTTGGTGGGGCGAGAGGCAAGCGGCTTCACTTTTTATTTTATTTGACAAGGCAGCCATTTGTAGTGGGTTGGTGAGGTGAATACATGGTGAAAGAGGGAAGAAAGAAGATACGTAGTGGAGTGTGGTTCAGGTTGGAAGAAAAACAAACCTGCTTCTTATTTTCTTTTGTGAAAGCCAAATAATGTGAAGCTTTGTATTGTACTTTGTTTATTTTTCCAAAAAAAAAACGTCAATATGGAAGGTGAAAAGAAGAGGGCGGTTCAAGAGAGAGGCACGAACATGACAGCACTATAAATGCAACCATGTTATTTTCCAACGTAAACGAATAAAATGTATACAATGGAACAATTGAAATTTATGTTACATAGGGAATAAGGAAGGTCAGGCACGAATTCATAGATTAATAAAAGCAGATGTTTGTTTGAGCGGTGGCCGGGAATGGTAAAAACGAAAGGTGGACCGTTACGGTTAACCGTTTACCGGGTTTGTGGCGCACCGGGGTTCGAAAACAGGAATGAATATACCGCTGTGATCAGCATGCCGAGACGATCAAAACGGTATACAGATATCGGTGGTATGATTGAATTATAAAAATTCGATTTTTTTATACTAGCGAAAATGCGAAAAAAACGTAAGAAAATAAGATCGACGGAGCTAAAGATGTCCGAATTTTGAAAAACAAAAAATAGCGTTTGCTCAGAAGATGGTTTAGAATTTTTCTATGTAAAAATATTTAGGTTCCGAAATATTTTATTTTCATCGCTTTTTAACTGATTAAATTGAAGTAAATTTACGCGCGAAATAAACTTTCGTATTTTCAGACGAAAATTTACCAGTTGCCATGTTTAATTAGACGCATTCCAAAATATAAATTTTTATTTCAAAATTTTATCGTTTAAAATTTCATAAAATTTCGACTAATTACGTTATTAAAACAGTTAAATTTTACGGGTCGTTACATTTTCTCAACTACTCATGCCCATTCACTATATGGATTATAATTTTCAGTTACATAAGCAGCGGCTGTATCTTTGATCTCAGGTAGAATTCTCTTCATGTTAGGTATGAAAATGAGTCCATGGAAACAAACATCCAAAAATTATTCCCTTAGTTTGACCATTCGAGCATGAGCGACAAGTTGTTGCTCCACTGGTGATGATTAGAGCTTTAATTGTTTATTTTCCGACTCTATGATGGAAAGTCTCAAAACTACTTTGCGGTGCTTATGGTCGAAGGATCGACTGGAGTGAGAAGGTCCCAAATGCTGCACGGGGATAGAAGCATGAGGAGGTGCATGAGAAACATCACCTGGTGGCAAATCATCACAACAATCAGAATGCCTATCTGAGCCACTCAATGGAGGTGACCTAGACCCAGAATGATGTTTGGAAGTGGGGTTATGTGACGGATAATCTCTATCATAACTGCCTCTGTCACGACTGCCTCTATCTCAGCTAGATCGGTAATCGGACTCTGAATCTGGACCACTTCCTTGATGGTACGTGCTTGGACGGTGCCTATATGGTCGAGTTATGTTTTACTTCAAGGACTAATATATGTACTTCTTCCTCTCCATAGATCTTGTAAAAGAAACATGAACAAGTTAGAATCAATGAGTAAGGACACAAGTCAAGTGTAACGTAGTGCCATGAAGTGCACATATGCATGAGTGTCCTAGTGTCCCCCCGACGGACAATGTTCTGGATCTTTTCTTATAGGAGTGATCTCCCCATGTTGATAGGAAGAATGTCGTCGTTAAAGTGGATGGTGGAGTCAAGGCCCTTGAGGCTCATGTGATCGATGCCAAAGGAGCCGAACTCAGTAGGAATCGGCCCCAACTTAGAGAATGTATTTGTGGAAGGAAGAGAAGGAGTTTTCTCCACAGTTGTAACTGAAGGGGGCTGTGTAGAATTCTGCGCTTCAGTGATCTTCACAACTAGCCTTTTCTTCGGGACAGGCTGTTAGTCGTTGTTGGGTTGTTCAGTCAAAGATAGTCAAATCGGGCAGAGCTATGGATAGAGGAGGAGGAAAGGTCTCTATCTTCTCCAGCTTGACCTATTTGGCCAGGACAAGCTCGTGCTTAAGTGTACTCATGGTTAGACCCTGTACAGGATAGAAGGAGACAGTGATAACAACATCATAGTTAGTTTGAGCCCCTGAATCTCACCAGTCCCTTCATCCTAAAGAGCATCAATCATTCACTCACCAGGCTCAGGTGTCTGACCAGTTGGGATACTCGGCAGTGCCATTGAAGTCATCATGGTCCCTAATTTCATTGTAGAGGCTTGTTGTCCCGAATAGAGACCTTTGTCAGGAAGTAAACAACCTGGGGCTGACCCGAAACTTGAGAGATATTAGCAATGTCAATCAGTGATATATGGACTCTTTGAAATATAGGTGAGGTCAACGAGATACCACCTTCAGTTTGGGATTCAATGTGGGCTGGAGCGCTGCTAGAGTTCCCTTCCAAGATGGAAGAGAGGATGGTGGACTTTAGCATTTGGGGTTGATTTGGATTGTACCCCGGGACCGATAACGGATCTTGAGCAGTTTTTGGTTCTTGGGTGTCCCCAGTAGTGGCATCTTGGGGCGATGATTTGGAGCCTTCGCCTAAGTCTCTCCGCACTTTATCGGCTAGCTTCAAATGGAGAATAAGTTGATCCTCTTTTAGAACCTTGGGCTCATCCCCTATTAAAATCTCTTTCTCAAACTGGGCACGATCCACCTCACCACCTTTTAGGAATTCCTTTTCTTCTTTGATGACTTGTTCCCAAGCAAGGGCAAGAACTTTGGGGTAATTATGGTAGAACTACTCTAAATTGCAGAATTTGAGTATGTTGGCATTGTACTTGTTGAGCATTAGTTCGAACTTCTCCATCGTCCGCTTTTTGACGGCTTCAACCTCCTTCTTGATAAGTGCATCCACATTTTAGCACACTCAACCACTTTATCTCTTTCATCACAAGCAGCAAGCGGCTCTTCACAATAGTCCTGAGCTTGTTGGAGAGCGTCGTTCTTCTCTTTTGTCTCGTCTCAAGTTTGGCCGACAGCTCAATCACCGTCTTGTTTGAGGCATCTTTTTTTGATGTGCACGTAAATGTGCATATTTTTACTTCCATATTTAATCGAATTTAATTAAATAAATGAGCATATAGAGTGTTTTAACAAGTTTAAACCAAACTTCAAATTATTTTCAAATCATCATTTATTCATCTTCATATAGGGGCAAAATGGTCATTTTTGTGCATATATTAATTTGAGAATTTTTACTTGGACATTTTTATGTTATTTTATAGGAATTTGGATTCAAATGGAAGAGGTTATCATGGAAAATATGCATGCACAAGAGACTACAAGCAAATGAAGATAGAAATAATTTATTTCATGAATCATGGAGGACCCCACCTACCCACTTACCATGATCACCTATTAGGAGCTAATGCACATGCTAATGAAGATTAAAGTTCCATGCATAATTGACAATGGATTAATTAGAGGCTAATGATAACTTGGTGGCCACGCTTCCTAAGAGGGTTGTTTGGGTAGTTCCCAAAAATATACATTAGGGTTTTAGGCTTGTATAAATACCTCATATGTTAATGTAATTACTCTCTTAGCCTCCTTTGAGCCTCCTCTTTAGTTTAGTTTTAGGCTCAAAAATAAAATATAAACTCTTTTTTCTTTTTTCATGACTACTTAGCCATTTTCTTCTTTCATGTAAATTCCTTTTTTATGCAATTTTAATTCATTCTCTTTTCTATTACATGTTATTTCCTTTTATGTTAGTAGTGTAGTTTATTTCTTATGCAAGTAGATTAGCTTAGCTTTTATTTCATTTTAATTAGCTCTCTTTTTACTTAACTTGCATTTTCTTCTTGTTTTTATTTCATGTTGAATGCTACATTTGTTGAAATGATAACAAATATGAGAGGCTAAACTCCTTCGATTTAGGGGTAATGAAGCTCTCTTAATCATGTAGATTCAACATTTTGCTAATTTTTGATCTCTTTTTGTGCTTAATGGAAATATTTGATGTGGTTTAACTTATTGTTTTAGCTTTGAATTTGATAGCCTATGTTGTTGACACCAAATAGGCTATGCTTAAACAAACAACGAACACAAATTACGTCTTCGTCTACAGATGATTATAGTAATGAAGTGAATATTAAAATAAAAATTTGATGGTTTATATTTCTAATCAATAGTTAATAGACCATGCTTAGAATAGATTTTATTTTCAAGTTCATTATCATTTTCCTGAGAGCTAAAAAGTAGTTTAGTGGTTGTGTTATAGTTTGATGGTTTATATTAGGCTAATTAATAGCACAAATATTCCATACTTATGATAAACATATCAACTAAACTCACTAATGACCAAATGAGAGATCATAATTTCATTTTGTTGATTTAAGTGATCATGAGAAGGAAATTACCTCTAAATTGCCTTCAAACTCTAATATTTTTATCCATTTTATTTGCTAGTTTATTTACATTTTTATCTTCAAACAATCTCAAACTCTTGATTAATTTGATTGAATAGAAAATTTTAAAATCTAAATAATTCCCTGCGGATCGATCCGTACTCGCCACGTACTAGAATTGTACGCCGTGCGCTTGAGGTTAATTTTAATTTAAATTTGATCTGCTATTTTCTAATCGATAGAGATTTGGCCGTTAAGACAAGTTTTTGGCGCTGTTGCCAGGGAATTGATTTTATTTTATTTTCTATTATTCGAATTATTTTTATTTGATTTTCATGTGTGTTTGTTTTGTGTGTGTATTGCATTTAAAAAAAATTGTGTGTTTGTTGTGTGAATTTTGCTTTCATTTTGATTTGTTTGCTTGTCGTTGTTTTCCATTTGCATTTCCATATTTAAATATATATATACACACACACACACACAATCTCAAAAACAAAAATATTTTATTACTCTCTTTTGCTTTTACATTCACATTTTACATTTACATTTTTTTCTCTTTTTTTACCAAACACTGTGCACTGTCTACAGTTTGCTCCTATTGCCTCCACCCATCCTTTGTTAAAACCCTGCACAATGATACATTTTGCTTTAACTGTTACACCGCAGACCTACTTCATCCATTTTCAACGATCAGTCACACTTCCTCCATCCCATTACAACTACAGCCTCCACCTCCTTGCTGCACACCCAACACCAGTGCATACCACTGCTGCTACACCAGCCACTCCACAGCCTACTACTTCGGCCAATACTTGCATACATACAAACTGCTGCTCCATACCATTACATACACTTCTCCTCAACCTTTCAACAACACCATCTTTCCCACTTGATCACCAAGCACTGACAGTTCAAACTTCCCTTCCAACTTCATCAGTTCATCCACTTACTCAGACTTCACCACTACATCAAACCACTTCCATACTTCCTGCATACCACTGACCACATACCAAAGCACCGCCTACACACAATTACATCAAACTGCTTTCATCACTCCTATACCAATTCTACAAACCACCAACATCATGTAAACTGACTACATTGCCTGCTAATCCACTCCACCACATCATCTACATTTCTACAACTACCACAGCAAAACACAATAGACTGTCTTCTAGCAACAACCCTCTCCAATATTGCAGCTGTGCGCATCAGCAGCTACGTGCACATATCAGTGCATCCCTTTCAATCTCTTCCTGCCACATTCATCAACTTCTTCCTTCCACAACATCAAACCATATTGCTAACCAGAACATACTTGTATGTTCCTCCAAACAAATCGCCATATCATACTTGCCTACCCACCATCATCATAACATAAACCTTCCACTGTCTTTCCATAAACTGCTGCAATCTCCTCAATCACCACGCCAGTGCACATACATCATTACACACTGCACCACCAACTCATTTCATACATCAAATACATCACCCTTCTACTGCAATTTCATCACATAATTCACCAATTCCCTGTTCGACTTCCTAAAGCCACCACTGTCATACCTCCACTTGCATCAATAAAGCTGAAGCAGCACCCAGTGCATTACCACCAGTTCTACCCCACACACCAACATCTTTCATCACCTCTGACCAAGTATCACCCATAACAGCCTCTACACATACCCATTAGCCATCTCCTTTTGCTACACTGCACATATCAGTGCCATCCTCTGACCATATCACATCAACCAACCACCAAAAAACTGCAACACATGCCTGAACCACCCCTCCCTGTTACAACTCTTTTAGCCATCATCCACAACCATACCTATGTCCTTCCTAATTATTATTCCTCCATCAAACCAACATACTGTCTGCCCCTCTTCCTTCTTCTTCATCTGTCAAACCACTGTGTCTACCACCTCTATATAAAACAACTCCAAACTGCAATCGAAACTCCATATTGCTCCTCTACCAAAACACTTCACAATCACATTCCTCTCCACCACCTGATCAACAGTATCCATACAATTGCCTGAACCATTGTGCAGTCACCCAGAGCTACCCACTTCACCTTACCACCCACCTCTGACTCGACTACGACGCCTACAACATCTTCTTCTCCATCGAACAACAACCCAAGAGATCGCCTCCTTTGAATACCCAATCACTAACATCGCGAAACCAAGACTCAACCGCGACCACCCCTGAACATCAACAACCACATAGCGATCCAAATCGAACACCAAAATCGCGATTTCAAAATCTTGTTTTTCTTTTCTTTGGGGTTTATTTTAGTTCACAATTTTTGCTTATTCTTTTTTTTAAGAGAGAGACGGGGTTAGGAGTATTAACGGAGAAGATGATTACTGAAGGTCGTAAGTATTTTTAAGTGGGTCGGGTTGATTCTTTTAAGTCTATTTGTTTATATTTGTTCTTCTTTAAAAAAAATCATTTATGTTCATTTTTATTTTGTTTTGTTTTACAAATTAATTTATATAAAAAATCATTGTGGTTTCGTTTCTTTTAGTTCATGACGGTCTGGTGAATCGGTTTAGATTCAGTTGTTTTTAGTTTCTTATAAAAAACAGAAAAGAAAAAACTAATTGTTTCTTAGTTTCTCTCTTAAAAAAACAACCAAACAAGTTAGATTTAATTTTGTTTTAATTTGTTTTAGTCTCATTTCTGTTTTGTTTTCATTTATTTTAGTTTCTTCTTTGATATATATATATATATATAATATAGTGTATATATATCTTGTTTTTAGTTTTAGGTTGCAAAAGCAGAAATTTAAAAGAAGAACTACTTGCTATAAAACTACTCCACTTGCTTGTTTTTTTTTAAAAATGCCGCTTTAAAAATAAATTGCTAATAAATTCTACACGCTCTGGTATTGTGCCCTTATCCCTTGTTTTTATAGTTTTGCATTATTGGTTGCTTGCATTTTAGAAAAAAAAATCAAAAACAATAATAAATTTCATTTGTAGTTACATTGTTAATACACGTTTATTTTCAGTTTTGCATTTGATCTTAGAATCTACTAATAATAACGGTTAGACATCTTAAGGGAGTCACGAGCTCACCTAGGGCTTAATTGTATATTGATAAGTTGTCCTCTTTGGACAATTTAATTTCTTGGTGTCTAGGCTACGGCAGAGCAATAACCATTTATAAATATTGTGGTGATTCATAAATATCATAGTGGTTGTTTCTCTGAAGGTACTTAGACCTTCGGCTGCATTGCTATGGTGATTCGTGGTGCACTGATAAATCCTGTCCGTTATCTGGCTGAGAACTATCTTGTTGGATTAAGACAAAGTGCGATTATACAATTTTGGGCTAGGAGCTACTTAGGATAGAAAATTTGTAATTAAGCACTTGCATTCATTTAGTTGCATTAGTTCATGCATATTTTTTAAAAAAGGAAAGAAAAATTCAGAATAAAAAACTAACAAAAAAATTGTAAATATTCATTAACTTAGTTTTTAGATCCTTTCTTTTGAAATTTTTAAATCAAAATCAAAAATCCAAAAAAAAATTGAGTTAGTTTTTTAGAAAAGCAAAAATCCAAAAAAATATAAAACCTTTTCAAAAAAAATTAAAAATCCAGAAACAAAACAAAAATCAATTTCCCCCTTGATAAATAAATTCCTTTTAGTAAATATTTCTCCTTTATAAAAAAAAGAAAAAACAAGAAAAAATAAACTTTTGAAAATGTCTGAATTTCCCTACTCACCAGAATTTTACAATAGTCGTGAAAATCAATATAATCCATATAATTTCACATCAAATTCTTATGGATATTTTAATAACTATTGTACAAACAATTCAAATTTTGAACCACAAAATTTTCAAAATGATGACGAACCCTCAAATCTTGAAAACAACATTGAAATGATTTCGTCTTTACTTGAACTCTCTACACAACAAAACCAAAGGATAAATGAATTGTGTAATTCATATTTGTACAATGATTCAAGTCAAAGTTTTCAAAATAATCAAGATTTGAATTCACTTCCAAATTTAAATGATTTCAAGTATAACCCATGCCAATTCAATTTCGAACTTCAAAATGAGTTTCAAAGTCAAAATGAAAATGGAAATACCTTCTTAAATGATGTTGGCAATGGGAATAATCTCGACTACGATGCGATTGATAATTTTTGTTCTCAACAAGTTCAAATCAATATTCTCAAGTTAATAACTATAAATTGGATTTTGTTGAGTAAATGAACGAAATTTACAAACATCATACGGATTTACTATTTGAAACGTACATGAAACAATGTGAGCAACAAAGTCAAATCCCAGCGTATGACGAGTCAAATAATAATCCACCTTTTACCAAAATTGACGATTTTCAAATAACAACTTTTGAAATTGAAAATGACGATCTTAATGAAGTTGTTGAAAATTCGGTAATTGAGTTGGATTTCAATTTGTTTGAGAGTGTGGAACCAAATTTAAAATTCGATCTTACTTTTTTCGATTTCGAAAATTTGAATACAACTTTGGATTTTGAAATTGATATATGCAATGAAGTTATGAATAATGAAACAAAGGAAGATGAATTTAGTGAACACGTTTTCTTCGGACTTTTCGAAGATGAGTTGTTGAATTCTGAAGGGGAAGATTTAAATCACCATTTTGATTTTGAAATCAATAATTATGAAGAAATTTTCAATGATAAGCTTGAATTTCAATTTGGTGAAAATAAACTTGAACTTCAATCAATTGTTCTATCTACCCCGAAAATCATCCAAAATAAAACAACTCATACGATTTTTAATAAAACAACATTCATTTTTCCAAATCAACATTCAACTTTGAAATCTTTTATGGTTTGGTTTTCTGTGCTTAAGCTTTGTCTCTCATACTTGGCGAGCCAAATGAATTGGTCTTTGGAAGACCATTTCATCTATTCTTTAACGATATACTTTCTGATGTCGTGTAAATAATAATCTTTTTATTTTCATGTAAATATAGCAGTTGTTTTTATTTTATTTTTCCCCTTTCACCTGGGTTGACTGTGGGGACATAGTCAAAATCAAGTGTGGGGGGGAGTATCATCTTCATTTTTTTTATTTTTCATGGTATATTTTTTGCATTTTCTTTCCAAAACTCAAAAAAAATTTAAAAAATTCCTTTTTAGCCTTTTGATTTGCTTTTGAAAAAAACACTATAGGATAAATATATGGTTTTGGTTATTAAATTAAATTTTTGAAAAAGTTATTTGTCTCAACAAAAATAAAAATAAAGTTTGATTACAAATAACTCTGATATAGGAAGGTTCATAGGTGATAATTATGAAGTATATCCTAATTGAAATCTTTGTTTAAAAAGTGGTGGATTAAAAGAAAATGATATAACATTTTTTACCTTCTAAGTTAAATGGTTCTAAGATGATTTTGCAAAACTCTTTCTCTTCAAAAGAAAAATAAAATAATATATATAAATAAGAAAACAAACAAATAAAAGAAAGAAATATATATTTGTATATATGTATATATTTTATTAACACCTAGAGTCATGTGTTCACACGTAAGTGTGTACACTCGTCATGCTCTGTACCCTTCTCACATAAGCCCGAAAGGCAGTGCATGATCGGTATATCCGGCCTCAGTTTATCTGAGTTAGGTGTATGTATATAAAAATTATTTTATTAATAATACTTATAATCGATAGGTTTTCACATTTGTGTGTTCACTCGCCACGCTCTATATTCCCCTCACGTAAGCCCAAAAGGTAGTGCATGGGTGATATATCTGGTCTTAGTTTCTTAAGTTAGGCATATGTAAATATAGTTAATATCAATAAAATTTTCAAATAAGAGAGAGTAAGCAATTGAAATCCAAGCACTTACTTATTTGATTTGACTTGTTATTCAAAAAAATGAAAATACCACTTTGAAAATTTTTGATTATCAACTAAGGATCCATTTCATAGTTACACTGTGTTATCAAGCGAAACAACGAGTCAAACTAGAGTCTATTTGTTATGATAACTTAATTTTTATTGGAAACTTTGACAAGTAAAAGGATTTAAATTTCTTGATAATGACCCGAACTTATATTTAACTTATTTATGTCGTTTTAAAAGTAAATCCTTCATTTGTAAATATTTTCAAAAATTTGCATCCATATCTTTGTAAATAATTCTTGCATTTAGGAAAATTGTCACTTTGCATTTGGATTCTGTAGGTAATATCCGCTGAAAACCCTCACGAGACAACACTTGTCGTAGTAGGGACACCTAAAGGTTTAACGGCTTGTTGCATACGCTCAATGCAATCATGTTTCCTATGAAAACGAATTTATCTTAGTTTTTCTTTATTCAAGGACGAATAAAAAGATAAGTGTAGGGGTATTTGATGTGCACGTAAATGTGCATATTTTTACTTCCATATTTAATCGAATTTAATTAAATAAATGAGCATATAGGTTGTTTTAACAAGTTTAAACCAAAATTCAAATTATTTTCAAATCATCATTTATTCATCTTCATATAGAGGTAAAATGGTCATTTTTATGCATATATTAATTTGAGAATTTTTACTTGGACATTTTTATGTTATTTTATAGGAATTTGGATTCAAATGGAAGAGGTTTTCATGGAAAATGTGCATGCACAAGAGAATACAAGCAAATGAAGATGGAAATAATTCATTTCATGAATCATGGAGGACCCCACCTACCCACTTACCATGATCACCTATTAGGAGATAATGCACATACTAATGAAGATTAAAGTTTCATGCATACTTGATGATGGATTAATTAGAGGCTAATGATAACTTGGTGGCCACACTTCCTAAGAGGGTAGTTTGGGTAGTTCCCAAAAATATACATTAGGGTTTAGGCTTATATAAATACCTCATATGTTCATGTAATTACAATCTTAGCATCCTTTGAGCCTCCTCTTTAGTTTAGTTTTAGGCCCAAAAATAAAATATAAACTCTCTTTTCTTTTTTCATAGCTACTTAGCCATTTTCTTATTTCACGTAAATTCTTTTTTTATGCAATTTTAATTCGTTCTCTTTTCTATTACACGTTATTTCCTTTTATGTTAGTAGTGTAGTTTATTTCTTATGCAAGTAGATTAGCTTAGCTTTTATTTCATTTTAATTATCTTTCTTTTTACCTAGCTTGCATTTTCTTCTTGTTTTTATTTCATGTTGAATGCTACATTTGTTGAAATGATAACAAATATGAGAGGCTAAATCCCTTCAATTAGGGGTAATGAAGCTCTCTTAATCATGTAGATTCAACATTTTGCTAATTTTTTTATCTCTTTTTGTGTTTAATGAAAATATTTAATGTGATTTAACTTGTTTTAGCTTTGAATTTGATAGCCTATGTTGTTGACACCAAATAGGCTATACTTAAACAAACAACAAACAAAAATTACATCTTCATCTACATATGATTATGGTAATGAAGTGAATATTAAAATCAAAATTTGATGGTCTATATTTCTAATCAATAGTTAATAGACCATGCTTAGAATTGATTTTATTTTCAAGTTCATTGTCATTTTTATAAGATTTAAAAAGTGGTTTAGTGGTTGTGTTATAGTTTGATGGTTTATATTGGGCTAACTAATAGTGCAAATATTCCATACTTATGATAAACATATCAACTAAACTCACTAATGGCCAAAAGAGAGATCATAATTCCATTTTGTTGATTCATGTGATCATGAGAAGGAAATTACCTCTAAATTGCCTTCAAACTCTCATATTTCTATCTATTTTCTTTGCTAGTTTATTTACATTTTTTAGCTTCAAATAATCTCAAACTCTTGGTTACCTTGATTGAATAGAAAATTTTAAAATCTAAACAATTCCCTATGGATTGACTCGTACTTGCCACGTACTAGAATTGTACACCGTGCGTTTGCAGTTAATTTAAATTTAAATTTGATCGGCTATTTTTTAACTCGATAGAGATTTGGCCGTTCGAACACACTAAGGCGTGGTTCCGATGATGCGCAACCTCAATCTCATCACAATTCTTGTTTCTCTCATCTTCAAGTGCCTTGATGGCATCCTCGGTTTTTCTTTAGCTTCGGCTTATAGTTTCCTTAAGTTTTGAACCTTGGCATCGAGATGACGATGATTCTTTTGTCCTACACTGCCGTGAAATTCAGATTATCAATCTCGAGTTGTCTTTCCCTCGAGACTTTGGATATTTTCTGTAACGACCCGATATTTTGGACCATTCGCATCCATTATAAGTGTATAGGTAGACACTCATGCCAGAATTGAATTGCTCAAAATACCGCGTTGTTAATTTAAATTTGGCAAAACTGAACATATACAATAAATAAAATAATCACAGATCACAGACACAGAGTAATAAGTGCAGCGGAAATAAAAGAGATAGTAGTTCATGAAGCTACTATATAAATGTATAAGTTACATCAGAGTTAAACCAGATACAACGGAAGAGTAATACGATACATCAGATACAAATCAGAATACATCACTGGAATCATCGAATACTGAAAGCAGAATAGATGGCTGGATCTTCAAGCAAAGCTCCAACTTCAAAGGTGAGTCTCGAATACTGGTACACTCAGTCTGACCCGAGCGTAAAGCAAAAACACAAGACACTCGAGTCAGGATTAACATTTTATATTTCTAAATCCAACTCAAGTGAAATAGCAATTGAAATACAAGTAACTCAAAGGATGTTTGGAATGACCATCCTTTAAGGATCCGTTAAACTATCTACTAGGTAGTAATGTACGCTAAGTAGATAATGTCTATCAGTAATATAAGGTATCAAAATAGTGTTAAGTCATGGCCCATTCCACCCTTAACACATTTTTATTCCCAAAAGCATATACAAGACCGTAGTTTCCCCAAAACCGGAAGTCACCAGAGGGCAATCCATATACTAAAGGTACAAAACAGATTCGTAGTGGTCGCGAATAGGGAATACAAGTATGACAAGGCACATGAGGCAATACCCAAGGTAGTGATACTACCGTTTGCCTGATCCGGACTGGTGAGAACGCATCGCCGCAGCGATCGCAACACCGTGAAACAACACTCCCAAAATCAAGGGTGCACTAATCGACAACAAGTAATGAGTAGTTCGAAGAAGTGTGTTCACTTGAGGTAGCTGACCTCCATTGGCCCGGCACGGCTCCTGTTTTAGTCATTTCCAATTTGACACAAGTGTCAAGGCTATCCATTATCGTTCTCTTTCTTCAGTCATCACGTACATCATTCCAACCACTTCATTCTGGATCATCACTCCGCGTATAGTTATTAAAGTGGGTTTCGGTTTAGACAGAGAGTATGTCCATAACCGATTCCGGTTTCTTTAATAACTTCTGTAATTATTACACCGATTGGTCGTTTATAAATTTCAAAATCAAATCAATTACAATTTCAAATAGAATTCGTAAACCAACATTTCATTTGCCTTTCTAAACCAATTTCCAATATTTACGTTTCAAAACTTCCAAATTCATAATTTCAAAATCTTATAATTCAATTTCAATTTCTATTTAAAACAATTCAAATATTGATTCAAGTTCATATAAGTTTCATTCCGAAATCATTTAAATTAATTTAATTTAACATTCAAATCAATTTAACTTCATTTATCGATTGCATTCAATATTCATTAAGTAAATTTGCCATTCAAAACAATTTCTATTAAATTTTCAATTCATTAAATCCATTATTTAAATTCAACTTCCTTATATCAAAACTTACAAATTGAATTAAATTAAATTCATCAAATCGAATTCTTTAAATTTCAAGTCTTACATTAATTTCAATAAATCACATTTTATTTCTTGTTAAAGAAATTCAATTTCACTTATTTACTTACTTAAATAATTTTCCAAACTTAATTAATAAAGAATCTCAATTTCAATTATTTACGAAGTAAAATTCACTTATTCACAAATTCAATTTAATTTAATCATTAAATAATTCAATCTTATTTTATTATTAAATAATTCAAAACTTAATTATTAAATAATTTCAAAGTTTAATAATTTGAAACTTACTTATAATTTAAAACTTAATTCAATCATTTCTCAAATTTAACAACATTCTTTTACCAATTACATTGTTAATATTTTGTTTCAGATTATTACATATTAACATTTTCCTTTCATTAAAATTCAAATTTCAACTTCATTTCAAAACCATATTATTTATTCAAATAAAATCTTCGTTTATTTATAAATCAAATTATTGACCAATCGGGTTTTTATTTAATTCTCTATCCTAGGTCAAAGTTTAATTTAGGTATTTATCATTTCAACCCGATTCCAATTCAATTAAAAATCAAAACATAGCAAAGGGAACTTGCAGTGTGATAACTAGGATGGTGTCAAAGTAAATAAACAAGCAAGAACAACAATCAATATCAATCCAATAATCAATTCAAATAATCCCGAAATAACCGTATTAATTCACATTGTTATTTGTGCGAATTAATATAATTATTTCTAGAATCTACACTATCATTTCATGTAGATTAAAGATTATTACACTAATATTTTTACGGTTCTTCAGTTGTCATTCGATTTCAATTTTAACACTACAACAATTAATCAAATATACGTTCAATGGTTCAAAGTGTAATTATCACTATTCTACATGTCAATTAATTTAACAATTAAAAGGGGTCATATTCAACTAATCAAATTCAACATATATGTCAATTCAGATTTTTAATTATCCTACGTCAAATTTACTTGCATAATATTTATCACTTTATACATTACAATTTAACATCCAATATAAACAACAAACAATCAATCAATCATAAATCAAACAGGATTATCATCGTATAATTAACAAATAATGGTGTCAGATGTCACAGGTGGACTGATACAGGTAATAGCATTCATATAACAGTGTAAATAACTGACAGCAGCATATTTCAATTGTCGTTTCAATTGAAATCAAATTTAATAAATAAAAGAACGTTAATCGTGAGTGAGTGCTCACCTTTCGAGGCTAGAGAAATTTTGACGATGGAATGAGTTGAGTTGTGAATCCAAACATGAAATTCCAAATCAAAGCTAGATTGACACGGATTTAGAAGAGCAAAGCTGATAAAAGGGGTCGTTGAAAAATTAGAATCGGTTGACATAAATTTTACTAAGTATATATATTGTTTTCACTTTCAAATCAATATTAAATCCCGATACATAATATTAAATAAAAATAAACTTTCTCTATATATAAAATTTAAATTTAGTATCACATTTTAAACATCTAACAAAAATAACCTCTATAGTATACGTAACTAGGCTCAAGTATACAAAACTAGTGTATAAACTTTTACACCCCATTGTATTCAAATCAATGTAAAAAAACAATATAAATGTAAAACACATACACTAGTTTTATACATACCTAAAAAAAAATAGCGAACAGTTTATATACAAAATAGTGATGGTCCAAATAGCGAACAGTTTATATACAACCTATTATACAAATTCAAGTTAACCTATATATATAGCACTGGTTCCACAAATACTTACATAAACAAGCTTATATTGCAAACTTTTAAACAAAACATATATAATTAACATAACTTATATTTTAACTTAAAATAAAATAAAATAAGTAAATCCCTCAATACTTACAACCGAAGCATCACATTATAACCAAATAACAAATATATACTTTCTTTCAGAATGTCATACATAAATATTTAAAAGCAGAATGCGCTAATAGCTATATAATATATGTAGCAAGTCAGGTGAGCCTAGGTGAAACAAATTTAAGGTGACAGGCTTAACTATAATGTGCATTACTATATTCATTATATACATATACAGTAGAGGCTATAACTTAGGCATACTAACCGATCTTTGTAGATAGTATTAATACAAATATAACAACCTATCCGTATAGTGTATTGTACCTATGAATACAAGCAAGCAGTCTGACAAGGAAAGGTGGAGGTAGCCGGAAAAGGATGTTCGGCTGCAAGGCGTTTGGGCACGACCTTGGCGGGGCTGCTACGGACATAGAGGGCGTGGCCGCGGCTGAGGCGAAGCAAGGTGGAGAGGGTCACGTGCGCTGCGTTGGGAAGATGGACGTGAGTGGCCAAAGAGATGGTCTCGGCCACGTAGAGGAAAGAAGCAGTTGTAGGAGGATGGAGGTGCCGAAGCTGCGAGGACGAAGGCGGGTGTGCTTGTGCGGTTGATGAGAGGGAGGCGGTGTGGCTGAGCGGTGGTGGCGAATGTCGGGCTGCACTGAGGAAGGATGTAGAGGGTTAGTGGATGGTCGAAGGCCATAGGGTGCCTGCGTGATTGACACGTGGAGGCAGGAGCGGAACAAGGTTGCATCGCGGATGGTGGGCAGCTGCCGGTGGTTGGTCATTAGAGAGAGAAGAGGAGTAGGCTGTTGAGTGGTGTCGAACGCATGGTGTAGGGGCGGTAGTGGTGGAGATTGAGCGGAGGCCGAGGTTGGTGGGGCGAGAGGCAAGCGGCTTCACTTTTTTTATTTTATTTTAGAAGGCAGCCATTTGTAGTGGGTTGGTGAGGTGAATGCATGGTGAAAGAGGGAAGAAAGAAGATACGTAGTGGAGTATGGTTCAGGTTGGAAGAAAAACAAACCTGCTTCTTATTTTCTTTTGTGAAAGCCAAATAATGTGAAGCTTTGTATTGTACTTTGTTTATTTTTCCAAAAAAAAAACGTCAATATGGAAGGTGAAAAGAAGAGGGCGGTTCAAGAGAGAGGCACGAACATGACAGCACTATAAATGCAACCATGTTATTTTCCAACGTAAACGAATAAAATGTATACAATGGAACAATTGAAATTTATGTTACATAGGGAATAAGGAAGGTCAGGCACGAATTCATAGATTAATAAAAGCAGATGTTTGTTTGAGCGGTGGCCGGGAATGGTAAAAACGAAAGGTGGACCGTTACGGTTAACTATTTACCGGGTTTGTGGCGCACCGGGGTTCGAAAACAGGAATGAATATACCGCTGTGATCAGCATGCCGAGACGATCAAAACGGTATACAGATATCGGTGGTATGATTGAATTATAAAAATTTGATTTTTTTATACTAGCGAAAATGCGAAAAAAACGTAAGAAAATAAGATCGACGGAGCTAAAGATGTCCGAATTTTGAAAAACGAAAAATAGCGTTTGCTCAGAAGATGTTTTAGAATTTTTCTATGTAAAAATATTTAGGTTCCGAAATATTTTATTTTCATCGCTTTTTAACTGATTAAATTGAAGTAAATTTACGCGCGAAATAAACTTTCATATTTTCGGACGAAAATTTACCAGTTGCTATGTTTAATTAGACGCATTCCAAAATATAAATTTTTATTTCAAAATTTTATCGTTTAAAATTGTAACAACCCTGAGATTGCAATTACCGAATAATAAATTAAAATTATGATTTTAAGTGGAAAAAGGAGCTAAACAAAAAATTTGGGAATTTAACTTTGCAATTGGTTTGCAAATTAAAGTATTTTGGGTTTAAAATGGGGAAATTAATATTTTGGAATTTAATATTAAAAAGGGGAATTTTTAATGGGATAATGGGTTTAATTGGCAAATGAGACAATTACATGGTTTTAATTAAAAACTAGGATGCTTATTAGGATTTTTGTTTACATGATAACATTAGAAATTAAACTAAAGATTAGAAGGTGATTAGGCCTAGGATTGCATTACCTTGCTAGGATTAAACAAGTTTAGCCATGTAGAGAAGGAGATGGATCTTCTAAAGGGAGGCCATTAGTTATGCTTAGATTTAGGTTTAGGAATTATGAAGAGGATGAGGGTTAGGGTTATGAAATGGGTTTAAGATATTATATAGAAGTGGGTAGGCTAATGGGTCATGGTAAGAGGTTTTAAAACCCATTAGGACTTAGTTTATTTTCTAATGTTATCATGTAAACAAAAATCCTAATAAGCATCCTAGTTTTTAATTAACACCATGTAATTGTCTCATTTGCCAATTAAACCCATTATCCCATTAAAAATTCCCCTTTTTAATTTTAAATTCCAAAATATTAATTTCCCCATTTTAAACCCAAAATACTTTAATTTGCAAACCAATTGCAAATTTAAATTCCCAAAATTTTTGTTTAGCTCCCTTTTCCACTTAAAATCATAATTTTAATTTATTATTCGGTAATTGCAATCTCAGGGTTGTTACAGACTCCCCTCCTTAAGAAAATTGCGTCCCCGCAATTTCCTTAAATATAGAAGTCGTCTATAACATCTAATCCATAACGTGCAGATTCGCACGGAAAGAAAATCCACAAAGATCAATATCAATATTCTCACAGAGCAACTATGGGTCGTGGATCCACGGGATTCACAATCCTTAGTGAAGAAACCATACAAGTAACATCCAAGGATAAAGCATCTACTAGCTCCTTTGATACGAATGAGTGAGAAGCACCCATATCAAAGAGAACTCTAATAGACTGATCGTGAAATAAAATAGAACCTTCAAGAACGGAAGGATGCGTACCTCGAGGCTGAGATGAAGATGCGAGTTAAGCACGATTCAAAGATAGATAATTCAAATGGAATACTACAGAATATAAATGTATTCCTAAACATATTCCTAACTTATCTATCCAATGTCATGAGGAAAGGGATTTGTAATATTCGAATCATACTAGGATGTACTGTACTAAGTGTTACTGTTCTGTGTTTATAATGCTTATTCCTGAAACCAGGCTCTGATACCAAGCTGTAACGCCCCACTCTGAGACCCACTGTAACAAAGAGTATTACGGGAGTAATACTGTCTGTTAAAGCGGAGAATAGAGTATAGTGGAAGCGACCATTTGTAATCAAGCTATAACTATCTACTGAATACGTCGAAAGGGTGGTATTTTTTTTTCAAGTGGTTCGACATATTCAATAAATACTTATAACGAAATTACAAATGGCTAAAGATCTATCAGAATAAGCATAGTAATAAAATGATAAAACATCACAGAACAGAATCACATAACAGATATAAAATCCCAGGACAATACATCGTCAATACAGATCCAAATATCATAAGTGGGTACAAAGCCACTGCTCATACATGTGAGTCCAAAATATGTACATATCAAAGTCTGAATAATAACATAAGGCGGACACTAAGATAAGCTATCTCAAAAGCATAGCAGATAAGTCCAAAGCGGAAGCACAAAAGCTAAGTCCAAAGACCTAACCTGAAACAACTCGGTCTGACCCGAGCGAAAACACTCGGGTCAGGCTAGCTAAACAATCAGTAATAATTGAGATATATAATAATGCGGTACATACATAAAACAATACTTATCCAAAGAGAAGTATATTATGAACCACATGAATATAATAACGATCCCTAATCATCAATAAAAAATAAAAATCTCCAAAGAGAAATCAACACCAAAGTGTAGAATAAATAAAATCGCCTCATATCATCGGCATAGCCAAAGCTATAAAAAGATGCCCATAGGCAATAATCCCAAGAGTGACCAGAGTCTGTAATCAATGCCCAAGCAAAGATCGATGCTCCAAAGAGCAATGGGGATATACTGAAAAGTCAATGAAAATCCAACACTGAAAAGCAGTGTCCAAAGACACTGTGAATCCATAAGGTAATCGCACTTACATCGTATGGTTCCATAGAACCAACACCGAGTGGCGGTACTCGAATGGATATAAAAATCATCAAATAATACCAATATTGCACGTGCACCGACCAGAGTCGTTGTTGCCAAGTACTGTAGAGTTGTGATCGATCACTCGCACAGATGCGGAACGCACGAGACGGCAAGATCCTTCCCAGAAGGATAAGGCCCAGAGGCGCATGCCGAAAAATAAACTACTCCATAGAGCAGGTGTCCAGAGACGGTTGCCCAGAGGCGTGGTGACCCAGAGGTCCAGTACTGGCCGCTCAGAGGCTAATGTGTCACTAACTTCTTGGAGAGGAACCCGTAAAGTGTTAACAATGAGTCCCATACCCCATGTTTGCACTAAACGGTTTCCTAACCAATAGCAAGCTCACACTCCAAACAATAAAAAGTCCACCTCGTATCATCGGTAAACTAGACCCAGCGGTCAAAACGATCAATCGAATAGGTCGGGGATTAACCGAAAAGAAAATACACACGGTTCCATAAGCCGGAGATTTCCTAACCGTTTAAGCACCTTTCCACTTCGCTCGATGTGCTAAAAAGTGAGTGTGAGATTTTTATTATAGAAAATAATGGTGCGAAACGGATTTATAATTGATTTTGAAATCACTTTAAAACGGCTTTTGAAAACTCTCCTATTATGGAGTAATTAATTTAATAATTAAAAATAATATTATATAATAATTTCGAAAGCCATTTAGGAGTGAAAAATCCTTTGAAAATAATTCATAAAACCCGTGTACGAAATCTAGGGACAAATCTCAAAGAAATCAATAAAACCAGAAAATCACTGAAAATATTCGAAGTGTTGGAAAATAGTCCAAAAATGACGCGAACCCAAGTTCGGAAAATTATTCGGACCAGCAAACTGAATCCGAATGGCATGAAAATTGGTAGACTTATAGTCCAACATCCCTGCTCCAAACTACAAAAAGAATCGGGAAATTCGGACTTGAAACGAAGAAACGGCGTCGTCTCAAAGTCGGACAAATATCATAAAACTTTACTGTGTCAAAACAGTGTAAAGGTCCCACTTCGACGACATGGTCGAAGGGTCACATGAACTCATATCTTGATGAAAATTGGCAGGAGCGTAGTAAAGTACTCCTAATTTGATATGCAACAAGAATCGTTTGGTTTCGACTTGAAACGAAGAAACGACAATGTTTCAAAGTTGGTCCGACGATAACTGAAAATGATCACTATTGTAAAACAGTTTCTGGGTGCTACTTCGGTAATAGAAACGAAGTATCTAATGCACCCAGATCTAAACCAAACTTTGCATGGTTAAATATCTCGATCTCATCTTTTTAACGAGACCAAAAACGATGAAATCCGACAAAGGACGAGCTCGGGATGGCGTCGCAAAGTCGGGGTTCTACGCTGAAAACAACGGGAGAAAAGAGACTAAGGCCTATAGCTATGCACTAACTGGCCAGAGATGAAAAACCACAATTTTGGCATAGTAAACTTCAAATTATGGAAAAATGAA
Source organism: Allium fistulosum (assembly GCA_030737815.1). Taxonomy (NCBI): domain Eukaryota; kingdom Viridiplantae; phylum Streptophyta; class Magnoliopsida; order Asparagales; family Amaryllidaceae; genus Allium; species Allium fistulosum. The sequence goes on from CM060903.1 coordinate 1,506,368,933, forward strand.
TAAAATGAAAGTTGTAGATTAGTTTCTAAGCTTTCCGGAATGACCAAGATCGTCAAATTCCGACCAGAGATGAAAATTCTATGACTAAAACAATTCTCAGATCTAAATTTTATATCACTGTCGTTGTGCTCTCGGGACAGTGGTAAGAATGCACAGTTTTGACCAAATTAACTTCGAAATTTCATGAAACTCAAAACATGAAAGTTTTAGCACTAAATCTAAGCTTTCCATAACATCCAAAATTATTAGATTTGGATAAGAAACGAGTAACTTATGGCCAAATCAATTTCAGGTTTTTATTTTATCAACCCTGTAGTTTGTTGTCAGGTCAGCGACAAAGAAGCATGATTTCGACCATTCAAACCTCAAAATTAGGCAATGCACAAAACATAAAAGTTATAGGGTACAGAATAATCTTTCCAGAACTTCAAGAAAATCTTAATTCCGATTTAAGATGAATGAGATATGCCTAATTTACTAACAGCAATAAACTAATTATAATTTCAGCTAGCATATATTACAAGTACCTTATGTGCACACCCCAAAATGAAAGCAAAGATGATTAAAGAGCTATGATTCACATGTTACATAATAAAACATGTGTTACTAACTGATTACCAAAATCAAAAGATGATTAAACACATATTAGAAGAGGTTTTTAGCAATATACCTCTCTTGAAAGCAATAAAGACTATTATAGCATCAACCCAAGTTAGCAAAAGAAGATTAGGAGGCTATAAGATCAAAAAACACATAAAACATGTGTTACCAAATACGTTTCAGAAATGAGAAAGATATAAAAATGGATTTGAGGTGGGTATTTGCATTACCTTTGCATAGAATGACTTGCATAAGCTAAAACTAGAAGGAGATGAAGATAGAGGCTATTTTTGTTATGAAAGCTTTAGGAAATGATTAGGGTTTTGATTAGGGTTGAATGAATGAGGTTATGAGAGTATGAGATAATTTATAGAGGAGGTTTAGGGTGGGTTATTGGGTTAGGTTTTGTAACCCAATAAGAAGAGAGTTATTTACATGTTTCCAAAAATTAGTCTAAGCGTTCATATATGTTTATAAAACTCATTTTTTTCTTATCCAAACCCATTTTAAAATCTCTCCTCAAATATTTAACTTTCCAAAAATAACATTTTATCCTCATTTTAAAATCCCATATTTCCCATTTAATTAAAATAGCCTTTTCAAATAATAAATTTAATTATTCCAAATCCTTTTATGCTTCATTAAAATAAAAAAAACCTAACTTTTATTTATTAATTGGTAATGCAAATCCCGGGTTGTTACAGACTCCCCCCCTTAAGAAAATTGCGTCCCCACAATTCCTTAAGATAGATGTCGTCTATAACGTCAAATCCACAAAAGAAGTGATAGAGATAAAATAGAGAATTCTCACCGCAGAAGAAGATGAGAGAAAGCCAGGATAAGAGCGTTCGATAGATTCTCTGGTCTCCCAAGTGCAGTCCTTAGGATTCAGTGACCATTGAATCTTCACGAGTGGAACCTCTTTGTTGCGAAGGCGTCTAACCTCCGAATCAAGCACACGAAGAGGTTGCTGCTCCAAAGATAAATCAGGTAAGACCTCTAAATCAGGCACAGCATGCGGCTAAATGATAGAATCAGGATCGCGGACACACATGCGAAGCTGGGAAACATGGAACACGTCGTGCATTCCAAAGAAGTGAGCAGGTAGAGCCACACGATAAGCCACGGGGCCAATGCGTTCCATAATAGGAAATGGTCCAACATAGCGAGGAGCCAACTTCCCTGTAGAGCTGAAACGCACAACCCCTTTCATAGAAGATATCCGAATAAAGACATGATCACCAATGGAGAACTCAAGAGGCTTCCTACGGTTGTCCGCGTAGGATTTTTGACGATTCTGCACCTCTTTCATTCTCTGACGAATAAGAATAATCTTCTCAGAAGATTCCCGAACTGAATCTGGATCAAGAAGGAGCTTCTTGCCAGATTCTAACCAACACGAAGGAGAACGACATGGCCTTCCGTAAAGAGCCTCGAAAGGAGCCATGCCAATACTAGACTGAAAGCTGTTGTTGTAGGAGAACTCTACAAGCGGTAAGTGATCCTCCCAACTACCTCCGAAATCCAGAATACAATAGCGCAAAAGATCCTCTAAAACACGATTCACCCTCTCCGTCTGACCGTCGGTCTGAGGATGATAAGCAGTCGAGAAATTCAGCTTTGAGCCCAAAGCTGACTGTAGGCACTTCCAGAAGTGACTAGTAAAGATAGTGCCTCGATCACAGACGATAGAGCTAGGAATACCATGAAGTCGAACGACTTCCTTCACATATAGCTTGGCAAGCTGAGGAGCAGTCCGAGTGGACTTAATAGGAATGAAATGAGCTGATTTGGTCAAGCGATCGACGATGACCCAAATAGAGGTATGGCCTGACCTCGATCGAGGCAAACCGTCAATAAAATCCATGGATATCTGATCCCATTTCCACAATGGAATCTCAAGCGGCTGAAGAAGACCGGATGGACGCTGGTGCTCAGCTTTGATCTGTTGACAAGTCATGCAACGGCTTACATAACTTGCAACATCACTCTTCATGCCCTCCCAATAAAATAGGCGACACATGTCGGCATACATCTTACTCGACCCGGGATGAATAGTGTACTTAGTGCGATGACACTCGTCTAGAATGTCACGCCTAAGTGATAAATCAGATGGTATCAAAATACGGTTCTTCCTGCGAAGACACCGATGAGAATCAATTGAATAATCCAACAATGTCTCATCACTGGATCCCGACTCAAGGAGATGAATATATCGCAACAAGTCTGGATCCTGCCGCTGAGCATGGGCAATGCGATCCAATAGAATAGGTCGGGCTTCCAAGCTGAATAACAAGATCTGAGGATCAGAAGACGGAGCTCGATTTCGAATATCACACAAAGAAAGAGTCTCAAGAATATCCCACTCGGCTATCATCATAGAAACTACTGCCGAGTGTTTGCGACTGAGTGCATCAGCCACACGATTACCCTTGCCAGGGGTATACCGAATGTCTAAGTCATATGAGGCGAGAAACTCAAGCCATCGCTGCTGCCTCATGTTGAGATCTCTCTGGCTGAAAAGATACTTCAGAGAGTTGTGATCGGTGTAGAGAATGAAACGTTCGCCCAATAGTTAATGACGCCACGTCTTCAAGGCAAAGACGATAGCTGCTAACTCAAGATCATGAGTAGGATAGCGAACCTCATTCAGACGTAGCTGCCTAGAAGCGTAAGCAACTACCCGATCTTTCTGCATAAGCACAGCACCGAGGCCGCTACCACAAGCGTCGGTGTAAACAAGAAGATCCTGGTTACTCTCAGGAACTACAAGGATAGGAGCATGAGCGAGAAGTTCCTTCAGTCGCTGAAAGGAAGCTTCACACTTATCAGACCAAATAAAATGAACCCCCTTACGAGTCAGAGTCGTGAGGGGAAGTGCAACTCGAGAGAAATCCTTGATAAACCGACGGTAATAACCCGCCAGCCCAAGGAAGCTGCGAATATCATGAACGTTCTCGGGCTGCCTCCAATTCTGAATAGCTTCGATCTTGGCAGGATCGACAGAAATACCCTTAGATGAAATCTCTTTGTAATCCTTGGTTTTGTTCTCTTTTTAATTTTGAAGCTCTCTAATCTCCATCCTCTTTGCTTTGAAAAGTTGCACTTGAAGTGTTTGCTTATTTGCTTGATATTGTGCACACAAACCACTTGATCATTTGCTTCTTTGAGGTAATTACTATCTATTAGTGATTATTGTTAGTTATACTTATTAGTGATAATTGCTAGTTAATTTTGGTGAAAATTTGATGCCAAAACTTGAAAAAAACACTCCTAAATCACTAAAAATAAAAAAAAACTGCTGGCTGGAATTGCATAGCCTGAAAACGGGCTGAAAAATTAAATCTGAGGGCCCAAACAGGCCTGGGTTGCACCCAGGCACAGTAATAGCAGGCCAGCCCCTAGTGGGCTGGCACACATCCCCCCACCCAGCCCGCCCGGGCTGGGTCAGGACCCTAGCCCAGGCGGGCTGGGGCCTTGGAGGACCCAGCCCGCCCGGGCTGGGTCAGGTCCCCAGCCTAGGCGGGCTGGGGCCTTAGAGGACCCAGCCCGCCCGGGCTGGGTCAGGTCCCCAGCCCAGGCAGGCTGGGGCCTTGCAGGACCCAGCCCGCCCGGGCTGGGGCCTTGCAGGACCCAGCCCGCCCGGGCTGGGTCAGGTCCCCAGCCCAGGCGGGCTGGGGCCTGGTGGTACCCAGCCCAAGCGGGCTGGGGCCTTGAAGCACCCAGCCCGCCCGGGCTGGGGCTGGACCAGGGCTGCACCATGTGATGCAGCCCGAAAGAAAAAAAAAAGTAAATAATTTTTTTTTTAAAAACCCTGTTCCAGATTTTTTTTATCTCCACTTCGCGATGCCGCCACGATCGCATCCGAAGTCGGAATTCGACGTTTTTGGTCTCGTTGGAAAGGTGGAGTTTCGAACTCCATCTTTGTAAAATTTGGGCATCATCGGCATTCGTTTGGTACTTCGAATTTCGTGTCGAAGTTGAACTCTTGTCGCTGTTGGTAAACAGCGTGAATCTTGTTCTGGGTACAACTTTGAGACGTCGCTGCCACTTCGTCTCAACTCGGAATCCAGAAATTCTTTTTGCATCTTAAAGTAGGGATGTTGGACTACATGTCTGCAAATTTTCATGACATTTGAACACAGTTTTCTGATCCAAATAAATTGCCGAACTTGGGTTCGCAGCTGTTTTTGAATGTTTACAAACACGAATATTTTTCAGTGATTTTCTGGTTTTATTGATTTCTTTGAGATTTGTCTCTAGATTTCGTACACGGGTTTTATGAATCGGTTTCAAAAGATTTTGCACTCCTAAATGGCTTTCGAAATTATTATATAATATTATTTTTAATTATTAAATTAATTACTCCATAATAGGAGAGTTTTCAAAAGCCGTTTTAAAGTGATTTCAAAAATCAATTATAAATCCGTTTCGCACTATTATTTTCTATAATAAAACCTCACACTCACTTTTTAGCACGTCGAGCGAAGTGGAAAGGTGCTTAAACGGTTAGGAAATCTCCGGCTTATGGAACCGTGTGTATTTTCTTTCCGGTTAATCCCCGACCTATTCGATTGATCGTTTTGACCTTTGGGTCTAGTTTACCGATGATACGAGGTGGACTTTTTATTGTTTGGAGTGTGAGCTTGCTATTGGTAAGTAAACCGTTTAGTGCGAACGTGGGGTATGGGACTCATTGTTAACACTTTACGGGTTCCTCTCCAAGAAGTTAGTGACACATTAGCCTCTGGGCGGCCAGTACTGGACCTCTGGGTCACCACGCCTCTGGGCAACCGTCTCTGGACACCTGCTCTATGGAGCAGTATTTTCGGCATGTGCCTCTAGGCCTTTATCCTTCTGGGAAGGATCTTGCCGTCTCGCACGTTCCGCATCTGTGCGAGTGATCGATCACAACTCTACAGTACTTGGCAACAACGACTCTGGTCGGTGCACGTGCAATATTGTTATTATTTGATGATTTTTACATCCATTCGAGTACCGCCATTCGGTGTTGGTTCTATGGATCCATACGATGTAAGTGCGATTACCTTGTGGATTCACAGTGTCTCTGGACACTGCTTTTCAGTGTTTGATTTCATTGACTTTTCAGTATATCCCCATTGCTCTTTGGAGCATCGATCTTTGCTTGGGCATTGATTACAGACTCTGGTCACTCTTGGGATATTTGCCTATGGGCATCTTTTTATAGCTTTGGCTACGCCGATGATATGAGCGATTTTATTTATTCTACACTTTGGTGTTGATTTCTCTTTGGAGATTTTTATTGTTTATTGATGATTAGGGATCGTCATTACATTCATGTGGTTCATAATATACTTCTCTTTGGATAAGTATTGTTTTATTTATGTACCGCATTATTATATATCTCAGTTATTACTGATTGTTTAGCTAGCCTGACCCGAGTGTTTTCGCTCGGGTCAGACCGAGTTGTTTCAGGTTAGGTCTCTGGACTTAGCTTCTGTGCTTCCGCTTGGACATTATCTGCTATGCTGATAGATAGCGCTTTTATTTGTCCACTATTCCGCTACTCTGTTATTATTCAGACTTTGATATGTACATATTTTTGACTCACATGTGTGAGCAGTGGCTTTGTACCCACTTATAGTATTTGGATCTGTATTGATGATGTATTGTTCTGGGATTTTATATCTGTTATGTGATTCTGTTCTGTGATGTTTTATCATTTTATTACTATGCTTATCCTGATAGATCTTTAGCCATTTGTAATTTCGTTATAAGTATTTACCGAATATGTCGAACCACCTGATTGAGAAAAATTTAAATAGATTCCACCTTTCGACGTATTCGGTAGATAGTTATAGCTTGATTATAAATGGTCGCTTCCACTATACTCTATTCTCCGCTTTAACAGACAGTATTACTCCCGTAATACTCTTTGTTACATTGGGTCTCGGAGTGGGGCGTTACAAAAATTTCACAAAATTTCGACTAATTACGTTATTAAATCAGTTAAATTTTACGGGTCGTTACACTCTCCCCCACTCAAAACTTTTCGTCCCCGAAAAGGAACGAGGTAGGAGAATAGAAACAACCAGAAAGAAAACAGATTTGAAATACAAAATAACAATTAATTTAAACCATATAAATTCAAAATTTAATTAATTGATATTCAATAATTGATTTAATCCATTTGATTTCACTAAAATCAATCTCAACTATTTCTAAATTCATTATCTTATTATCCAATTATCTTCAATTTTACAATTTCTAAAACCATATATTTGAATAGTCTTTTATTATAATCATATTTTCTTCAACAATTTTAAATTCTTCTTTATTCCAAATTACTGTTAAATTTATTCTACTTAATATATCTAATCACGTATATTTAACCCATATAAATTAATTTAAACCATAAAAGTTTCGATTTAACTTAATTTATATTTTACTAATTGCTTTTAAATTCAACATATTTTCATAAGTTAATCAAAATTTAATTTGTTAATTCCTTCAGAACAATTTTTTTTTTCATCTCATTCAATTAACTTATTATTCTATCATCTTATTAATTAGCATTTTTTTTATATAATTAAAATCTAAGTGTACAATATTTAATGTAAACACTCAAATTTTATTTATAAAATCATTTTATATTGTATATTATCCAATTACATTTTAACTTCTGAATAATTTAGGTAAGTTATATTGAAATGCAATTTAGTACTATACAAATAAAACTTTCAAATTCTATTATTTCAAGTTTAAATATTTATCCAAAATTTAGCTTTACTTATAATTGAAAACATCTTTTAACATGATTTTTTTTAAGAATTAAATTTCCGTTTAATTCCAAACCCTTTAGAATAATTATGTATATACTATATATATTAAATCAAATTAAATTTAAAATAATATACCCATATATATATAAATCAAGTCATACTTAAGAAATTCAAATTAAATATTTTCCCAACAAAAACCATAGCAAAGCTACAGAATGGTTTCTCCACTTTGAAACTCGAAAATGAACGTCGATGATGCGGCCGCCATCACCGAAATTATTTTCCAACGACAAAGAGAAGAGTACTGATTTCAATATTTAAATTCTTTGAAAACGATTTCTATTCGAAAATACTTTCAATATATATACTTTTAAAATTTTAAAACCAAAGTTCGAAATCACCGGAAACTAAATTCTCAAATTTCAAATTAAATTCATTTCAAATTCCAAATCAATTTATAAACCGTATTTATAATTTTTTTTAGAACAATAAATGATAATCAAATATTATCATTTCAAACAAACAATTTAATTTACCTATTAAATTCCAGAAAATTTTTAATTATATTTTCACAATATAATCAAACAAATTTATTTCATTTTCCAAATTTGAAATAATATTGTGTCAGTTTGCTATGTTAAAGTGTTTTGGAAATCCTATCGATAGCGTTGATCAGACGAATCGATCGGAAACCCAAATCAACATCAACAACTCAAACAACACAGCATATATTAAAACATTTATATATTAGTTTACAATACATTTCTTTGCTCGACGCTACAGGAACGAATTTTCCAAAATAAGGATAGGGATTCAAATCTTTGTTGACTCAAATCAAAGAGAATTTTTTTTTTCGAAAACAAGTTTGAAACAGAAGATAAGATAATTCAATTACCACAATCGGGAGATGGATGAGTTTATTTAATTCACGGGCAACCTTAACCGGGTCGTCCATAACTTCAAGAATAAGATCGATGCTGAATTCCGAGGTAAATCAACACTCGATCTCAAGAGATGGAATTCAGGTACAACATGTAATAGATAGCATCGTAAACCGAGGATACATAAATCTCCGGTAAATCAATGCTTATCGTAAAGGAGTTTCACCCTTTATAAATCATTCGAAGTTTGGCGAGACCGCCGATTCATTATAAGGGTACTTCGAAGTGGAGTTATGTGATGCTACAGAATAGAAAGAAGACGAATAGTGAGGGACACGAATGAATTTTTGGAACCGCAGGGAACGTTCCAAAATTCAAAGGAATTGAGTCAAAGGAAGAGATTGAAACTCGAATGAGAGTGATTCTGTAAATACATTTACCCTATATGTTAAGTTTTGCCTAGAGCTACCAAAGCTCTGATACCAACTGTAACGACCCGATATTTTGGACCATTCGCATCCATTATAAGTGTATAGGTAGACACTCATGCCAGAATTGAATTGCTCAAAATACCGCGTTGTTAATTTAAATTTGGCAAAACTGAACATATACAGTAAATAAAATAATCACAGATCACAGACACAGAGTAATAAGTGCAGCGGAAATAAAAGAGATAGTAGTTCATGAAGCTACTATATAAATGTATAAGTTACATCAGAGTTACACCAGATACAACGGAAGAGTAATACGATACATCAGATACAAATCAGAATACATCACTGGAATCATCGAATACTGAAAGCAGAATATATGGCTGGATCTTCAAGTAAAGCTCCAACTTCAAAGGTGAGTCTCGAATACTGGTACACTCAGTCTGACCCGAGCGTAAAGCAAAAACACAAGACACTCGAGTCAGGATTAACATTCTTATATTTATAAATCCAACTCAAGTGAAATAGCAATTGAAATACAAGTAACTCAAAGGATATTTGGAATGACCATCCTTTAAGGATCCGTTAAACTATCTACTAGGTAGTAATGTACGCTAAGTAGATAATGTCTATCAGTAATATAAGGTATCAAAATAGTGTTAAGTCATGGCCCATTCCACCCTTAACACATTTTTATTCCCAAAAGCATATACAAGACCGTAGTTTCCCCAAAACCGGAAGTCACCAGAGGGAAATCCATATACTAAAGGTACAAAACAGATTCATAGTGGTCGCGAATAGGGAATACAATTATGACAAGGCACATGAGGCAATGCCCAAGGTAGTGATACTACCGTTTGCCTGATCCGGACTGGTGAGAACGCATCGCCGCAGCGATCGCGACACCGTGAAACAACACTCCCAAAATCAAGGGTGCACCAATCGACAACAAGTAATGAGTAGTTCGAAGAAGTGTGTTCACTTGAGGTAGCTGACCTCCATTGGCCCGGCACGGCTCCTGTTTTAGTCATTTCCAATTTGACACAAGTGTCAAGGCTATCCATTATCGTTCTCTTTCTTCAGTCATCACGTACATCATTCCAACCACTTCATTCTGGATCATCACTCCGCGTATAGTTATTAAAGTGGGTTTCGGTTTAGACAGAGAGTATGTCCATAACCGATTCCGGTTTCTTTAATAACTTCCGTAATTATTACACCGATTGGTCGTTTGTAAATTTCAAAATCAAATCAATTACAATTTCAAATAGAATTCGTAAACCAACATTTCATTTGCCTTTCTAAACCAATTTCCAATATTTACGTTTCAAAACTTCCAAATTCATAATTTCAAATCTTATAATTCAATTTCAATTTCTATTTAAAACAATTCAAATATTGATTCAAGTTCATATAAGTTTCATTCCGAAATCATTTAAATTAATTTAATTTAACATTCAAATCAATTTAACTTCATTTATCGATTGCATTCAATATTCATTAAGTAAATTTGCCATTCAAAACAATTTCTATTAAATTTTCAATTCATTAAATCCATTATTTAAATTCAACTTCCTTATATCAAAACTTACAAATTGAATTAAATTAAATTCATCAAATCGAATTCTTTAAATTTCAAGTCTTACATTAATTTCAATAAATCACATTTTATTTCTTGTTAAAGAAATTCAATTTCACTTATTTACTTACTTAAATAATTTTCCAAACTTAATTAATAAAGAAACTCAATTTCAATTATTTACGAAGTAAAATTCACTTATTCACAAATTCAATTTAATTTAATCATTAAATAATTCAATCTTGTTTAATTATTAAATAATTCAAAACTTAATTATTAAATAATTTCAAAGTTTAATAATTTCAAACTTACTTATAATTTCAAACTTAATTCAATCATTTCTCAAATTTAACAACATTCTTTTATCAATTACACTTTTAATATTTTGTTTCAGATTATTACATATTAACATTTTCCTTTCATTAAAATTCAAATTTCAACTTCATTTCAAAACCATATTATTTATTCAAATAAAATCTTCATTTATTTATAAATCAAATTATTGACCAATCGGGTTTTTATTTAATTCTCTATCCTAGGTCAAAGTTTAATTTGGGTATTTATCATTTCAACCCGATTCCAATTCAATTAAAAATCAAAACATAGCAAAGGGAACTTGCAGTGTGATAACTGGGATGGTGTCAAAGTAAATAAACAAGCAAGAACAACAATCAATATCAATCTAATAATCAATTCAAATAATCCCGAAATAACCGTATTAATTCACATTGTTATTTGTGCGAATTAATATAATTATTTCTAGAATCTACACTATCATTTCATGTAGATTAAAGATTATTACACTAATATTTATACGATTCTTCAATTGTCATTCGATTTCAATTTTAACACTACAATAATTAATCAAATATACGTTCAATGGTTCAAAGTGTAATTATCACTATTCTACATGTCAATTAATTTAACAATTAAAAGGGGTCATATTCAACTAATCAAATTCAATATATATGTCAATTCAGATTTTTAATTATCCTACGTCAAATTTACTTGCATAATATTTATCACTTTATACATTACAATTTAACATCCAATATAAACAACAAACAATCAATCAATCATAAATCAAACAGGATTATCATCGTATAATTAACAAATAATGGTGTCAGATGTCACAGGTGAACTGATACAGGTAATAGCATCCATATAACAGTGTAAATAACTGAGAGCAGCATATTTCAATTATCGTTTCAATTGAAATCAAATTTAATAATTAAAAGAACGTTAATCGTGAGTGACTGCTCACCTTTCGAGGCTAGAGAAATTTTGACGATGGAATGAGTTGAGTTGTGAATCCAAACATGAAATTCCAAATCAAAGCTAGATTGGCACGGATTTAGAAGAGCAAAGCTGATAAAAGGGGTCGTTGAAAAATTAGAATCGGTTGACATAAATTTTACTAAGTATATATATTGTTTTCACTTTCAAATCAATATTAAATCCCGATACATAATATTAAATAAAAATAAACTTTCTCTATATATAAAATTTAAATTTAGTATCACATTTTAAACATCTAACAAAAATAACCTCTATAGTATACGTAACTAGGCTCAAGTATACAAAACTAGTGTATAAACTTTTACACCCCATTGTATTCAATTCAATGTAAAAAAAACAAAATAAATGTAAAACACATACACTAGTTTTATACATACCTAAAAAAAATAGCGAACAGTTTATATACAAAATAGTGATGGTCCAAATAGCGAACGGTTTATATACAACCTATTATACAAATTCAAGTTAACCTATATATATAGCACTGGTTCCACAAATACTTACATAAACAAGCTTATATTGCAAACTTTTAAACAAAACATATATAATTAACATAACTTATATTTTAACTTAAAATAAAATAAAATAAGTAAATCCCTCAATACTTACAACCGAAGCAGCACATTATAACCAAATAACAAATATATACTTTCTTTCAAAATGTCATACATAAATATTTAAAAGCAGAATGCGCTAATAGCTATATAATATATGTAGCAGGTCAGGTGAGCCTAGGTGAAACAAATTTAAGGTGACAGGCTTAACTATAATGTGCATTACTATATTCATTATATACATATACAGTAGAGGCTATAACTTAGGCATACTAACCGATCTTTGTAGATAGTATTAATACAAATATAACAACCTATCAGTATAGTGTATTGTACCTATGAATACAAGCAAGCAGTCTGACAAGGAAAGGTGGAGGTAGCCGGAAAAGGATGTTCGGCTGCAAGGCGTTTGGGCACGACCTTGGCGGGGCTGCTACGGACATGGAGGGCGTGGCCGCGGTTGAGGCGAAGCAAGGCGGAGAGCGTCACGTGCGCTGCGTTGGGAAGATGGACGTGAGTGGCCAAAGAGATGGTCTCGGCCACGTAGAGGAAAGAAGCAGTTGTAGGAGGATGGAGGTGCCGAAGCTTCAAGGACGAAGGCGGGTGTGCTTGCGCGGTTGATGAGAGGGAGGCGGTGTGGCTGAGCGGTGGTGGCGAATGTCGGGCTGCACTGAGGAAGGAGGTGGAGGGTCAGTGGATGGTCGAAGGCCATAGGGTGCCTGCGTGATTGACACATGGAGGCTGGAGCGGAACAAGGTTGCATCGCGGATGGTGGGCAGCGGCCGGTGGTTGGTCATTAGAGAGAGAAGAGGAGTAGGCTGTTGAGTGGTGTCGAACGCATGGTGTAGGGGCGGTAGTGGTGGAGATTGAGCGGAGGCCGAGGTTGGTGGGGCGAGAGGCAAGCGGCTTCACTTTTTTTTTATTTGAGAAGGCAGCCATTTGTAGTGGGTTGGTGTGGTGAATGCATGGTGAAAGAGGGAAGAAAGAAGATACGTAGTGGACTGTGGTTCAGGTTGGAAGAAAAACAAACCTGCTTCTTATTTTCTTTTGTGAAAGCCAAATAATGTGAATCTTTGTATTGTACTTTGTTTATTTTTCCAAAAAAAAACGTCAATATGGAAGGTGAAAAGAAGAGGGCGGTTCAAGAGAGAGGCATGAACATGACAGCACTATAAATGCAACCATGTTATTTTCCAACGTAAACGAATAAAATGTATACAATTGAAATTTATGTTACATAGGGAATAAGGAAGGTCAGGCACGAATTCATAGATTAATAAAAGCAGATGTTTGTTTGAGCGGTGGCCGGGAATGGTAAAAACGAAAGGTGGACCGTTACGGTTAACCGTTTACCGGGTTTGTGGCGCACCGGGGTTCGAAAACAGGAATGAATATACCGCTGTGATCAGCATGCCGAGACGATCAAAACGGTATACAGATATCGGTGGTATGATTGAATTATAAAAATTCGATTTTTTTATACTAGCGAAAATGCGAAAAAAACGTAAGAAAATAAGATCGACGGAGCTAAAGATGTCCGAATTTTGAAAAACGAAAAATAGCGTTTGCTCAGAAGATGGTTTAGAATTTTTCTATGTAAAAATATTTAGGTTCCGAAATATTTTATTTTCATCGCTTTTTTACTGATTAAATTGAAGTAAATTTACGCGCGAAATAAACTTTCGTATTTTCGGACGAAAATTTACCAGTTGCTATGTTTAATTAGACGCATTCCAAAATATAAATTTTTATTTCAAAATTTTATCGTTTAAAATTTCACAAAATTTCGACTAATTACGTTATTAAAACAGTTAAATTTTACGGGTCGTTACATTTTCTCAACTACTCATGCCCATTCACTATATGGATTATAAGTTTCAGTTACATAAGCAAAGGCTGTATCTTTGATCTCAGGTAGAATTCTCTTCATGTTAGGTATGAAAATGAGTCCATCGAAACAAACATCCAAAAATTATTCCCTTAGTTTGACCATTCGAGCATGAGCGACAAGTTGTTGCTCCACTGGTGATGATTAGAGCTTCAATCGTTTATTTTCCGACTCTATGATGGAAAGTCTCAAAACTACTTTGCGGTGCTTATGGTCGAAGGTTCGACTGGAGTGAGAAGGTCCCAAATGCTGCACGGGGATAGAAGCATGAGGAGGTACATGAGAAACATCACCTGGTGGCAAGTCATCACGGCAATCAGAATGCCTATCTGAGCCACTCAGTGGAGGTGACCTAGACCTAGAATGATGTTTGGAAGTGGGGTTATGCGACGGATAATCTCTATCATAACTGCCTCTGTCACGACTGCCTCTATCTCAGCTAGATCGGTAATCGGACTCTGAATTTGGACCACTTCCTTGATGGTACGTGCTTGGACGGTGCCTATATGGTCGAGTTATGTTTTACTTCAAGGACTAATATATGTACTTCTTCCTCTCCATAGATCCCGTAAAAGAAACATGAACAAGTTAGAATCAATGAGTATGGACACAAGTCAAGTGTAATGTAGTGCCATGAAGTGCACGTATGCATGAGTGTCCTAGTGTCCCCCCGACGGACAATATTCTGGATATTTTCTTATAGGAGTGATCTCCCCCATGTTGATAGGAAGAATGTCGTCATTAAAGTGGATGGTGGAGTCAAGGCCCTTGAGGCTCATGTGATCGATGCCAAAGGAGCCGAACTCAGTAAGAATCGGCCCCAACTTAGAGAATGTATTTGTGGAAGGAAGAGAAGGAGTTTTCTCCACAGTTGTAACTGATAGGGGCTGTGTAGAATTCTGCGCTTCAGTGATCCTCACAACTAGCCTTTTCTTCGGGACAGGCTGTTAGTCGTTGTTGGGTTGTTCAGTCAAAGATTTGTTGTAACAGCCCCAACGCAATACCCATATTATTAAAGAATATTTCAAATATCGTCGTCTAATAATACGGAGAATATGGCTTGTTAAGGGCGAACAAATGTGTCTATATCTTTAATCTAACACTGACATGTAACGCTTACCCTTTTTGTTAAATATTTGGAATGAAATTTTGATGTGTATAGTCTTAGTTTAAAGAAATAAACCATCGGTTTCTCAAAATCAAAACAATATATCATATACATAACAATCACAGATCATAGCGGATAATTTACATCATATACAATACATAAGGTGAGTATACAAAATGAAATACTAGACTCACATAATGTACATCCAAAATAAGCCACTGCCTCAAATAATACATCCCATAATACATCATGTGAATATATACAACAAAAGATAAACTAAGATGTCAAAAAGTCTATCATCTGCCAGCAGACCAACCTAAAACCTGAGCAACCAGAAAACCTAAAATGTCTCGACCTGACCCGATTATTGTAAAATAAACGGGTTAGACTAACTCTATATATTCACAAGGGTGAGAAAAGATGTAACATAAGGTATTTGGTACTATAAATGTAAACTAGTTACATAAATAATTTAACAAAGAACTTATCACAAAACTCAAGAACATTTAAATCCAGAAGCACTAGAAATTCAAGATAACTGAAATAAAACATGTCAATCACCTAGATCGTTAATACCGATCATAACGATCGTCCATACCGTGGAAACATACTAGTATCACTCGTGCTCATCTGATACTAAGAATCGTCCATATCATAAAACAACCCTAGCCAGTAACCAGAGTTGTCCATACTGATCCAAACGATCGTAGAACACATAGCATGACATAAAATAATTTAAATAAATCCATAAGTATATCTTTTAAGGATTTATTGGCCCTCAGCTGAACCCTAAAAGGAAATATAATATAAAGTGCCAAATACTATCGCTTTCAGAAATTGCTAGAACTTAACCAAAACATCCCATACTGCATGGTGAATTTCCAGTATTTACTAGAAGCTAGTAAATCTCACTCGCTACGTATACCACCGAAAATCCTGAACTATATTCTCTTAAGGATCTAGCAGCCTCATGCCGCACACCAAAAGAGAATACAACTCTAAAATGTTAAATACTTCCTAATAGCAATCACATGAATTTAACCAAGGCATCCCATACTACCCAGTGAAATTCGAATATTTGCTGAAGGGCTAGTAAGTACCACTCAAACATTCTATTCAACGAGTTGTACGATATTCGATAAAGTATCACTCAAGAGCATTTAAACCAATTGGTAACACTAAGTCGAATATTAGTATTCCTCAAATTATAGAATTAAGGTTCTCAAAACATTTTAATCTAAAAAAACAAAAGTCGCATCAGATTGCCAGATGATAGAAAATATTACAAGATTTTATGGTTTGAAAGTAATTAAATATAATTTTAATATATATATATATAATGGTTTTCTAAAATTACTTTATATAAAATATTACTTTCAGGTTCCTTTGTTTAAAATCCATAATATAATTATTATTCAACTTTATATAAATATTCACTATTTGATAAAATATTACATAAATACGAATTATTCCAAAAATGAACCTGTATAAATATAGTTGTCTAAAAATTCCATATAGGATATTTTTTAATAAACCATGTTCCAAAACTTATATATATAAGTTCTTGTAATTTTTATAAACCTATAATTATTCTTATCCAAAACCGTATAGACATTTAAATCTTTAATTAAAAATAATCTTGTTTACATTTCAAAACTATTCTAATTATAAATAATAAATAATTGTATAAATAAATGAATATATGTATATAGACACACACACACTCTTCCAAATGTTCTTTATAACCAAAACAATTTATCACTTAAAAGATTTAGTAGAAACAATTCGACTTGAAAATCCATTCTCTTTGAAAATCCTTATTAAAACATGCGACGCAATTTTAGTGTTGTGTTATGGACTCTATGGCATAACCATTCCAAAACAAATTCACAAATTCAATAGTTTAAAAATAAAAATCATGCACCAAAGTCACACATACAAGCAACATAAACAAAGCACTAAAGTTAAAAAGAGCAAAACAAGCAAACGGGAAGCCAAACAGACGATCGGGGAGGAAGCATGGCACGACCTGAAGTTTTGTCCAGGCCATGACCGATCCACCAGTCTACCTAACCGGTGCATAGGTGGCACTGCCTGGACATAAGTCCAGGTAGTATCATCGCCTCCCCGAAGGTTCGATGTCGCTAATTTTTCTACTGATGATTGTCCTGACTCCTAAGGCACTAATTTTAGTGTCATGGGGCCATAATTTCAACAATAATATGATGATTTAAGAGGTTAAACAATTAGGGTTTTCCGGCAACAGCAAATTGCATATCCAAAATGCAAACAACACAATGAATGTAAATTATTTCAATAATAAATTCTAACACCAATTCATCCGCAGTAAACATACATCAATATTCAACATAGAAATAGGTTGCATGAGTTTGTTAACTCACCTTTATATCTTGAATTGAAGATTTAACTTGAATTCACCTAGGCCAAAACCATTTAGAAATCACCTTTTTTTTTCAAGAAATTGAAAGAGAAAAGATTTACAACCCTAGACAAAATAGGGATCAATCAATTAATTAAACACATAAGAAGATAGAGGAGATTACCATAGATCGATTTCTACTAGGATTGGCCAAAAGCCGATTAGTCAAAAGCCCTAAGATTTGCAACTAGAATTTGGGGATTTCTTGATATGTAATAGGAGATAGGAGTAATCGTTTTGGTTTCTGGAACTAATGAACTGAGAAAGGAAGTGTACGTACTTCTATTTCTCTTTTCTAAATGGGCTACGTGTTATGGTTACGAACCCAATAAGGTTAATAACAAGTGTTGCAAATTATTAAAAAGAAGTGTTACTAAATTTTGTTTTGCTTTATCACTCATAACCTACCCATTTACACTAAACAAGATTTTGTAAATTACAATTTGATTTCACAAATTCGACAAATGAAAAATTATTAGAAACTATCATTTTAAATCAGTATAATTTTATCAAGTACAAACTATTATTATCTTT
The DNA here is from genome assembly GCA_030737815.1 of Allium fistulosum. NCBI lineage: Eukaryota > Viridiplantae > Streptophyta > Magnoliopsida > Asparagales > Amaryllidaceae > Allium > Allium fistulosum. The sequence continues at coordinate 1,506,387,011 of CM060903.1, forward strand.
TTAACAAAGATTACAATTTTCCAAAATCTCATTTTAACAAAAATCTCAATATTAACAATTTAATAATATCTCAATTTTAATTAAAAATCCTTTTTAATAAATGAACTTATTCCTTACTAAATTAAACTACAATTTTCAAAAACTAGATTTAATTTCATAAATTACAATTCAACATTAATTTTTCGAAATTTAATTTAATTAATTTGTTAGTTAACAACAAGGTTGTTACACTTATTGCCCACATCAGTGTCGTCGTGGTCGGCTTCATCATTTCCACATACAATTTTGCCTTCCTCAGCGTGTTCTTCCCTTTCTTCAACTTTTTCCCTGGGACTCGGGACTGGAGGCACATTAGGATTAGTCTCGCCTCCTCCGGGTGAGTTATTATCATGACCATCGTCATCGTTGTCATCACTAACAGCCACTTGGACTAGACTAGTGCTGCGACCTACTTCTAGCAGATTATGGGCTAGGAGATTCTCATCGGAGAGAAGAACTCCAATGTCTCTATCCCCCTTCGGAAGTGCCATGAGAACTCTAATGGAACCTGCAAGAGCCGCGCCACTGGGTCATGCCAGAACATCTAAATGACAGAGAGAATATGAGTTAAGCTTAATAATTAACATGACAAACACATAGCAAACGAATGAGGTAGAACTTACATTCAGATATCCATCTTCATGCAAACCCAGTGGATAGCATACGTAAAATCATTTACTTTTGAAATAGCTCAACTTGTTCCATGTGCCACTGATAACTCTACAATTCTCTGTTGGCTCGAGGTAAGTCAAGGGAGGACTTCCCTTTCGGCTCTTAAAACTATATATGTACCGGATCTCCTTATCACTGGGTACTAAGTGCAAATGTTGTACGAAACAATGTACATACCGAAAAGGAAGGCATAGCTATTCGGGTGTAACTGCATCGAAGCAAATCTCATGAAGTTTAGAACTCGATGAATGAATGGGTTGAATGGTATAGCACAACCTGCCAAATATATATATATTTGTTGTAAGTAGTGTAGCCTTCCGGGAGACTGTGAGCTCTCTGATGGAGAGAAGGGACTAATACATCATCGAATGGAATTCTGTGCTTGTCGTAGATTCTATGAAGAGATCCCTCGTCAATCTTTAAAGCAACAGAATCGATAGGATTATCTATAAGAACATCATCTTCGAGAGTATCGGGACCAGGTTCAACCTCTGGCCCTTCTGCGGGTTCTATTTGATTTTTAGGAACTTGTTATTCAACCCGTGGATTTTCTTTTTGATGTGCCTATTGTACTATAGTGTTTTATGCAAGTGGAACCACAGTCGAGCTAGACTCGGTGTCAGAATCAAAATAGCTGAAAGTAAATGGACCTGTAGCTTGAGTGGCAAGACGCTCAGAACTTCTGTGCTCCATTTTTATAAATACTAAACAAATAGTCAATATCAGATCAATTAAAAGCCGTAACCCCTGTGCTAAAGTGAAACCTAGTGCGATGTTATGTGGTGTCGTGCAGTGTCATGCAGTTCAGATTTTCGATATTATTTAAAAGTTCATTTAAGAATTTGGACGTCGCTCGAGGTGACCGTCATTACTGACCGTCCTGACGAGCATCACATTATCGATCGTGCTTTAGGAACACTTTGAGACCAAGAAGAGATCATTAGTTCACAAGGAAAGATTAACTTGTGAACTCAAAGTATATGAAATTTTCCCAAGTTTTGGGTTTATGCTGATCCAACCGCTTAGGAAAGTTCCATCCTCTCCCGATCCCAAACCATGGCCATCCACGGCGAGCTTCACCACGTCCAAGTTCGACTCGATGGGCGTGTTGTCACAGGCCGGCACCTACTTAGGAATGATCAAAAGAGAAACTCGATTCAACGGTTAGGGCTTGGATCGGTGAACTTCCAGTTAAGGCAAGGCAATGGTTCAGACAGAGCTAGGGTGGCGGCGCTGGTGTTGTCAAGGACGGAGACGACAGTGGCTGGCGATTAAGGATGAGAGCAAGGTCAATTTGTAAGATAAAGGTTTTAATGGCGGAGCTCTAAGATTGGATCGGTAATAGCAAAAGCAAGTGAAGAGGAAAGCAAGCAAAATGGGTTATATGACCCCTTAGAACCAAATCTTATAGCACTGGAAACATGAGATTTTTCTCCCAAATTCTGGATCGGTGGGTACCGAGTCGTATTAAAAATTGCAATACAAAATAATATTGATGATGATCCATGTATATGCACGTGTATGTGTATCAAAAATTCAAGAACGTGCACGTATACACGTGTGCGCGTACATATCTAACACCCAACGACTAGAGGCAAGGAAATTAGATTCGAACCTTAAAAATCCATGAAAGGAACTAGTTCAGAATTATGAAACTCAGAATGACAAATTATGATAATACATTCCAGATTTATAATGTCTGATGCTGAAAAGCATCATGGCGAATGATTATAGACATAACTCTTCACAGAAATGATCCACAAGAAGGATAACAACCAATCAAAGCATAGAGTGGAGTCCTTTATCGTAACCCTGACTTGTCTCGGTTTAAAGCACATCACATTTATAACGAGCTGTACTTTGGAGGGCGAGTGTTATCCAGCCTTTTGACCAAGCAATATTCGGACAAACTGGACAAGTCGAACTTGGAGTTATTAAGGTAGGCGGCTCGGAGAGATAGCCCCAGAGTCCAGGAACCAAGCACAAATAGAGCCGCGGGACAAACACAAAACAAACCCAAGATAAAAAGAGCAAGGATCCACCGAAGTGGTGGATCGGTACCGATCCAACTTCCTAGATTGGTACCTATGCAACTTTTTCCTCCAAAATTGCCCTCATTCCTACTATATGCCAATGATGATGTTAGAAGCCCATTTCAAGTATTGTTTTTCTGTTCCAATGCAATTCCCTATCAATCTCCACAAGCACTTGAATCAGCAACTCTGTTCTTCCACAGATCCATCATTTGGACTTAAAAACAAGTAAATATTAATGCAAAATATTATGGAATCTCGAAGCTAATAAAAAATCAAACCAAGACAAGAAGACCATGACCATCCATATGCAGAAGTTATGGATTGGTATCGATCCAGGAGGTTGGATCGGTACCGATCCGTGATCGTTGACGACCTATCCACCTATTTTTTTTTGGAGAATTGGTCTATGGCGTGGAAAACGATGTGGAGATCATAAGGGCGAGATTTTAGGTCTCTTACATCTATAAATAGAGGAATGGGGCTCATTTCTAAGATTCTTTTCATATTTTACTCTCCCTTACTCTATTTTCTTGTAATTATTGTCAAATTATACTGATCCGTAAGAACTCTTGCTTGTAATCAACAAGATAATCAATAAAATCACTAAGTGGACGTAGGCCAAGATTAGCTGAACCACTATAAATTGATGTGTGTTCTTTTCTACTCGTTTTCATTTAAATTTCTTCACTTTTTATTCTCTACTTAATTTCTCGGTGTTTGTGACATTTTTGTTTCATACAATAACATTTATAATTTAATTAAATCGAGCGGTGGATGGGGGATTCAACATTGTTGTTGTGTTGACACTTTATGTACAAATTCGATAAGCGGTTAGTGCTGAACAATTTGAATACTAACGTTCACACTTCACCTTAGCTAGTGGTGTGACATTATGGTCAAATTTATCACTTACAAAGCTTTGAAAAAATCTAATTTTACAAATTGAAGCGTTACTTGACAGTGAATTATTTACACCAATTTTTTTCATCAAAACTATATCATTTTGGACTTATGATATTTGGTAATGGTCAAAATTCCAACATCGTCCATATTCAACTTTATAGTCCAAACACAAAGTCATCTGTTCAAAAATAACAATTATCACAGACCGAAATGCTTTGGCTAAAAACAATAACTTTGAGTTGACTTCAGACCCCATATAACTAAGGAGATGAATCCTCTCTTAAATAATGTTTTACTTATAATGCTTCCACTCAACCCAAATATAGTCGTTCGATGGATGTCATGCTACGATTTAACTATAATCAAAGCTTAGCTTCCACATTAAAGATCAACAGCATTCTCAAGTCGAGAGAACTTTGTAAATTAGTTAAATCGATATTTCATGTTTGACCTTAGTTATACTAACCAATAGAAAACCATCGAGCGAGTCATTCCATAGTTATCCAATAACTACCATTATGCAACCCCTTGGTCCCCTAGCAGCCATGAGTAATACACTACCCAATATTTGGAGAGCATTACATACTCTAGTCTCATTGGATATATTGATATCTAGTGTTGATATATCTTGACTGGGAATATTTAAAATGGTATGTTTATTTTCATTGTGATAAATTACTCATGGTTATAAAACTTTGTAACTATTATAAAAAAGCATACCATTTATGAATTTTCAATTAAATATACTTTTAATTAAATTAATTAATTAATATATAACACATTATATCAAGTATATAATATAAAGTAAATACCTTTTATTAAATAATTAACTCTATCATTACCGCCCAAGGATCCCCTCCTACCGCCCAAGGACTACAGGAAAGGGTCTAAAATCAATATGTTCTAACCATAAAGTATGTCTAAGATATCTTCTATTAGGAGCATACAAATTAATGTCTAAGAGATCTACTATTGGGAGCATTCACATTAAAGATGTTTACAATCACGTTGTGTTGTATATCATACAACATTACGTATAACAAGTGGATTTTAGGGATTGGTTTAAGGAGTTTAAATTTATCTTCTTGTTAACCTATCATGGTACTATTATGTTGGCTATGGGCAGGCATGCAGCAAGTTAAATGGGTGAATTTAAAAAAAAATGATCCCATTTTGGATCTTATTTGGGTTATAAAGTCTAAATTAATTTAGATCTAATCTAATTAAATTTTAAATAAAATCATTATTTTATCTAGTTTATCAATACAAAGGTTTTATTGTTGATATAAGTGATATATAATGTGTAAATGTGTATCAAATACGCATATACATATACGTGCACATGCAACATATAATGTGTACATGGTTTAACATGTCTATATCCAAGTGTTGTGATTTACATCGCAACAGACACATTAGCCTCTTCATATACGTATTTGCTATCTATTGGTATATAATATTAATATAATATAAAATTTACTTATATATATATACAAGTATAAAAGTGACTATATATACATATGTATATATATTTATATTTATATTTATATGAACAACAGTTGTATATAAATTTTGAACATAAAACAATTTAAAATAAAAAATTAAATCTTTAGGAAAAAATATAAATTTGAAGTTAGATCTGGTTTTAAAACATTCTTTTGAAATTCAAATTCAAATTTAAATATTTTATAATTAATTTTTAAAATTATACTTACATTTATGTATATACAAAAAACATATTTTTATTCTAAATTACGTAAATTAATATATATAAATATATTTTAAATTATATAAAATCCTAATTTATTTATATATAAAATATTATATAATTAAATACAAAATTATACATATATATATTTGACCATAAATCAGTTTTGAAAAATAAATTTTTTATTAATTAATCCGCACTGATTAAATGTATGTTTTTTATTTTTATTAAAATTTCCATATGGGAAAAAATGTTTTTTTAACTATGAATTCTGTATAATATTAATTTGTAATATATATAAGATGATTATATATATATACATATATTAACTATTTATAATTTAATATTTTTAAAATAATTAATATTATTAATATATTTCATTTTATATATAATATATGTGAACAGAATTAGTTTTTTTTCTTCATGCGAACTAACATGTGCAGAATTTGTTAAAATAATTTACAATTGTGTATATATATATGACAATAATGTAAAAATTTCAACTTTTAATTGAAATTGCTTTTAAAATTAATTTAATTTGAATTTATTTTTATTTATGGTTGAAAGAAAATATGATTATATACATATATTTTGATATAACACATTCATATGAAAATTGACAATGAACATGTATATGAATTTATGATATAATTTTAACCTATTTAGTTACAATAGCATAGATTATCACATATATAAAATTGATATAAATTAAATGTTACCTTAGTCGTAGCCTAGTTGTAACACTTTGAATGCTGAATCAAAAGAACTCCTAGAATCGGATTCGGTCCTTTCAAGAAAATGCTAGTAATCGAAGAGATTTACATGCCTTTAACTTCTTTTTATTTTGGTTTGAAAATGGATAAAGGAGATGGCATATGCTTACGGCCTAAAGTGGGAGGGGAGGCTAGAGAAAGTAAACTATAAAATGAAGAGGGTGGTAGGTTTAAATAAGATGAAGGAGAGAAAAGATAAGATCTAGACATTTACCATTTCTTTCTCCACCAATTCAAATCACTTGTTTCAAAAACTACACTCCCTCAACCCCCATTTACATGGCCGACCATCTCTATAGGATAATAGGTCTATATGAAATTTCAAACTAGATCAATAATTGCACATTTTAAATCCAATTCAAATGTACATAGATATCATACATTGATACACACAGACACACACATATAACCTTTATGTATATACTATTTTCAATACCAATTCAAATAAATCAAATTAAATTTTATAATTAACATTTCACAAATATTAATTAATTTGATTAATTTATAGAAATTATAATTTAATTAATTCAAATGGTGTTCGGAGTATTCAACATTGTGGTTGTGCGACTCATAGGTGTAAATTCAGTCAGCGATTAATATCGAACAATTCGAATATACTATTCACACGTCTCTTTAGCTAGTGGTGTGAAAGTTTGTCCAAATTTACCACCTGCATAGTTTTGTTAAAATCCAATTTTACTTATTTTAAGCGATCTCTGGTAGTGACAATTAATTATGCCAGTTCTTTTTGTCAAAAATATATCATGTTAGGACTTATGGAATATGGTATTGATTAAAATTCCAATATCATCTACGTTTAACTTGTATAATCCAAACACAAAGCCTTTAGTTCAATAATAACAATTATTATCCTCCAAGGGGCTCAAGCAAGGAGTCTCCATTTCTCCTTTGCTACCTAACTTGGTTGTTGACCCTTTCACCGGTATGATTGATTTTTCTTGTTCTTCGGGGTTACTGGATTGCTCGGGTAAAGATACTATTCCTTCTGGGCATAACTCTTTCCAATATGCGGATGATACATATTACGGTCCATCCCCACCCTAATTCAATTGCTATGCTGAAACTTATGTTGTACTACCTTAAGCTCATGTCTGGGCTTTAAATTTACTTCTCGAAGAGTTTAGTTACCATGACTGACCCTGACCCTATAGTTGCCTCATCTGTTTCTAGTACCTTGAACTACTCGATTGGGTCCTTTCCTCTACCCTACCATGGCCTCTCCATTAGACTAGGAAGATTGAAGCGTTCTGAATTGGATACTCAGTTAGACAAGGTTTGCCATAGATTAGCCGAGTGGAAGGGCTCCTCCCTTTCACATGCGGGAAGGCTGACCCTGGTTAATTCTGTCCGCTCTTTCCTACCTACTTTTTGGTTTTCCTTTTATAAAGCTCTAAAGTGGGTCATCAACAGGATCAATTCCATCAAAAGGGCATTCCTTTGGAAGGGTTTTGATCATGTTGCTCCTGTAAACTACCATGTTGCTTGGGATATGGTCTGTAGCCTAAGCAAGATGGAGGACTTTGTGTTATAAATTTGACCCAATTTAACAAGTCCATGTTGGGAAAATGTGGGTGGAAGTTAGCTCGTGGGAGCTCTAAACCTTGGATGATAGATTAACAATTACTACTACATGGCAGCTTCACTCTTTCAGATCTTAAGTTCCAATCCCATACCTCATCCTTTAATTTCTTGAAGGGTATTCTATTTTGCTGCAAGAAGATGCACATCAACATTAAATTAAGATTGGTAATGGAAAGAGGACATCCTTCTGCCATGATCCTTGGCTGAATGGGATTGTGCTTTACTCCATGTTTCTAAACCTGTATGGCCTAGCTTCTGATCCTCATCCCTCAGTCTTTTAAGCTTTTCAGCAAGGTGGCTGTAACATCGATTTCAACTCAATAATCACTGGTGACAACCTTGCTGACTTATGCTCCCTTATGCTTTCTACTACAAATGTCCTTCTTTCTGAGGATGAAGATGAATTTCTCTAGGGATGAAATTCTAATGGCATGTTCATGGTGAAGAGCTTATACTCCTTCTATAATTTTTCTGGTATGTATCTAAACTTAAATTCACTTTGGTGCCTTAAGGCACCTCCAAGGTTTAAGGTACATATGTGGCTGATCATGATGTATAAGCTTGACACGACTGACATTTTAGCTAGGAAATCTTTGGGTTCCTCCAACGCCCATTTTCTGTGTTCAAATTTAGTAGACTCTTCTTTTCATATTTTTACGAATGTCATTTTAACAACCAGGTTTAGTCTCTTTGATCTTCGAACCTGTAACTACCCAGGATTTTGGTCATTGGATTTAAATATCTAATTAATTTTCAATATTTGAATAATTGGGTTTTAAGGTTTTAAACTAGAATTAAAATATAGGAATTGTTTAAAATATTTGAATTGTGAATTAATATTTGAATAGTGTTTCAAATAGATGGATTTTTAATTTAAATCTAAATTTATTGAATTTAATAGCTATTATTTAACCCTTTTTTATTTATAAACAATAACGGTGTTTTTGGTGATTTTAAAGAACCAAAATTTTAATAATAATAAAATGTTTCAATTAACATGTGAAATTATTATTTCGAGGCACTATCTTGGATTTTGACAAAACTAGTGCCATTAGATCTGGAATAATGAATTATTCTTATGAGTTTCGTAGTGATCATACATCTTGTGTGGTCGTGCGAGCTTGAAATGCGTAATTATTAATTTTAAGAATTAAAATATAATATAATTTGATTTTAAAAGCTTTCTTCTTTATATGAGGGAATTGGATCCCGAAAATTATGCCATTGAGTTCGGAATAGGGGTATTTAGATAGAAACACCAGTGAGCACACCTCGATTGCGTGTATTTTAGTACGTGAATAGTGTCTGATATTTGCCTATATATAGGACCCACATTTCTCCTCAAACCCTAAGAGTAACCCTAGCTGCCTAAAATTGTTCCTCTATCCTACAGTCTAAGCTTAAAGGCGCCACTCGAGGCAGTTACAGGCTTAGGTCCTAACTGCAATATTGTTTGTCTTGATGAGATGAAGTGATTGAACAGTGGAATTGTCATAGTTTGTAGTGGGACAGTGGCAATCCGAGTGCGACGGCGGCAGATAGTTTCAGCTCATTCTCGGTGGTGGAGCCATCTTACACGGCGACGCTGGTTGTCGTTGGGGCCGTGGGAGGCGGGGCAACCTCGGGCAACAGTGAGGCGATGGATGGAGGTCGGCGGAGGCGGTGGTGGTCAGTTGTCCAAAAGCACTTTTGGGTGGCCTGGTTCATTTGAGTGAGTAGGGTAGATTAGCGGCCTAGATTAGGGTTAGCTAATTAGGTGATTAGTTTGCTAATGATGTAATTAAGAAAATAGTTATATTATTCAATTTGGTAATCTTATTTAACCCATAACTTGTTCATACAAGGTCCAAATCGAACGCGGTCAGTTGTGTTGTATTTGTAATATCATTAGCTTCATCTTGGAATTTGATTAGTTGAGATTGGAGCTTGTATAATTTCATGATAAAATCGAATGCTATTCGGTTTTAGATGGAACCAGAATGCGGAAGCGATAACTGGAACTCTGGTGAGTTAAACTCACCTTTTTGGTTAATTAGTATGTTAAATATAATAGATATAAATTCTAAATTGAATGCTTGGATGTTTTATTTGCTAGTTGATTGATTTGGATAAATTATCATTTTTGAAAATAGATAATGTGTAAAGTGATAAAATAATACCGATTTATAATTATGTTGTTTAAATAGTAACGTAGTTAATTTAAGCATACTTATTTGGTGTTATCTATTTGGCCAAATAAACACCATTTAATAATAAACTGAAGAGTTTATTTTGAATGATATTTGTTTAGCAGAATAAATCCTCGTTTTGTTATTATAAAAATTTGAACATTTATTTAAGTGTCAGTTGATTAATGGTGGATATGTGAGGTGTTGACGTTGATTGTTAATTATTGATTTGGTTTATATACATGCTTGAATATGTAAATACCTATAATTTAACTTGGGAAATTAAATTGAGTTTAATGGTAGCTTGTTTAAGTACCATTATGGTCGCTGAATCTCTTTCTGGATTTGAAAAGTTATGGTTTTAGATTAACTTCAAGTTTTATAATTTAAAGTAAAATGTTTTATTAAATTATTATTCTTTTAACAAAACATTTGTTTAATTTCTATTTTACAAAGTGTTTTGTAAAAACTATTTCTTTAATAAAGTTAATTATTATATTTATATTGTTTTAAAATTAATTATTTTATTAATGTTGTTTAAAGATAATTAATTATTTATCAAGGTTGTCTAAAAATAATAAATTATTTTATTATTGATTATTCAAAGCTAGTTGATTATTGTATTAAAACGTTGCTTGAAAGTTAATTAATTATATTTTGAAAGTCATTTAAAGTTATTTTATTATTACTAAAAAAATTTAAAAGTTAATTATTATATTATTATTTAAAATGTTTTTTTAAATTTATTATTATATTATTTAAAAATGTTTAAAATTTATCTTTATGACGTTAAAGTTTTTATTTATTATAATTAAATAAATGGTTTATAAAAGGATTTCTTTTATAAAAAGGATTTATTTAAAGGAGTTTATAAATTTGGAAGAGGTTTGGAATTTGAAAAGAAGTTGGAACTGAGTGATTTCAGAAAAAAGGTTTATAAAATGGTTTAGCATTTTAAAAGGGAAGTTTTATTAATGGGTTTTTGAGATTTATAAAAGAGTATTATTTATAAATAAAACTTGGAGATTTATAAAGCAGCTTTATAAATAAGTTTAGAGACTCATAAAGGGGATATGTATGAAATAAAAGAGATTTATGGAAAGGAGTGGTGTTTCGAGTTATTTATATCTCCATTTTAATGACAATTGAGTTTGATCATTTTAGTATGATTTTGGAATACAAAATCTCTCTAAATGTTTGGTAAATATACTTATACCATTTTATAATTATGTGGAAAAGGTTTTCCAAGTTTCAAAAGGAATGGTTTGTGAATATACTTATTTCGGTGAGATAATTATATAAATATTTTGATAAATATTTTGGAAAGAGAATTAGTGAAAGATTAATTTAAGAGGCTTATTGGTTTCCATAAAATGTAATCCCTGTTTTGAATGTTTATTTGATAATTAAATAACCGAGTATCAAATCCTGGCCTAAATATGTAATCCTTTTTAATTATGATAGTACAGAAATATTCCCTACTTAACACCGAAGGATTTCAACTTTTGAAATATCTAGGAGAAACATGGGGATCATATGGCATAGTTACCATCGGTGGTGCTATACTGTACATATAAACTCATTTTGTTTTTCTAGGATAAATGATGAGGAAATCTGTCCCCTTAAATGGTTAGGAGGTGATCTCTGCTCTTTTGTATTATCTAATTACTTCCAAAAGAACCGGTATTGAGCATTTTGGAAATCGATCGATCTGTTTTCGAACACCCGATAAATGGGGAAATGTACTTATATGAGATGATTCGAAATCGTAACCACTCCAAAACCATGCGGGTTCATTGCTTTGAGGAGATTCAAATGAGGTTTGAGATGTGGGAATCCATATGTGATTCCGAGATCCGTTAGGGTATGGGAATCCATGTGTGATTCCAAGATCTATTTTGAGATGTGAGTATCCATGTGTGATTCCGAGACCTGTTGGGGTTTGAGAATCCATATGTGATTCCGAGATCTATTTTGAGATGTGGGATACCATGTGTGATTCTGAGACCCGTTGGGGTATGGGAATCCATGTGTGATTCCATGATCTATTTTGAGACATGGGAATCCATGTGTGATTCCAAGACCTATTGGGATATGGGAATTCATGTGTGATTCAATGATCTGTTCCACTAGTGACGTCGGACGTAGCCTCACCAGCGGAAACGACTAAAACCAAAGATAGGATGCATAGCCAGAAATTTAGCTAACCCATGAGGGTGTAGTCGTCCTCATCTTAGAGTTAACAACAGTTTTTATGCATGCATGGAGCAATGCATTTTGCCTTGCATGGCCATCTATGTATTTTCTATTGTACATCACTAGGGATGTATTGATGCTTCAGAAGGATAACTCTGATCCTTGTGCAGGGGACCATTCTCGAAGTACAAAGGGCACCTTTATGGAATCCTACACAATTAGCGAACACGCCTTAGCGGGTTTTGATTGTATACCTATTATTGTTGTGATGTATACTTACGAGCATCACAGCTATTTGATTATTGATATTTTCGCCCTTAGACATTATTATAATATCACTAGATTTTCTAATGTAAATGGTCTGGTTATCATAAGGTAAAAATCCATCCGTGTTTATGTACGGCGTGGTCTTAAGAGATACCTTTTATTTTGAAAGGTTTTTGTAACATTAAAATCCATTTGAGGCGTGTTTCTCACGGCGTTTCACCAGTATGATCTAGGTGTTATTTTCTAATAATGCTCGGGTCAGCTCGAGCATATTACAGATCTAGTTTGGATGTTTTGGAGCTTCAGGAGACGAGTCAAATACCTCCAAGATGTATTCACTTATATTTTATTTCCATTGTATTAGTTATTTTATTTAATAGTATTTGTGAGGATGAGTTGTTATAACTGTCAAGGATGATCATTTTTTTAGTGTGCTCTGATTAATGTATGTATATTATAGTTTTTCTTTGTATAAAGATCTGTTGTATATTATATATTACTCGTCACCATGTGAGATTCTGTTATGTTGTTTTCTTTCTTTTTCCCTAACAATCTATATTTCCGACACTTAGATGCTTGGCAAGTTAATACCGTGGTTGTATTAGTGTCGACTTCTGAGGATCGATAACATGGGTCATTACATGACCTTAGCATTAACATGGCCATCTCTTTCCATGAACTACAATTGCTTTGGTCTATCTGCCCCCTAACTTTTCTAAGGCTCTTCTGGCCATCGCGTTTTGTTGGGTAACTTAGATAGGAAGGAATAATCGTAGTTTTAATGAGAAGTCTCTTGATTATATTTCTTTAGCTAATAGGATTGTATATATTGTTTGTACTTGGACAAGGGCGTAGCTTGGAGCACTTCAATTCCTTATCCCAAATGTAGCTCCTATAGAATCAATAGGCAGTAACACCAGCAGGAACAATGGCAGGCTCTGATGAAGTTTGTTTCTTTGTGTGCGATGTTTATGTTGGTTTGGTGTTGTTCTATGTATAATTATATGTATCTGTTTGGAGGTAGCTTAGCTCCAAGCTACTATTTTGACTATTTAAATCTTGTATATTATTTATGACTACCGACTAGGTATGTTAGTCAAATGTACTACATTTTTATGCGTATGGCTGTATGACCGAGGGTCGCATATTCTTTCTTTCAAAAATAAACAATTATTATCAACCGAACTGCCATGGTCAAAGACTGTAACTTTGAGTTTACTACAGTTAACTATGGTACTAACCGCATATAACTAAAGAGACGAATTCTCTATTGAATAGTGTTTCACTTCCGATGCTTCAACCTTGACACAAGTATAGTCACTTAATGGATGTTGTGTCACGATTTAACTTTTATCAAAGTGGAGTGTTTACATTGAAGTTCAATGGTGTTCTTAAGTTGAGAGAACTGTGTAATATTGTCACTTCGATATACTTTGTATGACCTTAGTTACAATAATCAACAAAAGTCTATCGAGTGAGTCATTCTATAGTTATCCAATAATAATCAGTACATAATCCTATGGTGCCCCCAGCAGTCATAAGTAATACATTGCCCAACGTTTATGCACTATAGTCTCAATGGATGTATAGATATCCGATCTCGATATATCCTGACTAGAAAAACATAAAATGGTATATTTATTTTTTACTATGATAAATTGCTCGTAATTACAACACATTGTAATTAGTATCACAAAACATACCATTTATGAATTTTCTATTAAATATACTTAAAAAATAAGTAATTGATATAACACATTATATCAAGTATATAATAGGAAAAAACACCTTTTATTTTAAATGAGATTTTATTACGAAGTTAATAATTATAGTAAATTATATAATTTCCCTTCGGCCATACCCCTAACTCTTTCAATCCCCACTTGCACTTGGGGCCTATTATGGAATCTGTATATCATACCTTTGATCAGTTTGACGAGAACCTATTGAGCCAAAATCCCTTCATGAGTGGATCTGCTATGTAATTTTACTCTTGAGTAAAATGAGTAATCATCTCAAGTAGGAGAGCATTCGTGTAATTTTATTTCACATTTAAAGAAGTGCTTCCAACAAACCTGGCATATAGCAAAAACCCCACGTATAAAAAGGAAAAAAATAGGATACCCTCCTATCGAACAAAAATATAAAAGTAAAAAATTAAAGAATAAAAATACTAATGGCCAAGTTTAAACCCAAAGTAGACAATAGTCAAACAAACTCAGAGAGTGATCATCCAACCAAAAATAGGGAACCTAAGACATCTGCTCTGCATCCACATCCCACTCGCAACAGCTAGGAATGGCAATGAAGCGAGTTGGGGCGGGTTTTTTAGGCCCTAGAGCCCCTCGGATTTTCTACAAACCGCCCTTTATCCGCTACTTAGACCAAGTGCGGGTCCGTACTCTTGCCTCAAACTCGAAACTCATATGGGTCAAGGTAGACCCGCACTGCCCCAAGACCCGATGAGGCACTATATATTGATTCAAAATTGTGTACTAATGTGTGTGTGTGTGTATATATATGTTTATTTTTATTTGCAATAGGTATCGTCATTAATAAATACATTAAATACAAATAACAATGTGTTTACAATGATAAGGGAAGATAATAAAAATGAGATGCATAATAACAGTTCAAAAAATATGCATATGTCATTATATAATTATCATTGATGTAACTTAATACAATAAAAAAATTATAACTTATTGAATGAAACATTATAATATCCATGTCATAATCATTTATATCTAAAAAGATTAACAAATCATCATTATAGTAATAAAGCGATTTCATGAGATCTCAGTAGTGCGGGTCGGGTTGGGGCAGGTCAACCGAGCCTCTACTCAACCATAGACTTGGAGCTCTCAAGAAAGGATCATGGGTCTTCCTACCCCAACGACCCAACGGAGCAGGTCTACCGAATTTGAACCCTAGATCTGCCCCATTACCATCCCTAGCCATAACTCCATAGCCTAGGCTATCCAAATCATATCACCTACCATGCCTGAAAGAACTCAGTAAAGGTTGTACATATATTTGTAAGTGTTATATATATACATATGTGGAAGAAATAACGCAAGAAAGATATGTGCTGAAATCAATTATCACGTAGATAAGCAGAGTTCGAGTAGTTATCCTTATTAAAAGAATTAATTATGATAGTACATAAGGCCATATTATGTCTCCCACTACTACGATCTATGTTTAGCTCTAAGTTGTGAATGCGACTTTTTCCCTTTCAAGAAATTCCATGGAAAATACAATTTTGGCCAATTCATAACTAGGATTTGCAATCCAGTTGTAACTTACCAATGCAATAGCATAAGTATGGTTATCAGAAGGGGTGGTAGTGCTATTAAACATTCTTTGGTTCCTTTCAAACCATAAATACCAATAAGTGATTATGAAGATGGTATCAAGTAAAATTTTATAACATTCGGTGTATTATAGTCTAATGACATTCTAGTAGTGATTGCAAATCAGAATTGTTCATATTAAACTCAAAAATATGAAGAGTATTTACAAATAAAATTAGTTTGGGGACAAGCATAGTATA
Organism: Allium fistulosum; assembly: GCA_030737815.1. Taxonomy (NCBI): domain Eukaryota; kingdom Viridiplantae; phylum Streptophyta; class Magnoliopsida; order Asparagales; family Amaryllidaceae; genus Allium; species Allium fistulosum. The sequence goes on from CM060903.1 coordinate 1,506,402,931, forward strand.
AGTGTGTTATGTCTTCTAAGTTTGAGTTACAAAAAACGCATTTTTTGTCTATAAGCACACGTTTTTTCTTTAAGAATTTGATTTGTTTAATTTCTTATGTAGGATTAGCCACATATGCAACCTTGCTTTGGAGGGGCATTGACTTTCCAAATGAATTTGAATATCTTTTCTTAATCTCGGAGAAATTTAAAAATTTATAAACTAAGGTTGATGAATATATATTTTTGTTTTCCCAGCACTAACTCTTCATATCATTTTCATCCTCTAGGTTATACAACTCTAGCTTAGAACAGAATATTATAAATTGAGTCAAGGTACTACCTTCAAGTGCATGGTTGAAACTAAAATTCCATGGAAAATCCTTATTTGGACTAGAGAGCTTAGAAATTAGTGTGTTTTTGAAGTTACAAATATCAAAAAGTTATTTGAATTCCACTTTTAAAGGAATAGCCAAAATCCATCTATCATGCCAAAAGGCTATGTCGTTACTACAGTGAGCGATATTATTAATACCTAAATTAAAAATACTGAAATATTTTAAATGGATTTCCAAAGGGGACATGTTATTAAAGCTGTGAAATATGATAAAGGTTATAAGCTCTATCATAAAATTGAATTGAGATCATTTCTTTATAATAAGATTTTCATTAGTGTTACTGAATTTTCAAATCCATTTTCCTAATAAAAGACATTGAAGTTATGAAGTTTATAATTCATAGGCCCCTTCTTCTTTGGTTTTGCAGACCGTTTCTCAATTAACAATAAAGGTGATAGTAGAGAAAGAATGGTCATCGTTTCGAATGTAGTTTCTTCTAGTATTATCTATCTTGTTAAGTATGCATTTTGAAAAAACATAATAAGACATTCAATTGATTAGAAGGGCTGACAAGACAGAGTTAATCAAGATGATTCTGCTAGCTCTAGATAGAAGTCTATTGTTCTAGCATGAAAATTTCCTATTAATATTATCAATTATCACTTGTCAATCCCACTTTTTAATTTAGTTGGCCTAATCAAAAACCATAAGTATTCTATTGGGAATTTGATGGCTTTACAGTTGAGAGTATTCGCGACAAGTTTTTCAAACTTATCGATATCATTCAGTACTAAAACCGAGCTTTTGTCAAAGTTGATTCTAAGCTCCAAAAGCATTTCAAAGCTATATAATATATTTAAGAGCTGTGATGTGTTGAGGTAAATGTGACTGAAAAAGCATGTTATCATCCATATATTGAAGGACTGAGAGCCCATCGTTAGTAATATAATTTTCTACACTTTCCAAAACTCCATTTGTAATCGAAAGCTTAATGATCCAAGTAAAAACATCCGCTGCTAATGGCGACAAAGCGCCACCTTCCCTACGACATACTTCGATAAATTTTATTTACTAGGATACCACTGACTAATATACTCGAGTTTTCAATTATGGGTATAGTCATAATCCAGTGTATCCATCTAGTACTGAAATTCCTAGCCAACAATAAATCTTTTAGAAAAAACCAGTCAATTGAATCAACAATAGTTAATAAATTCTTGGATTACTACAACCCCATCCGTGATATTTCTGCATTTAATAAAAGCAGACTGAGTAATATTAATTAGATTTTTTATTTCAGTACTTAGCCTATTTGCTAGACCCTTTGAAGTAATTTTAAGAGAGCGGTTTATTAACAAAATAGGCCTAAAATCTTTGAGCTTTATAACTTCCACTTTCTTGTGAAGTGGTATGAAGTTAGCAAATTAAATCTTCCTACTTGCACGTTGTCATTGTAAAATTCTTCAAACATTTTAATTAGGTATTATTTTAAAATGTGTCAATTGTTTTATAAAACAGTATGGGAAACTCATCCGGTCCTAGAGCTTTATCATTAGGCATATCGCTAATGGCCCTAAAGATCTCCACTTCTGAGAATGGTCCATCCAGATCATCCAAAACAATCCTGGTATTTGTGGGGTATAAATCAGCCCACCTTGCTATGTTGTTTTAGTTATCTACTCTGTCATTCAACGCTCTCTGATGCTGATAAACTACCTTTATCATGTAGTACTATTCGAAGCATATTTCTTGATTTCTGGCGAGGTCTTATTATTACATTCTTATCATATAACAATGATGTAATATTTTGAATACTTGGAATTGTCTCTACCACAGTTATAAATTTGTGCATTTATATTTATACATTACTTTTATTGTGACACTATTCAAGGCGATGTACTTAGCCTTTTCGTTGAATCAACCAAAACCTTAGCTTGAGGAGTATTGTATTTAACAATTAAGGAGTATTCAAGTAATGTATTAACATATAAATGGTAGAGGACAACTTTTATATTAAAGATTCATAATCTTTAACATGTTTAACTGAGTGATATTGACTTATGAAATAATGTATTTATTATTAAATACCCTCATGATTCAAGTATCGGACACATCTAAAATCACGGTCTATGTACTATACGTATATATTTATTCCATAAATCTAATCACGGTTTCTACTTTTCCGCCTCTTATTATTATACATTCATATTAAATATTAATTATTGTATAACATTTTATAATTTAATTAACTTATATAATAATCTTATGTATAATCTTAAGTTAATTAAATATTAATTAATTAATATAATAATTAATTTTATTTTATTTAGTTAAACATTTTAAGTAGAATATGTATACTATAACATTTATAGTTATACACATATATCTTTATATATATATGTGCGCGCGCGCGTTATATTACTTATTAATTACTTTTTATTAAATTTATTTATCTAAATAATTTTAATTAATTATAGTTAATTTCGAAAGTTATATATACATAAATCACCATAAACATTTTAAGATAATGCAACATATATCACTATATGTATATGTATATGTATGTATGTATGTATATGTATGTATGTATATGTATTTATGTTATTTAATTTAGTTAATTAACTATTTAATTTATAAATTCAATTAATTACATATAATTTTTGAAATTTTATTAATAATTTTTCAAAACAATTTTGAAAATTATTTTATAACATTTATTAATTTTTTTAATTAACCTTTTAAATTTAAAATTTTATTTTAATTTCTAAACAAAATTTGAAAATTAGGCCATCAAATTAGTCCTTTATATTAGGAATAACCTTTGGGCTTATTTCACCTTTCTGGCCAAGCCGATAGTCAGGTAGGGTAAGGTACTTGATTACCCAATAACCCAACCTAGATATTACTTTTCTAGACATCCTACTAAATGTGTAAGCTTAATCAGTTGGCCATAATACTACTAATTTATATGGCATATGCTATTGCGCTCTGATACCATTTGTTGGATTCGAGCCAGCTTGCAGCGGGACAAATGGGTGATTTTATTTTTTATTTTTTATTTTTTACCGTTTTGGATCTTATTGGACCTATGAAGTCTAAATTAATATTTAATTGATTAATATAAAGATTTTATTTCTTATATAATTGATATAAAATGTGTACATGTGTATCAAATACACATATACGTGTAAGTGCACATGCAACATATAATGTGTACATGTTTTAACATGCTCGTATTTAAGTGTGAGGATCTACACAGCGGTAGACATATTAACCCCGTCATTTATGTATTTGTTGTCTGCTGTTATATAATATTAATATTATATAAAATACATTTGTATACACACATATATAAAAGTAGCTTTTTATATATATACATATATTTATATGAAAAACAATTATGTATAAATTTAAATATAAATATTTAAAATTCAAAATTTAAATCTTTAATGAAAATTCTAATTTGAAATTAGATCTAATTTTAAAACATCCTTTTAATATTCAAATTTACAATTAATTTATTAAATTATATTTACATTTAAGAATATAAGAAACTATATATTTTTTATTCGAAAATACATGAATTAATATATATATATATACACATAAATATATTTTAAATTATATAAAATTCGATTCATTTATATATAAATAATATTTTATAATTAAATATAAAATTGAATATATATATATATGTGTGTAGGTGTGTGTATGTGTGTGTGTATTCAGCTATAAGTTAGTTTTGTGAAATTTTTTTTTTCTTTTTTTAGTTAACTAATCCATACATGTTAAATGCGTTTATTTTAGATAAAATTTCCATATGGAAAAATGGTTTTTTTGAACTATGAATTCCGTACAATATTAATTTATAAAATATATTTATTTATTTTTATTTATACATACAAATATATTAACTAGTTATAATTTAACATTTTTAAAATAATTACTATTATTAATGTATTTCATTTTAAATAAAATATATATGAACAAAATTAATTTTACATTTTTTTTCATGTGAAATAACATGTGTAGAATGTATTAAAATAATATATAAATATATATATATATATATAATAATTTTAGAAATTCAATTTTTAATTTAAATTACTTTTAAAATTAATTTTAAAATTCAACTATTTTTAGTTATGGTCGAAAAGAATTATAATTATTTTTATAACACATTCATATGAGAATTGACAATGAAAATATATATGAATTCGTGATGTAATTTTAACCAATTTATTTACAACAACATAGATTATCACGTATATAAAATTTAGACAAACTAATTGTTATCTTAGTTGTGGCCTAGTTGTAACACCTTGAATACTGAATGAAAAGAATTCCTAGAATTTGATTTGGTCCATTTAAGAAAATGCTAGTAATCGAAGAGATCTACACATCTTTAATTCTATTTGATTTAGTTTGAATTTTGGTTTGAAAGTGGAGAAGGGTGATGGCATATACTTGCGGCCTAAAGTGGGAGGGAGGCTAGAGAAAGTAAACTATAGAATGAAGAGGGTGGTGGGTTTATATAAGAATAAATGAGAGAAAAGAGGATATCTAGATCTAGACTATTACCCCTTCGTTCTTCACCAAATCAAACCCCATGTTTCATAAACAACACACCCCCAACCCCATTTTACATGGCAGGCAATATTTATAGGCTAATGGGCCTATATACATTTTCAAACTAGATCACTACTTGCATATATTAAATCCAATTCAAATGTACATCGATATCATATATTGATACGTACATAAATAACTTGTATATATACACACTATTTTCAATGCCAATTCAAATAAATCAAATAAAATTTTATAATTAATATTTCACAAATATTAATTAATTTATAAAAATTATAATTTAATTAAATTAGGTGGTATTTGGAGTGTTCAATATTGTGGTTATGTGACTTATAGGTGTAATTCATTCAGCAATTAATATTGAACAATTTGAATATTAATGTTCACACATCACTTTAGTGGTGTGATGGTTTGTCCTAATTTATTGCTTACATAGTTTTGATAAAATCCAATTTTACTAAATTTAAAGGGTCACTAATAGTGACAATTATTTGCATCGGTTCTCCTTGTCAAAACTATATCACATTAGGACTTATGAAATTTGGATGACTAAATTCTAATATCTTCCACATTCAACTTGTATATTCTAAATACAAAGTCCTTGGTTCAACAATAATTATTATTATTAACTGAACTGCTGTAGTCGGAGAATTTAACTTTGAATTGACTATAGTTGATCATGATACTAACTTCATACAATTGAGGAGATGAACTCTCTATTGAATAGTGTTTCACTTCTAATGTTTCAACTCAAACCCATGTATAGTCGCTTGATAGACATTGTGCCATGATTTAACTATAATCAAAGTGGAGTGTCCACATTGAAGTTCAACAATATTCTTAAGTCGAGTGAATTGTGGAATATTTTCACTTCGATATAGTCGCTTGATATTTCCTATATGAATAGTACACTGCCCAATGTTTGGAGAGTATTACATACTCTAGTCTCAATGAATGTATCGATATCCAGTCTCGATACATCTTGACTATGAATATTTAAAATGATATGCTTATATTTATTGTGATAAATTGCTCATGATTACAACACATTGTAACTGCTATCACAAAACATATAATTTATGGATTTTCTATTAAATATACATGAATAAATAATTAATATAACACATTATATCTAATTTATAATAGAAAGACAAAACAACTTTTAATTTGAAAGAGATTTTATTACAGATTTAAATCTACAGTAGAATTGCTCTTAAGGATACCCCTAACTCTATCGAATAGCTGCTCGGTAGCAATATAAGCTCATTCCGTATATATATTACCTATAATTGATCTATAAAAGTTAGACTAGGATGTTCTATCTTGTAGTAAGATAATATCCACAAAGAAGTCTTTTGAAAATATTTTTATTCTAAACACTTAAGCAGTATACCTAATCTCCTAACGTTCCATCTTAATATTTTCATATACAATTAGAGCCAGTCCTCTTAAGTTCTTCAATTTATTATACTCAAAGTCGTTATCGTCTAAGTTGTAAATAACACCATAGTTTTTAGCAATGTGATATGCCTAACTTGATATTAAAGTGTTAAGCACAATATGTGTATAAGTATTGCCTAATAGGACATGTTCACCTAATCTTCCCAAGTTGTATTGTAATGAAGTAGGGAAATCCGCTAGCCCGACGTTCCTATAAACCAACTCGTCGAACTGCTTCTCTATTCATAATTACTTCTTCGGCCTGAGCTAGGATAAATTCATTATCATTGAGAGCAATAGGTGTGAGATCATCCACTTCCGAGGGAAAGGATTAATTGTAGCATTAGTAATGGTTGACTGATCATGACAAGCTAATTTCCACCTCCCACGAATTCATGGTCACTTGTTGAATATCATCATTATTGTTCTCTACCAAGCATCTCTGGCTATCAATGTCCATTTATACTACACAAAATTCTCCGGTTACCCCATAAGAGTTTCGATCTAAATCTGCTACACCAGAGAGTGATTCTATCCACATCTGATCTCGATAAATATTGATCAATTCTTTGAAAATCACGATAGGTGTTCCTCTTGTTTTTCATCTTTCTCCTTGATAGAATCATCTAGTCTAGCAGTCACAATCACATCAAAAGCTTCCAATACCACCTCCATCAGATGCAACAAAGAAGAAGAGCAAGGAGGAGGAATTGATGCTTAGATCTGAGTTTGCAGCAAAGAGGAGGATTGAACTAGTACCAACGAAACATCATAGTCAACTAATACTCATGATATTTTCACAACATAGTCGCTCTGTATATGCTCCAATTTTTCCATGGTAACATATGATGGGATCTCGACATTGTGCTACGCGATGATCTCTGGCACCGCCGCAGAAACAAAAATAATTAACAGATCTACGATGGATCCAAGGAATCTCCCTGTAATGACCTAGAATTTAATCGCTATTTAATTGGATATTTAATTAAATTTTTAAATAATTAATAAATAAATTTTTAATGATAAACAAAATAACTTTATATAATAACTAATGATGATAAAATCATTTTCAAATTTTGTTTACCAATATATTTAGTTCATAAATAGAAAATGTGACCGAAAATTATTTTTCAAAACATTGATTTTTCATCGATTAAAAGTTATTTAAAATAGCATAGCACTATTGTAAACACTTATATACACATTACAAACTATTTTAAACATGATGAATACATGTGCATATGTATGTATATACTTCTCTTTAAAAGTGTATGTATATAAAAATAAGAGAAAGTAATTTATAAAGAAAAGTATATACATACACACACGCACACACATATAAAACTAACATTTTCAATCAAATTACATGAGATAAGGCATAAATAGTGCAAGATAAGGGGATAGGAGTAAATATGGATGGAAATGATTAGGGGGGAGGAGTGGAGGTGCATGCATACATATATAGTTTAAATATTTTAGCGACCCGGGATTTTCGACCCTTGAAAATCGACATCAATACGTTCACTGTATAGCATGCCGAATATTCAAGTGCCGGAAATACCGATTTCAAGGGGTGAAGAAGAAAAATGGGATAGAAGAAAACATAAAAAAATAACATAAAATCTCACAATTGCAGCGGAACAATATATATAATGGATAATAACATATCTTTATACAAGAAGAACAATAACTGTTATTATACATACCATCATTAGAGTACAACAATCAACAAATAAAATCAGGACAGTTATAATAACTAGTCCTCACAAGTGCTGAATATACAGCCTACACACACAGCGGAATATAATCAACTACGTGGAATACGCCTTAGAATCCTCGAGCGCGTCTCCTATGCTCCATAGCATCATAACCTGAATCTGTAATACTCGGTCCGACCCGAGCATTATAATAAAATAACACCCGAGTCAGTCTGGAAAACCAGTGTGAGAAAACACACTCAATTTGAATTATTATTGTCATCAAAATCCTTTGAAACAAAGGTATCTCATAAGACCATGCCACAAATAAATACGACGGGTTTTTACCTTATGATAACCAAACCTTTTATATCAAATAATCTGATATTGTAATAGTGTCTATAGAAAATAAACTACAAAATAGCTGAAATGCTTGCATCTCACGTTTCAGCATATTTAGTATATAACTAAAACCGTACTGGGGTACCACCCGCCACAGTACACCTCTAGAAAATGTACCGAGATCATACCTAACGATCTCTGCCAACACAAGACTGGCCTACCCCTTACTGGATAGAACCGAATATGTTATCACTCCAGGTGTTCCCACCCTATCGAGTGCTCTTTTTCCATGCACAACCATATCCATAATTATAATATATCTGAGGGTATCAAGAAAAGTGATAGCATACCCTACTTGGGTGCGACCCACTTAGCCCTGGTGCTTCTCCTTTGTTTTAGTCATTTCCAATTGATGAGGCTTGAGGCTACGTATTACCTTAAGAATAGCATTCATTCTTGGAATGCTAACACTGCCTTCCAGACCACGATGCAAATGATAGCATTCATTCATACAAGTTGTCCTGGGTCTGGACAAACCGAATCTCCAAAATTCACCATCTTCACTATCTTCACAATATCACAATTCGTAACGCTCAAATCAGATCGAAGTGGTTTTCAGATAATTAAACCCGATCTCGGTCTCTTCGAAACGATCAATGAATTTGGCCAGATTTGATAGTTGGTTATTTAACTATCAAATTACACACATAAGTATTCACTAGGCCAAATTTATAAATCTTTCCAAATATTTATTTCAAAATATATTTTACAAAGATATATATTCAAATCTCTTCCAGTATATTCAATAATTAAAAACAATTTCAAATACTTATATCAATAACAGGATATTTTCGAACCATTTCAATACTTAGAAACATTTCCAAATTCCATTTTATAACTAATTACTTAGAAAATATTTCTATATAAATCATTCTGTAGTTAAATATTTCCAAAACCTTTCATTCCAATACTTAGGAAAATATTCATAAGTAAATTTCCCAAAATCATTTCAAATATCAACACTTAGGAAATATTTCATACTTTTCTCATAAATATCTGGAATTCTTATTAATTTACTTTACAATTTCCAAAAATTATTTATTATACTTGTTTATAATCCAACTAAAAAATTATTTTACTTCCTTTATGAATTCAGATTCATTTTTCGAAGTTCTCGTATTTCAACATTTCAAAATTTTCCTTAAGTTTCCAGAATTCCATTATAACATTTCTCTTATAAAATCTCATCTGTTAAATAAAATCTGGTCACAAATCTCGAGAGTATTTATAAATAAAATTCAATCACCTACTTTTAAATTCTATATATATATATATAATAATAAGTATTTTAAGGAAATAATTATTTTCAAAAAAGGCGTTTAAGTAATTATTTAAAAGATCAAAACACTTCCCAATAACAATGGAAACTGATTCCCAATTCATTATAAATAATATTTATTGACTTACAAGGGTTATTTATAATAAACTAAATCTATTCGAATAGTTAACTTTTCCAATTTTATATACAAATAACAGTTTTAAAACTACACTGTTTATTAAATAATATCTTTTTAAACAAATTTTACTTCTTAATTCCAAGAATCTATTTTTAAAATTCCGATATAACCGGTTTCAATTTTAATCTCTCTCGAGTTATACACCTTGATTTACAATTCAAATTCCATAACCATTTCTAGTTTCCAAAAAAATAGAATCATCTATTTTTCCCAAACCAAATTCCCATATCTCGTTTTAAATCCATACCACAACATATCCTCCCAAATTTTATCCATTTATAACTATTTCACTTCATTTATAAATATCGATTATAAATTCATAGCTCATTCTTATTTTATTTTATCTACTAATAACAGATCCATATTTCAAAAGCTTATTTAATTCAATTTCTATTGAAAATCTCGTTTGGAAATATCTTTTTAATAAATCCAATTATATTCCAAATCCCTTCAAAAACTCGATTTCAACTTCTAATTATAATTTATGAAATATTATTAAAATCCCTGGTTTCAATTTCCTTGTATATATATAAATTTCAAAAATATATTTATTTTTGAAAACTCCTTACGGAATAGTTAAGTATATTTCCAAAGGTCAAATCTTTTATTTAATCTAAACGATTCCTTATTAAATATTCCAATTTTCATATAAATATTTTTGTTTTCCAAAAATCACCTTTGAATTTCTTTTTAAGATTCAAAAATATTATTTATGGTACTTAAAATACCAAAATTAGGGCCAGTGCTACTATAGCATCAAATATATCAAATCACACAACAATCCATAACAAATTATTCAGTCTAATCATATAGCATTATATATGAAATAATTAACATATTTTCGAGGAATCCAGTTGGATCCCTCCAACCTCTGTCCCTGCATCCACGGATATTATATAACATAAAATACCAATCCCGCTGCGAGGCGGGATATCGCATTAATATAGGGTCATCCGCTATCATGCGGGGCGCATAGTGTCTCATCCGCTCCAATGGGTCGAAAATATACCCAACTGCTAATATATATACTACTGTATATAATATAACAACCTACCGATAAATCATTATCAATTCATCCAATCAACCAATAAATAATTTTTAATATTTTAAATTAAATCCAGCAATCCAAATGAGTGAGATTTTACTCACCTTGATTTTTATTTGCACTCCGTTCCAATTTTAAATTAAATTGAACTATGTTCAATTTAATCTAAAATCCTAGTTGACTCCAAAACTCTCCAAACCAATTTTGTTGCGTAGCACTCGTCGATATGAATCCGTTGCCGCTTGTTTCGATTCGATCGAACCTCGTATGACAAAGTTATACATTTTTAAACATTCGAATTTAAAAAAAAAATTAACTTTTTCTAATTACATTAATTAACTTTATTTATTACTCCAAATTATCTTCCCTCACGCGTCTCCAGGTTACCCACGCTCGAACTCATCCTTCCTCCGACCTTTACACTGCCGCACGTCACCATGGACGACCGAAGCATCACCGAAACCACCTACCGACTTGCTCGAACCCCTGGTCCACTCCAGCACCCATGGCGACCCCCCCAATCACCTTCGTTGCTTGCCGAGTGCAGTGCTTATAGCCTCCGCTCCACCGCATCCATACGCGCGTATGCTTAAGCTTCCCCCACATGCCTTCGTCCACGCGCCCACGCCACTGTCGCCCTCCGCCTCCTTCTTGTTCACGCGCGCGCGGTCGTGCATCCCCAAATCGCAAACTCAGCCACCACATCAACGCGCACCTCCATCCACCTCCCTCCAGCGCCGCCGCGCTTGTGTCGACCAAAGAGTATCGCGACTATGCCGCGTTTATTATTATTATTTTCTTTCGACTTGATTTCGATCGATTTTTTGTTTGTTTTCGTTCCTGAAAGAAGAAGGGGAAGACGCGATTTTAAAATAGAAGAAGAGGCGGCTTCGTACGAATAAGGTGGAGTGCGACCAGGCTAGGGTGGCTCGATGGTTCCAACATTAATTTAGCTACTATCAATCGATTTATATACCATTTCATTCAATTCAAATGATTCACAACCAAATTTACTTGCATCCAATTCATATTTACACACAATATATTCATATTCATTTCAAATGGATTATAAACCAATTTATTCACTTTCCATCTGTTGCATAATTTTTGTTACTTCTGTTTATGTCGAATGACAGTTCAATCCATGCTATTTGGTGATTGTCATTTAATAGAACAACCATTTCAGTTTACAGCTATTTAAAATTGATTCCAAATCAATTTATCAACTTTTTTATTAATCCACATTAAATTTATTCACAAAATCTTGTTTTTCTCAATTTTATATTCAACAACAATACAATCCACGCCAATTTATTAATGAATCATTTCATAAATTAGTTACTTAAGTTGAATTTCATTCTTATCAACAATATTCCCACCCATATTCAATTTACACTTAAATTGAATTCATTTATAACTTAAATCACCACCATTTCAAACCATTTCTATTTTATTCGACAACATTTCAAGATATATCCAACTTGCTACACATAAGTCGAATTCCATATATAACTCAGGTTCCACATTTTTAACATCCAATTCAGTAATTAATTCTCTAATTAGTTTTCTTCCAATTTACTTAACAAAGTTAAGTTTTCATTTCCAAATAAATCTGTTATTTGAGTTTTAACATAAACATTCTATACAAGCACTTCTGATTATTATTATCTACAACCTAAGTTCATATTTTGATTTTTATTAGCTAATATTCCAAACACATTTCCTTCCATTTTATGCTTAAGTCGAATTCTTTTATACTTGAATTCACATTCACCTTATCACAAATCAAATCTGATTCCATTTCACTATGCAATTAACTAATATATTTATTTAATTAGTTCACTTCCATTTATAATTTAAAATCTAATTTTTATTTAAAAAATCACTTCAATCGGGTAGGCTTGAGTATAACCTTATTTTATAATTTAAATTTGGATTTTCATCTCTTCACTAAAATATCAAACCATTTTCATTTTGGTTTTTACATTCCACTATCCCAATTGTATAACTTATTATTTTACCATTACATAATTTCTATACTTAGGTTTACTTCATTCAAAAATTATAACTTAGTTACATAATCACTTCACAATTCATATTTTTATATATACAATACAATTTGATATTATTGCAATTCCAATTAAATTTTATTTAACTTATCTTAAGTTAAATCTCAATTCATTCAATCCATTAAAACTTACTCAAGTTAAATTTTAATTCCAAAATTCAATCTTTACACTTTCTCTCCTTATTAATACCATTCTCAACTTATAAGTTCAAAAACTTATTTCCCAATATTTTTCCTAAAATAGTTAAATAAGGATTCCAGAATTCAAACATCCGGTATTTATTTCAAATCATTTAGAAATCATATATATATATATAGCTTTTTTGGTTTAACAAACCATTTCTTTGGACTTTTCAAAATCAACTTGGTTTTATCCAAAATAAATTCCATTTGGAATTTTCAAAACAACCCTTGTTTTCAAACAAAAATCTCCATATCAAATTACTATGGTAAGCAATCCGTCACTTAGAAAATCGAAAATGAACACCGATGATGTCGCAATCATCATCGAAATTATTTTTCAGCGACTGAAGTGAGTTCAGTGCTTTATCACTTCCAAAATCCATTTAAAAACATTTTCTATTCAAATACATTTCCACAATAATATTACCGATATTTGTTTCAAAACACTTAGAAAACATTTTCAAAATTTTCGTGATTTAAATTTCCAAATTCTGGTTTGAATCAAATTTTAGTTTTAACTCATTTGTATAATTCATATTTATACCTTTTAATTTGGTTATATATAACCATTCCAATTTATAATCTTGTTTTGGATTATAATAGTAACATCCAAACACATCAGAAAATTATTTCTTTCATATCAAAATATAATTTTGGGTAAAATTATATCATATACCGACTTTAAAACAAAACTATGTCGATTTAACTTGTTCAGAGTTTAGAAACCCCTATCGATACAGTTGTCCAGACCGTACCGACCATAATTCATAAACACTCAATCGATAAGTCAACACAACATAAAACAATTTTTGTTCACTAACAAATACACGCTCATATCTATAATACACTTAGACTCATTCTAGGGTACTACTGACCTTATTTCTAATGAGTAATCCCCACCAAAGCCAAGGTTCTCGCTTAACCTTGCGCTCTGATACCAAGTGTAGCGACTCGAGATTTTTGACCCTCGAAAATCGTCATCAATACGTTCACTGTATAACATGCCAAATATTCAAGTGTCGGAAATATTGATTAGGGGTGAAGAAAAAAGGGATAGAAAAACACAAAAAACAATAATGTAGAATCTTACAATCGCAGCGGAACAATATATATAGCAGATAATAACATATCTTTATACAAGAAGAATAATAACTATTATTATACATACCATCATTAGAGTACAACAATCAACAAATAAAATCTGGACTGTTATAACAACTAGTCTTCACAAGTGCTGAATATACAGCCTACACACACAACATAATATAATCAAGTACGTGGAATACGCCGAAGAATCCTCCAGCATATCTCTTATGCTCCATAGCATCCTAACCTGAATCTGTAATACTCGGTCTGACCCGAGCATTATAATAAAATAACACCCGAGTTAGTCTGGCAAACCAGCATGAGAAAACACACTCAATTTGAATTATTACTATCATCAAAATCCTTTGAAAACAAAGGTATCTCGTAAGACCACGCCACACATAAATACGGCAGGCTTTTACCTTACGATAACCAAAACCTTTTATATCAAATCATCTGATATTATAATATTGTCTATAGAAAATAAACTGGAAAATAGCTGAAATGCTTGCATCTCACGTTTCAGCATATTTAGAATACAACTAAAACCGTACAGGCTCGTTGTGGATATTGGATTCCACACAATGACTGGGCTATTGGGGTACCGCCCGCAACAGTACACCTCTAGAAAAATGTACCGAGATCGTACCTAATGATCCCTGCCAACACAGGACCAGCCCACCCCTTACTTGAAGTACCGAATATGTTATCACCACGGGTGTTCCTACCCTATCGAGCGCTCTCTTTCCCATGCACAACCATATCCATAATTATAATATATCCGAGGGTATCTAGAAAAGTGATAACATACCCTACTTGGGTACAACCCACATAGCCCTGCTGCATCTTCCTTATTTTAGTCATTCCCGGTTGATGAGGCTTGAGGCTACGTATTACCTTAAGAATAGCATTCATTATTGGAATTCTAACACTGCCTTCCAGACCACGATGCAAATGATAGTATTCATCCATACAAGTTGTCATGGGTCTAAGACAAACCGAATCTCCAAAATTCACCATCTTCACTATCTTCACAATATCACAATTCGTAATGCGCAAATCAGATCGAAGTGGTTTTTAGATTATTAAAACCGACCCTGGTCTCTTCGAAACGATCAACGAATTTAGCCAGATTTGATAGTTGATTATTTAACTATCAAATTACACATATAAGTAGTCACTAGGCCAAATTTATAAATCTTTCCAAATATTTATTTCAAAATATTTTTACAAAGATATATATTCAAATCTCTTCGAGTATATTCAATAATTGAAAACAATTTCAAATACTTATATCCATAACAGGATATTTTCGAACCATATCAATACTTAGAAACATTTCCAAATTCCATTTTATAACTCATTACTTAGAAAATATTTCTATATAAATAATTCCGTAGTTAAAATATTTCCAAAACCTTTCATTCCAATACTTAGGAAAATATTCATAAGTAAATTTCCCAAAATCATTTCAAATATCAACACTTAGGAAATATTTCGTACTTTTCTCATAAATCTATGGAATTCTTATTAATTTCCTTTACAATTTCCAAAAATTATCAATTATACTTGTTTATAATCCAACTAACAATTTTTTTACTTCCTTTTTGAATTCAAATTCATTTTTCAAAGTTCTCATATTTCAACATTTCAGAAATTTCCTTAAGTTTCCAGAATTCCATTATAACATTTCCCAATAATATATAATAATAATAATAATAATAAGTATTTTAAGGAAATAATTATTTTCTAGAAAGGCGTTTAAGTAATTATTTAAAAGATCAAAGCACTTCCCAATAAACAATGGAAACTAATTCCCAATTCATTATAAATAATATTTATTGACTTACAAGGGTTGTTTATAATAACTAAATCTATTCGAATAGTTAACTTTTCCAAAATATTTTAAATATAAATAACAGTTTTAAAACAACATTGTTTATTAAATAATCTCTTTTTAAACAAATTTTACTTCTTAATTCCAAGAATCTATTTTTAAAATTCCGATATAACCGATTTCAATTTATAATCTCTCTCGATTTATACACCTCGATTTACAGTTCAAATTCCATAACCATTTCAAGTTTCCAAAAAAATAGAATCATCTATTTTTCCCAAACCAAATTCCCATATCTCGTTTTAAATCCATATTGCGACATATCCTTCCAAATTTTATCCATTTATAACTGTTTCACTTCATTTATAAATTTCGATTATAAATTCAACTCATTCTTGTTTTATCTATTAATAATAGATACATATTTCAAAAGCTCATTTAAATCAATTTCTATTTAAAATCCCGTTTGGAAATCTCTTTTTAATAAGTCCAATTATATTCCAAATCCCTTCAAAAACTCGATTTCAACTTCTAATTATAATTTATGAAATATTATTAAAATCCTTGGTTTCAATTTCCTTGTATATATATATAAATTTCAAAAATATATTTATTTTTGAAAACTCCTTACGGAATAGTTAAGTATATTTCCAAAAGTCAAATATTTTATTTAATCCAAACCATTCCTTACTAAATATTCCAATTTTCATATAAATATTTTTATTTTCCAAAAATCACCTTTGAATTTCTTTTTAAGATTCAAAAATATTATTTAAGGTACTTAAAATACCAAAATTAGGGCCAGTGCTACTATAGCATCCAATATATCAAATCACACAACAATCCATAACAGATTATTCAATCAAATCATATAGCACTATATATATGAAACAATGAACATATTTTCGAGGATTCCAGTTGGATCCCTCCAACCTGTTTCCCTGCATCCACGGATGTTATATAACTTAAAATACCAATCTCGCTTCGAGGCGGGATATCGCGGTAATATAGGGTCATCCGCTATTATGCGGGGCACATAGTGTCTCGTCCGCTCCAATCAGTGGGAAATATACCCAACTACTAATATATATACTATATATATAATATAACATATGTTAGCGCCAAAATTGGTCACTAACACCCAAATGTAAATGAAAGCACCAAATAACAGTCACAGCTCACAGATAGGATATATGTAGAGAGTAATAATGTGAAGAACAGTCAAAATTCAAATAAAAGCAGTAAAGAACAACAGATTTTATAGTAGTTCGGCTAACTCTGGCCTACGTCCACTCCAGAAGTTTTCTTTTTATTGTTGTAATAATCGATTACAGTTACAAAAATGGTAGAGTAGCCTTAGCCTAAGAAAGTAGAAAGTCAGAGAGCAGAAGAGAAGATCCCAATTTCTGAAGCCCTATATGCTGTATTTATAGATAAACCTCGAGTTACTGGGCTTCCTGAGTAGTCCGGGCCCATCAGGACCATAGCCGAGCCAACATCCTTCATCATGGTACGAGCGACTTCCTGTAGCGACTTCCTGTGCCGAGCAACTTCCTGTGCCGGGAGACTTCCTGTGTCGAGCGACATCCTGTGCCGAGCGACTTCCTGTGCCGAGCAACTTCCATGCCGAACGACATGACTTTCTGTAGCGACTTCCTATAGCGACTTCCATGCCGAGCGACTTCCATGCCGAACGACATGAGTTCCTGTAGCGACTTCCTGTAGCGACTTCCATGCCGAACGACTTCCATGCCGAGCGACTTCCATGCCGAGCGACTTCCATGCCGAACGACATGACTTCCTGTAGCGACTTCCATGCCGAACGACTTCCATGCCGAGCAACTTCCATGCCGAACGGTATGACTTCCTGTAGTGACTTCCATGCCGAACGACTTCCAAACGTGCTGCATTACCTATCCATCCAGTCGACTCAAACCTACCACATTCCATCCTCGATAACCGAGAAATCGACTTAGTTAAATCCTCCTGCCTACAGCCTTGCCAAAAGGCGGGTTAACACTTTGCCCCCCAAAACATGCCTTGTTATTGGAAGGTGTGTTTTGAATAGCCTCAAATCCGATATCCGAAGTCCATATCCCGTTCATGACCATATTATTAAATTCATGACCTCTCCGGGTTTAACCTTGAATGCGTAGACCTCGCCGGGTCATGTTACCCTGTTCCAGCCTCAACTCTTTGGTCAAGGGCTTGTAAGTTCTCCGGCCTCGGTTCTCCGGCCAAGGATTTTCATATTCTTCGGCCTCGGTTCTCCGGCCAAGGACTTTGATATTCACCGGCCTCGGCTCTCCGACCAAGGACTTTGATATTCACCAGCCTCGGCTCTCTGGCCAAGGACTTTCATATTCTCTGGCATCGGCTCTCCGGCCAAGGACTTTGATATTTGCTGGCCTCGGCTCTCCGGCCAAGGACTTTTATATTTTCTAGCCTCGGCTCTCCGGCCAAGGACTTTGATATTCATCGGCCTCGGCTCTCCGGCCAAGGACTTTTATATTCTCAGAGCACGCCTAGGGACCGTCTTCGATCCCATACGTGTGTAAGTGACCTAGCCATATTACTTTGAGTTCTATTACTTATTCAAAACCATAAATCTGTTTAGTTGATAGTGGGCTGACGTTGCCTAGGCCCAGTGCCATCTTCGTTCAAGGTAGGCGGTGGTCTCTCCTGTCCCACTGCCACAACTCGATTCCTTACATACTGCTGTAGATGACCATTCCTTACATGCTCCTCAATGATATCTTTCAAATGCCTACAGTCGTTTGTGTTGTGCCCATCCAGCTCATGGAATAGGCAATGCTTTCCCGATGCCCGCTCGTATTCAGAAGGCTCTCTCTTTGCCGGCCTTCGATATTGGAGGCGCCCTCGAGTATCCAAGTAAATCCTTTCTAGAGTCTCAGTTAAATCTGTGTAAGATGAAAACTTTGACTCCCTTCGAGGCCTCTTCGAAGTGCCACTGTTGCCATTTGTTTTCCTTTTTTCCTTTATCGTCTTTACTTGGATCCTCCCTGGGTGGACCTCCACCCCTCACTGCATAAGCTTCATCCTCTCTCCCTACCCTCTCAGCCTGCGCATCTTCCTGCCTTAGGAACCTTTCCGCCTCATGGTAGAACTCTCCGAGATCCCTCGGTGGGTCCCGTTCCAACGATATCTTGAAATCCGAATTATCTGCAATTCCTGAAACTGCTGCCATCAAAACCATCGACGGATTGGGTCGATCCACTGAAGTTACCGCTGCGTTGAATCAAGTTAAGAAATCCCTGAGCGACTCTCCCTTCCATTGTTTCATCGATGTCAAGGTCATTACGTTCTTGGGTCTGACTATATAGACCCGAAATTGCCTCATAAACCTCTCAATCAGCTCTGTCCAAGTGTCAATAGAACCACTCTCCAGCTGTCTGAACCACATAGCTGCGATATCCATCAAATACAAAGGGAAACATCGAGCCATGACCCCATCCGATGCCCCCAGTACCTCCATATGCCTCATGTACCTTGTCAGGTGAATGGAGGGATCCGTTCTCCCATCATACATCTCCAACGTTGGTAGCTTAAAATCTGGAGGGTTCCTAGCTTGCCTGATAGTAAGAGTAAAGGGACTCCTATTCACATCCTCCAAGTCTTTATTTACCAATCCACCTCTCACAGCTCATCTGATCATCTCCGCTAATCTGTCATTGTCGCCAAACTGTAATCCTTGCCCGCTACCTCTGATCTGTCCCCCGAGTTCACAAGGGAATCCTGGCACATACTCCTCATCACGTACTTCTGCACTCCTATTGGTGTCGGGTTGCACAGCGTCATCTGGTATCCCTCCATGGATTGGTCCAGCATTTCCTGGTGGTGTGCCCCTGAGTCTAGGTCCATCCAGATTGATAGCCATCTGCTGATTGGGGGCTGCCCCCTGCTGAGTCACTCCCTCTGCTTGCTGGTTGAGCTCTTCTAATCCAGCTCCACGGATCTGAGCTCCTGCATTTCCTGCTTGTGCAAATTGTCTGAGGAGAGCCTGCATCATCTCCTCTTGTCTTTTCAGCATCGCTTCCATCTCATCTCTGGTGATGTAGATGGATGCTTGACCTGCTCTGGCTCTAGAGGAAGCCTCTTGACTACCCTCTTGATTGCTCCTTTCTGTCACTTGCTTCCTTGTTGGTGGCCTAGCCATTACTTCCTAGAATCCAAGTTCCTAAGCTTTTGAAACCAAAATCCTAGCTCCGAAATCCCCGAGTGCTTGCTTCTCAGTGAAAGCACCAAAATGTTAGCGTCAAAATTGGTCACTAACACCCAAATGTAAATGAAAGCACCAAATCACAGTCACAGCTCACAGATAGGATATATGTAGAGAGTAATAATGTGAAGAACAGTCAAAATTCAAATGAAAGTAGTAAAGAACAACAGATTTTATAGTGGTTCGGCTAACTCCGGCATACATACACTCCAGAAGTTTTCTTTTTATTGCGGTAATAATCGATTACAGTTACAAAAATGGTAGAGTAGCCTTAGCCTTAGAAAGTAGAAAGTCAGAGAGCAGAAGAGAAGATCCCATTTTCTGAAGCCCTATATGCTGTATTTATAGATAAATCCCGAGTTACTAGGCTTCCTGAGTAGTCCGAGTCCATCAGGACCATAGCCGAGCCAACATCCTTTATCATGGTACGAGCGACTTCCTGTGCCGAGCGACATCCTGTGCCGAGCAACTTCCTGTGCCGAGCGACTTCCTGTGCCGAGCGACATCCTGTGCCAAGCGACTTCCTGTGCCGAGCGACTTCCTGTGCCGAGCGCCTTCCATGCCGAACGGCATGACTTTCTGTAGCGACTTCCTGTAGCGACTTCCATGCCGAACGACTTCCATGCCGAACGACATGACTTCCTGTAGCGACTTCCATGCCGAGCGACTTCCATGCCGAACGGCATGACTTCTTGTAGCGACTTCCTATAACGACTTCCATGCCGAATGGCATGACTTCCTGTAGCGACTTCCATGCCGAACGACTTCCAAACGTGCTGCGTTACCTATCCATCCAGTCGACTCAAACCTACCACATTCCATCCTCGATAACCGAGAAATCGACTCAGTTAAATCCGCCTGCCTACAGCCTTGCCAAAAGGCGTGTTAACAACATCCAACTGATAAATCATTATCAATTCATCCAATCAACCAATAAATAATTTTTAATATTTTAAATTAAATCCAGCAATCCAAATGAGTGAGATTTTACTCACCTTGATTTTTATTTGCACTCCGTTCCAATTTTAAATTAAATTCAACTACGTTCAATTTAATCTAAAATCCCAGTTGACTCCAAAACTCTCCAAACCAATTGTGTTGCGTAGCACTCGTCGATACGAATCCGTTGCCGCTTGTTTCGTTTCGATCGAACCTCGTATGACAAAGTAATACATTTTTAAACATTCGAATTTAAACAAAAAATTAACCTTTTCTAATTACAGTAATTAACTTTATTTGTTACCCGAAATTATCTTCCCTCACGCGTCTCCAGGTTACCCATGCTCGAACTCATCCTTCCTCCGACCTTCACATTGCGGCACGTCACCATGGACGACCGAAGCATCACCGAAACCACCTACCGACTCGCCAGAACCCTTGCTCCATTCCAGCACCCATGGCGACCCCCCCAATCACCTCCGCTGCTCGCCGAGTGCAGTGCTTATAGCCTCCGCTCCACCACATCCTTATGCGTGCACGCTCAAGCTTCCCCCACACGCATTCGTCCACGCGCCCACCCAACTGTCGCCTTCCGCCTCCTTCAGTTCGCGCGCGCGCGGTCGTGCATCCCCAAATCGCGAACTCAGCCACCATGCCAACGCACGCATCCAACCACCTCCCTCGAGCGCCACTGCACTTGTGTCGACTAGAGAGTATCGCGACTATGCTGCGTTTATTTTTTTTCTTTTCTTTCGAATTGATTCGATTGATTTTTTTTGTTTTCGTTCCTGAAAGAAGAAGGGGAAGACGTGATTTTAAAATAGAAGAAGAGGCGGCTTCAAACGAATAGGGTGGCGCGCGACCAGTCTAGGTTGGCTCGAGGGTTTGACTTTGCAAATTAATATGTTATTAAATTTCCAAAATATCTCGTTTATGGCATCTTAAAATCCCGAACCACTATTGAGGCATGCCTCTTGGCATTCCAAATATTATACCCCTATTACGAACTCCATGGAACTAGTTTCAAGACTCAATTCGATTGTACGGAGAAGATAGCTTTTAAATCGACCATTTTTAATTAAATCTTCGATATTAATTTCAACGTGTTTCTATCCCATACGACCAAACGGTAAATCCAAACGCTACGAAATTTGAAATACGATAATAATACATTATTACGGATCTAATGGAACTGGTTTCGTCGAATTCTGAGGATGTGCGCCGGATCGCTATTTTTACACGTCGATTAAATTGACGATTTCAAAAATTGACGAAATCACTTGAAATTTCAGTTTTAAAAACTTATTAACTAAATTCCTAATTTAAATAGAATTTAAATCAACATTAGAAATTGTTTTGATTCATATTTAACTCAAATTACAATTATTCACCATTTCCGTATTTCGATAAATCTCTATATTTGAAATTTTAAATTCATACTACACTCCAAACCAAAATCTTCATATTAACAATTAGTTTTTATTCCAAATCCAACATTTAAAACCATTTAAATATTCAAAATCAAACGACGGAAAATCAGGGTCGTTACATTTGTAATCACTTATACATTTTTAATTAATTTCCTAAGCCTATATAAACCCCTTAGCTCTCATGTTTCTCATTTTACAATCTCCTTTTCTACTTTAAATTTCCTAAAATCTTGAGCAAACATATCCAAGGCATCTCTTCATAAATTCTAAAATAAGAAAAAAATCACTTTGTTTGCTAAAAATCTCCTTTGTAGTTCACAAAATCACTTTTACAAGCTCTACAACCCTCCTCTTCCAAAATACAAGCACTCATACTCCTCTAGCCTACATGGCCAAGCCAAAACCCCATTAGGATGAGCCCAAAGCCCATATGTCCAAGCCCATTTAGGGTGTTCTAGGGTCCAAAGTTTCATTTTTTGCAAAATTCTAGCTTATATCCAAGTTTAGCAAAAGTTCACCTTGAGTTAATAAAGTTTCGGTGAGTAAAACTCTTATTTTGGAAAAGAAAATAATTTAATTTTGATGAACTATATGTTGTGAAAATATATTGTTTGTTGTGTTGAAATATCATGTTGTTGTGATGGCATATGATTATAAGTCTGTGGCTGAGCTTGGATATGTGATTTAGTGATTAAAAGATATGCTTGGATATGGATATGTGAATGGTTAATTATGATATGATGGTAGTATGTTTGTGAAACAAAACCAAGTGTATGTGATGAAAATGTTGTGAAGTTTGCACCTTTAAATGTCGCAAAGGACTTGAGATCCGATTTGAAAATAAAAGCTAGTTTTTGGATTTAGTAAATGTTTTACAAGCTTTCACCTTTTGTTTAAGTTTCAAAACTCTTCCATTTGTGTTTTCAAATATGTAGTAGCTAGAGTTAAGGTGAGGTTTTCACCTAGAAATCAATTCTAGCAAACTGCGCTCATAGCGATAGTCGCTATGGATGCAGTTCGGAAAATTTCACAATTTCAAGTTTTAAATTTTTTTCTTTTGGATTGTTTTTGAAAATTCATTTCATATTAATTTAGTAAGTCCAAAGTTTTAGGTTTTAATTATTTAATAATTTATTTCTATAATTTATTAATTAGGGTAATTATTATATAATTAATTTATTAAGTAATTAGGTTAAGCAATTAGAGTTAAACAAATTATTAACCAAGTAATTATTTTTGAATTAAGGAAGTTTTAAATAATTATTCGTTAAGATAAAAGGAAATTAATTTTTATTTAATCAAATTTATTTACTTTAATTAATTATTTAGTTAGAGTTAGTTATTTAATTAATTATTATTTAATTAAAGGTTAATTATCCACTTAATTTGGGTTTAATTCCTAAATGAATATATTTAATTTAAGTTTAATTAAATTTTTGATTATAAATAAATTTTTAATTAATATAGGTTTATAGTTTGATTTTGATTTAATTAAGATTAATGAAAGTTTAGTCGAGTTTCAAACTTAGGATTTAATTAAGGTTTATTTACTTTAAAGTTCCTTTTCAAACTCTATCGGTTATTTATTTTAACCAACTTTCTTGTTTAGGTAAATTGTTTTAAATCCAAAGGATCTATTGTCCATGCTATTATGTAGCCAAATGAATTAAAGTAGCTGTAATAAATCATTGACACATTTTATTGAAAGCAAGTCGACTTGTACTTATCACATATACCGCACTTCGGGAACGTGATGAATACAAGGGGGTTAATTTCGATAATTGGGTCATGATAATCTAAGCATATGGAACGTGTGTTCATATGTAAATCTTACACCCTTATAATGGAATGGTCTACTATAAACAACTTGACCCTTTAACATTATCGAACGTTAGTTTGGAGAGACCGGGATCGGATAACTGTTGTTATCCGAAAACCACTTCGAACCAACGTAGACATTCAAACTAGAAATAGTAAAGGCAAGGTCCAAGATGAAGACTTTGAAGTCCAAATGCTATTTGCTACTAACCCTGAGGGTGATTCTAAAACGGGTGTTGTGGAAGTAGTGCCTTCGGTTCGTTCATCTTTTGAACGACTTGTGTGGATGAATGCTAACATTGTGTCACATCTGGAAGGCAATGTTAGCATTTCAAGTGGCAGTGCTATAATAAAGGTAAACGTAGCCTCAGGCCTAATCAACTGGGAATGACTAAAACAGGGGAGATGCAGCAAGGCTTGGTGGGTCGCTCTCATTAGGGTAAGGCCATGCCTATCTAGAGTCCCTACTATCAACTCATGTATGCTTTGGTACGGTTGTTGATCCCAACCAAGGGGTGATCTTATTTGGTACTATCCAGTAAAGGGTTGGCTAGTCTTGTGTTGGTAGGGGTCGATAGGTTCGACCTCGGTACACAAATCTAGAGGTGTACTGTGATGGGCAGTACCCTAGTAGCCCAGTCATTGTATGGAACCCATTCTCCAACACGTGTCATATAAATTTAGCAGTACGCAAGTGTGTTGGAATGTGAGATGCAAACATTTCAGCTGTGTTTTATTTTATTTGAACACCCTAGACATTATCATAATATCACTAGATTTCTATATAAAGTGTTTTGGCTATCGTAAGGTAAAAACCCGTCCGTTTTTATGTGTGGCGTGGTCTTACGAGATATCTTTGATTTCAAAGCTTTTATTAAAAGTAAAATTTAAGTTATTTTGAGTTTACTCACACTAGACCCATGTCTGACCTGGGTTTTTATTGTTTTCCTAAAACTCTTGGGTACTCAAATTTGTATGAGTATCCAAGTGATCCAGGGTTCTTATGGAAGCATTTTGAAGGAGCTAGAGCAGGTGGCTTCACCATTAGCTAGTTATTATCTTATTTCGTTGTGTTTATATATGATCTATGTATTTTGTGATGGGTAGGTAGTTATAACTATCCAGCTGAAGTTGTAATGTAATGACTCTGATATATTATTATTATTATGGAAACGACTATGTAATATCTTATGTTATCTATTATTTGTTTTTCTGATTCGTGGTGAGATTCTGTGATTGTGTAGTTTCGTTTCATCTTTCCTTTTCTTCTACCCTTAGTGGCTCATCTTTCGGTGCAAGAAAGCCGATTGTTACAATTTTGGTATCAGAGCTTAGGTTAAGCGAACACCTAGGATTTGGGTTGGGGTCAACTCAAGAGTGCGTATTTGTAATATATATATATATATATATATATATATCTGATAGATAGATCATCTTGATAGGTTTGACTAGTACCCTTCTTTCAAGATTTATCTCATCCAAGTATTCTAAGAGTTATCTTGACATATCCAAGTATTAAGACATGAGTAATAGAGGCAGACGAGGTAGGGGAGCGGGTAGCACTATGACTACAAATGGCCGAACCACAAATCCTAGAGGAGTTTAGATTGCCAAAGAGGCAGCATTAGAGCAGCCAAGAGTGAATTTCACATCCTTATGCACGATTTACACCAACCTCAAAGGGAAACCGTTTAAAAGAACTGCATCTATCATGGAAGTGCAAGTTTGGTTGCAATCTAGCGAAAAGGCTTTTTGAGGTCTTAATTTATCAAATGAACATAAAAGGTTCTTACCAGCATGGCAACTGCAAGAGGGAGCAGCAGCTTGGTGGGACTCCCTTACTGCAAATGTTCCTGAAGAAGATTTTTCATGGGCCTGATCTAAAGAAGTTTTTAAGGACCAATTCTTGCCAACATCAGGAAGGACCAAGATGTATAGGAGCTTCATGGACTTGAAGCAAGGGGATCTATCTATAGCAGAGTATGATACGAAATTCAGTGAGCTATCTTGTTTTGGACCAGAATTGATCAACACCCCATTAAATAAAAACAAGACGTTTGTTTTGAGTATGAGAGAAGAGTACCATGAGAAAATGACTGCTCACATTAAGGGTATTTTTGTGGATTTAGTTGATATGGCTCTAAGGTACGAGGCCTTGGAAAAGAAGAAGCCTACTTTGGCAGTGCCAAGCGGTGGAAATGCGAGTGGTAACAATTCAAATAAAAGGAAGCTCAATCTAGGAGAGAATAAAGGGGAAAAGTTCAAGAATATTAGTTGTTACCTTTGCAAACATAAAGGTCATATTTCAAGGTCCTATCCGAACCTTGAAACTCCTAAGCAGCAAAGTGGACCCATCTCTCCAATGGTCCTGAGGTCGCTTTGTTTCAATTTGACATTAGCCGGACCATATGATTAAAGACTGCCCAATCATGAAGAAGGAATAGCAGCCCAAGGTTTACACCATAAAGAATTAATCGTCTACTTCAATGGACGTGGAGGGGAAAGGCATCCTTGAAGGTAACTTATTAATTAATGGAATTTTTGTTCGAGCATTATTTGACACTGGTGCCTCTTATAGTTTTATCTCTGTAGAATCAGTAGATAAATTTCATCATATTCCGAGTATTGTAGAAAACCCTATGTGTGTGTCTAACCCCATAGACGGGGTAGCCCATTTGAATATGATTTATGAGAATATGCCAATTTCCTACCTTTCTCATTACTTTTCTTGCGACCCGTATGTCTTAGACTTTAAAGGGTTTGACATTATTCTTGGTATGGATTGGTTATCGAAATATGGAGCTGTTTTAGATTGTAATCAAAGAACTGTAAAATTAGTAACCAATTTGGGAAGAATTGCTAAAGTATCATGTAAGGAATCCGACATCCATATGTGTAGTTTCTTGTGTGCCTTGGAGGCATCCTAAGAAAATTTAGGGTCTATTGGAGTTGTCAAGAATATTCCTAGTGTATTCGAAGAGGTTAAAAGTTTACCCTTGCACCAAGAGATAGAGTTTCACATTAATTTAGTCCCTGGTGCAAGGTCTGTGGTTCAACCTAAGCGAAGGATGGCTCCGAGGGAGAGAGAGAGGAGTTGGTAAGTCAAACCCAGGACCTATTAAGGAGAGGATTGATTATACCCAATCGTTCGAGTTGGGGGTCTGCTGTAGTTTTTGCGGCTAACTTTGATGGATCTTTAAGGTTGTGTATGGACTATAAGGAGTTGAATAAGCTTACCATTAGGAACAAGTATCTCTTACCCTGCATCGATGATCTTTTTGACCAACTTCATGGAGCTACGTTATTTTCTCCTATGGATCTAGCTAACGAATTCCATCAATTGAGGGTTGCTGAAGATAGTATACACATTAACTACGTTTAGGGGCCCTGATTATTTATTTGAGTGGTTGGTTATGCCTTTCGGGCTAACCAATGCACCGGCATATTTTGTAGATCTCATGAACCGTGTTTTCCGAGATGTTCTTAACAAGTTTGTGTTAGTTTTCATCGATGACATCCTTATCTACTCCAAATCTAAGGAGGGAGCATAAACACCATTTGGAAAAAGGTGTTGGAGACATTGAGGAGACATGTTCTGAAGGCGAAATTTTCTAAGTGCCATTTTTGGAAATCGAAAGTAAGATTCATAGGACACATTGTGACAGGAGAAGGTATTTCAGTGAATCCAGTGAAAGTGGAAGCTGTCCAGGATTGGAAGAGACCACGAACTCCTACTGAGGTTCACAGTTTCTTAGGTTTGGCTGGATGCTATAGGATGTTTATTCGAGATTATTCTAAGATTTCCTCTCATTTGACTAAGATGACTAAGATGACTAAGAAGGAGGAGAAGTTTGTATGGACTCCAAAGTGTGAAGAAGCATTTCTAGAATTGAAGAAGAGATTGACCAATGCACCAGTTTTGGCTATTCTAGATGGAAATAGTGGATTCACGATTTACACAGATGCTTATGGAGTGGGACTAGGTGCTCTTTTGATGTAGCATGGTAGAGTGATTGCGTATGCTAGTAGGCAGTTGACGCCTAATTAGAAGAACTATGTTATGCATGACCTGGAGTTGCTGGCTGTTGTCTTTGCTTTGAAAATGTGGAGACACTACTTACTTGGTAAGGATCCTTCTATTCCTCTTAGTTTCTTTCTAGTCTTTAAAGATTTTAAGAGTAAGTTTTCTTTATTTAATTAGGTGAAAAATTCGAGCTCTTCATGGATCATAGATCCCTAAAGTATCTTTTTACTCAAAAAGATCTGAACATGAGGCAACAAAGGTGGTTGGAGTTTCTGGCATCTTACGACTTGGGTATTCTTTATACGCCAGGAAAGGCTAATGTTGTGGCAAATTACCTAAGCAGGAATGTTGTTTTGACTCCTTTTGAAGTTACCCCGACACGTCATGAAAGGATTATGAGAAATCAGAGGAAGGATGAAATAGTGGAAGGATTAATACAAGGAGTCAAATGAGGTAGATGTTCGTATTTTGAGATGGATAGTTGAGGTACTTTAAGGATGAGTGGACGATTGTGTGTTCTAGAAGTGGATGGGTTGAGGTAAGAAGTTTTGTCAGAATGCCACAAGTCTAAGTTAAGTATTCATCTAGGAGTTCATAAGATGTACAAGGATATGAAAAGATTATTTTGGTGGCCAGGAATGAAGAAAGACATTTTAGTCGATGTTAACAGGTGTTTGTGCTGTCAACAAATCAAAGGTGATTATCAGAAGCCAGTCGGATTATTTCAACCCTTGGAGATATGTAATTGGAAATGGGAAATGATATATATGGATTTTATCAATAGTTTACCCAGAATCAGAAAAGGAAATGAAGGAATATGAGTTATCGTGGATCATATAACGAAGAGTGCATGTTTTATTCCGGTAAAACTAACAAGAACCACTGCTTCTTAAGCTGAAATTTTATGAGAGAGATTGTCAGGTTGCATGGAGTTCCTATGAGTATTATAAGTGATCGAGACCCCATATTTACTAGTCAATTTTGGGAAGCATTGCAAACAACTCTAGGAACAAAGTTGAGCTTAAGCACAGCATACCACCCTCCAAATAGACAGACAAATAGAGCGGGTGAATCAGATTCTAGAGGATCTCTTAAGGGCATGTATTCTGGATTTTGGTAGATTATGGGAGGATCATTTGCATTTAGTTGAGTTCTGCTATAAAAATAGCTTCCAAGCAAGCATTGTTATGGCACTATATGAAGCCCTATATGGAAGACCGTGCAAGTCACCAGCATATTGAGTTGAGATGGGAGATAGATTAGTACTTGAGATGGACATTATTCGAGAAGCTATAGAAAAATTTGCAATGATTAAGAAAAGAATAAAGGAAGCCCAAGATCGCCAAAAGAATTATGCTAATAAGAGGCGAAGAGATTTGAAATTTGTGGTTGGAGACTTGGCGTTTGTATATATTTCACCAATAATAGGAGTTGTTAGATTTGGAAAAGCCGGAAAGTTAGCTCCTTGGTATGTTGGACCCTTCCATATTCTTGAGAGGACCGAATCACTTACTTATAGGGTTGAGTTGCTAAAGATATTAGCGGCAGTTCATAATTTGCTCCACGTGTCTGATTTGAGAAAATATGTTCATGACCCATCTTTGATTGTGGAGCCGTCGGTTCAAGAGGAATTGGAAATAGGACCGAACCTGACAATCGTTAGACATTCGGTTTATGTTATGGATCGGGATGAAAAGAGATTGCATAACAAGGTGGTGCAACTAGTCAATATTCAATGGAGTGAGGATCCAAGAGATTGCACTTGGGAGATTGTGGATCGTATGAAAGAAGCCTATCTCGAGTTGATGTTAGGATAGCTAGTCATAAGTTGTATGTATAGTGTATGTTTGTTTGCTATGGATGCTTAGTACATGTCTTTGTATGTCTTTTATGATATGAATATATAACTTTTTGCGCAGTTCAAATTATCTCCTTGTTTGCTAATTTCGGGACAAAATTCTTTTAGGGGGGAGAGTGTAACGACCTAGAATTTAATCGCTATTTAATTGGATATTTAATTATATTTTTAAATAATTAATAAATAAATTTTTGTTAACAAATAAAACTACTTTAAATAATAATTAATGATGATAAAATCGTTTTAAAATTTTGTATACCGATATATATAGTTCATAAAGAAATAGAAAATGTGACCGAAAATTATTTTCCAAAATATTGATTTTTCATCGGTTAAAAGTTATTTAAAATGTCATAGCACTATTGTAAACACTTATATACACATTACAAACTATTTTAAACATGATGAATACTTGTGCATATGTATGTATATACTTCTCTTTAAAAGTGTTTATATATAAGAATAAGAGAAAGTAATTTATGAAGAAAAGTGTGTATATATATATACATATAAAACTAACATTTCAACACGAAGTACATGAGATATCATGAATAGAGCAAGATAAAGGGATGGGGAGTACATGTAGACAGAAATGATGAGGGGGGAGAAGTGGAGGTGCATGCATACATATATATTTAAATATAAACACTTATACATTTTTAATTAATTTTTTAAGCCAATATATACCCCTTAACTCTCATGTTTCTCATTTTACAATCTCTTTCCCTGCTTTAAATTTCCTAAAAGCTTGAGCAAACATATCCATGGCTTCTTTGCATAAATTCTAAAATAAGAAAAAAGAATCACTTCTTTTGCTAAAAATCTCCTCTTTAGTTCACAAAATCACTTCTACAAGCTCTACAACCATCCTTTTCCAAAATACAAGCACTCGAACTCCCCTACCTACATGGTCGAGCCAAAACCCCATTAGGCCGAGCCCAAAGCCCACATGACCGATCCCATTTAGTGTGTTCCAGGGTCCAAAGTTTCAATTTTTGTAAAATTCTAGCTTCTATCCAAATTTAGCAAAAGTTTGCCTTGAGTTAATAAAGTTTCAGTGAGTAAAACTCTTGTTTTCGAAAAATAACCTGATTTTGATGAACTATATGTTGTGAAAATATATTGTTTATTGTACTGAAATATCATGTTGTTGTGATGGTATATGATTATAAGTTTGTGGTTGAGCTTTTGATGGCATATGATTATAAGTTTGTGATGGCAAAGGACTTCAGATCTGATTTGAAAATAAAGCTTGTTTTCAAGTTTTTGGACTTAGTAAATGTTTTACAAACTTTCACCTTTTGTTTAAGTTTTAATACTCTCCGTTTGTGTTTTCAAATTTGTAGTAGCTAGAGTTAAGGTGAGGTTTTCACCTAGAAATCAATTCTAGCGAACCGCGCTCATAGTGATAGTCGCTATGGATGCAGTTCGGAAAATTTCACGATTTCTAGTTTTAAAGTGTTTTCTTTTGGACTGTTTTTGAAAATTCATTTCAAATTAGTTAAGTAAGTCCAAAGTTTTAGGTTTTAATTATTTAATAATTTATTTAATTTATTAAAGGTTAATTATTATATAATTAATTTATTAAATAATTAGGTTAAGTAATTAGAGTTTAAGAAATTATTAACCAAGTAATTATTTTTAAATTAAGGAAGTTTTAAATAATGATTAATTAAGATAAAAGGAAATTAATTCTTCTTTAATTAAATTTATTTACTTTAATTAATTATTTAGATAGAGTTATTTTTTTAATTAATTATTATTTAATTAAAGGTTAATTATCCACTTAATTTGGGTTTAATTCTTAAATGGGTATACTTAATTTAATTTTAATTATAAATAAATTTTAGATTTAAGGTTTAAAGTATGGTTTTGATTTGATTAAGATTAATGAAAGTTTAGTTGATTTTAAACTTAGGATTTAATTAAGGTTTATTTATTTTAGAGTTCCTTTGTATACTCTATCGGTCATTTATTTTAACCAACTTTCTTGTTTAGGTAAATTGTTTTAAAAACAGAGGATCTCTTATCCATGCTATTATGTAGCCAAATGAATTAAAGTAGGTGTAATAAAACATTGACACGTTTTATTGAAAGTAAGTCGACTTGTACTTATCATAAATACCACACTTCGGGAACGTGATGAATACAAGGGGGGTTAATCTCGATACGGATTATGATAATCTAAGCATATGGAATGTATGTTCATAAGTAAACCTTACACCCTGATAATGGAACGGTCCACTATAAATAACTTGACCCTTTAAAAATATCGAACGTTGGTTTAGAGAGATTGGGATCGGATAGCCGTTGTTATCTGAAAACCACTTTGAACCAACGTAAACGTTCGAACTAACGTAAACGTTCGAACTGGAAATATTGAAGGCAAGGTCCAAGATGAAGAATTTTAAGTGCAAGGGATATTTGCTACTAATCCTAAGGGTGATTCCAAAATGGGTGTAGTGGAAGTAAGCCTTCGGTTCGTTTATCTTCTGAACGACTTGTATGGATGAATGTTGACATTGTATCAACATCTGAAAGGCAATGTTAGCATTCCAAGTGGCAATGCTATAATAATGGTAAATGTGCCCTCAGGCTTTATCAACCGAGAATGACTAAAACATGGAAGAAGTAGCCAGGCTAGGTGGGTCGCTCCCATTAGGGTAAGGTCATCCATATCTAAAGTCCCTACTATCAACTCATGTATGGTTCGGTACAGTTGTTGATCCCAACCGAGGGGTGATCTTATTCGGTACAATCCAGTAAAGGGTAGGCAGGGGTCGATAGGTGTGTTGGCAGGGGTTGATAGGTTCGACTTCGGTACACAAATCTAGAGGTGTACTGTGATGGGCGGTACCCCACTAGCCCAATCGTTGTATGGAATCCATTCTCCGATAAGTGTCGTACAGATTTAGTTGTACCCAAGTATGTTGGAATGTGAGATGTAACTATTTCAGCTATGTTCTATTTTATTTGAACACCCTTGACATTGTCATAACTGTGAGAAATGCGGATTACGGATCTTAAGGCTAGAATTAACACTAGAGGGGGGGTGAATAGTGTTTTAAGGAATTACTAATTCTTTTTGAGTTTATATTAATTTGAACACAAATGTATGCAATATTCAGACAAAGATATGATCACAGAATCAAACACAGATGCAGATATAAAGTAAAAGCAATAAAGGAAAGAACACACCGGATTTTATACTGGTTCGGAGTTACTGTAACGACCCGCTATTTTGGACTATTCGCATCCGCACATGTCGGACTTGAATAATTCAAAATACCGAATTGTTAATTTAAATTTGGCAAAACTGAGCATATACAGTAAATAAATAATCACAGATCACAGACACAAAGTAATAAATGCAGCGGAAATAAAGAAGAGATAGTAGTTCATGAAGCTACTATATAAATATATAAGTTACATCAGAGTTAAACCAGATACAACGGAAGAGTAACACGATACATCAGATACAAATCAGAATACATCACTAGAATCATCGAATACTGGAAGCAGAATAGATGGCTGGATCTCCAAGCGAAGCTCCAACTCCAAAGGTGAGTCTCGAATACTGGTATACTCGGTCTGACCCGAGCGTAAAGCAAAACACAAAACACTCGAGTCAGGATTAACATTCTTATATCATTAAATCCAACTCAAGTGAAATAGCAACTGCAATACAAGTAACTCAAAGGATGTTTGGAATAGCCATCCTTTAAGGATCCGTTAAACTATCTACTATGTAGTAGTGTACGATAAGTAGATAATGACTATCAGTAATATAAGATATCAAAATAGTGTTAAGGCGTTACCATTATCCCCCTTAACACATTTTATATAAGCGTCATAGTCTATACAACACTGTAAACTCCACCGTAAACTAGTGGGATATCAGGAAGTACTCCATAGGTATAACGCAAAACAAATCGTAGTGGTCGCGTATATAGGGATCCAAGTATGACAAGGCACATGAGGCAATACCCAAGGTAGTGAAACTACCGTTTGCCTGATCCGGTTTGGTGAGAACGCATCGCCGCAGCGATCGCAACACCGCGAAACAACACTCCCAAAATCAAGGGTGCACCAATCGACAACAAGTAATGAGTAGTTTTCGAAGAAGTGTGTTCGCTCGAGGTAGCTGACCCCATTTGGCCCGGCACGGCTCCTGTTTTAGTCATTTCCAATTTGATACAAGTGTCAAGGCTATCCATTATCGTTCTCTTTCTTCAATCATCAACGTACATCATTCCAACCACTTCATTCTGGATCACACTCTGCGTATAGTTATTAAAGTGGTTTTCGGTTTAGACAGTGAGTATGTCCCTAACCGATTCCGGTCTCTTTAATAACCTTCGAAATTATTACACCGATTGGTCGTTTAATAAATTTCAAAACCAAATCAATTACAATTTCAATTAGAATTTGTAAACCAACATTCCGTTTGAATTTCTAAAACCATTTCCATAACTTACGTTTCAAAACTTCCAAATTACCATTTCAAGATCTTACAGTTCAATTTCAATTTTTATTTAAAACACTTCAAATATTGATTCAAGTTCGTATATCAGTTTCATTCCGAAATCATTTAAATTAATTTGGTTTAACATTCAAATCAATTTAACTTCATTGATCGATTTTATTCAGTATTCATTAAGTAAATTTGTCATTCAAAACAATTTCTATTTAATTTCCAGTTCATTAAATCCATTACTTAAGTTCGACTTCATTATATCAAAACTTCAAATTGAATTAAATTAAATTCGTCAAATCAAATTCTTTACATTTCAAGTCTTACATTAATTTAAGTAAAACACATTTTATTTCTTGTTAGAGAAATTCAATTTCACTTATTTATTTACTTAGTTACAATATCAAAACTCAATTAATAAAGAAACTTAATTTCACTTATTCAAAAGTTCGATTTCTCTTAACAAAGAATTCAATTCTTATTTGGTTATTAAATAATTCAATCTTATTCAATTATTAAATAATTTCAAAAACTTAATTATTAAATAATTTCAAACTTAATAATTAAATTTTAAACAACATTCCTTCATTAACTACTAGGTTAATATTTTGTTTCGTATTATTAAATATTAACATTTTCCTTTCATTAAAAATTCAAATTTCAACTTCATTTCAAAACCATATTATTTATTCAAATAAAATCTTCATTTTATTTTTATATCAAATTATTGACCAATTGATTTTTATTTAATTCTCTATCCTAGGTCAAAGTTCAATTTGGGTATTTATCATTTCAACCCGATTCCAATTCAATTCAAAATCAAAGCATAGCAAAGGGAACTTGCAGTGTGATAACTGGGATGGTGTCAAAGTAAATAAAAAAGCAATAACAACAATCAATATCGACAATCCAATAATTAATTCAAATAATCCCGAAATAATCGTATTAATTCACATTGTTATATGTGCAAATTAATATAATTATTTCTAGAATCTACACTATCATTTCTTGTAGATTAAAGATTATTACACTATTATTTGATGCGGTTCTACACTTGACATTTCTTATTCGATTTCATACCATAAATTCAAAGGGTTCAAGGGTAATTAACCATTTCTACGTGTCAAATAATTAAACATTTAAGGGATCATATTTTACAAATTTAACTAATCAAATCCAACACATATATCAATTCAAACTTTAACTATCCTACGTCAAATTCAGTTGCATGTTATTTATCACTTATACATTTACAATTTAACGACCAATGCAAACATCAACAATCAATCAATTAACAGCCAAACTGTATTATCATTGCATAAATAATTAACAGATAATGGTGTCAGATGTCATAGGTGAACTGATATAGGTAATAACAGTGTAAATATCTAACAACAGCATATTTCAATTGTCGTTTCAATTGAAGTCAAATTTAATAAATAAAAGAACATTAATCGTGAGTGATTGCTCACCTTTTAAGGCTAGAGACGATAGGCGATGAATTGGCTACGAATTCCAAAGCAAATCAATATTGGCACGGATTCAATGAAGAAACAGGCACGACAAACCCAAAGCTGATAAAATGAAAAACGATGAGAACCAATCAGAATCATTTTTTTTACTGAAATTATGTACATTATTAATATATTATTTATTATTTCAATTTATCATTTCAAGACAAATATTAAAATAATATAACTTCCAGATCATTATTAAATCAAACTTATATATATTACTTTAGCATAAAGTCTAAATACATTTAAAAACTTTAAATAACTGTATATGTACTAATATACTTACCATTTTACATTGTAGATATATATATATATATATATAAATCGAAACGAACTTTGATAAGTATACAAACCAGTAGAGAACAAATAGATTATTTGAAACTTATGTATACAACATATATTCAAATAGACTAATATAAAAATCATATGTATAAACTTATACAGACTTATGTATAAACATCGTAATTATTATTATCAACAGTTCCAAACATACTACAAACTCATATAACTTGATATGTATATACACTTGTATAATATAACTTTTAAAGTAAAACATTGTATACCCTATATATAACTAATATAAATTTAAAACCATAGACAGGGAATATACTTAAACAACAAATAACTATAAAATAAACGCTGTAAACTTTTATAAAACCAGTAAATCCAAAAGTTTATAGACATATACATACAAAACAGCAAGTTGCATAAAACAATATCAATATAGCATTTCTAATACCATATTAGGAAAACGTACGTATACTGCAAACCTATATATAACTTTCATAGACTATATTTATAAAACAAGACAACAACTATAAAATAATATATGTGATACTGTAAGTGTTGTAAACTTAGAAAT
Organism: Allium fistulosum; assembly: GCA_030737815.1. Lineage (NCBI taxonomy): Eukaryota > Viridiplantae > Streptophyta > Magnoliopsida > Asparagales > Amaryllidaceae > Allium > Allium fistulosum. The sequence goes on from CM060903.1 coordinate 1,506,440,211, forward strand.
CTAACAGTATTCTTATACTTTTAAAAACCTGTATATTGTATATTTTATATGTAACCAACACACCCCTCTCTGACATTAATTCCTAAAGCCAAACATCCTAACATAACTTTATATACTCATACCAAAAACCAAAACTTATACTGCTATATATAACAGCTTCCTCAAATCAAATTAACAAATTAAAATCATGTACGTTATAAGATATAAATAAATCAAGTTATAAAATATCTTCACTGCATATCGATCTCTTTTCCATCAAATGAACAGCTTACAGTACTATATATAATACTAGCATAAAACAAACTAACCTAAGCTATCATCAGCAACAGAAGGCAACGACATGGGGAGGTGGCTGAGGTGGCCCTGGATCCGAGTAGTGGATTCGGCTGAAGAGGAGCAGGTGATTCGGGCTGCGTTCGACTAGAGGGGATGGAGATACAGTGGTTTTTAATCGTAAAGAGAGGATGGTGACCATGGTCTCAGCTCGGCTTGGTCGAGTGCGCAAGTGGGGAGGGTGAGCGTGAGTGACTGGGTTGCTGCTGTGAGATTAAGCGCTGAAGTGGGAGAGGGGAAAGGACAAAGGCGTGGGTTGAAGTGGGAACGACTATGGGTTGTTCGTAGCGATTGTCGTGGTAGACTCGGAGGAGATTTGGAGGAGCAACTGTCTTGCGTCTCCCTTTTTTTTTAGATCTAAAAATCAATATCTCGGCAATAACAAAACGAAGAAAAGGAAGAAGCTATAGAAGGAACCCATAATGAATGGACAAATGGAAGGTGAATAGATTAAAGTTTTTGGGAACAGAGAACATTTTGAAATAACCGAAAGTTAACGTTGAATTCCAAAGATATTAAATGTAAAAAAACTGTTAGACTTTGAACAACTAAGTAGATGAAAAATAGATTCAAACAAAAAAAAATTAAAAAAAAAACGGGTATCGATGCGGGCGTCGTTTTACAGATTTCGTCGTCGCTCGGACTCTGAAATACACAAACAAATATACCGTAAAGATCAGCGTGACGAGACGATCCAAACGGTATACGGATATTAGTGCTACGATTGAATTATAAAATTTCGAATTTTCTACTAGCGGAAAATGCAAAAAAAACGCAGGAAAATAAGATCGACGGAGCTAAAGATGTCCGAATTTTGAAAAACGAAAAATGACGTCTTGCTCAGAAGACGTTTTAGAATTTTTCTATATAAAAATATTTTGGTTTCGAAAATATTTTATTTTCATCGCTTTTTAACTGATTAAATTGAAGTGAATTTACGCGCGAAATAAACTTTCATATTTTTGGACAAAATTTTACCAGTTGCTAGATTTAACTAGACGCATTCCGAATATCAAAATTATATTTCAAAATTTTATCGTTTAAAGTTTTACAAAATTTCAATTAATAACGTTATTAAAAACCGGTTAAATTTACGGGTTGTTACACTCTCCCCCACTCAAAACTTTTCGTCCTCGAAATGGAAGTAGGTAGGAGAATAGAAATGTAACGACCCGCTATTTTGGACCATTCGCATCCATTATAAGTGTATAGGTAGACACTCATGCCGGAGTGGAATTGCTCAAAATACCGCGTTGTTAATTTAAATTTGGCAAAAATGAACATATACAGTAAATAAATAATCACAGATCACAGACACAGAGTAATAAGTGCAGCGGAAATAAAAGAGATAGTAGTTCATGAAGCTACTATATAAATGTATAAGTTACATCAGAGTTAAACCAGATACAACGGAAGAGTAATACGATACATCAGATACAAATCAGAATACATCACTGGAATCATCGAATACTGGAAGCAGAATAGATGGCTGGATCTTCAAGCAAGCTCCAACTTCCAAGGTGAGTCTCGAATACTGGTACACTCAGTCTGACCCGAGCGTAAAGCAAAACACAAAACACTCGAGTCAGGATTAACATTCTTATATCAATAAATCCAACTCAAGTGAAATAGCAATTGAAATATAAATAACTCAAAGGATGTTTGGAATAACCATCCTTTAAGGATCCGTTAAACTATCTACTATGTAGTAGTGTACGATAAGTAGATAATGTCTATCAGTAATATAAAGATATCAAAACAGTGTTAAGGCGTTACCATTATCCCCCTTAACACATTTTTATTCCCAAGAGCATATACAAGACCGTAGTTTCCCCAAAACCGGAAGTCACCAGAGGGCAATCCATATACTAAAGGTACAAAACAAATTCGTAGTGGTCGCGTATATTGTGATACAAGTATGACAAGGCACATGAGGCAATACCCAAGGTAGTGACACTACCGTTTGCCTGATCCGGACTGGTGAGAACGCATCGCCGCAGCGATCGCAACACCGTGAAACAACACTCCCAAAATCAAGGGTGCACCAATCGACAACAAGTAATGAGTAGTTCGAAGAAGTGTGTTCACTTGAGGTAGCTAATCCTCCATTGGCCCGGCACGGCTCCTGTTTTAGTCATTTCCAATTTGACACAAGTGTCAAAGTTATCCATTATCGTTCTCTTTCTTCAGTCATCATGAACATCATTCCAACCACTTCATTCTGGATCATCACTCCGCGTATAGTTATTAAAGTGGTTTTCGATTTAGACAGAGAGTATGTCCAAAACCGATTCCGGTCTCTTTAATAACTTCCGTAATTATTACACCGATTGGTCGTTTATTTATTTCAAAACCAAAACAATTTCAATTTCAATCAGAGTTTATAAATCAACATTTCATTTGTCTTTCCAAATCAATTTCCATAATTTACGTTTCAAAACTTCCAAATTACCACTTCAAAATCTTATAATTCAATTTCAATTTCATTTAAAACGATTCAAATATTGATTCAAGTTCATATACCAGTTTCATTTCAAAATCATTTAAATTAATTTAAATTAACATTCGAATCAATTTAAATTCATTAATCGATTTCATTTAAAATTCGTTAAGTAAATTTGTCATTCAAAACAATTTCTGTTAAATTTCCAATTCATTAAATCCATTATTTAAATTCAACTTTCTTATATCGAAACTTACAAATTGAGTTAATTTAAATTCATCAAATCAAATTCTTTAAATTTCAAGTCTTGCATTAATTTCAATAAATCACATTTTATTTCTTGTTAAAGAAATTCAATTTCACTTATTTACTTTCTTAAATAATTTTCCAAAACTTACTTAATAAAGAAAACTCAATTTCAATTATTTACGAAGTAAAATTCACTTATTCAAAAGTTCAATTTTTCTTATTAAAGAATTTCAATTCAATTTAATCATTAAATAATTTAATCTTATTTAAGTATTAAATAATTCAAAACTTAATTATTAAATAATTTCAAAGTTTAATAATTTCAACTTAATTATAATTTCAAACTTAATTATTTAATCATTTCAAACTTAATTCAATCGTTTCTCAAATCAAACAACATTCTTTCATCAATTTCCTTGTTAACATTTTGTTTCAGATTATTAAACATTAACATTTTCCTTTCATTAAAATTCAAATTTCAACTTCATTTCAAACCATATTATTTATTCAAATAAAATCTTCGTTTTATTTTTAAATCAAATTATTGACCAATCGGGTTTTATTTAATTCTCTATCCTGGGTCAAAGTTTAATTTGGGTATTTATCATTTCAACCCGATTCCAATTCAATTCAAAATCAAAACATAGCAAAGGGAACTTGCAGTATGATAACTGGGATGGTGTCAAAGTAAATAAACAATCAATAACAACAATCAATAACAATCCAATAATCAATTCAAATAATCCCGAAATAACCGTATTAATTCGCATTGGTTATTTGTGCAAATTAATATAATTATTTCTAGAATCTACACTATCATTTCATGTAGATTAAAGATTATTACATTACAGTTTATACGGTTCTTCAATTGTCATTCGATTTCAATTTTAACACTACAACAACCAATCCAATATACGTCGATGGTTCAAAGTGTAATTATCACTATTCTACATGTCAATTAATTTAACAATTAAAATGGGTCATATTCACTAATCAAATTTAACATATAAATCAGTTTTAAAATTGTTAACTATCCTATATCCATTTCAATTTTGCATACTATTTACCATTTAACACTAACAATTTAACGTCCAATATAAACATCAACAATCAATCAATTATCAATCAAACAGGATTATCATCGTATAATTAACAAATAATGGTGTCAGATGTCACAGGTGAACTGATACAGGTAATAGCATACATATAACAGTGTACTTAACTAACAGCAGTATATTTCAATTGTCGTTTCAATGGAAATCAGATTTAATAAATAAAAGAACGTTAATCGTGAGTGAGTGCTCACCTTTCGAGGTTAGAGAATACAGAAGATGACACAGATATGCACACTGATACGGACACTGAAATTGAATTACAAATCCAAGCAGAGCAAAATTGGCACGAATCCAACGATCAAAGCTGATAGATAGGAATCGATATAATAATTAGAATCAGTCTGATAGAGAAAGAAATTATATATATATATATTATTATTATTTCCAGGAAATCAATATTTAATTTAAGACAAATACTAGAATAACATATATATAAAAATCATCATTTTATATTAGAACACCTATACAAAAATCAAATTTATATATATACATAATATATACACGTGTCCTTATCATATTTCCGAAATCAATTTTAAACATATAAAAAAAATCGAACTTATATCTACTTACCTACATAACTCAATATATAGTATATACGACCCTTCCATCTTTGAAACAAGACAACTTACCTTTATTAAATAAACAACCAGCAAACCAAAAATAATTCACTTCATTACCCAAAATATATGTGAACAGTGAATCTATATACTAAATAGTATAGACCTGTACAACCTAAACACGTATGCATAGCTCGAACTCATATATACCTATCTGTATAATAAATAGATAGTCTTATATGCTTATATACGTATTATAATTTAAAATATTTATTTACAACTAACGTATAAAAGTTTATATAAACAACATACATGCAGACTTGAAAATTATGCAAACTACACATATACATATATAATGTAAAACAACACTTATATAAATCATATATATGTATACTAAAATTTTTATTATTTAAACATACTTATATAAGTACGAAACTATTATTACCTATGTGTACAGTCTGGTAACTATGCACGGACTGCTGAACTAGTATACTATATACAACAGTAACTTAATAATAAAGTACATATATAAAGTAGGATGAAAATCAGTAAGTATCTTGAGATCAAAACACCAATATATACGTACTTACATACACTTACAAAATCTTTATAAACCGATCTAAATATATGAATATATACGTATCCATATAAAGCTGGATATCCAAAACTTGCATTGGATTCACTTTGAAACCGTGGGTATCTCAACTTAGATTTGTATTAAACTTAAATATACTTGTATAAACCAATATTTGTAAAACAGAGCTGTTATTTAACATATAAACAGAGTATATATATCCTATTATAAAACAAATATAGCTTAGTTATACATATATTTAGTCAACAGAATTTCATACATACAAACTTATATACTAAAGTTTGATAAAATATAATACAATATACATAACACATACCTACCGTGTAATAAAAGAATGGGTTGGCTAAAGTGAAGAGTGCAGTCGAGAGGGGCGCAGGGTATTAGCTCTGGGTCGGAGCTGTGAGGTTGTGGTGGTCGACTCAAGGCAGCTTGTGTGGGTAGGTAGAGCTTCGGTCAACGGTGAAGTTAGTGACCAGTTAAGGCTCGACTGAGTTTGGGTTTGGTGTACTGGTGATGGCCGGTGATTGCTACATGTGTGGAGGTGCGGCTTTGGTTAGAAGGTGATGGAGAGAGGGTGGTCGCTTGGTAGAGTTGCGGTGGTAAGGGGTTCAGTGGAGGGATTCGGCGGCCAGGGGAGGCTATTGAAGATTGCGGTGCTGATGGGTTTGAGGTTGAAGGAGGGGAAGCTGAGCAAGTAGGTAGGCATACGTGCATGGTTCTCAGCATGGGAGGAGGAAACGTGGGCAGAAGATGGTGGTCAGGCCATGAAGTTGTGGCGAAAGAAATTCTCTGGAAGATGGAATAAGAAAAGGGGAAGGGACGTGCACACGAACAGGCTCAAATAGTTTGAACAGTTTATAATAAAATAAATTTTCAAAAGTAAATGATACATATTTAGAACCGAGAGAAATAGCAAAAAGTTAGAATTAACTCAAGCCATTGGGAAAAATGAAAAGTCAGAAGTTGAATTCAAGGAGAATAATAATGGCAAGAGGCTATTGGTAATATACGGTGGGTAATGAACGGTCATATAATCAAAAGCCCGGATTTCGGAACCGATACGGAAATTTGTTCCACAGATTTCACCATCCCCCGGACGTCGAAACAGACAAACGAATATACCATGGAGGTCAGCACGACGAGACGATCAGAACGGTATACAGATATCAGCGATACGATTTAATTATAAAAATTCGAATTTTTCTACTACGGAAAATGCAAGAAAAACGCAGAAGAATAAGATCGACGGAGCTAAAGATGTCCGAATTTGGAAAAACGACAAACTGACATCTTGCTCAGAAGATGCTTTAGAATTTTTCTATGTAAAAATATTTTGGTTTTGAAAACGTTTATTTTCATCGCTTTTTAACTGATTAAATTGAAGTGAATTTACGCGCGAAATAAACTTCCATATTTTCGGACGAAAATTTACCAGTCGCTATGTTTAACTAGACGTATTCCAAATATTAAATTTTATTTCAAAATTTTATCGTTTAAAATTTCACAAAATGTTAACTAATTACGTTATTAAACAGTTGAAATTTACGGGTCGTTACACTCTCCCCCACTCAAAACCGTTCGTCCCCGAAAAGAAACGAGGTAGGAGAATAGAGACAACCAGAAAGAAAAACAGATTTGAAATGCAAAATAACAATTAATTTAAACCATATAAATTCAAATTTAAATTAATTGATATTCAATAATTGATTTAATCAATTTGATTTCACTAAAATCAATCTCAACTATTTCTAAATTCATTATCTTATTATCCAATTATCCTCAATTTACAATTTCTAAAACCATAAATTTGAATAGTCTTTTATTATAATCCTATTTTATTTTCAACAGATTTAATTTTTTTTTATTCCAAATTATTATTAATTTATTCTACTTAATATATCTAATCACATATATTTAACCCATATAAATTAATTTAAACCATAAATCGATTTAAATTAATTTACATCTATTAATTTCTTTTAAATTCAAGGTATTTTCATATTTTGATCAAATTTCAATTTATTAATTCTTTCAAAACAAATTTATTAATTCTTTCAAAACAAATTTATTTCATTATTAACTGAGTTTACTTATTATCCTATCTAACTCTATTAAAAATTTTATAATCAAAATTTAGTGTATAACATTTATTATAGACCCTCAAATTTTATTTATAAATTCAATTTATCTTATATATTATCCAATTACATATTCAACTTCTGAATGATTTAGGTAAGTTGCATTAGAATGCAGTTGAACAATATACAAATAAAATTTTCCCAATTCAATTATTCAAGTTTAAATATTTGTTCCAAATTTTGGTTTTATTTATAATTAAAATCATCTTTTAACAAAATTTAAGAATTAGATTTCCGATTAACTTTAATTAATTTAGAGAGATATATATAATATATTTATATCAAATCAAATTAAATTTTAAAATAAGATACCCCTATATATATATATAAATCAAATTATACTGAAGAAATTCTAATCAAAATATTTTTCAAAAACAAAACCGTAGCAAAGCTACAGAATAGTCTCTCCACTTCGAAACTCGAAAATGAATGTCAATGATGCGGCCGTCATCACCGAAATTATTTTCCAGCGACAAAGAGAAGAGCACTTGATTAAACATCTAAAATTTCTATGAAATGATTTTATTCGAAAATACTTTAGATAATACATTTTAAAACCTTTAAAACCAAGGTTTGAAATTTCAGAAATTAAATTCTCAACTTCTTGATTTAAATTCATTTCAGATTCTAAATCAAATTATATCCAAGTTTTATAAATTCATTTATTTATATTACGTAATAGTCAATAGTTTACAAAACAATAAATGAAAATTTTATATTATCATTTCGGATAACGAATTCATTAACAATTTAATTCCGGAGAAATTTATACTTATATATAATATAATCATACAAAACTATTTTATTTTCCAAATTTGATAACAATATTATGTCAGTTTGTTCTGTTCAAGTGTTTTGGAAATCCTATCGATAGCGTTGATCAGACGAATCGATCGGAAACCCAAATCAACATCAACAACTCAAACAACACAACATATATTAAAACATTTATATATTAGTTTACAAATACATTTCTTTGCTTGACGATACAGGAATGAATTTCCAAAAATAAAGATAGGGTTTCAAATTTGATGGACTCAAATCAAGAGAATTTTGATTCGAAAACAAGTTTGAAACAGAAGATAAGATAATTCAATTACCACAATCGGGAGATGGATGAGTTTATTAAATTCACGGGCAACCTTAACCAGGTCGTCCGTAACTTCAAGAATAAGATCGATGCTGAATTCCGAGGTAAATCAACACTCGATCTCAAGAGATGGAATTCAGGTATAGTATGGAATAGATAGCATCGTAAACCAAGGATACAGAAATCTCCGGTAAATCGATGCCTATTATAAAGGAGTTTTGTAACTTTACGAATCATTCGAAGATTGGCGAGACCGCCGATCTATTATAGATATCATTCAAAATGGAGTTATGGGGTGCTCCAGAATTGAAAGAAGACGAATAGTGAAGGACACGAATGAATTTCGGAACCGAGGAGAACGTTCCAAAAATTCAAAGGAATTGAGTCAAAGGAAGAGATTGAAACTCGAATGAGAGTGATTCTGTAAATACATTTACCCTATATGTTGAGTTTTGCCTAGAGCTACCAAAGCTCTGATACCAACTGTAACGACCCGCTATTTTGGACCATTCGCATCCATTATAAGTGTATAGGTAGACACTCATGCTGGAGTTGAATTGCTCAAAATACCACGTTGTTAATTTAAATTTGGCAAAACTGAACATATACAGTAAATAAATAATCACAGATCACAAACACAGAGTAATAAGTGCAGCGGAAATAAAAGAGATAGTAGTTCATGAAGCTACTATATAAATGTATAAGTTACATCAGAGTTAAACCAGATACAACGGAAGAGTAATACGATACATCAGATACAAATCAGAATACATCACTGGAATCATCGAATACTGGAAGCAGAATAGATGGCTGGATCTTCAAGCGAGCTCCAACTTCAAAGGTGAGTCTCGAATACTGGTACACTCAGTCTGACCCGAGCGTAAAGCAAAACACAAAACACTCGAGTCAGGATTAACATTCTTATATCAATAAATCCAACTCAAGTGAAATAGCAATTGAAATATAAATAACTCAAAGGATGTTTATAATAACCATCCTTTAAGGATCTGTTAAACTATCTACTATGTAGTAGTGTACGATAAGTAGATAATGTCTATCAGTAATATAAAGATATCAAAATAGTGTTAAGGCGTTACCATTATCCCCCTTAACACATTTTTATTCCCAAGAGCATATACAAGACCGTAGTTTCCCCAAAACCGGAAGTCACCAGAGGGCAATCCATATACTAAAGGTACAAAACAAATTCGTAGTGATCACGTATATCGAGATACAAGTATGACAAGGCACATGAGGCAATACCCAAGGTAGTGACACTACCGTTTGCCTGATCCGGACTGGTGAGAACGCATCATCGCAGCGATCGCAACACCGTGAAACAACACTCCCAAAATCAGGGGTGCACCAATCGACAACAAGTAATGAGTAGTTCGAAGAAGTGTGTTCACTTGAGGTAGCTAATCCTCCATTGGCCCGGCACGGCTCCTGTTTTAGTCATTTCCAATTTGACACAAGTGTCAAAGCTATCCATTATCGTTCTCTTTCTTCAGTCATCACGAACATCATTCCAACCACTTCATTCTGGATCATCACTCCGCGTATAGTTATTAAAGTGGTTTTCGGTTTAGACAGAGAGTATGTCCAAAACCGATTCCGGTCTCTTTAATAACTTTCGTAATTATTACACCGATTGGTCGTTTATTTATTTCAAAACCAAAACAATTTCAATTTCAATCAGAGTTTATAAATCAACATTTCATTTGTCTTTCCAAATCAATTTCCATAATTTACGTTTCAAAACTTCCAAATTACCACTTCGAAATCTTATAATTCAATTTCAATTTCATTTAAAACGATTCAAATATTAATTCAAGTTCATATACCAGTTTCATTTCAAAATCATTTAAATTAATTTAAATTAACATTCGAATCAATTTAAATTCATTAATCGATTTCATTTAATATTCGTTAAGTAAATTTGTCATTCAAAACAATTTCTATTAAATTTCCAATTCATTAAATCCATTATTTAAATTCAACTTTCTTATATCAAAACTTACAAATTGAGTTAATTTAAATTCATCAAATCAAATTCTTTGAATTTCAAGTCTTGCATTAATTTCAATAAATCACATTTTATTTCTTGTTAAAGAAATTCAATTTCACTTATTTACTTTCTTAAATAATTTTCCAAAACTTACTTAATAAAGAAAACTCAATTTCAATTATTTACGAAGTAAAATTCACTTATTCAGAAGTTCGATTTTTCCTATTAAAGAATTTCAATTCAATTTAATCATTAAATAATTTAATCTTATTTAAGTATTAAATAATTCAAAACTTAATTATTAAATAATTTCAAAGTTTAAAAATTTCAACTTAATTATAATTTCAAACTTAATTATTTAATCATTTCAAACTTAATTCAATCATTTCTCAAATTAAACAACATTCTTTCATCAATTTCGTTGTTAACATTTTGTTTCAGATTATTAAACATTAACATTTTCCTTTCATTAAAATTCAAATTTCAACTTCATTTCAAACCATATTATTTATTCAAATAAAATCTTCGTTTTATTTTTAAATCAAATTATTGACCAATCGGGTTTTATTTAATTCTCTATCCTGGGTCAAAGTTTAATTTGGGTATTTATCATTTTAACCCGATTCCAATTCAATTCAAAATCAAAACATAGCAAAGGGAACTTGCAGTATGATAACTGGGATGGTGTCAAAGTAAATAAACAATCAATAACAACAATCAATAACAATCCAATAATCAATTCAAATAATCCCGAAATAACCGTATTAATTCGCATTGGTTATTTGTGCAAATTAATATAATTATTTCTAGAATCTACACTATCATTTCATGTAGATTAAAGATTATTACATTACAGTTTATACGGTTCTTCAATTGTCATTCGATTTCAATTTTAACACTACAACAACCAATCCAATATACGTCGATGGTTCAAAGTGTAATTATCACTATTCTACATGTCAATTAATTTAACAATTAAAAGGGGTCATATTCACTAATCAAATTTAACATATAAATCAGTTTTAAAATTGTTAACTATCCTATATCCATTTCAATTTTGCATACTATTTACCATTTAACACTAACAATTTAACGTCCAATATAAACATCAACAATCAATCAATTATCAATCAAACAGGATTATCATCGTATAATTAACAAATAATGGTGTCAGATGTCACAGGTGAACTGATACAGGTAATAGCATACATATAACAGTGTACTTAACTAACAGCAGTATATTTCAATTGTCGTTTCAATGGAAATCAGATTTAATAAATAAAAGAACGTTAATCGTGAGTGAGTGCTCACCTTTCGAGGTTAGAGAATACAGAAGATGACACAGATATGCACACTGATACAGACACTGAAATTGAATTACAAATCCAAGCAGAGCAAAATCAGCACGAATCCAACGATCAAAGCTGATAGATAGGAATCGATATAATAATTAAAATCAGTCTGATAGAGAAAGAAATTATTTATATATTATTATTATTTCTAGGAAATCAATATTTAATTTAAGACAAATACTAGAATAACATATATATATAAATCATCATTTTATATTAGAACACCTATACAAAAATCAAATTTATATATATACATAATATATACACGTGTCCTTATCATATTTCCGAAATCAATTTTAAACATATAAAAAAAATCGAACTTATATCTACTTACCTACACAACTCAATATATAGTATATACGACCCTTCCATCTTTGAAACAAGACAACTTACCTTTATTAAATAAACAACCAACAAACCAATAATAATTCACTTCATTACCCAAAATATATGTGAACAGTGGATCTATATACTAAATAGTATAGACCTGTACAACCTAGACACGTATGCATAGCTCGAACTCATATATACCTATCTGTATAATAAATAGATAGTCTTATATGCTTATATACGTATTATAATTTAAAATATTTATTTACAACTAACGTATAAAAGTTTATATAAACAACATACATGCAGACTTGAAAATTATGCAAACTACACATATACATATATAATGTAAAATAACACTTATTTAAATCATATATATATGTATACTAAAATTTTTATTATTTAAACATACTTATATAAGTACAAAACTATTATTACCTATGTGTACAATCTGGTAACTATGCACGAACTGCTGAACTAGTATACTATATACAACAGTAACTTAATAATAAAGTACATATATAAAGTAGGATGAAAATCTGTAAGTATCTTGAGATCAAAACAACAATATATACGTACTTATAAACACTTACAAAATCTTTATAAACCGATCTAAATATATGAATATATACGTATCCATATAAAGCTGGATATCCAAAACTTGCATTGGATTCACTTTGAAACCGTGGGTATCTCAACTTAGATTTGTATTAAACTTAAATATACTTGTATAAACCAATATTTGTAAAACGGAGCTGTTATTTAACATATAAAACAGAGTATATATATCCTATTATAAAACAAATATAGCTTAGTTATACATATATTTAGTCAACAGAATTTCATACATACAAACTTATATACTAAAGTTTGATAAAATATAATACAATATACATAACACATACCTACCGTGTAATAAAAGAAGGGGTTGGCTAAAGTGAAGAGTGCAGTCGAGAGGGGCGCAGGGTATTGGCTCTGGGTCGGAGCTGTGAGGTTGTGGTGGTCGACTCAAGGCAGCTTATGTGGGTAGGCAGAGCTTCGGTCAACGGTGAAGTTAGTGACCAGGCAAGGCTCGACTGAGTTTGGGTTTGGTGTACTGGTGATGGCCGGTGATTGCTACACGTGTGGAGGTGCGGCTTTGTTTAGAAGGTGATGGAGAGAGGGTGGTCGCTTGGTGGAGTTGCGGTGGTAAGGGGTTCGGTGGAGGGATTCGGCGGCCAGGGGAGGCTATTGAAGATTGCGGTGCTGATGGGTTTGAGGTTGAAGGAGGGGAAGCTGAGCAAGTAGGTAGGCATACGTGCATGGTTCTCAGCATGGGAGGAGGAAACGTGGGCAGAAGATGGTGGTCAGGCCATGCAGTTGTGGCGAAAGAAATTCTCTGGAAGATGGAATAAGAAAAGGGGAAGGGACGTGCACACGAACAGGCTCAAATAGTTTGAACAGTTTATAATAAAATAAATTTTCAAAAGTAAATGATACATATTTAGAACCGAGAGAAATAGCAAAAAGTTAGAATTAACTCAAGCCATTGGGAAAAATGAAAAGTCAGAAGTTGAATTCAAGGAGAATAATAATGGCAAGAGGCTATTGGTAATATACGGTGGGTAATGAACGGTCATATAATCAAAAGCCCGGATTTCGGAACCGATACGGAAATTTGTTCCGCAGATTTCACCATCCCCCGGATGTCGAAATAGACAAACGAATATACCGTGGATGTCAGCACGACGAGACGATCAGAACGGTATACAGATATCAGCGGTACGATTTAATTATAAAAATTTGAATTTTTCTACTACGGAAAATGCAAGAAAAACGCAGAAGAATAAGATCGACGGAGCTAAAGATGTCCGAATTTGGAAAAACGACAAACTAACATCTTGCTCAGAAGATGGTTTAGAATTTTTCTATGTAAAAATATTTTGGTTTTGAAAACGTTTATTTTCATCGCTTTTTAACTGATTAAATTGAAGTGAATTTACGCGCGAAATAAACTTCCATATTTTCGGACGAAAATTTACCAGTCGCTATGTTTAACTAGACATATTCCAAATACTATATTTTATTTAAAAATTTTATCGTTTAAAATTTCACAAAATTTTAACTAATTACGTTATTAAACAGTTGAAATTTACGGGTCGTTACAAGAAACAACTAGAAAGATAATAGATTTGAATTACAAAATAACAATTAATTCAAACCATATAAATTCCAATTTAAATAAATTTATATTCAACAATTTGTTTTTTTAAAATTCAGATTTTCATTAAATTGATTTGATTTCACATATATTAATGTTAGGTACAAAAGTTCCTTTCAAATGAAATTCAATTTAAATTTAATTAATTCAAGATACTCTCTTAAGTTGATCTAATTCAATTTAATTATTAACTTCAAAACAATTTTTTCTTTTTCTTCTATTAATTACACCTATTATTTATTTAACTTATTATTCTATTTATCTCCATAAACATTTTATAATTAAAATTTAAGTAAATAACATTTATTATACACACTCACATTTTATCTATGAAGACAATTTTATATCGTATATTATCAAATTTCTTAAATTAACAATTCCAAAGATCATAAATTTGAATAGTCATTTATTATAATCATACTTTATTCGACAAATTTAATTCTTCTTTATTCCAAATTATTATTAAATTTTTCTTACTTAATATATCCTAACATATATATTAAGTATATTTACATTTATTATAACCACTCAAATTTATTTATAAATTCCTTTAGCATCATTTTATATTGTATAATATTCAATTACATAGTTGACTTTTGAAAATTTAGGTAAGTTATATATAATGCAATTGAGTATTATCCAAATAAAATTTTACAATTCGCTTATTTCAAGTTAAGTATTTAGTCAAAACTTTTAGCTTCATTGAAAATCATTCTTAAATCAAAATTTTAAGATTTAATTTCCGGTTAGCCTCAAACAACTTAGAGATAAAATAAATATATATATTCATAATATATCAATTCAAATTTAAAATCTTCAATATATTATAAATCAAGTCATGTTTAGAAATTCGAATCAATTTATTTTTCCAAACAAAAGTGTAGTAGGGCTATAGAATAGTCTCTCCACTTCGAAACTCGAAAATGAATGTCGATGATGCAGCCGCCATCACCGAAATTATTTTCCAGCGACAAAGAGAAGAGCATTGATTTCAACATTTTAAAATTCTTTGAAAACGGTTTCTATTTGAAAATACGTTCAATTTTATACACCTTTAAAACTTTAAAACCAAAGTTTGAAATCATCGGAAATTAAATTCTCAAAATTTTGATTTAAATTCATTACAACTCTCAAATAAATTATAAACCATGTTTTTATTTCAATTATTTATATATGAGACAAAAGCCAATGGTTTAGGTGACATATTTAAAATCCAATATTATTTATTAACAAACAATTCAATTAACTATCAAAATTCAGAAAATCATACTTATATATATAATATAATTATTCAAAATTTATTCCATTTACCAAAATTAAAAATAATATTGTGTCAGTTTGCTCTGCTCAAGTGTTTTGGAAATCCTATCGATAGCGTTGATCAGATGAATCGATCGGAAACCCAAATCAACACCAACAACTCAAAATACCAAGTGTATAAATCATTTTTAATATAAATTTACAAATACACTTCCTCGCTCGACGATACAAGAATGGATTCAATGCAAGGATGGAGATTCAAATTTTGATGGACTCAAACCAAAGAGAATTCTGATTCGAAGATAAGTTCGAAACCGAAGATAGGATGATTAAATAATGAAATAAGAAGATGGATAAGTTTATATAAATCGCGGGCAACCTTAACCGGGTCGACCGTGACTTCAAGAATAAGATCGATGAAGAATTTCGAGGCAAATCCACATTCGATCTCAAGAAATAGAATTCAGGTATAGCAGGAAATAGATAGCATTGTAAATCGAGGACATAGAAATCTCCGGTAATTCAATGCCTATTGTAAAGGAGTTTCACCCCTTTACAAAATTTCGAAGATTGGCGAGACCGCCGATCCATTATAAAGATCATTCAAAGTGGAGTTATGGGATGCTCCAGAATTGAAAGAAGACGAATAGTGAGGGACATGAATGAATTTCGGAACCGAAGGAATGTTCCAAAATTCAAAAGAATCGAGTCAAAAGGAAGAGATTGAAACTCGAATGAGGGTGATTCTGTAAATACAATTACCCTATATGCTAAGTTTTGCCTAGAGCTACCAAAGCTCTGATACCAACTGTAACGACCCGCTATTTTGGACTATTCGCATCCGCACATGTCGGACTTGAATAATTCAAAATACCGAATTGTTAATTTAAATTTGGCAAAACTGAGCATATACAGTAAATAAATAATCACAGATCACAGACACAGAGTAATAAATGCAGCGGAAATAAAGAAGAGATAGTAGTTCATGAAGCTACTATATAAATATATAAGTTACATCAGAGTTAAACCAGATACAACGGAAGAGTAACACGATACATCAGATACAAATCAGAATACATCACTGGAATCATCGAATACTGGAAGCAGAATAGATGGCTGGATCTCCAAGCGAAGCTCCAACTCCAAAGGTGAGTCTCGAATACTGGTATACTCGGTCTGACCCGAGCGTAAAGCAAAACAAAAAACACTCGAGTCAGGATTAACATTCTTATATCATTAAATCCAACTCAAGTGAAATAGCAACTGAAATACAAGTAACTCAAAGAATGTTTGGAATAGCCATCATTTAAGGATCCGTTAAACTATCTACTATGTAGTAGTGTACGATAAGTAGATAATGACTATCAGTAATATAAGATATCAAAATAGTGTTAAGGCGTTACCATTATCCCCCTTAACACATTTTATATAAGCGTCATAGTCTATACAGCACTGTAAACTCCACCGTAAACTAGTGGGATATCAGGGAGTACTCCATAGGTATAATGCAAAACAAATCGTAGTGGTCGCGTATATAGGGATCCAAGTATGACAAGGCACATGAGGCAATACCCATGGTAGTGAAACTACCGTTTGCCTGATCCAGACTGGTGAGAACGCATCGCCGCAGCGATCGCAACACCGCGAAACAACACTCCCAAAATCAAGGGTGCACCAATCGACAACAAGTAATGAGTAGTTTTCGAAGAAGTGTGTTCGCTCGAGGTAGCTGACCCCATTTGGCCCGGCACGGCTCCTGTTTTAGTCATTTCAAATTTGATACAAGTGTCAAGGCTATCCATTATCGTTCTCTTTCTTCAATCATCAACGTACATCATTCCAACCACTTCATTCTGGATCACACTCCGCGTATAGTTACTAAAGTGGTTTTCGGTTTAGACAGTGAGTATGTCCCTAACCGATTCCGGTCACTTTAATAACCTTCGAAATTATTACACCGATTGGTCGTTTAATAAATTTCAAAACCAAATCAATTACAATTTCAATTAGAATTTGTAAACCAACATTCCGTTTGAATTTCTAAAACCATTTCCATAACTTACGTTTCAAAACTTCCAAATTACCATTTCAAGATCTTACAGTTCAATTTCAATTTTTATTTAAAACACTTCAAATATTGATTCAAGTTCGTATATCAGTTTCATTCTGAAATCATTTAAATTAATTTGGTTTAACATTCAAATCAATTTAACTTCATTGATCGATTTTATTCAGTATTCATTAAGTAAATTTGTCATTCAAAACAATTTCTATTTAATTTCCAGTTCATTAAATCCATTACTTAAGTTCGACTTCATTATATCAAAACTTCAAATTGAATTAAATTAAATTCGTCAAATCAAATTCTTTACATTCAAGTCTTACATTAATTTAAATAAAACACATTTTATTTCTTGTTAGAGAAATTCAATTTCACTTATTTATTTACTTAGTTACAATATCAAAACTCAATTAATAAAGAAACTTAATTTCACTTATTCAAAAGTTCGATTTCTCTTAACAAAGAATTCAATTCTTATTTGGTTATTAAATAATTCAATCTTATTCAATTATTAAATAATTTCAAAAACTTAATTATTAAATAATTTCAAACTTAATAATTAAATTATAAACAACATTCCTTCGTTAACTACTAGGTTAATATTTTGTTTCGGATTATTAAATATTAACATTTTCCTTTCATTAAAAATTCAAATTTCAACTTCATTTCAAAACCATATTATTTATTCAAATAAAATCTTCATTTTATTTTTATATCAAATTATTGACCAATCGATTTTTATTTAATTCTCTATCCTAGGTCAAAGTTCAATTTGGGTATTTATCATTTCAACCCGATTCCAATTCAATTCAAAATCAAAGCATAGCAAAGGGAACTTGCAGTGTGATAACTGGGATGGTGTCAAAGTAAATAAAAAAGCAATAACAACAATCAATATCAACAATCCAATAATCAATTCAAATAATCCCGAAATAATCGTATTAATTCACATTGTTATTTGTGCAAATTAATATAATTATTTCTAGAATCTACACTATCATTTCATGTAGATTAAAGATTATTACACTATTATTTGATGCGGTTCTACACTTGACATTTCTTATTCGATTTCATACCATAAATTCAAAGGGTTCAAGGGTAATTAACCATTTCTACGTGTCAAATAATTAAACATTTAAGGGATCATATTTTACAAATTTAACTAATCAAATCCAACACATATATCAATTCAAACTTTAACTATCCTACGTCAAATTCAGCTGCATGTTATTTATCACTTATACATTTACAATTTAACGACCAATGCAAACATCAACAATCAATCAATTAACAGCCAAACTGTATTATCATCGCATAAATAATTAACAGATAATGGTGTCAGATGTCATAGGTGAACTGATACAGGTAATAACAGTGTAAATATCTAACAGCAGCATATTTCAATTGTCGTTTCAATTGAAATCAAATTTAATAAATAAAAGAACATTAATCGTGAGTGATTGCTCACCTTTTAAGGCTAGAGACGATAGGCGATGAATTGGCTATGAATTCCAAAGCAAATCAATATTGGCACGGATTCAATGAAGAAACATGCACGACAAACCCAAAGCTGATAAAATGAAAAACGATGAGAACCAATCAGAATCATTTTTTTTTACTGAAATTATATACATTATTAATATATTATTTATTATTTCAATTTATCATTTCAAGACAAATATTAAAATAATATAACTTCCAGATCATTATTAAATCAAACTTATATATATTACTTTAGCATAAAGTCTAAATACATTTAAAAACTTAAAATAACTGTATATGTACTAATATACTTACCATTTTACATTGTAGATATATATATATATCGAAACGAACTCTGATAAGTATACAAACCAGTAGAGAACAAATAGATTATTTGAAACTTGTATACAACATATATTCAAATAGACTAATATAAAAATCATATGTATAAACTTATACAGACTTATGTATAAACATCTTAATTATTATTATCAACAGTTCCAAACATACTACAAACTCATATAACTTGATATGTATATACACTTGTATAATATAACCTTTAAAGTAAAACATTGTATACCCTATATATAACTAATATAAATTTAAAACCATAGACAGGGAATATACTTAAACAACAAATAACTATAAAATAAACGCTGTAAACTTTTATAAAACCAGTAAATCCAAAAGTTTATAGACATATACATACAAAACAGCAAGTTGCATAAAACAATATCAATATAGCATTTCTAATACCATATTAGGAAAACGTACTTATACTGCAAACCTATATATAACTTCCATAGACCATATTTATAAAACAAGACAACAACTATAAAATAATATATGTGATACTGTAAGTGTTGTAAACTTAGAAATCTAACAGTATTCTTATACTTTTAAAAACCTGTATATTGTATATTTTATATGTAACCAACACACCCCTCTCTGACATTAATTCCTAAAGCCAAACATCCTAACATAACTTTATATACTCATACCAAAAACCAATACTTATACTGCTATATATAACAGCTTCCTCAAATCAAATAAACAAATTAAAATCACGTACGTTATAAGATATAAATAAATCAAGTTATAAAATATCTTCACTGCATATCGATCTGTTTTCCATCAAATGAACAGCTTACAGTACTATATATAATACTAGCATAAAACAAACTAACCTAAGCTAGCATCAGCAACAGAAGGCAACGACATGGGGAGGTGGCTGAGGTGGCCCTGGATTCGAGTAGTGGATTCAGCTGAAGAGGAGCAAGTGATTCGGGCTGCGTTCGACTAGAGGGGATGGAGATACAGTGGTTTTTAATCGTAAAGAGAGGATGGTGACCATGGTCTCGGCTCGGCTTGGTCGAGTGCGCAAGTGGGGAGGGTGAGCGTGAGTGACTGGGTTGCTGCTGTGAGATTAAGCGCTGAAGTGGGAGAGGGGAAAGGACAAAGGCGTGGGTTGAAGTGGGAAAGACTATGGGTTGTTCATAGCGATTGTCGTGGTGGACTCGGAGGAGATTTGGAGGAGCAACTGTCTTACGTCTCCCTTTTTTTTTAGATCTAAAAATCAATATCTCGGCAATAACAAAACGAAGAAAAGGAAGAAGCTATAGAAGGAACCCAGAATGAATGGACAAATCGAAGGTGAATAGATTAAAGTTTTTGGGAATAGAGAACATTTTGAAATAACCAAAAGTTAACGTTGAATTCCAAAGATATTAAATGTAAAAAAAACTGTTAGACTTTGAACAACTAAGTAGATGAAAGGATAGATTCAAACAAAAAAAAAATTAAAAAAAAAACGGGTGTCGATGCGGGCGTCGTTTTACAGATTTCGTCGTCGCTCGGACTCCGAAATACACAAACAAATATATCGTAAAGATCAGCGTGACGAGACGATCCAAACGGTATACGGATATTAGTGCTACGATTGAATTATAAAATTTCGAATTTTCTACTAGCGGAAAATGCAAGAAAAACGCAGGAAAATAAGATCGACGGAGCTAAAGATGTCCGAATTTTGAAAAACGAAAAATGACGTCTTGCTCAGAAGACGTTTTAGAATTTTTCTATATAAAAATATTTTGGTTTCGAAAACATTTTATTTTCATCGCTTTTTAACTGATTAAATTGAAGTGAATTTACACGCGAAATAAACTTTCATATTTTTGGACAAAATTTTACCAGTTGCTATATTTAACTAGACGCATTCCAAATATCAAATTTATATTTCAAAATTTTATCGTTTAAAGTTTTACAAAATTTCAATTAATAACGTTATTAAAAACCGGTTAAATTTACGGGTTGTTACACTCTCCCCCACTCAAAACTTTTCGTCCTCGAAAAGGAAGTAGGTAGGAGAATAGAAACAACTAGAAAGATAATAAATTTGAATTACAAAATAACAATTAATTCAAACCATATAAATTCCAATTTAAATAAATTTATATTCAACAATTTGTTTTTTTTTAAATTCAGATTTTCATTAAATTGATTTGATTTCACATATATTAATGTTAGGTACAAAAGTTCCTTTCAAATGAAATTCAATTTAAATTTAATTAATTAAAGATACTCTCTTAAGTTGATCTAATTCAATTTAGTTATTAACTTCAAAACAATTTTTTCTTTTTCTTCTATTAATTACACCTATTATTTATTTAACTTATTATTCTATTTATCTCCATAAACATTTTATAATTAAAATTTAAGTAAATAACATTTATTATACGCACTCACATTTTATCTATGAAGACAATTTTATATCGTATATTATCAAATTTCTTAAATTAACAATTCCAAAGATCATAAATTTGAATAGTCATTTATTATAATCATACTTTATTCGACAAATTTAATTCTTCTTTATTCCAAATTATTATTAAATTTTTTCTTACTTAATATATCCTAACATATATATTAAGTATATTTACATTTATTATAACCACTCAAATTTATTTATAAATTCCTTTAGCATCATTTTATATTGTATAATATTCAATTACATAGTTGACTTTTGAAAATTTAGGTAAGTTATATATAATGCAATTGAGTATTATCCAAATAAAATCTTACAATTCGCTTATTTCAAGTTAAGTATTTAGTCAAAACTTTTGGCTTCATTGAAAATCATTCTTAAATCAAAATTTTAAGATTTAATTTCCGGTTAGCCTCAAACAACTTAGAGATAAAATAAATATATATATTCATAATATATCAATTCAAATTTAAAATCTTCAATATATTATAAATCAAGTCATGTTTAAAAATTCGAATCAATTTATTTTTCCAAACAAAAGTGTAGCAGGGCTATAGAATAGTCTCTCCATTTCGAAACTCGAAAATGAATGTCGATGATGCGGCCGCCATCACCGAAATTATTTTCCAGCGACAAAGAGAAGAGCACTGATTTCAACATTTTAAAATTCTTTGAAAACGGTTTCTATTTGAAAATACGTTCAATTTTATACACCTTTAAAACTTTAAAACCAAAGTTTGAAATCATCGGAAATTAAATTCTCAAAATTTTGATTTAAATTCATTACAATTCTCAAATAAATTATAAACCATGTTTTTATTTCAATTATTTATATATGAGACAAAAGCCAATGGTTTAGGTGACATATTTAAAATCCAATATTATTTATTAACAAACAATTCAATTAACTATCAAAATTCAGAAAATCATACTTATATATATAATATAATTATTCAAAATTTATTCCATTTACCAAAATTAAAAATAATATTGTGTCAATTTGCTCTGCTCACGTGTTTTGGAAATCCTATCGATAGCGTTGATCAGACGAATCGATCGGAAACCCAAATCAGCATCAACAACTCAAACAACACAGTGTATAAATCATTTTTAATATAAATTTACAAATACACTTCCTCGCTCGACGATACAAGAATGGATTCAAAGCAAGGATAGAGATTCAAATTTTGATGGACTCAAACCAAAGAGAATTCCGATTCGAAGATAAGTTCGAAACCGAAGATAGGATGATTAAATAACGAAATAAGAAGATGGATAAGTTTATATAAATCGCGGGCAACCTTAACCGGGTCGACCGTGACTTCAAGAATAAGATCGGTGAAGAATTTCGAGGCAAATCCACATTCGATCTCAAGAAATAGAATTCAGGTATAGCAGGAAATAGATAGCATCGTAAACCGAGGACACAGAAATCTCTGGTAATTCAATGCCTATTGTAAAGGAGTTTCACCCCTTTACAAAATTTCGAAGATTGGCAAGACCGCCGATCCATTATAAAGATCATTCAAAGTGTAGTTTTGGGATGCTCCAGAATTGAAAGAAGACGAATAGTGAGGGACACGAATGAATTTCGGAACCGAAGGAATGTTCCAAAATTCAAAAGAATCGAGTCAAAAGGAAGAGATTGAAACTCGAATGAGGGTGATTCTGTAAATACAATTACCCTATATGCTAAGTTTTGCCTAGAGCTACCAAAGCTCTGATACCAACTGTAACGACCCGCTATTTTGGACTATTCGCATCCACACATGTCGGACTTGAATAATTCAAAATACCGAATTGTTAATTTAAATTTGGCAAAACTGAGCATATACAGTAAATAAATAATCACAGATCACAGACACAGAGTAATAAATGCAGCGGAAATAAAGAAGAGAGAGTAGTTCATGAAGCTACTATATAAATATATAAGTTACATCAGAGTTAAACCAGATACAACGGAAGAGTAACACGATACATCAGATACAAATCAGAATACATCACTAGAATCATCGAATACTGGAAGCAGAATAGATGGCTGGATCTCCAAGCGAAGCTCCAACTCCAAAGGTGAGTCTCGAATACTGGTATACTCGGTCTGACCCGAGCGTAAAGCAAAACACAAAACACTCGAGTCAGGATTAACATTCTTATATCATTAAATCCAACTCAAGTGAAATAGCAACTGAAATACAAGTAACTCAAAGGATGTTTGGAATAGCCATCCTTTAAGGATCCGTTAAACTATCTACTATGTAGTAGTGTACGATAAGTAGATAATGACTATCAGTAATATAAGATATCAAAATAGTGTTAAGGCGTTACCATTATCCCCCTTAACACATTTTATATAAGCGTCATAGTCTATACAGCACTGTAAACTCCACCGTAAACTAGTGGGATATCAGGGAGTACTCCATAGGTATAACGGAAAACAAATCGTAGTGGTCGCGTATATAGGGATCCAAGTATGACAAGGCACATGAGGCAATACCCAAGGTAGTGAAACTACCGTTTGCCTGATCCGGACTGGTGAGAACGCATTGCCGCAGCGATCGCAACACCGCGAAACAACACTCCCAAAATCAAGGGTGCACCAATCGACAACAAGTAATGAGTAGTTTTCGAAGAAGTGTGTTCGCTCGAGGTAGCTGACCCCATTTGGCCCAGCACGGTTCCTGTTTTAGTCATTTCCAATTTGATACAAGTGTCAAGGCTATCCATTATCGTTCTCTTTCTTCAGTCATCAACGTACATCATTCCAACCACTTCATTCTGGATCACACTCCGCGTATAGTTATTAAAGTGGTTTTCGGTTTAGACAGTGAGTATGTCCCTAACCGATTCCGGTCACTTTAATAACCTTCGAAATTATTACACCGATTGGTCGTTTAATAAATTTCAAAACCAAATCAATTACAATTTCAATTAGAATTTGTAAACCAACATTCCGTTTGAATTTCTAAAACCATTTCCATAACTTACGTTTCAAAACTTCCAAATTACCATTTCAAGATCTTACAATTCAATTTCAATTTTTATTTAAAACACTTCAAATATTGATTCAAGTTCGTATATAAGTTTCATTCCGAAATCATTTAAATTAATTTGGTTTAACATTCAAATCAATTTAACTTCATTGATCGATTTTATTTAGTATTCATTAAGTAAATTTGTCATTCAAAACAATTTCTATTTAATTTCCAGTTCATTAAATCCATTACTTAAGTTCGACTTCATTATATCAAAACTTCAAATTGAATTAAATTAAATTCGTCAAATCAAATTCTTTACATTTCAAGTCTTACATTAATTTAAATAAAACACATTTTATTTCTTGTTAGAGAAATTCAATTTCACTTATTTATTTACTTAGTTACAATATCAAAACTCAATTAATAAAGAAACTTAATTTCACTTATTCAAAAGTTTGATTTCTCTTAACAAAGAATTCAATTCTTATTTGGTTATTAAATAATTCAATCTTATTCAATTATTAAATAATTTCAAAAACTTAATTATTAAATAATTTCAAACTTAATAATTAAATTTTAAACAACATTCCTTCATTAACTACTAGGTTAATATTTTGTTTCGGATTATTAAATATTAACATTTTCGTTTCATTAAAAATTCAAATTTCAACTTCATTTCAAAACCATATTATTTTTTCAAATAAAATCTTCATTTTATTTTTATATCAAATTATTGACCAATCGATTTTTATTTAATTCTCTATCCTAGGTCAAAGTTCAATTTGGGTATTTATCATTTCAACCCGATTCCAATTCCATTCAAAATCAAAGCATAGCAAAGGGAACTTGCAGTGTGATAACTGTGATGGTGTCAAAGTAAATAAACAAGCAATAACAACAATCAATATCAACAATCCAATAATCAATTCAAATAATCCCGAAATAATCGTATTAATTCACATTGTTATTTGTGCAAATTAATATAATTATTTCTAGAATCTACACTATCATTTCATGTAGATTAAAGATTATTACACTATTATTTGATGCGGTTCTACACTTGACATTTCTTATTCGATTTCATACCATAAATTCAAAGGGTTCAAGGGTAATTAACCATTTCTACGTGTCAAATAATTAAACATTTAAGGGATCATATTTTACAAATTTAACTAATCAAATCCAACACATATATCAATTCAAACTTTAACTATCCTACGTCAAATTCAGTTGCATGTTATTTATCACTTATACATTTACAATTTAACGACCAATGCAAACATCAACAATCAATCAATTAACAGCCAAACTGTATTATCATCGCATAAATAATTAACAGATAATGGTGTCAGATGTCATAGGTGAACTGATACAGGTAATAACAGTGTAAATATCTAACAGCAGCATATTTCAATTGTCGTTTCAATTGAAATCAAATTTAATAAATAAAAGAACATTAATCGTGAGTGATTTCTCACCTTTTAAGGCTAGAGATGATAGGCGATGAATTGGCTACGAATTCCAAAGCAAATCAATATTGGCACGGATTCAATGAAGAAACAGGCACGACAAACCCAAAGCTGATAAAATGAAAAACGATGAGAACCAATCAGAATCATTTTTTTTACTGAAATTATGTACATTATTAATATATTATTTATTATTTCAATTTATCATTTCAAGACAAATATTAAAATAATATAACTTCCAGATCATTATTAAATCAAACTTATATATATTACTTTAGCATAAAGTCTAAATACATTTCAAACTTATGTATACAACATATATTCAAATAGACTAATATAAAAATCATATGTATAAACTTATACAGACTTATGTATAAACATCTTAATTATTATTATCAACAGTTCCAAACATACTACAAACTCATATAACTTGATATGTATATACACTTGTATAATATAACCTTTAAAGTAAAACATTGTATACCCTATATATAACTAATATAAATTTATAACCATAGACAGGGAATATACTTAAACAACAAATAACTATAAAATAAACGCTGTAAACTTTTATAAACCCAGTAAATCCAAAAGTTTATAGACATATACATACAAAACAGCAAGTTGCATAAAACAATATCAATATAGCATTTCTAATACCATATTAGGAAAACGTACGTATACTGCAAACCTATATATAACTTCCATAGACCATATTTATAAAACAAGACAACAACTATAAAATAATATATGTGATACTGTAAGTGTTGTAAACTTAGAAATCTAACAGTATTCTTATACTTTTAAAAACCTGTATATTGTATATTTTATATGTAACCAACACACCCCTCTCTGACATTAATTCCTAAAGCCAAACATCCTAACATAACTTATATATACTCATACCAAAAACCAAAACTTATACTGCTATATATAACAGCTTCCTCAAATCAAATAAAAAAATTAAAATCACGTACGTTATAAGATATAAATAAATCAAGTTATAAAATATCTTCACTGCATATCGATCTGTTTTCCATCAAATGAACAGCTTACAGTACTATATATAATACTAGCATAAAACAAACTAACCTAAGCTAGCATCAGCAATAGAAGGCAACGGCATGGGGAGGTGGCTGAGGTGGCCCTGGATCCGAGTAGTGGATTCGGCTGAAGAGGAGCAGGTGATTCGGGCTGCGTTCGACTAGAGGGGATGGAGATACAGTGGTTTTTAATCGTAAAGAGAGGATGGTGGCTTGGTCGAGTGCGCAAGTGGGGAGGGTGAGCGTGAGTGACTGGGTTGCTGCTGTGAGATTAAGCGCTGAAGTGGGAGAGGGGAAAGGACAAAGGCGTGGGCTGAAGTGGGAAAGACTATGGGTTGTTCGTAACGATTGTCGTGGTGGACTCGGAGGAGATTTGGAGGAGCAACTGTCTTGCGTCTCCCTTTTTTTTTAGATCTAAAAATCAATATCTCGGCAATAACAAAACGAAGAAAAGGAAGAAGCTATAGAAGGAACCCAGAATGAATGGACAAATGGAAGGTGAATAGATTAAAGTTTTTGGGAACAGAGAACATTTTGAAATAACCGAAAGTTAACGTTGAATTCCAAAGATATTAAATGTAAAAAAAATTGTTAGACTTTTTACAACTAAGTAGATGAAAGGATAGATTCAAACAATTTTTTTTTTAAAACGGGTATCGATGCGGGCGTCATTTTACAGATTTCTTCGTCGCTCGGACTCCGAAATACACAAACAAATATACCGTAAAGATCAGCATAACGAGACGATCCAAACGGTATACGGATATTAGTGCTACGATTGAATTATAAAATTTCGAATTTTCTACTAGCGGAAAATGCAAGAAAAACGCAGGAAAATAAGATCGACGGAGCTAAAGATGTCCGAATTTTGAAAAACGAAAAAATGACGTCTTGCTCAGAAGACGTTTTAGAATTTTTCTATATAAAAATATTTTGGTTTCGAAAACATTTTATTTTCATCATTTTTTAACTGATTAAATTGAAGTGAATTTACGCGCGAAATAAACTTTCATATTTTTGGACAAAATTTTACCAGTTGCTATATTTAACTAGACGCATTCCAAATATCAAATTTATATTTCAAAAATTTATTGTTTAAAGTTTTACAAAATTTCAATTAATAACGTTATTAAAAACCGGTTAAATTTATGGGTTGTTACAGTTAGCCTACATCTAGTCCCGCAACATAAGTACGGATTTCCTTTCAAAATCAATTCTTATAATTACACCCTCGATTTCAAGGCCACGAGGTACATCGCTCCAGATTCACAATCCTCTGGGTAGAGATACTTGATTTTATGGGCAACAAGTTCACCCGATTGATTTTCCAGGCTACAATCACACATTTTCTCGCTCGATTGAATACGAAGAAGTCTATAACTCTGAATAGCACTGGGATCTTGTTGAGATAGTGATAGAGAATCAAACTAGAGATGATCTAGTTAGATTCAATGGTGATTTCAGCAGAGTAATGGTAAAAATGTATATAAAGAAACGTGGAAGAAGAAGAGGAGTGAAATCAGAGAAAATATGAATGTAAATTCGTTTAAAACAGCCCCTATTTATAGTAGAACAACAGCCATGTCAATTCGTGAAAGGATATGACGAATAGACACTTCTTTTGAAATTCAAACTTTTGAAATAAATCGTCACCTTGTCGACAAGGGGTCCTTAGGGTTGTCGACAAGCCTAAGTTATTTTTGGTAATTTGTTTTTCTTTGAAAATAACTTCTATCTTGTATTAAAACTATTTTAAACTTTATAAATATACTTAACTATAATTAAAATACATAAATAAGTATAGAGAATAATATTTTGGCATATATAAAATTTTACTATAATTTTATATTTAAATCTAAGTATAAATATTAAAAGTTAAATATATTATAATTAAAAGATAGTTTAAAACCAAGGATAATTTGATATTGAAAATAAAGATTATTTTGAGGCTAAAAGTATTTTAAAACCAGGATAGATGTTTTTGATTTAAAAAGGAAGATTTTGAAATCATTTTGAAAACAAGATATAATTTTTAAAACATTTGAATAAAAGTTAGTGGATACAAAACAGTGTTCCACTAGATTTTTCGTAGGTTCCATCCTACTTAGGGTTCCATCCCTTTAAAGGGATCGAAGTGGATTCCATTCCACGAATAAAATGGATTTTAAGATGTCAGTGCTTTTCTAGGAGTTTTAACCAAATTCCTAACTAAATTACTTATCTTGAAATCTTGAACTCTTGATAATCTTGGTACCCATGAGTCTTGAATCTTGATATCTTCGATCTTGAGTTCATTAGTTCTTGAATCTCTATACTGTACAGTCTTCATTCTTTGGTACCTGTATATATATCCTGCATATACATATATATCTAAACAATAATGTTAGTATTTATATTTTATAATCATATTCTAAGGTTGTTATCATCAAAACCAACTTCTCAAGGACTAACAATCTCCCCCTTTTTGATGATGACAACCTTTGTTTGTAAAATATTACTTCTATCCTAATAACTCCCCCTAAAACTAATAACTCCCCCTTAATCTATGCTTAACTATCCTATTTTATACTTCTCCCCCTTTACATCAACAAAAACAAAGTTTAAATCTATACAACTCCCCCTTAATCTAATACTATATTACATGTGATTATAATGATAGTGTTATCATAAATAATCTACACTTAATTCTGAAACTAAAGCTTAGCCCTTAATAACTAACTCTCCTAACTAAGAATCCATATATGAGAATATTTATAATAATGATAATGTGAGAATTCAAATATGATAACACAAATCATTTATTAATTATATAATGTTATATTTACATTTGCGTAGAAGACGTAAGTAATATCATATACAAATAACGATAAGAAAGAGAGAAAAGAAACTAATGTGTATCCTTGACAATGGGAGATCTATGAAGCGTGCAATTTGGGTAGTGGAAACAGAAATTTCCACGTTGTTCGACTAGATTTCCATCCTTGTCAAAGCACACTTCGCCAACACAAACAGCTTTGTCGTCATATTCAGCATGCTCTTCTTTCATGTGGGCTTCTTCTTCTTCTTCCTCGCTGTCTTCTTGCACTTGAACACTTGAGGATTCTTCATCGATCAAGATGGGATTAGCGTGATTGTCCATTAGAAACTTTTGCAAGTTTCTAAGGATTTTTCCTTGCCGTTCTTGTTCTTTGGCCATTCTGATTTGCACCACTTGAATTTTAGTCATAAGTTGCAGTGCATCCTTCAAGGAAACCTCCATTTTCATCACTCGTGCAAGCGTAGTTCGTTGAAATGGTCCGGTAGAAGGAGAAGGGAACGAAAAGGTTGAATTTTTGTTTGATTTAGAGGTGGAGGCCATTGTTTTAATGTTTTCAGAAGTTAGAATAGAGAAAGAACAGAAAGAATGAACAAAATTTCGAAATAAGAAGAATATATAACCACCCATTTGAATTTTTGTGGGAAAATTTCAAAAGAAAAAAAATTCGTTATATGTCGACAGGGGTAAAGGAGGGTTGTCGACAAGGTACTTATATTTTTTCTATTTGATTTAATTTAATTTAATTTTAATTATACTTGTTATATATTTATATTCTATATTTCAGTTATTGAACAAATACCTAATTCTCTTCTTAATTTAGTAAATATAGATTCATTTAAGGGTTTTGTTAAGATATCAGCAATTTGATTCTCGGAATTGATATAATCGAGAGTAATTACTTCCTTACTTATATTATCTCTGAGAAAATGATGTCTGATATCAATATGTTTAGTTCGAGCATGATGAGTAGGATTTTCAGATAAATTTATTGCACTAGTATTATCACAATAAATTGGTGATTTTGAGATATTTAAACCAAAATCTTTTAAAGCTTGGTGCATATATATTACTTGAGAACAAGCCAAAGCAGCAGAAATATACTATGCTTCGGTTGTTTATAAAGAAACTGTGTTTTGCTTTTTACTAAACCAGGAAACCAGAGAATGCCCCAAAAAGTGACAAGTTCCATTTGTACTTTTTCGGTCTGATTTACAACCAGCATAGTCAGCATCACAGTAAGATATTAATTCAAAAGAATCATTTTTAGGATAAAATAAGCCATAATCAAAGTTGTGTTTAACATATCTTATGATATATTTTACAGCTTTTAAATGGGTCTCTTTAGGTTGGGATTGATATCTTGCATAGAGACAAACACTATGCATGATATCAGGTCTACTAGCAGTGATATAGAGTAGTGATCCAATCATTCCTCTATATAATTTTTGATCTGCATCTTTCAAGAGATCTTCTTTACTTAGGTACTCGTTGGTTGCCATGGGAGTGGGTTTTCCACTTGCAGTAGTCAAACCAAATTTACTAACTAGGTCTTTAGCATATTTTTCTTGACTGATAAAGATACCATTATCTAATTGTTTTATTTGCAATCCTAGAAAGAAGTTTAATTCACCCATATGACTCATCTCAAACTCTTTTGTCATTATTTCAGAAAATTCTTTATTCATTTCAAAATTAGTTGATCCGAAAATGATATCATCTACGTAAACTTGTACTAGTTGAATATCATTTTTGTTTCTTTTAGTAAAAAGAGTATTATCTACTTTACCAATTTCAAAATTTGATTGTAATAATTAAGATCTTAGTCTATCATACCAAGCTCTAGGAGCTTGTTTTAGACCATATAGAGCTTTCTTAAGTTTGTAAACATGATTTGATAATTTTTCATCTTCAAAAAGTGGTGGTTGTTCAACATATACTTCCTCTTTTACAAATCCATTTAAAAAGGCACTTTTAACATCCATTTGAAATATTTTGAAATTATTATGTTTTGCGAAAGCAAGTAGAATCCTAATGGCTTCTAAACTTGCTACGGGAGCAAAGGTTTCATCACAATCTATTCCTTCTTCTTGATAATAACCTTGAGCGACTAACCGGGCTTTATTTCTAACGACCTCACCTTGTTCATTCATTTTATTTTCATAAACCCATTTAGTTCCAATTATAGTTTTATTTTCAGGTCTAGGAACAAGTTTCCAAACATCATTTCTAGTGAATTGATTTAGTTCTTCTTGCATAGCCAAAATCCATGAATCATCAGTTGATGCTTCTTTTGGATTTTTGGGTTCAATAGTTGATATAAAGGCTACATTGCTCATTTTACTTAATTGATTTCTAGTTGTAACAACAGATTGCATATCTCCTAGTATATTTTCTATAGGATGGTCTTTTTAAAGTTTAATCTTTTTATTAGGATGATTAATTTCATTATTAGTTTCAGTTGACTCCTGATTTTGAGTAATTAAATCCTCTTCATCATTTGTATCTTCAAAATTTTTGAGATTTTCATTGAATGAAACATGCATTGTTTCTTCGATGGTGTTAGTTCTTAAATTAAACACTCTGTATGCTTTACTTCTATTAGAATATCTGATAAAGATACGTTTGTCGGATTTAGGATCAAATTTATCTAATCTATCTTTTGTATTTAAAATAAAACATTTACTTCCAAAAATTCCAAAATAAGATACCTTAGGTTTCTTTTCGTGAAGAAGTTCATAAGATGTCTTATCAGTTAAAGGTCTAATTAAAATTCTATTTAAA
Source organism: Allium fistulosum (assembly GCA_030737815.1). NCBI lineage: Eukaryota > Viridiplantae > Streptophyta > Magnoliopsida > Asparagales > Amaryllidaceae > Allium > Allium fistulosum. Next base: position 1,506,473,278 of record CM060903.1, read on the forward strand.
ATATAACCGGCGGTAGCAACTGCTTCTGGCCAAAAATGTTTTGGTAATTTACTATCTGAAACCATAGTTCTCACACACTCTTGAATCATCCTATTTTTACGTTCTACTACTCCGTTTTGTTGTGGAGTTCTTGGAAATGAAAATTTGTGAGTTATTCCCTTTTTATTGCAGAATTCCTCAAACTTTTCATTTTCAAATTCACCACCGTGATCACTACGGATGGTTATAATTTTTATAGAACGTTGATTTTGAATCATTTTTGTAAAGTTCTTAAAACTTTCAAAAGTATCACTTGTATATTTCAAAAATATTGTCCATGTAAATCTAGAATAATCATCTACAATTACAAAAACATATTTACTGTGATTTATCGACCGAATTTGAGATGGACCAAATAAATCAAGATGAAGTAATTCAAGAGGTTTTGAAGTTGAAATCATATCTTTTAATTTAAAGGAACTTTTTCTAAGTTTTCCAAATTGACATGCATCACATAAACTATCTACTTTAAAATTCATTTTAGGGAGACCTCTTACTAGATCATGTTTTGACAGTCTAGATAAGAGTTTGAAATTCAAATGCCCAAATCTCTTATGCCAAATCCAAGGGTCACTTGTATTTGCCAAAAGACACAGGTTATCATTTGAAACTTTCATACTAAGAATATAAATATTATTTTTCCTAATTCCCTCAAATATTATGGTTGAATTATTATCTTCAATGTGACACTTATCTTTTTCAAATTTAATTTTATATCCTTTATCGCAAAGTTGACTAATACTTAGCAGATTATGTTTCAGATTCTTAACTAGCAAAACATTAGTAATAATAGGAGTTTCAGAGTTACCGACATTGTCGATGCCAATCACATATCCTTTTGAGTTGTCTCCAAAGTTAACCAGTCCTCCGTCTTTGTATATTATATCATTCAGCATATTCGGATTACTAGACATGTGTCTAGAGCATCCACTATCGAGTATCCATTTATTCTTTTTGATCTGCATAATTTGTCCATTGTGGATTGATTCATCAACACCCATAAAACATGTTTCCTGCACATCATACAATTTTGGTAGACAACTTGAATTTGAATATCGATTATATGCAGACTCATGAGACAGTGATGATCTGAATATTTCTAAACTAGTATTAACAAGTTTTTCAAACATAGCCATTTTAAAAGCTTTTTCAAAATTCATATTATGAAACTTTGAAAACCTGGCTCCGATACCAAATGTGAGAAATGCGGATAACGGATCTTAAGGCTAGAATTAACATAGGAGGGGGGTGAATAGTGTTTTAAGGAATTACTAATTCTTTTTGAGTTTATATTAATTTGAACACAAATGTATGCAATATTCAGACACAGATATAATCACAGAATCAAACACAGATGCAGATATAAAGTAAAAGCAATAAAGGAAAGAACACACGAATCGATGTGAAGGTAGATTCGGAAAAACAGAATCAAGGTGAACAACTAAAGCTGAGAAGATAAGGTAGATTTAAAGAATAGAATCGGGCACGAATCGTAAATTTCAAACCATAAGAGTTTCAATTTCAAATATTAATACAGAATTCCTTTGTTGAAAATACTTTTATTATAAAATACTTTTATAACTCGATGTTTCAACAAGTTTATCCTTGTTCCTGTAGACTCTGGTAGTGCGTTGGTCAGGCGCAAAACTAGAATTCTCCAGGTACTTAGTAGGCCTGTTTCAACACCCAGTGAAAATACTAGAAAACTTTTAAAAACAGATATGGAAAGTACAATCCAAAAAAAACAAACAAAACCTTTGTCTAACCATGGATCGCAGATACACAAAGGTTACGCCTTGGTCCCCCAGGAAACATCCGTATCCGTAAGCTTTCTCAGCCCTGCGAATTGCGCCATGATGACTAGTAGACCGCAGATACACAATGGTTACGCCTGAATCCCCCAGGAAACATCCGTATCCGTAAGCTTTCTCAGCCCTACGGATTTCGCTACTAATACGACCTACATAGATCACAGGATACACAATGGTTACGCCTGAATCCCCCAGGAAACATCCGTACCCCTGGGCCATCCAGCCAGGTGAATTACGCTATGCAGTCGCGCTTGTAAGACCATGGGTAACGCCATGGAATTCGATGGAAACTCGAGTATCATATCCGGAAAACCAAAATCAAAGAGAATAATATCGATAGAATGAATCCACAATGTGGCCACAAAGCGGATATCAAGCAGAAGGCACTTTCCATATCTTTACTTCGAAAATATATATATCATATAGTACCTTTTCAAATCACTTTCAAATATCGTACTTATATAAAGTCCATTATATATAAGATTAAATTTTCAAATCAAATACCTTTCCAAAATCAATAGTATATCAAATCACACTTATATAGACTTCAATTATATAAAATTTCATTTTTCAAATTGAGTACCTTTTCAAATCTATAGTTTTCGAATCAACCTTATACGTATACAAACCAAATTTTTTTATATAAGTTCGATAACTCCCAAATCAGGTATTTAGAAAAAATAAGGTTCTCAAATTTTAATTTGTTTCAATATTAGTTTAATTTCAAAATCATATACAATCCCACCTGATTATTTCTTCTCAATTTAAATATCTTTAGTTTTAAAGTTTCCAACATAATAAATTTAGAAAATAAATCCATATTTCCAAATCAATATAATTTAAGTCAACCAATTCATTTCCAAAATCAAATGTTTTCAAAATCATCTTATACTTACATAAGGTCCATCTTATATAAGGATCAAATTTTACAAAGTAAATTTCGCTGTATGAAGAGCCATATGGGATTTGAATATCTTTGCTTTTATGGGTTATATATCTTTGTAATTTAAATTGGAAATTTTCTTTTAGTAAGCAAAGATATTCTAACCCGATAGCTTCCAACTTCAGCGTCAAAATATATCAATGATATTAGAATATAAGATGTACATACGTCATCATTTCGCAAAATCACATTTGATCGCTCGGTCGATCACACAAGTTCGCTTTCGAACTAGTATTATCCATTCGACTTCCCTAATGCGGATTTCGATATGGTTTCTCGACTATAAGCCATCAGTCTCCTTGCATAGCCATATACCATGATAGAGAATTCTAGAATTGAGCCCAAAATCCATATCAAATATTCGCCATCAAGAATCGAATGAAAAATCCTAACACGAAATGGTGTAATTCACCTCGAACTTGTGTACTCAAACCTGGATCAAATTAATTATGCGAATAAAACAGCATACGTACAACTTATATATTTATTCCAACTTGTTAAATATATAGTTTCATAAAGATGTTACTAAGTTAAAACATTTAAACTAAATTTTATTCAAAATATTTCGAAAACCAAATTCTTTTCAAAACATCTCAAATCTAAATTTCATATTAGAAAATTTTAAAATTGCCTTATTCATTTACTTAACAAAACAGTTTCAATTTATTTAACCATATTACTACATACTTTAACATACATACCAAACTTATATACTTTATACTTTTCAAAATTTCTTAGCTTTGAAAAGTTAACCTTGATTTGGAAGTGCTCGAACCTTCAAAATAGTTGAAGAAATCATTTTCAAATTCAAGAGTTGGAAATCAGCAAAAAATCAGTAAATCAATTTTAATAGATGGGGTTATATCAAATCCGAACCTCAAGGACTGAACACCGGCTTACTTCAAATCATTTCAAATATATATACATATATCCTTTGAATATCAAATCTTACTTTGGAATTTGAAATCAAAATTGGTTTCGCAAAATCACTCGCGTAGCAATGCTACTAAAGTGGCCTCTCCCCCACTCTGAAACTCGAAAATCAATGTCGATGATGCGTGCACTCATCACCGAAATTATTTTCCAGCGACATAAGTGAGTTCTGGACTTCTATTTCTCAAACTTCTTTTGAAATTTCTTTGAAATCATTCGAAACTTATTAAAATCATTTGAAACATTTCTTATTCGGAAAATACTTTTAAATCATATTATTATTATATATTTCAAAATCTTAAAATCAATTTCAAAATACCGGAGTTCAATTCTCGAATTTCAAATTTAAAATCCTTCAGTCAATAAATCATTTTTTTTGATAAATCAAATTTCTTATATAATTTTTCAAAATTACAAATCCTTTCGAAACCTCAAATATTCATTTTAAAAAGGGTATTAAATCTTTATCAAAAACATTTCACTTTTATATATTGATATAATCATACTTATCAAAATAATAATTTCGATTTAGAAAACAATTTCTAAAATACAAACAAACCCGATTTTCAAAGGATGATTTAAGAATGGATTTCAAACAAAGATAGAGATTCAAATTAGAGGAACTCTTAATCAAATAGAATTATGATTCGAAGATAAGCTCGAACGAAGATGAGATAATTAAATTTCAAAATAGAAGATGAATATACTTATATAAATCGCGGATGACCCTAGGGTCAACCGTGACTTCAGGAACAAGATCGATGCAGAATTCCAAGAAAAATCAACATTCGATCGCAAGAGATAGCGGCATCTAAACCAAAGATATAGAAATCTTCAGTGAATCAATGCCAATTGTGAAGGAGTTTCACCCCTTCACAAATCATTCAAAGATTGGTGGGATCCTATTGTCACATCCTGAAATTTTCGACTTTCGAAAATTCGACATCGATACTCACTTTATCGACTGCCAAGAAATCGAGTGTCGGAAACTCCAATAGTGAGGGTTTAAGAAAGAAGAAAAAGGCAGAAGAAGAAGAAGGTAGAAGAAAGAAGAGAAGAATATCAGAACAACATCAGAACAGAAAACAATATCAGAATCTTACACATCGCAGCGGAACAATATATAATAGATAAATGAATAATCTTTAAACAAAGAACTATATCATTTTATACATACATCAATCATCAGAGTCAATATACAACAATGGACAGTTATATAACTTGTCCTCATACAGAATACACAGCGGAATAAATAATATCAGATATAAATACTACGTCTCGCCATCCAGCTTGCTTCCAAAGCTCCAGAATATCCAGAATATCCTGATAACATAACTCTAGGCTGCCCGTGTGGAAATTTTTGGGCACCCAGAGTTTAAAAGGGAACAATAAACTCCGAGTCAGTCATGGTGACTGGTGTGAGATCGTAAAACAGTTATTCTTTAAAATAAACAACAGGAAAACTTTAATGTCAATTCGCAATGCTTTTGGAAAATGAAACTACCATAAGACCTCCCGCCACACACACAATGCAAACGCAGACTTGGAGGAGATTTCTTCTTATGATAGTCAAAGATGCTTACTACGCAAAAATCAAATCATTTTGGATATTATTATTAGTGCATAGTGGAAAACATTTCGAAAGTAGAATATAAATCTTAGCCAGCATAGGTACCATTATAGTATGCCTGCTATAGCTGCCATATTAGATGGCAGGTTCTACAACTAAAACCGTACAAGTCTCGTATTGTTTCTTTGGATTTCCAACAAATGGTCAGGCTAAGGAACTTCCTATCCACGATGGGTACGTCCCTGGAATAGACGACCCAAGAACCTAACCGGATCTCTGCCAACACAAGGCCGGGTTACCTCTGCAAAAGTAGGTAACTACTGACACGCGTATGCCATCCCCCGATCGTCACCGATCTTCCCGAGGATCCCCGATTTCCAACAAACCACAAAGTAATAATAACTGTGCAGCAACCACAGAGGTTAAGTATCTGGGCTCCATACCATGATACCACCTTTATCCAGAAGGAATGACATACACTAAGGGGCGCTACTCCCTAGAACCTTGCCGCATTCGTCCTGTTTCAACCATTTCCGGGGTGTGAGGCTCGACGAAGTCTCATCCACAAAGCTACGCTTTCTCAAAAAGCCCTGCTTCGGGTCAAACAAAAATGATCAACCTATGATCACAAAGATATAAGATCAAACAAATGATCATATCGCAAATGATCAAACACTGATCATTTCACAGCAACACTCAGTATGCCACGTTACCAAATTGGGATATATCGCTGATGAATTTCAACTACATAACCTCTGAGCTCGTACGTCTCAGAGAAGGGTGTTAAGCTAAGAGAATAAATTCTCCGCCACCAACAGATATGTATTTGAAAGAAATCAGCTTTATATCTCAAATTGTAACGTCAGACACACAATCCATACAAGTCTGTTCCGGGATCGAACAGAACCGAAGGCACTTCTCACGAAGCCCTTGCATTTCCGGATAATTTTCTAATCACGTCCGGACTTCCCGTCACTAAGGGTGATAAAACCTCTAAATCGAAGATCAGTCGATGTAGAGTAACTCGACGGTAATCCTTCCGTTTTCAAAAATATCCGGTCTTCAACACCGGTCTTCAAATGCAATTCATAACGACGTATCACATATTCGGAATGGGTTATACGACCCCATGGTCCTTTCCCGGCTAACCCGAATAGTGAGCGCTTATTCAAAAATAAGTGTGGCATTCAAATTCATCCAATTCACAAAAAATACCTATCTAAAGGTAATTATTGATAGTCGGTTATTTAACTATCAATAAAGATGCGCAACATCATCAGATTCCAAATAATTTTCCAAATTATTTCATCTTCAAAAATATCTTTACTAGATATAAAATTTCCACACTTCAAAAATAAATCGATATTTATTTTTTAACAACTTCCCTTTTCTTTTATAAATTCCATAGTGAATTTATATTTCAAAATATCTACTGATATACGATTTTCAAATCGATTCCAATATTCAATTTCAATTTATCTTTAAGAAGATAAATCTCAAAATGTTTCATTTCATTTTGGAAAACATTCCCATACTTATTTAATAATAAGTATTTCACAAATCATTTATTTTCAACACTTGGAAAATATTCGATATACTTAAATCAATATTAAGTACATATTCATTCTTTAAGGAAATCATTACTATAACAACATTTATTTGAGTCAAAACGAATGTTACGTAAAACATCGTTACGACGACTCAAAATCTCTAGTATAGGGATTCGAAATTAAAATAGATATATGAATCCCAATACTACATAAAAACATTTCCTTTCGGAAATCATTTACTATAACAACAGTGTTATAGTCCACCATTTCCTTATATTTCTCGAAAACGTCTATTTCAACAATGAACGTTGAAATCTATTTATTCGATACTTAACACGTTTTAAAACATCTTTTAAAACAATTACTTCATTTCTGTAATATCGCTTTCCCAAAACACGTTCATTTTACTTAACAATATATTCACTGTCCAAAATCGTGAATATACTTCACTAACCACATTTCAATATTTTCTACACATTTTATTTAAATAACAATCCGCTATCCAAAGTCGCGAATATATCTCCTTTAAAAATCTTCTATATTTAATTTATCAAATTCAATCTATTTCGAATTTATAAACACGTTTATAAATTCTATTTCCATTTTTATAACAACTTCGACTTATAAATCTTCTTTTATCAACTTCTATATTTTTACTTATCAAAATAAGTGATTTCGGATTTATAAACAACTTTTATAAATTCCAATTCTATTTATAAAACTTCAATCCCAATTCAATTTCAATATTGATTTCTGAATTTATTTTCAACATTAAATAAAAGATTCCATACTAATTTCTCAAAAATTCATTTCCAATATTAAATCAATTACAGATTGATTTCTAATTTTATTTATCACTACTAAATAAATTCAAATTTTAAATTAGATTCTTCAATTTATAATCACTATTTTACGAAATCCATTTATTTAACATTTTTACTTTATTCTGGAATTTATTCAATACGATTATAAAAATTTACTTTTTATACTTTAAAAATTCCTTTCTTCAAAATTTCTTCAATTTCAAAAATTGATTCACTTAGAAATTTCCTACTTGAATTTCAAAATTCAATTTCGTTTATCTTTGGAATCCAATGATGTCAAAACATCCATTCAGCTAAATTTTAGCTTTCAAACAATTTCCAGATATCAATATGATTAATAGCATCACTATAATCATTCACAGATTCATATCACAATAGAAATAAATTCAATCAATGTGAGGGGTCCAGTTGGATCCCTCCAACCTGTTTCCCTGCATCCAAAGACGTCAGCACAATACCAATTCCGCTCCAGTGCGGAATTATCGCGGTATATAGGTTTTTTTATAAATCCGCTTACTAACGGCGCAATAGGGTCTCATCCGCTATACGAGGCGGGAAATCATCAATCCAATATATACATATGCCAATATGTATATTGTAACGTCCCGGATTTTCGCGTTCGAAAATCGACATCCATACTTTACATCGTACTCGAATGCCGTAGATTCGATCGTTCAAATCCGAGTCGCCGGAGCTTATAACAACATTAAGTAAATAACACAGCGGAAAAAATGAATAATACATTGATATACAATATCTGATACAACAGAGTGATACAATGAATATCAATATACATCAGAGATATGATACAACAAATAGCAGCGGAAAAGAAAAACGATAATATCAGTAGCGGAACAAATAACTCTAAGATAGTCTTCAAGAGAGAACTCCAACAGTAGCTCGAACTCCCAATAACGATACACCAAGAATAAGCAAGTGCAGTCCGATCCAAAGACTGAACTAGCTCCAGAAAATCTACTGAACCTGACTATCTGAAAAACCCAACTCTAGACTGCTCGTGTAGAAAATTATGAGCACCCAGAGTTTAGGAAATGAACAATAAACTCCGGATCAATCATGGGACTGGTGTGAGCAACAAAAACAGTTTATCTTTAAAAACAAATAGCAGAGAATTTTAAAGTCAATTCGCAATGCTTTTGGAAAATGAAACTACCATAAGACCTCCCACCACACACACAATGCAAACGCAGAATTGGAGGAGATTTCTTCTTATGATAGTCAAAGATGCTTACTACGCAAAATCAAATTCTTTTTGATATTATTATTAGTGCATAGTGTAGAAAACAGTTCGAAAGTATAATATAAATCTTAGCCAGCATAGACATTCCGCACTTATGCCTACTATAGCTACCATCCAAACAGTGGTGACCACCATAAGTGAATGATAGGTTCTACAACTAAAACCGTACAAGATCGTATTGTTTTTTTTGAATTTCCAACAAATGGTCAGGCTAAGGAACTTCCTATCCACGATGGGTACGTCCCTGGAATAGACGACCCGAGAACCTAACCGGATCTCTGCCAACACAAGGCCGGGTTACCTCTGCAAAAATAGGTAACTACTGACACGCGTATGCCATCCCCCGATCGTCACCGATCTTCCCGAGGATCCCCGATTTCCAACAAACCACAAAGTAATAAACTTGCAGCAACCACAGAGGTTAAGTATCTGGGCTCCATACCATGATACCACCTTTATCCAGAAGGAATGACATACACTAAGGGGCGCTACTCCCTAGAACCTTGCTGCATCCTTCCTGTTTCGACCATTTCCGGGGTGTGAGGCTCGACGAAGTCTCGTCCACAAAGCTACGCTTTCTACAAAGCCATGCTTCGGGTCAAACAAATGATCAACCTATGATCACAAAGATATAAGATCAAACAAATGATCATATCACAAATGATCAAACACTGATCATCACACAGCAACACTCAGCATGCCACATTACCAAATTGGGATATATCGCTGATAAATTTCAACTACATAACCTCTAAGCTCGTACGTCTCAGAGAAGGGTGTTAAGCTAAGAGAATAAATTCTCCGCCACCAACAGATATGTATTTGAAAGAAATCGGCTTTATATCTCAAAGTGTAATGTCAGACATGTATCCATATAAGTCTGTTCCGGGTTCGAACAGAACCGAAGGCACTTCTCACGAAGCCCTTGCAAATCCGGATAATTTTCAAATCACGTCCAGACTTCCCATCACAAAAGAGTGATATAAATCTCTATACCGGGAGCTACCCAGTGCAGAGACATTCGACAGGTTGTCCTTTCATTTTCGAAAATATCCGGTCTTCAACACCGGTCTTCAAATGCTATCCATATACGACGTATCACTATTCGGAATGGGTTATATGACACAGATGTCTTTTCCCGGCTAACCCGAATAGTGAGCGAAATATTTAAAAACATATGGATATTGGGATTTCAATTAAGTCATAATTTTAAACCCAAACTTTCTTTTTAAATGGTTTAACAAATTACCATTTAAATCTTTTTTAAACAAAAAGATTTAATTCACAAAGTTCACTTAATTTCACAAAGATTCATTCACAGCTTTTCCAAATCGATTTCCATTTCAATTTAATTTAATTCGTTGAATCTTTAAATCAAAGATTTAACAAATAGCTTTCAAAACAATTTCATTTCGAATGGTTTAACAAAACATCATTTTAAATCTGTTAAAAATAGACAGATTTAATTCATAGCTTTCAAAAAGAATTCATTTATAACTTGGAAAAACATCATTTTAATTCAAACTTGAAATTCCCTTAACTAAATTGGAATTTCATTTCTTATATGAAAGCTTTTATCAATTGAAAACAACCAGTTTTATTTCAGAAAATCTGATTCATTCATACGAGTTGAAATCTTTGGGTTAAATTCAAATTCTCGAAATTTTACTTTTTAAAATGGTTTAACTTCATATAAACACATTTATATCATCTTTAATCCCTAGTTTCCAAATCATAGATTTAATTTCAAACTTGAATTCAATTTTAAATCTAATTATTTAAATTTTCAAAAACTCGGTTAAGTTATTCAAAATAACTTTTATCTTTGAAATTCTATTTCAAAAGCTTTTTACTTTAAACCCAAATTTCAAATTTCAGAATCAATTGAAATTAAAATTTTAAATTTCAAAAACATCAAATTTAAATTATCTGTGACTTAACCGATTTCCACGTGAAATCCATATTTGTGTGTGTATAAGTGTAGTCCAGGGGTTTCACACACAACAGTGCAATATCAATCATCACAGATATATCGATAAGCGGTATAATCGATAACGCTTATCTTCATTCACAGATTCATAGATAAAATAAATTTATCAGTCACAAAGATTCACTATTACGATTCGATGTGGGTTTCGGATAACCAACTGGAATCCGACTCCCTGTCGCATCGAAATTCAAATGTCATTCTATGGGTCAAGGGTTTCATATTCATATAACAATAGATACATCACAGATATAGAAATCACAAATCACGATATAAATCAGGACGTATCACAAAGTATCACAATCAGGGATATCAAACAATTCAATCATCCATAAGTAAGGTCAAACATTCAAATCAGCAGGATTGATTAATTGTTTAATGCTAATTAATTCAATTCATTTCAATTAAATTTATTACTTCTGAATTAGTTATCCCATCCTGATTAATTAATTATGAACCATTGGATATAAATTAATTAATCAATTACCTCAATTAATTTGAATTAATCACATGAATTAAATTAACCTCAATTACTTAATTAACTCAACCATAAATTAACTAAGTAATTATCTCTAATCATTTTCGTTAATTATTTCAACTCTTTAAGATTTATTTAATTAATTCAAATCATTAATGAATTAAATTAATAAAGTAACCATTTTAATTAATTTAATAATTAATGAATTTTAAATCACTTATCTTCATTTCTTAAGGTATAACTCATTCATACTTATGATTTAATTATTATTTTCAATGTGTTTGGAAACATTGATTTCAAATTTTCTTTTAAATTTCACATTTAATTTTTTCAAGCTTAAGGATCAATACCCATTCATTCTTAATAAAGTTTAAAATCCAATTCTTTCAGACTTTTAATTCCTTATATTAAAGTAATATTTTTATTATAAAAGAAATTTAAAGAATTAAATTAAATTCCTTTTTAAAATTCAAATTTCCTTTTCCAATACTAAAGCATTTTTAAGTATAAAAAAAAATATTAATTTAAAACTTATTTATTTCAAACTAAATTCCAAAGTCGAATTCATATTTAAACTTAGTTTTAAAACTCAGTTTAGTTTTTAAATTTACAATTTAGACTTAGTTTAAATTCCAGAAATAAACAGGCTTTTAAAACTGTAAATGACAATATGACCCAAGGCACCCTTAAAATGCTTCGAGACCAACCCAAAAACTTCGAGGAAAACTCGAGTTAAACACGCAACCAAACCCAGACTAAACTAACTCGAGACAGCTATTTTTACTCCGAGTCCCATGTCCACAAACTTCGAGTCGCCCCGCCTTTGAATTCGAGCAACGTCCCGCGCTACCCTCTTCTTCCCCAAATCTCGCGACTCCACCTGATACAAGTGACCACTGGTGCACGTGCACGAGCCTTCAACGACGCTTCGACGATCGGCGATACTTCCGGCAAGTCGCGAATCACGTGTAGATACGAAAATCGAACTCGAATCGAAAATACCTGTTCGAAATCAAAATTTAGCAGTTCCATAGAAAAACTGCAGTCGACCCATCCAACTGAAACGTCTCGCCGTACACACAACCTCGACCACCTGGCAGCTTGAAACTTCGGCTATCCACTCGTCGTCACCCTCTCTACTATCACCCGGAATTGCGTGCAACTCGATTCACGAGGGAAGGCGCTTCGATCGATTTCCTGACCACCTTAAAAATTAGGTTAACTAACTTAAACTCTTCACCGCCGCTACCACGGTGAACCGGAACACTGCCCATCATTTTTCCCTGACTCACCGTACTCCCCTCTACCTTCACGCAAAACCCCGAGCTTCAACAATTCTCCGATCACTTGAATTCGCCCCAAACCCATTCTCAGTTCAACTACGAACTGCACCCAAACTACACTACTAAAAATCACGAAACCCATCTCAAAAATCATCATTTCTAATACGCATTCAAGTTATAAATATAAATCACCATTTCGTGAAGTTCGAATTTTGGCAAATTTAAGGTTGACACTGATTTTCTTGAGTTCCTGAGTTATTAATAATGCATTTTAACTTAAGTAATATCCTAATCTAAAGTTTGAAATGAAACAAACAATATTCTTCTGAATCCTAAGTCTAAACAAAAATTTAATAGAAGAATTTGAATTTAAGTCAAGGCATGAACAAACACTGCAAACAGAAAGTTATAAGTATTCCCCTGTCTACATACAACCTACTTCAACAATTCAAAAATATAAGCATGTAACCATACTTCACAGATACGATATTGATCACAGCAATAAACATTCATCCTAATTTATACTTTAAGTTTTTATAGTGAAGTTACTCACCTTTATTTTAAGGAAAAGAAACAGAGCTTTCTGTTTGAAACAAGTTTGAAATTGCAGTTTGAATTCCCTGCTTTTGATCTCTGATCTTCGAAGTTGATTGTTGTTCTAGGTTGAGATGATATTACTTCTTTCATATTTTTTTTCCTTTCAGTTATGATGGTGCTCGAACTAAAATGAGGGGAGAAGTCTGATATAAAAAAAAAAGCTTACAGGAAATAGATTTGTACTGGTGATAAAATTTTGTTTTAGTTTGAGATGATATTACTTTAGTTTATTCTCAGCCTCTAGGAACGAAACTGAAATGAAGAAAAGAATATGTGGAGATGAACTATACAGGGTGATGTTTTATTTCTTTTGTACAAGGTGATGATATTGCCATGTACAATATCAGAGATTTTTTTCTTTTAATTGTTAGCTGACATGATATGTTATGGTGGCTGCATTAATTGCCATGTACCTTGTGTCTTCATATGTTTGCTTTATACATTTCCTTCCTGACTTCGGCTGTACAAAATTGGAGATGGTTTGATAGTATCTATCTTATGTACTAAAAGTATTTGTATTTGGTTTGGTTTCATACTTGATATTTGTATTTATTTTGTACTCTTCATTTTTTTATAAGTCATGCCTGCATACTTACTTATGGGTATATTTACTTTATCTTATTCTTCAAGCTTGGAGATATTTTGTTTATCTTTTGTTTACATATATATATATCTATCAAGAATTAAAAATGACCATTTCTATGTTTATTTGTTTTCTCTATTTTTCTTACTGCTTTGAAATGTAAATAAATTTCTATTCTAAATTGTTGTTAGATTTTTAACAAATATTCTACTTCTATTTTTATTAAAACTTACCTTATATTAATTTCAATTTCTAGTTCAAATATTAATTATCATTATTTACTTAATATTTATTGTCTTATATTTAATTTTTTATAAACTCAAACCATCTTTAACCATCAATTCAAATATATATATTAAATTTGCTCGTATATACCTAAATATATATATATATACATTCAATATATACACACATACTCACATATACACTATTTACAATATTTTAATCTCAAATGACTTATACAGAATATACTTGGATATCGGGGAAACTCGCTCTCAATTTATCAATTAAATTTACAAGTTTTTATCAAAAATCTATTTAATCATAGATTTAACTCAAGAATCCATTTAATTATAAATTTAAATAAATTTAAATTTCGGGGTCGTTACAAATTTCCCCCCTTAAAAGAATTTCGTCCTCGAAATTCGCAGGCACGAAAACAACGACAGAGATAGACAGATTCGATCTCCTATAACTCCTCAAACTTAAGATATGAATTCCAAACTCAAGTCGGAATATCTCAGAATACATACCCATTTGTCCCTCTTCGGACTTCGGTATTCACAACAAATTACAATAGAATTTCAAATTCGGTTTTAAACGATATCGTTTTATCGATACTATTCAAATTTAGCCTCATATTCTATTAATCGATTTAACTCAATTTAAAATTTTCAATTTCAAATTCAATATGACTCAAATCAAAAAGCTGATAAGAAACCGATGAAGATACGAGGCAAGAATCTCCTACAACGATTCGTAGAGCCATCATCATATCGAAACTACTTCTTGGAGCTGTCCCGAAGGAATCAAAAGAATTGAAAAGACGAATCAAAGGAGATTGAGAAGAAAAAGATTGTTTCCACTATTGCAGGGTATTGACCATTTATAGTCGTATTTCCCTGTCCCCTATCTCGTCTTCTTCTTGCACTCATACTCACTATCAGTGGATAGCAAGAGAATTTACTGAGACGTTCGAACGGATATCTGAGAAATACTCATTCTAGAGTTTACTTCACTCTATCTCTAATGAGCTACTTAACGTGTTATACTCCTGAGCTAAAGTTCAACCTTAGCTCTGATACCAAATGTAACGTCCCGGATTTTCGCGTTCGAAAATCGACATCCATACTTTACATCGTACTCGAATGCCGTAGATTCGATCGTTCAAATCCGAGTCGCCGGAGCTTATAACAACATTAAGTAAATAACACAGCGGAAAAAATGAATAATACATTGATATACAATATCTGATACAACAGAGTGATACAATGAATATCAATATACATCAGAGATATGATACAACAAATAGCAGCGGAAAAGAAAAACGATAATATCAGTAGCGGAACAAATAACTCTAAGATAGTCTTCAAGAGAGAACTCCAACAGTAGCTCGAACTCCCAATAACGATACACCAAGAATAAGCAAGTGCAGTCCGATCCAAAGACTGAACTAGCTCCAGAAAATCTACTGAACCTGACTATCTGAAAAACCCAACTCTAGACTGCTCGTGTAGAAAATTATGAGCACCCAGAGTTTAGGAAATGAACAATAAACTCCGGATCAGTCATGGGACTGGTGTGAGCAACAAAAACAGTTTATCTTTAAAAACAAATAGCAGAGAATTTTAAAGTCAATTCGCAATGCTTTTGGAAAATGAAACTACCATAAGACCTCCCACCACACACACAATGCAAACGCAGAATTGGAGGAGATTTCTTCTTATGATAGTCAAAGATGCTTACTACGCAAAATCAAATTCTTTTTGATATTATTATTAGTGCATAGTGTAGAAAACAGTTCGAAAGTATAATATAAATCTTAGCCAGCATAGACATTCCGCACTTATGCCTACTATAGTTACCATCCAAACAGTGGTGACCACCATAAGTGAATGATAGGTTCTACAACTAAAACCGTACAAGATCGTATTGTTTTTTTTGAATTTCCAACAAATGGTCAGGCTAAGGAACTTCCTATCCACGATGGGTACGTCCCTGGAATAGACGACCCGAGAACCTAACCGGATCTCTGCCAACACAAGGCCGGGTTACCTCTGCAAAAATAGGTAACTACTGACACGCGTATGCCATCCCCCGATCGTCACCGATCTTCCCGAGGATCCCCGATTTCCAACAAACCACAAAGTAATAAACTTGCAGCAACCACAGAGGTTAAGTATCTGGGCTCCATACCATGATACCACCTTTATCCAGAAGGAATGACATACACTAAGGGGCGCTACTCCCTAGAACCTTGCTGCATCCTTCCTGTTTCGACCATTTCCGGGGTGTGAGGCTCGACGAAGTCTCGTCCACAAAGCTACGCTTTCTACAAAGCCATGCTTCGGGTCAAACAAATGATCAACCTATGATCACAAAGATATAAGATCAAACAAATGATCATATCACAAATGATCAAACACTGATCATCACACAGCAACACTCAGCATGCCACATTACCAAATTGGGATATATCGCTGATAAATTTCAACTACATAACCTCTGAGCTCGTACGTCTCAGAGAAGGGTGTTAAGCTAAGAGAATAAATTCTCCGCCACCAACAGATATGTATTTGAAAGAAATCGGCTTTATATCTCAAAGTGTAATGTCAGACATGTATCCATATAAGTCTGTTCCGGGTTCGAACAGAACCGAAGGCACTTCTCACGAAGCCCTTGCAAATCCGGATAATTTTCAAATCACGTCCAGACTTCCCATCACAAAAGAGTGATATAAATCTCTATACCGGGAGCTACCCAGTGCAGAGACATTCGACAGGTTGTCCTTTCATTTTCGAAAATATCCGGTCTTCAACACCGGTCTTCAAATGCTATCCATATACGACGTATCACTATTCGGAATGGGTTATATGACACAGATGTCTTTTCCCGGCTAACCCGAATAGTGAGCGAAATATTTAAAAACATATGGATATTGGGATTTCAATTAAGTCACAATTTTAAACCCAAACTTTCTTTTTAAATGGTTTAACAAATTACCATTTAAATCTTTTTTAAACAAAAAGATTTAATTCACAAAGTTCACTTAATTTCACAAAGATTCATTCACAGCTTTTCCAAATCGATTTCCATTTCAATTTAATTTAATTCGTTGAATCTTTAAATCAAAGATTTAACAAATAGCTTTCAAAACAATTTCATTTCGAATGGTTTAACAAAACATCATTTTAAATCTGTTAAAAATAGACAGATTTAATTCATAGCTTTCAAAAAGAATTCATTTATAACTTGGAAAAACATCATTTTAATTCAAACTTGAAATTCCCTTAACTAAATTGGAATTTCATTTCTTATATGAAAGCTTTTATCAATTGAAAACAACCAGTTTTATTTCAGAAAATCTGATTCATTCATACGAGTTGAAATCTTTGGGTTAAATTCAAATTCTCGAAATTTTACTTTTTAAAATGGTTTAACTTCATATAAACACATTTATATCATCTTTAATCCCTAGTTTCCAAATCATAGATTTAATTTCAAACTTGAATTCAATTTTAAATCTAATTATTTAAATTTTCAAAAACTCGGTTAAGTTATTCAAAATAACTTTTATCTTTGAAATTCTATTTCAAAAGCTTTTTACTTTAAACCCAAATTTCAAATTTCAGAATCAATTGAAATTAAAATTTTAAATTTCAAAAACATCAAATTTAAATTATCTGTGACTTAACCGATTTCCACGTGAAATCCATATTTGTGTGTGTATAAGTGTAGTCCAGGGGTTTCACACACAACAGTGCAATATCAATCATCACAGATATATCGATAAGCGGTATAATCGATAACGCTTATCTTCATTCACAGATTCATAGATAAAATAAATTTATCAGTCACAAAGATTCACTATTACGATTCGATGTGGGTTTCGGATAACCAACTGGAATCCGACTCCCTGTCGCATCGAAATTCAAATGTCATTCTATGGGTCAAGGGTTTCATATTCATATAACAATAGATACATCACAGATATAGAAATCACAGATCACGATATAAATCAGGACGTATCACAAAGTATCACAATCAGGGATATCAAACAATTCAATCATCCATAAGTAAGGTCAAACATTCAAATCAGCAGGATTGATTAATTGTTTAATGCTAATTAATTCAATTCATTTCAATTAAATTTATTACTTCTGAATTAGTTATCCCATCCTGATTAATTAATTATGAACCATTGGATATAAATTAATTAATCAATTACCTCAATTAATTTGAATTAATCACATGAATTAAATTAACCTCAATTACTTAATTAACTCAACCATAAATTAACTAAGTAATTATCTCTAATCATTTTCGTTAATTATTTCAACTCTTTAAGATTTATTTAATTAATTCAAATCATTAATGAATTAAATTAATAAAGTAACCATTTTAATTAATTTAATAATTAATGAATTTTAAATCACTTATCTTCATTTCTTAAGGTATAACTCATTCATACTTATGATTTAATTATTATTTTCAATGTGTTTGGAAACATTGATTTCAAATTTTCTTTTAAATTTCACATTTAATTTTTTCAAGCTTAAGGATCAATACCCATTCATTCTTAATAAAGTTTAAAATCCAATTCTTTCAGACTTTTAATTCCTTATATTAAAGTAATATTTTTATTATAAAAGAAATTTAAAGAATTAAATTAAATTCCTTTTTAAAATTCAAATTTCCTTTTCCAATACTAAAGCATTTTTAAGTATAAAAAAAAATATTAATTTAAAACTTATTTATTTCAAACTAAATTCCAAAGTCGAATTCATATTTAAACTTAGTTTTAAAACTCAGTTTAGTTTTTAAATTTACAATTTAGACTTAGTTTAAATTCCAGAAATAAACAGGCTTTTAAAACTGTAAATGACAATATGACCCAAGGCACCCTTAAAATGCTTCGAGACCAACCCAAAAACTTCGAGGAAAACTCGAGTTAAACACGCAACCAAACCCAGACTAAACTAACTCGAGACAGCTATTTTTACTCCGAGTCCCATGTCCACAAACTTCGAGTCGCCCCGCCTTTGAATTCGAGCAACGTCCCACGCTACCCTCTTCTTCCCCAAATCTCGCGACTCCACCTGATACAAGTGACCACTGGTGCACGTGCACGAGCCTTCAACGACGCTTCGACGATCGGCGATACTTCCGGCAAGTCGCGAATCACGTGTAGATACGAAAATCGAACTCGAATCGAAAATACCTGTTCGAAATCAAAATTTAGCAGTTCCATAGAAAAACTACAGTCGACCCATCCAACTGAAACGTCTCGCCGTACACACAACCTCGACCACCTGGCAGCTTGAAACTTCGGCTATCCACTCGTCGTCACCCTCTCTACTATCACCCGGAATTGCGTGCAACTCGATTCACGAGGGAAGGCGCTTCGATCGATTTCCTGACCACCTTAAAAATTAGGTTAACTAACTTAAACTCTTCACCGCCGCTACCACGGTGAACCGGAACACTGCCCATCATTTTTCCCTGACTCACCGTACTCCCCTCTACCTTCACGCAAAACCCCGAGCTTCAACAATTCTCCGATCACTTGAATTCGCCCCAAACCCATTCTCAGTTCAACTACGAACTGCACCCAAACTACACTACTAAAAATCACGAAACCCATCTCAAAAATCATCATTTCTAATACGCATTCAAGTTATAAATATAAATCACCATTTCGTGAAGTTCGAATTTTGGCAAATTTAAGGTTGACACTGATTTTCTTGAGTTCCTGAGTTATTAATAATGCATTTTAACTTAAGTAATATCCTAATCTAAAGTTTGAAATGAAACAAACAATATTCTTCTGAATCCTAAGTCTAAACAAAAATTTAATAGAAGAATTTGAATTTAAGTCAAGGCATGAACAAACACTGCAAACAGAAAGTTATAAGTATTCCCCTGTCTACATACAACCTACTTCAACAATTCAAAAATATAAGCATGTAACCATACTTCACAGATACGATATTGATCACAGCAATAAACATTCATCCTAATTTATACTTTAAGTTTTTATAGTGAAGTTACTCACCTTTATTTTAAGGAAAAGAAACAGAGCTTTCTGTTTGAAACAAGTTTGAAATTGCAGTTTGAATTCCCTGCTTTTGATCTCTGATCTTCGAAGTTGATTGTTGTTCTAGGTTGAGATGATATTACTTCTTTCATATTTTTTTTCCTTTCAGTTATGATGGTGCTCGAACTAAAATGAGGGGAGAAGTCTGATATAAAAAAAAAGCTTACAGGAAATAGATTTGTACTGGTGATAAAATTTTGTTTTAGTTTGAGATGATATTACTTTAGTTTATTCTCAGCCTCTAGGAACGAAACTGAAATGAAGAAAAGAATATGTGGAGATGAACTATACAGGGTGATGTTTTATTTCTTTTGTACAAGGTGATGATATTGCCATGTACAATATCAGAGATTTTTTTCTTTTAATTGTTAGCTGACATGATATGTTATGGTGGCTGCATTAATTGCCATGTACCTTGTGTCTTCATATGTTTGCTTTATACATTTCCTTCCTGACTTCGGCTGTACAAAATTGGAGATGGTTTGATAGTATCTATCTTATGTACTAAAAGTATTTGTATTTGGTTTGGTTTCATACTTGATATTTGTATTTATTTTGTACTCTTCATTTTTTTATAAGTCATGCCTGCATACTTACTTATGGGTATATTTACTTTATCTTATTCTTCAAGCTTGGAGATATTTTGTTTATCTTTTGTTTACATATATATATATCTATCAAGAATTAAAAATGACCATTTCTATGTTTATTTGTTTTCTCTATTTTTCTTACTGCTTTGAAATGTAAATAAATTTCTATTCTAAATTGTTGTTAGATTTTTAACAAATATTCTACTTCTATTTTTATTAAAACTTACCTTATATTAATTTCAATTTCTAGTTCAAATATTAATTATCATTATTTACTTAATATTTATTGTCTTATATTTAATTTTTTATAAACTCAAACCATCTTTAACCATCAATTCAAATATATATATTAAATTTGCTCGTATATACCTAAATATATATATATATACATTCAATATATACACACATACTCACATATACACTATTTACAATATTTTAATCTCAAATGACTTATACAGAATATACTTGGATATCGGGGAAACTCGCTCTCAATTTATCAATTAAATTTACAAGTTTTTATCAAAAATCTATTTAATCATAGATTTAACTCAAGAATCCATTTAATTATAAATTTAAATAAATTTAAATTTCGGGGTCGTTACATATATATTGCTATATATATAGATATATCCTACTATATCTAATAGCACATCCAATAACAATCATCAATCAATAATAACTGTAAATTCAAATTTCCTTCGAGTGAGAAAATCTCACCTTCGCTTTTTAATTTGCCATCCATTTCCATCTTGACTCGATTTCTCCTTTAACCTTGTATAAATATTTTATACAATTTATCAATATCCAAAATAAATTGAACTGTTCAATTTGCTATTTTTAACATTTTAATTTGTCTAAAAATTTAGTTCAGTTTAAATGATTAAAATTTTAAACCAAAAATCAGATTTTTAACAAATTTGCTTTAAATAAATTCCTTTCAGTAAATAAAAATATTAACAAGCTAATTAACTCATTTCGTTTTATTATTTACCTTATTTTTAAAATTAACTAGTTGATTTAAATTATTAAGCTAGAAATCTATCTTCATATTTGATAAATAAAATTAACTAAGTATTTTAAAATTCTATTATATTCTTTAAATACCTTATCTACATATTTTTATCTTTACTGTAACTACATTATCGATGCACAAATTATTTAAATTAAAACAAAAAAATAAAATAGCTTACTGAAAAAACTTCACTGTCTTCGTCCAGAACACATTGCCACAACGACATCGACAATCGCTCGCGAAAAACCCCCAACTGCCTCAGGTCATCGCGAAACCCACCTCGACCTGCGAACATCACCCCGGCCTACCACTCGAGCCCATCCCCAGTGTCGATCGATGATGCCATTGCCCTCGAATTGCTTCTAGAAATTTGCGATCGCCACTGCTACCATCGACGAGGCTATTGCCATGTCTAGCTCGCGACACGCAGCCCATCGCCGCTCGAATCCAACCTTGTCGTCTGCCTTCGCGATGCTTGCCTCCAAACTTTCACTCGATCGCCCTCGATATCCCCTCCCTGCCATCGCTGCTCGAACTCGAGCCTTGCCGCGTCGACCCCAGACCTCGCGAGCGCCCCCACCTGACAGTTCGAAACCCAATTCGACACAAACCCTAGAACACCTCCAGTCGATCGCGACTCCGAGCTCGAACCCATACAAAACGAATCCCTGCTCGATCGAAGACCACGCTTCCCATAATCGAAACCCTAGCAAACATTGATCGACGAACTGCCCATCGCGAGATCCCTCCTCCATTAAATTAGCAGTGGAAATAAAAAGAGATAGTAGCCGGTCTTCAAATCAGTAGTAGAAGGTATCGCGTAGGAGGAGGATGAGTTTGACGATGTTCGAATGCCTCGCGACTTAAATTTTTATTTGAACTGGGGGGGGGTTTCGTTCGTTATTAGCTGAGGGAAGAACAATAAATTTTCGAACCAAGGAACATTTCTTCTGCCATGTTTTGAACAGATAAGGAAGAGGGGAGAGGGTATTTGAAAATGACAGAGTATGGTTTGCACGATAGTCTCGTGATGCTCGGCGTGGATTTAGGGAAGAACGTGCTATAGTTGACCAATAAAAATATAATTTAAATTTGAATCTCGTTAAAAATTCAAATGCGTTTTCCTGTCGTGTGCTCACATACAAGCACCGAAAAATACGAAATTTGAAATCCGATAATAATACAACATTCCGGACCCAATGGAACTGGTTTCGTCGAATTCCGAGACTGTTTGAAAATTGACTATTTTAAAATATCGGTTCGAACAATATAATTCAAAACTGAACAGAATAGTTTGAAATCAGATTCTGAAGCTTCTGTTATCTTCAGTATTATCAATATAAATTTTAAAAGCTTTCGAAATATTCTTCTTCAACTTTAAATTGAAGATTCAAATTTTTATTCAGCATTCAATCGATTAAATTTTAAAATTTTATCGCCAAATTCAAATTTAAATTGGGGATTCAAATTAAATCATCGTTCAAATATTTAAAATTAATTAAATATTCTCAATTTAATTTGGTCAAAATTCTAGGTCGTTACACCTATTGTTATAGAGATCATTCGAAGTGGAGTTATGGGATACTCCAGAATCAAAAGAATACAAATAGGGAGAGACAAGAATGAATTTTGGAACCGCAGGGAACGTTCCAAAGTTCAAAGAAAATTCGAGTCAAAAGGAAGAGATTCAACTCGAACGAAGGTGATTCTGTAAATAAATTTACCATATATGTTAAGTTTTGCCTAGAGCCAAAGCTCCGATACCAACTGTAACGACCCGCTATTTTGGACCATTCAAATCGACAATAATCCACACATGTCTGACTTGAATAATTCAAAATATCAGATTGTTAATTTAAAATTTGGCAAAACTCAGCATATACGGTAAATAAATCAATCACAGAATCACAGACATAGAGTAATACAATAATACGCAGCGGAAAAGATAAAATAGTAGTTCATGAAGCTACTATATAAACATCAGAGTTAAAAATAAAATACAACAGAATATCTCAAATACAGTGAAGGCTTCAGTACGAATAGATGACCTCTCTGGACAAATCAACTGGAAAAACTGAAAGCTGAATCAATAGTTGGATCTCCAAATGAAGCTCCAAACTCCAAGGGTGAGTCTGAAATGCTGTATCACTCAGTCTGACCCGAGCGTAAAGCAAAACACAAAACACTCGAGTCAGGATTAACATTCTTATACAAATAAATCCAACTCAAGTGAAATATTAACTGAAATACAAGTAACTTAAAGGGTGTTTGGGATAACCATCCTCTAAGGATCCGTGGAACTATCTACAATGTAGAAATATACACTATAACACCGTGGTCATTCCAAATTAATTTATACTTCAAAAACAAAATATAATTTTCATTTCAAATATATCTATTTTCCAAAATAGTATTGTAACAACCCTGTATTTTACAATTTTTTTTTGATTTCCAGATTTAAAAGCTTTATTTATGAAAAGAATAAATTTTGTTATTTTAAAAATATAAACTTTGATTTTGATGTGGATTAGAATTCCAAATATGACTAAATTTAATATTTCCTGAAAATGTGAATTTTGGTCAATAGTCAAACTTTGACTTTTAAGTTTAAATTTTAAATAGTTTGAAATTATAAATTTTATCTTTTATTATGAAAATAGATTTAATAACTTGAACACTACTTTTCGTTTCGTTGAAAACGGTGTTAAAATGTAAAAGTTATGTACATTTCAATTTTTTAGTATAATTTGTTTTATTGTGCATTTTTGCCTATTTTAAATTTTATTTTCTTTGTCATATTTTATTTTAATATGTGTTAATATGTTATTTTATGTATATTTTTGTCTTTTATTATTTTTAAAGTGAAGTAGACATTTTTCTTGAGTCAATGGTAATTTATGTGAAATTTTCATGTCCTGTCTGCTATTTTCAAACATTTTCTTCAATTCTTTTGCTATTTTCTCTGAATTTAATTATTTATTTCACTTTGAAAATGTTTTAAAAGTCATTTTTATTTCAAATTTTGTTTTAGAATATTTTTAAATTAAAGTTAATAATTTTCCAAAGTCTATGGTAATTTATTTGTAATTTCTGGACACTGTTTTGTATTTTAAGCAATTTCTTTTATTATTTTTTCTAATTTCTTTAAATTTTATTATTTATTTTCTTATATCTTTACTTAGTTTCGGTTTGTATAGTATTTTTCTGAAATATTTTGTTTATATAAAGATTTATAAGGAAAGAAATGTGAAGGGTTGTGTAACGCTTTGAAACGGAAGCCCTTTTATTTACCAAATCCTTTAATTCCTTTAACTCCTCAAAATTAATTGCCTAGCCATGTAAAACCCTAGTGTAGCCGTCATCTCATTTGGCATTCACGTGAAAAAATATCCCATCTTCAATTGTTTCTCACGGCTAGAGAAAATTAGGTAATGGCCTCCATCTCTTTCTTCCTACTTTTCTTCTTTTTCTATGCTATTTTGCTTGCCTTCTTCCCTGATTGAGATCGGCCTCTACCCCTATTCCTCTGTCACCACCTCCTTCCATCTCTTCCCCACCACCACCAGCCCCCACTCCACCAGATCTGACCATAGCCGAACCATTTTGATGGTAATACCCCCCAAATTTCAACCTAGATGCCTAAAAACCATGTTTATTGACCTCTACATGCTCACCCACCTCAACCACCACCCAAACCACCACCATAGCCACCACCACCTCCCTGACCTGACCACAACACACCCCTCCCCACCTCTGTCCAGATCTGAACTTGAATGGCCAAGCCCAAACTCCTATGGCTGAGCCCTTTTGTTGACCAAAACCACGCTAGTGTGCCTAAAACTCTTCACATACCTATGTTATAACTTCCCCATCATCTCTAGCTTGTAGCCGTGTATCCCTTGGTCCAAACCAGACCCAAAACCATTGCCTTAGACCTGTAGTTTCCCTCATGGCTGAGTCTAGTAAAGGTTGAAAGCAAGTGCAAGCATTTCTATTTGATTCCGTGCAGTCATTTCTAACATTGTTCTATTAAAAATTGGGTTGAAAACTTATATTGTTTGGATTGTTTTGTCTTATGTATTCCGAGGAGTTAACCTTGTCTCTCTCACACTCATCATCATCATGGCTGAGAAATGAACCCCTTGTTTGAGCTTTTGAATGGTTAAAGCATGGTCAAGTAATCTATTACGTTGTTGCTTCTTATCTGCATTGTTTCAACATTGTTTTGCGTTGAATATTTATGTGTATTTTGTCTTGTTTTGTTTGAATGTTTTGAAGGAGATTTATCTTTGGCTCTCTCAATATCCAATCTTATTCGTGCTTTCGTGCCTTCGAAGATCTCAGTTTGTGCATTTGATAGCAATCTCCAGCACAAAGAGGTGAGTTATTCTCACCAGACAATATGTACCTATATAACAAGTAAATTGACACCCTGCGAATCTGTAGAAATATATTATCATGTTATATATGCTTATATTATTATCATATGATGTTCACACCTGTTATTACACCTGTTATATCATATGTTACTGTTATTTAATGTTATTCTGTTATTTATATCTGTTATCACCATTGCAAGTTCCTTGTAGACTAGAATCACTATGGGTTGAAATGATACATACCCGAACGGACTTTAGAATAGGGAAAAATCGTTATGGGCTGAAATGATAGGCCTGATCGATTTTTATTTAATTTATTTTAACTTGGGATTGCGGGTTTGAAATGATAGAACCCGGATTTTTCTTTTTTAACTGCGGATTGAAATGATACATATCCGTATCACTTGACCTAGGTTAGAAAATTATATATAGGCCCATGGTTATTTTATAAAGCGTTTTTGATATTTTTAAGTATTTTAAAAATTATAAATTTATGAAATTTGATTTAAATAGATTTTGAAATGTTTTAAAATAAAGAAATTATGATTTTTTTTCTATGTGTTAAAAATGTAATTAATGAATGGTTTAACTGGATTTTTGAAATATAACTTAAGTTGGAAATTTGGAATTTTGGTTAAAAATGATATTTAAGTTATATAAATAAAATGGATATTAAATTTTATTTGGAAATGGTAAATATGATAATTTGATTTAAATTTGAATCTAAGTGATTTATTAAAGTATTATTGATTTTTCTATGAATTTAAGTGGTTAAATAAATGAATGTTTAAAAGTGATCTTTTAAAATATAACTTGACTAGGAAATGTGAAATTTGGTTTTAATTAAAGGTTTAAGTTAATTAAATAAAATTGGAAATTTTGTTAAATTGTGAAATGGTAATTTAAATTTGAAGTGTTAAGTCTATTTGTTGAAATGTGAAGAATTGGAACTTTTACACTTAAACTTATTAAGTAAATTGTTGAAATTTGGATTTAATTATAAGAAATTTATTGTGAAAAAGATATATGTTAAATGATATGTAAATGAACATTTTAAATGTTAAAATATGATTTTTAAAATGTTTATGTGTTTTAAATTAAAGTTATTTAATTGTTGGAAATACACTAACACCTGAAATTTACTTTTAATAGCATTCAGAAATGCTATAGATTCTGTTTTGAACTAAAATTGTGTAAAAAGAGCTATTACAGCATTTCTGAAATGTTGTAGTTGCTGTAATTGAACTTATAGGCTAATATTGAACTCAGGTCTATTATAGCATTCTCTGGAAATGCTATAATGGTCTGCAGTCTTTGCTGAAACCAAAATTAACCCTTGTTTTGAAATCTGAACTACCGCAGCACTTCTGAAATGCTGTCTTTTTTGTTTTGAACTATAATTCAACTAAAACTGAGTTTTAACAGCAGTTTTAAGTGCTGTCTTTGCTGAATTAAAAATGTTTTCAAATATAACTTATAGCAGTTGTTTTTAAATGCTGTGAAATGCTGAAATTTTAATAATTAGGGTTTTTGACTTAGTAAACGAACTCAGAATGGTTTGAAACTTTAGAAATTGAATACTTGATTTGAAAATATAATAATTACACTTTTAAAAGGTTTAAATGAATTATTTTGATTGGAATATAAACTATTTAAAGGTGATTTGAAATGATAGTAAATGAACGATATCTTTGAATTTAAAAGGTATTTAAAGTTGAATATTTGGATTTGAACTGATAGGATATTTTATTTTATTTAAAATGATTTGAAATGAAGTTTTGTAAGGATATGATATTTTATTATATTAAAATGATTTGAAATGATATGAAAATTTAAATATATGGAAATGGTTTGGAATTGATTTAATATTTATTTTGATAAAGATATGGTTTGAAATGATGTTTTATTTTGATGTAAAGTATTGTTTTTAAAAGTTATAACCACGGGTTATAATAACGATTGGTTAGCAAACAGACCGGGATCGGATATGGACATACTCTCTGTCGATATCGAAAACCACTTTGACAACCGTGTAGGCGGTGGAGATTCCAGAATGAAGTAGGATGGTGGCGACGTTCTTAAGGTATGTTACGTGGACCCAACTCCCGTGAGTTGGCATATGGTGGCTAAAACAGGAGCGATCTCGGACCAGCGAGGTAGCACCTCTTCTCGGACACATTTCTTCGATATTATACTCTTACTTGTGATTGATTAGATGGCCATCCTCCGATTTGGGAGTGTTGTTCGAGGTGGAACGGTAGTGGCTGCTATGCGTATCCATCAGTCCGTGTGCGTAATTGGTATATCTACCCTGGCATTGCCTAGTTGTGCCGTGTCACCTACCATATCGAGCTTTACTACGATTATGATTTTAAGATCCGACCGCGTTAAGGTTCTCCATCCCCTTAACGCTATTTTCTATATGATTATACTTTACTTATTTAGACACTATTATAATATCGAATATTACTACATAGTAGATAGTTTAACGGATCCTTAGAGGATGGGCGGTCCCAAGCATTTTCTAAGTTACTTGTACCTTTATTACAGTTCACTTGAGTTGGTTTACATTATATAAGTATATATTGTCCTGACTCGAGTGTTTTGTGTTTTTCTTTATGCTCGGGTCAGCCTGAGTTATTCACAGATTTGGATTTCCACTCTCTTGGAGATTTGAATCGCTGGAGATTATCTGCTTGTCTTGTCCTATCTATTTCAGTTCCGTTGTTCTACTCAGCTTGTACTTGGTTATTTTATTGAGACTTTTGTTGTACTCTATTTCTTCTGTTGTATCTTATGTAACTCAGACATATTTAGATAGTAGCTTCATGAACTACTATTTCTTTTACTTCCGCTGCATTATTTTACTCTGTGTCTGTGATCTGTGATTATATTTATTTACTGTATATTCTGAGATTTGCCAAATTTTTATTTACAACGCGGTATTTTGAGCAATTCAATTCCGGCATGAGTGTCTACCTATACACTTATAATGGATGCGGATGGTTGAAAATATCGGGTCATTACAGTTGGTATCAGAGCGAGGTTTTGAGGCAAAACTTAGAATATAGGGTAAATTTATTTACAGAATCACTTTGGTTCGAGTTTGAATCTCTTCCTTTTTGACTCGGTTTCCTTTGAATTTTGGAATGTTCCTTGCGGTTCCAAAATCCATTCGTTTCCCTCACTTTCCATCTTCTTTTGATTCTGGAGTATCCCATAACTCCACTTCGAATGATCTTTATAGTGAATTGGCTGTCTCGCCAATATTCTAATTTTCTGGTAAAGGGGGAAACTCCTTTACAAATTAGCATCGATTCACTAGAGATTTATATCTATCCTTGGTTTAGATGCTAATATCTTTTATTACTCCAAACTCTGTCTCTTGAGATCGAACGTAGATTTATCCCAGAAAAATCCACATCGATCTTATTCTCTAAGTCACGGTTGACCCAGTTAAGGTTGTCCGCGATTTATCTAAGCTTACCCATCTCTCTACTCTGTTTAACCATCTTGTCTTTTGTTTCTAAACTATCTTCAAACATTTTGAACTGTACTTGTAAATTAATGTTTTGTTTTATATTGTGTTGTTTGAGTTGTTGATGTTGATTTGGGTTTCCGATCGATTCGTCTGATCAACGCTATCGATAGGATTTCTAAAACACTTTGACAGAACAAAGTGACACAATTTTATTTTAAAATATGGTTAATGAAATAAATTTGGATATATAATTTTATGGAACTTAATAAACTGATTTAAATTGATAATTTGAATTGATAATACTTGATTTATCATTTATTGTTCTACAAATGAATTTATAAATAGTTGTTTATAAATTTATTTGGGAACTGAAATGAATTTAAAACAAGAAATTTAAAGAATTTAATTTCCGATGGATTTCAAACCTTGTGTTTAAATTTTTTTAAAAGGATATTATTTAAAGTATTTTTGAATAAAAATTTGTCTCTAAAGGATTTTAAAGTTTAAAAATTAAGTGCTCTTCTCTTTGTCGCTGGAAAATAATTTCGGTGATGACTGCAGCATCATCGACGTTCATTTTCGAGTTTTGAACTGAAGAGACCGTTCTGTAGTCTTACTACAACTTTGTTTTGAAAGATTTAATTTATTTGAATTTCTAAATATGATTTGATTTATAATATATATAGATATATGATTTAAATTGATTTGACATATTATGTACATATATTTATTTATCTCTAACTGGTTTGAAGGAAACCGGAAAATTAATTCTTAAATTTCATCTTAAAGAATAATTTCAGTTATAAAAAGAAAAATTAAATTTTTTGAATAAATGATTCAAACTTGAGATAATTGAATTGGAAAGTTTTATTTGTATAATACAATTGCATTCAAATATAACTTACCTTAATTTTTTTTTTAGAAGTTAACAATGTAATTGGATAATATACAATATAGAAAGGATTTTATAAATAAAATTTGAGTGGTTATGATAAATTTTATACACTTAAATTTTAGTTATAAATGATTAACAGAGGTAAATAGTGAAAAAGGAATTTAAAGAGATTTTATTTAAATAACTTAATAATCAAATTTGATTTAATATGGAACCTTAAGTCTAACCTAGGAATTTTAATAAAGGTTATTTCTTAAAATGAATATGTTGTATAATAAATAATGTTTCTTTGAATAGAAAAAAAAATACATTTGAATTAGACATTTTGTAATAAAGTTTATTTAACTTGAATTCATAGTTTAATTAATGTCTAAATGTGTAAAGAAATTTGATTGTTATATTTGCTATGATAAATATTTTATGTATGAAATTGATATGTCTTGAAAAATGAATAATTATGATAGTTAAAATGTATTTTAACATCACTAAATTTGATAATTGAGAATTTGGTTTTCAAATGGAAATTTTAAGTGCAACTTATTGAAGGAATATCTATTTATGAAATGGGTATTTTAAATAAAGTGTTAGGTTATGTGTTAAATTAAGAGCTAACTAAAATAGTGAACTTTTAAACTTAATAAATGAAGTATAGTTTGATTTGAATATTCCATTCATAAAAGTTTGTTTTAATAAGTCATAAGTTAAATGATATCCAAATGAATATTTATGATATTAAACTGATTTGAAATATTAATATACCTACTGTAGCATTTTATAAGTGCTACTATTTTGAAAATACAATGTTTTGGAAGTTTTATAATTGAATGAACTTAGAAATGTTACAACTTTAAAATGAATATTATTTGACCTTGAATTAAAATGGTTTAAATAAAGATTATTTTTAAAGGGTGTTATGATTTTCTAAGTATTATGTTTTTTTTTAAAGAATAACATTTCCAAAGTGTTATGATTTTAGTAGTATGATTTCCAAATGATAAACATCTCTAAATTGTTATGATTTCAAAACATTATGGTTACAAATCTATTATCTTATTTTGTTTTTCAAACTATCTTTTGGATGTCCTTATTTCCCTTATCTTGTTATAGAATGGGAAGGCTATTGCTTATACCAGTCTGTTTAGAAATCTTTCTGTAATCTTTGATAATCTTTGTTACTCATCTGGATCTGAACACTGTTTTTCCATTCATAGACCGTCGGTCAAGTGAAAGGGGTGATTCAGACTCTAGAGAATCTTTTTCGTGTTTGTGTTCTTGATTTGATCACCTCCATTTTGTTAAACTTGCCTATAACAATAGTTATCAGGTGTAATTCCAATATTCTTATCATCTTGTCTTAATTCTATTCATTCTATCTTTTTAGGTGCTTTCCCAAACCTCGTTCCTTTTCGGGGACGAAAAGTTTTGAGTGTGGGAGAGTGTAACAACCCTGTATTTTACAATATTTTTTTTATTTCCAAATTTAAAAGCTTTATTTATGAAAAGAATAAATTTTATTATTTTAAAAATATAAACTTTGATTTTGATGTGGATTAGAATTCCAAATATGACTAAATTTAATATTTCCTGAAAATGTGAATTTTGGTCAGTAGTCAAACTTTGACTTTTAAGTTTAAATTTTAAATAGTTTGAAATTATAAATTTTATCTTTTATTATGAAAATAGATTTAATAACTTGAATACTACTTTTCGTTTCGTTGAAAACGGAGTTAAAATGTAAAAGTTATGTACATTTCAATTTTTTAGTATAATTTGTTTTATTGTGCATTTTTGCCTATTTTAAATTTTATTTTCTTTGTCATATTTTATTTTAATATGTGTTAATATGTTATTTTATGTATATTTTTTTCTTTTATTATTTTTAAAGTGAAGTAGACATTTTTCTAGAGTCAATGGTAATTTATGTGAAATTTTCATGTCCTGTCTGCTATTTTTAAACATTTTCTTCAATTCTTTTGCTATTTTCCCTGAATTTAATTATTTATTTCACTTTGAAAATGTTTTAAAAGTCATTTTTATTTCAAATTTTGTTTTAGAATATTTTTAAATTAAAGTTAATAATTTTCCAAAGTCAATGGTGATTTATTTGTAATTTCTGGACACTGTTTTGTATTTTAAGCAATTTCTTTTATTATTTTTTCTAATTTCTTTAAATTTTATTATTTATTTTCTTATATCTTTACTTAGTTTCGGTTTGTATAGTATTTTTCTGAAATATTTTGTTTATATAAAGATTTATAAGGAAAGAAATGTGAAGGGTTGTGTAACGCTTTGAAACGGAAGCCCTTTTATTTACCAAATCCTTTAATTCCTTTAACTCCTCAAAATTAATTGCCTAGCCATGTAAAACCCTAGTATAGCAATCATCTCATTTGGCATTCACGTGAAAAAATATCTCATCTTCAATTGTTTCTCACGGCTAGAGAAAATTAGGTAATGGCCTCCATCTCTTTCTTCCTACTTTTCTTCTTTTTCTATGCTATTTTGCTTGCCTTCTTCCCTGATTGAGATCGGCCTCTACCCCTATTCCTCTGCCACCACCTCCTTCCATCTCTTCCCCACCACCACCAGCCCCCACTCCACCAGATCTGACCATAGCCTAACCATTTTGATGGTAAAACCCCCTAAATTTCAACCTAGATGCCTAAAAACCATGTTTATTGACCTCTACATGCTCACCCACCTCAACCACCACCCAAACCACCACCATAGCCACCAACACCTCCCTGACCTGACCACAACACACCCCTCCCCACCTCTGTCCAGATCTGAACTTGAATGGCCAAGCCCAAACTCCTATGGCTGAGCCCTTTTGTTGACCAAAAACCACGCTAGTGTGCCTAAAACTCTTCACATACCTATGTTATAACTTCCCCATCATCTCTAGCTTGTAGCCGTGTATCCCTTGGTCCAAACCAGACCCAAAACCATTGCCTTAGACCTGTAGTTTCTCTCATAACTGAGCCTAGTAAAGGTTGAAAGAAAGTGCAAGCATTTCTATTTGATTCCGTGCAGTCATTTCTAACATTGTTCTATTAAAATTTGGGTTGAAAACTTATATTGTTTGGATTGTTTTGTCTTATGTATTCCGAGGAGTTAACCTTGTCTCTCTCACACTCATCATCATCATGGCTGAGAAATGAACCCCTTGTTCGAGCTTTTGAATGGTTAAAGCATGGTCAAGTAATCTATTCCGTTGTTGCTTCTTATCTGCATTGTTTCAACATTGTTTTGCGTTGAATATTTATGTGTATATTGTCTTGTTTTGTTTGAATGTTTTCAAGGAGATTTATCTTTGGCTCTCTCAATATCCAATCTTATTCGTGCTTTCGTGCCTTCGAAGATCTCAGTTTGTGCATTTGATAGCAATCTCCAGCACAAAGAGGTGAGTTATTCTCACCAGACAATATGTACCTATATAACAAGTAAATTGACACCCTGCGAATCTGTAGAAATATATTATCATGTTATATATGCTTATATTATTATCATATGATGTTCACACCTGTTATTACACCTGTTATATCATATGTTACTGTTATTTAATGTTATTCTGTTATTTATATCTGTTATCACCATTGCAAGTTCCTTGTAGACTAGAATCACTATGGGTTGAAATGATACATACCCGAACGGACTTTAGAATAGGGAAAAATCGTTATGGGCTGAAATGATAGGCCTGATCGATTTTTATTTAATTTATTTTAACTTGGGATTGCGGGTTTGAAATGATAGAACCCGGATTTTTCTTTTTTAACTGCGGATTGAAATGATACATATCCGTATCACTTGACCTAGGTTAGAAAATTATATATAGGCCCATGGTTATTTTATAAAGCGTTTTTGATATTTTTAAGTATTTTAAAAATTATAAATTTATGAAATTTGATTTAAATAGATTTTGAAATGTTTTAAAATAAAGAAATTATGATTTTTTTTCTATGTGTTAAAAATGTAATTAATGAATGGTTTAACTGGATTTTTGAAATATAACTTAAGTTGGAAATTTGGAATTTTGGTTAAAAATGATATTTAAGTTATATAAATAAAATGGATATTAAATTTTATTTGGAAATGGTAAATATGATAATTTGATTTAAATTTGAATCTAAGTGATTTATTAAAGTATTATTGATTTTTCTATGAATTTAAGTGGTTAAATAAATGAATGTTTAAAAGTGATCTTTTAAAATATAACTTGACTAGGAAATGTGAAATTTGGTTTTAATTAAAGGTTTAAGTTAATTAAATAAAATTGGAAATTTTGTTAAATTGTGAAATGGTAATTTAAATTTGAAGTGTTAAGTCTATTTGTTGAAATGTGAAGAATTGGAACTTTTACACTTAAACTTATTAAGTAAATTGTTGAAATTTGGATTTAATTATAAGAAATTTATTGTGAAAAAGATATATGTTAAATGATATGTAAATGAACATTTTAAATGTTAAAATATGATTTTTAAAATGTTTATGTGTTTTAAATTAAAGTTATTTAATTGTTGGAAATACACTAACACCTGAAATTTACTTTTAATAGCATTCAGAAATGCTATAGATTCTGTTTTGAACTAAAATTGTGTAAAAAGAGCTATTACAGCATTTCTGAAATGTTGTAGTTGCTGTAATTGAACTTATAGGCTAATATTGAACTCAGGTCTATTATAGCATTCTCTGGAAATGCTATAATGGTCTGCAGTCTTTGCTGAAACCAAAATTAACCCTTGTTTTGAAATCTGAACTACCGCAGCACTTCTGAAATGCTGTCTTTTTTGTTTTGAACTATAATTCAACTAAAACTGAGTTTTAACAGCAATTTTAAGTGCTGTCTTTGCTGAATTAAAAATGTTTTCAAATATAACTTATAGCAGTTGTTTTTAAATGCTGTGAAATGCTGAAATTTTAATAATTAGGGTTTTTGACTTAGTAAACGAACTCAGAATGGTTTGAAACTTTGGAAATTGAATACTTGATTTGAAAATATAATAATTACACTTTTAAAAGGTTTAAATGAATTATTTTGATTGGAATATAAACTATTTAAAGGTGATTTGAAATGATAGTAAATGAACGATATCTTTGAATTTAAAAGGTATTTAAAGTTGAATATTTGGATTTGAACTGATAGGATATTTTATTTTATTTAAAATGATTTGAAATGAAGTTTTGTAAGGATATGATATTTTATTATATTAAAATGATTTGAAATGATATGAAAATTTAAATATATGGAAATGGTTTGGAATTGATTTAATCTTTATTTTGATAAAGATATGGTTTGAAATGATGTTTTATTTTGATGTAAAGTATTGTTTTTAAAAGTTATAACCACGGGTTATAATAACGATTGGTTAGCAAACAGACCGGGATCGGATATGGACATACTCTCTGTCGATATCGAAAACCACTTTGACAACCGTGTACGCGGTGGAGATTCCAGAATGAAGTAGGATGGTGGCGACGTTCTTAAGGTATGTTACGTGGACCCAACTCCCGTGAGTTGGCATATGGTGGCTAAAACAGGAGCGATCTCGGACCAGCGAGGTAGCACCTCTTCTCGGACACATTTCTTCGATATTATACTCTTACTTGTGATTGATTAGATGGCCATCCTCCGATTTGGGAGTGTTGTTCGAGGTGGAACGGTAGTGGCTGCTATGCGTATCCATCAGTCCGTGTGCGTAATTGGTATATCTACCCTGGCATTGCCTAGTTGTGCCGTGTCACCTACCATATCGAGCTTTACTACGATTATGATTTTAAGATCCGACCGCGTTAAGGTTCTCCATCCCCTTAACGCTATTTTCTATATGATTATACTTTACTTATTTAGACACTATTATAATATCGAATATTACTACATAGTAGATAGTTTAACGGATCCTTAGAGGATGGGCGGTCCCAAGCATCTTCTAAGTTACTTGTACCTTTATTACAGTTCACTTGAGTTGGTTTACATTATATAAGTATATATTGTCCTGACTCGAGTGTTTTGTGTTTTGCTTTATGCTCGGGTCAGCCTGAGTTATTCACAGATTTGGATTTCCACTCTCTTGGAGATTTGAATCGCTGGAGATTATCTGCTTGTCTTGTCCTATCTATTTCAGTTCCGTTGTTCTACTCAGCTTGTACTTGGTTATTTTATTGAGACTTTTGTTGTACTCTATTTCTTCTGTTGTATCTTATGTAACTCAGACATATTTAGATAGTAGCTTCATGAACTACTATTTCTTTTACTTCCGCTGCATTATTTTACTCTGTGTCTTTGATCTGTGATTATATTTATTTACTGTATATTCTGAGATTTGCCAAATTTTTATTTACAACGCGGTATTTTGAGCAATTCAATTCCGGCATGAGTGTCTACCTATACACTTATAATGGATGCGGATGGTTGAAAATATCGGGTCATTACAGTTGGTATCAGAGCGAGGTTTTGAGGCAAAACTTAGAATATAGGGTAAATTTATTTACAGAATCACTTTGGTTC
Source organism: Allium fistulosum (assembly GCA_030737815.1). NCBI lineage: Eukaryota > Viridiplantae > Streptophyta > Magnoliopsida > Asparagales > Amaryllidaceae > Allium > Allium fistulosum. The sequence goes on from CM060903.1 coordinate 1,506,510,315, forward strand.
GAGTTTGAATCTCTTCCTTTTTGACTCGGTTTCCTTTGAATTTTGGAATGTTCCTTGCGGTTCCAAAATCCATTCGTTTCCCTCACTTTCCATCTTCTTTTGATTCTGGAGTATCCCATAACTCCACTTCGAATGATCTTTATAGTGAATTGGCTGTCTCGCCAATATTCTAATTTTCTGGTAAAGGGGGAAACTCCTTTACAAATTAGCATCGATTCACTAGAGATTTATATCTATCCTTGGTTTAGATGCTAATATCTTTTATTACTCCAAACTCTGTCTCTTGAGATCGAACGTAGATTTATCCCAGAAAAATCCACATCGATCTTATTCTCTAAGTCACGGTTGACCCAGTTAAGGTTGTCCGCAATTTATCTAAGCTTACCCATCTCTCTACTCTGTTTAACCATCTTGTCTTTTGTTTCTAAACTATCTTCAAACATTTTGAACTGTACTTGTAAATTAATGTTTTGTTTTATATTGTGTTGTTTGAGTTGTTGATGTTGATTTGGGTTTCCGATCGATTCGTCTGATCAACGCTATCGTTAGGATTTCTAAAACACTTTGACAGAACAAAGTGACACAATTTTATTTTAAAATATGGTTAATGAAATAAATTTGGATATATAATTTTATGGAACTTAATAAACTGATTTAAATTGATAATTTGAATTGATAATACTTGATTTATCATTTATTGTTCTACAAATGAATTTATAAATAGTTGTTTATAAATTTATTTGGGAACTGAAATGAATTTAAAACAAGAAATTTAAAGAATTTAATTTCCGATGGATTTCAAACCTTGTGTTTAAATTTTTTTAAAAGGATATTATTTAAAGTATTTTTGAATAAAAATTTGTCTCTAAAGGATTTTAAAGTTTAAAAATTAAGTGCTCTTCTCTTTGTCGCTGGAAAATAATTTCGGTGATGACTGCAGCATCATCGACGTTCATTTTCGAGTTTTGAACTGAAGAGACCGTTCTGTAGTCTTACTACAGCTTTGTTTTGAAAGATTTAATTTATTTGAATTTCTAAATATGATTTGATTTATAATATATATAGATATATGATTTAAATTGATTTGACATATTATGTACATATATTTATTTATCTCTAACTGGTTTGAAGGAAACCGGAAAATTAATTCTTAAATTTCATCTTAAAGAATAATTTCAGTTATAAAAAGAAAAATTAAATTTTTTGAATAAATGATTCAAACTTGAGATAATTGAATTGGAAAGTTTTATTTGTATAATACAATTGCATTCAAATATAACTTACCTTAATTTTTTTTTTTAGAAGTTAACAATGTAATTGGATAATATACAATATAGAAAGGATTTTATAAATAAAATTTGAGTGGTTATGATAAATTTTATACACTTAAATTTTAGTTATAAATGATTAACAGAGGTAAATAGTGAAAAAGGAATTTAAAGAGATTTTATTTAAATAACTTAATAATCAAATTTGATTTAATATGGAACCTTAAGTCTAACCTAGGAATTTTAATAAAGGTTATTTCTTAAAATGAATATGTTGTATAATAAATAATGTTTCTTTGAATAGAAAAAAAAATACATTTGAATTAGACATTTTGTAATAAAGTTTATTTAACTTGAATTCATAGTTTAATTAATGTCTAAATGTGTAAAGAAATTTGATTGTTATATTTGCTATGATAAATATTTTATGTATGAAATTGATATGTCTTGAAAAATGAATAATTATGATAGTTAAAATGTATTTTAACATCACTAAATTTGATAATTGAGAATTTGGTTTTCAAATGGAAATTTTAAGTGCAACTTATTGAAGGAATATATATTTATGAAATGGGTATTTTAAATAAAGTGTTAGGTTATGTGTTAAATTAAGAGCTAACTAAAATAGTGAACTTTTAAACTTAATAAATGAAGTATAGTTTGATTTGAATATTCCATTCATAAAAGTTTGTTTTAATAAGTCATAAGTTAAATGATATCCAAATGAATATTTCTGATATTAAACTGATTTGAAATATTAATATACCTACTGTAGCATTTTATAAGTGCTACTATTTTGAAAATACAATGTTTTGGAAGTTTTATAATTGAATGAACTTAGAAATGTTACAACTTTAAAATGAATATTATTTGACCTTGAATTAAAATGGTTTAAATAAAGATTATTTTTAAAGGGTGTTATGATTTTCTAAGTATTATGTTTTTTTTTAAAGAATAACATTTCCAAAGTGTTATGATTTTAGTAGTATGATTTCCAAATGATAAACATCTCTAAATTGTTATGATTTCAAAACATTATGGTTACAAATCTATTATCATATTTTGTTTTTCAAACTATCTTTTGGATGTCCTTATTTCCCTTATCTTGTTATAGAATGGGAAGGCTATTGCTTATACCAGTCTGTTTAGAAATCTTTCTGTAATCTTTGATAATCTTTGTTACTCATCTGGATCTGAACACTGTTTTTCCATTCATAGACCGTCGGTCAAGTGAAAGGGGTGATTCAGACTCTAGAGGATCTTTTTCGTGTTTGTGTTCTTGATTTGATCACCTCCATTTTGTTAAACTTGCCTATAACAATAGTTATCAGGTGTAATTCCAATATTCTTATCATCTTGTCTTAATTCTATTCATTCTATCTTTTTAGGTGCTTTCCCAAACCTCGTTCCTTTTCGGGGACGAAAAGTTTTGAGTGTGGGAGAGTGTAACAACCCTGTATTTTACAATATTTTTTTTATTTCCAAATTTAAAAGCTTTATTTATGAAAAGAATAAATTTTATTATTTTAAAAATATAAACTTTGATTTTGATGTGGATTAGAATTCCAAATATGACTAAATTTAATATTTCCTGAAAATGTGAATTTTGGTCAGTAGTCAAACTTTGACTTTTAAGTTTAAATTTTAAATAGTTTGAAATTATAAATTTTATCTTTTATTATGAAAATAGATTTAATAACTTGAATACTACTTTTCGTTTCGTTGAAAACGGAGTTAAAATGTAAAAGTTATGTACATTTCAATTTTTTAGTATAATTTGTTTTATTGTGCATTTTTGCCTATTTTAAATTTTATTTTCTTTGTCATATTTTATTTTAATATGTGTTAATATGTTATTTTATGTATATTTTTTTCTTTTATTATTTTTAAAGTGAAGTAGACATTTTTCTAGAGTCAATGGTAATTTATGTGAAATTTTCATGTCCTGTCTGCTATTTTTAAACATTTTCTTCAATTCTTTTGCTATTTTCCCTGAATTTAATTATTTATTTCACTTTGAAAATGTTTTAAAAGTCATTTTTATTTCAAATTTTGTTTTAGAATATTTTTAAATTAAAGTTAATAATTTTCCAAAGTCAATGGTGATTTATTTGTAATTTCTGGACACTGTTTTGTATTTTAAGCAATTTCTTTTATTATTTTTTCTAATTTCTTTAAATTTTATTATTTATTTTCTTATATCTTTACTTAGTTTCGGTTTGTATAGTATTTTTCTGAAATATTTTGTTTATATAAAGATTTATAAGGAAAGAAATGTGAAGGGTTGTGTAACGCTTTGAAACGGAAGCCCTTTTATTTACCAAATCCTTTAATTCCTTTAACTCCTCAAAATTAATTGCCTAGCCATGTAAAACCCTAGTATAGCCGTCATCTCATTTGGCATTCACGTGAAAAAATATCCCATCTTCAATTGTTTCTCACGGCTAGAGAAAATTAGGTAATGGCCTCCATCTCTTTCTTCCTACTTTTCTTCTTTTTCTATGCTATTTTGCTTGCCTTCTTCCCTGATTGAGATCGGCCTCTACCCCTATTCCTCTGCCACCACCTCCTTCCATCTCTTCCCCACCACCACCAGCCCCCACTCCACCAGATCTGACCATAGCCGAACCATTTTGATGGTAAAACCCCCTAAATTTCAACCTAGATGCCTAAAAACCATGTTTATTGACCTCTACATGCTCAACCACCTCAACCACCACCCAAACCACCACCATAGCCACCAACACCTCCCTTACCTGACCACAACACACCCCTCCCCACCTCTGTCCAGATCTGAACTTGAATGGCCAAGCCCAAACTCCTATGGCTGAGCCCTTTTGTTGACCAAAAACCACGCTAGTGTGCCTAAAACTCTTCACATACCTATGTTATAACTTCCCCATCATCTCTAGCTTGTAGCCGTGTATCCCTTGGTCCAAACCAGACCCAAAACCATTGCCTTAGACCTGTAGTTTCCCTCATGACTGAGCCTAGTAGAGGTTGAAAGAAAGTGCAAGCATTTCTATTTGATTCCGTGCAGTCATTTCTAACATTGTTCTATTAAAATTTGGGTTGAAAACTTATATTGTTTGGATTATTTTGTCTTATGTATTCCGAGGAGTTAACCTTGTCTCTCTCACACTCATCATCATCATGGCTGAGAAATGAACCCCTTGTTCGAGCTTTTGAATGGTTAAAGCATGGTCAAGTAATCTATTCCGTTGTTGCTTCTTATCTGCATTGTTTCAACATTGTTTTGCGTTGAATATTTATGTGTATATTGTCTTGTTTTGTTTGAATGTTTTCAAGGAGATTTATCTTTGGCTCTCTCAATATCCAATCTTATTCGTGCTTTCGTGCCTTCGAAGATCTCAGTTTGTGCATTTGATAGCAATCTCCAGCACAAAGAGGTGAGTTATTCTCACCAGACAATATGTACCTATATAACAAGTAAATTGACACCCTGCGAATCTGTAGAAATATATTATCATGTTATATATGCTTATATTATTATCATATGATGTTCACACCTGTTATTACACCTGTTATATCATATGTTACTGTTATTTAATGTTATTCTGTTATTTATATCTGTTATCACCATTGCAAGTTCCTTGTAGACTAGAATCACTGTGAGTTGAAATGATACATACCCGAACGGACTTTAGAATAGGAAAAAATCGTTATGGGCTGAAATGATAGGCCTGAACGATTTTTATTTAATTTATTTTAACTTGGGATTGCGGGTTTGAAATGATAGAACCCGGATTTTTCTTTTTTAACTGCGGATTGAAATGATACATATCCGTATCACTTGACCTAGGTTAGAAAATTATATATAGGCCCGTGGTTATTTTATAAAGTGTTTTTGATATTTTTAAGTATTTTAAAAATTATAAATTTATGAAATTTGATTTAAATAGATTTTGAAATGTTTTAAAATAAAGAAATTATGATTTTTTTTCTATGTGTTAAAAATGTAATTAATGAATGGTTTAACTGGATTTTTGAAATATAACTTAAGTTGGAAATTTGGAATTTTGGTTAAAAATGATATTTAAGTTATATAAATAAAATGGATATTAAATTTTATTTGGAAATGGTAAATATGATAATTTGATTTAAATTTGAATCTAAGTGATTTATTAAAGTATTATTGATTTTTCTATGAATTTAAGTGGTTAAATAAATGAATGTTTAAAAGTGATCTTTTAAAATATAACTTGACTAGGAAATGTGAAATTTGGTTTTAATTAAAGGCTTAAGTTAATTAAATAAAATTGGAAATTTTGTTAAATTGTGAAATGGTAATTTAAATCTGAAGTGTTAAGTCTATTTGTTGAAATGTGAAGAATTGGAACTTTTGCACTTAAACTTATTAAGTAAATTGTTGAAAATTGGATTTAATTATAAGAAATTTATTGTGAAAAAGATATATGTTAAATGATATGTAAATGAACATTTTAAATGTTAAAATATGATTTTTAAAATGTTTATGTGTTTTAAATTAAAGTTATTTAATTGCTGGAAATACACTAACACCTGAAATTTACTTTTAATAGCATTCAGAAATGCTATAGATTCTGTTTTGAACTAAAATTGTGTAAAAAGAGCTATTACAGCATTTCTGAAATGTTGTAGTTGTTGTAATTGAACTTATAGGCTAATATTGAACTCAGGTCTATTATAGCATTCTCTGGAAATGCTATAATGGTCTGCAGTCTTTGCTGAAACCAAATTTTACCCTTGTTTTGAAATCTGAACTGCCGCAGCACTTCTGAAATGCTGTCTTTTCTGTTTTGAACTATAATTCAACTAAAACTGAGTTTTAACAGCAGTTTTAAGTGCTGTCTTTGCTGAATTAAAAATGTTTTCAAATATAACTTATAGCAGTTGTTTTTAAATGCTGTGAAATGCTGAAATTTTTATAATTAGGGTTTTTGACTTAGTAAACGAACTCAGAATGGTTTGAAACTTTAGAAATTGAATACTTGATTTGAAAATATAATAATTACACTTTTAAAAGGTTTAAATGAATTATTTTGATTGGAATATAAACTATTTAAAGGTGATTTGAAATGATAGTAAATGAACGATATCTTTGAATTTAAAAGGTATTTAAAGTTGAATATTTGGATTTGAACTGATAGGATATTTTATTTTATTTAAAATGATTTGAAATGAAGTTTTGTAAGGATATGATATTTTATTATATTAAAATGATTTGAAATGAAGTTTTGAAATGATATGAAAATTTAAATATATGGAAATGGTTTGGAATTGATTTAATCTTTATTTTGATAAAGATATGGTTTGAAATAATGTTTTATTTTGATGTAAAGTATTGTTTTTAAAAGTTATAACCACGGGTTATAATAACGATTGGTTGGCAAAGAGACCGGGATCAGATATGGACATACTCTCTGTCGATACCGAAAACCACTTTGACAACCGTGTACACGGTGGAGATTCCAGAATGAAGTAGGATGGTGGCGACGTTCTTAAGGTATGTTACGTGGACCCAACTCCCGTGAGTTGGCATAAGGTGGCTAAAATAGGAGCGATCTCGGACCAGCGAGGTAGCACCTCTTCTCGGACACATTTCTTCGATATTATACTCTTACTTGTGATTGATTAGATGGCCATCCTCCGATTTGGGAGTGTTGTTCGAGGTGGAACGGTAGTGGCTGCTATGCGTATCCATCAGTCCGTGTGCGTAATTGGTATATCTACCCTGGCATTGCCTAGTTGTGCCGTGTCACCTACCATATCGAGCTTTACTACGATTATGATTTTAAGATCCGACCGCGTTAAGGTTCTCCATCCCCTTAACGCTATTTTCTATATGATTATACTTTACTTATTTAGACACTATTATAATATCGAATATTACTACATAGTAGATAGTTTAACGGATCCTTAGAGGATGGGCGGTCCCAAGCATCTTCTAAGTTACTTGTACCTTTATTACAGTTCACTTGAGTTGGTTTACATTATATAAGTATATATTGTCCTGACTCGAGTGTTTTGTGTTTTGCTTTACGCTCGGGTCAGCCTGAGTTATTCACAGATTTGGATTTCCACTCTCTTGGAGATTTGAATCGCTGGAGATTATCTGCTTGTCTTGTCCTATCTATTTCAGTTCCGTTGTTCTACTCAGCTTGTACTTGGTTATTTTATTGAGACTTTTGTTGTACTCTATTTCTTCTGTTGTATCTTATGTAACTTTGACATATTTAGATAGTAGCTTCATGAACTACTATTTCTTTTACTTCCGCTGCATTATTTTACTCTGTGTCTGTGATTATATTTATTTACTGTATATTCTGAGATTTGCCAAATTTTTATTTACAACGCGGTATTTTGAGCAATTCAATTCCGGCATGAGTGTCTACCTATACACTTATAATGGATGCGAATGGTTGAAAATATCGGGTCGTTACAGTTGGTATCAGAGCGAGGTTTTGAGGCAAAACTTAGAATATAGGGTAAATTTATTTACAGAATCACTTTGGTTCGAGTTTGAATCTCTTCCTTTTTGACTCGATTTCCTTTGAATTTTGGAATGTTCCCTACGGTTCCAAAATCCATTCGTGTCCCTCACTATCCATCTTCTTTTGATTCTGTAGTATCCCATAACTCCACTTCGAATGATCTTTATAGTGAATTGGCTGTCTCACCAATATTCTAATTTTCTGGTAAAGGGGGAAACTCCTTTACAAATTAGCATCGATTCACTAGAGATTTATATCTATCCTTGGTTTAGATGCTAATATCTTTTATTACTCCAAACTCTGTCTCTTGAGATCGAACATAGATTTATCCTAGAAAAATCCACATCGATCTTATTCTCTAAGTCACGGTTGACCCGGTTAAGGTTGTCCGCGATTTATCTAAGCTTACCCATCTCTCTACTCTGTTTAACCATCTTGTCTTTTGTTTCTAAACTATCTTCAAACATTTTGAACTGTACTTGTAAATTAATGTTTTGTTTTATATTGTGTTGTTTGAGTTGTTGATGTTGATTTGGGTTTCCGATCGATTCGTCTGATCAACGCTATCGATAGGATTTCTAAAACACTTTGACAGAGCAAACTGACACAATATTATTTTAAAATATGGTTAATGAAATAAATTTGGATATATAATTTTATGGAACTTAATAAATTGATTTAAATTGATAATTTGAAATGATAATACTTGATTTATCATTTATTGTTCTACAAATGAATTTATAAATAGTTGTTTATAAATTTATTTGGGAACTGAAATGAATTTAAAACAAGAAATTTAAAGAATTTAATTTCCGATGGATTTCAAACCTTGTGTTTAAATTTTTTTAAAAGGATATTATTTAAAGTATTTTTGAATAAAAATTTGTCTCTAAAGGATTTTAAAGTTTAAAAATTAAGTGCTCTTCTCTTTGTCGCTGGAAAATAATTTCGGTGATGACTGCAGCATCATCGATGTTCATTTTCGAGTTTTGAACTGAAGAGACCGTTCTGTAGTCTTACTACAGCTTTGTTTTGAAAGATTTAATTTATTTGAATTTCTAAATATGATTTGATTTATAATATATATAGATATATGATTTAAATTGATTTGACATATTATGTACATATATTTATTTATCTCTAACTGGTTTGAAGGAAACCGGAAAATTAATTCTTAAATTTCATCTTAAAGAATAATTTCAGTTATAAAAAGAAAAATTAAATTTTTTGAATAAATGATTCAAACTTGAGATAATTGAATTGGAAAGTTTTATTTGTATAATACAATTGCATTCAAATATAACTTACCTTAATTTTTTTTTAGAAGTTAACAATGTAATTGGATAATATACAATATAGAAAGGATTTTATAAATAAAATTTGAGTGGTTATGATAAATTTTATACACTTAAATTTTAGTTAGAAATGATTAACAGAGGTAAATAGTGAAAAAGGAATTTAAAGAGATTTTATTTAAATAACTTAATATTCAAATTTGATTAATTTAATATGGAACCTTAAGTCTAACCTAGGAATTTTAATAAAGGTTATTTCTTAAAATGAATATGTTGTATAATAAATAATGTTTCTTTGAATAGAAAAAAAAATACATTTGAATTAGACATTTTGTAATAAAGTTTATTTAACTTGAATTCATAGTTTAATTAATGTCTAAATGTGTAAAGAAATTTGATTGTTATATTTGCTATGATAAATATTTTATGTATGAAATTGATATGTCTTGAAAAATGAATAATTATGATAGTTAAAATGTATTTTAACATCACTAAATTTGATAATTGAGAATTTGGTTTTCAAATGGAAATTTTAAGTGCAACTTATTGAAGGAATATCTATTTATGAAATGGGTATTTTAAATAAAGTGTTAGGTTATGTGTTAAATTAAGAGCTAACTAAAATAGTGAACTTTTAAACTTAATAAATGAAGTATAGTTTGATTTGAATATTCCATTCATAAAAGTTTGTTTTAATAAGTCATAAGTTAAATGATATCCAAATGAATATTTCTGATATTAAACTGATTTGAAATATTAATATACCTACTGTAGCATTTTATAAGTGCTACTATTTTGAAAATACAATGTTTTGGAAGTTTTATAATTGAATGAACTTAGAAATGTTACAACTTTAAAATGAATATTATTTGACCTTGAATTAAAATGGTTTAAATAAAGATTATTTTTAAAGGGTGTTATGATTTTCTAAGTATTATGTTTTTTTTAAAGAATAACATTTCCAAAGTGTTATGATTTTAGTAGTATGATTTCCAAATGATAAACATCTCTAAATTGTTATGATTTCAAAACATTATGGTTACAAATCTATTATCTTATTTTGTTTTTCAAACTATCTTTTGGATGTCCTTATTTCCCTTATCTTGTTATAGAATGGGAAGGCTATTGCTTATACCAGTCTGTTTAGAAATCTTTCTGTAATCTTTGATAATCTTTGTTACTCATCTGGATCTGAACACTGTTTTTCCATTCATAGACCGTCGGTCAAGTGAAAGGGATGATTCAGACTCTAGAGGAACTTTTTCGTGTTTGTGTTCTTGATTTGATCACCTCCATTTTGTTAAACTTGCCTATAACAATAGTTATCAGGTGTAATTCCAATATTCTTATCATCTTGTCTTAATTCTATTCATTCTATCTTTTTAGGTGCTTTCCCATACCTCGTTCCTTTTCGATGACGAAAAGTTTTGAGAGGGGGAGAGTGTAACAACCCTGTATTTTACAATTTTTTTTTGATTTCCAGATTTAAAAGCTTTATTTATTAAAAGAATAAATTTTGTTATTTTAAAAATATAAACTTTGATTTTGATGTGGATTATAATTCCAAATATGACTAAATTTAATATTTCCTGAAAATGTGAATTTTGTTCAATAGTCAAACTTTGACTTTTAAGTTTAAATTTTAAATAGTTTGAAATTATAAATTTTATCTTTTATTATGAAAATAGATTTAATAACCTGAACACTACTTTTCGTTTCGTTGAAAACGGAGTTAAAATGTAAAAGTTATGTACATTTCAATTTTTTAGTATAATTTGTTTTATTGTGCATTTTTGCCTATTTTAAATTTTATTTTCTTTGTCATATTTTATTTTTATATGTGTTAATATGTTATTTTATGTATATTTTTGTCTTTTATTATTTTTAAAGTGAAGTAGACATTTTTCTAGAGTCAATGGTAATTTATGTGAAATTTTCATGTCCTGTCTGCTATTTTTAAACATTTTCTTCAATTCTTTTGCTATTTTCCCTGAATTTAATTATTTATTTCACTTTGAAAATGTTTTAAAAGTCATTTTTATTTCAAATTTTGTTTTATAATATTTTTAAATTAAAGTTAATAATTTTCCAAAGTCAATGGTGATTTATTTGTAATTTCTGGACACTATTTTGTATTTTAAGCAATTTCTTTTATTATTTTTTCTAATTTCTTTAAATTTTATTATTTATTTTCTTATATCTTTACTTAGTTTCGGTTTTTATAGTATTTTTCTGAAATATTTTGTTTATATAAAGATTTATAAGGAAAGAAATGTGAAGGGTTGTGTAACGCTTTGAAACGGAAGCCCTTTTATTTACCAAATCCTTTAATTCCTTTAACTCCTCAAAATTAATTGCCTAGCCATGTAAAACCCTAGTGTAGCCGTCATCTCATTTGGCATTCATGTGAAAAAATATCCCATCTTCAATTGTTTCTCACGGCTAGAGAAAATTAGGTAATGGCCTCATCTCTTTCTTCCTACTTTTCTTCTTTTTCTATGCTATTTTGCTTGCCTTCTTCCCTGATTGAGATCGGCCTCTACCCCTATTCCTCTGCCACCACCTCCTTCCATCTCTTCCCGACCACCACCAGCCCCCACTCCACCAGATCTGATCATAGCCGAACCATTTTGATGGTAAAACCCCCGAAATTTCAACCTAGATGCCTTAAAACCATGTTTATTGACCTCTACATGCTCACCCACCTCAACCACCACCCAAACCACCACCATAGCCACCACCACCTCCCTGACCTGACCACAACACACCCCTCCCCACCTCTCTCCAGATCTGAACTTGAATGGCCAAGCCCAAACTCCTATGGCTGAGCCCTTTTGTTGACCAAAAACCACGCTAGTGTGCCTAAAACTCTTCACATACCTATGTTATAACTTCCCCATCATCTCTAGCTTGTAGCCGTGTATCCCTTGGTCCAAACCAGACCCAAAACCATTGCCTTAGATCTGTAGTTTCCCTCATGGCTGAGCCTAGTAAAGGTTGAAAGCAAGTGCAAGCATTTCTATTTGATTCCGTGCAGTCATTTCTAACATTGTTCTATTAAAATTTGGGTTGAAAACTTATATTGTTTGGATTGTTTTGTCTTATGTATTCCGAGGAGTTAACCTTGTCTCTCTCACACTCATCATCATCATGGCTGAGAAATGAACCCCTTGTTCGAGCTTTTGAATGGTTAAAGCATGGTCAAGTAATCTATTCCGTTGTTGCTTCTTATCTGCATTGTTTCAACATTGTTTTGCGTTGAATATTTATGTGTATATTGTCTTGTTTTGTTTGAATGTTTTCAAGGAGATTTATCTTTGGCTCTCTCAATATCCAATCTTATTCGTGCTTTCGTGCCTTCGAAGATCTCAGTTTGTGCATTTGATAGCAAT